>CM042844.1:75123012-76478056 GCA_023653725.1 Bungarus multicinctus | reverse complement strand
GGGGAGACATGATAGCAGTCTTCCAATATTTGAGGGGCTGCCACAGGGAGGAAGGGATCAAGCTATTTTCTAAAGCGCCTGTAGGTCAGACAAGGAATAATGGATGGAAACTGAACAAGGAGAGATTTAACCTGGAAATAAGGAGAAACTTTCTGACAGTGAGAACAATCAACCAATGGAACAGCTTGCCCTAGGAAGTTGTGGGAGTACCATCACTTGAGACTTTCAAGAAGAGATTGGAATGCCATTTGTCAAAAATGGTGTAGGGCCTCCTGCTTGGGTGGGGGATTGGACTAGATGACCTACAAGGTCCCTTCCAACTCTGATTATCTGTTATCTGTTATTATCATTGTTTCCTTTACTTTTTACTTTTTACCTTAGTTTGTGAATCACATGGCCACTTGGCCACACCCACCCAATCACATCACCACCAAGCCAGTCACATGACCACCAAACCATGCCCCCCAGTCACACGATCACCAAGCCATGCCCACCAACTCAGCCACGGCCATATAACAGGTTGTTAAAAAATTTGAATCCCACTCCTGCTGACAACTGTGGGGTCTCTACTCTGCATCACACTTGTGAATGATTGATAGAATAAATGTGAATTGCTAAGTGGAAAGATCAGTGAGCAATACAAGACAGCTGACAGTAGTATAAATATTCGGCAAATATTTAATAGGAACTACAGATTTAATGTCCAGCTGTCCTAACTCAGGGATCTCCAACCTTGGCAATTAAGACCTGGAGGATTTCAACTCCCAGAAGTGCCCAGCCACTAGCTGGGGAATTCTGGATGTTGAAGTCAGCCAGGCCTAAGTTGCCAAGGTTGGATACCCTGATCCAACTAATTATCTCAAACAGAATTCTATTTCTTCATTCAGGCACGGCTATCATTTTGGGTTGCAAGAAACAAAGCATGTATCCCTGTCATCTTTTAAGATGGAATCATTTGTACTGGCAAACAAGCATGACAGGAATTTTGGTTTTGTAGATGAACGTGATGCAAACTATCCTGAACAACCATCTACAGAAATGAAGATAGAGATAGAGATTTATTTATTTATTTATTTATTATTGATCGTATTTCTATACCGCTCCCTCTCCGAAAAGGGACTCGGGGCGGTGTACAGCCTAATAAATACATAAAATACAAGAATACAAAATTAAATCGAGTTTAAAACCGAATTAAACATAAATATGGCTGCATCCCGAAAGTTTAAAAATGAAGTTAAAATTTTAAAAACCCTATTAACTTAAAACCCCTTAAACCTTACTGGGCCAGGCCAGCCTGTTTAAAGAATAGGGTCTTAACTGCGCGCCGGAAGGAGAGGATATCTGTCATGGCTCGTATCTCCGGGGGGAGATCATTCCACAGGGAGGGCGCTCCCACAGAGAACACGCACCCTCGGGGCCGCCAGCCGACAACGATCAGGTGGCGGTACCCCAAGTAGGGCGACCCTGTGGGAGCGTACTGGGCGGCGGGAGGTTGTTGATGGCAGCAGGCGGTCCCGTAAGTACCCAGGTCCCAAGCCATGGAGCACTTTAAATACCGTCAGTACCACCTTGAATCGAATCCGGAAGGCCACAGGAAGCCAGTGCAGCCTGCGGAGAAGTGGTGTTACGTGAGCGCCCCGAGGGGCGCCCACGATTACCCGCGCGGCTGCATTCTGAACTAACTGCAGCCTCCGGAGACTCTTCAAGGGGAGCCCCATGTAGAGAGCATTGCAATAATCCAAGCGGGAGATAACGAGGGCAGAAGTGACTGTGCGAAGTGTGCCCAGATCCAGAAAGGGCCGCAACTGGTAAATCAGATGAATCTGATAAAAAGCCCCCCTGGTGACGGCTGCAATATGTTCTTCCAAAGACAGCGGCAAATCCAGGAGGACACCCAAGTTGCGTGCCCTTTCCACGGGGGTCAAAACCTCTCCCCCCACGGCCAGTGAAGGAATAAGCTGGCTGTATCTGGGCGCAGGAAACCACAGCCACTCGGTTTTGGCCGGGTTGAGACGAAGCCTGTTACGACCCATCCAACACCGCACGGCCTCCAGGCACCGGGTCATCACTTCGACGGCTTCGTTGGGGTGGCCCGGGGTGGAGATGTACAGCTGAGTATCATCAGCGTACTGATGGAATTCCACCCCAAAGCCACGGATGATCTCACCCAGCGGCTTTACATAAATGTTGAACAGCAGGGGCGAGAGCACCGACCCCTGAGGCACCCCACAAAGCAGGGGCTTTGGGGACGATCTCTGCCCCCCCGTCAACACAAATTGCGAGCGGTCGGAGAGGAAGGAAGAGAACCACCGCAACACGGTGCCTCCAACCCCCAACCCTTCCAACCGCTGCAATAAGATACTGTGGTCGACAGTATCAAAAGCCGCCGAGAGATCTAACAGGACCAGGACAGAGGAACAACCTCTGTCCCGAGCCCTCCAGAGATCATCAACCAACGCGACCAACGCCGTCTCCGTGCTGTGGCCGGGCCTGAAGCCCGATTGGAGGGGGTCAAGATAACTCGCTTCATCCAGGAACCGGGGGAGCTGACGGGCCACCACACTCTCTACAACCTTCGCAACAAAGTGAAGGTTGGAGACAGGACGGTAATTTGATAACAATGCTGGGTCCAGGGACAGTTTCTTGAGGAGGGGCCGCACCACCGCCTCCTTCAAGGCGGCGGGTAAAAGCCCCTCTCTCAAGGAAGCATTTATAATACCCTGGAACCAGCCTCGTGTCACCTCCCGAGTGGCCAAGACCAGCCAGGAGGGGCACGGGTCCAACAAACAGGTGGTGGCATTCAGTCCCCCCAGCACCCTGTCCACGTCTTCTACAGTAACAGGGTCGAACTCAACCCAAATGGCCTCACTGATATCTACCCCCGCCCCCCCGCCCGGAGATGCCCAGTCGGAGTCCAGCTCGTCCCGAATCTGAGCGATTTTGTCCTGCAGAAACCTAGAAAACTCCTCAGCCCATCCCTGTAAGGGATCCTCCCGCGCTTCCATCTCTAAAAGGGAGCGGGTCACCCTAAACAGGGCGGCTGGGCGGTTTTCCGCGGACGCAATAAGGGTGGAGAAGTAAGTCCTCCTCGCCACCCTTATCGCCACTAAGTACGTCTTAATATAAGATCGTAGAAGTGTTCGGTCAGACTCAGAACGGCTAGCTCTCCAACTACTCTCTAGGCGTCTTTTCCGGCGCTTCATCTCCCTTAGCTCCTCAGAAAACCAAGGAGCCATTTGGGATCAGCACCGGGTCAGAGGCCGCAAGGGCACGACCCGGTCAAGGGCCCCAGCAGCCACCCTATCGCAGGTGGCAACCAGGCCCTCAACCGAGTCGTGTGTGTGAGCTTCGGGAAATGGCCCAAGCTCCATCAGGAACCTATCCGGGTCCATCAGGCGCCTGGGGCGGTACCATTTAAGCGGCCCCGCCTCCCTGCGGTCGGGGGGTGCGGAACGGAAGTCGAGCTTCAGGAGCGAATGGTCTGTCCATGACAGGGGTTCTATAACTATGTCCCCTACACCCAGACCACTCTGCCACTGATCAGAGACAAAAACTAAATCCAGGGTGTGACCTCCCACGTGAGTAGGGTCCCGAATTAACTGGGTCAGGCCCATGGCTGTCATGGAAGCCATGAACTCCTGAGCAATCCCCGAGGTACCGCCGGCAGAAGGGAGGTTGAAATCCCCCATGACCATAAACCTGGGGGTCTCAACCGCCACGCCGGCTATAACCTCGAGGAGCTCAAGCAGGGCCGATGCCGCATAGCAGGGAGCCAGGTATGCGATCAGCAAGCCCACCTGCACCCTGGGACCGAACTTCACGAAAAGAGACTCACACCCGGTCGTCTGAGAAACAGTGGATTCCCTCTGACACAGATCCTCCTTAATAACCACCGCAACACCCCTGCCCCTCCCCTGGGCCCTCGGCCGATGAAAAACCCGAAACCCGGCTGGGCACATCTCCACAAGGGGAACTCCCCCCTCTGGGCCCAGCCAGGTCTCGGTAATACCCACCAGGTCCGCTCCCCCCTCACAGATCAAATCATAAATGAGGGGGGCCTTATTAATAATGGACCTGGCGTTACACAACATCAGCCGAAGGCCCCGGGCCCGATCGCTCACACCCCCCGGGGAACGGGACATAACAAGGGGGTCGGAGCGCGCCACCGCCGACAAATAGCGGGGGCGCGCTCCCAAAACAGAATGTGGCCCCCTATAACCGCCAAATCTGCCTCTCCCGCTCACCGTACTAATCGCTTTAAAATCACCCTCCCTGGGACAACCCCCCATCCTCAATACAGCCCCATCCGATCCCAAACCCTCCCGGCAACGCTCAACCCACGACCCGGACCCAGCCCCAGGCGGGTTGTCCCCCAACCCCCGCCCGGCCAACCCTAACCCCTTTAAGAATCTACTTAAAAATTTAAAACAGCCCTCCCTCCCACGCTTCTGGCGACCCCACCATCTCTCCGGATCCCAAGATCCGTCCTTGAGAAAGGCCTTAGAAAGGCAAGCGGGCCAACTCTGAGATAGGGGGATGTTTCTCAGGGCCCGCAGATGTTCCGAGGAATATGTCAATTGTGTCTTTGGCTGGATCTTCCCTGACTGCCATCGACCAGGCAAAGGCCGAACCAAGTGGGACCCAAGTCCAGGTCGAAGCAGCTGCACCCCACTGACAGCTGGCATCCGGCCTCGCGGGGGACCCATCACTCGGGGGCGCAGATCATGTTTTCTGGCCTCGCCGCAGGCCCTCTCACTGTCCACGGCAACAGCCCCGGCCCCGGCCACACTCCTCCACCTCCAATTCTGATGGGAAATGCCGGACACCTTGCCAAACCTACACCGTCCCCGAGTGGATGAAAACGCTGAGGACTGACCAAACAGCGCCCCCGTCGCCCGAGAGGCCCAAAGAGCCCTCGGCAACAACGGCTCCAGCCCCGAATCCAGTCCCAGCTCCGGCCTCCACACCAACGGCAGCCCCAGCGGCGGTAATGATGGTCTCAGCGGCCCCAGCGGCGACGGCAGCGATGGCTCTGGCGCCGGCAACGGCCCCAGCAACGACAGCGGCAATGGCACCGGCGCCGGCAACGGTCCCAGCGGTGGTGGCGGCGGCCTCAGAGGCCTCCCCACAGCCTCTTCCACGCTGGCAACGGCCTCAGTGGCAGCAGTGGCGGCGGCAGCAGCGACGGCCCCAACAGCGGCCCCAACGGCAGCGGCAGCGGCGGCGGCCTCAACAACGGCCTCCTCCAGCCTCTCCATGGCCTCCTCCGCACCTGCAACAGCGGCGGCGGCCCCGGCCTCGGCAACGGCCTCAGCGGCTCCCGCAGCAGGCCCCGCAGCGGCGACGACGGCCCCAGCAAGGCGACGACCATCCCCAGCAGCGGCAGCCCCAGCAGCAGCAGCAACAACAGCCACTGGCGACAACCCCAATGGCCGCGGCAGCAGCCCGGTCTTGGCGGCAGCGCCAACGGCAGCAGCAGCCTGGCGGCGGCAGCAGCAGCCTCACCAACGGCCCCGGCGGCAGCAGCGGCCTCGCCAGCGGCCCCGGCGGCGCAGCGGCCTCCCGGCGGCCCCAGCGGCAGCAGCGGCCTCGCCGGCGGCCCCGGCGGCGGGGGCAGCAGCGACGGCCCCCAACCGCGGCCCCTACGGCAGCGGCAGCGGCGGCGGCCTCAACAACGGCCTCCTCCGGCCTCTCCATGGCCCCCCACGCACCTGCAACAGCGGCGGCGGCCCCGGCCTCGGCAACGGCCTCAGCGGCTCCCGCAGCAGGCCCCGCAGCGGCGACGACGGCCCCCAGCAACGGCGACGACCATCCCCAGCAGCGGCAGCCCCAGCAGCAGCAGCAACGACAGCCACCGGCGACAACCCCAATGGCCGCGGCAGCAGCCCCGGTCTTGGCGGCGGCGCCGACGGCAGCAGCAGCCTTGGCGGCGGCAGCAGCAACCTCACCGACGGCCCCGGCGGCAGCAGCGGCCTCGCCGGCGGCCCCGGCGGCAGGAGCGGCCTTGCCGGCGGCCCCGGCGGCAGCAGCGGCCTCGCTGGCGGCCCCGGCGGCAGCAGCGGCCTCGCCGGCAGCCCCGGCGACAGCCCCGGCGGCAGCAACGGCCTCAGCGGCGGCAACCGCAGCCCCAACGGCAGTCCAGCGACCCCACGGCCTCCTCCGCACCTCCACGGCCTCCTCGGGGCCGCCCACCCCCCCCGGGTCCTTTCACCACCCCTGCCACGGGTGAGGACCCGGGGGGGAGGGGGACTTACCCCACATTTCGGCCGTGGCAGCGGAGCTCATCAGCCCGACATCCTCCGGTCGCCATCTTTAAAGTTCAGTATAATATAATAAGCGATGGTAAGGGATAAAGATGATAGAGATATGTCTGCAAAAAAAATGTTGCCTGCAGCATCACTGCCTAACATGAATACTCCTTCGGATCTCCCCCCTGTCTCAATACAATAAGTCAATTTCTTTATTATGGTTCATAACCAGAAAATCTTAGAAAAATTATCTGTAAAATGGGAAAATCAAAAATGAACAATGAGGAAATGAAACAAGAGATAAACTGGCAATAAAGGAGTAGAACTAAGGCAAAATTGTAAAATCTCAACAATATCCCTTTGAGTCCCTTTGAGTATTCTGTGACATTTAAAGAGATTGCATCATTCTGCTCAAATTACAAATAGCAAAGGTAAAAGGAATTGGTTGGGTGTAGCTGTTGCAACTGCGGTATGGACTGGAGATAAAGATTTACTTTCTGACCCAAAAGATACTGCTATTTTATTGCCTCAAATCAAACACCTTGTGTTCCATAAATCTATTCCAGACTTGGCACATTTCAATTTTATCTGGGGTCTGGACGCATCCCAATGCATGTATAATCAAATAATTGATCTAATGAAGAAGCATCCATAATCTCTTCCAAAATAAAATAAAACAAAATGGATAACTTGAGCACCAGTGTAACAATCTTCACTGTCAATCTCCCTTGTGTTTGCCACCTATTGCATTATCCCTTGATTTAATGTGCTATTTGTGGTTTTAGCTGCAACGATGGTTCTCTGTAATATACATTGCACAATGTCAACATTTTAATATATATTTTCCATTTCAAACAATTGCAATCCAAATTGCTCCCGACTCATACAGTACAACTTAAATCAGAATCATTTCCCTCTCTTTGAATTCAGTTGAGTTGAAAACAAATACATTTTTGAAATAGTACTGTGTTTCTCCTAAAGTAATGACACCCCCCCCCCCCCGGGGTGGTGGCTGGGATTTGGCATGCAGTTGGTAAATCATTAAGCAAGACTTAATGAGACTTAAGATCATTAAGTCCATCAGTCCATTAACCCAATTCATTAAGCCATTTGGGGTGGTGGCTGGGAAAGGGTTTTTTACAATCAAACTGGATTTCCCCATAGACTTTGCCTGTCAGGAGGTTGGCAAAGAGGATCACTTGGCCCAGGGCTATAACCATTTGCAATAGGGACCTTTATTGCAAAAGATCTTCCTTGCTGTGCTGGGCCATGTAGGTCGGGACAAACATAAACACTCAAAAATATGTTACGTACTTCAGGTGGTATGGGATGCGTCTCTCGCCCACACATTCTTCGTCCTCAAAGGAAGTGGTCCAATGCCCAGGCTTGCCGGAGTGGATGAAGGCAGGTGTTTTCGGATGGACGAGTACCAGTAGCTGGAGTAACCATTACAGGTAGGCAAGGTTGTGCGAGGCACGTGGGTCACGTCTCTCGCTTTTTTTGGCCACAAAAGAAGCAGCCCTGCGGCTAGGCGAAGAGCATGGATTGCACCGCTCACTCTTTTGGGCTGCAAAAGAAGTGGCCCAATGGCTAGGCAAGGCATGTGGGGAGAAAATTAAGATACCCTTCAAAAAAGACAGCATAGCTGTTTTTTCGGCAGTCGAAAGAAAATAAGACCCGGTCTTATTTTCTCAGAAACATGGTATTATCAGGAAAAGAGCGGGAGGAGAAAGGTAATACAAATAGTTGTCAGCTTACAACAGTAATGGAGCCTTCCTAGGACACTTGTAAGTCATGATGGTTGTTAAAGCAGGTTATCGCGTGACCGACTCGAATGGAGAAGGTTTTTTTATGGTTCTCATGAAATGAGCATTGTAGTTATTAAGCAAACCCATTATTCATAATTGAGTTCTTTTGCTAGAAGTAAATGCCAGGTTTTTTTTGACAAAAACATCATAACATTACAGTCAAGTGATTATAAGATGCTGCAAATGACTATAACATAGTTAGTCTCATGACTGGAGGGGGGGCATGTTGGCATTAGAACTTCAGAACCAGTTGGCAATTATTTGGGAGAGGGTCAGGGGTGGGATTCAAATTTTGTAACAACCGGTTCTGTGGGCGTGGCTAGGTGGCTATGGCTAGGTGGGCGTCACTAGGTGGTCATGGTCATGTGACTGGGTGGCCTTTTTCTTTGAAGCACCCTCCCCCATTTTGGGGGCCTTCTGGGCCTCAGGAAAGCCTCCTGGGGGGTTCATTTTTGCTCCCAGAAGGCTTCCCTGGAGCTCAAGAAGAAAAAAAAACAGAGCATGAGGGGGCATGTAGCACCCCCCCTGCACTCCGTTTTGGGGCCTCCTGGGCCTCAGGAAAGCCTCCGGGAGGGGGGGGGGTTTGCTCCCAGAGGCTTCCCTGGGGCTCAGGAAGAAAAAAAACAGAGCATGAGAGGGCATGCAGCATATTCCTGCACTCCATTTTGGGGCCTCCTGGATCTCAGGGAAGCCTCCTTGGGGGGCATTTTTGCTCCCAGAAGACTTCCCTGGGGCCCAGGAAGGAAAAAAAATGGAGGCCCCCCTCCATTTTTTGTCTTCCTGGGCCTCAGAGAGCAGTAAGTAAGCAAGGGGAATCCTGGCACAGCTGATCATAGGAACAGCTGATCGTTGGGAGTGGGAGAAAAAAGAAAAAAAGAAATACTTAAGGAGTGACTGGGCAGGGAAGAACACAGTCAGCAATGTCAGGTATGCACGCAATGTTGATATACATTTATATACATATTTACAACCTGGCTTCTTATCCATCTCTTTTTTCTCTTTATGGTCTTTATATTCATATATTCATATCAAATTTGTTCATTACATTTCTTTTTTTTTTTTAATTTACAAAACTTTTACTTTCATTCCTATAAAGCGTCAACAATTTCTTTTTTTTTCCCTCACTCCAGCCACTGATACATTTTACTTCAGACTTCATAGTATTTTGTCTCAATCTTATCCTTAATTTCTAGAGTTAGTCTGTCCATCTCTGCAAAGACAAATACTTTCCTTATTATTTTGCTTTCTATAGAGGTGTCTTCATTCTTCCAGTTTTGGGCATACACCAATCTTGCAGCAGTCATTATATGTAGCATTAAATATATTATTCCTTTGTTATATTTCTTATCAATAATTCCCAGTAGGAACATTTCTGGTCTGATGAAGGTTTTGTATGCCCTAGTTTGCAGTTCAATGTAACCGGAGAAGAAGCTTTGAAAAATTAGGTTAACAACTCTTAATGCTTTCTTGGCAATGCTGTTGCAGTGAGCTCTGGGGCTTAGATCTTTTGAAATTCTAGGTCTTTGACAAAGTGAGGGTCATCAACGAGGTCATATCCGCCTAGTTTGCATTTGGGGTTCTGATTTTTGTTGCTAATGTGTAAGACAGAGCGTTTGTTGGTGAGATTTAAAGTTGCCAATTGTTCGACCATTCTGATACATAGTCAAGGTTGCTTTGTAGGGTAGCAGTATTGTCAGTGGTATTAAATAGTTTTATATCATCAGCGAAGAGGACGCAGTTGCTTATATTCTGATCACAAAGATCATTTATGTAAATTAGAAATTTGATATCACCCAACCAAGTAATGCATGACAGACAGTTCTTCGACACCTCTCTCTTCCTTCATATCACCCTGCTGGTTTGCTTGTCAGTCTCTCTCCGGGATTGTTAACTTTGTAATGACTTGTGAGAGTGCCAAATTGTTCACCGTCTTCAGATGAACTCAATTTGGCTTTGCCTCATTTCAGAGAGCTCCCCAAATCCTTCCTGAGCAGCCAACTATTTTATGAGTCACAACTACTTCATCAATGTACATGCTACTCATCTAAAATAAATCTCTGTATTTATTGTGCCAAGACTTTGCTTCCAAAAGCTCTGCCTGTCAAGTGAATATGTTTATTATATTTATTTATGCTATCGTACAATTCTGTTTTGATCTATTCAATTGTTAAGCACAATCAAAAACCATACACTGTATTATGTGCTATGTTATAGGAGTTTCCTTGAAATGTCAGAAAGAGTCTTCAAAACTATTGGCAAATAAAATATCCATGGAGATTCTCCGGGTCATGGTTGTTCCCAAGGTGTTTTTTCAAAAGGCAACTGGACTTTGTTTTCCTCAAAGAAACAAAATGTTGCCTTTCGAACATTACCAACAATTTTTCTATCTCTCCTTAGATTGCCAGTCTACCAGTCTAATCAGCAAAACAAATTTTAAAAGCCTTATAAATTATGAATAAGGAGAGCTGTCACAATCCAATTAATGATAGTTTTATAGATATTCACATAATGTTCCACCAATTAAACACCATTGAAATTGCAACAAAGGGCAATGGGGCAACCTCAACTTCAGTAACAAATTTTTCCATAATATGGAGTCAACTAATAAAAGCACACACTCCTCACCACCATTACCACTGCAATCAAGTGTGACTGCAAATGTCAGGCTATGATTCTGATCTGTAAGGGGAAGACAACCCCATCCAAAACAGGCATATCTCTAATAAGAGGAATCTGCATATGAAAATAAGAATAGGCAAAGGCAGCTATTTAAGAAATGCATATCCATAAAATTTTAAGCCATCTAGTGCCTGTTAGATGTGCTGGGCCTCCATCCAGCATAGCCAGTTGTAGAAAATATTGCCAATGCTTTTCTTTGGCTCCTGGCCACTTGATTTTCCAAGCAATAATCATAGTTCTACTTAGCATAAGTTTTTAAATTATTTACTTGCAGCACACTTGGGGTTTAGAAAAGTTTCCTTTAGTTGAAACTGATCTAACAGAAACTAATCTAATAGACATGACGATTTATTTTGCTATTTGTGTCAAGTTGAAAGAGTAGCCTCCCATCCATTGTCCCATAAGGCCTCTAATCCCCTTGGTTAGGGATAGCTCACTATATCCTTAATTAAGAAGCAGTTCTTAAATATTCTTCTTAAATACCCAGACTCAATGAGAAGAGATCAAAGCAACCACATTCTATTAAGCTTCTTGCCAAAGAAGGGAGTAAATCCCTTATTTAGGGATATATATCCTTATTTAAGAAGCAGTTCTGATGCATTCTGCCTTTCCTGCATCTGGGAACTGGCATCTCATTTCTAGCTCTCATATTATACTTGGGTGTGGCTTCTATCTGTGTAAGAAGCCTTAGACCTCTGATTTTTGGACTGGATGACAACCCTGGCTTGGATCCTGGATTGGATTTAGATGTATCTTCTGCCTCAGTGGTAGGATTCAATTTTTTTTTTAACTACTGGTTCTGTGGGTGTGGCTTGGTGGGCGTGGCAGAGAAAGGATATTATAAAATGTCCAGTCAGAGTTAGTATTTACCAGTTCTCTAAATCACTCAGAATTTCCGCTACCAGTCTCCAGAACTGGTCAGAACCTGCTGAATACCACCATTGTTCTGCTTGCTTCTATTTAAAACAAGCTTTTCAGGCAAGCTCTGGTTTTCTTTACATACTTTGTTGACTGTTTATCTCTCAAGTCTTGAAGTGAAGTGTTAAATTCCATTGCAACTGTGTGTGTGTGTGATTAAATCCTGAAAAAGGACAAATAGCATAAGCTACTATAAACCAGGATAAGAAAAGTTTAAGTAAAATGTAATGGTCTAATGTCCTACAAATGCTTTGAAATACAGTAATACCTGGTAACCAGCTGCTTTAAAACCCATTTGTATTTTGATGTGAAAATTTTGTTCTGGTACTCATCATTTATTTGGTACTCAACACACAAGCTAGAATTTGTCAGTGTCAGCTGCCTTGTGAAATCACTGTATTATTCCTTATGGGAAAAAGGAATTGTACCAAGGCACCACTGTACAAAACCCATAGCACCATTCAGCATAGCCTATAGGTAAGATTATGGAATGAACTATTTTTGGCAAAATTATTAAAATTCAACAATTGGAAATCCAAAGGGAAGCTGAGCAGATAGCTTCAACTATTTTTGGTTGGAAAAGTCATCCTAAGGTCCTTTTTCTTTTCATTTAATTCAAATTGGAGGTACAATGGATGAAACAAGTAACAGGGGAACATGAGAAAAAGATCCATATAAATCCTAGCCAGTAAGTATCTTTGTTGGTTAATCTTGATGCAGATCTTTGGCTACTTATTTCTTTAATTGACTGTTGAAGTGAGTTACTGTTGAGTGATTATTTTTCAGCATTCATTGAGATTGAAGCCATTTTCTAATTGGTGTTGACTTGTTCCTATTCTCTTTAGAAGTAAAATTCTGCTGAATGGCTTTTTCTGGTTAAGGCAACAGATAGCAGAAGATATTTCAGGCCAACTGGTGCTTTGTTATCTTCAGGAAACTTGTTTTTCTAAACAGTTAATCAATGACTGAATTGCCTCCTATAGGACGAAGAGGAGTCTGAGTTTTATGAGGGTTAGGAAATGTTATATATATGGTTAGATAAGAGAAATAAAGTTTGATATGAAAAAGAATTGTAAATATAAGCAACGCTTGCCACAGAACTGTAAACATGTAAATCTGATATGTATTTCAAAAATATTTTTAAAAAGATAAAAAATAAAGACGTAAGTATCAAATTAGCATAACATCATTCAGAAAACTACAGGTGGAGCACTTAGATATTAAGATAGTCTTTTTTAAATTGTAATCTGAGAGAAAAAAATTATATGTGCTAGTTATCAGGTTTGGAAGAACAAGGGAGCAAAAAGTGGTTTGGAAGAACCACTTTTTCACTCAACAGGGGGTGGGAAAGATGCAACATGCTGCTCCCATTCATTTGCTTGGGCACATATTAAAATATATTCTGTATATGTATCGGTATGCTGCATGTGAGTTTTGTTGGCAGGATTGGTGGCAGGATGCAGGCAACAACAGGTTGGGTTGCAAGGTTGCCAGTTCCTTGGGTTGCCAGTATCTTGATACCAAGAACTAAGGCAGAGGGAGCAAGACAAGACAAATAAGCAATAAACATATGATGGGAAATAGAGTGTGAGAGTGACAACTTGACAAAGACCAGGGCAGCACAGAACCACTTTATGGCAGTACACAAGATCACACACCCTGAGAATGGAATGTGGATTGCTCCAAAAATCTCAGTGATTTTTAAAGTATCTAGAAGACTTTCCATTGGTTGAAGATGAACTGGTCAAAGGTGGGGAGGGCTGGGACAAGGAGAAAAATTTGTAACCTTTTGTGTGGGAATCTTTCATTCTCGCCTGACTTTATTGCAACCAGCTGTCAGGATTTTTCCCTCTGCCATGGCTGCCTGAGTTTCTCTTCACGCACCTCAGATGTTGGGGAGCAATGGAAGAGGCTGGGACCCAGGTCCACCGGTAATGTTAATTAAGAGAATTGGCTAACTGTCAGGATTCCAGTGATCACTCTAATTAAATCATGATCCTTGAACCAAACTTCAAAAAGCTTCGAAGAATTCATTAGGATCCACATATTGGCATGACCTGGATTAGCCAATTCTGAGACATATAATTCACTGTCACCCCTGACCCTGGTTTTCCCCCCACCCTTCTGGGTGTATCATAATTCATATTCTCCAATGAAACATATCCATAGCCAAGAGTCATCAATATATTCTCCAATTGGAATTTTGCGCGACAGAAACTCCAATCAGTTAGTATAAACTTTGCAGGTATGTGCCATATCCCTGTCAGAGTCTGAATCCAAGGAGGAAGTCAGACAGCTGGCACGGAATGGGAGTGTGGCTCAGTTGGCTATGGAGGAGGCTGGGGAAGGCAAAGTGTGGCTGGGCAGAGCAGGGAAGAGATAGAACAAGGGAGAGGAAGTTCAGAGGAAGAACCAGGCCCACACCCTCTTCATCCTAGGACATGCAGGGAGAAACGGAAAACAGAGCAACATGGGTTGCATGGCTTATGGGGGAGGCATTAGCCACAGCTGGGAAGGCAGTTGATTAAAAGGGCAAGCTGCATGCGGCAGGCTGTTGGCAGCAAATGTGACTTTATCTTGTGTTGTCGTGGCTTATCTGGCTTATCCTGGCATCTTCCCAACCGTGTGAGTTTTGTCGTGCCTTCAAATCTGAAATTCTTGCTCCTGCCCTGCCAAACTAATTACTTCAGTTTGGCTTGTTTGGATTTTAAGTTACAGTTTGTGTTGATCATGTTTTGGACTTAATTTTTATGCAGTCAAAGGCTGTTCCTGGGAGAGTTTTTCTCCAGCCAGAAGATAACCTGGATATTGGGTGCAAAGTTGGAGATAATAAAGGGATTTGTATTGATTATCTGACTGTGTTGCCTTTGTGCCACACCCATGGTCATCACAGTATGCATGGAATGTATTTTCACTTCCAAACTGCTGCATACTCTTCTAAATTCCTTCCCCCCCCCCTTTATGTTGGCAACTATAAAATGGGCACAAAAATGTTTTGTGAGTTGACATCAGCAACCTTTAGTAAAAGAGACTATCACTTCACCTAGAGTCAAGGGTCCCTCTTTCCTATGGGATCTGACTAGGGCAGGTCTGACAAAAAAATCTTCAAGGAAAACCAAGTCCAGTTGCCTTTTGAAAAAAGCACCTTGGGAATATTGTAAAATTAGAACTTCACATAACTAAAATGAATGTTTCTATTGGTGAGAGCTGTGAGAAGAATGTGTGATACCAGGTTTAATAACTGGAGTGCTAGGGATTTGTCAATTGAATTTCTAATCTTCTTTTCTTGATCATTCTGACAGCTTCACAAGGAACTATATTTTTGTTTCATTTCTATCAGCCCTCGTTATCTGAATTTAATTTTAAGGGAAGTACTGTTGTACACGCAATTCCTCCCTTGTTGATGCTGCTTAAAAGGATAAACCACTGAGAACATTCTCGGAGACAATTCCAAGTCTGTGGATAGAAAAGTGGCTGTAAAGAAAACCTCATGAGCAAAGTTTCCCCCCTGCAGATATACACACCCAACTCATGGATATTCAGAGAAGATTATGTCATCAGAGCAATGTTGACTCCTTCCACATGGTCAGCATTTTTGAAAAATTCTTTTGAGACTTCTAGACTATTGCTATACAACATTAAAAGATGCTTATCAATCTTTACCATGAGCAACTGTAAGACACTCTGATCATTGCATGATACATATTATACCTGCTTATATCTAAGACTGAAAACAATAATTAAAGCACTGAGGATTTGGACTGAGATGGCAAAGGTAAAACTACTTGACTACACTGATTGGAATGTTTTTGAAGATACCTCTGCAGATTTGGATGAAGTCACAGATACTTGGATGAACTCAACTTGGTTCACAGCTAAACTTAAGCAGCTCCATCATACCAAAGAGGAAGCCTACAGAAAAGGTGATAGAATGCTATATAATCAGGCCAGAAATATATTAACAAGCAGCAAAAGGAAGCCACTCTGAAAAGCTAAGGAATCAGTTCTCAATAAATGAACCAGCAAACATGTGGAAAACTCTTTAAAGTATCACGGTTACAGCAAACTGTCTTCCTGTGCTGAAGGAAATCAACAACTGGGAAATAACCTGAATGTGTTTTACTGTAACTTTGAGAGAAAGCTATTACCACCTATCTCCACAATTCCCATCTCAGACACACCAACAACAGCCAAGCCACCTACAACTGACCCCATCCCATTGGGCCCACCAGAGATGATTACAGAAAATGAGGTGCAAGGTCTATTTCACAGATAAAGGCCAGGAAAAGCACCAGGCCCAGACAAGATAACACCTTCTTGATTAAAAGTTTGTGCTGATGAACTGGTCCACATCCTCACCCACATCTTTAGCACTAAAGATGTGCTATGTTCCTTCTTGCTTCAAACACTCTATTATCATCCCAGTGCCGAAGAAAACCTCCATCAAGGAACTGAATGACTTCAGATTAGTTGGTCTAACCAGTCTGATAATAGTTATGAAAACCTTTGAAAGGCTAGTGCTGGCCCACCTGAAAACCATCATGGATCCACTGTTAGACCCTTTGCAATTTGCCTTCTGATAAATAGATCAACAGATGATGCTGTTAATGTAACTCTGCACTACATCCTATAACTTCTTGAATCTCCAAAGACCTATGCAAGGGTCCTCTTTGTAGACTTCAGCTCAGCATTCAATACCATCATTCCAGATATTCTTCTAACTAAACTAAATCAACTAGTTGTACCTGACCATACTTGTAAATGGATCATAAGCTTCCTAACAGATAGGAAGCAGCAGGTGAAGCTAGGCAAAATCACATCATATACCTGTACAATTACCGTGTTTCTCCAAAAAGATGACCCATGTTTTTGAGTGCATGATATCAAATTAAGCCCCACCCACAAAATTAGCCCTAATTAAAACCCCACCCAGCCTGGGGTGCAGGGGGTGGGGTGAGGCACACAGGTTAAAAAATAAGCTAGGGTGGGGATGAGGGGGTGGATTTGCCCTACTTACCAGGCCTCACACACCCAGACACCTGCCTTACCTTTTTCTGTGGCCGCTTCTTCTGCAGCTGCTTGCCACTACTCGCACGCATCACCCTGGCCTCCATTTCACCTTCAGATGCCTTCTGGCAGGCATCTGAACATGGAACAGAGGCCGGGGCAATGCGTGCAAGTGGCAGCAAGCAGCCACAAAAGAAATAGGCCAGCAATGGGCTCCTGCTGGGTTGTCGCGTTGTCGCGGTTTGCTCGTTGTCCTTAGGTTCTCTGATCAGCCCGTAGAGCCCCCGCAGGGGTGAAATTTAGAGGGACCCTCACGTGGGTGAGTACTTAAGTACTAGAATCAATAATTGACACAGACACCATAGTTTCTCAAGGTGAGAGAGCACGTTGTGCCCAGGGTAGATGAAGAAGTCCCCCGATTGCAACGCACCACCCTCTTTTATTTTGCAGTTTTATCAGGGCGGGGGGAGCGAGACATATGTGAAGAGGAGCAAGGAAGTATAATTCTAATGGCGCCATGGCAGGATGCGACCACTGTTGTGTGCTAAGATAGCATGATTATCTATTAACAAGATATATGTGGTCAGCTAGTTCCTGTAACTATTTGCCTACGTGTCGTGCCAAGCTGAGTTTATCATGCAATTCCTAACTTGAGAAGGTCATTCTTAGGGCCTTAGGTCAAGAGGACTCTCGAGGTTTACTACAAGTCCTCTTTTCTTTGTTTTTAAGGTGCCGCGATATCCGATTCAAAATATAAGCCTTTCTCCTTTGGAGTATCATAGTGCTTGGATAAGGACATACCCTCCGGGACATCCCGATCCGATTGCACAACCTCATTCAAGGGCAGGTTATCAGTGTCAGAGTCGTCATCGGAACATAAGTGCAAAAGCGGAGCCTTGCACTCCTCAGTTGGAATTGCCATATATACATGATTTTGCATTAAGAGATTAAGTTGCGCAGCAGCTTTAGCTTCGGCAATAGCATTTAAACTACGTTTGATCATTGAAATAAAGATAGGTAATAAACAGGGTAGCAGAAAACATCCTATAGCAATTACAGCCACCAAAATAAAAATAGCCTTTAAACCGGGAAACTTGGGGAGAAACTCGTCAAACATTCCCCCTATGTCCACTCCCTTCCATGTTTGCACAGGTACATGCGCCAGTTTTCAGGAATTGTGTTCAGGGTATCAAAATTGGACCAATTAGTTATGACATGGGTGATGTTAATTTCCTGGGCCTGCCACGGCCATTGTTCCCCCATTGTAGTTCCCCCACACACAAAGCAATTTTTAACTTGCAATGCTTTAGCAATAGTCTCTGCAAGGTGTACAAAGGTGTTGCGCACCTCATGTGGTACGGTCAGGTGAGTCAATTTTGCCAATTCCGAATAAACAGAATGAAATAAGGAGTGTCTGGTTGAGTCGATGGAAATTTTGCTTACTATTATTTTGATGGCTACTGAAGGGTTGGTTCCTGTCCCATCAATACCCAAGCCATAGTCATTGTCAGTACCTTTCCATGTTTGGAAGGAAAGCCAATTTTCCGGTACTGGAAACGTGAGATTGATGGGATTGCACTGATGTTGCATACAGTTGGGATCGGGAACTCTAAGACGGGTGATATAGAGTTTTTTAAGGTTATCCCTCTTGGGTATGGTGTCGGGTCGCACTGTGAGCCCTCTGGATTGAAAGTCCACACATTTCCATTCATTGCAGTAGGTGCCTTTGCCACAGGGGTCATGTTGATTTGAAGTTCTGGCACAGATGTACTTTTCGTTGCTGGAATATGTCCGTCGCCAGACAAGTGAGCCACATTCGTTTGTGCCATAGTCCATGGCTTCGCAGGCATCAAAAGTGACCGATTGGGATACCTTCGGATTATAAAAGTCATGATTGACCAGTGTCTTTTTCGATGAGCCGGCTCCGACAGTGATGAGGATGTTGTAGCGATGAGTGGGGCCTGTGGGGTCATAACAGGTTTGTTTGTTGTTATCTTCACAAATACTATATGTCGTGCTATTCCACACACAGGTGTGCGTGGATGGTTTGGTGCAAATAAAATGAGTGTGATATATTAATGTAGTTCTGATGGTCAGCCCCTGTTGAGTTTTTTGCAAGCAGGGGGTGCAATGTTTGGCATCTTGGGAGGTGAGTGCACTTCGTGTCCTCCGTTGGGGGGGGATAAACTTTTGTTGTAGGGATAATGTCAGCCGAGAAGAAGTGGCAAAGCCTCGTACCATTTTTGTAATTTCACATTGGTATAGACCAAAGTCTGAGAGGGTCAGATCAGTTACTGAAAGATGAGTTGCTCTAAAATGATAATTGATGGTATATTTGGGTGAGTCTTGTAGATATATGGTATTGTTGAAAAACCAGCGCCAGATGATTCCCTTTTTCTTGATTGGAGACCTCTGGTAACAGGAGAGGGCCTGAGAGCGAAGATGCAGTGCTCCCTCATTGTTGTAATGGTGCGTGTGAATCAAGGAGTTGAATTTAGGATGTGGAGAGGACTCGAGAAGCTGTCTACGAATTCGTTGTCCACGGAGCGGTGACCAGGAACCAGGATAGCGGTCAGGGAGATGGGAGCCAGGTGTATCCCATAGGCAGCTGGTGGTATCACAGGGAGGTTGGCAGCAGGAGAAGTGGCGCACCAGGGTATGGGAAAAAGATTGAGGAGAAGATTGAGACAAAAGGAGCCAAGAAAGAAACATAGAGGGTAGTGGGGGGCGAGTTACAGAGAAAATGGAAAAGAGATAAACTGTATGATTAAAGGATTGACGGGAAGCAAGAAAGCCTAAGCAGGAATAAGGTCCCACCATATTCGCAGTGACATAGACATGTAGGTAGACCCGACAGGGTTGGTAGCCATACAGAAGAGAAACGTGAGGTGAGGGACGCAAGGCACGGCCTTGATGTTGAAAGGCATAATTACAGGCGGAAAGAGAGATGTCTTCAAAGGTAAAGGTAACGCGTGTGAACGGAGGGGCGAAGATAACAGCAGGATCAGCCCGAAACTGAGAAAAGACAGGAGATATCAGAATCAGAAGGGCTAGGAGAGGAACACTTGTCCTTAGCCTCCCCATGATAAGGTCGAACACAGCGCGCAGGCACCCAAAGAACACGATCAGGAAGTTGAACAGCAGCGTATCCTTTGCCCCAAGTGATCAGTTGCACAGGTCCCTTCCACTTCGGATCTGGAAGTTGCCTGAAATAAACAAGAGGTCTGGAGGTAGGGACAGGAGGTGTGGTAAAGTGACGAGAAGCAGCCGTAGAAGAAGGAGAGCCAGTAAGATTCAGAAAGTTCAAGGTATATAAACATACATTTAACACATTCTGTAACGCTGGGAGGTTCGGGGGGCGTACGCCTTTTTTCCCCATGTATCGATCAAGGGCCGTTTTGAGTGTTAAATTTGCTCTTTCCACAATAGCTTGGCCTTGGCTATTGAATGGAATTCCAAATTTGTGTACAATGGACCAATGATGACAGAACTCCGAGAAGGAGGAGCTCGTGTATGCAGGACCATTGTCTGTTTTTAAAATTTTTGGACATCCCAGTGTTACAAAGGTCCGAATGCAATGATTGATAGTGTTTTTAGTAGTCTCCCCCCTTTGCAGTGTGGCCATGATGAACCCAGAGTAAGTGTCTACAGACACGTGAATATACTTCCAGGGCGCAAAGGATGGATACTGAGTAACGTCCATTTGCCATGTGTCACAGGCCTCGGTGCCTCTAGGATTTACTCCTTCTGGGACACTTCGTGCCTGCAGACTACATGTAGGACATTGTTGAACAATTGCCGCGGCTTCTTGATGAGTAATTCCAAATTGTCTCACCAGAGCCTTTCTATTTTGATGAAAATAATCATGACTTTCTCCTGCTGTTAAGGTGTTATTCTGCAGGATTGGTAACAAATGCAACTTGCAGGCCTCATCTGCCATGTGATTGCCTTCTGAAAGAAATCCCGGCAGATGCTGATGGCTTCTGATGTGGGCCACAAACAGAGATTCCTTCCTTTCCTTCAATAGGTCTTGTAACTGTAAAAAAAAGCATCATTAAAGGAGAAGGGGTTGCAGGAGAAATGTAGGCATCAAATATATTCAAGGCCAATTGTGCCACATACAGACTATCAGATATTACATTAATTGGCTGGTTGGGAAAAAGTGTGAGTGCCATATTGAAGGCAGACAGTTCAGCCTGTTGAGCAGAAGGTTGTGGTGTGGTAAGTTTTTTATGCCATTGATTGTCAGTTTGCCACACACAAGCCCCGATGGTTTTAGAACCATCAGTGAATACAGTAAGACAATCTTTCACTGGTTGTTGTACTAAAGGAGTCTCTAGAGTGAGCGGAATTGTTTTCAGCACTTGTATGCGTGGGTCTGGTGGTAGATGGCAGGAGACATTCCCTTGCCACCCTTCCAACGCATCTTGTAACGCATCAGAATTTTGGAAGAGTGGTTCCCATTGTGTTAGTCTGCAGGGAGTGTAAAGCGTGCAGATGTCCACATCCATCAAGGCTCTAGCTCTTTTCCTCCCCCGTTCTATAAGAAGAGCCATTTGTGCAGCTCTTGTGGTGATTGATGCTTTTGGGGTATGAGGAAGGTGAATCCACTCTAAAATGTGTAGTCTCTTTGAAGTCGAGATTTGAATGATGATTGCTGTAAGGAGTGTGGGTGTGGGAAGAAACACCAATGAGAGTGCATGATTGTGTAATGAGCGGTCCACCCAATGGGTATGCAAGGCGTTGTTGATTTCTTTAAGAGCATTAAGCTGTTGCTCATTCAGCCAAATGAGATCCGCTGGACGCTTAAGGCCGACCAATGCTTGAAATAATGGCGAGAGAGTATGAGTTGAAATGGAAAGATATGGGCGTGCCCAATTGAGCGTGCCCAGGCATTGCTGTAACTGAACCAAGGTTGCAGGTTGAGGGAGTGTGAGAACAGGAAGGTGAGGTGAAACTGTGGAGGCTAAAACCTTGTGTCCTAAATATTGTAACGGATAATGAGACTGCACCTTTTCTGGTGCTACATGCAGTCCTGCAAGAGCAAGGAGAGAGAGAAGACATGGAAAAGTTTTACATACTGTACCTTTAGGACCATCAGCTGCAATCATGATGTCATCCATGTAACGATACACTAAAAATTCAGGAAATTTGTCCCGATAGGGTTGTAAAGCTTTATTTACAAAATATTGACACATCGTAGGAGAATTGAGCATTCCTTGGGGAAGAACTTTCCATTGATATCTAGCTGTAGGTTTAGAATTATTAAACTCAGGAACGGTGAAGGCAAATAGTATCCTGTCCTCTGGTATCAGCGGGATGGAGAAAAAACAATCTTTGAGGTCAATGATTATGAGATCAAATGTTACAGGAATTAAATTTGGATTTGGAAGGCCGCATTGCAATGGGCCCATAGGTTGCAATATAGCGTTCAGAACACGGAGATCCTGTAGGAGGCGCCATTTGCCACTTTTCTTTTTAATTACAAACACTGGTGTGTTATATGGGCTGGTAGATGGTTCAATATGACCTTCTGCCAATTGTTGTTGAACGAGAGTGTGAAGTGCGTTTAATTTTTCTTTTGTAAGAGGCCATTGATCAATCCAAACAGGAATATTTGATTTACGAGTGAGAGAAAGAGGAGAAATAGCCATAATTCAAGGTATGTAGAGAGAAGTGTGGAGTTGAGATAGCAGGTCACGGCCCCACAAATTGCAATGTAATGGAAGGACAAAGGGTTTAAGATATGCAGTCACAGAGGAATGAGGCGTAGAGGCAGTAAGCCAAAGTGAGCTAACCTTTGCTGCCTGCGCTCCACCGACGCCTTGTACTGAAGTTGTTTCAGCAAGGGGCCAAGAGGATGGCCACTCAGAGGATCGAATGACAGAGACATCAGCTCCGGTGTCAATCAGGCCAGCAAAAGATTGGCCATTCAGCAATATGGTTAACATAGGTTTGGAGGCTTGAACAGATTGCTGTAGAGCAAACAAAGAAGGGGGTTCAGGAGAGGGAAAAAGAATGAGAGTAGCCACAATCGTTCCCGCTTTCAGGGAAAAGCACCGGTCGCCAATGGCAGAGAGAGAGAGATTTTTCAGAGAAGAGGAGTTGTACAAAAAGGGTGCAGCGACTATGCCTTCAATGATAAGGGAGGAGTTAGGTATGAGCAAAACAGGCAAGGAAGGCGGAAGTAGCTTCAGAACAGTGATAGAAAGAGGGAGAGTGAAGACCGAACCAGGATCATCATAAACGATGTCCTCTGTCAGCTGTACAGGGAAAGAAGTAGGTTGTAAAAAGGAAAGAGAAGAGGAAAGAGAAGTTTCAGCCTTTGTAGCGGGGTTAGCTGAAGACCCCATGCCTAGTTTTCCGATTGCTGAGCAGGAGGAGGGTTAGAGCGAAATTGGGAAGCCCAATGAAAACCTTTTCTGCAACGAGGGCAAACAGTTTTTGGCTTGGCAGCATAGGGTGCAGTACCCCGAGACTGGCCACGAGGCGTTCCAGAGCGGTTTGCAAACGGTTAACGAATGAAGAGTAAGACTCGTCAACCTCCTGCACTACCTTCAAAAAGGTGTGTGTGGATTTAGAGTCTGAGTCATCCACACGTTTCAGGGCATTCATCGCACAAAGATGAATGATTGCAAAGGCACGGCGAGGGCAAGTTTGTTGCTGAATCAGGGTGGAGTATAATCCGGTTCCCTTTAAGTGATCAGCAATGACCAGATTAGGGAGGCCTCGTCTTATTTCAGCATCTACTAATTTTTCATATTCAGACTGCCAAACAACATACTGGGCAGGAGTCATAAGCATAGAAAACAACATCTTCCAATCATATAACAGCATTACAGTGTTAGCAGACACGAGAGAATCAAGCATGCCACGAGTGTAAGTGGATTGCAGTCCATACATATTTACAGCCTCTTTTAAATTTTTCAACACTCTTAACTCTATGTTGGTATGAACAGGAGCGCCAGGGGCTCCCGGAACAAGAGTCATAGGGTAAGCAGAAGGTATATCACAAGATTCTAAGGTGAAGGAAGGAGAAGCCAGGATAGCAGTAATATTTCCCCCCGATGGATGTGGGGACGGAGAATCAGTAGGAATAGGAAAGACAGAAGGAGAGGAGGGCTGCAGACGATTGTGCGGAGTGTCAGAGTGAAAAGGAGGGGCAGAGGCAAGCTGAGGAATATCATCCGAAGAGGCGACAGATTGGTAAGGTGGGGGAGAAGAATCAAAGTGAACAGCAGGAGGCTTAGCAGTTTTAGAGGCAAGAGATAAAGACTCGGGGAGAGTGGTGGAGGGGTAGATAGTATTGAGCGCAGCCATTATCGCACGCCAGGACATAAGAATGTCCGGTGGAGCTCTGGGGACATCATACAGATATTTTCCCAAGCGTTCCCACGAAGTGCGATGCAGCGTGCCCTCAGCCGGATAAGCAAGACAGTGCTGTTCCACATAAAGCAAGAAGGAGGTGATAGATTTTCTAGACAAGATATATACAGTGGTGCCGTTAATTTTCTGCAAACAATTAGCCTTCTTCACTAATTGGTAAAGTTCGTCCCTATGAACTGACGAAACTTTGGAGAGTGAGGAGCCCATTACTTACGATTGTACAGAGCCTTTGCCAGGTGCGTAGCAACGGGAGTGAAGGCAGCGCACCTCTAGACAGAAGTCACGCCGTGGAGCTGAAGAAAGTGAGAGATCCCGGACGAGCCCCCAGTTGTCGCGTTGTCACGGTTTGCTCGTTGTCCTTAGGTTCTCTGATCAGCCCGTAGAGCCCCCGCAGGGGTGAAATTTAGAGGGACCCTCGCGAGGGTGAGTACTTAAGTACTAGAATCAATAATTGACACAGACACCATAGTTTCTCAAGGTGAGAGAGCACGTTGTGCCCGGGGTAGATGAAGAAGTCCCCCGATTGCAACGCACCACCCTCTTTTATTTTGCAGTTTTATCAGGGCGGGGGGAGCGAGACATATGTGAAGAGGAGCAAGGAAGTATAATTCTAATGGCGCCATGGCAGGATGCGACCACTGTTGTGTGCTAAGATAGCGTGATTATCTATTAACAAGATATATGTGGTCAGCTAGTTCCTGTAACTATTTGCCTACGTGTCGTGCCAAGCTGAGTTTATCATGCAATTCCTAACTTGAGAAGGTCATTCTTAGGGCCTTAGGTCAAGAGGACTCTCGAGATTTACTACACTGGGTGAGGCTGTCGGTGCCACCACCAAAAGGTGAGTCAATAATTAAAACCCTCCAAAAAGAAGGCCAACCATTTTTTCTGGGGTCAAAAAAAATAAGACCCAGCCTTCTTTTTGGAGAAACACAGTAGCACAAGGGCCACCCCGGGCTGTGTGCTCCTTCCACTTCTCTTTTCTCTATATACCAACGATTGCATCTCAAAAGATCCGCAGATTGCAGATGATAAACAGTGATTGGTCTCATTTGAGACAACAGTGAATCTGCATACAGAAGGGAGGTTGAACTACTAGCCTTGTGGTGCAACCAGAACAATCTTGAACTAAACACACTCAAAACGGTAAAAATTGTGGTAAATTTTAGGAGAAACCCTGCTATACTACCACCTCTTACAATACTGGACAACACAGTAGCAACAGTAGAGACATTCAAATTTCTAGGCTTTATCATATCTCAAGACTTAAAATGGACAGCTAACATCAAATTATTATTCCATAATAATTATTATTTCTAACCAATATTATTAATTAATAACCATTATTCCTTATGGAAAAATTTTGTTTGGTATTATTTTTGGTACTCATCGTGCCTCCTGGAACCAATTAACAATGAGTGCCAAGGCACCACTGTACAAAACCATTAGCATCATTTGGCATAGCCAATGGTTAAGATTGGCAAAATCTGCATTATTAAAATTCAATAGTTGGGAACCAAAGGGGAGTGTAGCAGATGGCTTCAGCTACTGTTCATCCAAGAGTCCTTTTTAAAACCATTTAAGTCATATTGGAGGTACAATAGGTGAAACAGGCAATGTGGAAACATGAGAAAAAGATATATATATAAATCCCAGCCCGTAGGTTTTTCTGTTGTGTCGTCTTGATGCAGATCTGTGTCTACCTCTTTGTTTAATCCACTGAGGTTAATTATCTTTCAGCACTCCTTCAGATCAAAGCCTTTTTCTAATTGGTATTGATTTGTGCCGATTCTCTTTAGAAGTAAAATTCAGCTCAGTGGGCTGTTTCTGGTTATGGCAACAGATAGCAGACGATATTTCAGGTCAATTGGTGCTTTGTATCTTCAGGAAGCTCATGTTTCTAAAAAGTTAATCAATGACTGAATTGTCTCCTATAGGATGAAGATGAGGAGTTTCATCATAATGGCTTATTTATGCCATGGAATGCTCAGCTTGGAAGAACTTGACACTAACTATAAAGTGGACCCGGAATGTTTTATGAATATTGTATGTTAAATTCATTTTGATGTTATATTTTGAAACCAGATACATAAAGGAAATGCCAAAGAGGCATCACTGCCAAATCTATGGTCTTCAAAGGGTTATTTATTGCATTTACTCCAGTATGACATAGAAATCTTTAATGCTAAATACTATTTTATATAATATAAAATTCATCAAATAATTAGAGAAAAGAACATTTTTTTAATTTCTAATTTAGTTTTTTTTATATCCAACCTGTATTTTTATAAATAACTCAAGGT
This sequence comes from Bungarus multicinctus, assembly GCA_023653725.1. Taxonomy (NCBI): domain Eukaryota; kingdom Metazoa; phylum Chordata; class Lepidosauria; order Squamata; family Elapidae; genus Bungarus; species Bungarus multicinctus. The sequence goes on along the minus strand of CM042844.1, from coordinate 76,451,707 downwards.
GACAAATATACCCAGTATTCCTTCTTCCTCTTGTTTTCCCAGCAGCAACCGCTCTATGGGATGAGTTGGGATTTCGACATGCTGATGTCTCAAGTATATGTAATTTAAAGTTCTTTGCACAATCTTTATCTCTTGATGCTTATGACCATATGGTATCAAGATGGTACATATACAGGTAGCACTCAATGTACAACCAAAATTGAGCCCAAAAATTCTGTTATTAAGTGAAACATTTGTTCAATCTGTTTTGTCCAGGGGTGGGCTTCTACCGGTTCTGTCCACTTCTGTAGAACCAGTAGCTCTGAAGAGCAGCAGACAAAGAACCAGTTCTATGTCTGCTGACGTTTTTGCCCACCCACCCGCCTGGGCTCTTACCTGACCTTTATTTCCTGCTTTTTCAACTCCAGCTGCCGTGCAAGGCACAGCTGCAGTTTTGAAAGCAGAAAAAAAGTGCTTTTTGAATGGCTGCTTCTCTGCATGCAGCATACTGATAATGATTTACAGGCACGCGCCTGCAGTGTGCAAGGAAGCACATCGTAAATCACCAAACCTCGTAAATCACTGAATCGGTAGTTAATCCTGTTGGATCCCACCCCTGGTTTTGTCCCATTTTGCATCCTTTCTTGCCTCAGTTGTTAAGTGAATCATTGCAGTTGTTAAATCTGAACAACGCCCAAAAAATCTAATTAAAAATTTAATCTGGGTTTAGCATAGCCTTTGCATTAGACATACTAATCTTTAAATATTAACAGTGCAATATTTTATATACAACCAAGCAAGTCATATAATAATAGACACAATTTCTACCGAAAGCTTCACTACACAGTAATTTTTACAGAAATCTCTGGGAGTTAGAAGTGATGTCTAAGTGTATTTATCCTTTTCTGGAAAAAAAAAATCAATTCCAACACCACCTTGATCCAGCTCTGAAGTTGTAGACCCCTAAATAGCAGCCTTACAAATTAAATAGCTCACCAGCAAACCATTTCTATTTCAGATTTAAAAAATTTACAGACTTGGTTCCAGTAGCCTTGCACTAAGCATAGAATAAGAGCTTTGCAAATGATAAACAATTCCATCTACACAAATCTGCGTTGAAAGAAAAAGTTGAAAATTGTCTACAGGGTCAATGCAAAACTCTGCATTCTACGTAGCAGTCAAAAGAAACACAAACCAAAGGCATTTTGGATTCTCAATCCTCCTAATGAAAAAAAAACCCCTACTTTTATTTTTGTCTGTGTCACCCCAGGTACTTCAAAAATTTATCAATGTTCTTAAAACATTTCATTCCACTGACTTTGGGGGTGGATCCCCAACAAACAAATCTCATCTTGCTTTTTCTGCACCTTTTGAAGATCATATTTTTGGCAACCTCCTTGATGTTGGAGATCATGAAAGTGGAATAATCCTGAGCTTTCTGTAGTATTCATCATTTTGTTTGCCCAGTTATGTTCAGAAAATATAAGTTCATACAAGTTTGCTCCGTTATCTTTTTTTTTCTATCTACAGAGTGAAATTATCCATTTTCATAACTATCCAAGTGAGGAATATCATGTTGAAACAGAAGATGGATATATACTTACCATTAACAGAATACCACACGGAAGGCATAATGGTGCAAGTAAAGGTAAGACCATGGCCAAGTCAAATGGCTTTCAATTGCAGTCTGGTTTAAGAAATGGCAAATGGGCTACCTTTGCGCTCCACACCTGGAAAGCACCTTTTTCTCTTCAGATCTGAAGGGCAGGACCATTCTACTCTCAACGAACCTATATGACCTCGTGCAAGAATTTTACAGAACATGGCTGAGAATACTTTTCAATAATTGTGGTAAAATGATCTATCTCTTCAAAATGAAATGTGATGATTTCAGAACGAACACCGACATTTCTGTTGGGTGTTACAAGAAATTGTAATTTAACCTTCTCCTTTCAATATCTTAGAAAAGGAGATAGTTAACATGTCTTGAAGGACCTATAAGCTTAAGTGACCAACTGACTGATTAATTGAGATTTTGAGAATCTTACACTATTCTTTTCAATTAAAAAAAGTTTTAAAAACAAGAATGGTATTATAAAATAGTACACTATCGTGATAAGTCATGGCAACAGACATGGCAACAGAACAAAACTGTCCAATTACAAAGTAGTTTTTTTTAATGTTCAAAGGTGAATCCCATTTAAGAAGCACTGGGAAAAAAGTTTTAGCTATTAAACCTGATTAGCAGTTCAATGCATAATTTAAATAGGTTGAGTCTTGAAAGATTAAGAAAAATATATCCTCAATTTGAGGGTATACTCAGGCATCTTAAGGTATTGTACATCATGATACTGTTTCTAAGATAATTGATAATCCAATAGGATAAGCAATCTAAGCAATTTCTTTAAAAAAGAAAAGTTCTACATCCTTTGTATATAAGGGTCTAGATTTGGAGATTATATCATGATACTGTTGAGAATATATCATAATGTTGGAGACAAAGGAATGGATTTTCATATGCTTAGAGTAGATCCATTGAATCAATAAAACCTTGCTCCCTAAATTTCTAATAAGAGATTGTGACAGTGTATCACAAATGTTGATTCTTTGCTAGTTTTATTTGCAACCAATATTTCAATTGTTTTTCAGTCTTCAGTGGTCTGGCTCATTAAAAAAACATCTTTTCTTATTTTACAGCTGCACGGCCGGTTGTGTTTATGCTACATTGTCTCCTTGGAGATGGTTCCCACTGGATTTCTAATCAGCCCCACAACAGTTTTGGTTTCATATTAGCAGATAATGGTTATGATGTTTGGCTTGGAAATAGCAGAGGAAACATCTGGTCTTCAAGTCATAAGACCCTGAAGCCATGGCAGCAGGAATTCTGGAGCTTTAGGTAAGAAAATCTAAAAGGGATAGCAGTTTATAACTAATTATTAGCTTAAAAAGATAGAAGCAGGAGGCAGTTCATTGTAATGGTTAAGGCATCAGACTAGAATCCGGGAGACTATGACTTATCATTCTATCTTGGGCACAGACCCAGCCAGGTGCCCTTGGGTCATTCAATCTCTCTTAGTCCTAGAATATAGGCAACGGCAAACCAGTTCTCAAATCTTGCCAAGTAAACTTCAAGGACTTGTCCAGACAATTGCTTGGAATGACTTGAAAGGACCAAAAAAATAAAATAATGAAATAAAAATGAAATAAAACATAAAATAAAATAATAATAAAATAGTAAAATAAAACAAATATAGAACTAGGGAGGAAAGCTGATCTCTGGGGCTTCATTCTACTAAGCTTATTCCAGTTCTTTCCTCAAAACAATGTGGAAACTCCCTCAGAATCAAACAGTGGTTGCTGACCATGTGGTTCTGGAGAACACTAAGACCAGGTTCAGAAGAGAACCTGAAAAGAAAGTTCTTTTAATGCTGAAATATCTAGTGATAAATAACATAAATATAAAATGTTTCCTAGTATGATTTGATTGCTTATTGTACCCTATGACTATCACTAAGTGTTGTACCATATGATTCTTGATGAATGTATCTTTTCTTTTATGTATACTGAGAGTATTTGCACCAAGACAAATTCCTTGTGTGTCCAGCCACACTTGGCCAATAAAGAATTCTATTCTATATTTGCTAAATTCTATTCTATATTTGCTACATTAGTCTAAATCAGGATCTGGGCTGAAGGCAGGGGTTGGATTCAGTCAATTCGGACCAGTTAGGGCGAACCGGATGTTAAACTTACATATGGTTTGCCAAACCAGTAATTGAACTGACTGGCTGGCTCCGCCCACCTTGCCCCTCCCCTTTCAGGAGTCTCCATGCGGCTCTTTTTGGATGCAGATAAGTGGTCCGTGTAGAGGCTCTGGGAGGGCAAAAAACAGCCCTCCTGGGAGTTCAGGAAGTTCAGAAACAAGCCCATTTCCCGCTTTCGGAGAGCCTCCAGAGCCCGGGGGAGGTCATTTTCATCCTCCCAGAAACCTGAGGGAAGCCTCCAGACTCTGGGGAAGGCAAAAAATGGTCCTCCCAGAAGTTCCGGTAGGCCATGCCTACCATGGCCAAACCCACCCAGCAACCGGGCAGAGAACCAGTTGTTGGGATTTTTGAATCCCACCCCTGGCTGAAGGTATTAATCTGGTAGTACTAGTTCAACAAGGTCTGTATTCTTGCATCCTATTATTTTCTCCTAAGATTTCCCAGCAAACTGATCTTGATTTCCCTCTTCTACAATCCTTCTTACACTTGAATGTATATCTTTATGGCTTTGTACACTGTGATCCTTTCCACGTGACAGCTGAGATACTTTCTGAGCAAGATGACCTGGGCTGGCATTTATAAACCAATGTGGTTGCTTTGTTTCTTCCTAGTTTTCATGAGATGGGATACTATGACATTCCAGCAGTCATAAACTTTATCCTGAACAAAACACAACAGCAGCAGCTTTATTATGTGGGCCATTCACAAGGCACAACTGCTGGTGAGTTGGCAAATCTATGAGCAGGGAAGAATGGGGAAAACTAATACAGTCTACATAGTGCAATCGTGCAACTTGCAGTGTACAATTAGAGAAGGCATTCCTCCTGGCAAATAGTTTATGGAGGAGGCCAAGTCAGGAAGAATTGAACAAATAAACTTTTGAATTCCTATTTATCATGAGCTACTTTTAAATGCTTGGCTCATCTAACCCAGCCCCTCCTCTTAAGAATTTTCTGCAATTAGCAGAAAACACTCTACACACTCTACACAAAGATAAACCTAGGACATTTGCATGTAAACAATGTGTTCTATCATGAAGTGATATTCTTGTGTTTCAGCCATTTTCTTCTGGCTGATCAATGAAGACATCTTGAATGTAATGCATCTTCCCATTGTAAACATGAATGAGAACAGGAAACAGATATTGCTCCCTCCTCTGCATCATGCAGTCCAATTGTTTGATTGCAAACCAAAGATGCAATCTCTTCCATGCATTTGTATGGAATGCACAATTACTGAATATTCTTCAGAAATGTAGGAGCAAGAAGAAAAATAATAGTTGTTTAGTGTAAAACTTTGCTTGCCTATACATTTGAAGAGATTCAGTTTCTTTACAAAAGCTTTTATTTTTTCAGGTTTCGTCGCATTCTCTTCTTGGCCAGAATTGGCTAAAAGAATCAAGGTCTTTTTTGGAATGGGACCTGTAATCTCACTAACATATGCTACATGTCCATTAAAAATCTTGTTCAATCCTCTGCTAATACAAGTAAGTTAGAATAAATTCTCAGGGTAATTTGCTGACTTCCACCTATCATTCTGTTAAAATAGAATAACAGAGTTGGAAGGAACCTTGGAGATCTTCTAATCCAACCCCCTACTTAGGCAGGAAACCCTTCACCACTTCAGACAAATGGTTATCCAACATCTTTTTAAAAACTTCCAGTTTTGGAGCATTCACAACTTCGGGAGGCAAATTGTTCCACTAATTAATTGTTCTAACTGTCAGGAAATTTCTCCTTAGTTCTAAATTGCTTCTCTCCTTGATTAGTTTCCACCCATTGCTTCTTGTTCTGCCTTCAGGTGCTTTGGAGAATAGCTTGACTCCCTCTTCTTTATGGCAACCCCAGAGATATTGGAATACTGCCATCATGTCTCCCCTAGTCCTTCTTTTCATTAGACTAGACATACCCAGTTCCTGCAACTGTTTTTCATAGGTTTTAGCCTATGAATCATCTTTGTTGCTTTTCTCTGCACTCTTTCTAGATTCTCAACATCTGTTTTACACTGTGGTGTCCAAAACTGAATGCAATGTGGCCTTACCAAGGCATTATAAAGTGGTATTAACACTTCATGTGGTCTTGATTCTGTCCCTCTCTTTATGCAGCCTAGAACTGTGTTGGCTTTTTTGGCAGCTGCTGCACACTGCTGGGTCATATTTAAATGGTTGTCCACTAGGACTCTGAGATCCCTCTCACAGTTACTACTATTGAGCAAGGTACCACTGTATACTGTACCTGTGCATTTGAATTTTCTTGCCTAAATGTAGAACCTTACTTTTTCACCATTGAATTTCATTTTGTTAGATAGTGCCCAAGTTCAAGTCTGTCAAGATTCTTCTGTATCTTAAGCTTATCTTCTGGAATGTTGGCTATTCCTGCCAGCTTGGTGTTGTCTACAAATTTGATGAGTTCCCCATCTATCCCCTTGTCCAAGTCATTGATGAAGATGTTGAAGAATACTGGGCCTAAAACAGAGCCTTGAGGTACTCGACTGCATACTTCCCTCCATGTAGATGCAGTTCCATTGTGGACTACATGTTGAGTGCAGCTGGTCAGCCAGTTACATATCCATCTGGTGGTGATGTCTAACCCACATTTTTCTACTTTATCTAGTAGTAGATTATGGTCTACTTTATCAAATGCCTTACTGAAGTCCCAGTAAATTATATTGACAGCATTCCTCTGGTCAACTACTTTTGTCACTTTGTCAAAGAATGCAATAAGATTAGTCTGGCATGATCTGTTTTTAACAAACCCATGTTGGCTTTTGGTTATTACTTTGTTTGCTTCTAGGTGTTCACTGATTCATTGCTTGATTATTTTCCATAATCTTTCCTGGTATTGAGGTCAGGCTGATAGCTCTGTAGTTTCCTGGATCTATTTTTTTCCTTTTTTTGAAGAAGGAAACTTCATCAACTCTTTTCCAGTCCCCTGGCAGTTCCCTGGTGCTCCAGGATCAGGGGTTCTGAGATCTCATCTGCCACTTCTTTCAGAATCTTATTTATTTATTTGTTTGTTTGTTTGTCAATCACTTGCAAGATAATAGGTATAAGTATAAACATAGTTATGAATACATGAAATGGATACATATAAGAAAAAAAAGAAACAATAGGACAGGGACAGTAGGCACGTTGGTGCGCTTATGCACACCCCCTACAGACCTCTTAGGAAAGGGGTGAGGTCAATAGTAGACAGTCTAAGGTTAAAGTTTTTAGGGTTTGGGGAAGAAACCACGGAGTCAGGTAGAGTATTCCAGACATTGACCACTCTGTTGCTGAAGTCGTATTTCCTGCAATCAAGTTTGGTGCGGTTAACCTTGAGTTTGTATCTATTGTGTGCTCTTGTATTGTTATGGTTGAAGCTGAAGAATTCCTTTGCAGGTAGGACATTGCAATGTATGATTTTATATACTATACTTAGATCGGACCAAAGGCGGCATAGTTCTAGGTTTTCTATGTCTAGAATTTCAAATCTGGTGGTATAAGGTATTCTGCAATGAGTAGAGGAGTGGAGAACTCTTCTTGTAAAATATTTCTGGACTTTCTCAACTGTGTTAATATCAGCTACGTAATGTGGGTTCCAGACTGATGAGCTGTATTCGAGTATTGGTCTAGCAAATGTTTTGTATGCTCTAATTAGTAGTGTGATATTACCAGAGAAAAAGCTACGTAAGATTAGGTTAACAACTCTTAATGCCTTTTTAGCTATGTAGTTACAGTGGGCTCTAGCACTTAGATCATTAGAGATGAGTACTCCAAGGTCCTTGACAGAGTTTGGATCATCAAAAAGGTCTTGACTATTCAGCTTGTATTTTATTTTCTGATTTTTTTGCCAATATGTAAGACAGAGCATTTATTTGTTGAGATTTGAAGTTGCCATTTGTTTGACCATTCTGATACATAGTCGAGGTCTTTTTGAAAGGTGCAGTATTGTCTGTGGTGATGAATAGCTTTACATCATCAGCAAAGAGAATGCAATTGCTCTTAATATGATCACAGAGGTCATTTATGTAGAGTATGAAGAGAGTTGGTCCTAGAACAGTGCCTTGGGAGACACCACTGTTGACAAGTACAGAATTTGATAGGACGTTCACAATTTTGACCATTTGTTGTCTGTTTGACAGGAATGCTTCTATCCAGTTATGCAGGTGTCCAGAGATACCATAAGATTTTAGTTTGTCGTGTATCACTGAATCAAAGGCTTTACAGAAGTCTATGTAGATTGCATCTATTGCTTTGCCCTGATCAAGTTGTGTAGTCCATGTTTTTGCAATGTAAGAATTGCAGATTACATGATAGTTTTTTCCTAAAACCAAATTGTTTATTAGAGAGTAGGTTGTTTATCTCTAAGTGAAGGATAATGGTTAGGTTAATAATTGATTCCATGACTTTACAGGTGATGCAGCATAAAGAGATTGTCTGTAATTTTCAACTAGGCTGGGGTCTCCCTTTTTGCAGATTGGGATGACCGTGGCTTGTGACCATAGTTTTGGCAAGGAGCTGGTCCTGAAAGATTTTTCAAACATTATGCTTAGAGGTTCAGTTATGGCAGTGGGTAGCTTTTTAAAGAAGTAGGCACATATTCCGTCTGGTCCAATAGATAGGTTTTAATTGGGGTGTAATCTATCCAGTCCTTGTGATTTGAATTCGTCTAGGGTAGACAGGTGTTCACTTAACTATTTTCTTCCCTATTGTATTCCTAATCTGTTTTTTTATGGTGCTGTTTTTGATAGGTTGGACTATTTTTTTTCCCTTTGTGTAAAGACAGATGCAAAAAATGAGTTAAATAATTCTGCTTTCTCTCTGTTCTTTTGGACTCTGTTGATGCATAATTCTATCAGTGCCTTATTCCAGAGAAAGTAAGGAAAACTGAGCATAGCTCAAAAAGACGATCATCTTACCTCCTCCTGATATTTATCTCTAAGATAGGAAGACATAAATAGTACTTCCTAACCAAAACATGGCTGGTAGGGGGAGGATTTGAACAGATTTGTATGATGTGCCAATTGCGCCCTTTCTTCAGGAGGCCTTGCTCATGGTTGCCCTGGAGATAAAAACATGAAGAATAGTTGCAGGATTTGGATATGGCCAGTGAGAGAAAAGGAGGACTAGGGGTGACATGACAGGAGTGTTCCAGTATTTGAGGGACTGCACTAAAGAAGAGGGGAGAACTTATTTTCCAAAACACTGGAGAGCAAGACAAGAAATGATGGATGGAAATTAATCAAGGAGAGAAGCAACTTGGAATTCAGGAAAAACTTCCTAACAGTGAGCACAATTAATCAGTAGAACAGTTTGCCTTCAGAAGCTGTAGGAGTTTCGTCACTGGAGGTTTTTAAGGAAAGACTGGACAGCCATCTGTCTGAAGTGGTATAGGATCTCTTGCTTGAGCAGGAAAATAGGCTAGAAATGTTAATTCATAAAACATTCCTATGTTGAAACATTCTATGTCTGAATCCTGACAAGAAGACCTCTCACATCATCCCCAGCTCTATTCTGATTGATTAATTAATTAATAGATTAACCCATGCCTCGTCACTTCCTGTCTGGATTACAGAATATGATGTACATGAGGTTGCCCTTGAAGAACAGCTAAAAATTTCAATTGGTTCAGAGTGCGGTAGCACTCAAAGTAATGGGAGCCCTGAGATTTACCCATGTAACACTTCTGTTTTAAGAGCTGCCCTGGCTTCCTGTTACGGGTGCAATTCAAAGTGCTGGTCATCATTTTTAAGTCCTATATGGCCCAGAGCCAGGCTATCCGCAGGATCATTTTTTTTAAAATACATCTAGCCATTCTACCAGGTCACTTAGAGTCCCCTAGTCCCTTCCTTTCAACACTGCCATCAGAGGGGAGTTAGGAAGTGGCCCTTTTCAGTGGCAGCCCCTGTCTTATGAAATGCTTTTCTGTCTGAGGATCAAGGGGTACCCTTTTAGCCTTCATTAAGGCTGTAAAGATCTGCCTTTCCCCCCAAGCATTGAGAGATCAGATGATGGCTCGTTAACATGGGTTACAACCGTTTTTATGTTTTCACGTTGCATTTTATAGTTCTTAACAAGATTTTAAATTTTAAATTTGGACAAATTGACTGCTTTAATCAAAATAAAAAATACAATTACTTTTGTTTCTACTTGAAAACCTCTTCTGGACTCTGTGCTTGAGGTGGAAAAAAATGAAACTTTGATTTTGAATTTTACCTATTAGTAAGTATTGAAATGGCTAATTTATACTATTATGTAAAAATAAAACATTGAGGTTTGATACTATTATCTTATTCTACTGCAAATCAATGCCTTTTCTTTCTTTTTCCCCTTTGCCCCACACTTTCCCCTTCGCTTTTTCTTCCCTTATTTTCCTAATATTTGTTTTTTTATATTATAAACTAATAAACAAAAATTTTAAAAAATATTTTATTTTTTAATCTCTGGGAACCAACAAAGTTGGCTGAAAGATGTTGGCTATATAATAAATGTTTGAAATAAGATAAAAGTTTCAAAACTGACTGCAGAATGTTTTTAAGAAAGAATAATTAAAAACCATTTTATGGTATGTGAATAACATATTGCCTATATTTTATTAATCTATTTATAATAGCCTAAATTAAACCAGCTTTTGTTTTTCCTTGTCAACCTTTTTGAATTTCAACTCTCATGTATATTCAAAGATCCAATTTATATATTCCTGAACTAAGGAGTTTCTTCTTAAATTTATGGTTGAAGAGAAACAGCCTAGGGTTTACAGCAGTGGTGGAATTCAAATAATTTAACAACTGGTTCTCTGCCCTAATAATTTCTTCCAACAACCAGTTCACCAAATTGCTCAAAAACTTAACAACCAGAACAGGCTGAATCCCACCACTGGTTTATAGCAGAGGTGGGGTTGGGATGATATTTGATTTGGCTGAATTACATCAGTTCTTATTAATTAATTAATTAATATGTTTCAGACAATGTATGGCTACAGAGGAATTGTGCAGTATCCTAGTACTCTGAGAAAGCTAAAAGTTGCGGTCTGTAATTTTCAACCAAAATTCTGCGAATTTTTTATGTCTTTAATATTTGGTTCTAACACTCCCAATTACAACATGGTATGTATAAAGGAAAACTGGGTCAGGCTTGGTTTCTATTAAATATGTTTGTAATGTCAGTTGAAAAATAACACTTTTTCTTAGATTAAGGCAAATTATGGGCCACAAGCCAAATCTCACCTGTCACCTGTTTTCTGAGCTAGGAATGTGGGGATGGGTGGGCAGCAGATCACAAAGCCCAAGACTAAGCTGAGATTCTGGGATTTGGAGCAGAGACAAGAGGCAAGGGTAGGAAATTTTGGGCAGCAGTGGCCTATCTGAGGCGCCCTTGCTGGGCCAGCATTCTCCAATGCCTGATGTGTTCCTTAGCCTGCAGACCTGCCAACCATTCCCATGGGGGGAGAGGATAAAATCTGGCCATTTACAGAAAAAATTTGCCAACTCTTAGATTAAAGCCTTTCTTAAATTTTAAATAAGACAAGGTTGAGTTTTCCTATTAACCTTTGCATTTCAAGATTTCCAGGAAGAAAGAATTAACTTCACAAAAGGTTTAGAATAAGAGGTGTAACTTTGTTCATTATATTGAACTGAGAACTTTACAAGTTGTTTTTAGCAAATGCCAAGCCAGTAAAACTGAAGAATCGATCATCATGATTGTTCCAAAAACTAATGGCTTGTATAAAGAATCAGCAAACTAGAATGAGAATTGTTTGAAAACTAAAAATACAAAGCACATAAATTGCATTCTGAGTTGCCCCTTTATCTTTCTGGCTAGTTGCAGGATAATAAATGGCTCTAATCATCCAAAACTATTGATGTATGTGCATTCAACTTCAAAATACAAAGTAACTATATAGCAAATGAATATGGTAACTTGAGCTGAATTATGCAAATTAAATATACTGCACTGCACATTACTAAAGAATATGCTAGATTGGGGATGTTCATCAATTGTATTGGGTCTATTCGTGAATGTAAATTGACACACAAATTTATAATCTGCTCTAATTGAATTTTTGCTACATAGCAGATGAAATTAATTAGGGAATTATGATGAATAATCATTTTATTTCAGAGTCGTATGGACATATATGCAGCACATTCTCCTGCTGGGACATCGGTACAAAACTTTCTTCACTGGAAATAGGTAGGTTTGTATCATAGATTCAATCTGGTCTAGCCATACAAAGAAGAGATCTGTTGGTCACCACACTATAAAAAAGATGTTAAGAAAAAGTACAGAGAAGAACAAGCAGGATGATTAGGGGACTGGAGACTAAAACATATGAAGAATGGTTACAGGAACTGGGCATGGATAGTCTAGTGAAGAGAAGGACCATGTTAGCAGTCTTCCAATATTTGAGGGGCTGCCACAGAGACGAAGGGATCAAGCTATTTTCTAAAGCATCCAAATTCCTGACAAGGAATAATGGATGGAAATTGAACAAGGAGAGATATAACCTGGAAATAAGAAGAAACTTTCCAACAGTGAGAACAATCAATCAGTGGAACAGCTTGCCTTCAGAAGTTGTGGGATCTTCATCACTTGAAACTTTCAAGAAGAGATTGGACTGCCATTTGTCAGAAATGGTGTAGGGCCTCCCGCTTTTGGGGGGGGTGTTGAGCTAGATTAGGGGTTTCTTCTTACTATTTCTGGATGAAGTGGAGCAATATGTGAATTTATTGAAGATTTCAAGCACCAGTGGCAATTGTAAATAATAAATCAGACACATAAATTCCATTATGCTAACAGTACTGGACACAAATAGAACAGGTTAATGAGTAGAATGGAGTGGATTGGAATAGAATAGAATAGAATAGAATAGAATAGAATAGAATAGATCCATCAAAAATATATTTATATGATTTATAAATTCCCTTGTTATAATAAAATTATACCTAAAATGAACCATTCATGATCATCTAGTGACAGAAATGGGAAAACAAATTGAATACCTAAAACTATACAATCCACAGAAGCATTTATTGCTTAAGGTTTTTTTTTTTAATTAAAAATAATAAAACATCATTGACTAATTTAAAGTAAAAAGAAATCTGGCTAAGAAGAAGAGCACTAGAACAGAGAAGGCAACCTAGAATTGTAAGGTTTGTGACAATACTCAAAACCTCCTCTTTTGGTGGTAATAATCTGCAACTTGTAATATCTGGAACTACATTGAACTCATTCAGCATATGATGTTAGCATACAACTTTTCTGTTTATGCTGCAATATTTATCATTTATAAGTTTCTGGGTTAAGACTGTCCTGTTTAAAGAGGACCCGTAGTTAAGAACGGAGCTTGCTATATTGGTTGCTTACAATGGTTCAATTTCATTACACAATATTATTTATACAGTATTATAAAATAAACCTGTTCTGGTTTATATACAAATGAGAGCTAATGACATATGTATATATATAACACATAACACATTAGCATTATCCAAACAATTATCGGCCCAGTCAAAAGTATGTCATTCACCCAGCACTACAGTCTTGGGCACCAAACCAAGTTTTCAAGGTCTTGTAAAAGACCAGCATGGAGGGGACCAATCGAGCCCATATTCATGGTACCCAGAGCAGGTCCTCCTCCTAGATGGGATAGATAGAGACCCCTGGGGAGAGATGGTCCCATAAGTAACTCAGTCCCAAGTCATGAAGAATTTTAAAGGAGACAACCAGCACCTTGAGTTGCATCTGGAAGCCAATGTAGCTTGTATAGCAGTGGTGTCATGTTATCAAAATGACTGGTAATTCTTTTATTCAGTTCTTTAATTACTATTCATTACAGAACTATAATGAGAAGGTGTTTAAAGCATATGACTATGGCACTAAGGAAAAGAATATGGAGAAGTATAACCAGGTATGCAAATAAAACAGTTTTCCTATGAAATATGTTGTTTTCAGGGGTGGGATTCTATCGGTTCGCACCTATTTGCTAGAACCGGTTGTTAACATTCTAAGCAGTTTGGAGAACCAATTGTTATAAGAAATTACTGGCCTAATCCTGTAAGGAAAGCAGGAAGGAAACATTCCGGTGTTGCTTACAGAAACTGCCTCTCCGTTAACCCTTATTACATTCTTGGCAGGACTAGACTTCTTGTCTCAGGAACTTCTCTGGAGTTATTTTTTCCCCTTTTGCTGGTACTTTGCTTGTGTGGAGTGACCATTCAAAGTTACAATGGCACTGAAAAAAGTGACTTATGACCATTTTTCACACTTACGACTATTGCAGCATCCCCACAGTTATGAGAGGCCAGGCGAGGAGATGTGTGCCTCGATGTGAGTGATGTTGAGTTGGCCACGCCCAGCCAGTCACATTACCACCAAGCCACACCCACCAACTAAGCCACACCCACAGAACCAGTTGTTTAAAAAATTTAATCCTACCCCTGGTTGTTCCTCATTTGCAGCTTTTAGATCAGAATGCTTTCCCTCTTGGATGTGTTGCAGCTGGGTAAAATTTTGTTATGTACCTTGTTTCAAATTTTTCAGGCTGAGGTTGAGCAAAGTAAGAAAAGTGTCATCAAAGTGATTGTAAGTGTAGAGAAATATTTCTTGCCCTTCCTGATCTGAAGACAGTCAACACCTAAATTTAAGACTGTCTATCTTTCTTGCCCAGCCAAGCCATTTAGCATTGGAAACAGCAATAGCATTTAGATTTATATACCATCCTATAGTGCTTTACAGATTCCCTGAGCAATTTACAATGTAGCAGCATTATTTGAATATTGCCTCCAAAAATCTGGGTCTTTTGTTTTATCAACCTCACAAATCTGAGTCAATCTTAAGCTCCCATCTGGATCGAACTCCAGGCTGTGGGCAGAGTTTGCCTGCACCAGAGCTCCTTTATATCAGCAAATGCATCAAATGACTAATTTAAGCCGAAAATGTTCTGTTTTGAACCAATAATAGAATGTCTTGTCCTTTCTGCGGCTTCATCATGGCTTCATTGGAGCTTGGTTTGGATGAGGAGGAGTTGGAGCTGAGACCATCTGACAGGGATGGCACATCTCCCTTGGCACGTTTGAAGAGGCCAGAGGCTGAGGACAATATTGACCCAGGCCCCACAGGCACTGGGGGAGGTGGTCAACCAGGTGGAGAGCTGCTTGCCTTCATAGCCACAGGGGAGGATCAGCTGCTGACAGGCAGTGGTGCTAATAGGTAGCAGATCCCCTCTGATGATGAACAGCTGCCTCCTCCACTCCATCCAAGGGCATGGAGAGTGGAGCGTAGGCAAGCTGAGAGAAGGGCTGCAAGTCTACTTGGGAAAAGGTCGCCCCACCCCTTCGCACAAGGAACACCTGCAGTGGAATGACTTAAGGAGCAGCCATGGAGAGTTAGTCTTTGGCAGAAACAATTGTTTGTTTTAGATTATACTCCCCTGGCTTTGACTTGTGCCTTTTACCTTGCTTCGAGGACTACTTTTTGCCTTTGCTTTTAGGATTGCCATTGGTCCTGCCCTTGCCTTGTGGACTGCTTTTGCCCTTTCCTTTGCTGTACCTTCTGAACTGCCTTTGCCTTGTACCTTGTCTTTGCCCTGAGGATTGCCATTTGTCTTATGCCTGGACTATGCCTTGTGGACTGTCCTGGTAATATATGGCCTGTTGTTTGGGAGACTGAGGGAGGTTGCCTTCAGGGTAGCATGGGGTAGAGTCTTATGGGTCATTGGAGGGCCGTTTGTTGAATACATCTTGAGGGCAAAAAAAAGGACTTTGTAAGAGTCTGCCTTACCTTATCACCTGGGTCATAACAGGCTCTGACCTGATCAGCTATGTATTGAAGGCAAACATCAGGTTTTTTTTAAAAAAAAAAACACCACCCTCAGTTGCATCACAGATTTAGTGTTTGCATTGAGTACTAGGAAGGCCTACTACTTTGCTTGTTCATCGGCTTTTTAAAAAGTGGTAATTTGCAATGTTTTATATGTTGCATCTCTTCCTGAGCAGTTTTTGACTAATTATTTAAATTTGTTGCTTTTCTTCCCAGGCAATTCCTCCTGTATACAAGGTAGAAGATATAAAAATACCTGTTGCACTCTGGTCTGGTGGAAATGACTTAATTGTGAACATAAAAGATGTCAAGGCATTAATAGCACGGCTTAGTAACCTCATATATCACCAACGTGTTCCTGAATGGCAACATCTAGATTACATTTGGGGACTTGATGCAACTGAGGTTATGTACATGCCTATCATTGAGATAATGAAAAAATATCAGTGATTCCTCAGCAGTGATGTGCAGGGAACGTATGTTGTATGATGACAATTTAAAAACACACCTTAAGGGTTAATGTAGCTGAGTCGATGAATTAGTTGAAATTTGCAATCTGATTTACCACTATTTCTACAAATAATATTTATATTAACCAATGATTTCTTCAAGCTGTTCTCTTTTCCTCTGAATTCTTTATCTATTCCTCTGTAACTGAGAAACAAATTAAATTCTCATAGACAATTAAGAGATTTTCTTTTTTTATTTGGTTACCCATTATAGTAGCAATACTAAGTTAAAGCACTAACAAAATGGTCTAAATTAAACAGCACATTTGGAGCAAAAGTTTACCAGGTTTTAGATTCAAATACTGAAGAAGTAGAATTCTTTATTGGCCAAGTGTAATTGGACACACAAGGAATCTGAGTCCAGTGTACAAGCTCTCACTGTACACACAAACAAGTGATAAATCATAATCATAAAATACAACCATCATAAATTATAAGATACAAGACCCTGTGATATTCAAAGGATACTAAATAAGCAATCAACATAAATCATGAAATACAAACTGTGATGACCCGGGGCAAGGCATGGAGGCAACAGTCAGCTGATAGTTCAAAATGCCCCTTTATTGCTCCAACTTTCCCCCTAACGCTCTCACGCTTATGGCAAGTCCTGGAACAAAGTGCTCACTCTTTCTCTCTCTCTCTCTCTCTCACACACACACACACACACACACAGTTTCAGCAGCTTCTGGCTGCAAATAGTCCAGCAAAATGCTGTTAGCACAATGGCTTCAAGGCAAGAAGCCCAAGGGGGCAAGGGAATAAGTCCAGGAAGCAAAGGATCAAGGCAATGTCCAGGAAGCAAGGAATAAGGCAAGAAGTCCAGGTAGCAAGGAATTAGGCAAGAAGTCCAGCAAATTCCAGACATTGGCCTTTGCTGCATCCCCATGATCGTGATCAAAATTCAGATGTTTAGCAACTGGTTCATACTTGTGATGGTTGCAGTGTGCTGGGATCATATGATCCCCTTTTGTGACCTTCTGACAAGCAAAGTCAATGGAGGAAGCCACATTCACTTAACAACCGGATTACTGAATTAGACAACTACACTGATTCATTTAAGAACTGTGGCAAGAAAGTTCATAAAATGGAGCAAACTTCACTTAACAAATGTCTCACTTAACAATAGAAATTTTGGGCTCAATTGCAGTTGTAAGTCAAGGACACTAAACACTATTGTACAAAGTGGTAATGTAACTATTACAATACATATCTTGGACAGTTCAGTTAATTCAAGATGCAGCAGCGAGATTGGTTCTTGATCTGTTAATGGAGACTGCTGTGTTTGTTCTTAAGTATATCAGCTTAAGAACTTATCATAGTTGGCTGATTGCTTCTGAGTAAAATATAAAATACTGGGGTGACTTTTTTTCCTTTGTGTTACCTCTGTGTTCATTAAAAGAATCAGAAGAGTTCCCAGACATCTGTCAACAACCACTAACAAGCCTTCTAATTTTGTTACCCTAAATTCGGGAAGGGTTTTCTTGTAGCTTTCATTGATTGACTGATGAGAATTAGAAGACCCTGATTCCAAAATTACTCTGGGCAAGCTATATTAGAAACAGAAACCACCAGAAAATCAAAGTCTAGCCTTTTAGAGATCTTTGAACAAATTATAAAGGCTCATATTATTAGACTGGCTTTTAGTCATTGTATTTATTAGTTTTGGGTGGATTTATTCTGAGTTTTACTATGGTTTTCACAGTTTTGTTAAATACTTAAAAGGATTTCCATTTTTAATGCATACCACCCTATACCGAAACGAAGACAGAGATGGAGCTGCAGATGGAGATAGTGATACATCGGCAAAAAAAATTGCTGTGCAACCTCACTGCCTAACATGAATACTTTTTGGATCTCTCCCTGTCTTAATATAATGTGTCAATTTCTTTATTATGTTCCACAACCAGAAAGTCTTAGAAAAGCAGTCTGTAAAATGAAAAGAATAAGAAACTAACAATGAGGAAATGAAATAGGAGATAAATTGGCAATAAAGGAGTAGAACTAAGACAAAGCAGGAAAATCTCAACAAGGTTTCTTTGAATGCCTTTGAGTATTCTTCAACACTTAAAGAGATTGTGTCATTCTGCTCAAAAGATAAATAACAAAGGTAAAAGGAATTGGTGGGGTGTGGCTGTTCTGTCTCCATTCCCATGTGAAGTTGGCAACTCCCAGGAGTGAAAGCGCATTGACTCCTTGTTCTATTACTATTCTATATATTCAAAACAAAATAGACACATACCTTTTGGCAGACCAAAAGTCAATTTACAACAGATCTTTATTGCTAAATCTGATTTGGATTACAACACATATAAATAGGACAATGTAATACCAATGAAATAAATAATATGACCTATACTGTATCAATGATTTTCAAATCCATAACCACTGTGCAGATTTCAACTAGCTGGGGAATTCTGGGAATTGAAGTCCACGCATCTTAAAGTTTCCAGGTTTGAAAAACACTGACTTATACTCTTGCAAACTTTGCACTTTAGCAAGAAAACAATCCTGAAAATAAAAACAATATTTGGATGCTTACAAAATTAACCTCGTCATTTTGAATTCATCACGCATGATACCCATGGTTTTCTTTTGCATAAGCTTATTGGCTGCTTGATGTCACTTTGTAAAAGGAATTACATTTATCACAATGAATTGGCCCCATGGGTTGAAGTTTTTCTGACAATGTCTGATGCAGCGATCTAGGAATCCTTCTTTAATATATATTCTATGTTGAGGAACTTTAATCTTCTTGCTATGTCCAATGGAGTCTCTCCATCCTGAAATAAAGAGATAAAATGAACAAAGGTGAAAATAGCAAATGAAGAAAGCATCAATATATATAAAATCTAACTTGGCCAATCTCAAGAAGCAACTGGATTTTCTTGTTTTTCTGTGGAGAAGTTTCGCTTCTCATCCTAAACGTTTCCACAGCTCTGACTGGATTCCATTCCTCACCATCCAGCAGGAGCCGAAGAAGCTTCTTAGATGAGAAGCAAACATCCTCAAAGAAAAACAAGAAAGTCCAGTTGCCAAAGCACCTTTGGGACAACCATGACTTAGAATCTCCATAGATAGTTAACTTGACCAACTTTAGATATTTGCAAGAGTACTATTGCCAAGAAGACAGTTATTTCATTGTAACTTATGCAGAATAGTTTCATTTTTGATAGAATCCAATGATGGTTCTTGAAGCAAATGTTACAAGTTCTTTCTCTTTTTTTCTTTCTCTTTCTTTCTTTGGCCACCTTTCTAACCACAAGATAATTCTGGGTGGCTCATAATCATGAATGATAAATATAAATATAACAAAACATAAATAAGTTAAAACAAGCCAAACACTAGTTGGGGAGGACAGAGGCAGGTTGAGGGGTAAGGAAGTGGGATCTGATGTTAATCGAATGACCACCTCCATTGTGGTTACATAATTGTGTTAATCTACTATTTGAACTTTCCTCTATTTGCTTCAAAGTTTTGATGAATATCTTCAGTGCAAATTTTAGAAGCTTGTGGAAAGCTTTATTTAAGAAATGTTGGAAATAGTCCAGATAGTCTGAAACCAGTGGCTAATGGTAATACAGTTAAGATTATCACTTGAAGCCAATCTCTTCAATGTTAGGTCAAACTAAAAGAATTTTGATCAAAAGGTAAGTGATGATTGCTACCGGTATGACAGTGAGAAATAAAACTTCTTGTATAGTGATTGACTTTCACACAGAGGAAACATTTGAATAGTATTTTATGATATTATTTTATTATGGTGGGGGCATACATCACTTACTTCTGCTAAGCTACTACTAAACAATATTATTCTCAAATCATGGCCATAAAATGCCTCTTCTGTTACCACAAGAAATATACTAGCTACGGGTCACCAGGTTGATCCAAATACCGCATTCAGAGTTTGTTGCATTATAGGAACTCTTGTTTTCTGCAGTTCACTGAAGAGGTTGCCATCAATCAAGTGAAACCTCCCTCAGGTGTGCAGAAACAATTGTCAGTCTGTGCTTTTTGTGGGCGTAAGATTTCATCACTAATCGGTGTTCACACATGTTATACATCTAATTGAATGCTTTTGCTGGACTTCATGTTCCATGTTGATTTTTAACTGTTATTGTAAGTTTGGTATGGATGAGTCAATACAAAGTGCTTGCATCTACCGCCGTTCATTTTTAACTGCCTTATTCAAATTGTTAAAGGGTCTAACTGCTTTAAATATTATTCTCCTTATGGGAAACTTAAAATTATCTATGACCAGCATAGGTAGCTAAGATTGCTAACTTTAATCTTCATAGCAAATGATTCTGAGTGTTCTCATCAAAAAGCTTCAAGGGGAGTGCTGGTCTGCTTACACGTGATCTATAGTAAGTAGTTTAATTTTTAAAATATTTATGAATGTTGTATAACTAATTTTAATTCCTTTTTATCATTTATTTCCCCCTTTTTGTTTGTTTTTCTTGCTACTATCCATGTTGGCGTTTTCCATGTGGTTTTGAATATCAGCCATTTCTGGCCAACATAACCTGGATCAAAATCTCCAAATGTAATTGTTTGTAATACGTTAATTTGTAATACAAATATTCACATTTTCCTCAATTAGCAAACTAGAAGAAAAAAATCTTGGAAAATGGTAGAAAAGAAGATTTAAAGGTCCCCCTGTTCGGTTGTGACTGACTCAAGGTATCAATGTTCATCTCCAATTCTAGCTAGGCATCCTGCATTGTCTGAGAGATGCTTCTGTCCAGTGGTGGAATTGAAAATATTTTACTACCGGTTCTGTGGGCATGGCTTATTTGGTGGGCATGGCTTGGTGGTCATGTGACTGGGTGGGTGTGGCTTGGTGGTCATATAACTGGGTGGGTGTGGCTTAGTGGTCATGTTACTGGGTAGGCATGGCTTGGTGGTCATGTTACCGGGTGGGCGTGGCCAACTCAATGTCACTCACATCCAGGGTCCTCACCTGGCCCCTCCCCTCCCAGCCATTCCTTGTCACCCAGCCTCAACTTATCTATAGTTCTGTAAAAATGTTGTTCACCTTTTTTGACTTTATTATCTGCATACTATAGATGTACTTTCATGGACCACTGAAAGGAGGAAATGGCTCACATGCTTTACTCAAGAGTGTGATATAGGCAACAAGCTTTTAAGGGGCTGCCACAAAGAAAGGGGGAGATTTATTTTCCAAAGCACCAGGAGGCAAACAAGAAGCAATGGATAGAAATTGAACAAAGAGTGAAGCAACCTAAAACTAAGGAGAAACTTTCTGACAGTGAGAATAATTAACCAGTGGACCTGCTTGTCCCCAGAAGTTCTGGGTGATCAATCACTGGACATTTTTAAAGACTGGACAGCCATTTCTCTGAAATGATATAGGTTTCCCCCAAAAGTCCTTTCTAAGTGTTATTCTGACATCTTTCCCAGGACCTCTACTCAGAGTTTGGCATCCTCAGTTTTCCTGCCTGAGCAAGGGCTTGGAATAGAAGACCTCCAAACTCCCTTTCAACTCTGTTAAACACACATGTATTTATGCTCTGGACTATAGACATTGAATGCATGTAAACACTGAAAAATATGTGGTAGCCCTGGGCAAAAGAAAGGCAGTAGAATCACTCTAGGTGTAGGGACAGTGTAAAATATTAACACATGATAAATAATGGAACTGTTAAAAATAACAGCAGAGAGTTTTCTCTGTCTCTCTCTCCCTTCCTATTTCTTTTTCTTTCTTTGTCTCTTTCTGTCTTTCTCTCCCTTCCTTTCTTTCTCTCTCTCTCACACACACACACCACTCTGTCCCTCTCCCTATTTCTCTTTCTTTCTTTCTTTCTTTCTTTCTTTCTTTCTTTCTTTCTTTCTTTCTTTCTTTCTTTCTTTCTCTTTCTTCCTCTTTCTTTGTCTCCCTTCCTCTTTCTTTCTTGTTTTCTTTCTTGTTTTCTTTCTTTCTTTCTTTCTTTCTTTCTTTCTTTCTTTCTTTCTTTCTTTCTTTCTTTCTTTTTCTTTCTTCACTCTCTCTCTCTCTCACACACACACATACACACACACACCCGTCAGCCTTCATTCCCTCTTGCTCCAGCACTTTACTCACAAGGGGAAGTGAATCCAGCATTAGAGAAATTCTGCAGATAAACGGACTTGCATTTGAAGCTGCTGCAAACTTCCCCATGGCTGGATTCCCCCCCACCCACAATCCCCCAGCGTCCTTTCCCTCTCGCTCTAGGCATTTTACTCACAAGGGGAAGCGATACTTCTAGTGTCCATCAAGAATCCAGCCTTGGAACAGTTTTGCAGGTTAATGGACTGCTGCTCTGCCCACAGTCATGTGTTTTCAAGTGGCTGCTTGAAAATGCATGGCTAGGTCGGGGGAGCAGTCCTCCTTTAAATTGGGGCAGCGAGCATCAGGTGGGTGGGGCAAGTGAGTGAGCAGAAACTGGGCGACCGGGTTGGGGGCGTGGCCAGCTAGATGCTGCTACCAGTTCAGCAACCCACGCCAAATTCTTGCTACTGGTTCACCCGAGTAGGTGAGAACCAGCTGAATAGCACCTCTGCTTCTGTCATCATGTGGTCCATGTGGAAGTCCAGAATACAGAAACCTTTCCCATCAAAGTGGTACCTATTTATCTACTTGCATTTGCATGATTAAGAACTGCTAAGTTGGCAGGAGCTGAGGTGTTAATGAAAGCTCACCCCGTCACACAGCATTTGGATCCTCTACCTTGGCTGTCAACATTCCAGCTGAGCCCAGCATCTTAACCACTGGGTCACTGTACTGCCCCTGGTAGGAAAAAGACCCACTTATTTTTTTTCTTTTCGAAAATAGCATCAGCAATAGAACTTAGACTTATATAGCCCTCTCTAAGTGGTTTACAGAATCAGCATATTGCCCCCAACAAACTGAGTCCTCATTTTACCTACCTTGGAAGGATGGAAGGATGAGTCAACCTTGAGCCTGGTGAGATTCAATCTGCAAATTGTAGGCAGCCGGCAGTCAGTACTGCACGCTAACCACTGCATCACCATGCTTCATAAATAGATTCCTCTTTCTTAGTAGAGGAATAGCCCAAATCACAGAGGATTAGCTTGAGATCAAAATTATAATAAGACTAGTTTTCCATACCTTGTCCTTTATGGAAAGGTCAGCACCTGCTTCAACTAATAGTGGAATGATGGATTGATTCTTTATTTGACAAGCATAGTGGAGGGCAGTCCGTCCTGACTAGAGGGAGAAAAAAAACGTAATACATATTCTTCAGGAATAAGCTGTACCTTTACACTAAAATACTTCTCAGTAAGTATAAAATTAAAAAAGGAATGATTTCTTGCAAGCTCTTGAATTATCAAATATTTATACTTTTGGTCTATTGTTTCATTCATTTATACACTGGCCATTGATGTATTGCAGGTATCTCTATGACTCTATTGCAAAATGGCTCCATAAATAAAATAAGTTAATTTTAAAAATTTAAAATAAATTTAAAATATCAAAACAAAACCATCATAATTCATATATATTACAAATTTAAACAGTCTACATTGGGTTGCAACAGTAAAAATAAAATTTAGCAACTTAGTCAAATGATGCATTAAATTGCAACCAAGGATGAATTTACATAGCCTACTAATTATTTTTGAATTTGTTCAAGAATTAGGGGTTTTTCTGTAAGTATTCACCTGTATTCTTTAATTGCATTAAAATGCTTTGAAAAACCATATTATTCCATCATAATCCTGAAGCCGAGTCCAATATTATACCAGGACAAATTGTACTATATTATTCCCAACATACAGACTGAAATAAAAGTAAGGTTTTACCCCTACTATGCAATATTGTGTGGTTTTAGTTGGAGCACAAAGTTCCACAAAGTTCTAACAGAAGTAAACCATAATTGTTCAGGAGACACAATTATTTGCTAAAGGGCTGAACTCTTCATGGCCTCTTCTGTTCATTTTGCTTTGGGGTTTTAATGAAAAAGAAGCTATTTCACTTTTTTTTTTTTTTTAAGAAAAGTACCTGCAACCTAACTACATGCCTATGTAGTAGACCGCTGCGGTATTTGGAAGACGTCCTCATTCTGTCTAATTGCCCTTGAGAAAACATATTAAATTATCCTATTGCATATAAAACTGTTAAAATATAAATCTAATAGCACTTTCACACAGCTACAAGCCTCACACTTCAAACCCTCTGTGGTTAATTTTGTCATGCTGCACAAGCATCCTAATTGATGTACTTCTGCAACACTGAACCATTCAGTTGATAAATGGAAGGGCACAACTGGCAGCCAGCCAACTACATCTAAACTGGATCCTATTTTCCCTGGTTGCCTTGCTTTGTGTGTGTGTGTGTGTGTGTGTGTGTGTGAGGAAAAACAACCAAAAAATAACAGCTGAACAATGGGCCTAGGAAATGGCGAAGTTGGAGACAGTCTGAAAGGGTGGTAAGGTGCAATATTTTAGTCTACCTGACCCTGATTGATCTCATCTAAGATGGCTGACTTGGGTTTTAAACAAAAAGAAGGAAGCAATTCCTCCCATTTTTTCTCCATATAGGGTATGTGAGGTATCACTACGTTTTTTGCCTTTATGGAGCCGGTGTGGGCCTGACCTACACGTGATGCATCCCCCACCACCCAGGCCACCAGTTTGACAGGCCTGATATAGGGGAAATCATAAGGGGGGGGGAATGATTCTGTCCTGCCTCATCCTTAGGAAAATGAAGAGATTTTTATGGATCACATCCAGCTACCACCCAAACTGTCATCTAGATACAGTCAGAGTACATGAATAGATGCACTTACATCATCTTGAGCGTTAACATATGCACCAGCTCTAAGTAGCATCTTGATGAGGTGTTCATTCTGCTTACTTTTAGAAACCTGTTTAGTAGATTTTAGGGGAGAAAAAGGGACAAAAATGGAACATTATTGGAACTCAGCAAGGCATTTTGGGCTCTAGGGGGACCATCATTCTCTTTCCTGATTCAAAGAGGTAATTGTAATTCATCTCGATGAAGTATCGTTTCAATGTGAAGATTAGTTCTTGCACAATACAGAGCGGACAACAGAACCACAGAAAAGAGAGTTCCTATGAAGCAATGTTTGTAGGATCACAGAATGAATAATGGAATAGCTCACCCTGACTATGAATAATTAGGAAATTGCAATTAGGGGCATAGGATTAGGTGCATCCTGTGATCCCGCAAACATTACAAAAAGATCTGAACAGACTTAGCATAATCCATAGTTTCCTAATTATTTTTTGAGAATGTTTAATATTGGGAAGTTTAAGAGAACATAGATGTTCTCAGCCGATAAATGTATAAGAGAAGGTCTTTATTAGCTGACTGCTTAATATAACAATGTTACCCAATGTTAGACCTTCTCTTATACATTTATCGGCTCAGAACATCTATGTTCTCTTAAACTTCCCAATATTAAACATTCTCAAAAAATAATTAGGAAATCTGATTAGCTGCCAAGATCTGCCCTAAGAAACTATGGATTTAATTAAATAAATAAATATGGATATAACTGTAAGCATCATTTGATACTCATTTGACCTGGAACTTACCATTAGAAGATATCCTAGTAGCATAACGGGCATTAAAAGTATGATGAGCAAATAATCAAGGAAACCAAATCGTTTTTTGACAGCATAGTGCAAACAGGTTCTTTCTTTCTAGAGAAAAAGGAAAAAGTTTTAAGGCAGTTTCTCATTCCATCTACCATAAATTATTTGCGATTTGTTTGATGTCAGTTTGGAAAGGTTTTTGGTGCTTTCCCATAGCGGAAATTACCCTGGGGATATTCTCAGTTCCAGGAAAGTTACCCTCAGTTAAAAGGAAAGAAAGAAGCACCTGGTTGAGACAATAATAACAAGGAATAAGGAAGACTAGCAGCTACCTGCAAGCTCCCAGCTTGCAGTGGGAATGGGACAACTTGCCACAGCCAATTCACTATGGCCAAGTCACCATAGCCAACTCATCATGGCTAACTTGTTCTGGGACAATTCACCATGGCCAACTCGCTGCAGTCAACTCATCATGGCCAATTCATTCTGGGACAATTTGCCATGGCCAACTTGCTGCAGCCAACTCATTATGGCCAACTTGCTGCAGCCAATTCATTATGGCCAGCTCTCCATGGGCCAACTTGCTGCAGGACAATTTAACAATTCTATTTAATTATTTAAAATAAATAAAATTTATTTTAATTTTTGCAATTCATATTTTGCAGTATCCTTCCCCTGCCATGCCCACCAAGCCACGTCCACACAACCAATAGTAAAAAAAATTGAATCCCACCACTGAGTAATACATTGACAGATAACATCCAGGTTTTATTTCTCTCCTATGTTCTACATAGAGCTGCCCTTACATGTTTTTGGAATTTCAGCTGGTACAGTGTTGCAGCAGATTGGTCTCCATAGAAACCATGTTGCAGCCATTTTGATTTCTTTATCTATAAAGCCTCAAACGATTTGAATCAAGGACTGCTGAAAAAATGCCTTCTCCTTGCCAATTAGCACCACCCACTTAGATCCTACAAAGCTTAGTTCCAACAAGTCAGCAGAGCCAAGATTTTCCCATGGTTACGCTACAACCATGGAATTTACTTCTCAACATAGTACAAATATTACCTCAACTTTTATGGGGGCTTTATAAATGCATCTCTTCCACATTTTTAATCATTTCCTATCTTTGTGATCTATTTTAATGTACAACTCTTTAAATAATTCTAAAAGCAAAAGCCCTCTGCCAATTCTTGGAATTTTACTAAAACATTTTAATTGCATAACCAAAGAGTGTTCTGAAGGCTACAGATTTATTTATAAAATATATTGGCCACCTATCTTACCATTGGGTAACTCTGGGTGGGGTACAATCAAAGTATATAAATTTAATGTGTATATATTTAATGTATGCACACACACACACACACACACACATACATACACATATATATACACATTCACATATTAAAACATAAGTAAATTAAAATCAAACATTAAAATATAAAGATAGGTGGGAAGAGTAGGGGGAGGTAGGATCTATTGTTATTCAAATACTATGCTGTTCCTCCATTGGTGTCCTAAGCCAACTGGTAGAGCCATGTCCTTAGGTCCTTATAAAAGAATAGGGAGGTCGGGGCCAACATCACATCAGGGACAGGGCAAGATATTCTAGAGGGCAGGAGAAGGCCCTCCTCCTGGACCCATCAGCTGAACCTATCAGGCTGATGGGACCCACAGAATGCCTCCTCTGCCAGCAGGAGTGAGATGAGCCAATTCCACTGAGATTAAATGGTCCCTCAAGTAACCTGGCCCAATGCCATGAAGACATTTGAAGACATTCACCACCACCTTGAATTGCATCCAGAAGCAGATTGGCAACCAATGCAGCCCATGGAGGAGTGGTATTATAGGGGCCATTCTTGGGGCATCAAAAATTGCCTCCAATGCCACACTCTGCGCACTTTTCACTGGCAGAGGGTTGCAGGAAGCCATCACAGCCAAAAATGGAGCTCAGGTACCTGTTTGCACTGGCAGAACGCTCAGGCCACCACAGGCGCCTGATATGAGTGATGTTGAGCTGGACACACCCGCCCTGGCCATGCCTCCCCTGAGGTCAAACACAACCCTGACGTGGCCCTCAATGAAATCGAGTTTGACACCCCAGCAATAGTCCAACAAATAAGATGCTATGGATTCTATCTGGGGCACAAAGCCATTAATATCCAAAAGACAGGTAATGTAAGAAATGAAATAAATAAAATGAAAATGAATAGTTTCAGGTGCCTCTTCCAGACAAGGCATCAAAATAGCCTGCATGGAAGTGCAACATTTAGTAACACTGGTTATGATATTTTATCCCCATTTCTCAGAAACATTCTTAAGAAAGGAATAGTAAAGGTGGGGCTTTAAAATTCAAACATACAAGCACCTTTCACAAAACATCCGAGACCTCACAACTTTGTCCTAAGAAGGACAAAATCTGGTTAGTGGATGTTGTGGTACTTGGAGACAGAGAAGAGAAAGAACTGGAGAAAAACACAAAATACAAAGACTTGCAAATAGAAATAAAATGACTGTAGCAAAACAAAGCTATTGCCATCGCTGCTCTCACCTTATTTTTTATGTTCACATCAGCATTCATTTTCAGAAGGTAACTGACGATTCTATTGTGCCCTTTTTTGCATGCACAGATTAACGGCGTGTCTCCACCAAAATAGTCCTGGATATTCAGATTATTTCTGTCTTCTTTCAATAGGAGCTGAAGTTCATTGAAGTCATTATTATAAGCTGCCTGGCAAATGGGCTGAGGGAAAGAAAGAGAGAAGTAAGTAGTTTCAACAGATTTTGATTTAAGACAAAATAATAAGTGTATTGTGGGTTGTTACTTCATCACATTCATCCACCTTTTTGGATTGTACCGCGCCCACTTTTTTCAACACACAGTTCTCAACTTCCAACCATTTGTTTAGTGACTGCTCAAAGAGCAGTGGGATCCTACATGTTCCATTACCAGTTTGGAGATCGCATGCGCGCACCTAATGCACGTGCAGCTTTCCACACACCAGCTGAAGCCTGCAGCACCAATCAGCTGAGAGGATAAAGAAGAGAAAAGCACAGGAGTGCGTGGGAGGGCCGATCCTGCACTTTTTTTTCTTTCTCCTCTTAAGGGGGCTTTTTCTCTTCCTCTCAGCTGATCATCAGAGGCTTTTTTTTTTTACTACCAGTTCAGCCGAACCAGGCCGAACAAATAGCATACCACCGCAAGCTCAAAGTTATGACAGCACTTATGGCCCTTTTTCACACAACAGTTGCTGAATTCCTATGACGACTGGATCAGAATTCAAATTCTTGGCAACTGGCATGTATGTATGATGGTTGCAGTGCCCAGGTCATGTGATCCCTTTTTCTGACAAGCAAAGTCAATTGGGGAAACCAGATTCATTTAACAACTGTTTTATTAACAACTGTTGTGATTCACTCAACAACTGTGGCAAGAAAAGCCCTAAACGTCTTGCAGAAAGTCAAAATAGGGAACTCGCTGTCTAATCCTGCATCAGTTCACAGTGGTGTACCACAAGGCATCGTCTTAGGTCCCACACTTTTTTTGCTCTATATCAGGGTCCCCAAACTTGGCAACCTTAAGACTTGTGGACTTCAACTCCCAGAATTCTCCAGCCAGCTATGATGGAATCCACAAGTCTTAAAGTTGCCAAGTTTGGAGACCTCTGCTCAATTTATGTGATCAATTTAAAAGCAATTGTGCTCTTTTTGCTGATGACGTAAGATTATTCAATGCTACAGATAATTCTGTTGTTTTACAAAGTGATCTCGACTAGGTGTCTGAATGGTCATCTATTTGGCAACTTCAAATTTCATCAATAAATGCTCTGTCTTACATATTGGCAAATGTAATCAGAATGTCAAGTATAAGCTGGGTGGCATTGAACTAGCTGATAACCTTCACTTTGTCAAGGACCTAGGTGTGCTTATCTCTGACGATTTATGCTCCAAAGTTCACTGTAACAGCATTGCTAAAAAAGCATTAAGAGTTGTAAATTTAATTTTACATAGTTTTTTTTTTCTGGAAATATTGTATTGCTAATTAGAGCTTATAAAGCTTATGCTAGACCAATTTTAGAATATTGCTCAACTGTTTGGAAACTGTGCCATATATCTGACATCAGTGCAATTGAGCATGTTCAGAAGTATTTCACAAGAAAAGTCTTGCACTCTTCTGTACACAGTAGAATTCCTTAGGTTACTAGGTTCGAAATTCTCAGTTTGGATAACATAGAACTGTGTCAGTTGCGATCAGACTTAGGTATTGCATATGAAATTATACGTAGTAATGTTTTACCTGTGAATTACTTTTTTGTTTCAATTGCAATAATACGCGTGCTGACAACTGTTTCAAACACAGTGTAAATCATTCTAAACTTGACTGTAAAAAATATGATTTCTGGAATAGAGCTGTCAAAGTCTTGAATGGTCTACCTGATTCAGTTGTTTCAGCAACAAATTTTCAGTTTCAGTTACAAATTGATTTCCGTGGACCTTACATCATACTTAAGTGGTTAGTAGAGGGGGCGTGCATAAGTGCACTACCATGTCTATCATTCCTGTCATATTTTTATTCTTTTTATTTTATTCAAATAAATAAATAAATAAGAGGGGCAAAGCTCCCTTAACAATTGTCTTGTTCAACAACAGAAATTTTGGGCTCAACCATGGTCATAACGTGAGGATTACCTATAATTCTAGGCTAGGTAAATTTACTTTCACCAACAGATGACTACTGTAAGTTGAAAGCAGCCTCAGATCTCTTCCATGAAGAACAAATTGGTCTCTCTGGTTGTATACATTAATACACATGGGTCTTATTGTGCATATATAACTTGTTCTTCAGAAAGTTTTTTACTTTCAAAGCCCTGATACCAACATTTCCCTTTTAAAATGCCTCTTTCTTAGGGCTGAGAGAAAATGACTGGCCACCCAGCTAACTTTGCGCCTAAGGCAGGACTAGAAATCACAGTCTCCCAATTTTTAGCTTGATGCCTTAACAATTACCCCCAAACTGACTTTTCACAGAGTAGGATCATCCTAACGTTTTGGAGATAGATAAAGAAACCAAGGAGAGGAGAAAAAGGATTGCAGCTTTCCCCAAATTCTTTGTGAAACCAAGAAAACATTTTTTTTTAAAAAAACCTGCAAACACCCCTGATTTTTATTTCCAAAGAATGGGCCTGGGGTCCATATCATTATTTTGTTTTATTTTAAAATCAGATTAAACCAGGTGGAGCACAGCACTTGGTAAGCACTCTTAGAAACATCACAGGAGGATTAAGGCATCACACTGGATACAAATGTGTAATGAATCAATTCATATACATGTTAAAATAAAATAAAATAGTTTTTAAAAGTTAGGGATAACTTGAATAAGTGTTTTGCATTAAGACTGCAGTTCCAGATTAAATCCACAAAGTGGTGCTAATAGATCACAATTATGTTAATCTAAAACTACTGGTGTGACAGCTTCAAGGACTGCTGAGTTAAGAATCACTGTTGTTTTTCCCTGAATCTTTTTCCCCAGCTGTATGCAGAATACAATGAGATCTCCATGCTTTAGCATCCATTCTCTGAATTAGAATTCTTGAGTTGTTTGGGGAATAATTGCTGTTGCAAACTGTAAAATTGATCATAATATGAAGTCCATCACAGTTAACTAATGCAAATGCCAGCACCTAAAATGAGTTTGAAAAAAAAAAGATACCTAAGCAGGTTTAGAGCTGGTTAGTATTTGGAGGAGAGACCGCCAAGAAATAATCAAGAATGTATGCTTGATTGGGAGGGGAAAGATACATTCTGGAAAAAGCAATGGCAAATGGTTCTTTGAAAGTATGCAGCAAGCTTGGCATGGCTGCCATTCCCACAAGGCATAATCTGACCAACGCATGCCATAATGAGGTTGTAGTCTCCAATTCATACACATAGACTGGGTTGCTTCAAAAACCTCTAAGTCTAATCGGCTGTACAATACAAAGAGCACTGACTTCTATTGTTAAAGAATTCAAATTGGCATCCCTCTAAGGAATATTGTTAGACCAATACTTGAATACAGCTCATCAGTCTGGAACCCACATTATGTATCTGATATTAACACAGTTGAGAAAGTCCAGAAATATTTTACAAGAAGAGTTCTCCAATCCTCTACTCGTTGCAGAATACCCTATGCCACCAGACTCAAAATTCTAGACCTAAAAAACCTAGAACTATGCCGCCTTCGGTCCAATCTAAGTATAGTATATAAAATCATACATTGCAATGTCCTACCTGTCAATGAATACTTCAGCTTCAACTATAACAACACAAGAGCAAACAATAGATACAAACTCAAGGTTAATTGCACCAAATACAACTTCAATTTTAATTTAATTTTAATTTAATTTTAATTAAATTTAATTTAATTTAAAGTTAATTGCAGGAAATACAACTTCAGCAACAGAGTGGTCAATGTCTGAAATACTCTACATGATTCTGTGGTTTCTTCTCCAAACCCCAAAAACTTTAACCTTAGACTTTCTACTATTGACTTCACCCCTTCCCTAAGAGGTCTGTAGGGGGCGTGCATAAGCGCACCAATGTGCCTACCATCCCTGACCTATTGTTTCTTTTATGTTTCTTTTACTGTTTCTTTTATTTTTCTTATATGTATCCATGTATTCATAACTATGTTTTTACTTATACCTTAAGCAATTAACAAATAAAAATAAATAAATAAAAATAAATATAATATAAACTGTCTTAACAAAAAGCTAGTGAAAAAGGCTGTAGGTTAGGTGAGAACTGTTGTTGTTTTATCATAATCAAAAGGTAAAAGTCCATACCTCCTTCCCCTCTCCAAGCCTATAATACTTAGCTTTCATAAATT
The DNA here is from genome assembly GCA_023653725.1 of Bungarus multicinctus. Taxonomy (NCBI): domain Eukaryota; kingdom Metazoa; phylum Chordata; class Lepidosauria; order Squamata; family Elapidae; genus Bungarus; species Bungarus multicinctus. Next base: position 76,419,217 of record CM042844.1, on the reverse strand, counting down.
ACATAATTTCAGTCCAAAATTGACTATCCATCTGCGTGAAAAAAAGAAAAGAGGAAACTATAGAGACCAGAATTCATTGATTCTATGAGTTATTTCAACCCAAGTTAATTGTCATAATAACTTTCAGCCCAGCCATAGTGTAGGCAATTATAGGATCCCACCAAGTGTTAAGAACCTGTATCTCAGTTTTCCCATTTTCCTTCTCCATCCTCTTAGGGTAGGGTTACCCCATTTTGAATTGTACAGATAGCTCTTGACTTACAACAGTTCATTTACTGATGGTTCAAAGTTATAACAGCACTGAAAACAGTGACTTATGACCATTTTTTACACTTGCAACCATTGCAAGGATCCTCATGGTCACATGATCAAATTTAGACTCTTGGCAACTGTTTCATATTTATGACGGTTGCAGTGTCCTGGGGTCATGTGATCATCTTTTGTAAACTTTGGACAAGCAGTCAATGGGGAAGTCAGATTCACTTAACAACCGTGTTACTAACTTAACAACTGCAATGATTTACTTAACAATTGTGCTAAGAAAGGCCATAAAATGAGGAAAGTTTAACTTAACGTCTCGCTTAGCAACAGGCATTTTGGGCTCAATTGTAGCTTTAAATCGAGAGCCACGTGCAAATCTAAAGGGAACTAACTTTTCTGAAGGATCATTTGTAAATATTCTAAATGAATTGGTGACACTGCTTAGGTGCAGCATTTTTCGATAGTGTGTTCTTACAGAAAGAAAAAGAAATGTAACATTTATCCTGGCTATTTTTTATATACTATGATATAAACATATATTGGTGGAACAGGCATCGGGAGAATGGGAGAGAAGCAGGGGTGGGATCCGACAGGGTTCGGTCATTTACGAGGTTCAGTGATTTACTACCAGTTCAGTCATTTATGAGGTTTGGTGATTTATGATGTGCTTCCCTGCACACTGCCGGGCACGCGCCTGTAAATCGTCATCAGCATGCTGTGTGCAGAGAAGCAGCCTTTCAAAAAGCCCTTTTTTCCAGCTTTTTTAACTGCAACTGTGCCTCGCACAGCAGCTGAAGTTGAAAAAAATCAGAAAATAAAGGTGAGGTAAGAGCCCAGGCGGGCGGGCGGACAAAAACATCAGCAGACATAGAACTGGTTCTATGTCTGCTGCTCTTCAGAGCTACCGGTTCTACAGAGGTGGACAGAACTGGTAGAAACCCACCGCTGGAGAGAAGGGCAAAGCCCCAAAGCCATAATGGCGAACATGCGAGAGCTCACTCGGAAGAGCCCCACTGCACGTGCACATGCACTTCTGCCACCCAACAGCTGACTGTCGGGTATATGGCACGCATGCGCGGGGGGGCAGATACACACACATGCACAGAGATGCACAGCATGCACTGGGGGTCGCATGCACCATGTGCAGAGATGCATGGTGTGCGGAGGGATCACACATGCATGCACAGTTGGATGGCACACGGGAGTGATTGTGCGCGCATGTGCAGATGCGTGGCATGTGGGGGGATAATCGCATGTGCAGGCGCAGGCACATGGTGTGCAGTAAGGGGAGTCACACTCACATGCGCAGACACTCAGCACATGGCAAGGGGATTGCGTGTGCAGGTGCAGACACGCAGCGTGCTGCGAGGGGATTGGGTGCGCAGGCACAGGGGGTGGGGGGGCCCAGCACGCATTGCCTTCTGAGTGCTGGCATGGGTGCGTGCGCACAATTATCGGCATGGGAGCTGAAAAAGGTTTGTCACCACTATCCCAAAGGAATAGAATGGAACAGAACGGAACGGAACGGAACGGAACAGACCAGACCAGACTAGGAATAGGGAAAGAATAGAGTAGAATAGAATATAGAATAGAATAGGAATAGGAATAGACCAGAATAGAATAGGGAAAGAATAGAACAGACTAGATTAGACTAGACTAGACTAGAGTAGACTAGACTAGACAAGACTAGAATAAGAATAGAACAGAATAGAATAGAGTAGAATAGAATAGGGAAGGGAATAGAACAGAATAGAATAGGGAAAGAATAGAATAGAATAGAATGGAATGGAATGGAATGGAATGGAATGGAATGGTATAGGGAAAGAATAGAGTAGGGAAAGAAGAGAATAGAATAGGGAAAGAAGAGAAGAGAAGAGAAGAGAAGAGAAGAGAAGAGAAGAGAAGAGAAGAGAAGAGAAGAGAAGAGAAGAGAAGAGAAGAGAAGAGAAGAGGCAAAGAATAGAATAGAATAGAATAGAATAGAATAGGGAAAGAATAGAATAGGGAAAGAATAGAATGGAACGGAACGGAACAGAACAGAACAGAATAGAATAGGGAAAAAACAGAATAGATAGAATAGAATAGGGAGAGAAGAGAAGAGAAGAGAAGAGAAGAGAAGAGAAGAGAAGAGAAGATGGAAAGAATAGAATAGAACAGAACAGAACAGAACAGAACAGAACAGAACAGAACTGGAAGGAACCTTGGAGGTCTTCTAGTCCAACCTCCTGCTCAAGCAGGAAAACCCTATACCATTTCAGACAAATGGTTGTCCAATCTCTTCTTTAAAACTTCCACTGTTGGGATATCCTAATGATGCAAAATAAACTCCATTCCTTATGTATTAATGTGCCTTGTCATGATGCTAATATGAAACGGTGGAGCATACATTATGACACAAGCCATGTGTGGGTCCATCTAATTTAGAAGGCACATATATCATCCTGATTTTCTCTTTTGCCGGGGAATGTGTGATATAAAGGTGTTTCAGAAGCATGTTTTGTGCTTCGGTATCACCGCACGTCTTCATTTTGCATTTCAAGACAGTGGATGAACAAAAGCCACAATAACCCAGGTGAAGAATTCAGAAATCCAAATCATTTCAGAAACGGAATGCAGTTCAACTGGATATGCTTATACTACAAACCCCTGTGTTTATAGATAGGTGGGTTTGGAATCCAAATTGCATTTTGTCTATTTACTTTTAACAAAGTGATCTTTTCCCTTAGTTATAGAGTTTTGATAAGAAGTTTTTAAATGTAATATTCATTTTTCTTGAACAATGACAGAGAGTTGTATCTGTTAGCCTTGTGAGTTAATCCAGGTAAGAAGCACAGCCAGGAATTTTAGCTTAAACTTTAATTTAAAATTGCATTAGCAGAATATTGCAAATCTGAAAGTACCTCTTCCATCCTTCATTTTTACTTTCCTAAATACTAGAGATGGTTCCTTCTGATATTATTTTACCATCCCCCCTCTTTTAGATTAAAATTTAATTTATCAGGCTGTGGCTCTCCCTCTTATCTCCCAAGATCATTGCCACATACAGTACCATTACAAAATCCCAAACCACACGTACTGGTTTACTCTTCTGTAAGCCAGTTTGATGTAATCAGAAAAGATTGTGTGGAAGTGAAAGTTGGATTTTGAAGAGGAAAGATACTTTTGAACTGTATTATTGCAGAAGATTCCTGGGAATATCAGGGATAGCCAAATATAACGATAGCAAATATATCATGGATAATCAGAGTCCTCACCTAAAGCACAAATGACCAGGCACAAATTATGCACATATATATTAATATACAATATATTGTGCAAAGACATAGCTCTGGACAAGTCTATAATTCTGGGAAAGGTAGAAAGAAAATAGAGGACGACAAGGAGATAAGGAAAGACTCAGTTAAAGCAATAATGTTTGCACCATTGAAAGACTTGAAGGATCAGGAAGAAAATAGATAATTGTGGTTGATAAGAGTGAGCACATACTCGATGGCACATAATCAAGTTTGGAATTAAATGTAGACACAGGAATTTAGAAGAGGTTTTGGCAATATACTTATAATCACTGAGGAAAGTTTCTGTTTTAGATACTGCTCATACTTTCTAATGTAAACTGAAACCTTTAGTTAGCGTGATAAAGCAAGATATTTCATTATGATGTTTACACATTTTTTTTTGCTAACTCAAATTCAACATGCCGTTCCTGGTAGAGTGCTTTGAACATGTTCTGTCCTTATTGGACTGTTTTAGGGACTGGCATATGCTTTAAATATCTAGCTCTATTTTAATTTACTTTCTTATACTTAAAAAAAAGACTAGATTTGTTGTTAGAACTTTTACTAATTTATACAGATAATGAAGAGGTAAATCTGTTTTTTTTCCTTAGTGGTAGCAAGCAAACACTTGATAGAACATTCATTGCTGTATCTCCAACCACCAACTTTAACCAACACTCCAAACTTGATCAAGGGATCAAGAGGTCACACTTTTTCTGATTTCCATAAGCCACACAACCCTTTCAAATATGTCCCTTATCACTTCAATTCATATTTTAATGGAAAACTGTTGGTTATTTCACTAGCAACTGATTCCCCATAAAGATGCAATTTCTCAGACTTCATAGAATTTTGAATTTGATAAAAGCAAAACCAACTCCTTTGAACACATATCAAAATGGCTGCAGTGCATAATAGCTACTGTTGAAGCCCATTTAAATAGTAATAAATGGCTACAGGGTACTTACCTGTGAATATAGTATCCCCATGTTTTTCTTTTTGCTGCCACTTGAAATCCTTTCATTAAATTTCTTTAAAATGTTATCCACAAACCCTTTTTTAGCTGAATATGGTGAAGAGCAAACTATCCCAAAGACTGTACATTTTCTTTAAGTTCCCTATGTTCTTCCCATGCTTGCTTTCTTAATCAGACACAGAATGAGAGGCTCCACCCAAGAGGGGTGGGTATGTTCACTTCCTGCAAGCTCTCACAACTCTGTACAAGTTACAACAGAGAAGGTATTGGCACACTTTGTCAGTGAAGCAGTAAAAAGGTGGTTGGCTTAAGGAGGTTTGCAAACAACTGCAAAGATAAAACTAACAACCATATAGTTTAACTCTACTGCTAAGGAGGATGGAATGAAACTTCAGATATGCTGAAATACAAGAACATGCAGGTAGGGAACTTTAAAAAGCTCTCATTTCCTAAATAATAATGCCATAATCATTTTTATGAGTCCCTTGTTTAATCTAGTTTTATGGAGAGATGAAATGAAGTCATATGTGTTAATAGCAGGTCAAAGGCCTGATGGCAGTTGGAACACTAGTTCAATATGGAAGAGAAAGGAGAGAGAGAGAGAACAAATACATTATTCAAATGTTCCATCTTTAAGGTATCCCAATGACATATCTTAAATGTAAGTCCACCTAAAGCATTATTTTTACCAAGTTACCTTGGTCAAAATAGTTGAGATTACAGCTCTCCATCCACCTATGCTATCTATATTTAACTATAATTGTCTGCATTTCAGGGTGGGAGAAACATTTTTTAAAAAAACTTGCTTAGTGCACCATCAACTTTGGCTGATCTCAAAAGGGAATTTGAAAAAAAAAAAAAAAAAACCATACAGGAGAAAAGAAATTGTTGTTGTTGTTTTAGAAAAAAAAATAATAATAATCAGGAGTTGACCCTAACTCAAAATCTTACTTCTTGATGCTAATTAACTGCACATCGGAGCTTTTGGGACCAATTGGAGAATGTATTTAAGCAATGTCTGGGGAACAAGCATAGACTCTCCATTCCAGATATGTCAAACTTGATTTCATTGAGGGCGTATTAGGGTTGTGTTTGACCTTAGGGGGCCTGGGTGGGCGTGGCCTGGGTGGACATGGCCAGCTCGATGTCATTTGTGTCAGGGGTGCTAGTGGCTGCCTCTGCCAATGAAAACAGGCACCCAAGCTCCATTTTCAGATGTGATGACCTCCTGCAACTTTCACTGGCAGAGGCACTGCAGGCCAGTCCTTCTCTGTTTCCCAGAGGCCAGATCTAAGCACGCCATGGGCCGCATCCGATCCCAGGGCCTTGAGTTTGACACCCCTGATCCACTCCTACCTCAAGCACTACTGAGTAATAGTATATAGCCAGATAAGTATAAGGTTGCATGTTGAGTCACTTATTGTATACTCTTTATGTGCATAACTGCATTCCCACTCATGCTAGTAATACTATTGCTAAATTTGCAGATGATACAACAGTGGTGGGACTCATCTCCAGGTGGGCTAAGTCTGCCTACTGAGATGAGGTGGACCGGTTGCTTTCTTGGTGTGGAGACAGTAACTTGGTCCTCAACACTAATAAGACCAAGAAGCTTATAGTGGACTACAGAAGGAATAGATCAGACATCCAGCCCTTGCTTATCAATGGAGACCAAATGGAGCAAGTGGCCAGTTTTAAGTTTCTAGGTGTTATCCTAAAAGAGGACCTGACCTGGGGTGCTCACATTGCAGCCCTAGTCAAAAGGGCCCAGCAGAGATTATACTACCTGAGACTTCTCAGAAAACAACAACTGAATGAATAACTGGTGACCTTCTACCGCTGCACCATAGAGAGCATTTTAACATACTGCACCTCTGTATGATTTGCCAATTGCACAGTGGCAGATAGGAAAGCACTCTAGAGGGTTAATGTCATTGCTCAGAAGATCATTGGTTGCCCTCTCCCCTCTTTGGAAGAGCTTTATAGCTCCCGCTGCCTTAAGAAAGTTCAAAACATTCTCAAAGATACATTTCATCCTGGGCTCCCTTATTTTGAACTATTACCATCTGGCAGACGGTACCGAATAATAAAAACAAGGACAAATAGGCTGAAAAACAGCTTCTATCCCAGGGCAGTAGCTCTTTTGAATTCTGCTGTATAGTGCAGTGTTGGTGTAGTGTCGGGGGTTTCCGATTCAATGTGTGAAGGGTGAAGGATGTATTTTTGTGTTTATATTCATGGTCATGGTCATGGACCATCTTCACATTATGATGGTGTTTGATTTCGTTATACGAAGTGCAATGACAATAAAGTAAAGTAAAAAAAAAGTATTGAATGCAAAAGTAAATAAGCAAGTACTGGGCACAGTTTGCTTTAAGAATACATTAGGAATAGCTATAGCCATAAATCAAAAATAGACGCAATACTACTGATGAGTCAAGTCGCTCATAACTGGATGATCCAGATTAAATACCTAACATAGGTGGAGTTGTGACTTTGGCCTAAGAATTAACAATTTCCAGATAGTTCCATCTAATGCAGTTTCAATAATCACATTTATTATAGCAGAAGCTGTTTATTTTTTACAGGATTGTACCACACATAACTTTGTTTTGGTTCCTTGAGCTCTTAGTTAAATACTGAAAGTGGAAAATTATTAAATCAAGTTGCAAACAAGTTTCTATAAGGTGGTGAGAAAAATCATGATTTTGTTTTTGATGTTTTTTAAAAGCATGCTATTTATGAAAATTCATCTGTCTTATTGGCTTCTTTAGTTAATTAGCATAATTAAATGTCATCATGCTTTCATTGCACTGACCACAAATTATTCCACATACCTAACTATGTGGACTTTCATTTAAATTCTGAACAGTTATAGTATTTGCTTAATTTTCTTTCTAACTTGTTAAAATATACACTTAAGTTACTCTGATTGCATCAGTCTGCTATAAAATTGTTTATGATTTGGAAATACGCTTTTTAATGGAAAGAGGCTCAGTGACATGCTTAATAAATAAATACAGCTAAGTCTCTCTCTCTCTCTCTCTCTTTCTCTCTCCTAAGTTAGTTAATTTAATTAAAATTTCAATAATTTAGAAATTCCATTATTTAATTTGGGGAATTTAACATGGAAGAATGTAATTGTCTAACTGTTGATAGACAAATTCTGCCAAGGATGATCCTTTAGGAAAAGTTCTGGCTTCTTTTTCTAACAATGTTCATTTTCAGTGGAAGTTTGAAATGGTTTTATTGTTAGCCTTTGGCAATAATGTTTTTTTAATTTGATTTCAAAAGGCACAAGAAGATTTGCTATCCTTGACTGAACATTAACCACTGAGAGGAAGAAACAGAAGATGGCTCATATGTGATTGCCAAAAAGCTTCATGACTATCCAAAACAAAAAATAATAATAATAAAAAAAAAGGACACAGACAGCAAGTGGAAAGAGACTACTAGATCTTCAAGGAAGAATGTAAAGAGCAGGAGTAGTATTCAGCAGATTCTGACGTTCTGGAGAACAGGTAGTGGAAATTTTGAGGAGTTCAGAGAACCAGCAAATATCACCTCTGATTGGCCCTGCCCCCATCTATTCTCTGCCTCCCGAGTCACAGCTGATCGGCTGGGTCTTCTTTTGTTGCCCTGCACAGGGGAACAGAGCTGGAAAGCAGATTAGTGGGGTAGAGAGGAAATGGAGATTTTGCAGTAACCTTCCCCTGGAGTGGGGAGGGAATGGGAAATTTACAGTATCCTTCCCATCATGCCCACCAAGCCATGCCATACCCACCAAGCCATGCCCACCAAACTGGTAGCAAAAAAAATTGAACCCCACCACTGGTAAAGAGGTAATTTAGAACGTATAGAATGATTGCCAGGAAAGCTCAAATTGAGCTGAAATTGGCAAGGATGTTAAGAATAACAAAGAAGTCTTCATTAGATATATAGGAAGAGGGTCAATATAACATCTGCTTGGGTAACAATGCTAACAAGTGACAGAAGAAAAACCAGAATCACTTCTCTTCTCTTGTGTTCTCCACAAGAAAGTAAATATTTATCCAGGAAACTGGGAATAGAAGACTGAAGGGTCAGCAATGAAACAGGACATTGATAGGAATATGATCAGGGAGTATCTTCTTACTTTGAATGAATTTAAATTCCAGATCCAAATGAATGGACAAGCAACTAGATACTATATCTTTAAAAAATAGTTTGAAGGAACGTTTAGGTTTGAAGGCTTAGACTTCATCTTATTATGTCATTCTTCAAATAACTGTAAGAATGATACATAGAAGGTCAAGTCCAAAATGTCTACTCCTCCAGTGTGCAGGATAAAACATAATGGATTTAAGTTACAAGAGGAAAGTTTCTAATTCAGTTAGAGGAAAGAAAACCTTTTCTGACTGGCAGTACCACTTAGCAGTGGAACCAATTATTTGGGGAAACAGTAACTTATTCTTAAGTTGTATGTATTCAACTTACTGGATGTATTCAGACCAAAACATCATCTATCGGAAATGCTTTAATTTAGATTCCTGCCCAAAGCAAGAAGGTAAACTCAACATTTCTTTCCCTTTCCACTCCTCTGATTTTGATGAACTTTCTTTAATTGCTATTAATCAATTAGCAGTTAGAACCCTTTTTAACAGAATTGGATAAAAATTTCAGGCCCAGAAACTCCTTCTGAGGGAATGAAATATGACACACTTCAGACCAGTAAGTGTGTCATAGTAAGGGCAACTTCTACTCAAGTGACTTTTATTATCCGATTTTTCTGTGAATGGACTAATGTGTTTTTTTACAACTTGTCAGAAGAATTGGATGTTAATAGACATAGTAGTTTTTCATAAACCTGCTTAGGAGGCAAAACTCTTTAAAAGGAAATGTTAGGATTGTATGTATAGAGAGGTTACTGTAGATATTTCTATGTATATATCATGGACTGATCCCACATACCATTTAAAAATAGTAATTGCAGGAAACAAGGATTGTTTTGGATCAAGAATTCTCAGCCTAACTTAACTGACAATATAAAATAAGAGGCAACTGGACTTTGTTTTTCTTTGAAGGCATTTCACTTCTCATCCAAGAAACTTCTTCTGTCATAACTGAAGAAGCTTCTTGGATGAGAAGCAAAATGTCTTCAAAGAAAAACAAAGAAGTCCAGTTGCCTCTTGAAAAAACACCTTTGGGACACCTTTGACCTGGATGACTGAGAATCTCCATTGACATCAAGTAAGATCAAATGCACTGTTATGTACTTGAAGGTACAGATTATTAAAATAATAAAATATTTTGTTTCTCTGACTTTCTCCTTATTCCTTCTCAAAACATCTATGGGGAATAATCTCTGAGGAAAAAGGGAAGAAGAAAAATATCTAAGAATCTATACACTTGAGTTCCTCCTTTCTTACCTCTAGGGCCAATCCTATCCATCCAACTAAACTCAATTCAGAAACGACCTTTGTTAAAAACTTTTGAAGTCTGGAATTTTCATTGTTTGATGTATTGTTTGGCAATATCAGAAATAATTCAACATGCACAAGTGAAGTAGCAATAGCAATAGCCCTTAGACTTATATACTGCTTCATAGTGCTCTACAGCCCTCTCTAAACTGTTTACAAAATCAACATATTGCCCCAAGCAATCTGGGTCCTCATTTTACCAACTTTGGAAGGATAGAAGGCTGAATCAACCTTGAGCCAGTCAGTATCAAACTTCTGACAGTGGGCAAAGTCAACCTGCAATACTGCATTCTAAATACTGCCACAACTCTTATCTGTGCCACTACATAGCCACTCATCTTGTTTTCAAAATTAAAAATACCACATCTAATGATATTTACAGTTTATAAAACACAAAATCTGTGATATATACATCAAACTATCTCAGGACTTGTTTTGATGCAACTATAATATAGCACTAGCATAACAGAATGTGATTTAGTTACATTGTATAGATTGCTACAGGAGTACCACTGCAAACTTGCATATAATAATAATATACATTGTCACGACTCAACTGATAGTAGTCCCACTTACTGTAAATGTGTGGAACAACTAGTCTAAAATACAGTGGAGTTACACCACTTTGGAGATATAGGTGCGAAGTGCATCCTTTTTTATATTGGTACATCAAATTGTGTGTGTGTGTATACATATACATATACACACGCGTGTGTGTGTATGTATGTATGTATGTATATATGGATGTTTGTGTGTGTATCAGTGGTGGCATTCAAATTTTTTTACTACCAGTTCTGTGGGCGTGGCAGGGGAAGGATACTGTAAAATCTTCAGTCAGAAGTGGGATTTGCTGGTTCTCCAAACTACTCAAAATTTCCGCTACCGGTTCTCCAGAACTGGTCAGAACCTGCTGAATACCACCTCTGGTGTGTATACATACAAACACATATATGCATGTATGTATGGTGACATGAAAATGTAGTTTAGAAAGAGATGAGAAGGTACAAAAAAAAAAGCTGTTCAGAAACCCACAAATGAATGAGATTGGTGTTTGGTGAGTATTAATTTGAATGCAAAAGTGACTAGTCTGCCCCACCACCACCACCACCCCTCCCCCCAAAAAAAATCCTCATTGAAGTGGGATTTTTTTAGAGTGCAGAAAAGTTAAACATCACCACCTGGTGCGAAGCTATGAAATAACAATATATACATATAGCTATCATATGAGAATCAGTTGTATCAATCATTGAATAACAGAAGGTCTATGGATTTAAATAAAGTCAATATTTGAACTCAAATAAAGGAGGAGAACTGAATTACAAAACAAGGATTTGAAGCAAGAGTAAATGGTTTGAGTAAGAAGAGAGGAAGGGTGAGAAACCTGTGGTTGGATGGAGCTGATAAGTTCTTCAAAAAGAGGTGAGAAGCTTGAAGAAAGAAGGAAATGCATGGAGTTGGGAGAAACAGCAATAATCCATTGCAAGGACGGAAAAGGTTGGAGAGATGCAATGAATGGTGTTGGTATAAACTAGATTCACTTAGGTTTCCTTAATTTATCTGCTCTTTCCTTTTCTGCACTTTGGCACTACTTATTTTAAAAAGGGTATTTAAAAATCTGTTGGGTGTTTCTGTATGATAACCAGTCAAGCTCAACTTTGGCAAGTCTTTATTTTTCTAGTAGCATTGCAAAACTGCAATGATCTGATTGCATATCACATAAGTAGAATTATTATAACTTGCTTTTTGCTAAATCTATGTACTGGTAGCACCCAGAACATGCTTTACTATCCTTAAGTTAACTAATAGATTATAGACCTTATAAATGTATGTAAGGTTACTTAAAAGAAAACCATTATATTCTAAAGAAGTTTGGAAGAAAAAAAAATGGACCAAACTGGGTTGGACTTTGACTGTAAAAAAATAATTCAAAATTGATAACATTTACCAAACGTTCTTGGTCATGCTGGGTTTTGCTCTGTGACAAAAAATGTCAAATTCTTCTCCTTCTCCTCTTCCTCCTCTTTTGTGGAGTGCAAAATCCAGCCTTACCTAGGAGCTCTTTGCAAAGGGGCTTTTTTGGCCCCTTTGGGGTATTTTTTGCTTTTAGTAGGCAGAATCTTAGCTGCATTGGAGTGAATGGTGTGTGTGCATGATTGAGAATTTAGCAAAGATCTAACAATTGAAACAGCAAATAAGTACTTTCTTACATCAGCTGTCTTTCAGCAGAAAAACTGCACTGGAGATAACAAGGGGGAAAAAACCATATATTCTGCCCTTCTTCCCCACTCCCTGCCTGGCCCAAGATGATGGATGGTTTCCTCCAATGTGAAAAAGAAAAGAAGTGGGTGGAGAAAGTGCATTTATTACAGAGTCAGGGAGGAAACCTCAGCAGCAGATAGCATTTAATGTCTTTCAGAGTACAAACTCTTATGGGCAGGGAAACAGGTATTGCAAGAAAAGGATATAAGGAGAAATTAAATTCTTTGCAAAAAAAAATAGCAGGTAGGAATGCTACCTAATCTAACATATGCAGGTGACAAGTAAAAAAAATCTTCTCTCACTCTTGGGGGATGGAGAAAGTCCCCAAAGATTTAATCTAATGATTGGTTTCATAACATTGGTTGCAGATTTTGAAATGGGTGCTGCCAGTGGCAAACAAGCCATTCTTCCCTAACCACTAAGCGATACCATTCATGGCAAATCTGATCACTTGAACTAATCTGAACTAAGGCTGAAAGTTGGAAAAGATGCCTAGTTGGTCATAGGAGAGATATAGGTGTGGCACCGAGCATTCGCTTTTTCGTAAATAACTTGGTTTTTCTCTAGTTTCTGTATGATCCAGAACAGTGTGGCGAACCTTTTCGGCACCAAGTGCCGAAATGGGAGCGTGTGCACACAGGGGAGCACTGGAAACTGGAAGAGCAGTTTCCCAGCGTGCATGCATGTACTAGGAAGCTGAGCTTCCAGTTTCCGGCATGCACATGCATGACAGCCACCTGGTCTTCCAGTTTCTGGTGTGCATGCACACATGAAGACCAGCTAGCTGACGCATGCCAGAACCCAGAAGAGCAACTGCTGGCATGCCCGGAGAGATGGCTTTGCATGCTACTTCCGGCATATGTGCCGTAAGTTCGCCATCACAGATCTAAAAGAATAGCTTCCAAGTATGCCTTCAGCTACTTTGGACCAAGCTTTCTCCATATGAATTATACCTATAGCATGTTAAGGTTTTTTTTGTTGCTTTTAATCTCCATGTCATTTTTGTTCTCAACTCTCATATCTTAACACTGATTTTAATATAAGGAAATTAGGGTGCATAAACAAATTTATAGAGGAAAGTCAAAATAAGCATGTGTGTGTGTGAGGAGAGAGACAGACAAACAGGCAGACATATAACAGCATAGATTCACAGGAATATTTGTTGGCCTGGAAAAGGAAATGAGATGAGCCCATTCTCCCGATGTAATGGAGAATAACCTTGGGAGCTGTAGCCAGGGCAAGACTAGGTAACAGACATCTCAGCCCACAGAAGGAACAGGAACATGGAAAACATCTCAGAAGGGACTCTGGAAAGTGAAGACAAGGGACAGAAATGTGCTTTCAGGCTTACAAGACATTTATTTTTATTTATTTTATTTTTATTATCAGATTTAGAGACTACCCATATCTCATTCACAGATTAACTCTGGGCAGTGTACAATTAAAAACATACATAAAAATTATGCAAATATTTTGTCAATAAAAAGGCAGTTAAAACAGGGTCAGAATAATTAAAGTTAAAAAAAAGGTGGGAAGGGCCTTCAAAGTTGGCTAAACCCAAGCAAGTTAAGCAAGAGGCAGGTCTTCGACTCTCCATTCCCTTCCAAAGGTGCTTTTGCAAGAGGAAACTGGACTTTCTGGTTTTTCTTTGAAGACATTTCGCTTCTCATCCAAGAAGCTTCTTCAGCTCTGACAGGACAATGGGGAATGGAAGGATTTATATTCCTTGCTGGTAATCTGCATCATTTTAGTTTGTAATTTTTCCTCTGGAAATGCATTCCTTTTTTTTTTTTTAAAGAAAAAACAAGAAAGTCCAGTTGCCTCCAGAAAAAGCACCTTTGGAACAACCGTGACCAGGATGACTGAGAATCTCCACAGAATCTCCATTCCCTTCCAATAAAGGTTTCCAAGTTTTTGGTGCCCTCTCTGGTTTACACTGAAGAGCTGACCTCATCCTGCCTCTGGTCCCCTCCTTTGGCACTGCTGCTTCTCCTCTCGTCCACCTGATCACCGTATTTTTTTGGCTAACTTGAGTGGTTACCCCAAAGTTTCGCTCCCACCAATTACAATAATCCCAACGCCAGCCTGGGTCCCCTGAGGCTGGAGAGGGGAAGGAAAATAAAACAAAAAACCCCAACGTAGAAGCGGACATGCGACTGTCTCCGCTGCCGAGTCCGCCGTTGGATCCCTTTCCTCAGTCTGAGGTGTCCGCCTTTTGCCCCACCCCATCCCCGTTAGCTCGGTGTAACTATAAGCCCGCGCGCGGCGCCACCCCTTCGCCCCGCCAGGGGAAGAAATGGGGGTTTCTTCTTCCTCAGCGAGACCCTGCCGGGACGGGCGGCCTCTCGCGTAAGAGGAATCGGCGCCCGCTGTCCCCGGCGGCTTGGCACCGCCGCTCAGGGGAGGAAGCGAGGCCAGACGAGCGGGTGCAGCTGCTGGGCCGGTCTCGGCTTCTCATTGTTAAAGAGATTGTGGCGGGGCGGCAGCTGCGAAAGGAGGCAAGCGCCAGGCGGCCAACCTCACCGCTTCGAGCAAAATCTGGCCACCCTGCGCAGCGGCGGTGGCGGCGTCAGGGTAAGCGAGCCTCAAGGGCGCCGCCCGCCTCCTTTGTGTATCTTTCTTGAGCGCGTGGGAAGGGGTGGCAGCATAAGGAAGACGGGGCTGGCTTCGCCGCGCGGAGATGCCGCCGGGAAGCGAAGGCAAAGGAAGGGAGAACGGGAACGGCGGAGGAAACGCCGGCGTGTGGCGTGTTTTTGTTAGCGGCAGCGGCGGTGGTCGCCTAGCTCGGAGCTTCCGGTGGCTTTGGGTTGGGTGCTTTTCGCCTCACCTAGCAGAGGAGCGACCAGCTTCTCGTGTTTTGTAGCACTGCGCTGCCAGGGCTTATGAGTGTGGAGTTTATGGAGGGTTGGGGGGTGGGGTAGTGGGCTTCTACGGCAGAACTGCTATTCCCCCCACGCCTTCCTCAACTGCGGAAAATTGGGCATGGAGAGAGACCCGTTGCGGTGGTGTCTTAACATCTCTCCCCTCCTCCTACCCGTCAGCCCACAACGGGACCGGCGCTGGCTTTCCTTGTTGTCCCGCGGGGCATATCCAAGCCCCCACCTGGGAGTAGCAGTTACTATGTTTTGGTTTTTTTTTGTTCTAGCAAGCAGGTGGTGCCTGCAACTCCATTGTTAACGCATCTCTTCTTTCGAGCTCGTTCTATGCTTCCAGGACTGCGGCTTTCTCTTTGCTTACCCTCAGCAGTTTAGCGTATATTGATCGTGAGGAGTGTGTGTGTGTGTGTGTTAACCATGCTCTGCAATCGGATACCTGTCGGACCAAAAGGATATGGGGTAATGTGTAAAGCAACGTTGAGAAGATCCAGGACCAATAATTGACTTTGAAGGCCATGTTGGAAGCGGATAATCATAAATTGCATAAATATATATGTGGGAGAACACTTCGCAATTCAAGGTGACTTGACATTTTGGCAGAATGAAAGCCTTATTCTATTTCCAATCAGATTCAACATACTAAAGATGCAATTCTGGCTTAGCAATTATTCTTGCCCTGTTTTTACCATAGGTGATTCAAAATGATACCCAGAAATCACATTATAAAGATATATTATTATATGCAAAACAGAAGTGTCCGGCAGTTATGTTGTCTTGAATGGTGTCCTCCTTCCTTGTAAATCCCCCAGATGTATTGGAACTTAAGCTGCTGGAATGCTTTGAAAGACATCTGGATGGTTCCTGGTTGGAAAATGCTGGTTTGCGAGGCTGGCCTAGTTTTGCCATCCTAAGTTTTTGAACAGACCCAGTGGTGCATTAACTAATAAGCAAACTAAGCAGATGCTTAGGGCACCAGGCTCAAAGGGGGCACTACAAAGTTGATAATATGGCTTCGTTTGCACAGGAGGGGGACACCCAAGATTTGTCAGTGCTTAGGGCACCAGTGAGCCTTAATCCACCACTGAACAAACCATATTTTCTCTTGAAATAATATATTTTAAAAGACCAATGAAATAGAAATTTTACTCTTATCACATTAGATAAAGAAAAGCTTGCCATTTCTATTCTTGGATCCATAAAAAAAGATGCATTATATCATATAAACTCTTAACATGACTGATATGAGTAGGACTGGATTAAATCTGAAGGGAGACAATCATCTTGAACAATTCAGCATCATAAGATCACAGTATGGAGGACAATGCCAGGCATATGCTTTTAATAAACAAGCAAAGCTCAATTTTAATCATAAAAGCGGTACATTTTAGATATGCATGTTTGCATTAGATGCATAAAGTCAATTTTACCCTGTGCATTACCTTCAGCTTTTACTTTTTAAAATAAACTGACTGGTATCTCTCTAAATTTCTTTTCCATCTTATACTGGATGGAGATGAAATCCAGACAACATCAGGATAAGAGACTGGCTTATCATTTGTTTAGTTCATCATCAAGCAGCTTGTAGCCATTTTTACCTACTGTAGCACTTTTCATTGATGAGGACAGCAATGGCTGTGCCAACTGAGGAGTTCAGTGAATTGGAAATCCCATCTGGAAGTTGTCAGGTTGAAGAAATACTATAAAGAAAGTCTGATTTATTTTAAATTTATCTCTTGATTTTTGGGGGCTTATAAATTACTTCAGTCATGAATGACTCTGAGTGGTACACTTTCCAACCTTCCCAGATCAGGCAAAAAAAAAAGATACAGTACACGTAAAGTAATATCCACATGAAGAGCCTGTATGGTGTAGTGTAGTGGTGACTAATCTTTTCAGCGGCGGAAACCGGAACAGCAGCTCTCCAACCAGAAGAGCATTGGGCGACGGCTGGCGTGCCCAGAGAGATGGCTCTGCATGCCACTTCCGGGATGTGTGGCATAGGTTCACCATCATGGGTGTAGTGGTTAAGGCATCTGGCTAGAAACCTGGAAAATTCTAGTTCCTCTTCCATCTGGATAACCTTGGGCCAGTCACTAGGAAGGAGGAAATGGCACATCACTTACAAGAAAATTTCAGGGACTTGTCAGGAGTCAGAACTGCCAAGAATCAAAACTGACTCAAATGTCAAAAAGAAAAAGGAAAACTGCATATTGCTTTGTTGATTATGTGCCGTCAACTCAATACAGAATCTTAGTAACCATACAGGTAGATTTTCATCAATAGGGTTTCTTCCCATTGTGATGTTTCAGGTCTACCAATGGTGCACCTCTTGCAACAATGACCGAATCTTTTTTTTCCTACCATCTTTTCCACCATTATAGGCTTCTCCAGAGAGCTAGGACTGCAATATTAGGACTGAAATAAGATAATTTTGAATCTGATGTGTCTCAAATGAGAATTCTGGTTGATTTGTTTAATGATCTATTTAAGTTCAGAAACACCTTGACCTACAATCATTTGTTTAGTAACCATTCAAAGTTACAACAGCACTGAAAAAAGTGACTTATGAGCAGTTTTCACACATCCTACCAGTGCAGAATCCCCATGCTGACATGATCAGCAAAATTCAGGGTTAGGCAACTGGCGTGTATGTGATCACCATTTGTAAGCTTGTTAGCTGGTTTCTGACAAGCAAAGTCAGATTCTCCCAAAGTCAGAGTCTCCTTTTTTTTTTTCAAGGACTTCCTGGACATTTCACTTCTTATCCAAGAAGTTTCTTCAGCTCTGGCTGGATAGTGGAGAATGGTAGAATTTATATTCCTTGAGTATAAATCCTTCCAACCTTCTATTCCCTACCATCCTGTCAGAGCTGAAGAAGCTTCTTGGATGAGAAGTGAAACGTCTTCAAAGAAAAACCAGAAAGTCCAGTAGCCTCTTGAAAAAGCACCTTTGGGACAACCATGGCCTGGATGACTGAGAATAACTGCATGATTCATTTAATAATTAAAATGATTTGCTTAACTGGCAAAAATGTCGCAAAATGGGGTGTAACTCGTTTAATAATTGCCTTGCTTAGCAATGGAGATTTGGACTTGATTGGGGTCCTAAGTCCGAATAACAGAATTGGAAGGGACCTTAGAGGTTTTCTAGTCCAATACCCTGCACAAGCAGGAGACCCTATACCAGGGGTCTGCAACCTTAAACACTCAAAGTGCCATTTGGACCCATTTCCCACAGAAAAGAAAACACCGGGAGCCAATAATTTAACAACTGGTGTGACTGGGTGGGTGTGGCCAACTCAACTTCACTCCCTCTCACCCAGTCACCTCCTTCTCTGGAATATGGAGCGAGTCTCCATCCCCTGCCTTCACCCTTACTTTCTCAGGCCAGGCGAGGAGTGATGGGGAGGGAAGGGGCCAGCCAGTGGTGGGATCAGCCAATGGAGTTGCAGCAGGGGGCCAAAAGAGTCGCAGATGGCTCTAGAGCTGCAGGTTGTGACCCCTGCCCTATATTTCAGACAAAGGGCTGTCCTATTTCTTCTTAAAAACCTCCAGTGATGGAGCATCCACAACTTTAAGCTGTTAATTGTTCTCACTGTCAGAAAGTTTCTCCTTAGTTTCCATTCATTGTTTCTTGTCTGATGCTTTAGTAATTAGTTTGTCCCCCTCCCCCTCTTCTTTGTACCAGCCCTTCAAATATTGGAACATTGCTATCAAGTCTTCTTTAGTCCTTCTTTTCAATACACTAGATATACCCAATTCCTGTAACTCAGAGGTGTCAAACTCGATTTTTGAGCATGGCCAGGGTGGGGATGGCCAGCTTGACATCACTCATGTTGGGGGTGCCTGTGGTGGCCAGAACGCTCTGCCAGCAAAGACGGGCTTGTGAGCTCATTTCAAATGCGATGGCTTCCTGCAACCAACTGCCAGAGGAAACTGAGCTCAGGAGGGCCAAGCACACCCCTTGCAAGCTCTGTTTTCAGCCAGGATGGTCTCCTACAACCCTCTGCCAATGAAAGCGGAGCTTGGGATGGCCACAGGCTGGCAGAGGCACCGTGGGCTGTTCCTTTGCTGTTTCCAGGGTGGCTCCGTGGAAATGAAGATCTGGCCCGCAGGCTTTGAGTTTGACACCACTGCTGTTAACAGTTCTTGGTATGTTTTATCCTCCAACCCCCTAATCATCTTTGTTGCTCTTCTCTGCACTCTTCCCAGAGTCTTTTTTTATGTTGTGGTGACCAAAACTGGATACAGTATTTCAAATGTGGCCTTACTAAGTCATCATAAAGTGGTACTAACACTTCATGAGGTCTTGATTCTATCCGTCTGTTAATGAGCCTAGGATGCAACACAGTGCTGGCTCATATTTAAATGATTGTCCACTAGGACTCCAAGATCCCTCTTGCAGTTATTGCTTTGAGTCCATTACCATCTGACTCAACATTTTTTAAAAGTCTGGACTTGTACCTTTGGCTTTTCCTGCCCAGGTGTAAAACTTTACGTTTCTCAGCATTGAATTTCATTTTGTTGATAAGGCCCAGTATTCAAGTCTGTCAAGATCCTTTTTGGAACTTGAACCTGTCTTCTAGGATGTTGGCTATTCCTGCCACCTTGGTGTTATCTGCAAATTTGATGAGTTCCCCTATATCCTCATCTAAATTGTTCATAGGCTGAGGACTACCTGTAATCTTTCTATCCCATTTTTTCAAAGTCCAGCATTATTTTCCATAGAGTGTCACAGAGAAAACTACTGCTGTGCAGTTTGAACCTTTGCAGTTATAGATACATACTGGCATCTGAATGTCTTTCCTAATTCCTTCACTCCAAGTTCTAGTATTTAGTTTATTTCTTGACTGCTGGTTCTTTTACTGTTGATAGTTAATCCTAAATGGCAAGAGGTATACATCACTTCATTATCATTCACTTCATTGTCTTTATTGTCAATTCTAACATGGTTTCTCTGCTTGTTGTCATTAGTTTGGCCTTCTTTATATTTAACAATAGCACTTAGACTTATATACCGTTACACAGTGCTTTACAGACCTCTCAGTGGTTTACAGAGTCAGCATATTGCCCCCAACAATTTGGGTCCTCATTTTACCCACCTCAGAAAGATGGAAGGCTGAATCAACCTTGAGCCTGGTGAGATTCAATTTCAAACTGCTGACAGCCGGCAATCAGCAGAAGTAGCCTGTAATACTGCATTCTAACCACTGTGTCACCCTGGCACAGTATTTAATCTTACTCCCCTTTTTTTACTGTGCTCCTTAATTTTCATTACTGAAGCTTGTGGATCATTTGCATCATATCAGGGTCACATCATCACTATAGCATGGCAAGTTATTGATGTGTGTTCTTCCAGTTTTAAAGCCTCACTCATCTTCCAATCCAACTTCTATCAAAATATATATTCCACACAAAGATTGAATAAGAGGCGACTATGCACTGTGTAGTATACAGTCTCATCTCATTCCTATGACAACTTGAAATAAGTTGTATTATCTCTGAACTGTGGCTTCCTGAAATATGTAAAAGGTTTATATGAGGACAGCAAAGTGTTCTGAGATACCCATTTTGCTAATCACAGTCCATAGTTTGACATGATGAACAACTTGGGCTTTTTGACAATCAATGAAGCACATGCTGTCATTTTGGCTTTCACAGTTATTCAACCTACATCAGCAATAATGCTTTATATTCCTTGGCCTTTTCTAAAGCCAGCTTGAACATCTGGCATCTCTCCGTATAGGGCTTAATCTTTGTGCATGATCCTAAGTATTATTTTGCTAGCATGTGAAATTAAAGATATGATACAATAATTCATCCATTCTGTTTGGTATTGTTATATAAATTGACCTTTTCTAATTTTTTGGCCACTGTGTCTCTTTCCAGATTTGGTGGCATATCTTAGACATGCTTCAGTCATTTTATTGATTGTTTGAAATTGATTGTTGCTAGCCATATTCCTGTTGCTATTTCCATCAGTTCCTGTAGCCTGCCAGCTTGGCAATGACCAGATTTCTGATCTAATTTCACCTTTAAGTTCTAAGTAGGAAATACTTTTTAAAATACCTTAGATGTTGACATTTTTACTGTACAGAATTTCAATACCATCCTTCCATCTTTGTTTGATCTTTGAATCAACTGTTATCTATCAATTGGTATTAGTTAGCTTACCAATTTGACATTGAACCACATTTTGAGTTCAGACATTGTTCTGAAACAATGTCTTTGATTTTCTATTGTCTGTTTCCATCTTTAGCGTCTTTGCAGATTTTGCTGTAATATTGCTTCTTGTTTCTTCTAATTTCTTTGAAATTCTTTATTGTAAGTCTGTTCCTGAGATCTTTGTCTTTCTTGGTTTTGACTTCTCTTCTTAGCAATAACCACAGTTTGTTCTGACCTCCAGTTTATTTTCCTCTGTTTCTTGGTTCTTGGTAGTAGTCTCTTTTCACATGCATCCTTAACATCCTTAAGTTTATCCCACTTTCTCTGGTTCCTGATGAATATGGTTCAGAACTTCAAAGCAATTCTCAATGTTCTGTTTGAAAGTAGCATTATATGTGCTCAAGATCATATTGTTTAAATTAGTTGGTTTTCTATTTTCTGTTTTTCTCCCTTAATTTGGAATTTGCACATGAGCAATTCATACATCTTCCTATACTGTGAACCCATGGACACATGTTTGCTATTATAACTAAGCCCTTACATATTCTACCAATAATATAGTTCAGAGGTGTTACAAAAATGCTGAAAAAACCAACATATGACCAGTCCTCACACTTATAACTATTCCAGTATCCCCATGGTCATGTGATCATAATTCAGGGACGTGGTGACTGGCATGTATTCATGATAGTTGCAGCATCCCAGGTTCACATTATCACCATTTGCAACTTCCAGCAAATAAGATCAATAGGGATAGCCAGTTTCATTTAACAACTGCAGCAAAAAAAACAAAAAAAAAAGATCAAATGTGATTCACTTCATAACTGCATTGCTTAACAATGGAAGTTCCTGTTCCAATTATGGTTGTAAGTTGAGGACTAAGTGTGCTTCATCTGGTGATGTCCATGCTTATAGAACACCATACTGGTTGTTTAAAGCAAGTGCTAGCTCTGAAGAAATCAATGGATTGACAGATAATAAGTTGTTCCCCTTCAATTCGTTTTCCTAAGCCAGTCAGTCCCAACAGGCTTTTCCTTCTTGACATTTCCAATTTTGGTATTCCAATCTCTAGCTATAAGCAGCACTTCTTGCTTTCAACTGATTATAAAACTCATAAACCTCTTCTGTTCTTCTGAATCACTGATTGGAACATTAATTTGGTAATCATAATAGAGTTGTGCATGAAATCCTATATTATATATTATTCAGTCATTAATTGAACTGTAGCCAAGTAATGCTCTTGCTTCTTCCTAACTATAAAAGCAATTATAAAAGCAAAAAGCAGATTTTTTTCCCTCCTGCATAGCAGTATTGGCAACTTGATATCCCAAACACTTTAATCTAGTTATGTCATAAATATTGTTAGTAACCTAAATCGTTATTTTTTCTTCTTCTGTATTGTAGCACATTGAGTGCCATCTTGACCTGAGGGGCCCATAATCCATCATTACATCCATCGTCATTTTATATACTATATAGCAATACATTTGTATCATGCTTGCTCTAAAACTTAGTATAGTTGAGCCTAATTTTCACATATTTAGATTTCTTATGTGACGATCCCTGGACTTTTTGATTTCAGCACCATGAACAGTATTTTTTCTTCTGCTGTTTTTCTCTTCTGACTAGAAACTTACCTGGAAGTCTTGAAAACATGCATATTTTTAAGTGATCTTTGAGGGGGTGTTATATAATGTATTCCCCAATACAGATTTTATAATATATAAAATGTTATTGAAGCTTTCTAACATTCTTGTCTGTAGTCATATTGCAGTTCTTTTACTAAAATAAATAAACAAAGCGTATCCTAGATGTATAGCTAGGCAGTCAATATATTTTAATTCTAGTTTACTTTTTTAATGTGGTATTAATTTGTAAAATTAATTAATTTGCGATTAATTTGTAAAAAATATTTTTGGAAGAATATGAAGTGTTTTTGATGATTTCTAATAAAGCCTTAGTATATCTAATGAAATAGTCAGCATGTAATAAACTGGTTGGAGAAAAGAATATGGAACTTATATTTCCATGTGCTAAGTTCAGAGCTGATAGTCATGGATGTTACTTAGTTAAAGCAGTTGCTGATACTTGTAATATTACTAATAGTGTTTACACACCTGTGACAATCACACAGTACCTTCCTCTACTCTCTCTGGCACACAGAGTTGTATCTTCAATTATCTTTGCCTGGATTGAATCCACTTTCTAATTGAAAGTAGAAATTAATCCCTCCAGAGATTCATACAACTGTACAAAACACTAATTGTTCCTTTGGGGGACTAAAAATCTTCTACTTTCTGTTTTTCACTGCTTAGAGGAAGTGAGATTGTGCTTCTCAGCCTGTCTGAACAAACAGTTATAAAACCAACTGTGATTGGCTAAGTATATGCAGAAATGAACAGCAATGCATGAATAGCTTGCTGCTGTATATCCTGTATATTAGGCACTTCCACATTTTAAAGATGCCTCATCAAATTGCCTGTAGTGTCAGAAACAAATGAAGTTTAATTGATTCATAAAAGTAATTGTTAATTGAAACAGAAAATAATAACTTTTGGGCAGAAATTACTTCCTGGCAGTCATAAAGGTAAGTTAAAGCATTGAATATTGAAATTAATTTTTGATCAGGCCATTCAGTCTTTGGATTCTTGTTCTGCCATGAGATATACTCTCTGATGTTAAATTAGTTGCGTGCTCACTAATTTAATTTACAAGATTGCAACCATGAAAACAGAACAGGATAATTTTCATATGTTACCCGGTAGTAGAATATATATGCTCTTTGCATATGGAATAAAATCAGATAAGTTATATGGGTTTTTAATGTATTGTGTCATGTGATGGAAATGCTATGTTTAAGCACTGTGCATTTTAAAATGGGAAATGTATTATCTAGAAACCTTTGTTTTGAACAGATGTTATGTTGGTTTTGAGTTGGGATAGATAAGGATCTTAACCAAGTTACTATCTATCCCAACTTAAAACCAACATAACTTCTGTTCAGAAGAAAAATTTCTAGATCATAATTTCTCTATTTTAAAATGCACAGTGCTTAATCATAGCATTTCTAACACATGATACAACACATTAAAAACCCACATAACTTGTCTGCAGTTCTTCCAGGTTTGATGCTGAACCCAAAGATGAAATCTGTTATGATGTCACTGGAAGCTAGATGAACCCCAATCCTTTTTTTAAAAAAAATAATGTTGCTTGTTTTCTGTAACGATGGAGTAAATACTGAATTTTTTTATGAGAGATATGCAAGCCAAACTTGGTCTTCTTTCCCCCCCCCCAATCTTAAATTATTTAGTTACTGTATGTTTCATACTTGTACTGTTTTTGGAGGAAGATGGTACATGGTGACAGGATTTAATAGAATGTTAGCTTTGTGAGGGCAGAATGACTCTAATTGTTACTTGTTTTTTTTTTAATAATGTGATGATTTATACAGCTGTCTTATGATTAAGAGAAAGATCATGTAAATAGCACTGAAACCTTTGGGAGAAAGGATGATAAAAAATAATAATAATTAAATCATATTGGTACAGAAGTGGCCTCTACCTTGCCTTAGTTTTTGAAAACTGTTCATTGTCAGTTTAATGAAATCAAAAAGGCTTGGTTTCCAGATTAAATAAAGTATTATATTTAGATTCTGTCAAAAATGATAAAAATCCATCTTCTGCTATAATGTTTCCAAAACGTTGTGGATTGTGTTAGTGGCCAAGTACCATTAGCTAATTAGAACATAGGCATATGTTCCTTGTAGTTAAGGTTTTGAATTAGGATGGAATTCACCCTCACCAATATAAATTCATTGACTGACTGGGCTGATCATTCTTGACAGTACAACTTATCTCCCAGGGCTGTTAAGAAGAAATCATAAAGAAAGAGAATGTGACATATGCCATCTTGAATTTCTGGAGAAAGGATGGGATGTAAATCTAATGATTTCATAAAATAAATCATCTTTAATGTCTCCACAGAAATAAAAAACAACAACAACAGAGACACTGTATTAAAACATTATTTCAGATGAAAATACATGACTTAATACTGTATAGTAATGCAATACATTTTTTTTTAATTTTAACACCTCCCACTCAACCCCAGTACCCTCCAAAAACCTTGGAAGGTCATTAAGGCAAACAATTAATTTGTTCAATATGAATCTGCCATTAAAAGTCCTTCCTTGAAAGAGATGGGCAATCTAGAAACACGAGAAATAAATAAATTTGAAGTATTCCAGTACTGGTGAATATTATTATAAATCAGAATGGTTGAAAAATGTTTTCTTAATAGGAAATGACTGTGAAAGTCCCATGAGTTTCAGCATGAAGGAGCTCTTAGAATTAGAATTTAGGGAAGTTTTAATAGTAACTAAATTCTAGTCCCTGTTGAGGAAGAGATTGTTGATGTGTTTCTGGAAGAACAAAAGAACCACTTTTTAAAAAACAAATGCAGGTAATCTTCAACTTACAACAATTGGGACCAGAATTTCTGTCGTGCTCGATTTTAGCACCTTTTCTTCCATAGTTGTTAAGTGAATTGCTACAATTGTTAAGTGAATGTCGACTTTAGCTTGTAAGAAACCAACTTGTTTATAACCTTATTAGAAGGTTATAAATAGTAATCACATAGTCTAATGTATTGCAACTATTATAAATGGATGCCACTTCCCAAGCATCCAAATTTAGATCATGCGACCATGGGGATGCTGGGATAGCAATAGCAATTAGACTGATATACTGCTTTACAGTGCTTTACAGTCCTCTCTAATGGTTTACAAAGTCAGCATATTGCCCCCAAGAATCTGGGTCCTCATTTTACCGACCTTAGAAGGATGGAAGGATGAGTCAACCTTGAGCCTGGTGAGATTTTAACTGCCAAATTGCAGTCAGCCAGCAGTCAGCAGAAGTAGCCTGCTGTACTACATTCTAACCACTGCTCCACTGTGGCTCATGATGGTTTTAAGTGGGAGAACCAGTCATAACTAACTTTTTTTCATTGTACACTTCAAATGGTTGCTAATCAAAAGGCCGTATGAAAAATGATGGAATCAATGAGATTCTGACCCAAGGTTTGCTCCTGTTTTTTAGCCTTATTTAGCGAAACAGCTGTTTTCTGTAAAGTAAATATTGGATAGTATATTGTTTATTTTCTTATTCATATCAAAACAAAAATACACAATTGCTATTGAAAAAAAAATGTCTCCAAAGGAACTAAAATACGGTTGGCACCACTAAGCTAACATTGGAAATGGAAATAATGGGTTTGGGAAAATGTTCTGGTCACTGAGATTCGTTGTTGTTTTACAGGATGTAGGTTTATTAATTTTTATTTTCCCATAATCAAGTTCTGCAATCATCCTGGTCTACATGAAAAAAAAATCAAAGTAATTTCTGATGAGTTTAAGTAGTGAATATCAAGTAAGAATTTTGTACTCCAATATTATACTGCAAATGGTATCCACTTGTGGTTAGGATTCTGTGCTCCTCCACATATTTCTAAAATATAATTTCCAACATTCTTCCCCAGACCAAATTTAGTTCAGTAACAACTAGGGAGCCATAGTTTCCCCATCTGTGCCCAAGAAGTAGAAACAGTGATCATATATATAGGGGCCACAGGCCACGTTATTGGTAGTGACTTTATCACATGTGCTAGAGGCCAGTTTGCTTTCTCACTATGGGAATGGAGGTAGATCTGAAATACACTATGACTCACACACCATTATATCAGCTTTTTCTCCCTACTAAAACATGCAGTAGTAGGAAATTGCATTGCTGACACTTCTTGGCGCTTTCTGCCAAAACCCAGCCATGTGATATTTGGAGGTTCAGAGAGAGACGCAAAAGAGCCACATGGGAACAGATGTGATCTGTGAAGAACTTATCTTGCTTTGTACGATAAAGCAGGTTTGATGGCAAAATGTGAGACTACAATGACACCAAAAGCAATGAGATCTTGAAAACATTCAACAAGACTGTGAAGTGCTTTGGATTTCATCTCCAAAGAAGAAAAGTGGAGAAGGCAGGAAGGCTCTAGATCGAGTTGTGCCCCTGCGACCTCTGACCCGGCATGTGGCTCCGTGGTATACGGAGGAGCTACGGGAGATGAAGTGCCGGAAAAGACGTCTAGAGGGCATTTGGAGGGCGAGCCGTTCTGAGTCTGACCGAACACAGGTGAGATCTCATATTAAGACTTACCTTGTGGCGATAGGGGCGGCGAAATCTTCGTATTTCTCCGCCCTTATTGCATCAGCAGAAAATCGGCCTGCCGCCCTGTTTAGAGTGACCCGCTCTCTACTTGAACCGAGAGCGCGGGATGACCTCTTGCAGGGTAGGGCGGAGGAGTTTTCCCGATTTCTGCATGATAAAATCGCTCAGATTCGGGAGGGGCTCGACTCCAATTGGATGGTCCCGGGGGAGGTGTCCGGGGCAGGTCTTGTGAGTGTTATCTGGGGGGAGTTCGACCCTGTGACCGCCGCGGGTGTGGACAGGTTGCTGGGGGGTCTGAATGCCACCACCTGTTTATTGGACCCGTGCCCTTCCTGGCTGGTTTCGGCCGCCAGGGAGACGACACGAGGCTGGCTCCAGGGTATTGTCAACACTTCCTTGAGAGAGGGGGTGCTCCCTACCGCCCTGAAGGCGGCGGTGGTGCACCCCCTCCTCAAGAAGCCTTCTCTGGACCCAGCTATTTTAAACAACTATCGTCCAGTCTCCAACCTTCCCTTCGTGGCGAAGGTTGTTGAGAGTGTGGTGGCACGTCAGCTCCCCCAGTACCTGGAGGAAGCTACTTACCTCGATCCGTTCCAATCGGGCTTCAGGCCTGGACATAGCACTGAGACGGCATTGGTCGCGTTGGTTGATGATCTCTGGAGGGCTCGTGACAGAGGGTTCTCCTCTGTCCTGGTCCTATTAGATCTCTCGGCGGCTTTCGATACTATCGACCATAGTATCTTGTTGCGACGGTTGGGGGGGCTGGGGATTGGTGGAACCGTCCTTCGATGGTTCTCCTCCTTCCTCTCCGACCGTTCGCAATTCGTGTTGGCGGGGGGGGGAGAGGTCCACCTCTAGGTCCCTGGTTTGTGGGGTGCCTCAGGGGTCGGTCCTCTCTCCCCTCTTGTTCAACATTTACATGAAGCCGCTGGGTGAGATCATCCGTGGTCTTGGAGTGAGGTGTCATCTGTATGCAGATGACACCCAGTTGTACATCTCCACTCCGGACCACCCCAACGATGCTGTGGGGGCTATGTCTAGGTGCCTGGAGGCCGTGCGGGACTGGATGGGCGGGAACAGGCTTCGGCTCAACCCATCCAAGACCGAGTGGCTGTGGCTTCCGGCGCCCCGATATAGCCAGCTGACACCTTCGCTGGCTATCGGGGGGGAAGTTCTGCCCCCCACAGAGAGGGCTCGCAACCTGGGAGTCCTCCTGGATGTACGGCTGTCGCTTGAACATCACATCGCGGCCGTCTCCAGGGGGGCGTTTCATCAGATCTGTCGGATCTACCGGTTGCGGCCCTTCCTGGATCGGGACGCCTTGCGCACGGTCACTCAGGCCCTTGTCACCTCTCGCCTGGACTATTGTAATGCCCTCTACATGGGGCTCCCTGCGGGGAGCATCCGGAGACTCCAGCTGGTGCAAAATGCGGCCGCGCGGGTGATCATGGGGGCGTCACGTAGCGCCCATGTGACGCCTCTCCTGCGCGAGCTGCATTGGTTACCGGTGGCTCTCCGGGTTCGCTTTAAGGTTCTAGTTTTGACCTTTAGGGCGACCCATGGCATGGGACTAGGTTACCTTCAGGACCGCATTCTGCCAGCGTTCTCCAACAGGCCGGTGCGTTCCCACAGAGAGGGTCTGCTCCGGGTGCCGTCGGCCGCTATGTGTCGTCTGGCGGCGCCAAGGAGTAGGGCCTTCTCTGTGGGTGCCCCCGCCCTCTGGAATGCTCTGCCACCGGAGCTCCGTACCGGCACGGACCTGAGGGCCTTCAGGCGCGCGTTGAAGACCTGGCTCTTTGAGCAGGCCGGCCTGGGCTGAGATAATGGTTTTAATTTGGTCTCCATATTTAATTCTAAATTGGGTTTTAAGGGTGGGGGGTGGGGTTTTGTTGGTTTTATCAAGCAGCCGATTGAAATTTAATATTTTTTAACTTTTGTATTCTTTGTGGGGTTTTTAGATGAGCTGTTCACCGCCCTGAGTCCCTCGGGAGAAGGGCGGTATATAAATGGAATAGATAGATAGATAGATAGATAGATAGATAGAGAGAGAGAGAGAGAGAGAGAGAGAGAGAGAGAGAGAGAGAGAGAGAGATAGAAGCTGTGCTTTTGGGCAAAAGCATGGAAACCAGAGCTGCTATATGTTTCAGCTCCTATGTGCTCTAAAGCATTTTTTGGAGGTTGAATCCAGAGCTCTAGGCAACTCTTAATATTGAGTGTTGCAAGGTAGCTAGTGCTGATAACGGTTTATTGTATTCCCCACCCATCAAAACCGCAAAAAAAAAGTATCCTGTTTCATTAATATTTTACATGTCACTATCTATTATAAAATCTTCCCCTCTTTAGGTAGCAGCATAATAATAAATAATGTAGGGAGCCATGCAGGAAATTGAACACATTTCTTTAATAAATTCATTATGAACCCCTGGCAAATTGTCAGCAATACATTGAAATGCCATGTTGCATGCTGAAATATGTTAAAATGCCATGTTTCATGTTCCTTTGCCACAGTATATAGTGTTATTTAAAAATACAGTAATGGCATTGATTTTATAATGTTGGTGGACAATACTTTGATTTTCTGTCTTAGGAATCAAAATACATCAGGTTCAGGGGTGGGAGTCTACTGGTTCAGACTGCTTCTATAGAACCGATTGTTACAATTCAGCGCAGTTTGGAGAACCGGCAAATCATGCCCCTGGCTGGCCCCGGCCCTCTCCACCCACCCCACCCTACCCAGTCAGTCCTTATCATGCATGCATGCCATCTTGCACATGTCCAGCATCGCTGACTCACTTCTCGCCTGCCCAGTCACTCCTTAAATTATTTTTTTCCTCCCAACGATCAGCTGCTTGCTGTGCAGGGATCCCCCTCACTGTCTTACTGCTTCACCCAGTAAGCTTCCCTGAGGCCCGGGATGCCAAAAAATGGAGCCCAGGGGGTGCTGTGCCCCCTGCACTCTGTTTTTTGCCTTCCTGGACCCCAGGGAAGCTTCCAGGGAGTAAAAACGCCTCCCAGGAGGCTTCCCTGAGGCCCGGGAGGCCAAAATAATGGTGGGGTGCTGCAAAAAAAAAAGAAGAAGCCACGCCCACCCAGTCACATGGCCATGTCCATCTAGCCATGCCCACAGAACCAGTTGTTAAAAAGTTTGAATCCCATCCCTGATCAGGTTACTTATGAACACCGGTCTGTAGAGATGCCTCACATTGCTAAAGACAAACATTGCTTTGTCAGACTTGATGACAAAATGGTTACTGTTAATGACTGCTTTTACCTCTTATATTCAAGATATTCCATCTGAATAATTGCCACCAACTCCCAAAGTGCCACTTACTGCCTGCAACACTCTAAATGGACCAAAATCTACTGTCAGGATTCCAAGTAATATCCTCAATGGAATCAAAACTCTGAGGCAAACATCTTCAAAGCACAGATTTATTAGGCATGTCATATTGGCACATCTGGGGAATCTAAAATCCCCCTGGGTTTCCCCCTGGTAAAAAGTTATATTTCTCTTCCTGCTGCCCTTTCAGACCATCACACAGCCCAATCAGGTCACAGTCCAAAGTTCATCCAGACTCACTTCCCGCCTCTTCGCACCTGGTGGGACATCCTTGGCTCACAGAGGAAAGAATGTTATTTTGGTTATAAAGCCCTCAATATCTCAACCTCCCCATCTCGTTCTCAAAACTCTCCTGGCCACTGCTGTGGCAGCCCTGAAGATGCTAAAGAAAATAGGTCCAGGGCTGACATCTACATTCATGGCTTTTCTATATCAGTTAGAAATCCATTTCTTCAAGATACTTGGTCCTTAGGAGCTTCAGATCTTCAAAGTTATATCTTTCCTCACAGCTAGACCAAAGCTGGAAGAAGGTTGTGCTTACAAGGATATAAGCATCTTTATGTGTGCACAATTACACACAGACATCTCACTGGCTTTACCATGAATTGTAGCTGTAGAGTTACAGTGTTCTACTAAAACCTCACATTCCAAACCTTGGTTTGATAAGAATTATGTTCAAAACCAAGACTATGGTAATTTCATCCTGTAAAAACACCCAGTTTGATCATAATTCTCTCTCTTGTAAAATTGTTCATTTACTAAAAAAAAAATAGAATTAAAAAAAGCTTCTGGGAGAAAAAAAGAACAAAATGATCTGCTAGTGAAATGACTAATGAAATGACAGGGCTCCCACAAAGCTCCTGAAGGCCAGGCAAGGAATAATGGATAGAAACTGAATAAGGAGAGATTCAATCTGGAAATAAAGAGAAATTTTCTGTCAGTGAGAAGAGTCATCCCATGGAATAGAAGCTGTCTTCAGAATTTGGGAGCTTTATCACTGGAAGCTTTCAAGAGACTGGACTGCCATCTGTCGGAAATGGCATAGGGTAGGGTCTCCTGCTAGGGCGGGGGGTTGGAGTAGATGACCAACAAGGTCCCTTCCAACTCTGTTAATCTTTATCTAAATAGCAACAAATTAAGCTGATCATCTGTTCTGGCATCTTATTTCTTGCATTCAGAAAACCTGGTTCCAGTGCAAATGACTTAATCTGTTTGGAATCCTGGATGAGATATTTTGGCAACTTAGTGTTCCTTTGGTGGTGATTCTCTTGGGCTTCCTTTATTTGATCCCTATCCTATTTGGCCCCTGGTTTGACAATCAGAAATCCAAAAACCAATTTATCAGTTGTAAAGTGACAAAGCTCCGGGTAAAGATATGATTTTGCCAGTGTCATTGAAAATAACTGATTGGCCTCTGTGTTAGTCCCCATGTTTATTGCTATTAAATAACTCTTTATTAGTCTCCAAAGGGAGACCTAATTCTGTCATTCTTCCTATATACTAGAAAGGCAACAAAGGAGGCAAAATCTTGCTAATTATTACCCAGTCATAATATTGTCAATAATTGGTAAACTCTATCCTTTTTATACCAATGAATGTTTTTATACCAATGAATGTTTAGATTAGAATATTTTAGTTTAGGAACAAGCAGGTTTTAGTTCAAAATATTCTTCGATGGATCAGTGTGCAATTTTGCACAATTTAGCTGGGAAAAAACCCTCCAGCCCTACTAAAGGCACCCTTGATGTTGCCTTTATTGATTTAAGGACGGCCTTCTATTCAATTGCTCGTGAGGTACTGTGGAGGAAATTAGCTACAACCTCAAATAACCGTTGCTTTCTCAGGTTGATGGTTTTATTAAATTAAAATATTACAATATAGATTAGGGGCAAATGTGTAAAGAGTGTCTGCTCAGATACAGCAGTTGAGTCAGTATCTGTGTAACATTGTACCACCTCTGACATCTGGCATTCACAAACCTGATTATCAGAAAGTTGTTATCTCTATGATCAGTCTTCCTTCTGCAAGATGTAACCTAGATAGGTGCTATAAAGGTTGCGAGGTTTCTAGCAGTAGCTATAGCTTGAAGAAGCTGGTTAGTATCCATTTTTCATTAATTGTTTCGGGGTGATTTTTCTGTATTTTAAAATTTATATTTGTGCTTTATTGTTGTACTATGAACAAATGATAGGATTTGATTTCATTTGCTTATGTTTCTTCAGAATTTCTCCATTGTCTACTAATGTGTGCAGTTTGCTCTTTGTATTGAGTGCTATACATTTTCCCATTCTCTTTTGTGACTAGATGGCATGATCGGAAAGAAGAAGAAAAAAATAAGCAGGGTTGCTGACACAACATGGAAGAACCATTCACTGTGAGTTCCTTGGTAAGGATGAATGCTTTATAATATAGAGAAAACTGCTGATCAGGCAACACATCTACTGCTCTTTTGTAGGACAAGCATTCTATTAAAATTCAAATATGTCTTGGGATGCACTGACTCCCCAAATCTAGTAAAGATGCATCTAAGTTAGTCCCAGTTTGTGGTTCAGAATGTTGTCCTTAAGTTCTATTGCTATGAGGATGCTGTTTTCAATAACAGTTTCTTAACTTTAAGCTTTTCAGCATGAATCATGATGGGGGGGGGGGTTATCTCTCACAATCATCTCCATTAGAGAATAATAGAACACTAGTTCACATTGATTTTAAAAATAGGGATCAAAAGGTTCATGTTTAAAATGCATTTACATAAATGTACACGAAAGGAAAGAACAGGGAAATGGAACACAACGGGCCTTACTCTGGTTGCATGTCAGTTGCAATAAGTGTCAAGGTAATTGTGCTTTTGATGAGTGTATATGTGTGTGTGTGCATGCATACAGTGCAGTGGAAATGTTTGTTTTAGCATAATCATTTATTTTGCAGGGTTTTTTTGGAAACATAATGAAAAGCTTTTTCTTAAAAGCATGGAGTATACCTAGCCCATAATTTCATTTGCTTATCAGAAATATTGAACGTACATGAATCAAAGTCACCTGTCAAATTAAAAATCACATTGATTTTAAGACTGAAAGGTTCATGGTTAAAATGTGTTTGCATAAGTGTACCCAAAAGAAAAAAAAACCTGGGGAAATGCAACACCATGGGCCTTACCTTGGTTGCATGTCAGTTGCAGTAAGTGTCAAGGGTTAACTTTTGGTTATCAGGATTCATTTACCTATCAGAAATAAGCAACATACACTGAACATACATGAATCAAAGTCACCTGTCAAAATAAAATGCAGTGTATGACCTCTATTTTAACAGAAAAAGCTCGCAGCTATTCCTGACCACACAGATATTTCCTTGAGCCCAGAAGAGCGTGTCCGTGCCTTAAGCAAGCTTGGCTGTAACATCACAATAAATGAAGACATTACACCCCGACGCTACTTCAGATCCGGAGTGGAGATGGAGCGCAT
This sequence comes from Bungarus multicinctus, assembly GCA_023653725.1. Lineage (NCBI taxonomy): Eukaryota > Metazoa > Chordata > Lepidosauria > Squamata > Elapidae > Bungarus > Bungarus multicinctus. The sequence goes on along the minus strand of CM042844.1, from coordinate 76,384,928 downwards.
GGCTTCTGTCTACCTGCAAGAGGGAAATCTTGAAAATGCCTTCGTTCTCTACAATAAATTTATAACGTAAGGATCAGTTTGTAAATACATACTTTAAAATTTAGAAATTATATGAATTGCATTTCCTGATATAGGACTAGCAGAACATACTGATTAGGACTGTGCAGTCCTTTGGATTCAATTTCAGAAAGGTTTTGGAAGATGTGAGAAAAATGAGAGAAAGCACTGATTTGCAACTGTCTACAAGCAATCACTTCCCATTAGTCCATGGCTGCTGCAGACAGCAGCAGAATAACCCCATGAAAAGATGCAACTATTTCAAAAATGTGCAAATGGGTGTTGAACTTTGTATGCTCAGAAACTGAATATGAAACTTTGCATAATCTTAATACTAACAAGCCTAAATCTGATAACTCCTAAATGATCATGAGTTAAATATTACCATAAACTGGAGATCATCATTAAAACTATTTTGGATATGTTTGTTCTGTCTACAGTTATACATATATGCATACAAGTTCCCTGGAAAAAGTTCTTTGTTCAAATTCAGTTTTATTAGTTGACTGTTCTGGAGGTGTGGAAAGCCAAGCATGCTACTATGCCTGACTATCTGACATTGTTGGTATTTGAGGAAAAAAAATATTAGGATGCATGCTGTACTTGAATAGGAGAGAGGAGTGAGGTGAAAAGAAAGATTATTTTTTTGCAGACATGTAAAACAATACCTTCTGAAAGTGGCATTGAGTAAAGTTTACAAGCCATTTCTTTCAGAAGAGTTCCATTAAAAATAGTGACACTGCACAATAATAAATAATACAATTCCAAACAATTGTACGGTTTCCCCCTGTTCAGTGGTGTCCAACTCCCGGGGGCAGTGCTCACCTCCATTTGCTAGCCAAGGGAGCCAGCACTGCCCAAAGATCCATTCTGTGGTCATGTGACCAGCATGATTATATGCTGAGGCATGCTGAACACTGTCACCTTCCCAACAAAGTAGTCTCTATTTATTTACTTGCATTTGTATGCATTCAAACTGCTAGGTTAGCAAGAGCTAGGGCAAGAATGGCACTCTCCCCATTTTGCAGGGCTTGGGTCTTGAACTATCAACTTTCTGATCACTATCACAAGACTCTTGACTTCTTCCTTCAAGGGAGCAGTACTTTGTATTGATGAGGCCCTTCACAATTAGTGTCATTAGAGGCAGTGGTACCACAGTGTGCATCACACATGGAAATGAATCTTCCCATTCATTCAAGGCCTCTTCTGGTACTTCCAGTTACTGTCTGGTCAAGATAGAAGAGCCGTCTGCCCATTCATCATTTCCAGCTGTTCAGATGACCAAGTGAAGCTTTGGTGTGACTATTTTGTGTTTAGAAGGAGGTGGGGAGAGATCCCTTTCCTGAACAGTTTCAGAGGGCCACATGTTATAGACTTTCATAAAATATTCCCTTCAAAGCTCTGGATATTCTGTTATGGTCTTCTGGCCTGAAGGACCCAACAATAGAATAGCTGTGCTACTAATTTAAACTTCAAAGATACAAAAAGCTGTGAATGAAAGAAAAACAAAAACTAATGTTCCCCCTAACCTCATGTACAGTATCTATTTTGCAGTTGTCTCTGTGGAAAAGTATTAGTATTGTTTGTCAGGCTTGCAAAAGGGATAAATGTGTGTGTGTTTTCCAGTTTGTTTGTAGAGAAGCTGCCATGTCACCGAGACTACCAGCAATGCGCAGTTCCAGAGAAACAGGATATTATGAAGGTAAAGTGTCTTTTTCAAAAGAAATGACTATCTAGGGAATTCCTCTCTTTTTCAAGAATGATTAACGAAAGAAAAACCCTGACAGTGGCCTGAGGATATTGAATGCTCTTATTCAGCCTGCTAAGGCTCAAATTTACAAATCATAATCAGTATTTGATTTTTTGATACTAGATTCAAGCTTGAGTTTAAAAAAAAAAGAGCATTAGGGCCAAATCCTGAAAGTTAGCAATCTATAATCTGAGAAGTTACCCAAAGTGCAATGCAGTAGTCCTCAACTTATGATCACAATTGAGCCCAAAATTTCTGTTGCTAAGAGAGACTTTTGTTAAGTCTCTCCATTTTTTGTTAAGTCTCTCCATTTTGCTCCATTTTACGACCTTACTTCCCACAGCTGCTAAGTGAATCACTGCAGTTAAGTTAGTAACACGGTTGTTAAATGAATCTGGCTTCCCCGTTGACTTTGCTTGTCAGAAAGTCGTAAATGGTGATCACATGATGCCAGGATATTGCAACTGTCATACTTATGAATCAGTTCCCAAATGTCTGAATTTTGATCCTGTGATGATTTAACGGTTGTAAGTGTGAAAAATGGTCGTCACTTTTTTCAGTGCCATTGTAACTTCAGTCACTAAATGAATGGTTGTAAGTCCTTGTGTTAGTAGCAGAGAAAGGATTAACCTGCCACTAAAGTTCAACCTTATTTATAAATACTCTGCAGCTGAAGCTGTTTCATGGCATTAAATATACATGCGCACACACTCACACAAATATGTATATGTGTGTGTGTGTGTTTTTCCACTGTCTCCCAGTTTCTAGCCTATATATAATGTAATACTATACTAATAAACCTACCTATTCTAATATACCTAAATTCTACCTATAGGATTAAGCTGACTATTTGGAACATGGAGTAGCAGAAGTATTTATGTGTGTGTGCATGTATATGTATATAAAGTTGCATTTTATTTTTCTTATTTTTCTCTCTAACAAAGAAATTGAAGGATGTAGCATTTCCAAGGACTGATGAATTGAAGAAAGAGTTGTTAAAGAAATACAATGCAGAATACCAGGAATATATGCAAGATAAGGTACCTTTTACCTTTTAACTATATAGATAAGTGTAAACTCTCTAATATGTTTTCTGAATAGCAGTGCCAAAGCAAAATTATAAATTCATGTGGTGAAAGCTACTAGAAACTAAACTGCAATTTTAAAACTGTTCTCATTCATTTTGGTTTAGGCAGGGTGACTGCTTTTGCCTTTAAATGTCCAGGTGATAAAGGAAGTTGATATGGCTTTATAATCACCCTGCTGAAAAGTGTAATTAGATCTTAAAGCATCAACATCTTCTATTGAATGATGCTATATCGGGCCAAGCTCAAAGACAAAACAGTGAAGTCCAATTGAGTCCAATTCTTTATTTGCTTACACCTAAGAGACTGAATTTTGCCAGGCTAAAGCCATATCTTCTAACCTAATAGATATATCTTAAGATTCTAAGGTGGCTATCCTGAACCTCTTTCTATCTCCCCCACGCATCTTGAAACTGAACACTCTCTTAATTAGGTTTATCTCCTGAATGTACTGCCTCCTCCCTGGGAAACCATGATGCTCCTGAAAATCCCCCCTCTTCTCAGTCCACCACTTGCTGGTCCTTTTCTGTAATGTGTGTGGAAATGACTTTGGCAGATAGACAACAGTGAGATAAGGAGCATCTGAATTTGCAGAATTGTGGGTCTGGCAATTACCTCAGAAGGGACCTCTCTCTAGTTTCTTGGATTGTAAAAGCAAAGGGAAGGGGAAAGATATACTTTCAGATTCTGTTAATATAACCTTACAATCAAGGTAGAACTGGAATTCCTGAGTGAGGCCCTTGTCTGGACTAACTCGCAATTTTTCTTCTTTCACATGGGGGTATCCACTGATGGAAGGGGGACCAAATGCCAAGGTGGTAGGTACAACTATGTGATGCAAGCCCTTCCTCTTCATATGTGCATGTAATATCACATACATGAGTAAAGGGCTTTAACTGTGTAGGTACAGTCACCAACTTGGTTTGTTATCACTCCCCATCTATGGACACCCCTGCTTACCCAACTAAGCTGATGGTGAATGTCACACTGCCAGCATCAGAGAAGCAGTTTTGTAAGTTAAGGCACCCTACAGGTAGTCCTTGACATACAACAGTTCCTTTAGTGAACATTTGAAGTTACAACGGCACTGAAAAAAGTGACTTATGACCATTTTTCACAATTATGACCGCTGCAGCATCCCCATGGTCTTGTGATTTACATTCACATATTTGACAACTAACTCACGTTTATGATGGTTGCAATATAGCAATAGCACTTAGACTTACATACCGCTTTATACTGCTTTCCAACCCTCTCAAAGTGGTTTAGAGAGTCAGCACATTGCCCCCACAATTTGGGTCCTCATCTTACCCACTTCGGAAGGATGGAAGGCTGAGTCAGCCTTGAGCCCGGTGGGATTTGATCTGCCAAATTGCAGTAGGAGTAGCTTGCAGTACTGCACTCTAACCACTACGCCCCCGAGGCTCCTTATCATAAATGTATCATAAATATCATAAATAAAAATATCATAAATGTGTCACGTGATCTTCTTTTGCGACCTTCTGACAAGCCAAATCCACAGGGAAGCAAGATTCACTTAACAACCATCTTACTAATTTAACAACTGCAATGATGCACTTAACAAATGTGCCAAGAAAAGTTGTAAAATGAGGCAAAACTCAGTTAATATTTTTTTTCACTTAACAACTTAAATTTTGGGCTCAGCTATGGTCGGAAGTTGAGGGCTATCTGTATTAGAAATTGGGAGACTATGAGTTGGAGTTCGGCCTTAGCCGTGAAAGCCAGCTGGGTAACTTTGAACCAGAGGTGGTATTCAGCAGGTTCTGACCAGTTCTGGAAAACCAGTAGCGGAAATTTTGAGTAGTTCGAAGAACTGGCAAATGCCACCTCTGGCTGGTCCCATCTATTCTCTGCCTCCCAACTGATCAGCTGGGTCTTCTTTTGTTGCCCTGCACGGAGCTAGAAAGCAGGTTAGTGGGGTGGGGAGGGAATGGAGATTTTGCAGTATCCTTCCACTGCCATACCCACCAAGCCATGCCACGCCCACCAAGCCATGCCCACAGAACGGGTAGTAAAAAAAATTGAATCCCACCACTGCTTTGGACCAGTCACTCTCTCTTCTCTCTGAGCCCAACTCATCTCACAGGGTTGTTGTGGAGAAATTTTTTTTGCCAATCTTTGCTGCTCTATTCCACACAAAAGAACCAGATATATAATTTTCTTAAATACGTTTTTATATCCTTAGGTGTTTTTATCACTGCTTGAAAATTACAGTTGCTGTCCTTTAGAGAAGCTGCTTAAAACCTTTGAAAATAATTAGATTTTTAAGTTTATTTATTTATTTATTTTATTTTGTCAAACAATTATTAGATAACAGGTATAAGTATAAACATGGTTATAAATAAATGAAATGGATACGAATAAGAAAAAAAAGAAACAATAGGACAGGGACGGTAGGCACGTTTTGGTGCGCTTATGCACAAGTTGAGGCCTAATGGTCCCATTACTTACTTACAATTTAAAAATTTGTGCTACCCTTTAGAACTAAGTTTTTCCACTGCAATTTACAATCCATTAAGTTAACATTAGTATTTCAATAATCATTAAGACAGACAGTAAAATAAACAAAAGCAGCAGCCAGAGCAGTTAAAAGTTTCTGTGCATCATAAATATTAATAATTAACATATTGATATAAATGAAAAGGCCTGAGAAAATAAAAAAATATTTCCTTGGGTCTGAAAAAAAGAAAGTCAGTGCCAAGAATATTTCTTTGCTGAAATATTGCAGAGATGGAGAGTTATTGTTGATATTTACTAGAAAGTAATTATATATGGCTTCGTAGCCTAACATTATTATATTGTTGGTGAGACTGTTTGTTTTGGTATATGGAGTCTTCTTCCAATACTAAAATACGTTGTTCCTGTATGAGCTCTGGATACTTGTCTGGATACTTGTCTGCTGTTTACCATCAACTCCAGGCCATTGCCACTTTTAGTAGTATAACATTTTCCATCAGCCAGCGAATGCCCTTATTCTGACTATCCTTGACCAGGAGAAAGGTGCCAGAGGAGGAGGTTCTTAGACCGCCATCGTGGTGAGAGGACGATGGCGTTGTATATCATCCTTCCCCACTGTTGTGAGAGGACAGTGGGTTGAACCTTGTCTCCACCCTAAGGTCCGTGTGATCTGGTCCCTCACCATCGTGAGAGGATGGTGGGCCTATTACCATCAGGACTCCCCAGTGACCGTGAGAGGGTCATTGGGGTAGAGGATCTTTTCTTTTCTTCCACAGGACATTTTATTCTGGCCCTTGCTTTGTGAGGCCTTACTGCCCAGAGGCGATGAAAAACTGAAGTCTATCTATTCGGCAGCTGAACTGAGGGCCCTGAGGAATGCCCCCCTTTCTCAGGTGTGGCCCTCAGACCTTTCCCGGTCATACCTCGAGGATGGCTCTTGGGTGCCAGAGAGGAGATATGACGGAGTTGGGGATTTTAATTTTAGGGATTTTAAGGGGTCTTTTAAATTATTTAAATTTTTGACGAAATTTTTAATGGGGTTAGGGCAAGGGAATTTATTACTTGGGTTAGGGAGGAGGCCCGGGCTGGGTTTGGGGGACAACCCGCCTGGGGATAAGGCCAGACTGGGGGATACCTGCGACTGGGAGGCCTTGGGATCGGGGACGGTCGTTCCGAAGATGGGGGTTTCCTCTGGGGAGGGGGATGAAAGGGTTATCCCTACGATCGGTGGGAGAGGCAGGTATGGTGTTGACAGGGGGTCTTATCAAGTGATGGGAGCTCGCCCCCGCTGTTTACAAGTGGTGGTGCGCTCCGGCCCCCAGGTCATGTCTCGTTCCCTGAGTTGTTTGAATGATCGGTCCCCGGGCCTCCGGCTGATGCTTTGCAATGCCAGGTCCGTAGTGAATAAAGCCCCCCTTGTTCACGATCTTGTCACGGAGGGGGGTGCGGACCTGGCAGGCATTACCGAGACCTGGCTGGGACAGGAGGGGGGTGTCCCTCTAGTGGAGATGTGCCCAGTCGGGTTTCGGGTCTTTCATCGGCCGAGGGCCGAGGGGAGGGGTGCGGGGTTTGCGGTAATTATTCGGGAGGATCTAGATCCTAGGGAATCCACTGTTCCTCAGACGACCGGATGTGAGTCCCTGCTTGTTAAGTGTGGTTCCGGGGTTCAGATGGGCCTATTGATCACATACCTGGCTCCCTGCTATGTGACATCGGCCCTGCCTGAGCTCCTCGAGGTCATAGCCGGTCTGGCGGTTGAGACCCCCAGGCTGATGGTCATGGGGGATCTCAACCTGCCTTCGGCCGGTGGGGCCTCGGGGACTGCCCAGGAGTTCTTGGCTTCCATGACAGCCTTGGGCCTGACCCAATTAATTAAGGAACCCACGCATACTGGGGGTCACATTCTGGATCTGGTTTTTGTCTCTGGACAGTGGCAGGATGATCTAGGTGTTGGGGATGTTTCTGTTGAACCCTTGTCATGGTCAGATCATTCGCTCCTTAGGCTAGACTTCCAGGCCGCTCCTCCCCATCACAGGGAGGCGGACCAAATATGTTGGTACCACCCCAGGCGCCTGATGGAGCCAGATAGGTTCCTGATGGAGCTTGGGCCATATCCCGACATTCGGACTCACGACTCGGTGGGGGACCTAATCGCCATCTGGTAAAGGGTGGCGGCTGGGGCCCTGGACCGGGTCGTGCCCTTGCGGCCTCTGACCCGGCGCCGCTCTCGCTCAGCCCCCTGGTTTTCCAGGGAGCTGAGGGAGATGAAGCGCCGGAAAAGACACCTGGAGAGTATTTGGAGGACTACTCGCTCCGGACCTGACCGAACACTTTTACAGTCTTTTATTAAGACCTATTTAGTGGCGATAAGGGTGGCAAGGCGTCTTTACTTTTCCACCCTTATTGCGTCCGCAGGAAACCACCCGGCTGCCCTGTTTAGAGTGACCCGCTCCCTCTTAGAAGGGGGAGCGCGGGAGGACCCCTTGCAGGGACAGGCTGAGGATTTTTCAAAATTCCTGGTGGATAAAATCACTCAGATCCGGGATGGCTTGGACTCCGAATGGGCAGCTCTGGGCGGGGAATCGGGGGCGGAATTTGGAACAGTCATTTGGGACGAGTTTGATCCTGTGACCCCCAAGGACGTGGACAGGTTACTGCGGGGACTGAATGCAACCACATGTTTGTTGGACCCGTGTCCCTCCTGGCTGGTATTGGCCACCCGGGAGGTGACACGAGGTTGGTTCCAGGGTATTATTAACGCTTCCTTGAGTGAGGGATATCTACCCGCCGCCTTGAAAGAGGCGGTGGTGAGACCCCTCCTCAAGAAACCGTCCCTGGACCCAACTTTGTTCTCTAATTATCGTCCTGTCTCCAACCTTCGTTTTATGGCGAAGGTTGTTGAGAGTGTGGTGGCACAACAGTTTCCCCAGCACCTGGATGAAGCTGTCTATTTGGATCCACGCCAATCGGGCTTCAGGCCCGGGCACAGCACAGAGACGGCGCTGGTCGCATTGGTGGATGATCTCTGGAGGGCCCGTGACAGGGGTTATTCCTCTGTCCTGGTCCTCTTAGATCTTTCGGTGGCTTTTGATACTGTCGACCACAGTATCCTATTGCAGCGGCTGGGGGGGTTGGTGGGAGGCACCGTTATGCGGTGGTTCTCCTCCTTCCTCTCTGACCGCTCGCAATTTGTGTTGGCAGGGGGGCAGAGGTCGGCCCCGAGGCCCCTGGTTTGTGGGGTGCCTCAGGGGTCGGGGCTCTCGCCCCTCCTGTTCAACATATATATGTAGCCGCTAGGTGAGATCATCTGTGGCTTTGGGGTAGAGTTCCATCAGTACGCTGATGACACCCAGCTGTACATCTCTACCCCGGGCCACCCCGATGAAGCCGTCAAAGTGATGACCCGATGCCTGGAGGCCGTGCGGTGTTGGATGGGGCGGATCAGGCTTCAGCTCAACCCATCTAAGACTGAGTGGCTGTGCTTCCCGGCACCCCGATACAGCTGGCTGGTTCCATCGCTGGCTGTGGGGGGGGAAATTCTTGCCCCCACAGAGAGGGCCCGCAATCTGGGTGTCCTCCTGGATGTACGGCTGTCATTGGAAGATCATGTGGCGGCCGTCGCCAGGGGGCCTTTTGGACAGGTCCGTAGGATCTACCAGTTGCGGCCCTTTCTGGATCGGGATGCGCTTCGCACGGTCACTTCCTCCCTGATGATCTCCCGCCTAGACTATGCCAATGCTCTCTACATGGGGCTGCCTTTGAAGAGCATCCAGAGGCTCCAGTTGGTGCAGAATGCAGCCGCGAGGGTGGTAATGGGGGCACCTAGGGGCTCCCATGTTATGCCACTTCTACGCGCGCTGCATTGGCTCCCGGTGGCCCTCCGGGTGCGCTTCAAGGTCTTGGTCACTATCTTTAAAGCGCTCCTTGGCTCGGGACCAGGTTACTTGCGAGACCGCCTCCTGCCACCATCGGCTTCCCACCGACCGGTACGCTCCCATAGAGTGGGTCTCCTCGGGGTGCCGCCGGCTGGACGGCTGGCGACCCCGAGGGCGCGGGCCTTCTCATTGGGAGCACCCCCTCTCTGGAATGAATTACCCCCGGAGGTAAGGGCCGCCCCCGATCTCATGGCCTTCCGTCGGTTGCTCAAAACGCATTTATTTCGGCAGGCCGGACTGGCCTAGGGGTTTTTAAATTTTAATCGGGTTTTAATCTTTTTTTTAATACTTGCTTATATTTTATTAGAGCCATATTATATTTCAGTTTTTAAATTTTAATATTTTATGTTGTCTCATATTTTGTACCTTGTATATGTGTTTTTATTGGCTGTTCACCGCCCCGAGTCCCTTCGGGGAGAGGGGGGCGGTATATAAATCAAATAAATAAATAAATAAAATAAATAAAACATTATAAGTTAAGATATGTAATTAGTATGAAATGGGCACCAAGAAACAGTTTCTTCTGGATGCATATGTAAATAGCAAAATATATTTTCTTGTGGCACTTTTTGTATAAATAACTTTCTAAAATGCCATGTAACTCTCCAGATTTATTTCACATGAGCCTAATGATTTAGTTAAGGTTAAAGTCAGTGGTGGTATTCAAAATTTTTTACTACCGGTTCTGTGACTTGGTGGGTGTGGTGTGTAATGGTAGGCGTAGTGTGGCTTGGTGGGCTTGGTTTGGTGGGTGTGGCAGGGGAAGGATACTGCAAAAAGTCCATTCCCTCCCCACTCCTGGGGGAAAGTTACTGCAAAATCCCCATTCTTCCACACCCCACTAACCTGCTTTCCAGCTCCATTCTCCTGTGCAGGGCAACAAAAGAAGACCCAGCCAATCAGCTGGGACTCCAATCAGCTGAGACTCGGGAGGCAGCAAATACATGGGAGTGGGGCCAACCAGAGGTGGAATTTGCCAGTTCTCCGAACTACTCAAAATTTCCGCTACCGGTTCCCCAGAATCTGTCAGAACTGACTGAATATCACCTCTGGTTACAATCCTTTCCTGATATACCTGTCTAATATACATTTGTGATATAGATTTTTGTTTTCATTTCCTAATTTCAAACTAAACATGATGGCAAACATTTGAATAAATATGAACTAATTAAACTTGCAAAATGTGGGCAGAAGGAAGCAAATAATTATTCAGGCATTAGAACGGTATTGAATTCTAGCTGTCTATTATTGGGACTTCAATAATCAGAATAAATTGAGCTGGAGAAAATCTCTAGTCAGAAGAATTAATCATCTTCCAGATCCCTATTCTTTGCTTTTAAAATCTATTTTAAGCATAGAAACTTAACCCTTTAGTCTTCCAGATGTTTCTGATTTGCAGCTTTAGCAACCCTCATCTGAGCCAGGGCTAGGGCTAGGGCTGCTGAAGTTATCAACATCTGGTGAATGATGTTGCATTATCTCAGATGTAGATAACATCTGGAAATGTTCCTGGTAGATGCAGGGGATATTAAAGTATTCAGATCTGTTACGCTTTGTGTTGTTTAAATGCATTGTACCTTTTCACTTGGATTAACCCTATTTTACCTGATAACATGTTCTTTTAATGTATTCTATTTTCCAGAACAAAGGCAAAGCTGAGTTATTGAAAAAGCTAGAGCAAGATAAATTAATTGAGGCAGAAAAGAAGCGGATTGCACAAATCCGTCAACAGCAGCTGGAAACAGAACAGTTTCAATTCTTTGAAGATCAGTTAAAAAAACAAGAAATAGCTCGTGATCAGAAAACTAAGAATAATTCAGTTACATCAGAGCCAGCTGATGGGAACACATTGTCATCCGTTGCACACCTGAACAATACTTTCCCCAAAATAATAGCAAACAAGAGTGATGCTTCTGCAAGTCAATCTCCTCCAATCAGTCGGGCCTTAAAGCCAGCTGCTACCTTAAGTGCCGTTCAGAGTAAGAAAGTACATTTGTTGTTGTTTACCTTTCTAAATTATTGGATGGATAGGTTTTATAGTTAGTTCTATAGCAATAGCGACAGCACTTTAGACTTATATACCGCTTCATAGTGCTTTATAGTCCTCACTAAGCAGTTTACAGAGTCAGCATATTGCCGCCAACAATCTGGGTTCTTATTTTACCGACCTCAGAAAAAGTCAACTTCGAGCTGGTCAGGGTTGAACTCTTCTCAGTGAGCAGTGAGTTAGCCTGTAATACTGCATTGAAACCACAGTGCCACCATGGCTCTTATAATTTCTTATTATGTTTGGTTTGCAATAAAGAAAGAAAAGGTGCATCAGGCCCAAAAAGTCTGTTTTGATCAGAATAAGTCAGATGTAGAGTCTTTAGATCCGCTGTAGTGCTGAACACTTAAACACCCACTCTAAAACAGCGCACTGCCTGCTGAGTGCTTTTCAGATTATGTGGTATGAGAACAGTTCATACTGTAGACTGCTGTGTAAGTGTCACTCTCACTTCTCTTTGTTAGACCATGCTGCTGAAGGACTGCGAAGTGTGGTTCTACCCAGTGATCTGTGTCACAAGTTTTTGCTGCTTGCAGACGCAAACACCGCAAGAGGAATAGAGACATGTGGCATTCTCTGTGGAAAACTGGTACAATAAAACCTTCACATTTGTATGACAAAGGCACTTTGAATGGTACTTTAACTGGAATGAGTTTTTGTTATGACAACATAAGAAAAGTAGATCTGAAACATCAGTGTACTGATTTGATAAATGAGGATTTTTTGTTCTCTGTAAGGGCCTTTTCAAGAAATCTTTTTCTGCTGCTTGCTACTTTCATGGCAATATTGTTGATCTTAAAAGACTGGAAAGCCTGTATCTATTGAGCTATTTTCCTGCTATCGCTTTCTGTGATCCTGCATTGCATTTTTTGGTTTTTGTGAAATTTTATTAGAAGCAAAGTGATATTAAGTGCAGTGATTGGTAGGTTATGCCAGATTTTTTGGGGGGAGGGAAGAAAACCTTCTACCAAATATAAGTTGGATATTTTCTTTTGTTTTTTCTTTTGCTGTTGAATAATGTTTCTCTCATTAGCAGTGAAGATGTTTCTAAACCATGAGTTTCATGTGAAATGCTGAGTGAGGACTTAAGGACATATATGTACAGTATCTGCATTAAAATAATTATAACCAAACTAAAACTAAAAAAGAGTTTTTAAAATCCAGTCTGTAGCAGCTCAAATCCTGTGTACATTAATATGGAGTGGAGTTATCTGAGTTTAATAAGATTTCTCAAGTAAAACATTTAAAATTTATTTTTTTATTTATATTGATATTTATAAACTAGCCTCAAAAATGTTAAGATAGTCAAGGTGTGGGGGAATCAGCCATAAAATTAGTACAAAGCCAGGCCAATGATTCTGACCACACTTTTAGAAACTACTGGATGCGGGGGGGGGGGGGGGGAGGGGAGGGAGGGATTGCAGATAATCAATGTGCTATAGTTGAGACCTTCCTGGCATTTTTCCCAAGATCAGATCAGCAGCATACCTACTGGCATTCAGGAAGGCCATCTGATCAGAAAGGCTGTGAAGATCTGTAAATTGATGAGGAACCTATCTGTAGGAAATGATTATTGCTATGAAGAATGATTTTCCATGGTGTGATAGGGAATTGTTATTGTTCTTGGCTATCAGATTTGTGTTATAATTTCTGTGTTACTGGGGAAATGGGGTTGATGGTTTTGATTCTATACAAGTCTTTTACGTGTTTGCAGACTATGTACATTCAGTAAGGAAATATATTATAAAATGTCAGGCTGTAAGGAATTATTTAGAAATTCTATAGAATATGCAGAACTAAAATCATTTGACTCATCATTTGTGCTTGAAAATATTAGTCAATACCTCGGTGAGTCGTTGCCACTTATCAAAGAGACCAATTATCTGTTATTCTTAGTAATGATTTTGTAAAACTTTCAAGCTGGTATAAACCAATCCTTCACAGGAATGATGTAAAAGGAAGAACAGCTTAGAGAACTTCAGCAATTCGATATCTTTTACTTGTTGGTTAAAGAGCCATTTGGGTCTCTAAGACTTTGGGATATTGGGCTGCAGTGCTTTAGAATGTGATGTGGAAAAGTATCGCATTAGGAATCAATCTGTCTATTTTAAAATTAATTTTATTTTCAGTATTTCTTTACCACAATTACATATCCCTAGAAGACTTACAGATAGTGGAAACTATTAAAGCTATAAACATAATCATAACTCTCAAAAAATATATAATGTATAAAATAGTCCACCGCAAACTAGGCAAGAAGAAAAGCGTATCTGTTAGTCTCCAGACATCTGTTGAAAAAGGCATGTTTCTATCAGATTATGTCCAAAGTAGAGGCTAGTTGGATCTTGGAAATAGGGAGAATGTTCCAGAGATTAAGAATGGAATAATATCCAAAATCCATATAGACATTTTTCTAAGAAGCTGTTAGAACACAGTATTGCGGTCTGATTCTGTTCACAGTCCAGAATTTGATTCTGATGGGCTCAAGGTTGACTCAGCCTTTCATCCTTCCGAGGTCGGTAAAATGAATTCCCAGATTGTTAGGGGCAATATGCTGACTTTGTAAACTGCCCAGAGAGTGCTGTGCAGCACTATGAAGCAGTATATAAAACAAAGTGCTATTGCTATTATTTGCAATGCAAATCATGGTCTCAAATTAAGTCAAAGACTTAATTTCCTTCCCTCCAGGATTTTGAGGCATGAAAAAACTTCCATATCTCCAAACTTGTTTAATTGTTCCCATTCTTTGTCATATATGTTTGTGTTGAGCTTTTCTCTTCATAAAGATCATAAATGTGGCTTTTACATATAGCCAATAACCTTATCCTTATCTGAACAGAAGGAGGCAGTAGTTCTAAATTAATCCTTAGTCCAGGAAGAGAAGTTGAGAATATTCCTGCTGCTTCAGATTACAGAAGTACTAAAACAGCCCTATTATGTGACCATAGACAAATTCTGTAATATAAAAAAACCTAAACAGTAGCACAGACCAAATACCATATTTTGCATAACTTTAAATTCAATTCAACCATTTTGAATTGAAATGCCTCATTGTGAAATGTGAAGTGCCCTAATTTGATTGAAAAAAGAGCTGTTAAAACAGTATTTAATGTGTTTTGAACAAATAGTATTTTACACTCAGAATAGAAATATTAATGCTAAAAAAACCTTCTAAGATATACAAAACTGTCCGTATTTTCAGGGGCAGCTGCTTTGCATTTGAAATAGGATTTTATGAATTCAAAAGTATTCACCTCAAACATTTTATGCACTTCTACTTTGAACTATTGAGCTGCTTTTATGAGACTTATGTATTCTGGGCAAGAAGCTTATACATTCTGGGCAACAAAATGGAATTTAAATAAGAATAAGAAAATAATAGTGCTTTTTTTAAAAAAATAACATCTCCCATGTTTATAAGAAAATAGATGCATATCCTTTAAGAGACTTCAGTAACTATATAAATAAATAAGAAATAAAGTTATAGGTAGGCCACAAGATTTATTGTGGTAGGCCACAAGATTTATTCTTGGAATTTCCAGGTAGGAGTGGTAAACTTTTGTGTTATCGATCCATACTGAATTATAGAGTCCAATAAGATTTCCCCCCTCTGGACATTTTTGTATGTAGTACACAGAGTCTCCCTAGTACAGGAACCTCCAGGGCCCCTGTTCTGCGTATTGTTATGATGATTCTTTGTTATTGATTGGTGTAAATGACCACAGCTCTTGTGAAATAAATAGTTAAAAAATTGGTTGATGCCAGTGCTGGTCTTGGGATTGAAGTCCTTAAGCTATTTTCTTGGGCTTGTGTTTTACAGACTCATAATGAATTCACTATTACTCATGTAATCGTACCAAAACAGTCTGCAGGACCAGACTATTGTGACATGGAGAATGTGGAAGAGTTATTCGGTGTTCAAGACCAACATGATCTTCTCACGCTGGGATGGATCCATGTACGTAGAGATAAGTATGCTGGGATAGATACAGAGGTGGGATTCAGCTGGTTTGCACTGGTTCAGTCAAACCGGTTATTAACTTTTTGCCCAGTTCAGAGAACCAGCTAACTCCACTTCTGGCCAACCCCGCTCCTCCAAAGAGGCCCCTGTGTGCCCCTTTTGGCTTCCAGGTTGGTGCAGGAGGCCTTGCAGGCCCAAAACAGGGCACAGGGAGACGTTGCATGCCTCCAGTGCCCCGTTTTGGCTTCCAGGGTGGTGCAGAAGGCTGTCCAGCCCAAAAAGGGGTGTGGGGAGGTCACGCTGCCTCCCGCACCACGTTTTGGCTTCCAGGGTGGTGCAGGAGGCCTTCCACGTCCAAAACCCCTGCTCTAGGGTGAGTTGGGAATGGGGATTTTGCATTATTACTGTAAGGTGAGTTGGGAATGGGGATTTTACATGATCATTACTACGGGGTGAGTTGGGAATGGGGATTTTGCATTATAATTGCTCATAAGTAAGTAGGAACCAGTAAAAGAGGAATGGAAAAATCCCTACCTGTAGATCAGCATTTTTCAGTCTTGGCAAGTTTAAGATGGGCGAACTTCATGCTGCCTGGGGAATTCTGGAAATTGAAGTCCATGCACCTTAAAGTTGCCAAATTTGAGAAGCATGGGTCTACACTAGAGTTTAGGATTTTCCATTCCTGTTTTATTTAGAGTTTGGTGCAATTAAATTGATCAGTTGTGGTTTCATTAACAAATAGTGATTAAAACAATATGAACCATTACTGGGCTTTTTGTGAGAAACTGAAATTAAAAGTTGATCTAGGCTTTGATGATTAAATAAGGAATTATAGAAATAATGTAGATGAATGTTAATCTTAGAGTAAGAGTTTGATTTTTTTTTACTTATATCTGTACCAAAGAAAGTTGGAAGTCATTCTTTTTCAGTTTTCCTTCTTTTCCTCTTTCTTTCTTACACTTTCACTCTTTTTCTTTCCTGAGCCTTTTCTTTTTTCAAATCTGTTTTTTATTTGCTTATCCCTTAGCTTTGTATATTCTGGGTGTATGAATAGAATAGAATACTTTATTGGCCAAGTGTGATTAGACACACAAGGAATTTGTCTTGGTGTGAATACTCTCAGTATACATAAAAGAAAAGATACATTCATCAGGAGTTGAGAATCAAAAGGTATGACACTTAATGGTAGTCATAGGGTACAATAAGCAATCAATCATACTAGGAAACAGTCAATATAAATCATAAGTATACAAGTGAAAAAGTTACAGTCATACAGTCACAAGTGGAAGGGAAAGGAATAGTCACAAGTGGAAGGGGAAGGAATACTCAAATACTCAGCCATCATAATTCTACATTCCTTATTTACAGAAATCATATCAAAATTTAGAATGAAATCCACTGGGAGCCATCTCATATAATGCAGACCCTGAGTCCCTCAAACCAAAAAGTGTTTGTCGATAGAAGATTGTATTTGTAGCTTAGGGTTGAACTGTGGGTTCCGTGGTACTCTGAGCTTGATGGTTTTTTTGCAGATGTTTCATTACCAAACTAGGTGACATCATCAGTACTGGAAGGGAGTGGAGTTTGCTCTTATTTTCATATACTAGTGGCTTATACTATCAGTGTTGATCAGTTGCTTCACAAAACATGTTTTGATTGGTGCCGGGTCTCTAGAGCCTCAGGCAGAGAAGAGCTATTCTGCACCCCTCCCTCAAATGTTCTTTAAAATACAGAGTTTCCCAGCATTCCTTTAAGAACCTCCAACATGGAAACTGTGGTTACTCATCCTAAAATGAATACTCTTTATCTGGAGCTTCAGCATTTGCTGTTTGCTGGGGAGGTGTGTAGCTAAGTCAGTCTACATTTAGTGTACATCTGACTTTGGGGATATTTTTTCATAGCCAAACAAAAGTGTATTTTCTGTACAGTTCACACCCCTTGCCTGCTGGATCTGGATGTCACAAAGAAAAGTCCACATTTTGTAATTAATCCCCGCACCCCAATTTGGCTGGCAGAGTGCTGCTGCCATGCCCTCTGCCCACGCCCACATCATCCCCATGAAGATTAGATTGTCGCAGCTCTCTTGGCCTTTCTTAAGGCCTTGGAGACGTCTCTGTGTCACCATGGATGGTGGCTGGGCTGTATAGCAGAGCCTGTGAGGTGATTATTTAAACATTGATTTGATAGTGTTTTGGTTTTATCTTAGCTGCCAATTATGTATTATGTTTTATATTATGTGTGTGTGTCATTTTTAACTTTTGGTAGCTACCTGGAGTCATGTTTTGAGATTGTGAGAGGATAGGATGCCTACAAAATGGCCACCCCCTGTGACCGCTGTCTCTTTAAGACTTCTTTATAGCCAGCATAGCAATTGCAAGCTATAAAAGTTGAGCAGAGAGACAGCTGGGTGTGGTGGTGTTTCTGTGTGGGAAAGAGAGAGAGAGATAGGTAGGTAGGTAGGTATATGTTTGTAAAGCAGCCTGAAGTTGATAGAAAGAGATACAATTCTCCAGCAGTAGGACTCACACTGACCCACTGACTTGGATATACTTAAAAAAACCTGTGATAGAGAGGATGAAATAAATCTCATTTCTTTATTATTTAGTAAATAATAGATGGAGACAGCTAATTATGACTTCTTTTGTGTTTGTAAAATAGAACAAAAGTCACATGCTATATAAAATGTTGCCTTTCTCTGCAGTCCCATCCAACCCAGACTGCGTTCTTATCCAGCGTTGATCTTCATACGCATTGTTCTTATCAGCTGATGCTGCCAGAGGCCATTGCAATTGTTTGTTCACCAAAACATAATGAGTGAGTCTGAGCTTCCTTTTCCATCCTCAGATAACTATGTTCATATAATGTGTTTGTGTTCTATGCTATGTCTTCTTAGTTTATTGTGTTCTATCTATGTCACCTGTAAAATGTTCAAGAAGGCAAGGGAAAAAAGGGGAAAATACATATTGTATGAGTTTCAATCTTTACAGATAATGGTATACTTTTTAGAATCAATTTTAATTCCTGAATATTCTTTGTTATGTTATGCCTTCCCATACTGCATTCTCTTTGTTTTATTAAACCTGAATGAACAGAGTTTTATTATTGAAACTCGGGTTCTCAAATCACCCATCTCATTTTTTAGTGTTTTGAAAAAAAAATATTAGGAGTAGATGCATAGACATAGAGGTTTAATAGAAGTCTTTCTTCTCCTCCATGGACCACAGAAAGAAAGAAACCTCTGTGAATCCTGGTCTGTGCTCCAATCCATGTTACTATAGTCCAGAAATGTCTCATTAAATGGTAGTGACTCTTTTATGTTTGTGATCTTCTCAAGTATTTTTTATATTTATGTCCTTTACATTAAAAATGCCAGGGATTTACCTTTTTCATGTAACATGCAATATGTTTAGGCTTGATTAAATCTTTAAACTAAAATTTGTATGATAAAATTATTTTGGCTCGTTCTTTAAGTTGTGGATTTTTTAAAAGTAAGATATTATTTTACTTGTTATTTTAACATTTTTGCTGAAGCAATCAAAATACTGTAGATCTCTGGCCCATCATTTCAGAGCACACTTAAATCATTTGTAATGCAATTGCGCTATAAGGGAAAGATTTATCTTTGCAAGGAAGCATCTCAGCATGAGAAGGAAACTTATTCTAAGCATTAGATAATCCTTGGTTATCGTATTGTAGCAACAGGTTTCTCAACAAGGTGACTCTTCATTAATGTAATTTTTAAAAAGTGACTTGAATTGTTGAGTAAATGGCTTCTCTCAGTACTGTATGTTATGTCTCCATTAGTAGCCAACTACAAATTCAATTTGCAGGCAGATTCCATAAAGCTTTTGTATTCTTTGTGCAACTGAGATCAGCATTATCTGCTATAGATAATTGTTGGGTTAGTGCTGCTTTCTTAGTTGTAATATTTCTTTTGTTTTCTAGGGTGGGAATCTTCAGACTTACTAATGCTGGCATGTTGGAAGTTTCTGCTTGTAAGAAGAAGAGTTTTCACCCTCATACCAAGGATCCTAGGTTATTTAATGTAAGGACAACATATTCATTTTTTAACATTCTGTACATTCACTGCTCCACTATTCAAACATGCAGGAATGTGAACGTAGTATAAATCAAAATCTGACTTTTCCAATATAATGCATCCAGATGGTCCAATTCATATCACCAGCCAGCTTGGAGAAATCTCAGATTTATATTTTGGCAGGAAGATTGAAAAGAATGGCACCAGGACCGAGATTAGTCTAACAGTACTTAGATACGTGTTGCAAGCTGTTCATTTCATACATCAGTATATTTGTTCATTTGGATAAGAAGTGGAAATTGCATACTGGTGCAAATTCAAACATGCCTGCAGTGATGGTATAGACATTCTGCAAAATTGCTAAAGGCAAATATTATCTTGCAGATGCATTGAGAGACTCTTGCAGAGGGTCAGATGTAGAATGTGGAAATTAAAGTGGTTCATACTCATTTTCCTTCTAGATGTTTTGCACTGCAGTCTGTATAATTCAGAGTTTGCTAACAAGTTAGTCTTGAGAGCCTTTTCTTCACTATTCCTATCTTGTTCATAGTCTAAACCTCTGTAAAGGTAAAGTATATACCACTCAGTGTCACTTTGTGAGTGAGATGGATACTCTTTCAACGAGGATGCTTACTGCAAGAGGGTAGCAAGTTTAGTGGACTGGTGTAACAAAAACAGCCTCATTTTAAACATAGGAAAAACTAAAGAGGTTATTGTCGATTTTGGAAAAGGCAGGCAGAGCCACGCACCTCTACATATTAATGATTCACCTGTGGAGGTGGTTAGCAACATCAAGTTTCTGAGTGTGCAGCTTACGAGAAGGGCAGCTTGGTCGCTCAACAGTGAGATACTGGTGAAGTGGACTTAGCAGCACCTGCATTTTCTGTGTCGCATGAGAAAAGTTCATCTTCCTTCTCCTGTCCTTATCACTTTCTATAGAGAGATGATCGAGAGCATCCTGTCATATTGCATTACAGTCTCATTTGGAAGCATTATTGCTTCAGACAGGAAAGCTGTGCAGAGTGTGGTAAGGATGGCAGAAAAGAAGTCATAGCAGATAAGCGATGCTTGAGCAAGGTCTGCAGTATTGTCTGGGGTGACACACATCCTTGTCATGACCTGTTTTCCTTGTTACCTACTGGGAGGAGGCTTCATGATATCCAAAGCAGGACATCTAGATCCGGGGTGTCCACTGTTGGCCCATGGACTGGATGCATCATGCGCAGGCCACGCCCACCCTAGCTCTGCAAAGACAAAAAAGCTCATGATGCATCGTGATACGTCACATGACAGGATTGAGTTTGACACCCATGATCTAGATTCAGTCAATTTTGTTGCACATAGCATCAACATTGTGAACTCTCAGGTTTCCTCTTTCCATTACGTATTCGAAATGGACAGAGATTATATTAATATATATACAATATGTGTGTGTGTGTGTTAATATATGGCACAGGTATATATGTATATAGCATGCGTATATATGTATGATGTATGGCTTTGGGTAGATATACACTTTCTCTTGAGAGCAGGCAACAGAATTTCATTTTTAATTTAATTAAAAATGAAATTCCGGTGTGCTTGCAGCAAAAAAATGACAAGTTATCTCTAAATTTGATAAATGTCAAATCATTTGTTCAGAATTGAAATGTAAGAATGCCTCTGGGAAAAGATATATTGTATTAAAAACTAACATAATTCCCAAGCTTGTTCGCTATATCTGTGGAGAGAATGGTTTGTCTGTTTCCATATAACAAAGATATAGTTAATAGATATTTATCCATTTTCAAAATGAAATTACTCCTCTTCCTACCGTAGAAACCAAGATTGGATGATAGTCATTTGTCCATGGAACTGTTTATATTGTCCTACAAAAAAAGTAAATTACCTTTCTTAAAGATGATAAACCTTCCTATATCCCAGCATCCTCATGGTTTGTTATGGAGAAAGTTAGATAATCAAAAGAACTAGTTCTGTTAAATCATGGATACCACCAAACAAGATGAGCAATATGGTTAGGTTTACACTAACCAGAAATCTTGGAAGTAGGTAGCAGTACCTAAATAATGTTGGTTTTTAATATTTCAAGAACTAAACCAAGTTAGACCTTCAACAGAAAATCTTCAGGAAACTTCAGTTTATCAAGTTGCGTTTAAAAAAGCAATCCCAGAAGCTGAAAAAGAAAATTATATAGACATGTGAATGAAATCACTAGGAGTCCAGCTTAACTCAAGGAAATCTTTATCTTCTACAAAAGAAGGAAGAACAGAACATGGTTGTTTGAAAATGTACCTTTCAGTGTTGCAGTTGGATCGCAGCCTTACGGAACCTTCATCCTCAGACGAATATTCCAGTGAAATAAATCCACATTTCCCTTAAATTGTTGCAGATTTAAATTATTTAATTTTGCAGCAGCTGCCTAATGACAGATAATCTAAGATTAATCTGGTGTTTTCTTTTGCAGATCTGCAAACATGTCATTGAAAAGGAGATAAAAATAACTGTACTGGATCTGAGGTGATACAGAGAGAAGAATGCCTTCGGTAAAACATACGGCCAAAGGAAAACAAAGCTGCCAGGTTTTCCTAGTGTTTTCCAAGTTACTGACATTTTATATTTGTATGTTCTGAATTTAACAATTTGATATTTATTGCATTTTCTCATTTTGAAGTTATTTCATTGTACAGTCAAAATGAAGCTCACAGTGGCATTCAGTCCGGGTATGTTATTTTATTGGAATAATATGACAATAAAGTAAACTTGACACAATGACAGTCTTGACCGCTTTGCAATTTTTTTTCTCTCCCCCACCCCAGGAGTATATATGATTGTTTTCCTGCCCTATAGGTATTCTACGGGGTGTCTAAGTGTGACATGTGAATGTTTACAGCATGTTTAAAAATATACTAGCTATAAAATAGAGTAGGAAATATGGAAGAAAGAACAGACTCGCCAACAGGAGCAAAGCAGGTTCTGCTGAGAAACACACAGAAAAACTGTCCTCAAATAATAAAGTGAACTATGAATGTGTGAGCTCACAAACATGAGTTCCTTCTATTCAATTAGCTTCAGTCCCAAACATCTGCTGCAGAATTATTAAAGGACGAGTGTTGCCTCCCTATAAATTCACTGTGGAAGAAAGAACCTCAAAATAATTCTGGTTTTTCTGAGTCAGAGCAGGTAGAAGTCAGAAGGCATGGAGAACTGAAAACCAGATATAACCAGAGGATTTAGGGAGGAATGGCAAACAATTCTACTTATGCATAAATTACAATGTGTCTGTCTAAGTCTTAAATGTAAAAAATAGCTGCTATCTTTATGTGTTCTCCAGTGGATGATTAAAATAAGGATAAACTTCCTTTAATCAAGATTCAGGTTTTTCATTATCGATAGAACTTTAATGCAAATATCGACTATATAATGTTGATCTGCCATGTCTCTTTTTCCAGAGGAGAAGGAATACTATTTACTCCAAGTAGAGTATGAAAAAGTTGAGATTTATTAATAAAAATTCAAAGCACCTGAAAAGCATGTTAACAATTCTTTCCTCCTCTGCCCCCTAAAAACCTCAAATACATCTTATCGGAAACCCAGCTAATTGTACGGAAGGTACTTGGGGTAGGTTAATTAGAATATTTTTCACAGAAGGGGAAGCAACTCAAAAGCATTTGCGGTGAACAATGGATGGGCCAGCTTCATCGTACTCTGGTTTGCTGATCCACATCTGTTGGAAGGTGGAAAGAGAAGCAAGAATAGATCCTCCAATCCAGACCGAATATTTGCGCTCAGGTGGAGCAATAATCTGAAGAAAAAGGATTGAACAGATCTAATTGAATCACTTCAAACAGAGAGTGTTACAAATTATGCAGGCATCATTTTTCACAGAAAGCATTGCAAAACTGGTAACAAGAGACTTCATGTCTGTAGGTAGTTATGTATCCAACCCAAGCAAATGTGTTTATCCTTTATGTTGTTGCACATCTAAGGGTGAGATTACACAAATCATTTTGGACAGAAAAATGAGCTATACTCAGTTCCTTTAAACTCTTACAGAAGTTATCTACTTTGGTTGCATTGCTAATCTATTATAATCTATGAAGATTCTGTGAAAACAGGAACCTTTTTCACGGGATTCACTGTGATAAAGAAACATGATACGTACTGAAAAAATGATACTGGCAAGTTAAATTCAATCACTACTGATGTGATGAATCTCCTTATTGGAACTTTCAACATCTGTACATATTCAACTAAGAAATTTAATTTATCCCAATGAAATGATTAAAAACAAAATATCATTGATAATTAATTTTGATTTTAAAATATTAAGTTAAATCCAAATTTGCTTATTTCAATTTATAATTTTCATTCAAGATTCCTTCTGCTGGAATGTTAGTGCTTTGCACTACATTTTGTTAGCATTTTCATTGAGTTGTATTTGAGTGCATGTTGCTGCATCCCCTCGTGTGGCTACTGTGAGATGAAATCCATTTCATACTGAAGATCCAATTTTCTCAAGGCAAAATAAAAGTATCCCAGCCAAAGGAAAGTAAAAATAATTTTAAATTATAAAATCAAATCAAACAAAAAATACATTTTCAATAACCATTCCCAGTTCAGGGGCAGAACTGAGAAAATAATTGGTTTAGGATTTTTTGTGCCTTCAGCTCACTGATGACTCCCAAATATTGCTGAACTACAATTCCCAGCAATCCTAGCATGGCTAGTGGTGAGGATGCTCACAGCTGCATTTCACCAACATCTGGAACATAGCAGATTCCTCATCTCTAGGAGTCCTGACATGTAAACATAGCCATCTCTGGCTCTGTGAATTATGCAGTGATCAATCAAACTATACCTTTATTTTCATAGTGCTGGGAGCCAGGGCAGTGATCTCCTTTTGCATACGATCTGCGATGCCAGGGTACATGGTGGTCCCACCAGATAGGACATTGTTTGCATAAAGGTCCTTTCTGATATCTATATCACACTTCATGATGCTGTTGTAGGTAGTTTCATGAATGCCGGCAGATTCCATACCTGAGGAGGATTTCAAAAGGAAACACTTGTTAAATAACAAATTAAACCTGTTAAATCTTTTGATTTGCCACTTTAGAATGATTTACAAGAAATGTTGAAAGTATTTATAACCTTTTACAAATAGAGAAAACAGAATCTGAAATAAAATTGCATGAAAACTTTATACAGGTAGATTTATACATTTTAAGATTGCTGAATACCAGAAATCTGGATGAACAAATTGACTTTTTCATAGATGTCAAAGTTTGTCCTGTCAAATAATATGGTATGGTGATAGGTGATGGGTGGGTAGGTGGGTGGATGATAGATTAGATAGATAGATAGATAGATAGATAGATAGATAGATAGATAGATAGATAGATAGATAGATAGATAGATAGATAGATAGATAGATAGATAGATAGATATTGGATGGATAGATATGAAAGATTAGGTGGATGGATGGATGATAGATATAATGGATGGATGGATGGATGGACGGATGGATGGATGGATGGATGGAGGATGATAGATATGTCAGATATGATAGATTGAGATTATAGA
This sequence comes from Bungarus multicinctus, assembly GCA_023653725.1. Classification (NCBI taxonomy): domain Eukaryota; kingdom Metazoa; phylum Chordata; class Lepidosauria; order Squamata; family Elapidae; genus Bungarus; species Bungarus multicinctus. Next base: position 76,359,993 of record CM042844.1, on the reverse strand, counting down.
GATAGATGATAGATAGATAGATAGATAGATAGATAGATAGATAGATAGATAGATAGATAGATAGATAGATATTGTTTACATCAAGATTAGAGCCAATATGGTGTAGTCGTTAAGACACAAGTCTAGAAACAAAGAGATTGTGAATTCCAGTCTTGCCTTACTCCCAGGAGCCAGCTGAATAACATTGGGCCAGTTATTTTCTCTCAGTACTGGAAACCACTTCCAAAAAGCCTTTGGCAAGAAAACTTCGGGGACTAGTCTAGGCAGTCACCAGGAACCAAAACTGACCCGAAGCACACAAAAATATAACCGTATGTGTATATATATCAACGTACCAATGAAAGAGGGTTGAAAGAGGGTCTCTGGGCAGCGGAATCGCTCATTCCCTATAGTAATCACCTGACCATCAGGTAACTCATAGCTTTTTTCTAGGGATGATGAAGAAGCAGCAGTGGCCATCTCATTTTCAAAATCCAGGGCAACATAACAGAGTTTCTCCTTAATGTCACGGACAATTTCACGCTCAGCTGTGGATGAAATTTGAAGAAGAGAGGCCTACATGAACTCCTGTTTCATCAGATGCAAGAAAAAAATTCAGACTTGTGGTGTTTGCTTTAGCTGCAGCTTAATATTTATGCTGATTGAAACTAAATAAACCAATTCAACATTCAGTATTTTTATCATAAATGTATTATCCTGAAAATATTCTGAATTTGCCAAACATTTTTAATTTTGTTTTTCTTTAATTTGTCAAAATTAATCATTCTAGATGGGCTTGTCTAAGTTCAGGAACTAGAGGTTTGGAAAATAAAACCTACTATTTGTTTGCTACTATTTAGTTGCTATTACATTGCAATCAAATTCAGGCCTGAAAGACTCTAGGTCCGTAGGTGAAAATCCATTTCAACTGATTTATTCAATTCAATTCAATTGATTTATTGCTAAATAACTTAGGCATAGAAATCTCAACTAAAGCTTAGCACCTGCTTGGAGTTAGATAAGAGTCCACAGAATTTGAGGGGAATAGAACTTGTGGCCACATAAGGATTCTAGGCTGATTCCTTTTTTTAACTCCACCTCCAGATTCTCCATTCCTCCTACAAAGTGTTTCAATTTCAATATTTCAATTTCAATATTAAAAAAGAAAAAAAAACTATCCCAATTTTAAATATTTGAATTTAAATTTAAGCAGTATTTTTTCATGAGCTTTTTTGGCTGGGGAATATATATATATATAATTGCACATTCTATTCTATGCCCTAAAGAAGACTTCCTGATTGCAGGGCTAATAGCTATATGTAAAATGGCAGCATGAAATGAGAGCAACATCCCTTTGTGATAAAATTCCCCTTCTTCCCCTTCTTGTTCTTTCTCTTTCTCCAGTCCCTTGAAGCACCAAACTGTTTGATGAGGTTCTCCAAAGCCTGGGAACTGGTATGAAATAATGCAAAGATAATAAGATATCTATCCTACACTAGGATAGACAATATTGATTACAATCCTCTATAAACAAGGATCCCTAATTCAGAGCCTGTAAAATACAGCAGGGATTCTCTTTAGTATACAATTCTGATTTTATGTCCCCAGAGGCCATGGGTTAGCAGACAATGATTCAGATGTAAAGAAATGTAGCAATGCAATTTCTCATCCTGTGCCAAACTATAATTAGAATTACTCTTTGCATAAAATAATTTATTGCATCTGCATAGGTGCCAATTTCTGCTCCACTTTTTTCAAACTGTAAGTAGGGTATTTTTTCTTGAGGTTTCCGAGAAACAAGCTGTGGGATTGTCAGGAAAACAGTATAAAAGGCAACACATTTTCCTCTAAAGAGAATTTGGCACCAACTTATGCAAGGAACCAGTTCAGCGATGACTGCCAACAGCAGTCCATTTGAATCCAGTATCTAGGTCACTCTTTTGAAATATGGATAATATGTACCAAATTTTACATCAGGAAAATATAGAAATTGGATTCTTTGTGAGAATATTGGAAAAATATTTTGTTTTATAATACACAGTAGTATATAAAGCTCTATGTCAGGGAAGATCATATGTAATTTCCTTACCAGTAGTAACAAATGAATAGCCACGTTCTGTCAAGATTTTCATGAGGTAGTCTGTAAGATCACGGCCAGCCAGGTCCAGGCGCATGATAGCATGGGGCAGAGCATAGCCTTCATAGATTGGCACATTATGGGTGACACCATCACCAGAATCGAGCACAATCCCTTGAGGTAACACAAAACAGGTTTTGATTGCCTTCAAGTCAACTCACTCTCATTCATGTTCTAAAGACCCAAAGCAGTTTCTCATTCTTACCTGTTGTACGTCCAGAGGCATAGAGAGACAGAACAGCCTGAATAGCAACATACATGGCTGGGACATTGAATGTCTCAAACATAATCTGAAAATGATAGGGAAAAAAATGTATTGGATTTGCAATGTTTTAAAATATTTTGTGACTATATTTAATAGGTAGATAATTGACAATAGATGCTTATTAAAGGTATAGAACTACACCTCCCACAATTCTGCAGTTCTATGCAATTACTGATATAATTTCCTCAATCTCTGAGGGAAGTGGAAAGTTTAGAAATAGGACATGTAAATAGATGAGAGACAGACAGACAGACAAACAGATAGTAGATGATGAGAGAGAGTCACTTCAATTGGGAGATGGGCCATGTATAAATATGATAGATGATGATGATGTGTGTGTGTGAGAGTGAGAGAGAGAGAGAGAGAAAATCAGCCATGTTTGGCAGTTCATCAATTTTTCCATCTTTGTTTGACTTTTTTACTTTTAAAGGAGTATTAGTTTCTTAAAGATTTTCTGCTGGAAAATCACAGCAGATTTTCTTGAAAGCCCTGGGCTCCATGTGGGCCACATGGAGCTAACTGATTGCCCATTGATGAGGCTGATTGGCATTCTTTGACTTACTGGGTCACAATTGTGCAGACTGATAAAATTACCATTTAAAACATTGGAAAGCTTATTCACAAGCAGCAAGGATGCCAGGATGACATCCGAACTATAAGTACTGATTAAGAGCCAAACAAAGGATCTGAATTTTATCTGAATCTAGTTTGTGAGAAATGTACTTGCCCAAACAAAGATCAAAAATTAGAAATAGAAGAAATGGTCTCTTACTATATCTGCTTCATAATCAAGTAATTCAAAACTCAAAGACTATTTCAGAAGGAATACAGAATTTTGTAAAAAGGAAAGGAAGGAAGGAAGGAAGGAAGGAAGGAAGGAAGGAAGGAGGGAGGGAGGGAGGGAGGGAGTTATTAGTGAGACATTAGTATTATCTGAATGTCTTGGCTCCATTCTTTTCCTCAAAAACATAAATATGGATCACATTCCACAGGTGTTTAGGGTAGAAACCAGGGGTGGGATTCAAATTTTTTAACAACTGGTTCTGTGGGCGTGGCTTAGTTGGTGGGCATGGCTTGGTGGTCATGTTATTGGCTGGGTGTGGCCAACTCAATATCACTCACATTGAGGCATACATCTCCTTGCCTGGCCTCTCATGACTGTGGGGATGCTGCAACAGTGGTAAGTATGAAAAATGGTCATAAGTTACATTTTTCAGTGCCATTGTAACTTTGAATGGTCATTCCACACAAGCAAAGTAGTAGCAAAGGAGGAAAAAAAACTCCAGAGAAGTTCCTGAGACAGGAAGTCTAGTCCTGCCAAGAATGTAATAAGGGTTAACGGAGAGGCAGTTTCTGTAAGCAACACCAGAATGTTTCCTTCCTGCCTTTCTTACAGGATTAGGGCAGTAATTTCTTCTAACAACCGGTTCTCCGAATGTTTGGAATGTTAACAACCGGTTCTAGTGAATAGGTGTGAACTGGTAGAATCCCACCCCTGGTAGAAACACCACTTTGGCAGGTTAGCAAAACATGATACTATATACCATTTACCTGTGTCATTTTTTCTCGGTTAGCCTTTGGATTCAAAGGTGCCTCTGTAAGCAAGGTTGGATGTTCTTCAGGAGCCACACGGAGCTCATTGTAGAATGAATGATGCCAAATCTGGAATAAATGGCAAAATGAATTAGTAGCATTATGAGAAATATCTGTAACTCAGCCCTACCCCTTGGATAATTAACCAGAAATCCAAGAACAGCATAATGCATTTTGAGTTTCCAGAAAATGAGGAAAGAACCCTTCATCAAAGATATGTAAATGGAACTGAAAACATTAGAAACATTTTTACCATAATAAAATTGTAAAAGTTAAGACATAATATGAAGCCATCTCTGATAGACGTGAAATCTTAGACAGACAGATTAAATCTATCACAATGACAATTTAAATACCTTCTCCATATCATCCCAGTTTGTGATGATACCATGTTCGATGGGATATTTCAGGGTCAGGATCCCTCTCTTGCTTTGAGCTTCATCTCCTACATAGCTGTCTTTTTGTCCCATGCCTACCATCACACCCTAAAAATTAAAAAAAAGAAGAAAGATACATGACCGCATCTATCTTAGAAGCAAACTGGAACAGAAAGCAAAGCATTTCATAGCGTTATTTTTCTCCAGAGTGTAGCTATGATCTAGTAGTCACCCACATTAAACCTTGGCTCGTGATTCCTTGACTGATATAATTATTGAGGTGTACATAACAACGAAACCTAAACCAAGTATGCCACATAAGCACAAGAGCAATTAGCAGAATAACCAAACACAGCATTGAGAAACATAATTATATTTCATATAAGAGCCAGGTGGCACAATAGTTAGAATGTAATACTGCAGGCTACTTCTGCTGACTGCTAGCTGTGGGAAGTTCGACAGTTTGAGTCTCACCAGGCTCAAGGTTGACTCAACCTTCCATCTTTCCAAGGTCAGTATTTATTTATTTATTTATTTAACTTTTATACTACCCCCTCTCCCAAATTGGGACTCGGAGCGGTGAATAGCCATAATAAAACAATACAGTCCATAAAATTTAAAATAGAATTAAAAATTATTAAATTAGTGGCTGAATTTGAGAATAAAAACCAATAAAAACCCGATAAAAGTTTAAAATTTAAAAAATTAAAACCCTTCTAATGGCACTAGGCCAGACCGGCCTGCTGAAAAAGGTGGCTCTTCAGCGCGCGCCGGAAGGCCCGTAGGTCAGTGATGGTTTGTATCTCCATAGGTAGCTCATTCCAGAGGGAGGGTGCCCCCACAGAGAAGGCCCGCACCCTCGGAGCCACAAGCTGGCATCACCCAGTAAAATGAGGACCCAGATTGTGCGGGAAATATACTGACTCTGTAAACCACTTAGAGAGGTTTACACTCTAAGCACTGTGAAGCGGTATATAAGTCTAAGTTATTGCTAAGTGCTATTATATATATTATATATTATTATATATAAATAATATAATGTAATATAATGATATGATACGATACAATATGATGAGATGAGATGTAATGGAGATATGGTATGGTGACATGATATATGATATTATAATATGATATGGTATGGCATGATATATAATTATATTCCTATACACTGTTATTGTGTTAATGTGACATACTTTGTTCATATATATATATATATATACACACACACACACACATACGCATGCACACACACTGCCCTGGATCACAACAGCACTGAACCGTTTAGCCTAATGTAACCTGAGATATTTTCAATAATAGCTTTCTTGAATAAATGCTTTTCCCATTCCATTTACAGGAAACAAGAAGTGCTCTTTAGATTCTTCTGAGCCTTGCAACCTGAAATCCAATATTGATTACTCATCATTATTTTACAATCAATTCAATTTACATTTAGCCAATCAGGGTCCTAATAGAGAACAAAAGGGCCAATCAACCAGGCCAGTTGAATAAGTATCTGCATAGAGTTTCTCTTCTGAATTTCATCCAGCAAATTATTTTGAAATAATTAGAACTAAAGCTTTCCTCTTTTTTATTTTTTATATTTTTCCCTATTTCCATTCCTCCTGTAATATGTCCTTGAGATAGTTAATCTGTAGACAAACATCAATTTTTATTTTATTTTTTATTTTAATTTGATCTGTCAATCACTTACAAGATAATAGGTATAAGAATAAACATAGTTATGAATACATGAAATGGATACATGTAAGAAAAATAAAAGAAACAATAGGATGGGGCGGTAGGCATGTTGGTGCACTTATGCACGCCCCTTACAGACCTCTTAGGAAAGGGGTGAGGTCAATAGTAGACAGTCTAAGGTTAACGTTTTTGGGGTTTGGGGAAGAAACCAGAGTCAGTAGAGTATTCCAGACATTGACCACTCTGTTGCTGAAGTTGTATTTCCCGCAATCAAGTTTGGTGCGGTTTACCTTGAGTTTGCATCTATTGTGTGCTCTTGTATTGTTGTGGTTGAAGCTGAAATATTCATTGACAGGTAGGACATTGCAATGTATGATTTTATATACAATACTTAGATCGGGCTGAAGACGGTGTAGTTCTAGATTTTCTAGGTCTAGAATTTAAAGTCTGGTGGTATAAGGTATTCTGCAACGAGTAGAGGAGTGGAGAACTCTTCTTGTGAAATATTTCTGGACTTTCTCAATTGTGTTAATATCAGATGCGTAATGTGGATTCCAGGCTGATGAGCTGTATGCGAGTATTGGTCTAGCAAATGTTTTGTATGCTCTAGTTAATAGTGTGATATTATCAGAGAAAAAGCTATGTAGGATTAGGTTAACAACTCTTAATGCTTTTTGGCTATGTAGTTACAGTGGGCTCTAGCGCTTAGATCATTTGAGATGAGAATTCCAAGGTCCTTGACAAAGTGTGAATCATCAACAAGGTCTTGACTATTCAGCTTGTATTTTATTTTCTGATTTTTTTTTGCCAATATGTAAGACAGAGCATTTATTTGTTGAGATTTGAAGTTGTCATTTGTTTGATCATTCTGATACAAAGTCGAGGTCTTTTTGAAGGGTAGCAGTATTGTTTGTGGTGTTGCTTTACATCATCAGCGAAGAGAACGCAGTTGCTCTTAATATGATCACAGATCACCATCTGTAATATAAGTTACTCTGGCACTCCCTTTTGACCAAAGAAGAGAATAAAAACAATTCACGAGATAAAATGAGCAGAGAACAATCTGATGCAAACTTTGTACAGTCTTCAAGATTGTTCACCCATGCGTGTTTATATAGAAGTCAACCCATGTATCTCATATTAGATTTATTTCCAAATTATTATATTTAAAATTGTAGCTTTTGGTAGAAAAAAAGAGAGGGTAATATTGAATCATCATCATCATAATCATCAAAAGACTACAGTATATGTACTCTTCATTTTACCACAAGAATTCATTAGACCATTTTATTGTCAGAATATTAGTGTGGGTGATTTCTGGTTTAGTTTGTAACCTGTACAATCCTGATCAATTCCTATATCCAGATCTGAGCAAGTATACTCTCCACTCTGTTCAGCTGATAAACAAATATAGCTTGAGGTTTAATAAAAATTAGTAAATTTGAAAATCAGCTAATGGCACAGAGGGGAGACAAAAGCAGGGAAAGAGAGAAACGTAAACAAGGAAGAATGTAAAGTAGCTATAAATCTATATCAAAAGGCACAGAACTTTTCAAAGCCAATGGAAATCATACGGTAGGCAATTAAATGCTTAATCCCAAAGGAAAGGGCCTTTGATTATTCCAGCTTTGAGCCATTTATGTATATAAGGCAGCTGAATAGGAAAACAGCAAATGGCCCTTCCTCTATTTTACCACATGAAGGAAACAATTTGGTGGACAGGGATGGTTTATTGAACATATGTCTCATATATTTCATTAAAAATTTCAGCAGCTTCAGAGTTTTCATAAGCAATGACTCTTAAATGTAACATCCCTGACTATTTAGAAAAGGGGAGTAAGTAATTTTATCAGATTTGTTGTTATTTTATATTTCATTTCCTGGCAATCCTAAGGCACATCTTTACCACCATTTGTATGTATCCCACCTCCCATCATACTACTTAAAATATATTTGTTTTTTGTAATCAAAAGCAGCAACAATCTTCTCTGAAGAAGAAATGAAAAGAAGTTGCCAATTTCTTCTGAAAAATTATTAATTTCTAAGACTGTCTATAGAGATTCTCAGTCATCCAGGTCATGGCTGTCCCTTTTAGGAAGCAACTGGACTTTCTTGTTTTTTGTTTTGAAGATGTTTTGCTTCTCATCCAAGAAGCTTCTTCAGCTCTGACAGGATAGTGGGGAATGGAAGGATTTATATCCCTTGCAGACAGCTGGTAATCAGCATCCTTTTAGAGAATTGTTGAAGCACTTGAAGGTTTATCTGTGTCCTTAGAATATAAATCCTTCCATTCCCTACTATCCTGTCAGAGCTTAACAAGTTTCTTAGATGAGAAGCGAAATGTCTTCAAAAGAAAAAACAACGAAGTCCAGTTGCTTTCTGAAAAAGCACCTTTGGGACAATTTCTAAGATACCTGTTCAAGAATCTGACTGAAAAGTCCTCTTTATATCAACTGCAGTAATCTAAGATAAATGACATGAGGGCGGTGTCATGAAGTTGAGCATGTCTACAAGTTTCCCATAGTTTCATTTCAAATGACTCCTTTGATTTCTTTGTTAATTCACTGAATCATTTACCTGATGCCTTGGACGTCCTACGATGGAAGGGAAGACAGCCCTGGGAGCATCGTCACCAGCAAATCCTGCCTTACATAGGCCAGAGCCATTATCGCAAACCAGAGCTGTGCTGTCCTCTTCCTCACACATCTTCTCGAGTCACTTTCTAAGACTTTCCACACAGGTTTTGTCCTACAAAGAGAAGGGAGAAGATTCAATGCAAATATCCAGTCAATAAAAGACAGCAGAAGATGCATTAAAATATATAGCTTCATTTTCTATTTGAATAGGCACAGGGAAATCAAAGAGCAATAAAGGAATTGCTTAAACTCTTAACTTAAATTGGCACAATACTCCTAAAAGCAACCTGATCAATTCTAGATGGGAGAGCTAGATGTTGGGAGATGCAGCTCAACAAACTCTGGAAGTTTCATTTGCCTAACTTAAAACTAGTTTTACTTTTTAACTTAATTAATGAGTTTAAGCTCAAGCATAAACAAGCTTCTATACCTGGCCTGCAGAAATCAAAATGATCGCAAAATTGCAGCAAGGAGATTAAGATTAGCCCTGAATTCTTGATTTTTGCAATTTAGACAAGATAACCTGACCAAAAATTTATTATCCTTATGATAAGCCTGCAAGTTTTGGACAGTTTGGTCTAGTGGTTAAGGCACCAGGCTAGAAACCAGGAGTGTCTGAACTCTAGTTCTGCTTAGGCAAGATAGTCAACAGGATGGCTTTAGGCCAGTCTCTCTCTCAGCCCAATCCAATTCATAAGGTTGCTGTTGTGGAGGAATATTAGGTATATCATTGCTTTGAGTTATTTATAAAAATAGTAAAGGCAATATTTAAAAAATAGGTAATAATTGTTAAAATGTATTAAGACAGCATATAAAAAAGGATTAAAGCTTCCCGTACAGTTTGTTAGTCCTTTAATTTAAACTAGGTTTCCTTTATTTTAAGAAGCAGAATGAATAAAGTGCATCTTTAAGGCATGGTTTTCAAAACTTGCAGAAAAAGAACAGAATGTGGTTTCTGAGTGCAGAAAATGCATCCTTCCTGATCATTTCCAACTTTCATTCTAAAATATATATATTTCTCATTTGATGAGGATGAGAGATATAATTTCTTCCAGGTTCCTGATAGCTTTATATCTAATTATCCCCTCTCCCCATTTCATCCCTACAAAAATTAGCTTACTTATTTCTTACATGTTTCCTACATGTAAGAAATAAGTAAGCTAATTTACTTATTTCTTACATGGGATGGACTATGAATAATGGATGGACATGGATTTAAAAAACTGAGAAAAGTAGATTATCAGATCATAGCCAACATATTTAGTGAGCTTGAGTTGAGGTCAAATCTCAGGCCTTCTCCAACATCACAGGCAGGATATCTCACAATCTTTTTGTTGTGATTCAAAATACGTGAATAGTACACCTCAAAAGTCAGAGATATAGGCAATTAAGTTTTTTACTTTATTGATTGCTTAGCATTTAAAAGAAATAACTAAAAATAGCCAAAAAGGCATGGGATAGGTTGATCACCAGATAATTGTCTATCAATAATTGTCTATCACCAATCAATAATTGTCTAATAGATAATTGTCTATCACCAGATAATTATCTATCAAATGTAGATAAGTTGATTATTAAGGCTGGGTTTCCCACATTAGATGTGATGTGGAGATTCAAAGAAAAGAGGATTTTATTGAATTGTATCTGTAGAAAAGGACGCATATTGGAAGACAGAAAATGGGGGCACATGGAAAGGTTGGTGGTAGCTCCCACACATGTACCCATTCTCTGTGATTTTTGTTGCATTTTCTTCCCTCAAAGATTCAAGGTGATGAGATTCCAATGTGTTTCCCATCACAACAAATTTGCTATATTATAACAGTTTGTCCTCATATGGTTTTAGATCAGTAGTGGGATTCAATTTTTTTTACTACTGGTTCTGTGAGCATGGCTTGGTGGGCTAGGTGTGGTGGGCTTGGTGGGGGAAGGTTACTGCAAAATTCCATTCCCTCCCCAGTCCCCACCCCATTAACCTGCTTTCCAGCTCCATTCTCCTGTACAGGGCAACAAAAGAAGACCCAGCTAATCAGCTGGGACTCAGGAGGCAGAGAATAGATGGGGACGAGGACAGTCAGAGATGTTTGCTGGTTCTCTGAACTATTCAAAACGTCCACTACTGGTTCTCCAGAACTGGTCAGAACCTGCTGAATACCACCTCTGCTTTAGATCCTGAAATGTGTTGAATGTGTTACTGTGGTCGTGTGAGAGAACCTGATATAGCCAGGAGATAAAAAATACACATTTATGAATGAAAAATAAAAATTGAGCTCTTTTTAACAACCTACAATAGGACAAGTGAATTAGTGTGAATTCAGTTTATGGATACAGTAGTGAAAACCTCACATTTGCAAATAATGATTTGTCTTATTTGCAGGGGACACCCATCTCAAAAATGTAATGTGTGAACAAATCCTGTGTTGAATATTCTGTAGTAAAATTGCTCTTTATTCATCATTACCTTTTTGAAAGGGTAAAATATATACTGGAAAGAAAGAAAGAAGGAAGGAAGGACAGAAAGAAAGAAAGAAAGAAAGAAAGAAAGAAAGAAAGAAAGAAAGAAAGAAAGAAAGAAAGAAAGAAAGAAAGAAAGAAAGAAAGAAAGAATTTTCCAGAAAAATGCTGAAAAAATGCATTTTATGAAGATTATTCACTTACAGATAAACATTTACTAAAAACCCAGAATCTGCACCTATGCTGAAAACATCTGGCTGATTGGGAACATACTATTTCCTAATTAGGAAACAAAGCCTTTTAAAAGCCTGTTTTTGGAAGAGAGTAGAAAAGGTCAAGGGTTCCTTGCCTCAAACTCTACTCAACTGAGCCAAAAAGGGAAATAATATCCTTAAAGGGAGGGGGAAGAAAGGAATGCTGCATTTCTGTTAGAGCATGGGGAACTCCAAATAAAAACCATATTTAGTAACTTCCCAAGCTCAGGGAAAATCAAGGAAACCAAACATTTAAGGCAAGACTTTTAATGATAGCCAAGCAGTCATTTAAAGCTCTAGGAAACTCACAGTAACTGGCAGAGCCCAGAACTCAGAACTAAACCTGCAAACATACATGTGTGTTATAAGCTCTGCAAATAAGTATTTATATACACAAAGTTAAGCACAATCCCAGCACTCCCGCAGTCATGGTATACAACAACAAACACAAACTCTATTATAAATTCATTGATTGTCATCAATAGGATTACCAGATCTGAACTGCAAACATCTGAACAACTGCTAAAAGCCAGAAAGTAAATAGAATTTTCTGTGCTTTTTAATTCTATCTTGTGGTTTCCTGATTTTTGGAACTCACATCTAGTAACCTTAAGGCATTGTTTGCTGGGACTAATTACAACAATAACAACAGCAACAATGTCACGTTCTAGCCAAGCAAGCTACACGTGTCAGAACAAAATATGTGATATATGATAGCAATATAACTGAAAATCTACACTGAGACATACCAAACAAATCAGTTCAAGAATAAGGGGAATAATTCAAATTCCGCTTTGGAGGCTGAAATAGCCTTCCTTTAAACAGATTAGTCTCCACTGTTCAAGAATTCTGCAAAAATGTGTAACCATGGGAAAGGTTCTGGGTTTTGTGTTACCCTGACTTAAATTGTGTTCATACAGTTTTCTAGACAATCAATCAATCAAAGTCATAGACCAACAGACTGCTAGACAATTTGTTTGCATTGATGGTAAAACCAGGGTTATTATTTGTAAACCATGGCTCATTACTAACAATCCATTATTATCAAAAATATGGCTTATCACAGCTTACAGATCTCAGGAGTGGAGTTCACCTGTTAACCAAACCTAAAACATAAAAGCCAGGTTATGGCTTTACATTTTACCATGTGTGAAGTCAGACTTTTAAGAAATAAAAGTAGCAATGAACCCAAAGACAATGAATAAAAGGCTGTGTGCAATGAACATCTGAATGCATATAAATACCACCACTCTCTTGCTTCCCTGAATCACAACTTCTATATTGTTCCTAATATTAGCTATTATTATGTATAATAATTTAATTAAAGTTAAAATAATGATGCTGAAAATAAAAATACTATGCTACAGATATGCATAATTTACCAAAAACATGTAAATTAAAATAGTAGGAAGTTTGATGAAATATAATAATAAATATTGTATCACTGAGACAAATGATATTTCTGTTCTTCATATATATTTGGATTAATAGGATATAGACCTCCACTGCAAATTCCTTCTCTCTCTCTCTCCCTCCTCTCTCTCTCTCTTCCTCTGTCTCCAGTTTGAGGGAGATTATCTTTGAATGTCTACTAAAAGTAAATAGGAAAAGTGTCTGAATCATGCCACACAAGAGACAGATAACAGATAATCAGAGTTGGAAGGGACCTTGTAGGTCATCTAGTCCAACCCCCCCCACCCAAGCGGGAGACCCTATACCATTTCTGACAAATGGCAGAAATGGCAGATTTTTGGACTCATTACAAGCCTGTATTTGGTTGATACTTATAAGCATCCTCTTCAATTATTTTTGCAGCATTTACTGCTCAGAATTAATCTTAGCTGTCATTGAAGTATTAATGGGGGGATGGTATGTTTACTTCTAGAGAAGTTTCATCTAAGATAAATTCAATTCTTGTACTTAAAGAGCACAGCAGGCATTTCCATGCAAAATAAACATCAAGCAAACACAGGTTGTTACTTACACAGGCCCTTGAGGCAACTGAAGTCAAAGTTAGCCACTGCTTTCTTGGTAATGCAACTGTCAACTACTATATATGCTTAGATCCCAGGCTTCTGGTTTGTCTGAGATGTGAGAATTCAAATGAAGGTTTGAAAAAGAAGGTATCAAAAATGAAAAATCTTTCTCAGCTCTGCAGTGAAAAACTGACTTCATGATTTGTAGTTACAGCTTCAAAAATGAAGCCTTTTATTATGGATCAGTTTGAACTGCATAAAGTCAAGAGCAGGGAACTGTCCATCAGGATGACCCACACAAAGAACAATGTAAAACAAAATATCATATTACAGAAACAGATGGAAAGCTGTACAGCAAATTCAGTTGTGCAAAACCTGTTAACCCTACAGCTATTTTATCCCTGCAATTTTAAGGATGGAAAAAAAATATGGAAATGAGACAAATGTGGAAATCAAATCCAGTAAATCTTCTTTCAACCTCATTGATTTCAGCAAAAGAAAACCGTCTGCGGGGTACTTAAATCTTTAAAGGAATTAAAAATGCTTAACCAAGTGGTGCCAATCCACACAATCCTATGTAGCTTGCATATTCACTCAGACATGAGTCTCCCTGTATTAGATACTTCACCCCTTCTAATGCAGGGGAATCGTTTCTATGGCATTCAGTTATAGTGTTACTTCCTGGTAAATCTGCAGAGCCTAGGGCTGTGGAGGAATTGTGCTTCCTTCTTCTGAACCCAAGAGCAAAATCCTATTAATTGTATTATGCAGCTGAGACAGAGATTGTTCTACCTGGAGGCACTTCTGAAGAGCCTCCCCAATTCTTAACTCAGAAGAAGTTTCCATGTTCTTCACTCTATCCTGGGTTTAATGCCACTTACCCTTCTCAGCTCAGGGCGTGCCGTTCTGGGATGGTGCACTGAGAAATGGCATATTCTCTGACTATATAGCCTGTCTCCTCCCACCAGCTCACCAAACAAGGAGCAAACCCAGTCTCCATCTCCATCTCTCTGTCAAACAGAACCATATAGGGGCTTCTCCACAAATCCTTCAGTTCTGGGTGGCGGCTGGTTGCACAGTCTCCTCCACTCAGCATTCCTTTCTGCTGTTCACAAAGCAAGGAGAAGGTTTTGGCTGCCTGCTATATAAACACAACGAGAATCCAGGCTGGCTGCTACTGAGAGTTTCCTGGGGTGTTTGGTGCATCAGAGACAGTTTCTGGCATGGAGCAGATGCTTTGGCAAGATCCACGTGTACTATATGTACATAGTAGCTGTCAATGGAGCACAAGAGGAATCATTAATCCTGCCTTGGCTCCATGCTGGAAAGATCTCATTCACAGAGAAGGGGGGGGGGGGGGTTGGACCAAACGTTAGAACTGCCAGAGAGATTAATGCCTCCCGTTGTGTACAACAGGAAAGCAAAGCCGTGATTTGATTTTAGTACTATGTGGCCACCGAGAAAAGCGGTAATGCAGAGCAGATGCCTTATCAAACATATGACTAAGAGATATTCTTGGTTATAATAGTCAAAACAAAAGGAAAGGAAAACTATGCTCATGATGTACCATATTACAAAAACATGAATTATTGCCGTTCCAAAAGTTTTTTTTTCTTTGAAAATGTTTTACTTCTCATCTAAGAAGCTTCTCCAGTTCAAAAGAACCTTTAGGAGAACCATAATCTGTATTATTGAGAAGCTCCATAGGCATGGATTATTGCCTGTTTTATAGATTAAAAACCAGGAGAATTTTAGATTTACTCTGAAGTAAATCCCAGTGTTTGCCACTAAATTTAATTGAAGTAAGCAACCCAACATGTCCATCAATGGCATCTGCAGGATCATAAGATGTAGCCAAACTGTTTCTTTTTGGGCTGTGAGTAGTGTGGCTGCTTGTATCCTAATATCTTTCCTCACACCTCTTAAAATCCAAGGGCCTCTTTAAAAATTTACTAAAGGTTTATAGCCAAATTTGCTGAACTGAATGGAATTTTCCCAGGCTCTCATATTAATTGTGGGATTAGTGTGTTCTTTACTTCAATTTAGCAATTGATATAGAAATAAACAAACTTGGATATGAAATACATATTGTAGTAGCTCAAGTTACTAAAATTAATATTGTTGGGAATCAGGAATACATTATATAAACTGCCTCCAGTTCTTTGTGTAGTTACGCAGGAATAACAAATGTGTTTCAATCTAGAGCAGTGTCCCTTCACACACAACTGGTTTTTTCCCCCCATCAGTTGTTGCCAACAACTGCTTTTAGCATGACTAGAGGTCAGGATGAGGGGAGTTATAATCCAAACTATCTGGAAGGACCCAAATAAGCTGAAAAATGTGTAGAAGTCTGAATTCTTCAGCTCATTTCCTCAGAATTATCCGTTATTAAAGATCACATTTCACGCAGATCTCATTAGAATAAAAAGCCTTTTCGATAAATTTGAAATACTGTCTGATTTAGCTTCCTTACAAAGCTGGATCCAAAACATTCCACTAGAAAAGGGCGGGAGGGGGGGACGTAATACATGCCTTTGCTTTATAAGGCAAAAGAGTTGACTCGAGGCCTCTGGAGAACCACCTCCTAAAATTTGAGCGATCCTGCTAAAAAGTCTTTATTCTTTTTATTTAAAAATCATGTTTCTCTCTGCAGGCACACCAGTTTCTGACCGTGCAAGTACCATTCCTAAAAATCAATAGGAACCGACATCATTCAAAGAAGAGAAAGAAAATAATTATAAGAGAAAAAGAAATACTTGAATTTGTTGCAGTAATTACCTATATTCTTTAAGACAGGTCCAATCAGTTCCTCTGAGGTCCAATTTTAAGTGGAATTTTATGACTCTGTAAGGAGCCTTCTCAAGAACAGACCCCATAGTAGATGTTACCAATATAAAACATCCTTCTGAGATCATAACCACTCAACTGAACATTTGTCCTTTTTTTTTTACACGTGTTGCACATATAAAGTAAGTGAGAATTTAACTGAATGATGGCAATTCTTTAATTTCCCAACATATAGAGAGATTTAACCATAGTTTCAATTGAGAAAATGTGATGATCATAGACCATGGATATCAAATTCGCCACGTCATATCACCATCACATGATGTACTGCAATGTTTTTTCCCTTCATTGAGCTGGAGTGGGCATGGCCTGTGTGTGACACATCCGGCCCGCGGGCCACCAGTTTGACACCCCTGTCCTAGACCAAGCCAAGTCCAAAAACACCAGGGAATTTCTAGAAGTCTGGCATTCTGACAATTTAGCCATCAATAGACACGAGGCATTAACAACATCTGTAGACTTCGCAAAAGAGCCAAAAGGAAACAAAAAGACACAAGCACCAGCAATCAGCTTCCAAGGTTATCATCAGACCAAAAATCAAATAAACAATACTCCAATCAAGGCCATTCCCAACAACATTAACAAGGTAAGTCACCAGAACATAAACTGTCAACAAAACCCACTCCCTAATAGCACTGAAGATGTTACCTAGTTTGGGTAATGAAATGTCTTCAAGAAAACAAGAAAGCTCTGAGAGGACCAAGGATCTCTCATGCAAAACACTAGACTGGGCTTTCCCCCACTTTATTAAGGAGACCTTGGAAGCATGCCTAGAAGTACAGATTCCTTGAAGTTGGTCTCTTGCTTGATTGCCTGCTGATTTCCCATTTATTTGTTTTTGTAATTAAGGGCAAGAAACTTGGCACACTTCAAGGAAGGGTCAATAAGCACATTATTGAGGACAAGAGTTGTAGCTTGTAAAGGATAAAATAATTTCTAATGTAGCTCTCTGACTGAATGAAGGAAAGGGAGAAAGCAGGAAGTGGGAATAAAAGGATTTACATCAGCCAACCAAAAACAGTATGTGAGCTGAATAAGTAACAAACTGAACAGAATTTTGGTCTTTCAATGGAACAAGGGATGGTCTCTGGTAAGCAAATGTTTCTAGTTTATAATGGTGTACCCTTTGAGAAAGGGAACCATCTCACTCTGATGAAATTGGCCCATCCCATCCACATCAGTAGAGGGATCATATTGTGGATCCCATCAATCAGGGAATTTGGGCTGGCAGAGTTTAGGACCATGATGGCGAACCTATGGCACGCATGCCAGAAATAGCATGCAGAGCCATCTCTCCGGGCACGCCAGCCATTGCTCGTTGCTCTTCCAGGTTCCGGAGCACGCATGCACGCCGGCCAGCTGGTCTTCACACGTGCAGAAGCACCGGAAACTGGAAGAGCAGCTCCCCGGCATGCATGTGCACGAAAACTGGAAACTCATCTTCCTGGCGTGCGCATGCGTGCTGGGGAATTGCTATCCCAGTTTCTGGCACTCCTCCACACATGCGCGCGCACTCCCATTTCAGTGCTCGGTGCCAAAAAGGTTCACCCACATTAGTCTAGGACAACAGCCTTCTGTGATGTGGCTCCTACCCTTTGAAATATCCTACTCCAGAAGGTGTTCGGTTCCTACCTTTTGACCTTCTCTAAGAGCCTAATACCTGGCTCTGTCAGGTGACTTGGGACCCTAACAGGAGAGCACTGTAGTGGAGGTGGTTGATCAGTTAAGTGTTAATTCCCTCTCCCCCTGCATCTGGCTCCTTCCTTCCCCATCTTGTGAGCATGACTTTAGTTTGATTGTATTGTCATTTTATTGGGTTAGGAATATTTATTTCAGATTATTGTAATGTTTTTATACTATAAACTGCCCAGAATTGCTTAGAAATGAGATGGGCAGCAAATAAATTTAATTAATCAATTAAAACTTGGGTGTACTACTTGGCTTGGAGCCCAGAGTGGGGGTACTCACTGCTAGAGGTGGTTGATTGGATAAGAAGTCCCCATCCACATGCCTCCCATCTCCTTGATGCTGTTGGGTTTTTTTGCATCGTTTAAATTTCTTTAATTTGCATGGTTTTGAAATTTTAATTGCTTTTCTATTTATCTTTTTATGATCGTAAAGCTATGCAGAATTGCCTTATCAGGTAGATTGCCAGCATATCAATGTAATAAATAAATTCACAATTTCTTGTGCTTATGTGAAACGGAGACAAAGCTAGAAGAAGATACGGTGAATTAATAAGCAGGAAGAGGAAATGCTTTCTGTTGGTATAATTCATGGTCTCAAAATATATGTGAGTAGATACTTGTTTCATACTCATAGTCATAAGTATGATCTTATGCAATTCTAGTTTACATTTCCATATATTAAAACTCATAATTCTAAGTATTAATAATACAATAAATCTTAATTCTGGAACTAAGGAATAAGACTGGAATATTAAGGGGGAGAAATTCAAATTACCATTTTGATATTGAGTCTCCAAGCTGATCTTAAAATATTTTTATCACACCAGATATCTCATCTGATTATGTAATATATAGTACTGTTTCTAACAGGAATTATCTGCTTCTGAAAATAAATGAGATTGGAACTGATTTTTTTTCCTTGTAAGGATTATTGTTATACCAGATATAAAACAATGAAATAGATATGGAAATGGAAATTTATTATAAGAATATTAATTGATAATCAGCAATGTATAAAATTATGAGAATCATAATGGAAAGATTAATATCAGTTTTTATAATTAATTGACTAGATTAATATTTTTGCAATATATAGATGATTTATAAGGTGATTGAGAAAGAAATATTATGTGGAATCTGACTTAAAATATATGGATATCTGATATTTAGTAGATAGGAAAATTTTGTTATTAATGTAGAATGAAGGTGGTAAGCTCGAATTGATAACTAAAGGGGACAATTTCTAGAATTAATAGAACAAGGATTGATAAAATTGCAAATGTGACAGACAAAAGCAATATGTGTAATGAATATAGAAATGAAATAAGAATTCTAGATAATATTGTAAAGTAAGATATGAGAATATCCTAAGAAAAATGAAATAAGTTAAGATATGAACTGAAATTGGATAAAATAAGTTTAATGAATTTAATATTAATAAGTAATAATGTGATATGAAACTGAACAAGAAAGATGAATATGTAACTATGGTCATGTTTGTATTGAAATGTAAAAACCTGGAACCACACTTCTTGCTAAAAGAGATAGTTTTTCTGTTGTTGAAACTTCCTTGTTGAAATAAATAAAAATATAGCCACCAATGCAGTATGTATACTGATTTTGGAAAATTATTCCGTTGCACCCTTATTTACACAAATAAAGCATTTTCATTGTCTCTTCTAGTGTGCTTTTTGGCTCCTGCATTTCAGAATCAACAAGCCCATCTTTTCTTGGAATAACAATATTTCTAGGTATATTTTAAATATATTTGAAACCTATTTCAAATATAATGTCCTTTCATTTGTTTTTCTCAGTACAGCTTTGCTATAAAAGTAATACTTTTTTATCTCTGTGTGTGTGTGTGTGTGTGTGTGCCATACACACACGCACACATATACATACATTGTGTGTGTGTGTGTATAATTTACCCCTTAGTTATAAAAACAAAAGACATAGGAGAAGGGGAGGAAGGAATAAGTCTGTAGACATTCTCAGTCATCCAGGTCATGGTTGTCCCAAAGGTGCTTTTTCTGGAGGCAACTGGACTTTCTTGTTTCAGGTCATGGATGACTGAGAATCTCTACAGACTTTTAGCTGTACAATTTGGGATGAACACCCTTGAGTGGTATCTGAGTAGGAATGGATTTCCAGAGGAAAAAATTCCAGGAACCAGGAGCACTATTCTGGTGATCCTGAGGACACAGATAAACCTCCAAGTGCTTCCAGGACCCTCTAAAAGGATGCAAATGACCAACCGTCTGCAAGGGATATCAATCCTTCCATTCCCCACCATTCAGTCAGAGTTGAAGAAGCTTCTTGGATGAGAAGCAAAAGGTCTTCAAAAGAAAAAAAACAAGAAAGTCCAATTGCCTCCAGAAAAAGCATCTTTGAGAGGAAGGAATATAGACAATCACCAATGAAACTGTGCTTCATAGCTCTTGTATTGTGTAATCATATTAATACTTGCGCAGTTTTATGAATCTATAATGTAATCTCACATCTAGAGTTTTAAAATGTAATATAAATATATTTGATTTCACTTCCTTTCAATTACATTTGACTTTCCACCTAGAGCTTTAAAATGTAGCATAAAGGGACCAATATAAAGGACCATTTCATACATATTTATATCTATTTCTATGTACATGGGACCAATGTCAAGGCTCAGGAGTGCAGGAATTACCATTTTAAAGGCTGAATTTTGGTAGGATTCCCAGAAGATCAGATAAAGGCACTCTACTCTGTTCTTGCTGATCAATGAAAATAAGGAAATGAAAAAAAAAATTATGTGGTCATAAACCCTCAGCAGCTGTAATATAACCGCTAAGCCAGTTGCAGTTCCTTAATGTAGTTAAACCGTATTCCTCATGTTAATAAGCAGAATTAAATATATTCATAAGGAACCGTCCATCTGTATTTGAAATGATGAAAGAAGGCATATATTCTAAATGACTAACTTTTAGTATTTTGGTGCCAGGCTTCTTTTGAAAGTCTAGGAAAAAAAGAATCAGAATGAATAAATCACCCTAAACTACAACGTGGTATTTGAGAAATAGCACTCCAGTTTTAATTGTGCAAAACGACCTAGGGCTCTCTGTGGTTTAAGAGAACCAACTTTTTACTTTCCCTCCCCACTCTTTCACACATCCTGTAATGAATGTAACAGATCAAAGTGCAGTTGAAATCCAAGCCTCACCATGCTGAGTCATTTGTAGAATGGCAGCTGGATTTTTTTTTTTCAATGAAAAGCCATTATTTGGGGCCTTTTTTTTTTCCCCTCAAAGCAAATTAGGGTAGAGGGGTGTCTCTGCTGAGCCTCGAAATATGACTTTTTCAGTCACGCCATCAACATCAAGAACAGCCTCCCCTGAAATGAGTTGCAAAGAGACTCATTATCACCAATGGGTTAACCGCTTTGTGGTTCTGTCCTTTTAAGAAAATTATTTAGGATGATTTTGCCTTCTGTGACTGTTTGGAGTAGTTGTTTATTATAATGATGGACATTTTAATTGTCTACTGTGTCTTTTTGTTGCTCTAGATAGTCGGGAGTCTGTAAGGATTTGGCAGCATACCAGTTCAATGAATAAAATACTGCCATCTTGTAAGTACTCGGTTACCATTTTCCAAAAATGGTCTGGGGGTGTAGTTGTGAGGAAAAAAGAGGAGGGAGAAAAACAACTATTGTTGATCATCTTGTGTAATTTATAAAAATTAAAAAGGGAATAAATAAAAATACAGATAGAGATAATAGATAGAGATGACAGACACAGAGAAATATGGGAGAGGGAGGGGGGAGACAGAGAGAGAGATTTGATATATTCCAAAGGAGATTGGTGAAGATTTCCTTCTATATAGGAGCTTTTCTTCCTTTCCTCCCTCCCTATTCCTTCCTTTATCTTTTCTTCCCTCTTCCTTCCTTCCTTCCTTCCTTCCTTCCTTCCTTCCTTCCTTCCTTCCTTCCTTCCTTCCTTCCTTCCTTCATGCAATCTATCTTGTCAGCAACAAGCTAGTTGATCTATCCTGTGGACTACAAAGCTAACTTTTTACGTAAAAATGCCATTTGCTGCTTTGAAAGTCAAGGCTAAAGAATCATTTGTAATGGGCGGAGGGGAGATCACATTTCTATTAAGAGATTAACAAAAGAATTGGTGCACTGTAAAGCTCACACCAAGTGGAAAAGCCTCAAGAATGAAATCCTGTGGCTTCAGCTAAAATTATATAGGTAGCCCTTCTTCAAATGGCTGGCTAGGAATTAGGGAAAGGACCAGTTTGAGGGAAGTTACTCTACTCAGTGCATTCTGCATTAGAAATACATTTACATTTATGGTTAACATTGTAGCGATTGGCTGTAAGTTCATTCAGGCATCGAGCCAAATTACTATTCCATTTGGAAGGGAATGCTTAAGCTATGTGTGGAAGAAAGTTGGTTCCCCTTTAGACAATCGAGCTGATTTTAATATATGGCTATAAATGAAAGAGGATAGGGAGAGATTTAAATAATAAGTTGTGCAAGAGACAGCCCTTGCAAATTCTCTCCAGCAGAACAGTAACTTGCTTTGAGTCTAAGCACCTCACTTGACCCAAAAACACCAAATAAGGACAAAATTGTTCTTCAAGGTTTTTTAGCCGCATTGATTTTATGCAGTATTGGATAGATTGATTTATGGATCCACAAGGTACGGTTGTAGATTACAAGGACAGACTAAAACAGTTTTATGCATGTAACCATCATAAGTACATGCCAGTTGCTAAGCATCTGAATTTTGATCACATGACAGTGTGAAGGCTGCAACGGCCGTAAGTGTGAAAAATGGCCATAAGTCACTTTTTCCAGTGCCGTTGCAACAGTCACTAAACAAACGATTGTAAGTCAAGGACTAAATAAGGTAAAAGTTTCCCTTGCACGTATGTGCCAAACGTTTCTGGCTTTAGGGGGTGGTGCTCATCACCGCTACAAAACTGAAGAGCCAGCGCTGTCCGAAGACATCTCTGTGGTCATGTGGCCGGCATGACTAAACACCAACACTTGTACCATTTTTCCCAAGCTGTCCTACGTCTTGAGTCTTCCTTATCCCTAAGTTTTTGTGTAAGTCAGTCTATTTCAGTGCAGTCAAGAACTTTCTGAATAATCAAATTATTTGTTGGCATTTGGTCACCCTTCCAGCATTGTGCCAACGCAATTCTTGCTGCCGTAATTATATGGAGAATTAAATATTTCATTTCTTTTGCGTAGTCCCCTTTTAACATTCCCAACAAAAATATTTCGGCCTTAAATTCTAGTTGGATATTTGTAATTTCTTTTATCCAAATTCTATTTTTTTCCAATATTTTTTACTTTTTGGGCAAAGCCACCAAGTGTGGAAAAAGGTACTCTTTGTTTGCTTACGTTTCCAGCAAGTCGGACTTAAGTTTGGGTATATATTTGCTAATCTTGAGGGTGCCAGGTACCACCGGTAACACATTTAATATTGATTTTCTTTATAGACAGCAGATTTTGTTATTTTGTAATTTTGTTTCCAAACTTTTTCCCAATCTTCCAGATTAATGTTGTGCCCTACATTCCTTGCCCATGCACTCATAGGGCCTTTAACTAATATTTCTTTAAACTTATTTGAACTGCCTGGGTTTTCTGATTTTCCTGGCACTTGAGAGCCCTTCTGTTATTCTCAGAATCTGCTCACAACCTATCCCACCAATCAGTCTCTTTTATTGAATATATTTTCAAACTCTTCTTAAAATGCATTCAAAGATGTTTTCAGTCAGAGCAGAAGACAATAGATCCATTTGAAGAAGACAGCTTCTCATCTTAACTTTAACAGCAGCTTATCATTATCTTATTATTATCCTCTTCTGATTTGGATTATTCTTGTTTGTGATCCAACATGACCTTTCTGGTGAACAGACAAAAATGTTTTAGAAAGTAAATCTCAACAAACCCACAAAGGGAGAATGAAGATTTAGCTATAGGTCATAGGTTTGACCCTATTTGAGGGACAAACTTGAGTCATTTAAATTCATACTGTATCTCTTTGCTGACAGAAGCAAAGGAGAAGTATGTTTTGTAAGAAGACTAAAGTCCATCCTCTCTGGCATTATCTGAATGAGATCACTGATCTTGACCTTAGCCTGAGTTTAACAAACTAGAAATATGGTGAGCCTGATTTAATAGCATTATTTCTATATCATTGTCAGCACAGAGATATTTCTAAAACATGCCAGTGTCAGTCTTTTAATTTCTTTCGTTTTTTCTTTCTTTCTTTCTTTCCTTTCTTCCTTTTTTTCCTTCTTTCCCCTTCTCTCTTTCTCTTTCTCTTTCTTTCTCTTTCTTTCTGTCTTTCTTTTTCTCTTTCTTTCTCTCTCCCTTTCTTTCTCTCTCTCTCTCTTTCACTCTTTTTCTTTCTCTCTCTTTCTTTCTCTCTCCTTTATTCCTTTATTCCTTCTTTCTTTGCCTTCAAGCCAGTTTTTGACACTTGGGAACTGACCAGACTAGTCCCTGCAGTTTTCTTGGCAACATTTTTCAGAAGTGATTTATTGTTTTCTCCCTTCCCAGGGCTAGGAGAGAGTGACTGGGCCAAGGTCACCCAGATGGGGTTATGCTCAAGGCAGGACTAGAGCTTATGGCTCTGTATTTTCAGCCTGGTACCTTAACCACACTACTAAACTGGGTCTCTTTCTATGGAATGTTTAAAATATATCTGCCCATTGGATGCTAACAATGACAAGTTGAGAATGATTCTTCACACCAAAGGTAGAATTTCATATTTGTCCCATTCTTAAGATATTTTTACTGAAATAGAGGCTCTCAAGCCTCTCTTATTCCTGTGAAAATTGGAAAACCTACCCTCATTCAATTATAAATAAGTCCCCAAAAGACACATTATGTTAACAACAACAAAGACTGGATCTAAATCTAGCTTTAAGTTATAAAACTGTAACTTAACCCCATGGGGGTTGTGTTCACAAAAGTTGCTAAGCCAAAACTAAGTCAATAATAATTAGGAGAACAGATTCCAAATCTGCTAGTTTTCTGTCAAACTATTCAATTTAAAAGGCCATTTTATTTTTTTATTTTATTTTTTGTTACATATTCATTTTGTGCAGTGATGTATATGGCCCTCTAGTGGCGTGATATGAAACTGTAAAAATATCTCCCTTGTCTTGCATTTGTACTGTAAATCCCCTATATGTCACCCACATTGTTCAACTAAGCATGTCTTACAGTTCTCAGCCTTTCTGCTGAGTTTGCTAGTCTTTAGGTTGGAGATTTATTCCATAATAATATAAACAAATCATTTCTATCAGTGATGGGATTCAAAAAAATTTATTACCAGTTCTGTGGGTGTGGCTTGGCTGGTGGGCGTGGCTTGTCTTGGTGGACATGGCAGAGGAAGGATACTGTAAAATCTCCATTCCCTCCCCACTCCTGGGGGAAGGTTACTGCTAAATCCTCATTCCCTCCCCACCCCACTAACCTGCTTTCCAGCTCTGTTCTTTTGTGCAGGACAACAAAAGAAGACCCAGCCAATCTGCTGGGACTCAGGAGGCAGAGAATAGATGGGGGCGGGGGTGGGACCAATCAGAGGTGGTATTTGCTAGTTCTCTGAACTACTCAAAATTTCCGCTACCAGTTCTCCAGAACTGATCAGAACTTGCTGAATAGCACCTCTGATTTATTTATTTGTTTATTAAATAGTTTTGTATACCGCCCTTTTCCCGAAGGACTCAGAACAGCCAACTAAAATATATAAATTACAGATTACAAGATTAAAAGAGATTAAATTATGAGGCTGCCATTAAAAAAATTAAAAACCCCAATTAAAATGAGCTAAAATTACCATACCCCAACTAAAATCAATTCTAAAACCCCTCATTTAAAATCCCATTTGAAGTCAGCCCAGGCCAGCCTGCTCAAAGAGCCAGGTTTTCAGATCACGTCTGAACGCCCTCAGGTCAGTGGTTGTCCGTAGCCCCGGGGGGAGCCCATTCCAAAGGGTGGGTGCCCCCACAGAGAAGGCCCTATTCCTTGGAGTCACC
Source organism: Bungarus multicinctus (assembly GCA_023653725.1). Classification (NCBI taxonomy): domain Eukaryota; kingdom Metazoa; phylum Chordata; class Lepidosauria; order Squamata; family Elapidae; genus Bungarus; species Bungarus multicinctus. Next base: position 76,334,058 of record CM042844.1, on the reverse strand, counting down.
AGGAAGCACATAGATGCCGTCGGGACCCAAAGGAGACCCTCTCTGTGGGAGCGCACCGGTCAGTGGGAGACTACTGGCAGAATGCGGTCTTGTAAATATCCTGGTCCAATGCCATGGAGCGCTTTAAAGACCAAAACCAATACTTTAAAGTGAACCCGGAAGGCTACCGGAAACCTATGCAGCTCGCGTAGGAGAGGTGTCACATGGGAGTATCTCAACGCCCCATAACCACCTGCGCGGCCGCATTTTGCACCAATTGGAGCCTCCGGGGGCTCCCTGCAGGGAGCCCCATGTAGAGGGCATTACAGTAGTCCAGGTGGGAAGTGACCAGAGCATGGGTGACCATGCGTAAGGCTTCCCGATCAAGAAAGGGCCGCATCTGGTGTATCAGGCGAACCTGATAAAAAGCCCCCCTGGAGACGGCCATGATATGATCTTCCAAAGACAGCTGTACATCCAGGAGGACACCAAGATTTCGAGCCCTTTCTGTGGGGGTCAGGATCTCATCCCCAATAGCCAGCGATGGAGTCAGCTGACTATATCGGGCCGCCGGAAACCACAGCCACTCAGTCTTGGAAGGGTTGAGTCGAACCCTGTTCCCGCCCATCCAGTTCCGCACAGCCTCCAGGCAATGGGACATAACCTCCACAGCATTGTTGGGGTGGTTTGGGGTGGAGATGTAAAGCTGAGTGTCATCAGCATAAAGATGACACTTCACCCCAAAACCACGGATGAGCTCTCCCAGCGGCTTCACATAAATGTTGAACAGAAGAGGGGAGAGGACCGACCCCTGAGGCACCCCACAAACGAGGGGCCTAGAGATGGACCTCTTCCCCCCTGTCAACACAAATTGCGAGTGGTCCGAGAGGAAGGAGGAGAACCACCGCAAAACAGTGCCTCCAATTCCCAACCCCTCCAACCACCGCAATCTATCAATCTAATCTATAAAACCCCAAATTACATTCTTTTCCACATCAAGCATGAAATTCAGAACAATTTCCATGTGAAAACAAAAGTCAGAATAGTCAATTTTGCCATTTCAGCCAACAGAACAAAGGAATTCACCCATGTACCCAGCAAAGAAACCTGTTTTTGGTTAGGTACATGGGTGAATTTGTTTTCATTGATAGTACTGTTGGGCAAAATGGAATTTCCCTCCCATAGAAGCACTGCAAAAAAGGAAGGTGTTGCCTTTTTGGTCTTCTACACCAATAACAACAATAAAAGTTTCATTCTGGTAACACAGTTCCTCGTTTTGCTTTCACTTTAGCTTAAGAGCTAGCCTGAAGACATGTTCCAGCCACTGCTTTTCTTAATCATCTCTCCTGTAAGTATTTATCCATACGTAGAGTTTTTCTATCCTAAAGGGTGAGGGATATATTTTTGGTAGCAGAAATTCAGTTGCTCCTTTTGACATATCGGTCTGTGGAGTTTCTCTCAGGCATCCGGGTCACAGTTGTCTCAAAGGTGCTTTCCCTCCCCGCCTTCTTCTTCAAACAGCAACCGGACTATTTGTTTGTTTTTCCTTGAGGGAGAAGAAGGAAACATTTCGCTTCTCATCCAAGAAGCTTCATCAGTTCTGATTGCAGGGAGGGAGGAATGGAAGGATAGATACTGAAGGTTGAGACTGATTGATTGACTGGATGGTGTGGGCATGGAAGGATAGGTTCTGACTGAATGGAGTGGGAGTTTACTGTCTTTCCATTCTAGTCATAACCTCTGCCATCACAACTGATGAAGCTTCTCAGATGAGAAGTAAAATGTTTTCTTTTTCTACCTCAATGAACAAAAAAACAAACAAACCCAGTCCAGTTGCTTTTTGAAAGGAAAAAAAAGGCATCTTTGAGATTTTGACTTATCATGTAGCTGAAATTATTCTATCTGTTGCTTTTAACAAGAGTGGTAACTTTTATACACAAAAAACATGTTGCATTTTTTTAAGTAGAAAAGAAAGGCACTAAGAAGTCTCTATGTAGTTCAGTTCAAGAAGAGGTAATTAAAGCTTTTTCTCTTTCAATTGTAGAAGTAAAAATTCACAGAGTGTCAGATATAGGCAATATATCAAATTGCCTTTATTACCTCAATTGCCAGCAAACTAAAATCATTTGATAATTTTCGATCGACCAGGAAGTTAAAACCTTAAAATATTTCAACTTAAGATGCCATTCTAAGTTCATTCTCATAAACAGGAACTTTTTAAATTATCCTGCATCTTGGGAAAATATCTTTCAGAGGCATGACAATACTGAAGGTTCCTGTTTAAGGTGCTGCACATTCTGTCTGCATAGGATATTCAAAGCTATAAAATTTTGAAGGTCTTTTTAATTGCTTAACATGCTTTGTTGCTTGTATCCTCTGTTTCTTAATATGATTTGATGTTGATTGTACCCTATGACTATCATTAAGTGTTGTACATTATGATTCTTGATTCTTAACGAATGTTCCTTCTTTATGTATACTGAGAGTATTTACATCAAGACAAATTCCTTGTGTGTCCAATCACACTTAGCCAATAAAGTATTCTATTCTATTCTATTCTATTCTATTCTTACCATGCTAATTTCCTTTTTTTAATTAATTCTTTGGATAGGAAAGATATAAAAAAATATCACTACCAGTTCTGAGGATGTGCCATTAAATTCAAGTTGACAAGAAAGTACCTGTTAAACTTTTTTGGTTCAGTGGTTCCCATTCTTCATCTTATTTTAGCTGTTTCTGGTCAACCAATTCTAATTTCAAATGTGAAACTTTTGACTGATCTTTCATCTGAAAAAGTCCCTGCAGTTTTAAACAAAGTAGCATACCAGGGAATTTTTATGAAAAAGGATGTTTCTATTCAGAGGAGCAGTGTAGTATTCAGAAATACATTTCTATCTAACCAACTTCTCCCTGCTTTGAGATAACATAGCCAATCCTAACAAATTACTTGGCATTCTGTGGGAGGGAAAGTTCTTATACCTAAACAGTTCTCAGCTTAACTTTCACTTACATGAGGAAATAAAAGAGATCGTGTTTAAGTGAATAAAAGAAAGGGGAATTTTGTGTTAGCCCTTTTGACTGAGAAATGCAGGGCTCAAAATGATGTCCATGATGGTGCTAGGAACAGGGGAAAAAATGAGTGAGCTTCCATCACACATGCTATGGCCATTGTCTTCATACTTTAATCATATCCAGAGATGGTATTCAGCAGGTTCTGACCAGTTCTGGAGAACTGGTAGCGGAAATTTTGAGAACTGGCAAATACCACCAAATTCAGAGAACTGGCAAATACCACCTCTGCCTGGAGATTTTACAGTCTCCTTCCCCTGCAACGCCCACCAACTACAGAACTGATAGTAAAAAGGTTTGAATCCCACCACTGATCATATCCCCCAGACATCCCAGAGGGATGAATTTGTACAGAATGTGTTGTGTACACTTATTTAACCTCCAATACTGCTGGAATAAATGCACAAAGATCAGAAAGGAGAATACATGGGAGAATAGAAGCATGTGTTTCTAGACCAGGTGGCCAAAAGACACAGAATTTATGAAGGACTGTGCAAGCCCTTGAGAAGAAATGTTTGGCATTTCTTTTCAAATAATTAAAACAGCCAGATCTTTTTTTTTTCCAGGCTGTTGCTCCTGGAAAACTGTTTCTGGGTGGAGTTGCATGCATGTGAATGCACAACCACTTCCTTTATGTTCTCCCAGCCCTGGAGTAATCATGTATATGCAGATAGCGGAAGAGTGTTTTCAAAGCCATCATATTATTCTGGGAACAGATGCAGCTACTTTAATGATCCAGAAACCAATTCTTCATATCTGCTCTGCATATGTTGAAGCATTTTTTTGTAAGGATATGCACAGCCGTACTACTTCAGGACTGAAACTTGTCCTTGTTTATTATAAGGTTCATTATTGGTCTCCATAGTTAGCCATCCTAGAATATCCTAGAGCAGTGTTTGCCAACCAGAGGGCCAGAGACCACTGGTGGTCCGCAAGAAAATGTTGGTGGTCCGCAGAGAAATGTCACCCCCAAAGCACCCCCCAATTAAGTAAGACTTCTGCTGCTTTCCTTGCATGAAGCCAAAAGTCTCTCTCTCTCTCTCTCTCTCCTTCCCTCCACCCCCCCGTCTCTCTCTCCCACCCTGAGAATGGAGCTGGAGATGGTATTCTGCGATCCCAAATAAAGAATGATCAATTGATAGGAAAACGGGGTGGAGAATTTTTCTGCAGACTTTTTGGGGGATTTTTCCAGAGTCTCTGCTGCTTTCTGCAGAGACCCTGGGAAAATGTCAGCAAGCCACCATCAGTCAAAAGTCATATTAGTGGTTCGTGGGATTTAAAATTATGAGTTTGGTGGCCCCTGAAGTCCAAAAGGTTGGTGACCCCTGTCCTAGAGACTGACTCAGCCTATCTGTTCCTTGGGCATTGATATACCAGATGACCACACTGGACCCGAGGGAGGGATCAAATGCATGAGTCTCAAGTCCCTCATGCGAACAGATCTAAGTCCAGCCCAGCTTGAATTCCACTGACTCTTATCAATTGCCAATTGGCTTTGACCATTAGTTCAGATTTTTATAGAGGGCATTAGCACACAATAAACCTATATCCATTTGAACTGCCGGGACTCCTGATTTCCTGAGTTTAACATTTTTGGGGTACAATGTGTATGGCAAACCATGAATTGGCACAGCCAAATCCTGAAACCCCCACTCCGGTGCTATTATCTCACAAGGCAGTAAATTTACAACTTGTTTATTCTTTACAGCAAAAAAGAGGTGTGCTGTCAGGATTACATCAGAAATTGAAAGTTCCCTCCAATACACAAATTAGCATAGCTTTTATGTACTTATATATACTTTAACCTAGTAGTTCCCATTAATCTGGAAAATGGTATTGAAGCATGTTTCTGTTCTTGGGATAGTTGTTATCTTATATCATGTTTTTTTTTAACTTGTGAAGGTACCCAGAGCCATTTTGAAGTTGACCAGCCTGGAAATTGAAATTAATAAATGAAATAATGCCATCAGAATCATTGTAGCCATCATCCTATTTCTATCAGTGTTCTTATCATCTGGTTATATCACTCATTTTTCTGTTTCTTGTTAACTCTGCTAAGGAACTCCAAAATAACTTTAGAAATAAGTTGACACAGAGTACAATTAGTAACACACACTAATAATCTCTAATAGTCTCTAAAACCAAAAACTATAATGCAATAATACTTTGTTTTCCTCTCCGTTACAGATTCTTGATTTAACCACTGCCAGATCCTTACACAATAGTAGTTCTAACCAGAATTGTTCCAGTGGGCAATATAAATTCAATGGTATCTGTTGTGACTTTTGTAAGCCTGGTAAGTATAATCAAAGAGAAATAAAAGAAAAAAAAAGATTAATGTCACTATGGAAAAGTGAGATGAAATCTGGATTTTGTGATGGTTTTGCTATTAAGATGTGCTCTTTTTAGGATGGCTCGGAGGTGCTTTGGAGAATGCATGAAATTAGCTGGAAGGCAGAGGTCACCAACAGCAATAGTTCTCCACTGCAAAGATGAGCAGGCCAATCTCTGATCCATTGATGCACCATTGTCTAGTTTGGTGTTTCTCAATATTGGCTCCATATTGTAGAAGTTGAAACCCAACATTTTCAAGTTGCCAGGTTTAAAGAACGGGTCTTAGTGATGGGTTGCTAAAAAACATGATGCATTCCACCTTCTGTGATTGCAGAAACTCTCCAGTTTTCCAGGCTGGTTGCAGAATTCAGGGAGCTGAAATCCACACATCTTCAGGCAGCCAGGGTTGAGAAAAAACCAGTCTCGCTGAAACAAAATCCTAATGAAACTATATTCCAATAGCATGCAGATCTCATCCATATCATCTATTTATTCCATTGGACTATAAAAGTCTTCTGAACATATTTTTCACCAAGTGCAAGAGCTAAAATAGAAAAAAACACAGGGCTACTCCATACGGGCTGCTCATATGCATCCTCTGTGTACTTCTGCCTTGTCTTCTTAGTTTCAGATTTTGCCCGGATGGGTCTCAACAGTTGAAATGCATTTCTGCTTAGTAGACTGGGAGTTAAAATTCCCTCCATGGTCCATAATTGTAAGGAATCTTCTATTTTCAGTCAACTAATAGAGTAGTGTTTCCTTTTGCTGTTGTTTTCCTGCCAGCAAATAATATCTGGAGGCTCCACTCCACACTTTCCTCAAGTTAATCCCTATTACTTCTGTAAGAGCAATACCCATTACTGACTTAGTCACTGAGGCAGGATAGGGTTTGGTCTAGCGAGCACAGCACAAAGTGTGTTGCAATATTTTTGTATTGCTTCAGGGATTGGAAGAAAGTACATATTGACATAGCAATAAGGAAGCCGTGCTGTTTTACTTTTCTATAGTTTCAGGCAGCTCATACAAAAAGAAACCTTTAAAAATAATAACATAGCCTAAGTTACTTTAAGGACAAAAACTTGGAAGTTCAATTTTAGCCGTAGCCAAGTTTCTAGCAAAGATCCTGGAGAGTATTTAGTGGAGTTGAGACGGCCTGAAGGCTGAACAGTATCACAATGGTGTACTTTGCACAGTCAAAAGTCTGCCATGTGGTTTTGATTATATTAACTAGAAGACTGGCCTTCTTCATGAAAAGAGCTATTTATTGCTGCTCTCTCTTCTCATTCTTTCTCTTCATAGCACCAAAAGAGAAGCATCCCCTGCCAGCATTATCCTGGTTTATTTAATGATTATCAAGGTGTTTCCTCAGGGCATCAGAACATTTGACCATTCCAGAGAACTGCAGCAGCTCCATATCTGTCTTTCTCATGAGCTTTGACTGATATGCTACAGGGGAAATGTGTCTCAAAATATTTTAAGATGGATTATTCAGGGCTTTAATGCCATAACTTCCATCTTTATTGTCTACCCCATCCCTCCCTCAGTGCTCCTTTATGCTACTCATGCACACGTGCAATCTCTTATTCTGACTGAAGACAGTGTGGCATTGCTTCAAAGGTAACCTGATCACCTGTTTGTTTTTTCCTGAAGCAAACATTTTGAGGAATCACTCCTTAAGACAGTTCAAAGCTTTTCTCAAAACACTGAAACATTAACACACGATGTAAATATGTAGTGCTGTGAATGGAATGTAAAGATGGAGAGAGAAGCATGCTGGTGGCAGCATTTTTGTTTTCTCTTCTGTTCTCCTGACAGGTCTATGATCATTTGCTGCAGCCAACTTGTCATGGCCAACTCGCCACAGGGCAACTTACAGCAGGACAAGAATTATGCTAATATCAAAGAAATGGTGGAATAGAATAAGGATGAAAGGATGCAAAAGGAGGGACAGAATGAAATGTGAATGACAAAAATTTAAAATAATTTTTATTTATTTTAAAAAATTAAATTCAATTATTAAATTGCCCTATGACGCATTGTCCCATGGTGAGTTGGCCATGGTAAGTTGTCTGTGGGGAGTTGGCCATGGGGAGTTGTCTGTGGCAAGTTGGCCATGGCGAGTTGGTCATGATGAGTTGGCCAGAGAGTTGGCCACAGAGAGTGGATGCAGCAAGTTGTCACATTTTATCTCCTAACAAGGAAATGGGAATAGTAAGTAAATGAGAAGACCGTCATACTCACTTTTCATCCTAGTGGATAAAGTGTCATTCCCATAATCCTCTTAAAAGAAAATGTATCAGTAAATCTTCTTTTGCAAACTTAGTTTAAGTCATGTGGTCAAATAAGATACTAACAAGTAAGCTGTTTAAGCCCCATGTATAAGCCTTCTTCCAACAATGTATTCCACTAGATGATTGTGCATAGATTGTGCATAGATTGTGCAAGTGAGTCAGGAAATCCAAAATGGTCAAGAAGGGGACATTCTTGGACTTGTACTCTCACTTGAGGCTTGCAAAACTCAATTTCTCTATAGATGTTATTTCTTTCAAATGCATATTCTTAAAATAATAAATGGGAAGCAAGCACTAAACAATGTATTAGTTTGAGGTATCATTTTCATTTCCCAGAATGCCTTTGGGTCTCAGATTAAATCCCAGTAGAGACATGTTTAGAAAAGGAAAAACATGGATATTTTTTCTAAACAGAGCAGACCAGAACAGGAAATGAATGAATGAATGAATGAATGAATTAATTAATTAATTAATTAATGTTAACAGCCTGAATTCAGGGGTGGGATTCTACCAGTTCTGTCCACCTCTGTAGAACCGGTTGCTCTGAAGAGCAGCAGACAGAGAGCATACATAGAACCAGTTCTATGTCTGCTGCTGTCTTGGTCCACATGCCCGCCCAGGCTCTTACCTGACCTTTATTTCCTACTTTTTCAACTGCAACTGCTTTGCAATGGTTGAAAAAGCAGGAAAAAGGGTGCTTTTTCAACCGCTGTGCACTCGCTGTCCAGGTAGCTAGCTGATGACGACATACACAATATACGCGAAGCGTGCATTTGCACGCCAAAACATAAAATCACCGAACCAGTAGTTACACCGGTCAGATCCCACCCCTGCCTGAATTGCAAGATGAAGGCCACTGAAGGGCTCAGTGATCTTAGTCTACCTTAGTCTACCATCCCAGTTCATTGCAAATTGGTAGACATATGTTTTTCAACTTCTGTCAGTCTTTTGAGGTAGTCCAGATATGGAACCAATACCATGAGTACTAATATTACCTTTATTGTGAGGTTACAGTCGCAGAATCTTGCAAATCTAAAAGCATTTCTCTCTCACCTTGCCTTTACTTTCCAGAGAACTAGAGAAAGATCCTTCTGAGGTGTTTTCCACACCTCCATTTCTTCCATGGGATGAGGTATTTCTAATTTAAGGAGTGCCTTAATTGCAGCTGCTCCTCCCCATCTTTTGAAAATATACCCAAGGGCCATTGTAGCTTCTCAGTCCAAGGGTAAGAGAGGATGATTGTGCCAAAGTCATCTAGATAATTTCTGTGCCTAAGAGAAATCTAGGTCTTTCCACACCTAGCTCTGCACCATTATACCTACACCACGGTGATTCAGACTGACTATTGCCCCAACTCCTTGGGTCATAAGACAGAAGGTAGAGAAAACATAGGCAGGACTTACAAGACTCTGTAACCATAACCTATCTTGATAAAGAATAATGTAGCCAAAGCCATTATATCAGTTATTTTGCTCATCTGATTTTCCTCATAGGGCTGAGACACATAATATGTAAGCTGATAGTACAGAAGTCCTGTTGATGGACTAGTAGATGGAACACTACTAGTACCATTTGTAGTTACTTATGGATTTCACAGTAACTAATCTATGAAAATTCTTACAGGATGCTCTCAATGTTTCAAATGCCTCCCCTGGCCAAAATTTGCCATGTTCCTAAATCAAGGATTTTACTGGCTTTTTCTGAAGCATTTTCTTTTACAGGTTCTGTTGCCAAATCATTAGATTGCACAAGGAATCCTAAAACCAATTGCAAACCTTGCACTGAGGGTAAAGATTATATGGATAATGACAATTATATGACTACTTGCTTACGATGTAATTACTGTGATGCAGAACAAGGTATGTATGATCAACAATACTGTATGTTATTTCGACCTCAGTGTATTTCACACAGGAGAAAAGGGTGTTTAGTTCATTTGATTACAGAAAGCCTAAGATATGACCCACACAAGCTGCCAATATCCAACAGGGTTCTTGGGCAGCAAAATAATTTTTTCTAAATACAACTTAAAAACATGTAAGCATGTTTGTGTCAGTGGTGGGATTCAAAATTTTTTACTACCAGTTCTGTGGGCGTTGCTTGGTAGGTGTGGCTTGGTGGGCGTGGCAAGGGAAGGATACTGCAAAATCCCCATTCCCTCCCCACCCCACTAACCTGCTTTCCAGCTCCGTTCTCCTGTGCAGGGCAACAAAAGAAGACTCAGCCGATCAGCTGGGACTCGGGAGGCAGAGAATAGATGGGGGCGGGACCAGTCAGAGGTGGTATTTGCCGGTTCTCTGAAATACTCAAAATTTCCGCTACTGGTTCTCCAGAACTGGTCAGAACCTGCTGAATACCACCTCTGGTTTGTGTACTGATGTATGATAGTTGGAAAAAAATATACAGTCTGGAGTCACTGACGTTTGGTGCAGATTTTAGCATTTTAAAAAAACCTGACAATCCTAGAATTGGATGGCAATTTGAAAACCACTTTGTTCAAGCCCTGATTTGATGCAGGAAGTACACAGTTACAGGACTTTCATGAGATATTTTTCAACCACACAGGCATGTTTTCAAGTAGAGACTGGCTTTATGGGTGACGTGTTTTGGATTTAAGAGTTTCTCTAAATGTTCAGTCAAACATCTATTACATTTTGTAATAGATGTAGGGGTGTGTGCATAATAATAATAATAATAATACATGTAATAATAATACATGTAGGGGGCGTGCATAAGTGCACCAATTGTGCCTACTGTCCCTGTCCTATTGTTTTTTATTTTTCTTATAAGTATCTATCTCATGTACTCAAAACTATATTTATTCTTATACCTGTATCTTGTAAGCAATTGACAAATCAAATAAATACTAAATACTTAATACATTTTACACAGCCAGTGGCTGTGCAAAGAATAACCTTTTTGTCTTTCGTTTGAAATTCTTTCATGAATTTGAAGAAGAGTATTATTTTCCTCGAGAGGGTGCCTAGTCTTCAAAGCTTGGCAGGCATTTAAAAATGAGTTTTTTTTTAAAAAAAAAAAATTGAATAACAAAATATTTCCATTTATTTTAGGGATGGAAACTGAAAAAAACTGCACCATCACCCAGAATGTAAAATGTAGGTGTAGGATTGGTTTCTTTTGCAATTCAGCTAAATCTTGCCGCCACTGTGAGAAATGTGATCAGTAAGTATACCTACGAAGAGTGACAAAATTAGATGCTCATATATTTCAGTGCAGATGTGACAATTTATCTCTTTTCAACCTACCTGAAGGTTCACCTCTTGTATTGCTTATTGCGAACAAGAAGTCCTAGAAAGATTTCTTATTGTGGAACACAGAAATCAATCTGATAGATCACGGGTGTCAAACTTGCCACGTCACGTATGATGACTTTTTTTTCCCTCTGGCAGAGTGGGTGTGGCATGTGGGTGACACATCCAGCCTGTGAGCCACCAGTTTGACACCCCGTGATAGATAGACATGTCACATCCACATAACACCCACACATATTCCATAAGTGTGTGTCTCCCCCAGGATTTAATATCTAAACCATTTCTTTTCCCCTTTCTGAGTCAATGGAAATTTAACTATTCTCTATCAGGCTTTGATATTGGGAAGAATCTGTTCAATCAGGTGAGGATAGTAAGGACCTTATTCAATCAAGAAGAGGTAGGTAGGAATACCAGAGGAAATATATAAGCCTCCGAACAGATGGAGATCTTCTTCATCCCTTACATTTCTCAGGTTGAAGGAGGGAGGGCTATAAAACCTGAAAATATTTGGGAGGGAGGGGCAGGAAGCACCAGTAGACAAGGAAATGGAAATGCAAAGAGTGACCTCTAGCTGTCTATAATCATTAGAGGGAGAAAAGGAAAATAGTAAGGAAACTCAAGCAGATGCCTCAAAGATGCTTTTTCAAAAGGCACTGGGCTGTTTTTTTCCTTTAGGAAGAAGAAGATGTTTCGCTTCTCAACCAAGAAGCTTCATTGGTTCTGGCGAGATGGTAGGGGAAGGATTAGTTGGAATCTTCTTGGAACTGCTGAAAGGACTGTGTTGTAGACAGGAGATAGATAGTGTTGTATGCCTTCCTCTGTAGAGAGAGGGCTGCTTCCAGTCCTTCCAGCAGTTTCAAAAGATTCCACCCTCATTTGCACTCTGATATAGCTGACCCTGAGTGTACGGACAAATCCCCAAGTGGCCTCAAGAGCTCTCAGCTAATGTGTCAGTATTCCAGAAAAACTCGACTCCAACAGATAACTCTGAACCAAACATGTTCTCAAAGTTCCCTTTAATTAGAGTAATAAACTGGGAAATCACATCTGGGAAATCCCGAATCTGAAAGTCCCGGGTTTCCCTCCAATAAGTAAAATATTACAAATCCACCCCCTGCATTCCTCATTGCATCACATGCCCCAAGCACCATCCATCCCAACTTGAGACATCCCTTCTACTACTCCTCAGCCAAGTGCAGGAACAACATGACCTTGATTCTAAAGAAGAATGCTATTATGTCTAACCACATACGTTCCATGAAATTCCCCCCTCCCATCTTCCCAGGCTCAAGAAGGTGGCAGCGTGGAAGCTTCTGGTGCTAATATGCCTTCCAAAGCTGACATAATGACCAGATGACTGCAAAGAAATATGATCCTTCCAAAACCACCCCATCCTGTCAGAATCCTTCCTTCCATCACCCCCACCATTGCGCCAGAACTGATGAAGTTTTTTGGATGAGAAGCAAAACATTTTCTTTTTCCTCAAGGAAAAACACAATCTAGTTGCCTATTGAAAAAGCATCTTTGAGACAGCTATGACCTGGATGACTGAGAATCTCCACAGACTGAAGCAGATGGGATAGGAACTTTGATATCCACACATTTAGCAATTATTCAGACTTCAAACAAAGCTGAACAAGTATTTGTAGAACCAGGCCTCACACTTATGGCCATTGCAGTATTTCCACAGTCATATGATCAAAAAAAAAAATTCTATCAAGAAATCAGAACTTGAACAAAATTAAGTGTTTGAAGCATTAAGATGTACTTGCAAGTCATGAAAATTGAGCCATAGTCATATAAAAGTAACTTTCTATAATAATTATAATTTCAAATTTATTATTATCCACATGGGAAGATTGTAAAATAGATAGAAGACCCTAGGTATTTTTTCTGACTAAGACCTTCTACTTCTATAGAAGGCGAATAACTAAATTTTCCTTCAGCATCTTCTATTATATTAGACTAGTGTACATGATATAAAATAACCATCTAATACTCTCCATATTGTAATTCTTCAACTCTACTGTATAACACTAGTGCCTTTCCCTCTCTCTCTCTCTCTCTCATAACTACTACTTTACTTTCTCTAAATCTTAAATGTTAATCTCTTTCTAAATCTCCAAGAACAGTAGGCTTTATGAGATTCTGCGAGATGCCTCCTTCAATCTGTCATTACCCTGGGACATAAGATGCACAATAACTTATCAAACACCAGGAGGTGCATTATGGTTGAGAATTAATCTCACTTTTGTGTCATGTGTTTTACTATTTCAGGCGAGCCTCTGGTTTTAGGTTGTTGGGTTGTTGTTTGAAAAAAGGTTATTTAGGTAGTTCTCACGTATGGCCACAAATATGACTTAAACTTCTATTTCTAAGTGCTCACATTCAGTGAGTCATGCCTAGCTTATGACTTTTTTGCTGAAATCCTCAAGCAAATCACAAAATTGTAAGCAAATCCAGCTTCCCAAATTGATTTTGTCTGTTAGAAGCTCTCTGGGAAGATTGTAAATGGAATTCATGTGACCCCAGGACATTGCAACTGCCCTAAATGCACGCTGGTTGCCAAATTTTGATTACAGGACCATGGGGTCAAGTTCAAGGACCAGTCATAAATCAGTTTTTTCAGCAACTTCCAAGGGTTTGTAAGTCAAGGACTACCCATATCTACAGCTGTGCAAATATTTATGATAGAGATTAAAGTGAAAGACAACTTCATTAAAATGAACCAGGCGATTGAACTGGAACTGGGATTTATTCTAATTGATGGATTGAGTGAGATACCTCTTCACAGACACAAAGGCATATTTTCCTAAACCGAATCAGTAGTCAGAATCAAATCAAACCAATGTAATGGTTCAGTTTGAAGTTTTAAATCAAATTGGAATCAGTTTTCTGATTCATATTATTTGATGTACAAATTCAACTATATCATTGTAAAATCTGACAAGATTTCCTATTGGCATAATCTGAATTTTCCTCTTTATCACATGAAACCTGGAACGGTTCCATTTTGGGAAATTGCAGATATGTCACCTGATCTTATCCGTGACATCTGACTCTGACTCTGAAGTGAGGAGAAGGTGCTCATCTCCATTTCTTAGCCAAAGGAGCCAGCGTTGTCTGAAGAATTTCACTGATTCTGTGACCAGCATGATTATATGCTGATGGACATAGAACGCTGTTACTTTCCTACCAAAGTGATACCTATTTATCTACTTGCACTTCCATTCTTTCAAACCCACTAGGTGGGCAGGAGCTGGAGCAAGAAATGGGAATTCACCCCCATTTCTTGCACAGCACTCAGGTCTCAAACCCGGACTATCAGCTTTCCAGCTGACAAGCTCAGTGTTTTTAATTGCCTGAGTCATGGGTTGACATATGGGTTGATATTTGATTATTACATGCCTCTTCTCTGAGTGTTGCAAGTTTCTTCTTGTAATTTTAAATGTAACATTTTTATGGCAAAGGCTCTGATGTAGCTGTTATAAATAAACATTACTTATCTATTTATTGAATTTATGCACCACCAAATCTCTTGACTCATATCAGCCAAATCCTAAAATTGATTCTGGATGCCCAGAACTTTTTTTTTTTAAGCTGAGAAGGCAAACAGGAGCAGAGTGTACAATCTTCAGTTTCTTTTCTTCATATATATCTCTCTCTCCACACATTGTGGGAGATTGCGGGAACCTTCCTTGTCAGCAAGCATTTCATTGCACCTCTCACCAATTTGATCCATCAAGACTGCAGAATACACCAAAATTCAAGAAGGAAAAACTTGATCAGATGAAAAGCTTTCTCTAATTGGACCTCTTCATTATTATTCACTTTTTTTATCTGAAGGTGTGAAAACGGGATCGTTGCAAAAGGCTGCACCCCAACACAAAACACGGTTTGTGGAAAAAAAGATAGCGCAAAAGGTAACTTGATTTGATTAATGAACTATGTTTAATTAATGCTCCAGAAAGGAAGAGATGCAAGGGGTAACTGAGGAAGTTGTGGCAGCACAACTACACAATGGAAACCCCATCTCTTTTTGTGATTCGTGTAAAGGGTCTTTGATTAATGATTGTAACTTTCATCTTAAGTTTGTTTGATACCCCCCCTGTTGAAGCCCATGGGAAAGAACCTGATTTGAATGTATGCAGGGCCATGTTTCAGCTCATTGAGGCTCTAACAGCCAGTTTGCCCAAAACTCTTTCTCTGCTGTTACTTCCTTTCACTTCATCTACTCTCTTAACAAGCAAAGGGGACCAAGAAAGGAATGGAGTCCCAAATCAGTTGGTCTCTAAAATTGAATAATATGTTTGGATCTAATCTTGTGCTGGATTAAATCTGGTGTTGGATAGACTTCTGCCAGTCTGAAGAAAGGGGTGCTTTCCAACATGGCTTCCCACTAAAGACCACTGGAATGACCAGGCAGTGAGGAGAAGGCAGAATTGATCAATGGTTGTGCTGCCCCTCTCTTTGGATGGAAGTTTGGGTCCTTTATCAATCTTTTCCAAAAGGCATCAAACCCACTCTTCAATATCAGTAAGCATTGAATAACACTTTGCATAAATAAATATTTATTGAGGTCCAACCCCCATCTCACCTGCCTTTGATTCCTCTTCTGATCATTGACAATTGCAGAAATCTGGCCCCTCATTATTTTTGCTTAATATGCAGCCCGGGTGAATCGAATGGAAGCAACAGTTTTGACTTAGTACTCATTTTTGAAACAATTTAAAATCTATCTTAAGAGTTAAATGACTCTTTCCATGGTTGTAAGTACGAGGACTCGTCATAACTCACCTTTTCACTGCTATTGCAAGTTTGAACAGTCACTTGTCAAGGTGAATGTCCATATGGTGAATGCCCATATTCGTGCTCTTCACTCATTTGGATTTCGCTAAGTGTCTGGATTTTGCAGATACTTGGCCAATCGTCAGAAGAGTCATTGTCAAACTTGCTTCATCTTCCAAAGAGTTTAAGCAACATTATAACTGTCTAGGATATGCCCATTAGTTCAAGTGAAAAGAGATCTTACCTATAGAGCAGGAGTATCAAAATCAAGGCCCAGGGGCCGGAACCAGCCCATGGGTTGCTTAGGTCTGGCCTGCAAGCAGCGAAGGATTGGCCCACAGTGCCTCTGCCAATGAAAATGGAGCTTGGGAGGGCCACTGTTGCAGCCAAAAACGGAGCTTGGGAGTCCATTTTCTCTGGAAGAGCATTCAGGCCATCCCAACACAAGTGATGTTGAACTGGCCATGCCCACCCTGGCCGTGCCCACCCCAGTTCCCCAAGGTCAAACACAACCCTCAATGAAATCGAGTTTGACACCCCTGCTATAGAGTGTGTACTATCACTACTATATGTCTTTTCAGCACATAATTGGACATCAGCATGAGATTAGCAAAAGCTCCTGGTTTGAAATGGTAGCATCAATGGATAATTAATTGTACCATTGGTCCTTAACTTAGAACCTTGACAAGGGACTGTTTGAACTTACAATAGCACTGAAAAAGGTGACTTATGACCAGTCCTCGCACTTATAACCAGCATAACATGCCACAGTCACATGATCAAAATTTGGGCACTTGGCAACTGGCAGGCATTCACAATGGTTGTAGCTTCTTGGGTTCACATGATTGCCATTTGTGACCCTCCCAGATGGCTACCGACAAGCAAAGTCAATGGGGAAAACCAGATCTGCTTAACAACTGCATAATTCACTTAACAACTTCAGTGTTTTGCTTAATGCAAAACTGAGCAACTCACTTTACAACCCCCTTGCTTAGCAACAGAAATTCTGGCCCCAAATTCTGTCTGTAAGTCAAGAGCTACCCGTATTTTGTTTCATTCTGTTTCATTCAAAGGAATGCTTACAATTCTGCCAGGTGTGGTTTCTGTTTCCATTTTTAGCACTGCATTTGTTGCTTTGTTTAACAGAACAGATTCAAAAACCTGCAAATCGACCCATATGGATTGGAAAAATGTGATGTTATTAAATATTCTTCTTCACAGATTATTTGCAATTGCTTTGGTTAATTCCGATTCTTGGAGTGATTGTGGGACTGATTTTATGGTGCTGCTATTGTAAGTTGATACCACTTTTCTTTAAAAAATGCAGTATAAACTTTATTATTTTTAAGTCAGCAAGTATGCAGAGGAACAACTATCTCCCAAAGCTTTCTTCCTACATTTAAAATCCAATTGTTTCAACAATTTTGGAAGTCAAGGTTCTTCTTTAAGATAGAGAAAAAAATTCTTATCTTGGACAACAAATTGAAGGGAATCCAAGAATATTATCTACTCGCTTTATCCTAACCTTTGGCATCACCTGATTTAAAAGTATGGTCCCTTATGAAATGCATAGAAGATTTATCATGGCAGCATTTGAATCATCTGTCAGATCTGCCTGCACTTTATCTTCTAAATAGAAACGATCCTTGGCTCCATTTGTTGATATAAGATATAATTTTATTAGTAGTCAAGTGTATTGCAGTAATGCCAGAACTGAGAATTGCATGCCAAAATCCCGAAGTTCAACATTTCCTTCCCTTAACTGCCTCCCATCGCTGATCCCCCTGTGACCAATCAGATTCAACCCAGATGTTTTCAGAATGGTCACTTCAACGGTAAGTTGATATGCAGCTGCCTTCTTCTCCCAGCCCGGTGACTTTGAAGCAGTGTCTCAGGCAGATACAGCAGTTACTTTCTCTTTCCCTCAAGCATTCTCCTTCCCATCCACCCTCACCAGAGTTCATGACAGACTGTCACTGCCTGGTAACAAAGTATACCAGCACCCATATGTAGCAGCAGGCAAAATTTGAAGGCAAACTTTGGGTCAGATACTTGTTGCTCCTATTCTACCAGTTCTCATGTTTGTATACCTTTATTGTGTCAAGACTACACCAACCAGATTTTTGTAGCTTGTGCATTAAATAAAATATGGAATTAGATACAGACAACATCCCTAAAAAATAGGAGTCAACCACAAGCACCTTGTCAGGCACTGGCAACTTGCAATCCCAGTGCCATATACACCATCTCACTTCCATGTTTGGGTGCCTCTCCCAACATCCTTTTTGAGCATCCTGCCATTTTAAGGTGGCAAATAGAAGTAAATTAAAAGTAAGTTTAAGAAATCCAGTCATCACAAATACCAGAAATTTCCCATGAAATTACTGCATTTCATACTTAATATAAGCACATTCCTAATATGCCATTTCTGGTTATTTGAAGACTGTCTAGCAAATAATTCTTTGTGTTGCTTTGTAGGTCGAAGGTACAGAATTCAAAGGAAGCCAAATCAAAAGGACCTTAATGATGAAGCATATGTGAGTCTCCTTTTTTGAAGTAATCCAGAGAACTAAGGGTGATAAAGACTAACCCAAGGCATTGAACCAACAAGTACATAATAGCTTCTGTTGAGCTCCTAATGATAGTAATGGTGTTTTTCCACTGCTAATGCTTCCTTGTGGTTCTTATCTTTAAATTGCCCAGTGGTTTGGGGAGGAGGTTTCCTCCAGATGTCCTTTCTAATCCTTGAGGTAAGGTGTGAGACCCATTTGCTAGAAATGATCATCTGTGCAGGGACATCTACTGAACGATCAAAATCGTTGCCATGACCATGCTATCTAAGTCTGCCCCATAAAAATAACATGGGTCTCCATACACATCCGAAAACTGTAATACCCTTTTCTTTGTCAAGAAAAGAATGGGTTCTGTCAGACATTGAGAAAATTTTGAACTACATACTGTACCTTCTATGCCTGTATGAATGCATGCATGCATGCATGTATGCATATATGTATTTATTTAGGCATTTGTTTTTTTAGCTTTGCTGCTTGTTTTGTTCAATGATGTGACATTTTAAGGCCATAGTTATTGTTTTGAATTTTGTTCCTCATTTACTTGTGCATTAGTAACCTCATTCACTTACGGGTAAGAGATGTGTGCATGCATAAAATAGGATGCCAGAAAATGAAATAGAGACATTAACTTCAGACATTTTGTCTCTGCTGGGACAGTCCTGACTTAAAATGATTCCTGAATGTAAACCAGTGCTTGTTTCAATAAACTGTTCCAGTCTGTAGAGATTCTTGTTGTTTATTTATTTTCCTCACCACAAATTGAAAATTACTTTGATTAAAAAGAGAAGAAGTCATCAGTTGAACATCATAGGTCCAGGCCAATAAGCACACGTGTGGAAATCCAATGAAATGGATGGGAATGAACTACAATTGTTAAATGTTTTCAATTTCCTGTGAATTCAAAGCCACCCCTTATTTGATAATGTTTGGTTACATTAGGATCCATCTCCTTTATTACAAAGAATAAAATCAAATTCAATCCATATATGCTGCTTTTGCTGAAGTGTTCTTTAGATATGATAAGAAGCTTCACCATTTGGGGACAAAAGTTATATTTTGCCTCGTACTAATAAAAAGTGCCATTTGCTTTATAGAATTTGCACTAAGAATATTAGAAGTCACTTCTTCATATTTTTTCTTGTCTGTTTCTCTTTAATCCTTTTTCCTTTTCTTGCACCTTTCCCCTTTTCTTTGATTTCTTCTTTCTTCTTCCTGACTTTCTATTACTTTATGTTAGCTTCAATTTTTTGATTTAAAAGTTTTAGTAAAAATTAAATATTGAAAAAAAAGAAGGAAACAAAGCTTGGTGGTGTGAATTTGGTTCATCTTTTTTTTAATTGTTTCCTTTTAGGAACTTAAGAAATTTGAGTATCCAGGTGCGTAAAAAACTAAAACATAATCATTGCACTGTATATTTATATATATTTATATTATATATATGTGTATGTGTGTGTGTGTGTGTTTATATGCTTTTTTGCTTGGGCTTTATTGGGCTATAGTAACAGCTCGGTTATGTCATTCTACCTGTTGTTTTGCATGCACACTGAGAGCTTCTACACAAGAGACAAATCCTTGTGTGTCCAATCACACTTGGGAAAATAAAGTATTATATTGTATTATATTGTATTGTACTGTACGGAGTGGTATTCTACTCTACTTCTATTCTGTTAACATTTGCTCTGTACTGAATGGTCTTTCACTGATGCAAAATGTAGCAATTGAGTTGTTTGTCCCACTTGCCTTGGCTAGGGCTACAGGTCTAGTAACGCTTTGCTAGAATCTCATGATTCTATTGGTTTTTTCCAATCCAAGTTTGCTATGCTAGCTTGATAGAGGCAAATAACTCCAGCATTGAATTGGTTTCCACTTTCTTTCTAAGTTCAATTAATACATGGCTTGTGGTGATCTTCTAATATAATTTACAACTTGGGACCAGATGAACTCAAGGGAGAAGGCCTTCCGAGCCCTAAATGAATTGGCTCGCTTGCTAAATTTGACATTGCAGTTCTTCCCTGGACATGGCTACTATTCTTGGTATTCTTAATGTTCTAGGCTCTGGAATTTGCTCCAGATAAAGCATTTGCTTCCTCTCAACTATCCCACTGAGCAATGTATGAACCACATGCAGCATCTAATACCCATTTTGCAGCTCAGCAAAGATTGCCATAATTTTCTCTCCTTTCACTGACATTGTTTTGCTCAATGCCATTCTCATTTCCAGATCAGATCTAGAAAGAAACCTGCACAGAAAATCCTATCCAATATAGCTTTCTTCAAGTTTGTAATCTTGCACAATGTTATTTATGAAACACATGGGAATGCTATATCTAGGCCTTTGCTACAGATATTCTATTATTCAGTTGCCTCTGTTACTTCATTAGCTGATAAACATTATTTTAAGAGTATTTCTGTCAGAGACTGCTTTGAATTCTTATAAGCTCATTCTTCAGCTATCTAGCTACTGTCCTTTGTTGGGCATTTTAAAAACTGCTGTTGGGTCTTCTCTAATAATTCTTACCTTTGCATTTTTGCAAAATATTTAAGCTTTTGTTTTATAGTTTTATTAGCCATTTTCTCCAGCATTAGCTTTGTTGCTGTTACTACTGCTCATCTTTTCTCATGGTCTAGTTTCAACAGCTATATGTTACATCTGCAAAAATCATGGCCTTAACAATACATTCTTCTTCCGTGCCTCAAAAGTGTTTGTTTTAATATTAATTAATATTAACATCTCCACTGTATTTATACTCTATGTTACGGGTGTCAAACTCTTGGTGTCACATGATGTATCACGACATTTTTTTCCCTTTTGCAGAGCTGGGGTGGATGTGGCCTGCATGTGAAGCAACTGGCCTGCAGGCTGCCAATTTGACATCCGTGCTTATGTTCTCTCTCTCTCTCCCTCCCTCCGTCCCTCCTTCTCTCTCTCTCTCTCTCTCTCTCTCTGTTTGTGTACTACATGATAATAAAAAGAAAAATAGACTAACGGAGCAAATTTAACAAGGATGAAAATACCACAAGCAGAAAAAGAGAAAAGAAGAATATTAAAAAAACCTGAATAGGTTCTCCTTTTTCTCTGTCTGCTAATTTGCAATATTTATAGACATTTAGAACCCCTCAGAAGCTAAACTGTAAGAGATTGTATTGGCTATGCTGCATGATACATTCTATGTTTGGGAACCATTTTTGTTTAAATTTAGCTAAATATATAGCCATATATACCTTGGTTGTTAGAGTGATGTCTTTTCACTTCATTATGTCTACGGATCACACTTAAAATTGATTGAAGACAATGTTTTTACCCATTTGTACATCATTGATTATTATAATTGCATGCCGTTCTTCTTATTTTCCTTTGCAGATATTAACTGGAAGCCTTACATTCCTGAAATTGTACGTGATATGGAAGTGAACCAAGTCAGAAAGCTTGTTCGGAAATTGGGTATTTGTACAGCTCAAATCGATGAGATCTCCTATGACAATGTACACGATTCTTCTGAACAAAAAATAAAATTACTGGAACGTTGGCACGAAACCCATGGGATAAAAGGTTCTCTTCAGACTTTAACCACCAGTCTGAATGAACTTAAATTTTATGATGCAGTTGATAAAATTAATCAACTAATCGAGATAAATTGAGCCATCCAGAAGATTAAAAGAGGTAATCTTTAAAATGTTCATCAAAGTGTAAGGCTTTTCTTAAAAGTCATAGTTGTGTTATTTTTTTTTAATTATTAAATTTATATGCCACCCATTTCATAATCAAGCAACTCTGCTACTCTTATGGAGTAGGACTGATTCAACAGACGGTTCTTTTGGGAATGGATCTCACATTCCCATTTTTTTCAGCCCTTTATCTGAAAAGAACAACTTTTGTTTTGTTTTCCAGATGTCACTATGTGATCAGATTGGACTGTTCATGTTGACATGGCATATTTTGGCATGCATAACACCAGCAACAGGACTAGTTGATACAGCAATGTTGCTAGACAAACGTCCTTCAAAAATTACAGTATGCTACCTTCAGGCGTTCTTTGTCAATTGCAATGTCACTGCTTTACAAGAACATAGGACATTATACAATTTATGAAGGAATTCTTCTAACTAAAGTATGATGTGTGGTGTGTAGGGAAACAAAATAACCTCCACAAAATTTTTGCTGGTGGCACATTGATCATGTTTCAGCAGGGGGCAGCGTCTGATTACAGGATCGTGTCTGGGCTCAGAATCTATGTACAAAGATAATAGATCTCCAATGATGTAGACCAGGGGTCAGCAATCTTAAATATTCAAAGAGCCATTTGGACCTGCTTCCTACAGAAAACACCAGGAGCTACAAGCCCACGTTCGATTATTTCCTGAGTGGCCACAAAACTAGCATCTGTACTTGAATTAAACATTCTGTTTTCTTCTGAAACTTTTATTTTCTTGGATTTATCCATGGTTGGCCTACTGGGGTCAAAAAGCTCAATAAATCACGTGCTGGCACGTGTCACACATTGGTGGTTTTGAGTGATGGAGCTGCAGCAGAGGGATGAAAGAGCCACATGTAGCTCCAGACCCACAGGTTGCTGACCCCTGATGTAGACCATGGTTCTCAATCATTTCTTCATCACAGAGCCCCTTTAAATATCTTTTGTGGCCACGGACCATGGCCAGGACCCTCAAAACTTAACTCAAGATTTAAATCATAATATTTCCTCAAGCCTTTGCAGACCCCCTGCGATGACATCAACAGAGGTCCATGGTCTCATGTCAGGCTACGGAACTTTTTCCCATTCAAACAATAAGAATGAACTTCTGAGAACCAAGCGTATCAAAAGGAACCCTTTATTGAGATGAGACAGTTCATGTAGAAATTCAAAGCAGCGTCTGAGGTCCCTCAGGCATACAGTGATAGATAAGGGAGTTTAGAATCCCCCCCCCCCCCCGCATCTCAATGTTTATTTAGGGAAACAAAAGCCAATATGTTAATTTCCGTCCCAGCCCCTCTGGGAGGGGATCCTTCCCCTTTAGGAAGGTTTTCTCTCACGTACATTTCCCAAGACGTACCTAACTTCCCCCCCCCAACCCCTTTTTTAGAAAGGACTGTTTTTGGAGATTTCCCAGAGCACTTCACTGTGGAGTTTTATGGTCCTCTCATCTCCTGGCTGTGCCGCTCCGAGGTGTTAGGTTCTGGCCATCTGGCTTCTCTCCCCCCCATTGTATCATGTATGGGTGTACAAATTCGATATAAGGTTAAATATATTCAGGTTACATCAAGAAAGGATTTCTTTATCAGTTCCCCCCCCTTTTCTTCTTCCTCTGAAGAAATGACAGATACACGGATCTGACATCTACAACATAAGAACCACTGATGTAAACTAAACTAGGAAGTTTTAAAAATCCAGCAAAAGGGCGATTGTAAACTGCTTTTGTACTGTTGCTAAGCATATGCTACATAGTTATGTTCATGAGTTCAACAACAGTTGAGATAACTTGAAAAAGCCTTGCTTATCCCCTTATAGAATGCTTTCTCTGCAGATAGTACCATTTCTGGAATTATCCATGTACCTCATGGATGTTAAATATCTGGTTTTAAAAAAGAAAATCTTTTTTATTTATTTATTTAGTCAATTATTAGATAACAGGTATAAGTATAAACATGGTTATAAATACATGAAATGAATACGAATAAGAAAAAAGAAACAATAGGACAGGGACGATAGGCACATTTTGGTGCGCTTATACATGCCCCCTACAGACTTCTTAGGAAATGGGTGAGGTCAATAGTAGATAGTCTAATGTTGAAGTTTTTGGGGTTTGGGGAAGAAACCACAGAGTCAGGTAGAGTATTCCAGACATTGACCACTCTCTTGCTGAAGTCGTATTTTCTGCAGTCAAGTTTGGTGCAGTTTATCTTTAGTTTGTATCTATTTTGTGCTCTTGTATTGTTTTGGTTGAAGACGAAGTATTCATTGATAGGTAGGACATTGTAATATATAATTGTATGTATTATACTTAGATCGAACTGAAGGTGGTATAGCTCTAGGTTGTCTAGGTCTAAAATTTCAAGTCTGGTGGCATAAGGTATTCTGCTATGAGTAGAGGAGTAGAGGATTCTTCTCGTAAAATATTTCTGGACTTTCTCAATTGTATTAATATCAGATATGTAATGCGGGTTCCAGACTGATGAGCTGTATTCAAGTATTGGTCTAGCAAATGTTTTATATGCTCTAATTAGTAGAGTGATCATCTTTAGTTCCAGTTCCTGCTGTTGAAATGTTTATTTTTATATAGTTTTGTTTGGTGTCATGGTAGGCTCTGAACTGAAAGGATTCTATAACTGAGTAGATATTAACAAAAATGAATGAATGTAGAGCTGTAGTGGCACAGTGGTTAGAATGCAGTATTGCAAGCTAATTCTGCCAACTGTCAGAAGTTCGATTCTCACCAGCTCAAGGTTGACTCAGCCATGCAAGGAATCTAAATTCACAAGCTTTTCACTCCTCTTTTCACTGTAGCTGAAGAATCCATACTTTAGGATTAATTTATCTGTGGAAACTAAATTTTGGTGTATATATTATTGACGTATAAAATTAAATATTTCTCATAGGATGATAGCACTTCACAATAGTCCAGATAAGAAACCACATTTACGAGTACTAATGCAATTTTATTATAAGTTGTACTATGTACAGCTATGTACAATATACAAAGTTACAATATTGCAAGTCTGGGTTTAAGTCAGGAGTGGGATTCAAATTTTTTAACAACCGGTTCTGTGGGCATGGCTTAGTTGGTGGGCAAGGCTTGGTGGTCATGTGACTGGCTGGGTGTGATCAACTCAATATCACTCACATCGAGGCACACATCTCCTCGCCTGGCCTCTCATGACTGTGGGGATGCTGCAACAGTCGTAAATGTGAAAAACAGTCATAAGTCACTTTTTTCAGTGCCATTGTAACCTTGAATGGTCACTCTACACAAGCAAAGTACCAGCAAAGGAGGAAAAAAAACTCCAGAGAAATTCCAGAGACACGAAGTCTAGTCCTACCAAGAATATAATAAGGATTAATGGAGAGGCAATTTCTGTAAGCAACACCAGAATGTTTCTTTCCTGCCTTCCTTACAGGATTAGGCCAGTAATTTCTTCCAACAACCAGTTCTCCGAATTGCTTAGAATGTTAACAACTGGTTCTAGACAATAGGTGCGAACCTCTAGAATCCCACCCATGGTTTAAGTGTTTTATTAGTTTATCAAAATCAAAATATAAAATACAGAAATGTAATGAAAATAATGGGAAAATAGGAGGAATGGGGGAAAAGAACCAGTATAGGATACAGGGAGAAAGGAAAAAGAAAAGCTTCAACTTCCAACTCCCTTTGTGCAACAGAATAAGGTAATAGCATAAGTTTATATTACGTGGTGCAGTGGTTAGAATGCAGTATTGCAGGTTAATTCTGCTGGCTGCGAGCAGTTTGATCCTCACTGGCTCAAGGTTGACTCAGACTTCCATCCTTCTGAGGTCGGTAAAATGAGCCAGATTGTTGGGGGCAATATGCTGATTCTATAAACTGCTTAGAGAGGGCTATGAAGCACTGTGAAGTGGTATATAAGTCTAAGTGCTATTGCTATCAGTATGTCATGAAATGTATACCTCTGCAGCTGGGATCACATTATAGTTGGACTGACACAACATGCTTAATTTGATTTCACAAGTAGACCATTTTCTAGGTTGCACAATATATTGAAGCATAAACTAGCCTGGATTAAAATAACCAAGGCTTGCACCCCACATGAAACCAATAAAAAAATCTACCACACATTAAAACTAACCAGGTTTAGTATCTGGAGCAAATATAGCCATTATGTTAATTAATGACTTGGTTAAGCATGTTGAACAAATACATACTAAGCAGATGTTGTATTAGACCTATATATAAAATCTTCACAGCTATATAAATGCTCAGAAAGGCATTCTGAGAACTAAAAAGAGTTAAAGTCCCTCCCATAGCAGCTACTGAAATTCAATTCACAGCAGTTCGATTCTCACCGCTCAAGGATAACTCAGCCTTAACTCCTTCTGAGGTCAGTAAAATGAGGATCCAGATTGTTGGGGGAAATATACTGACTCTCTAAAACCACTTAGAGAGGGCTGTAAAGAACTGTGAAGCAATCTGTAAGTCTAAGTGCTATTGCTATTGCTATATACTAGCCATTTCTGTAACAACAAAGGTATCTGATCAGCAAAACCCAAAATCAAAGTTTCATTTTTTTCCCCTCCAGTTCAAGCACAAAGTCCAAAAGAGGTTCCCAAGTGGAAACAAACTTAATTGTATTCTTTTCTTTAATCAAAACAGTCAATAGAATCTTGCAAGTCTGGAAACACATCTCTGTCCCCTTACCTTTATTTTCCAGGGAATCCCTTCTAAGACACTTCTATTACTTCTGTGGGCTAAGATGTCTCTTATCTTCCTCCTCCTTTTTCTCAGAGATATTCCCACAGAAAATTACAGAGGATAAAGAGCCCCTACCCAGGGGTGGGATTCTACCAGTTTGCACCTATTCACTAGAACCAGTTGTTAACATTCTAAGCAGTTCGGAGAACCGGTTGTTAATCCTGTAAGGAAGGCAGAAAGGAAACATTCTGGTGTTGCTTACAGAAACTGCCCCTCCATTTAACCTTATTACATTCTTGGCAAGACTAGACTTCCTGTCTCAGGAACATCTCTGGTGTGTTTTTCCCCTCCTTTGCTGGTACTTTGATTGTGTGGAGTGACCATTTAAAGTTATAATGGCACTGAAAAAAGTGACTTATAACCATTTTTCACACTTACACCTGTTGCAGCATCCCCACAGTCATGAGAGGCCAGGTGAGGATATGCGTGCCTCGATGTGAGTGATATTGAGTTGGCCACACCCAGCCAATAACATGACCACCAACACTATGTCCACCCAGTCACATGATCACCTAAGCCTCTAGACAACCACAAAATAAAAATACCCTTCTTTACTCTCCCCTTCCTTTCATAAAAATTGAACTCCACTTGTATTTGCCTTGTGCAGTGAAAACCACAGCTCTGTGTATCATGATAGATTCAAGGTCTGACCTGAAATAGATTCAGACCTGTGTGCTATAATTTCTACATGGAATTTCCCTATCAATTAACTGCTCTGAAAATATTTTGTTCAAAAAAAAAAAGAGCTTTGATGTATGACTCATCATGCCATCTGATCTCACAAGGGCCATTTCAGGTGGAAGAAATAAGTTTTCTATACTTAATAAACACTCACAGAGGGGAAAGGGTGAGAATCACATAGATATTGTGTCTATCAATGATTTCTTATAAAACTGGAGCTTCCAATTGGGCGGTACAAAGCTCAATCCTCAATCTCATAGTCTTTTTTTTCTATTGGCCTAGATCAGGAGTGGGGAATTAGGACTCCTTTACGACGTGTTGACTTCAGCTCCCAGAATCCCATGCTGGCTGAGGAATTCTGGGAGTTGAAGTCCACAAATCACAAAAGGGTCATAGTTCCTCACTTCTGGCCTAGACAAAAAGATGGAAGAAATGTTTACCAATCTTCAAGTAAAAAAAAAAAAATCTGGGTGGGAGCCTTAAAAGTCAGGAAAAAAGTTCTAAGCAATCTTGATATGTTACAAATTAGCCTGAAAATAACAATGATATTTTGTTGAGACAAATGCAAAGTTATGTAGTTAAGATACAGAATTCAAATGTGCTGGTATACAGTGGGAGATATCTGACTTGGGGATGATACTTGGGAATATATAGAATATATATTAAACTGCAGGCTGATGTGGCTACGAGAAAAATGCAATTATGGACCAAATTGTCTATGGTGTAGTTTCCAAATCTCAGGAAATAATTGTTTCACTTTATTCTGTGTCAGTCAAGGTCTACTTTGTGTCTTGTATTCATTTTTACCGTGCTTTAAGAAGATTTCAGAGAAAAAAGAAACAGGTTTAGAGAAAGGTCATAAGAAGGAATGATCAGGAAAAGGAAGTCCTCTCATGAATTTCTGAGTCCCATTCTTGTTGGTTGTAATAAAACTCGCTTGGCTATGAAGTCAGATGGGAAGACTTGAGAATTATTAAGTCTTGAAAAATGAAAATGAAGGAGAGGAGTTGGAGCACCTGAAAAGGACTGAACAAGATTGAGAACTTTCTTTTTCATTCTGCAGGGCAGGTTATTTAAATTGTAGGAAGGGACTTTCCAAATGTACTTTAAAAAAATCTTTCTGAACTAACTATGCAGAGAGGTTTGGTTGCATAGCTTGACAGATAGCATTAGACAAAGAATAAGTGCTAAACATCACGGTGATCAATCTTATTTTCACAAGGAAACATTTCTTAGAATAAAAGAAATACATTCTCTGACACTTCCTGTTCTAAGAGACATAGAAGTCTCCAATGGAAAAAATGATTCACTAGAAAAAAAATAAACCCGGAACTATGTTGCAACATACCAGCAATTCAGCATTCCTTTAGGAGAGCGAAGCTGCTCGTGATGAAAACACAGAAATGGAAAAAGCATTAAGAATTCCCCCCACACGGTGTTGAACTCAGACTCCACCCAGAGAGTTACAGATGCTGACAAAAGGAAACATGTCCATGAAGATTATCAGTCATCCATATGTAGAGTTACCTGGAAGTTGAGTCAGGTCAACTGGATTACTTTTTTTTTTGGTTTGAAACATTTCACTGCTTATCCAAGCAGCTTCTTCAGCCTGCGCAAGTTGGTCAGGGGGACAACATAGATGTCCTCCAGAATGATTTCATTCCTCACTTCCTCAATATTTTCTCTTAGGTTGGATTGTTACGTGTGTGACTTCCCCAGGGAACCTGTGAGCTGGTCTTGATCTTCCTGGAGACTGATGCAAGAGCAGCATAAAAAAATGGGGGAGAGCAGGGGTGGGATTCTACCAGTTCGCATCTATTCGCTAGAACCGGTTATTAACATTCTAAGCAGTTTGGAGAACCAGTTGTTAAGAAGAAATTACTGGCCTAATCCTGTAAGGAAGGCAGGAAGGAAACATTCTGGTGTTGCTTACAGAAACTGCCTCTCCGTTAACCCTTATTACATTCTTGGCAGGACTAGACTTCCTGTCTCAGGAACTACTCTGGAGTTTTTTTTCCCTCCTTTGCTGGTACTTTGCTTTTTGGAATGACCATTCAAAGTTACAATGACACTGAAAAAAGTGACTTATGACCATTTTTCACACTTACAACTGTTGCAACATCCCCACAGTCATGAGAAGCCAGGCGAGGAGATGCGTGCCTTGATGTGAGTGATATTGAGTTGGCTACGCCCAGCCAATAACATGACCACCAAGCCACACCCACCACCTAAGCCATGCCCACAGAACCGGTTGTTAAAAAATTTGAATTCCACCCCTGGGAGAGAGATTGTGTCTGAGGTCTTCACCACCACCACTACTACTACTACTTCTCTTCCTCCTCCTCCTCCCGCTTCTCCTTCTCCTCCTCTTTCTTCTTCTTCACATATTCCTGCAAATGCAAAGTCCACTTTTCAGATCATTGAACAGCACTTTGTACAGCCATCTGCATCTCTGGGGTGCAGGCCCACGGCTTGCATGTCTTTGTTGATGGTGTCTCACCATCTCTGTTTTGAATGCCCATAAGATCACTGGCCATTGACTTCTAGCTGGTAGCAACAGTCTTGGCAATGGTCCCTGTTGTTGCTGCCCAGTATTCAGTGCCATACAGTGCAACAGGGCAGATGGTTGTCTTGTAAATCTTAGATTTAAGACAAGTTCGCATTCGTCTGTCACGTAACACACCGTGAGTTCTCGCCAACACATCCAGGCTGCATTTACCCTTGCTCGCACCTCACCATTGCCTTGGAGATGGGATCCCAGATACCAAAAAAATGTCTACCTTCTTTAGGTTTTCTCTATTGATTTGAAGTGTTCCAGGGTAGTAACAGTCTCTAAGTATTCAGACCTTCACTTCTATTGAGGAAAGGATTTTCCACTTTGATATAAATGGATGCCTTCACTCCTCTCTCAAACCTTCTATCGTCCTTGTCCCAGATGTAAATATTATTGTTCTCAAAAGAAAATATTTTTTTTAAATGAAGGAATGTCATTGATTCTGTGGTGTCATTTCTCCTGTGCTGGGCCAACCTATCATGTAAAGGTGGCTCGGTTTCTCGAGTGTAGTTGAAGTGAGCTGCATATACCACATTACTTTTCTTTCATTTTGGGAAAAGGAAACCCTCCATAGTACAATGCATTAAGGACATGACACATTCAACCTGGATGAGGATCAGAAACGAAAAGACAGTGTGAGGTCTGTGGTTCCAATGGCTAATTAAGTTAGTAGGTCTGTGTGGTTTAGGTTGGAACAATGAGATTGGGAGATGAGAATTGACCTTTTTCTAGTTATACCATTCAACTGAAATGCTCTCCAACTCCAATGGCTACTGTTTAACTCCATAATTGAATATAAAGTAAGAGACTGAGTGGGTTTTTTTCTGTAGGGTTTAATTGAGAACAGGACATTTCAGCAAGAAAAGTTTGATGGGAAAGGAAGTACTAAATCATAATTATACTTTCTTTTTCCAGAACAACTTCCTTCCTTCCTTCCTTCCTTCCTTCCTTCCTTCCTTCCTTCCTTCCTTCCTTCCTTCCTTCCTTCCTTCCTTCCTTCCTTCCTTCTATCCAGTCATCCATCCTTAGATTTTCTTATTCATTTTTTATTATGAACAACAACAGTCCATTGCTTCTGTACCCGTTTTTGTTTGTGTCAGTGTTTTTGGAATTCACATAAAGGCAAAGAAGGAAAAGTAACTGAGTTACTTTGTCTTTTTAACTCTGTCTTTTAATTTTGTAATTGCCCAAAATCATTTCAATAGTGAGGTGAGCTATGTATAAATGTGATAGATGATGATGGGAGGGAGGGAGAGAGAGAGGGAGGGCAGCAATACTATGAAAGTGTTTAAAGAAATTCATGCTGGCACCAGCAGCTCTTGATAGAGTTCTTAACAATTACAGAGAGGAGCAATTGGCATGCAATTCCTAAAACTCTGAGAATTAACTGGGAATTCTAAGATTTACATTTGGAGGATCCCATCTCACCAGCCATTTGGGCATCATTCACGGAGTCCTGAGAAATAGGTTTCAAATTCCAATGCATACTAAATGTTGGGATTCTTAAGGATTAGATCATTTGCATAAAATACTGTATAATGAGCAATGAAATCCAAACTTTCGGTTCCAAATCATTTTTGCTTACAATTCAACTGACCAATACATCACACTGTGCGTAGCTGACCCTCTGTTTTCTCTATCAAAAGTGCATACATGCGAGAGCTCTTGTCTATGTAATGACAGCATGAAAACTTTCCTGGCTGCAATTACGACAATACCATTCCCACGCACATACATTATGTGCCAAGTGAGATTATTTTTTTTAATCTACGCATAGAAGAAGGATGATGACAGGAATTTTGCAGAGCAAGTGGCTACAGGAACATTGGCATTTCTATCTGAAAAATGATTTGCATATATCTTTCAGATTTTTGTTTTTGTATTTCAGAAAATATGAAGTAGATTTTGCTTCCGTTGCAGAAAACCTATTTCAGACAATTTCAGCTAGACATCAACTCTCTCAAAAATTAAAACAGGAGTTGTGCTTAATGCTCAGAAAAGATCTACAGGTTAGGAAAAGCTGCTGTAGATCCTCTTTGAACAAAACCCAAATGGAGACCAAACATCCTGCAATAAGATCCTTAATCCTGTTCTATTGAGTGCCCAAGAGACATCCTTGCATTATATAAAGAGGTTTTGAAGTATGGGTTATTATTCATTTTAAAAAACAACATTGATCTGGAAGCTCCTATTTAAATTTTCAATCTCTCACAATTAGAACCTTCAGTTTGAAAACTGTATAATTTGGAATTAAACCTTCACGTTGTTCAAAATCTGGAACAATTTTTTAAAAAAGTTTTATCATTAAATAGTTTATCTGTTTATACCACCTTAGGGGAACGTGCTCATGTGAAGATTCGTGAAACAGATCCTTGTATATTTATTGTTTAGGCATGCCAAAGGTGGTTTTTCAGGAGGCAACTGGACTTTCTTATTTTTCCTTTTGAAGACATTTTGCTTCTCATCCAAGAAGCTTCTTCAGCTCTGACAGAATAGTGGGGAATGGAATCCTGAAAAAAGAACTTTAGGCCAACCATGACCTAGATGACTGAGAATCTCTACAGACTATTGCTTAGGCATTTTCCACAATTAAATGAAGAGGGCTATTGCTTATGTGTGCTCACACTCAGCCAGCCCTGAGACAATATAAAGCTTCAGTATTTTCAATTCAGTGCAACAGTGTTTGGATGATCATGCCCACATTGATGTAGACTAAAAGATCCACCAAAATCAAATATTAAATGGGTACTAAATAAACTGTGCCCTGTTGGGTTACTGTTTCAGAGACATTTCCTTACCTAAACAGAGAAACAGAATGAACACAGGTCGTTTGGAAGAAATATCCTTCTAGGTTCAGTTCCAAGTGGGGAAAAAGACACTGGAAACATGGAGGCTGTTTGGGAAGGTGGTTTAATGGTGGACCGGACCACATGGCTTGGAGCTCCTGGGCAAAAAGGGAAGAGATGCTGGGAATCCCTTGATTTTACACCCTCTGTTGGGCTCCACCTTAGTGCTTCCTGTTCCTGTGTAACAAATGTATCCCATTGGCTGTCAGACTCCCAGGGATGGGGGTCTTAGCTAACTTTGTAGACTTTGGAATACACGGCTTCACCTGAGTGCTGGCTAATGCAATATTCCCAGTTGCCATGTGGTGAGATGGGTAATCCTATCATTTCTTGAGGGCCATGTATTAATCCCATCACCCTGGAGCTGAAGTGGGGGCAGGGAGCTGCAGGAAGCTACTTTGTCTTTAAAACACATTTCTCCTTTTCTCATCCAGGGAAATATAATATTCTGCCTTTTTAATATTTACTAGAATATTTCATTATTCTAGGAGAGGGGTGGGTGCTAACTTTCTACAGGTGATTAAAAAAAGCAGTGGAACAGAAGTGACTTCTGATTTCCTACAGGCTTCCCCACTGAGCTTCCTTATGTGAAGATGGCAGGAAATATCTGAAATCTTTCTTCCTTCTTTCCTCCCTCCATCCTTTCCTTCCTCCCATTCCTTCCAGCTTCTGCATTTACTTTGCTTGTGGGGAGCATTTTGTAAATTAGTCCAATTGAGTTACCTTAGTTCAAAAATTGTTGCCCTGTGATGCACTGTTTCAGCCAGTTAAAGGTCATGACAAGAAAAGTTCTAGTTACTATGTAGGTAAGATTGATGTTACTGAATCTTTTTTTTCCATTCACAGAAATATCCAATAGATGGCAGGCAACCTACTAGATTTGCAGTAATCAGACTGCAAATGAGGACATCTGTGTCAGAGCTGCCAAATCAAATACTTGGTATAAACTCATTAATAGTCAGGAACATTATAAGCTCCTCTTGTGCAATCAGTAATGATGTAAGGCCTACCACCTGATTGAGAGGCAAATTTCCCAGCCAGTAGCTAAGAAGATGGCTCCATTTCCACATGGCTTCAAATGTAATCAACATTTTGAAAGATGCAAAGTTCTTTCTTTGCTTTTTCAGCGGGCTGGTCCCTTCCAGCTCTGTTCTGATTCTGATTCCATAAAATAAGGGATACGAAATGCCTTATGAAAGGCCAATTTCCCACAATTCGAAGGCTGTAGGTGATTAAAGCCTTATCTGGCATCCTTACAATTTTTGCCCTGAAATATAATTTTTAAAATATTAGAGAAATTATTTAAAATGATGAAATCTGTGGAGACGGACTATACTAACTGCATTAAGTCAACTTAAGTTTGGAGAATTGTTGCTGGCACGCGACTCAAAAGCTATGGCTGCCTCAGACAGAAGGCTGCTATTATAAACAATTGAGTGGCCTGATAGCATGGAGATATTTTCATCCACATGTTTCCCCAATTAAGTGAACAGCAGATTTAAAGGAAAGGTATATTAATCAAAGGAACAATGAGAGCTGGGTTGTTATGATATGGATTTCCTGCCTTGGCTGCGATACAGGAATAATAAGTAATGGTAATAAGAAAGATTTTTCAAATGCTCACTTATAAATGTCCTGGCACCCTTCTGCCACAGGGAGGCAAGAAAATAATGGAAGACTAAACAAAACTTTGAGAAGGTGTTAAGTTGCATGATTTGAATGTATCTAACTTTCCTCCATTACAGGAGACTGAGAAATGTTCAGCAAATATGGGGGGAAGGGAGGATTTTTCATACTCCAAATTAGTGACAGCAAGCAAGTCAAGCTAAGCCATGATATTTTCTTGTCTCTTATTATCAGCATTGACTTGGGAGTCATTGCGAAGAATCAGACGTGACTTAGCAACTGAACTACCAAACAATAGTTCGCCATGAAATTAAATTGAAATGAGGTGGAGGAGGACTATTTTAGAAAGAGGATTGTGGTCTCTTATTTTCCTTATTATTTTTTAAAATCCCATTACAGTAGGGCAAGAGGCCAGCTGACCAGACTCATCATGCCCATGCCATCTGCATCCCTGCAATGCATTTGCAGTTATTATTCATGACAGTTTGGTATATTGCCCCCAAACCATTGTTGTTCTTTTGTTCTTCAGTCACCAAGTCACGTCTGACTTTTCACAACACCATGGGCCACAGTACACCAACGGGGATCCCACAGTTTCCTCAAATTCATCTTCATTGTATGGATGACTGTATCAAATCGTCTCATCCTCTGTCATCAAAAGTAGTCCAAATCAGCCCCTCTAAAAATGCAACTCACAAACCTCCCAAATTTCTCATCAGTGATCTCCAAAACTAGAGCAACTGGATGAGAAAACAAAGAGGAATGCCTTTTTTAAAAAAGAAAAGAAAAACAATATTCAATGTTGGAATATGATAAACATAATCTTCTGCAGTCTGTTGGCCTTTGCACTGTTTTCAGGACTTCTTTTAAAAAAAAAAACCAATTTACAAAAAGGTATGGCTTTGGAGGCATTTGTGGGATTGAGGGATAGTAGGGGGTAGCCACAAACAGAGACCAAGAGGTGCCAGTGGTTCTTCTTAATCTAAGGGTAAATTGTTCTCCTGGTTAAAAGCAGCTGTATATGGTTTTTTTCTTTCTCAGTTTAACTGCTGCTTGAGGGGACATAACAACTTTGAAGGCTCTGAGGTAGGATTGGCTTCAGGCTTTGTAAATAATACTTTCATTACCACAGACTTATTTCTACTAAAACCCAAAGATCCAACTTTTCTCCAAACTGGCACGTTGTTCCTACAGTCTACGTGACATAAAACACCATACTGAAATTGTGTCACTACTCCATAAGTAGCTGAGACTTTTCTCACCTCACCTGGAGGAGTTGTTAGTACTATTACTGCTACATTATGCTTTTATATTTTGTTTAAATATAAAAATGTGTGACCCTTATACATTTTAAAGGACAGGTATTGTAGGCTGAGTTGGAAGGTGGGATTAAATATGTTATCAATTTGGAGTCATTACATTGCCACAAAGAGACCCAAGTCTAGCCCTTAGTGAATTCAATTGACCCTTATCTAGCACAAGTTTAGCTTTGACCATTCATTGACCAAATTCTTGCATATAGGTAGCAATAAGGAAGTCTTAACATATATTCCTGGTTATTTGCAACTGCAGGGTATTTGACATATAGGGTTCACATGTTTGAGAAAGGATAATGCATTACTTTAAACAAAGTAAAATACTGGGGTTTTTGTGAAGATTTTCCAGGTAACTAACATTTCTTTACAAATAAAAGCCACTGTGGAAGATTATAGAAGATTTAACAAAAGGAGCTACAGGCCAAGCCCCAGTTCTTGGAGTTGGATTACCTGAATTATCTGAAACTGACTGATTATGCAATTTGGCTCTAACATGACTAGCTCTCCTGACTGACATAATCCTTTTACTAGGCACAGGTCGATATTTAATTGGTCTTTTCACTAGTTGCTTTGAGTATACAGATTGAATCTCGTTCTTGTGTCAAGTACCTATATTGATCACATTGAGATCAATGGGGGGACAACTGTGAGAAAACAAGTTCTCAGACGGGTGAGTGTGTGTTAACAAAATATGTGCTAATTAGAGCAATGTTGAAGTACATACTTATAGAAGTTTCTATGGCAGTGATACTGATATTCTATTAATGTCTATCTAGTTTTTTCTATTAGGACAAAACTTTCTTGAAGACAATAACAGTAGAAGGGTGAGAAAGTAACCTGAGATAAGTTTTAAGTATCTATTATGTTACATAAGCATATTAGAGTATGTCTGTATCATTTTCTCTTGCTTTCCTAAAATATATAATATTCTTTTGCCTGTAGTAGTCCCACCCATTATTTTTTTGTAAGGAATTCCTCCAGTATGCACTGTTAAATAAATGAATACTACAGTGAGCCTTGGCTGTTGATTTCAGGGGTCCTGCATTCGATTTCACAATTTCATGTAATAAACTTGCAAATCCAGCAATGGTGCTTGAAAATTTTATGCACAGGTAGTCCACAACTTACGACCACAACTGAGTTCAAAATTTCTGTTCCTAAGCGAGACAGTTGTTAAGTGGGTTTAGTGCCATTTTACCATCTTTCTTGACTCAGACATTAAGTGAATCACCACAGTTGTGAAGTTAGTGACACGGTTGTTAAGTGAATCTGGCTTCCCCTTTGACTACACTTGTCAGAAGGTGGCGAAAAGGGATCACGTGATCCTGGGCATTGCAGCCGTCATAAGTATGAATCAGTTGTTCAGCATCTGAACTGCAATCATGTGACTATGGGGATATTGCAATGGTTGTAAGTGTGAAAAACGATCATAATCTTTTTCAGCGCTGTTGTAACTTTGAAAAGTCATTAAAACCAATAGTTGTAAGTTAAGGACTGTATAAGCATAACATATCATCATCTTTTAATGGCCCCATAATCGCTTGCAGGGTGGAGTCTGAGCAACTGAATAGAGCTAACAGAGTGTTCAATGGCTGGATGCCCTTCCTGTCACCAATGTGGAGTTTTGTTCAGGAGATATATTATCAATATGCCCAGAGAGAGAAATATCTGTCTCTACCTAGATACAGTATACAATCTAGGCAGATAGGACCTTGTTGATGACCCTCACTTTGTCAAGGACCTTGGAGTTCTCATATTGAATGACCTAAGCACCAAAGCTCACCGCAACTGTATTGCCAAAAAGGCTTTAAGAGTTGTAAATTTAATTTTATGAAGCTTCTCCTCTGGTAATACTGTTTTGCTAACTAGGGCATTCAAAACTTTTGCTAGACCAATACTTGAATTCAGCTCTGCTGTCTGGAATCTGCACTGTATATTGGACATGAATACAATTGAGCGAGTCCAGAAGTATTTTATCAGTAGAGTACTACATTCCTCTGTTCGCAACAGAATACCCTACAGCACCAGACTTGAGATTCTTAGCTTAGACAACATTGAACTACGCCGACTAAGATTAGACTTAAGCATAGTACATAAAATCATATGTTACAACATCTTACCAGTTAATGAATATTTCAGCTTTAACAACAACAACACAAGAGATATAAACTAAAGATATAAACTAAACTCCAAACTCAATTGTAGGAAGTATGATTTCAGCAACAGAGTGGTCAATGTCTGGAACTCACTACCTGATTCTGTTGTCACCTGCTCAAACCCCCACTCCTTTACCCTCAAACTAACCTCTATTGACCTCACCCCATTCCTAAGAGGTCTGTAAGGGGCGTTCATAAGTGCACAATCATGCCTACCATCCCTGTCCTATTGTCCCCAATTATTAGTTCCTATTTCTTGTATTTAACTTATGTTTATTCTTGTTTCTGTTATATTGTAAGCTTTTGACAAATAAATAAATAAACAAACACCTAGGATTGAACTCACAGCCTGCTGATTGTGAGGTGACAGTTCCACCTCTAGGCCACCACACCACTCCTGTGTAAGCATAACATATGAGCCCAGCAAATTGTAATTTATTCTTTAAAAATGATTAAGCATATCTGTTGTGCAGAGTCTTTCCACAGTGCTGCATTGAAATGCTTTTCACTCTTGTTGAACCAGCAGAAATCTATACTGGTATAAAATTTCCCCATTTGCTAATCTCTATTGTGTCTCTTTTACACATATTTCCAGTTAACTGACTAAATTATGTTTGACAGTGCATTACAGATTTTCTTTGAAGGCTGTTCTTGGACAATATTGCAATAAGAAGGAAAATACTATTTTGTACTGCTAAGAATTGCTTAAAAGTCTCTCAGTCATGAGCTGGGGATGGAATAACAGCAGCGTCTAGTAGACATAACAGGGGAAAAAAATTATGCCAGACACATTTGGGCTGGATTTAAGTGCAAGGAATTCAACTGAATTTGCAGTTCCTCGTTAGTAATCATATCCCAAATACCTTAAGGCAGGGGTGTCAAATTCATGGCCCCCAGGCCAAATGTGTCACGCACTGGCCATGATTTAGCAAAGAGGGGGAAATTATGATACATTACATGACAACATTGTGATTATGCGAGTTTGACACCTCTGGCTTAAGGCTACTAGCTCTCGGGAGCACTGAAGAAGCTGCCTTAGGGGTCTTCTCCTGACCTAGTGGGTCCAGAGGTGGTATTCAGCAGGTTTTGACTAGTTCTGGAGAATCGGTAGAGGAAATTTTGAGTAGTGGTAACCTTCCCCAGGAGTGGGTAGGGAATGGAGATTTTACAGTATTCTTCCCCTGCCATACCCACCAAGCCATGCCCACCAAGCCACGCCCAAAGAACCGGTAGTAAAAAAAATTGAATCCCACCACTGAGTGGGTCCCTGGTGCCAGATCATTTTCCTACTTCTTACCAGAGAGTAGAAAACCTGGAATCTCATGGTTTCATGAAATCTGTCAATTCCATTTCTCCTGCTTTTGAAGATAGGCTCCAACTGAAATGGTCAATAAGGAAGGCCATAGTTTTGTGTCATTTTCAGATAGGGAACCCAACATATTTTAATCCCTAAGATATCCTTAACATTAACACTACAAGTTCTGAGCTGTAAAAATTCAGGCCACTTGATGGAAACATTCAAAGAATTAGAGTTTTCAATATCTCTTGGCTGCCTTTCAGGGCTTATATAGCTCTAGGCAGGTCACCACTGTTAGCTACTTAACATTGCCTTTGAACTTCCAACTCCAAAACTCATGGGGAAAAAACCCAGAACAAAATTCCAGCCCCCATCCCCCTGTGTCGTGTATGGCTTTGCCTTCTTCTTTCCCTATTGCCTCGCTCATTGCAGGCCTCACCTTTTAGTGTGAAAATTATCTGTGCCTCTATTGTATCAACAGTAGTAAAAGTGGAAGTTAATTATTTACTTAGCACTCGTAGCAAAGTGCAATAAAGATTTCAAAAAAAAAACACCTTTAAATTATGCTTCAATACATCAATCATCTTAGTTCCACAAACTAAAGTTTAGATGATGTATGTCTTATATAGATACAATCTGCTACGGTTTAACTGGCATATGCATTCCATTGATATGACACTTATGCAATTTTTTTTAAAAAACCCACTAACCAACAGAATGCATATAACCTATTTTTAAAAATCTCCACCAGCTTCCACAAAACAAAATGGCACCTAATATTATGAAGCACTGTAAAATAATGACAATTGGGTAACCTCATTTTTAACCTTTTCTTAAATGTTATTAATTTGACACCTTAAGGATCGAGCTGCCATCTTTAGAATGGCAAACTTCAGGAAGATAGTGCTCCAAACCAGTGGGCCCCAAACCTTTGAAACAAAGGGGACTGGAGGGGCACAGTTTTGTGCACTACTTGGATCTCACACGTGTACAGATGAAGCCTTCCTTGTTTGCTTGCTTGCTTGTTTGCATGGCCTGGTTCCTTACAGGTCATGGACTGGTGCTGGTTCACAGCTCAGGGATTGGGAGACCCCTGGTCCAGACAATACTCCAGGTTATCTTCTATATAACAAGCGTAGCCTTTTGTTGTGCCTTACTAGCAATATGATTAACCAAACTCATCCAAGAGATTCTCTCCTTCGTATTGGGGAAGGCAAGAAGTTATAATATGAAAAAGTGTTGTAACGTGAAAAAGTGCAAAAAAAAATGGTACTGAGGTTTACATGTATATACAATTGTATATACATGTAATATACAATTTTTTGTACATGTATATACAATTTTTTGTACATGTATATACAATTTTTTTTTCCCCAGCATCAGAAAGAAGTGGTTTTTCAATTGCAGGAAGTTGTTGTAGCTAGTTAGGAGACAAAGCCTTCTGGGTATAATTGATTAAAGTCTTGTCAAATTCAGGCAGCAGCACAAGCCACCCAGAGGGTACCTGTCAACTAATTGAGGTCTCAAGGCAGATCTTTTTAACCTGAAGTTAGCACATATTAGCAAAGCACTATGAATAAAGAAAAGTTGCTCAGATGCCTGGTTAGATACTCAAAAAGCCTGAAAATAATCTGATTTTAAAGCTATGCCTGCTGGACAGAAGGCATGAAGACAAAAAGCAAGACATGTTCTCCTTTTGCCAGATGTCTGACAACCCTGTTTCGAGAATACTTAACTGTATTAATTCTAAAACAATGGCCTTCTTAGAAATGATAAATATTCAGTTCATTCCCCAAATTCATCCGTCTATTCGAGAAGTTTTATCTTAAGAAAATATCTTTTTTTCCTATTGCAAAATATTCTGATTTCTGGAAAACCTAAATATAGTCTAGGATTCCTGTAGGCTTTTGAAGTAGAAAGAGGAAGGAAGGAAGGAAAGGCAGCTATAATATATTATTATGTCAAACATTCTGTTGAAATATGCCCTGTTTTCCTTTACTAGGTTGGTGAGAGGAACATTAACATCCAAGCGGGGGTGGGTGGGGGTGGAATCATAAATTCTGTGTCAGCCTTGATATTTTTTACGAGTATATTTTACCTCCCAATAACCATACTAATATTTTACTGAGCATCAAGTCATGAGTGACCCTAAACAAAAATGATCTGAGCTCAAACCTTCAGCTATTCTAATGTCTAGATAGGTGACTGTGCCTCTAATGTTCCTGTTAGTTTGATATGACACAAAAATATGGGCATAAATCAACATGTCTCACTACAGTCTCCAGGCTAATGGGAAATAGTGCAGCACACTTCCTCTGTGTTCGCGCAGACAACTTTATGAGAATCTAACATTTCTTTGTGGTTTAAAAGGTCACATTAAAAAGAATTACTCTCTACGTATAACCATTTGATTGTCAGATGACTGCCTGGGTAGTAAGAGGGCTTGATTAAGGAGAATCTTTCTACATTAGTCAAATGAATAAGACACCTAAATCTGGCTTTCATAATATAATGACTTGAAGATTAGCATCATTTCACTGGTGATTGTTCTACAGAACTCCTGAAGTGGCTAGTATCAAAGCAATGTTTTTCTCATGCGGCCATTTTAGGAGACTCATGTTGAACTTTCTAAGATAATTTGGAGTCTTGGTAACACTATCAAGAGAAGCCTAAATAAATATGCAGCTCTAATGTGGTAAATGAAATACAACCATTTTACACCAATAATGCAGATGGGGTAGGATGGGCTAAAGTAAGGAGACCCAGCAGCTTAGCAAAAATGACCCAAGTACATTTCATTTAGTGATCGTTCGAACTTACAACGGCACTGAAAAGGGACTTATTACCGTTTCTCACACTTATGGCCATTGCAGCATCCCCATGGTCATGTGATCAGAATTCGGATTCTTGGCAACTGGTTCATTTTTATGATGGTTGGAGTGTCCCGGAGTCATGTGGTTCCTTTTTGCGACCTTCTGACAAGCAAAGTCAATGGAGAGACCAGATTCACTTTTTTTTTTTAAGAAAACTTTATTGAATTTTATTACATAAAAACATTAAAAAGTATATAATTCAATAACAGCTGTTTGTGGTGCATTATCATATAACAATCATTTGTGCGATAGTAATAATGTATACATAACTATATTCTTATTCTATCTATGTTCTATATTTAATAATCATCTATCCTTAGTCTGTCTCCAATCTATCCAATTGTACCATTGTTCCCATACCTTATAAAATATTAAAGATTCCTCATCTTTTAAACTCAATGTTAATTTATCCATTTCAGCACAATTCATAACTTTTTGTATAACCAGTTCTTCTACAGTTGTGAATGACTGTTTCTAACACTGAGCAAAAGCAGTCCTGGCCATAGTCAATATATGTAGTAATAAGTATTTTGTAGTTTTTACATTTTTTTTTTGAAGATCCTCAATAGGAAGAGCTCTGGTTCTAAATCTAATTGTTCATTGGTAATTTCCTGTAGCCAATTTTGGATTTTAAGCCAATATTTTCGAGCCTCTGAGCAAGACCACCACATATGATAATATGTTCCCTCTTTTTTTCTACATTTCCAACATGTGGGATTCAGTTTAGGGTACATTTTCGCTAATCTCGAAGGGGGTAAGTGCCATCTGTAAAACATTTTATATGTATTTTCTTTGTATGTTACTGATTTTGTTAATTTATGATTTCTATTCTATATAGTCTCCCAATCTGCTAGCTTTATATTATGTCCAATGTTTTGAGCTCAGGTGATCATACATCCTTTCACGACTTCTTCTTCTACTTCTAAGAGATACTTATAAATTTTAGTAATATTTTTTTTAATCTACTCCTAATAAGATTTTATCTAATTGTTGTGGTTTCAAATCTATTCCATAGTCCTTTATATCCTTATTGTATCGGCTTTGTATTTGAAGATAAGCCCACCAATCTATTCGTAGCCCTTGTTCTTGGAGCTCCTGTTTTGTTTTTAAATTTCCATTTATATCCAATAGATCTTTATATTTTAACATTTTATTCAGGTCTAGGTTATTTGGGTGAATCATCGCTTCCATTATAGATAGTCAAATTGGGATTTTTATATAATGTTTCTTTTTAACCTTGATCCAATTGTATATCAGCGAATCTCTGATCAAATGTCTACAAAAATATTTTTGTTTGGTAGGTCCTATTTCCCAAAGAAATGCATGCCACCCCTTTGAAGATCATGACCTTCTATAACTAATATTCTTTTATTCTTTAAATTAATCCAATCTTTTAACTAAACTAATACTGCTGTCCTATAGTATAATTCCCAATTTGGCAATCCAAAACCACCTCTGCTCTTCATATCTTATAACCATTTCATTTTTATTCTGGGTTTCTTACCCTGCCAGATGAATTTTAATGTCATTCTATTGAGATTATCGAAAAAGGTCTTATCTAATTTATCTGGGATGGTTTGGAATAAATAAAGAAATTTTGGTAATATAGACATCTTTATGGCTGCTATTCTTTCTAATAATGACAATTGCATTTTCGTCCCAAGTTCTAAATCTTTTTGTGTTTGTTGTAATAGCTTATTATAATTGTTTTCCTTTATCGTCTTGCAGTGTGCTCTCAGCCATATTCCCAAATATTTAATTTTC
Source organism: Bungarus multicinctus (assembly GCA_023653725.1). Taxonomy (NCBI): domain Eukaryota; kingdom Metazoa; phylum Chordata; class Lepidosauria; order Squamata; family Elapidae; genus Bungarus; species Bungarus multicinctus. The sequence continues at coordinate 76,290,197 of CM042844.1, read as the reverse complement.
CTTGTTGTTTGAAGTCCCAGCACCCTTTCTAATTCTATTATTTGCAGATCTGTTAGATTTTTTTACAGTCGGTGACTGTTATTTGATTTGCAGTTATTGTAGGAACTGTTACAGGTGATTCTCAACTTACAATCATTCATTTACTGATGGTTTGAAGTTACAATGGCACTGGAAAAAGTGATTTATACGACCATTTTTCACACTTATGACTGTTGCAACACCCCCGTGATCATGTGATCAAAACTCAAACTTTTGGCAACTGGCTCATCTTCATACCAGTTGCAGTATCCCAAGTCATATGATCACTACTGACAAGCAATGTCGATGGGAAAGCCAGATTCCCTTAACAACTGTTTCACTAACTTAACAACTGTAGTGATAACGCTTAACAAGCGTGGCAAGATAAGTCATAAAACGCGGCAAAATTTACTGAGGAACTGTTTTGCCGAAAAACAAAAATCAGGGGCTCGATTGTAGTCACAGGTCGAAGATTACCTGTACGTACTTTTGCATAACATCAGATACTTGTGTGATTGTAAATTTTTCTTTATTTTTTCTTCTTCTGTAGACTGGGAAAAACACGGGGAAAATGGGTATGTTGAACAGTGAAACTCTACAGCCTCTGTCTCTTTTCCCATCATCCTTCCCATGCCTCTATTTAGCTTATTATCAAATAGATGGGTTTGATTTTTAATTGATTTGTTTTTTTAAAAAAATATAGGTTTAATGTACTATATTCTCTCTCTGTAACAGTCAGAAAGGAAACAAGCAAACACAGGGTGCACAGATAGATTATCACTCAGAGGCACCCAAACCTCAAGTATTTAACAACGGACTTAAATCAGACACAGTTAGACTCGGGATAGAAGGAAGGGAAGTGACTTACGTAATATTGAAGCAAGACGCAAACACTACAAAGAATAAATAAGCATTTGAATGCCAACAATTGGATTCCAGGAAGGCTTTTATCTTGGCTGAAATAAAGGGATCACACAAGTACAGCCAAAAATAATTCATTCAACATTTCTCCTTCTATGAAAATCAACATCATAGAATGAATACAATTCACATCATGTAATTTCTGATACCTTATTCCATCCTTTCCCAAAATATCTGCATTTGGTAATTCCAGGTAAGACCAATCATAGACTGTCACTCCTTTCAAAAGCCATAAACCCATAATTTGTTCAAAAAGAGCTAGTTTGATATGGTGGTTAGGGTGCTGGCATTGATTGATTGATTGATTGATTAAGCAGCTGGAGAAAAATATATGGATCTTTATTTTTATATGTGATGACTGCAAAGAGACTCTTATAGTTGTGGATTTAAAGATTCAACTTTACTCATAATGGAGGAACAGATAATGAAGGCATTGGAACTTGTTGACTTGGTCAAATTGTCAGCTTTAATTAGAGTTAGCACATTGTCTAAATTTAATTATTTAAATTGTGGTGGTGCAGAGGTTAGAATGCAGTACTGCAGATTACTTCTATTGAGTGCAGTTCGATTCCCACCAGCTCAAGGTTGACTCAGCCTTCCATCCTTCTGAGGTTGGTAAAATGAGGATCCAGATTGTTGGGGGCAATATGCTGACTCTGTAAACTGCTTAGACAGGGCTGTAAAACACTGTGAAGTCTAAGTGCTATTAGAATAGAATATAATTCTTTATTGGCCAAGTGTGATTGGACATTCAAGGAATTTGTCTTGGTGCATATGCTCTCAGTGTACATAAAAGAAAAGATATATTCATCAAGAATCATAAGGTACAGCACTTAATAATAGTCATAGGGTACAATAAGCAATCAAATCATATTAGGAAACAGTTAATAAAAATCATTAGGATACAAGCAACAAGGTTACAGTCACACAGTCACAAGTAAGAGGAGATGGGTGAAAGGAAGAATGGGAGGATTAATAGTAATAGTAATGCAGACTTACTAAATAGTTTGACAGTGTTGAGAGAATTATTTGTTTAAAAGAGTGATGGCGTTTCTTGTGTCTATTTGTTCTGGTGTGCAGTGCTCTATAGCAGGGGTCGCCAACCTTTTGGACCTCAGGGACCACCAAACTCATAATTTTAGATCCCAGGGATCACTAACTGGTTCTGTGGGTGTGGTCTAATTTGTGGTTGTGGCTTGGTGGTCATGTGACTGGCTTGGCATGGCTTGTATGTAAATATTATAAATATTTATATAAATATGGAATTTTTTATAAAAAAAAGCAACTTTTACCCAAAATCAGGCAAAGCAGGCAGGCAGATTGAGTTGCTCACAGAATCACAGATTCATTCAGAAATCCATCTATCTGCCATTGGCTAGCTCAGTCTGCCACATAAAATTTGCTTGCAAGCAAACTCATAAAATTAACTCACAACACACCATGTAGGTAAATATTGAATTTTTTATTTAAAAACAACTTTTATCTAAAATCAGGCAAAGCAGGCAGATTGAGTTGCTCACAGAATCATTCAGTGATCTATCTATCTACCATCGGCTAGCTCAGTTTCTTAAATTTGCTTGCCGTGAGTCTGCACTGAATTTGCTTGCAAACAAACCTTCAATCCTAAGGGAGGTTTGTCTGTGCTTAGCTAGAAAGCAAGAAATCCAACCATTTCCTGCTTCCTAGCTAATCTAAATCTCCCGGTGCAGCAGAACAGATGATGGTCAGAAAAAGGAAAAATAGCAACTTAGCAGACAAGTTTGCCGGGTAAGGAGTGGGCGAGGAGGGCTCCCACGGACCATGTGGGTTGAGTAGCCTTGTGTTTCTGCACAATCTGGATTAATTGCTTTGGGGGGATTGTTCTGTAATTCCCTTTTTTTCCTTTTCTTTGACTTCTTCAGTTTTGTCTTTGTTCGTTTCTCTTCTTTTTCCTCTTTTTCGTTCCAAGTATTCTTAGTTTTTCATTTTCTAAGTATTCTTGTTAGTTTTTAGTCTGTACTTAAAACTTTAATAAACAAAAATAGGAAACTGAATAAGGAACTCGTCATCAGATTTTCAAGAATTCTTTTTGGATTGTTTCTAAACAAGGAAATTATTCAAAAATACATAGCTCAGCACCATACAACAGCAATCCTAGAATCTTGGCTTTATATTAGTTTAATTGCTGCTGAAGCATAATTATTACCAAACTCATCTGCAAATTTAGTAATTGAAAGGGAAGCCATTTGGATTTTTACTAAAAGCAATCTTGTTGAATAGACCAGCAGGTAGAATATTGAAAATAGACTCCCAAGATAATTTTCCAATTGAGAAACTAGATTTTGAACTTTTAGGGATGAAACAGGATCCTGTTCAGGGAGAAGTTAATCAAATAGATAGGTAGGAAATTCACTAGTTTCAGATGCAGTGTATAAATTACAGAAATACCCACTTAAAGATTTAAGGCAAATTAGACTAAATGTTGCCATCATTTATCTTGTGTGAAAATCAAAAGACAAGAATAAACAACTGTTTTTATTTTATGTATTTATTTTTTTAAAAGTCCAATCTGCTTCAATAATTCTCAACAGCATAATCATGCTTTGTTTTCCTTGAAGTTTCTTATAGTCCTCTTTTAGGAAGCAAAAGATTTCATATGAGGGAGAGTCATTATAACAGAATAAAACAGAGTTGGAGGGGACTTTGGAGGTCTTCTAATCCAACCCCCTGCCCAAGCAGGAGGCCATCCTGTCACTAATGCATCCTGTCACTAATGCACACAAGCAGATTGATCCTCTAGGATAGAGATGCCTCTTCCTGGGAGTTCAATACAATTTAATTTTCCCTCCATATTCCATTTCCTCAATCATTTCTCAACTGTTTCCAGTACTTTGCCTCTGATGGGGGAAACAGAAGGAGCTTCACTGACTAAATAAGGCAAGGTGACAGAGACATGATAGTGGAAGACAGTGGGAGAAGAAAGTCATAAATTTAAAATATTTTTTTCTCTTTCTCAGTCAGAAAACAATGCAGAACATATATTGCAATCAGTCTAAATGTGACAGGCTGAATAATTTTTGTCTAAAATGTATTGGTCTTTCCAGACCACTGTCTGGATTCAAAATATGTCAAAGTTGTGCCACTAAAATCAGTGAAATCTGGTTAGATTCAGTCCTGTTGGACAATGGGACAAATCTCTTTCAAGGTCTATCCTAAACACAGCCAAGTCTGCTTCCTCCCCGGATTTAAAAAGCAAACAGGAGACTGTTAAGCCACTCGGCACTAGCTGAAGCCGCTAGTGGAGCTGCTACAAGGAAAGGCAATCCACATCTAAAGAGCTATGGATGCCATGCAAAAAATGACAAACAGGCAGCTTTAGTGATTTGGCTTGGTAGCTTCCTGGAGACCTTTGTGTGACATGGGTGTAGATCACAAACGTGGAGGAGCAGGTGAACGTTGATAGGAAGATAAGGGAGGAGGGAGGGCCTCTCCTTCGGAATTCTAATGGCTTTATGACTTCATCCCTGAAGGCTGAAGGGTCAGTTATTGTCAGTTATCAGTTATTAAAGTGAAGATGCCTTCCTAGAGTTAGGTTGCTCTTCAGTGGGGCTCTTGGACTCTGGGGAAGCTTCCCTCTTTTTGTAGCCAATTTTCAGAGGGGTAAGTGAGGGTGAGAGTTTGGGTGAGTTTAGGGTGGGGGGTAAGGGCGAAAAGGTTACAGGGAGGATGAAGGTGAGGGTGAAAGTTGAGGGACAGGCTGAGAGGGAGGGAGAGATTGAGTCAGGGAAGGGAAGGGAGCAGGAGAAGGGTGACAGGGAAGGGAATGAGTATGGGGTAGAAGAGGAGAGAAAAAAATCTAGAAAAGCAGGGAAGGGTCAGGGGAGGGTGAAGGAAGATGGGGAAGGGGAGGATGAGGGGTATAAAGACATTTATTTTTAAAAAAAGCTTTTCTGGAAAATTCAGTTAGGCTTTCCAGAAGCTGGACTTCCTTAGAACCATGCTTAAATTTACCTCCCCCATTTCAGAGGCTGTAGCATTTTCATATGGCTAGAATAGAATAGAATAGAATAGAATAGAATAGAATAGAATAGAATAGAATAAACAGAGTTTATGAAGGGACCTTCAAGGTCTTCTAGTCCAACTCCCTAAGAACGGCTGATGTCCAAACCAGGGCTAACAAAACATTCTCACTGTGCCCCACCAGGCCTACATTGTGGTTTCTGGGAAGCTCCCTCTCTGCCTCACCCACCTAATGATTCGCTGATACAATGAATTTATTTTGAGGGCAATATTGTTTGTACATTTAGACTGTCTCAAATCAACAGTTGAGGGGCAACAAAAATTGGGATGAGATCATACCCAGTTTATTTTTCCATGTAGATCTAAAGGTCCTACCCGTAGAACATTAATCATTAAAAAAACCGACTCCCTTAACTGGAATTAATCTCATTGTTCCTAGTTGCTGGCATGTACAGAATGCCAGTATCCTGTCTCAAACAGCAATATGGAACTCTTTGATGAAAACATATTCCTATATTGTATTAAATGTATTATTTTAAGGACTATTCAAAGAACACAAGACTATAGGTCAAGAACACACTCGTTGAAAAAACCATCAACCTTGGCTTAATTGTTAGAAAATGATAATGAAGCAATGAATCACAGCTTCTCTCTTACAATATAATTCTAGAAAAAGAAAGCCAGGAAATTGGGAATCTTATGTCTTGTACTCTGTTAAAAAAAAAGCAAAGAACTCTAGGTGGGGAGTTCTTGGAGGGGAGGGGGAGAGCAGTAGTGGCATTCAAAAAATTTTTACCACTGGTTCTGTCGACGTGACTTGGTGGGCATGATGTGGCTTGGTGAGCATGGCAGGGGAAAAATATACTGCAAAATCCCCATTCCCTCCCCACTCTTGGTGGAAGGATACTGCAAAATTCTCATTCCCTTCCCATCCACTAACCTGCTTTCCAGCTCCGTTCTCCTGTGCAGGACAACAAAAGAAGACCCAGCCATTCAGCTGGGACTCAGAAGGCAGAGAATAGATGGAGGCGGGGCTAGTCAGACGTGGGATTTGCCGGTTCTCCAAACTACTCAAAATTTCTGCTACCAGTTCTCCAGAACTGGTCAGAACCTGCTGAATACCACCTCTGAAGGAGAGAGAGGAAAAGGGGGAGATGGGGGGAGGGGAAGGAGGAAGGGGGAGAGGAGAAGGAGGCATTTCTCCCACATTTTGCAACAACTGTTTCACTGCTAATAGGTTCCGAGGCGTACACCCTCACCCAAGGTTGTTGTATGCAAAACAGGAGTTTGAAGCATTACATAATCCACTTGGGCTCCTGAAGAAAACCCAAAAGTCTTCAAAAGGCAACTGGAATTTGTTTTTCCTTGAAGATGTTTCACTTCTCATCCAGGAAGCTTCTTCAGTTCTGAACCGTTGCTGTGGTTTCAAGGACTTGCATGGGTGAAATGGGTAGCAAATGTGTAATTGTTTCCTGTGCTGCAGTTGCGTCAATCTGTCACTTTTGTTTCAGTTGTTGCACAACTGTTCTTTTAATATGTCAGTGAATTTTAACATTCTAGGTAGGGAGAAGTTCTAGAGAACAGGAAGTCAGATCAGCCAATCAGCACACAGGATGCACACCTCTCTAGAAGGCACGGTTGAGATTTGGGAGGTGTGCATATTGACCTGTCTGCAGTCACCTGGAACTTGCACTTGCCCACCCACCCCTGTGATGAAGCTATGGACAGTTGCGAGCAACACTAAATCAGCCTTAATAGGAAAAAGGGGGAGACATTTTCCTGGTGCGGAGGGTGGGATATATTCCTCGGGCAGAAAATATTCTGGAAAATATTCTGGAAAATATTCTGGCAAATCATCAAAGTGTGTAGGAAAGCAGGAAGGAAGATTTGCAGTGCTGACACTCTGATCTTCAGAATCCCAAATTAATATATACTTTTCCCAGATGCCTACTAAACCTAACTTGGATGAGACAAACTGTACTCAATGAGTAGTCTTTATCAGTACTGCATCTACATGGAGAAGAGAAGTAAGCAGTGGGGTGCCACAAGGTTACATTTTAGGCCCAGTATTGTTCAATATTGTCATGACTTAGATGAGGGAATAGAAGGGGAACTCTAGCTATGATACTAAGCTAGCAGGAATAGCCAACACCCCAAAAGACAAGTTCAGGATCCAAAAAAGACCTTGATCAACTTGAACAATGGTCTCTATCCAACAAAATGAAATTTAATGTGGAGAAAAACAGTGTTTTACAATTGGGAAGGAAAAGCCAACAATACAAGTACAGAATAGGTGAAACCCGGCTCAAAATCAATAACTGTTGTGGTTAGCCGGCAGCAAGTACGGATGGCTGAGGAGAGCGAGGACTCAGATGAGGGGCCAGGACCATTAGGGAGTGGACTTCTGCCTTCAGAGATTGTGGGGGCTGGCAGCAGTGATGAGGAGGTTCCCGAGGAGCCTTTGCACGCAGGGTTGCTCGTAGGAAAGAGCAGCAGCAGCAGCAGGGGTGACTCGGGAGTAAGGCTGCAAGGTAACGGCCCCTCCTTCAAGAAGATAAAGCCAACTGTGAACCAGACATTCTTTGTAGGAAGCAAAAACATTTTGAAACTCCAGCCTTGTGGACATTGCAGTATCTTAAGTTGGCATTTGAAGACTCTTGTGTTGTAAACTATTTCTTCTCTGTTGTTCTTGGCAGCCTTACAAAAACTTGGCAAGGCTCTTTCTTGTTGGAGCTAATTAGTTGGAAGCAACCTTTTATCTGTGAAGAAAAAGGATTCATAGATGAAACTTTAAAAGGTTGTGCTGCTGCCTTTCTCTTGTGTTTGCTCTCTTGGAACCAGGTTTGGGTCAGAACAATAACTGTGAGAGGGACTTTGAAGTCCTAGTGGACAATCACTTGAATATGGGCCAGTAGTGTATGGCAGCAGCCAAAAAGACTAAAGCAATCCTTCGTTGTATAAACAGAGGCATAGAATCAAAATCACGTGAAGTACTAAAACTGCTTTATAAAGCCTTAGTGAGGCCACACCTGGAATATTGTATCCAGTTTTGGCCACCACATTACAAAAATGATGTTGAGACTTTGGAAAAAGTGCAAAGAAGAGCAACTAAGATGATTAAAGGCCAGGAGACTAAAACATATGAAGAACGGTTGCAGGATTTGGGCTTGGCTAGTCTAGAGAAAAGATGGACTAGGTGGGACCATGATAGTAGTATTCCTGTATTTGAAAGGCTGCTGTAAAGAAGAGAGGGTCAAATTGAGTGGTGGGATTCAAAAAAATTTACTACCGGTTCTGGGGGCATGGCTTGGTGGGCACGGCAGGGGAAGGATACTGTAAAATCTCCATTCCCTCCCCACCCCACTAACCTGCTTTCCAGCTCCGTTCTCCTGTGCAGGGCAACAAAAGAAGACCCAGCCATTCAGCTGGGACTCAGAAGGCAGAGAATAGATGGAGGCGGGGCTAGTCAGACGTGGGATTTGCCGGTTCTCCAAACTACTCAAAATGTCTGCTACCGGTTCTCCAGAACTGGTCAGAACCTGCTGAATACCACCTCTGGTATGAGTGGTCTCAAAAGTGCTTTTTCAAAAGCCAATTGGACTATTCCACCCCCCAACTTTTTTTTTTCTTTTCACTTGAAGAAGATGTTTCGCTTCTCCTCCCAGAGCCTTCATCAGTTCTGGCTGGATGGTAAAGGAGGGGAAGGAGATGAAAGAATTAGTTCTAATAGGATGCTGGAGGTGGTAGAACAGGGGTGTCAAACTCGTGGCATCACATTGTCATCACGTGATGTATCATGACTTTTTTTTCTCTTCGCTAAACTGGGGATGTGGCCAGCGTGTGACGCATCGTGGCCTGTGGGCCGCAAGTTTGACAGCCCTGTGGTAGAAGAATTGTATTTCTGGTTGTTAGCATTCTTTCTGAGAGGCATTGAGTCTACTTGGAGGTTTCTCTGTGCCCTCAGGGTTACCTGAATCAGAGTGCAAATGGGTGTGGGGTCTTCTTGGAGTTGCTGAAAGGACTGTGTTGTAGACAGGAGATAGCTGGTGTCTTATCTCTAAATGGGCCCCTAATCTGCTCTAGTCTGAAGAATTTCTCCAGGCAACCACCCAGAGTTACTGGGGGTTAAGAGGTATATGAATTTAATTACATTATTTGTATTACGATGTTTTTCTCTTGAATTTATCTGAGAAGGCATACCACAGAATTAAGCATATATACAGCACATTCTTATTATTTTTTTCTCTAGTCCGTTACACTTGTGCTAACATTTTAACTATAAACAAACTGACATTATTCCTTTTTACCAAGTGCTTCCAAATAGTATTCAGAAAATAACATCATTTTTCCTCATTCTCAAGAAAGTGCCTTCCAAATTTCCCTCTTCAGATGATTTATAATAAACAGCTTGCCTCTATTTGTCACATTTTCTCAAGAATTGGGGGCAATTTTGCAAAACACTGGAGTCGTAAAATAAGCATAGAAAACACATCAGGAAACATATCTATATTTTTAAAAGGGGAAATCATACATAAACTTTAGAATACCCTTTTTTCATTTACTCTTTTTGCAAACAGGGTACCTTACAGGTATGATTTGGGAAGTTTAAACTAAATCCAACTGAGATAGGAAAAGACAGCACAGAAAATAGTGTGATACAGTGAAAACAGAGCTGGTTTTAAAAGAATAGCAAGCAAGTATGTACAGTATCAAAAATATTTAGTAATGTAGGTCCTAAATAGATAGGTGATGGATGGATAGATTGGTGTGTGTGAGAGGGGGGGGGGAGGGAGGGAGGGAGAGGGAGAGAAGGAGAGAGAGAGAATTGATTATAGATAGACAGATAGACAGGGATGGATGGATAGATGGATGGACAGACGGATGGTAGATGATAGATGATAAGAGAGAGAGAGAGTCACTTCAATAGTGAAATGAGTCATGTATTAAGATGAGAGGGAGAGAGAGAGAGAGAGGTAGATAGGTAGGTAGGTAGGTAGGTAGATAGGTAGGTAGGTAGTAGATGATAAGAGAGATGGCTTGTAAGAAATAAAATCTTTGTGCAGATGGTACAAAGATAATGAGGATTTTCACAGGGTGGAATTATAAGTGAATATAAAAGTGATTACTCAAAATCTAAGCAGCATGAAGTGGCAATATTGTGTATGTGCTGCATAGGGTGAGGGTTTAGGAAACCCCAAACATAGTAGCAAGTTTGAAGTATTAGAGAGGATTAGTGTTAGTGTTGAAGGAAACATGAATTCCTCCCTCTACTCAGGAGCATGGAATTGGAAAAATATCATCTTGTCCTTCAACATAGAAGGCAAAATTTTGGTCATGGTCTAGATCGGTTTTCATGCTGTGGACACCATGGAAGCATTCGGGTGACTGTGATTAAAAAAATTCTGGAAATGTTGAGGTCTAGCATCCTGTTTTTTATATATAAATTTACGCAGTTCTTAAAGTCATTTAATCTTTTTAAATTTAAATTAATAACCTTCCCCTTTCAAATTCCTGCATTTTTGACACTAGACCAGATGAAACCTTTACATGGTCCAACCTTCCTCCTTCCTTCCTTCCAACCAGCCATTCTGTGTTTGAGTGTGGGTGGATGGATGGGTAGGTGGGTGTATAGAGGGGGAAATCTCTCAAAGGGTGAGGAAGGAGATGACGTCTATGTCAGGCTTCCCCATCATCATCTTCATTGTTTAAGAACAATACATTCGGAGGAAAGAGGATACTTGAAGACTATCAGAAAATGTGTGTCAATGATCGTCCACACATACATATGTTCTATATAGCAATGGGCTTCAACAATAATTCCTGAAGGCAGAAAGTTTCACTGACTTCTTTTTTCTTTTTAAAATTGTGATTAATTAGGCTTGATGCCTCTTATAAGCTTCTTTGTAAGATTTGTAGCTTGGAAGAATGGATGGTAAGAAAAATATGTTTCCTTTTCTTAAGGCAAACCTTCTCTTTAAGATTACTTTGAGTTTGTCAGAAAGAAATGGACCTCTTGGTTGCTTAATTGCAGGTATCTACAGCACATAAGAGAACTGGTTTGGTGCAGTGGTTATAGAATAGAATAGAATTCTTTATTAGCCATGTGTGATTGGACACACAAGAAATTTATCTTGGTGCAAATGCTCTCAGTGTACATAAAAGAAAATACATTTGTCAAGAGACAAGAATCATAAAGTTCAACACTTAATAATAGTCATGGGGTACAATAAGCAATCAAATCATACTAGGAAACAGTCAATATAAATCGTAAGGATACAAGTGACAAAGTTACAGTTATATAGTCACAAGTGGGAGGGGATGGATGATAAGGAGTGATGAGAAGATTAATAGTAATAGTAGTGCAAACTTTGTAAATAGTTGGACAGTATTGAGGGAATTATTTGTTTAGCAGAGTGATGGCATTCGGGAAAAAACTGTCCTTGCATCTAGTTGTTCTGGTGTTCAATGTTCTATAGCACCGTTTTGAGGGTAGGAGTTGAAACAGTTTATGCCTAGGATATGTGGAGTCTCTTGTTGACTCATGTGATATACAGATCCTCGATGGAAGCCGGGTTGGTACTAATTGTTTTTTCTGCAGTCCTAATTACTCTCTGAAGTCTGTGTCTGTCCTGTTGGGTTGCAGAACCAAACCAGATAGTTATAGAGGTACAGATGACAGACTCAATAATTCCTCTGTAGAACTGGATCAGCAGCTCCTTGGGCAGTTTGAGCAACCCTTTCTGAGTGGGTTCAGGCTAGAAACCCTGAGACTGTGAGTTCTACTTCCACCTTAGTCCCAACCCAGCAGCGTGATTTTGGGTCAATCACTCTCTTTCAGCCCTTCAAAGAAAGAAGAAAGCAGAAATAAATCACTTCTGAAAAAAATCTTTCCAAGAAAACTAGTCCAGTCAGATTCTAGGCATCAAATTTGACTCGTAAGTACACACACACACACACATACACACACACACACACACACACGCTAGCTTCCCACGCTAAGTAAATTGCAAAATAACACGAAATGTTGCTCCAATTTCCTTTATTGTAGGAGGATTCATTCTAGAGGAATGAAGAGCATTTCATTTTTCTACATGCTATTCCCACTTACATTAAAAGTTCAACAACTATGATCTCTTTTTAATTACCCATTGCCCATTACCCAAGTTGTTACAACACAGGAGTCTGATAGACACACAGCCAATATCTCAGCCACACATGTTCTTAAGAAAAAGCCAGCCAATCTGCAAACATCAACTCCATCAACCAATTAAGAAATGACAACACAGCCAACCTCCCCACCAGTATATATAGAGAGATAGCAGCTCAGATCACGCTTTGCTCGCATAAGCACAAAGCCGAAAGCACCAGCCTGAAGTTGGCGAGCGAGATCTCGTCAAAACGTTGCCCAGATAGTCTCAATCTTACACGGGAAAAGACCCGAAAAGACACTCTCTCTCTCTCTCTCTCTCTCTCTCTCTCTCTCTCTCTCTCTATATATATATATATATATATATATATATATATATATATATATATATATATATATATATATGTTTTCGGAGGTTTTAGCGGATATTTGTATGTGGATCTTTGGTTCTTCAGGTTTTCTCCCGCGTAGAATTGGAAATATCTAGGCAACGTTTCGATGAAGTCTCATTCATCATCTTCAGGCTTGTGTCTTCGGCCTTGTACTTCTCAGAGTATATATGTGTGTGTGTGTGTGTGTGTGTGTATGTTAGGTTTTGAGCTGATAGATAATTAAAGAAGGGAGACCAGTATAGATCTATTTCGAGCTACTTAGCTCTTGTCAGCTAGCCATACCCTTACTGGGATTCGAACCTGGGAAGTATTACATGTGAGGCAGTTGTAATTGCCATTAGGCCACAGATCCTCATCCAGATCAGTGATACAGGGGAATGAGTGTATATTCTTGTTTTACAACACCCTGGTAAGCCCCAATCTAGGGAGGAAGCATACTGCTGTCCTTTTCTGTCTTTCGGCTCATCACCAGAGAGCATCCAGACAGAAAGCTATTTGTTTTGTTGTCTTTTGTTTATATGTGTGTTAGGTTTTGAGCTGAAAATAATTAAAGAAGGGAGACTAGTATAGATTTATTTCGAGCTACTTAGCTCTCATCAGCTAGCCATACCCTTACTGGGATTTGAACCTGGGAAGTATTACATGTGAGGCAGTTGTAATTACCATTAGGCCACAGGTCCTCATATATATATATATATATATATATATATATATATATATATATATATATATATATATATATATATATATATATCAGCTTAAAAACCTTACACACATGTAAAACAAAAAGACAACGAAACAAATAGCTTTCTGTCGGTATGGTCTCTGATGATGAGCCGAAAGACAGAAAAGAAAGCAGTATGCTTTCTCCCTTAATTGGGGCTTAACAGGGTGTTGTAACACAAAGTATATATATATATATATATACTTTGTGTTACAAAGTATATTGTGTTACAAAGTATATTTGTGTTACAAAGTATATATCCCTTATTTATTATTTAAAATTATCAGCTTAAAAACCTTACACATATATATATATATATACACATATATATATATATATATATACATATATATATATATATAAAATCTAGTGTATGTTTTCGGAGATTTTATCTAGTGTATGTGTATGTATATATATATATATATATATATATATATATATATATATATATATATATATATTTGTTTTCGGAGGTTTTCGCGGGTATTTGTATGTGGATCTTTGGTTCTTCGGGTTTTCTCCCGCGTAGAATTGGAAATATCTAGGCAACGTTTCGATGAAATCTCATTCATCATCTTCAGGCTTGTGTCTTCAGCCTTGTGCTTCTCAGAATAAAGAGACTTCTCAGAGTAAAGAGACTTACTCTGAGAAGCACAAGGCCGAAGACACAAGCCTGAAGATGATGAATGAGACTTCAACGAAACGTCGCCTAGATATTTCCAATTCTACGCGGGAGAAAACCCGAAGAACCAAAGATATATATATATATATGTATATATGTATGTATATATATATATATATAATCTACTGTAATTTTCTGCAATCTTGTGTCTTTCAGATCCAAGTGGACTGCAGTCACATCCACCAAGTATTTTTTTTCACATTTTTAAAAATCTTTTTTAATATTGTTAACCTACCATATATTGAGAAAGGTGGCCATTTAAATCTCATCGATGTCCGTCTTTTAAATGTGTCTGACCTTCAACCACTCTATGGATCAGCAATCTCAAGCCATCTGTCTCACACCATCTCATTCAAATCTGCCATGATCATCCTGGTTTCTTTTTTTATAGTGTCCAGTCAATGGGTGGACCCTTCTCCTTTTTCCGCTGATCACTCCCAGCATGATTGACTTTTTGAGTGAGTCAGCTCACCTGACATGAAGTATGACAGTCTCTGTTTGGCGATCTTGGCTTCAAGTGATATTTTTGATGATGTTCGGTCTAGGACTTTTTCTTAATTACTTTTTAAGTCCGTGGGATGTGTAATAGTCACTTCCAGCACCACAGTTCAAAGGCACCCACCCTTCTCCTCTCTGCCTTTTTCAGAGTTCACATTTCGCAGCCATAAGTTGCAGTTGCAAAAATTATTGCGTTAACTAATCTGCATTTGGTTGTGAGGCTAATGCCTTTTTGCTTCCAGGTGTTTATCCAGACTTTGGAATTCTTCTAAGTGCTATACACCTTCTGATCTCAGGGCTGCAGGCACCATTTTGGTCCATTTTAGAACACAGGAAGATGAATTCCTTTACTGTTTCGATGGTCTCATTGTCGATCTGCACTCTGAACCATGTGTTCTCTGCAATTGTCGTTATCTTTCTTTTCTTGACGTTAAGCTGCAGTCCAAATTTTTCACATTTATTTTTGACTCTCAAGATTAACCACCGAGATCCTCCTTGCTTTCCACGAGCAATGTCATATCATCTGCATATCGGAGGTTGTTGATAAGCCCATCACTAGCAGAAAGCCAATTTGGCTTATTTTTTATGTTTTGAGTTTCAAAACAACAAATCAATTCTGCTAACTGTTAGTATTCCAGGCACAGATTTTATATTATTTCCAAACCTTGCTGCTTATTTTTTATCATGAAGGGCAAAACCATTCATCTTATATTAAGGCTGCCTGAAGCCAGAAGGAAAGAATATTTTGTTACTTCCATCTGGAATGGCTTCAACTAGCTTCTTTGCAAAAAAAAGAAAAAACAGAAACAGAAAAAAAAAAACGGGAAAAAAAGCATGAGAAGACAGAAAAAAAAAGAAATTACAAGTTCTTGGCTGATTTCAATGACATAATTGTTTGCTTTATTTTTTTCCTTAAAAAAGGGAAGCATATGTTTTTGCAAATAAAAATTATTTAAACTAACTGTTATGCCAGGATGAAAAAAAGCTTGTCTGTTTGTGTGTGTGTGTATATGTATGTGTGTCTGTAGCATGCAGAAAACATACAAGTAAACAAGTATATAGGATTATTTTGAGTTGCATTAGTAGGAGTATAATTGCTGATTAAGAGAAGTAATTGTTCCTGTTTGTAGCATGATATGTTTGAGTTCTGAGTCTCATTCTAAACAAAATACAAAGAAGTTGAAATGAGGTCAGAGGACAGAATTATGCAACTATTGGGAAAATGAATATGCTTAACCTTGAAAAGAGACGATAAGGAGGAACTTTCCCAGAATTATTTGTGTTAGCTAGTGAAATCCATCAGAGCTTTGGATTATCCCTTCTTCTTTTGAATACCCACATAAAGAGAATAGAAAAGATCACATCATTTTGTGGCCTTGTTTCTATCTATTCTAGCTATTACCTTTTGATACCTAGCCTTGGAAATTCTGAAGAGTTATCCAAGTGAGTTATCAGCTGACAGTTGTAGGTAGATCCTGGTAAGACAAAGTTGATGTGGCCAGGTGACAGACTTTTAGAGACTTTAACACATCTTGCTCTGTGTAAAGATACCTTCAGTTTGATAAAGCAGGAACATGGAGTTTATGACTTAATTCTCTTCCTTGATGCTTAAGTGGAAGATGTATCAAGTTCTCCCAACTTCCACTGCAATTGCCTGCCAACTGAATACCATAATTATCACAATGACTCATTCTTTAGGCTTAGCCGCTTCCTGCAGAATACAGAATAACACACCAGTTCTGCAACATATTATTCAGAACACCAGTTCTGAAACATATTATCTAGAACACTCATAGCAATATGAATAAGCCCCTTGACTGCTGCATCTTGGTTGGTGGTAGAAACTGGCATATCAACCAGGATCCATTCCCTTGGGTGGGGGATGCGACATTGAAAATAAGCACAAACTAGAAATAATATTGTGTTCTTTTCTTTTGATTTCTTTTCTGTTCTTCAGTTTCTTTTCTTCCAGATTTTATAGAAGGAATAAGTCAGTTTTCTAATTAATCTGAACTGACAGCTTACAAAAAACAGTTTTTAAAATCAAACTGAGAACTGTGGGAAATTAAGTTGAAGGATGCCAAGCTTGACTTCTTTGGAAACTCACTCTGTACTTTTAGAATAGCTCTTACAAGGCTGAATGAAGTTTGCTTCTTCAGTTCTTTTTCTGGGTGACCCAGCCTGTAGGGTAATTGAGGACTGTCAGATCTTGGGCTCCCTATCTTGCGTTGCCTAATCTATCACCAGTAGGCTCACTGTTGTTGTTCATCAGAGATCTTCAAACCAAAATGAGACAAGTGTTATTGGCTGGGTATGCTCTAAATCTGGATTTCCACCATCAAGCAGGAGGACCATAGAACTTGTTGAACCTCAGAAAACCTACAACAATATGATTTT
Source organism: Bungarus multicinctus (assembly GCA_023653725.1). NCBI lineage: Eukaryota > Metazoa > Chordata > Lepidosauria > Squamata > Elapidae > Bungarus > Bungarus multicinctus. The sequence continues at coordinate 76,273,419 of CM042844.1, read as the reverse complement.
AAGATAATATTATGGATCACTATTTAGTGGGCCTATGTGAGTTGGCTATGCTTTGCATCAGTAATGAACGTTGTATAGGAACAATAGAGGTAGAATACAGGTCTTCTAGTCAAACCCCCTTGAGTAAGGGTTTGGACCTCCAAGGTCCTTTGCAACTCTGTTATTCTGTATTCTGTAGGTCTCTTTATTGAGGTTAGACTGTGCACTTTATTGTAATATGATTCTTTGGATCATGGCAGTTTGCAGTTCCATTATTAGTAATAGGTTTCTGTGTATGGTAACTTGATATTGATCAACACAAAATGAAGCACCATGACCTTCATTTTAGAAGTAAAGAGAGGCTTGTTTTAGGAAGTACCTTCCAGGATTTTGCATGAATCTTCATTGACACGAAGCATACCTTCAACCTTTGTACAATTGAGCACTCTTCCTCTGAACCTTCAGGCAACTCTTCAGGAGGTTCTATAGCAATAGTACTCAGACTTATATACTACTTTACAGTGCTTTACAGCCCTCTCTAAGCAGTTTACAGAGTCAGCATATTGCCCCCAACAATCTGGGTCCTCATTTTACCCACTTCGGAAGGATGGAAGGCTGAGTCAACCTTGAGCCTGATGGGATTCGATCTGCCAAATTGCAGTAGAAGTAGCTTGCAGTACTGCACTCTAACCACTGTGCCACCAAGGCTCCTTTTATGAAGATGTTTTAACTTGAAGTTTCCATCTTTTTAATCATCCTGTTTGAGGTGTAGAAACAATCCTTTTGGAGCAACCTTAAACGCTCCTTCTTGATTTCAATCTTTTTGTAGGGACTACTTGGCCAAATAATGGGTGTGCCGGTTCATGAAGCACCTTTCCATATCCCATATCTTGTGCCACACTCCTTCTCACACCTGGTGGGGGCTATTCCCACCAAGATATATAGTTTGTCAACTGGGGTGAGGTGCAGACATCCAATGAAGATGCGGCATGTATTACTACATTTTCTACCCACCTGCGTAGTGTGTGCAGACTGCTCCCCAACAGGATAGACCTACTTTCCAACTGAGTAACACAATGCAAGGGCAGCCATTCAAAGAGTAATGGTATAGGCACCCCAAATTGTTACAGCCAGCTTTCTGAGGAGATTATTACAGGTGGAGAGCTTTTGTTTTAAATTGCAACACAATGTCCTTTAAAGGTTAATATTTGGTCCAATGTTTCACAATGGCATCTCACAATGTGTCAGACTCGCTCCATTCTAGATAATGTCTAGCCTACCTCTGGCCTGCCTGTTTTTGAGATGGAATGCACAGACATTAGTTTTTGATAAATTAGGTCTTAGTCCAGTCTCATTATAATATTTAAACATACTGCATTCTTAGGCAGATTAAACTTGAAGTTAGTTCTTTGCATGATAAGTGCCAAAACATCAGCAAAGAGGAAAGACAATGTTAAATACATCGAGGGCAAATTAAATTGGCCACGTAAGATTTTCCTCAATAATTGTCTCACAATTATTGGAAATTCAGTACCCTTTGGAATTTATCCAAGTTGAAGTCTGCTTAGTTCCAGTAAGATCAGTGTTTGGGCTTCATTTTCTGAATTGGCATTAATGAGAACACAATGAAGGAACTTTAATTTGACATGGTTTTTGAAAAACAAAAACCAGGATATGAATGACTTTTTTACATGTTCTATTGCGTATTTAAACTTTATTTTTCCCAACATTCTGATGCCTGCAGTGGGAGTTGGGGTCCCTGAACACTTTAACAATGAAAAACATCTGCATAAAATGGAAATATGGGAATACTTTAAAACGAAGTATCAGCCGTACTTGTCCAGATATGCAAATCACATTTTAATATAAATTGATCACAGGAGGCAAAAAAAACCTCATACAATTGCAGATCATTCTGTTTCCTTAGGAAGTGTGTCATTACAATAGCATGAGTTACTAGAAAGGACAACAAAATAAATGTTTTCATATTGCCCAACCACATATTTAAACTGAGATGAGATAGGAAAGGAATAGTTTGACAATATTTCTAAAGGCAAGTTTTAGACCAATAACCATTTCCAGTGTAAGCATGACACAGATATGGAACACGACATGGTAAAATTGATACCTGTGTAAGTATATACTTCTGACAAAAACCATTTACAAATGTATACAGTTCCAAATGACTACCAGTAGTCATGATCAGCAAATTTGTTGCCATTTAAGAATAAAATTTAGAATAATAGCTTACTTAGTGTAGATGACAGAAATAGCAGAGGTGACAAATTTAGCATGTTTATATTAGAGAAAAACCAACAAGGATATTTATCAATGACTGAAAACCCCTTATGGAATGTTTGTTTTATTTTTATTTTTATAATGTTTATTGAAAGTTTTAAAAAAAAATTTTTTTAAAAAGAGAAACATGTTCTCACATTTTTGCAATGTTTTCATAGCAGTGTACATTTTCTATTACTGTCAATTAAAGTCATTTGCTACAAGTAAATCTATAACTTGTTTCCTAAATCCTTACTTATTTATGTTATTATTACATTTATAATACAATATTTATTTAATTATATTACTTTACATATATACATAGCTGTATATACATTTATCCTTATTTCCATTTTCCCTTATTGTTTGTTTAATCAATTTCACTAGACATCTTTACTTCCTTTTTATACATTTGTACCATATAATCCAAATTGTAAAAAACTCCCCCTCTTCCTTGTTTTTTAGTAACATGGTTAATCTAACCATTTCTGCGCATTAATGAATTTTATTAGTTATTGTCAGGTCCATGGGTGTCATTGTTGATTTCCAGTTTTGGGCAAGTTTTATCCTTGCCGCTGAGATGATATGTGATATCAGATGCTGGTGTTTTTTGCTCCATGTCGGTTCTGTCATTCTGAGTAAATAGGGTCTCTGGGTTGAATTTAATCTTTAGTTTTGTCATCTCTTCTAACCATGCCTGTATCTTAGACCACTACTTTCAGACTTTAGGACATGTCCACCACATGTGAAAATATGCTCACTGGCTAAAGTTACACTTCCAACATTTGGGTGACATATTAGGGAACATCCTAGCAAGTATTGCTGGTGGGAGGTACCAGTGGTAGAACATTTTATAAATGTTTTCTTTATATGAGACTGATAACATTTTTTAGAATTTTTGTTTTAAAAAAGGGTTTTATGGTTTTGAAGATTAGAAAAGGTAGCTTATAGAAAGAAGGACATTATGTGTAATGTATAAAAATTGATGGAAAGAAAGAAAGAAAGAAAGAAAGAAAGAAAGAAAGAAAGAAAGAAAGAAAGAAAGAAAGAAAGAAAGAAAGAAAGAGAGAGAGAGAGAGAGAGAGAGAGAGAGAGAGAAAGAAAGAAAGAAAGAAAGAAAGAAAGAAAGAAAGAAAGAAAGAAAGAAAGAAAGAAAGAAAGAAAGAAAGAAAGAAAGAAGGGAGGGAGGAAGAAGGAAGGAAAGAAGAAAAGAAAAGAAAAAGGGAGGGAGGGAGGGAAGGGAAGGGAAGGAAGGAGGTATCTGCAGTGGAGATCTGGCTGTTTGATAATAAAGAGCAGGAAAGAAAAAACTATTAAATGCAACTAATCAGAATTTGTGATTTTGGGTAACTAGAGCAGGAGACAGAACAGTAAAATGATCTTAAACTGCCCTCTGTTATTTTAATACTCTACAATTAAAAAGAAAACTAATTAGTTATAGAACTCAATATCTGGATACAATTCAAAACCATGTTCAGTCATAAGAGTTCCTGGGTCACACATATACGTGTGTACACACACACACACACACACACACACACACACACCATATACATATACACACAGAAAGAGAAAAAGAGAGTTAGTGTGATGTAGTGATTTAAGTAGTGCTGTGCTGGACTAGAAGCAGTGAGACCCAGGTTCTAATTCTCCTTTAGGCATAGCTGCTGGCTAGGCAACTGAGTCAATCATTTCCTCTGCCCTAGACTGCATTGGAAGAAATATCCATCTCGTTCAGTTCCAAGTGGGGAGAAAGACATTGGAAACATGAAGGCTGATTGGAAAGAAGGATTAATGGAGCAGAACCATGGAGCAACTTTCTACAATTGAGAAGTGGAAAAATGTCTATTTACCAACCTGCACTGAACAAGTCTTATCCACAGCTTTCAAATAAGAGATCTTCATGCTGTCATGCATTGATTCAGACCAATAATCATACATTCATTCATAAACCCAAATATAGGCAGACTGACAGACAGACAAACAGTATTATACAGAGCCATACAGAAATGGCCAAAAGGAATCTAGGTATGATTATAAATCCATCTTTCTTTGGTGAATGTTTAATACCTTGTTATTTGTTCCATTAAACATGTATAAGAAATAGCAGCTCACTTGCTATTTAGGTTTGAACTTCATCCTGTTTTTGGTTGCTGGAAGAATTTTCATAGACAGCTCCCATATCTGATAAGGAATGAAGTTTAGGTATAACTTGAGAGGCTTCAGTCATCTCTTCCAGCTTGCCTTGGAAAGTGACTACTTGGTGGTGATTATACTAGTAAGCACATACAGCTATTATTAAACAGAGTGGTGAAAATACTTTTGGTTATTTGGACTCTTCTGACTGGATCCGACAATATCCACTTTGAAGAAGAAGAGCAGGAAGTATCTTAGCTGTAGAAAATGAGCAACTCCTATCTGGAGAAAAATGTATGTGTGTTCTGAGGTATGGCTCTTTCCTGATTTATTATACTTTATACAGATCTCACTCTTTTTTTAATGAGAGGGAGAGAGTGAAAGTTCTATTTTTTTGTCTCTAGATGCCTGAAAGAAACAAAACAGAATTAAAGTGTCCATGTTGTAATGGTATGTGGGAATAACTTAGAAGAGATGAGGAGAAGAGCTGCTGCCTAGGAATGTCCCGAAGGTGCTTTTTTCAGGAGGCAACTGGACTTCCTTGTTTTTTCTTCTGAAGACGTTTTGCTTCTCATCCAAGAAGCTTCTTCCGCTCTGACAGGATAGTGGGGAATGGAAGGATGGACTATCCTGTCAGAGCTTAAGAAGAAGCTTGTTGGATGAGAAGTGAAACATCTTCAAAGAAAAAACAAAAAGTCCAGTTGCCTCCTGAAAAAGCACCTTTGGGACAACCATGACCTAGATGACTGAGCATCTCTACAGACTGCCTAGAAATGATTACATAAAAGCAGACGAGGTGAGCCCACAACTGCATAATGGACAGAGAAAGAAACTTAGAAAGGATGTGTCCTAACTCATCAGACTGTAAAATGAGGGTAGGAGATTTGTACTTTCAGACTTTACAATAGAGTAGAATTAGCTGATCTGATCTGTCCACCAAGTTATGATGTGGATAGTCTTATCTGTATTGCTTTTAACTGAGAAAAGTTAAGTCACAATCCGGAGATGTACGAAATGGCAACATGTAGATATCATTCATTATAAGGAGACAATAGAAAATAATATTTTTAACTGAGTGGGCTTCCACCTCCTTTTTTAATTATTCTTTTTCTGAGAATGTTTTTTTATAACTTCCAATTATAACTTTATAACTTTTATACATTATTTTGCGGTGCAGAGTTTCATTCAATAGAGGGGTGGCCCAGATGATAGATAGATAGATGGATGAATGGATGGATGGATGGATGGATGGACAGACAGATGTTTTGTCTGGGATGTGAAAGAGGAAACCAAATGAAATTTTGGGAGGAAAGGGTAAGAGAATCCTGTTTGCCTTCAGTCTAAGAATTAGGAACTTAAACATGGGCTGAATCAAGAAAGGAGAAAAAACTACCCAAAAGTTCTGAAAAATTGTTGCTACACAAAGGGAAAAACCAGCTTTGTTCTCTTTTACAGAACCAGAAATGTGTTGACCTAGCTCCCCAAGCCAAGCAAGGTTGTGAAATCAGGCCAATCAAGTTCAGCATCTGAATTACTACAAAGCCCTTACATAGAGGTGTCCCTTATGTGCCTTTTCTTTATAGATCCCTGTGGTTCATTTGACTCAGCTAGTTCTTTCTTTCTGATCAGTTCCTGGGCTGGAATAGGAAAGGGTAATATTTTCATATTGACCGTGTCCACAGTGGTGTCATCCAGCCATTGGTGAGCAGCTAAATTGGAAATTTATAAAAAATGTTCTACAGATGGCACTTTCCACCAGCAAAATTAGCCAAGATGTATAAAGATATGTCAGCTAAATGTTGGAAGTGTAATCAGACTCCGGGCTCGTACTATCAAAAACAAAAACATATTGGACAAAAATACATACTTGGATAGAAAAAAAAATGATAAAGAAACATGTTGATTTAAAACCGGAAATATTTCTGTTGGGTATCATACCAGAAAAATATAATAAAGGGACTATGTATTTAATATTGCATGTGTTAACAGCAGCCAGAATTGTATTTGCACAACATTGGAAAGATGTAGAGATCCCAACAGATGAGAAGATAGTATTAAAAAAAATACTACAATGTGCAGAAATGGATAGATTAACACTTGAAATTAAAGACAAGGATGATATGGAATATTTTGGAACTTGGGATTTGTTTTATCCATGGTTAGATAACAGAAATAGGAGTTAGAACATTTAAAATTATATGTGAAGGGTTAATTTTACCAAGAGGGTTTATTATCAATGTGATTTAGTATTAACAATTAAGTATTAATATTACATTGAAAAAATACTGTTATTATATGATCACTGCTAATGAACATTATGATGATGGTGACTATTGCTCAAACTAACTGCAACCAGACAACTGTTTATGTAAACATTGAAATTGTTGCTCTTTCTTTATATAGTAAAAATAAAAAAATTATTTGGGAAAAAAAAAGAAAGGGTAATGTTTTATATTGACTGTGTCCACAGTGGTGTCATCCAGCCATTGGTGAGGGGCTAAATCAGTGGTTGCCAACCAGTAAGCCGGGGACCACTGGTGGTCTGTGAGAGAATTTTGGTGGTCCGCAGAGAAATTTTTGCCCCAAAGCAATTAATCCAGGCTGTGTGGGAACACAAGGCTGCGCCACCTACATGGCCCGCCCACCTGCTGGCCCCCACCCTTTGGCCGAGTGCAAACCTTACCTTGAGTAGAGCCATGAGAGCTGGAACTAGAAGGTAAGACCAATGGCGGGGGAGGGAAATCGGCTCCGTGGAAAATGGGACCAACTTTCCCACCAATGTCAGCAAGCCACCATCAGTCAAAATTCATATTAGTGGACTGCGGGATTTAAAACTATGAGTTTGGTGATCCCTGAGGTCCAAAAGGTTGGCGACCCCTGGCGTAGATGATGCTGTAAAAAGCCAGAGATCCTTAAAGTGGCAATGGTCACAATGTCAGGAGATTGGAGGACATGAACTTGCAATTAATATGCATATCTGCTCTCTCAGCCATATACTACCTTTAGTTGCATCCACTTTGCTCCACTGGGGTGAACATGTAGCAGCTGCTTGTAACTACTGATCCCTCCCACTGTTTTGAGAGGGCATTTTTTTCTCAGAATCTTCTGCTACTTTTGACTGTCTTCTATTTGCAGGTACTGAATATAGTCATTTCTACTTGCAACAAATGTGAAAAACCGCATGGACTTGAGTCACCCTGTGAGATGACTGAGATGGCCATCAACATCTTTAATCTTTGCAGCCACATTTACCTATCCATTCTTCTTCAGTTCTCATCTTAAAAGAGTACCATAGTGGAGCTGCAGTCTGTACAGTGATCATGCTATGGGAATCGGTTCCATTATCCGGCTGCTATTTGCATATGACTAATCTCACAGTTTTGGGGGAGTTAGACAGATTTTTTTTCAATCTCTCTCTTCATATCGTATTTCTTTTATTTATGTTTGATTCAGTTGCTTTGTCTAATACTTGAAAAGTAAGGTTTACAAAGGGGTAGAGACTGGATAGTAAAATGTAAATAACTTAAGACCTATGAAGCAATAATAAGAAAAAGGCATTTGCTAATTGTTTTTGAATCTCAGTGACAGAATTGCCAGTATTTGTCAGGAAACAATTTTATTGCTGTTAAAGATCTCCGAAGGGTTGTAAACTTGCTGTTTTATTGCAGAGTACATTTAATAAAGTGTAATCTTATTTACAATCATTCTTAATAATCTTACATTGCCATTGTCTGGGATCTATTAAAAATCTGCTTGTAAAATTGACAATTATTATCTATCCCTCTAATCGAACTGTATTCCAGATAATCACATAAACATAATCCCAATTGTTTTCCTGGTAATAATATAAAAGTGATTTGCCATTGCCTTGAACAAAAAAATATTTCTAATCTAATCTACTTTCCTAGGATGTCCTGTTGCTTTCCTATCCAACACAAATCAAGGCAGCTTCCAACATCAGGCAATATTAAGCGATAATCAGTGCCAGTTGTGGACTGGAGATTTATTTTACTCTGATACCACAGATTAGAAACCGAGCAAAGCAGGAAAGATAGCTACACTTTCTGTTATTGTCAAATGACAGATTCAAACTTTTAGAACTGACCGAAGAGTGAATTGGCATCTAGTTAAAACTTTTTTTTTTAAGAACAGTGATAACAAAGGAAGCATTTAGCATGACGTCCCAATTTAATATATATTTTATTGATTTTATTGTATTTTCTTTTTATTTATTTATTTTGTCAAGCATGTATTAGATAACAGATATAAGTATAAACATGATTATTAATACATGAAATGGATACGAATAAAAAGGAAACATTAGGACAGGGATGGTAGGCATGCTAGTGCGCTTATGCACGCCCCTTACAGACCTCTTAGGAATGGGGTGAGGTGAGGTCAACAGTTGACAGTCTAAGGTTAAAGTTTTTGGGGTTTGGGGAAGAAACCACAGATATGGTTGCCATTGTATTTATGAGTAAGTTCCACAGAATTAATATATGTGCCTTGCCCTGAAAGGAGAATAAGAATGCAAAATAGATTTTTACCTTTTATATTGACAATATATTGAATCAGGCATTGGTATTTCCAGTTAATTATAATCTGTTCCAGGGTGGCAACTATGGCCCAGAAATTGAAGTCAATTTGTTGTAAAGTTGTTATTGCTGCCCATCCCTATTCCAACTTGTGCATTCTCCTAAGGTTATTTCCTGTTTCCACCTTCAAGCAATTGCAAATAGCAGAGATTTGGCTGGATCAGGCTTTGTTTGCAAGCCTGAGATCAGCCAAGTTTTCTCCATCTACTGCTAGGTTCCCCTTTGAAGCTGACATCCCTGCATTAAAACAAACACAAAGGTATAGAAACACAACCGCACTTTATTTCTGTGAAAGGAGGCAGAACTAGCTGGTTTTCTTTCCCTCCTTCCTTTCTTTTATGAATACATTTGTTATTTATTATTATATAAATGTATTTCTGAGTAATGGAACAATGGTTGCTAGAAGCCCAGCATCTCTTACAATTCGCTATTGTTTTGTGCAATAATTTTATTAAAGTTTACAAGTACAAAGATAAACAAACAAACTAAAAATATAAATAGAAAAGAAAAGGGGGATATATAAAAGATGACTCCCTCTTCAGACAAGTATAAAAATTTTGAGTAACTTAATACCTTCTAGTACTCTTCTTCAATCATCAAATTGATATCATTGATCAGTCCTAATTGGCAAAGCCTATTAAGAGCAAAATGTTAACATCTACATAAGCATTCATCTTAATCAAAGCTATTTTGTAAGCCAAATTTATCACTTATCTTTGGACCCTGATCAAATGATTCACTTTGTAAACCTTCTATTTGAAAATGAAGGGACCTGGGTGCTCTCTGAGCTTGGTTGTTTTGTTGCAGACATTTCATTAACCAAACTGGTAACAGCATCAGTGCTGGTGTTGTTGATGCTCAGCACTGACGGTGTTACCTAGATTGAGTAATGAAATGTCAGAAAGAAAACAATCAAACTAAGAGAGTACCAAGGATCCCTCATTTCAACCTTAAGCTACAGATATTCTACTTCATTGGTATTTTTTTTTAAAAAAAAAAAACCTCAACCCTTGATCCAATCAACAAATTATCCATAATTTCATTACTTGTTATTTTTTTCATTTTCTTCTTCTTTCAGTTTCAATAATTCCTCTTTATCTCCTCTGAGAAATAACTTCCTTGGTTTCACACATTCCTTTTGTAAGTCCAAGATAAGAAGTCTTATCAATTGACCTTTCTGATTTATTATTTGGTGTCCTGTTTATTAAAAAAAAAAACCCACCTGATTTCATCTGTAAATGCACTTTGGCATCTTTTTCCATATTCTCATATTCTGGCATTTTTAAATCCATTTTAGATCCACAGCTTCTTTTTTCAGATTGCTTTCATAATCCACATTCAAATCATTCTCAGTCTCTCTGTTTTATCTAATAAAATCTATTCTTCTGCCGTATCTTCTGCTATAATATCAACCACCTTCTGAGTATGTTGTTCCCAAATAGCCTTGTTTCTTTTGTAGTCAAACAGTATTGCTCCATTGTCTTAATGGGTCTACTCTCCTTTTTAAGAATAATAGTTTGTTTTCTCTGATTCCCTCTAGGACTAAGTAACCTTCACATTTCCACTTAACTGCTTATTTTCCAATCAGCAATTTTTTTTTCCACAGTAGGGTTTCTTATGATTAATTTCAAAATTTTCATATATTTTAAGAATTAAATTTCAAAATTTATATTCTATTTAAAAATTCTATAAATTCTATAAAAATTTAAATACATCACAGGAAATAGTCATTCAAGTTCAGCTAGCCCCATAACTTCCCAAAGTCTATACTCTTATCCCCTTTTTGTTGTTTTTGAAAAAGTAAAGCTTTGCTTTTTAATCCTTAAATTTATGTCAGAACTTTTTTCATCCAGGACAAAAAGAGGCTTTCCCAGCAATGTAGTAAACTAATATTTTCCTTCAGAAGGTTCTTAATTTCAAAGACATCAATAATAAGCAGCTTCCTGAGGTTAAGAAAGGAAGAGGGCAAATCCAGTGATTTTTTCAAAGGCATTGACCCACACCTTTAGGTAAGATAATTATTCCTCAGCTTCCACAGCTCTCCAACCTGCTGGAGATGTCTGTTTTGTGATATCTTTGCAGGGAGTTTCCGTGTGGAGCTAATTTGTGGGTGATCCTTGTCCTCTCCTTGATCCAGAGAGGAATTCCAAGAAGTCGATACATTCACTATCTTCTATTTATGCCATAGTTGCTAGTTCCACTAAAATGGAGCTGATGTCAGTCCGCCTTTATTCCTCCATAAGTCTGTTAGGGTCTAGCATGGGTGGTATAACTTTAGGTTCTTCAGCTGGAGAAAGAGTAGGTTAGAAGATCCAACCTTCTCTTGAAGACATCATCAGGAGGAGAAAGGATAGACTTACCCAGGGATGGGCTTCAAATTTTTTAGCAAGGGGCTCTCTGCCCCTAATGACTGGCTGGATGGGCGTGGCTGGGTGGGTGTGTCCAATTGGACGTCACTTCTTTGCCCTAATTACCAAAAAAAAAGATATATACCAAAAAGTTGTTTATTATTTCATGCATTTAATACTTAAATAAAAGACTGGGTGAAACTAGGCTTAATAGCAGTGACTGTGAGAGGGATCTTGGAGTCTTAGTGGAGTCTCTGGTGAATTACGTGATTCTTATTATTTGGGAATTAATCCCCTCAGAGGCTAGTGGCTATGTTATCTGATTTTCTCAATGGCTCTTCCTCGCAAGCACTGAGTGGATTGTTTATCTAGCTTGCAACACTGTTATGAGATGTGAAATGCTCTTGGCTAAACACCCAGAAGTTCAGTTAAGCCTATTAAGAGCTTTCCCTTGCTGCTTGCCTTTCTGAGTCCCGCAGAATTTTAGCTAGGGGTTCTTCTGAGCCCCTTTGAGCCCCTAGCAGCCCATCTCTGGACTTATCTTCTCATTGACTTCATTTTCCTATAGAGAAGAGATGGGGTTTTAAATGGAGAAGGTGTCAGTCAAGCTGAAGTGGTCCTATAGCTCAGGCATATTGTAAAAAAATAGGGTTCAGATGAGCTGATGGTTGAAGGCCTCGCTTCTTCAGAAGTTTAAATGCATGTTCATGTTATCTTATGGTATAGGGTTTCTTGCTTGAGCAGGGAGTTAGACTAGAAGACCTCCAAAGTCCCTTCCAACTCTGTTATTCTGATATTCTTTAAATGTCGTTCAGGGACCCTAGGATTCCCCAACACCCTTTCAGAGGTCTATGAAATCAATATTACCCACCTTTGCAAAACTTGAAAACAATGTCACTCTTCTCCTTATTATTTTTATTTCTCAAAAATATAGGATTTTTTTTTTCATCCAAAAATACAGGTTTAATAGAATATTATTTTCACATGATTCAATAAATGTTTTATGAACCCACCACTTTTAATTTTTAATTTGGTAAACATTGATGAATAGAACCCATTCAGACAAAGGCTATTTTAGGGTTCTCTGTAATTTTTAAAAAAGGAAAGGGGTCACAAGAGCAAAAAGTTTAAGAAACACTGTACTACATTAATGACTTCCTATGGCAGGGATCCTCAAACTTGGCAACTTTAAGACTTGTGGACTTCAACTCCCAGAATTCTCCCTGCTGACTGGAGAATTCTGGGAGTTGAAGCCCACAAGTCTTAAAGTTGCCAAGTTTGGAGACCTCTGTTCTATGGGTTCTAAGCTCAGCAACACTGGATGGTCATACAAGGACCCCTAATTGTAATAGGAAATTCACAAGCATGAATGAGGAAGCACATACAAGGTCTTTGGAATGAAAAGCCTGTGGCTTGCTGCATGTTACTGAATTGCAAGATGTTTAATTTAGCTTTAGAAATCCTGCCTGCTTCTGTTTTTCTTTCAGAACAGTGTTTCCTCTAATCTTGGCAACTTAGAGATATGGGGGCTCCTTCAACTCCTAAAACTGAATTTTCATACCTAAGGCAGGACTAGAACAAGATAGCATCAATTTTATATTTGACCAATTTAAGATTCTCTCTATTCCATTTCATCCATTTGGCATCAGGCTTAGATTGTTTGATCTGAAAATTAAAAAAAAAAATTAAATGCCTTCTTTTGTGATCTATTAAAAGTCAGATCATTTTGTAAGAGTTTCTTTGAACCTAACTTTCCTGCTTGAACATGCTTCCAACTGTGTTTATTAATCAGAGCTGGGCAGTAATAATACCTCTATAAATTTACTCAGTATCTTTGCAATATCTTATATACCATACTGTCCCTTTTTCATGGGTGTGTGGCGTGTGTGGGGGGAGAGGGAGAGAGAGAGAGAAAGAGAGGTGGGGGAGAGAGAGAATGTAACTGACCGTATCTTTCCTTATTGCAAAATGAAGGGGCAGTAACGGATGTAGTTCTACAATTGTGGTAGTTGTACAATTCTTTTTCATGTTCTTTTTACTTTATTTCTATAACATATAAAAATTCCATTTCAATCAGTGCGTAATCCTAATCAAAATGTTTACAATAGTATTCATCACAATAACATTAATATTTAGCTTATCTGCTTTGCTGAATTTCCATTTTAACATATATTCTTTTTATGTCCCTACATTTCGAACTTGTCTTTTTATTGTCTAACCACTGATAAAATAAGTTCCATGTCAAAAAGTATTCAGTTTCTTCTTTGTCCTTAATAGTAAGTATTAATCTATCCATTTCTGCACATTCTGATATTTTCTTAATTATACTTTCATCTGTTGGGATCTCGTCACACTTACATTGTTGAGCATATACAATTCTAGCTGCAGTTAATACATGTAAAATCAAATATATAGTCCTTTGTCATATTTTGTGGGCAGAATGCCCAATAAAAATGTTTTTAATTTCATGACTATATGCTGTTTTATCGTTTTTTTCAACTGAATATGTATTTTCATCCAATATTTTTTGACTTTTGGACACGTCCACCACATATAATAATATGAACCAGGTATTTGGTTGCATTTCCAACATTTAGCAGATCTATTCTTATACATTTTGCCAGTCTTGTTAGTGCAAAATGCCATCTATAGAACATTTTATACAAATGTTATTTATATGCAGTTGACATAGTCAATTTAACATTTCTATCCCACAATTTCTGCCATTTGTCTAGTCCTTTTGCATATCTCACTTTCAAGTTTAATACCTAATAAATAACAATATATTTTCTTTATCAGTTTTTCATCTGGTCCAATTAATATCTGGTCCAATTCTGCTAATTCTTTATTAAAAGCATACATTTTAGCATCTTTCTCATATTGAGTGTATATCTGCATTTGTGGCTACCATACAATTTTGAGGCTGTACTTCATCTACTATCAATTGTAGAACTACATCCGTTACTGGTGGCCTGGCCTCATGAAAAATGTTGCTATAGAAAGTTCAACAAGTTGGAGAGCATAGGTGCACAAACATTTCAATTTTATAACAATAAGCTTCTGAAGTTCAAAGTTTGCATCATGCTAGCACACAGAATGTAATTCACATTTCTTTACATGTGTACATGTTGCTGCTTTAGAAACACAGCACCAACTGGAAAGGTTATGTGTTATTTAAAAAAAAAAACCCTGATCAGTTTAAAACACTAAAATTAGATCTGAGTTGCGATGAAGTAAAAGCAGCTGCTACAATCAGTTTTTGCATACTTTCATTCCAAAGTTCCCCTCTGAGCCTTGGCATTTCATCCTCTTTAACATAGCCAGTTTATTTGCATTTCTCTGGGACTTTCCATAACATTGCAAAACTTTGTATGCTGTTGTAGGAATAAATATCCATCTGGTTCAGTTTCAAGCTGGGAGAAAGACACTGGAAACATGAAGGCTCATTGGAAAGTTGGTTTAATGATGAAGCAGAACCACATTGGTTCTGGGTAGCTGGCCACATGGAGTTGAGAGTGAGGGGCTTTTGTACCTTCTCTTGGGCTTTGCCCTTGAACTTCCTTTTCCTGTGCAAAAATATGTATGTAGAGGTCATATCTGTAGGTTGTTTGAGCTACATTTGGTTGAAGCCTGGAGGGTTATGCAATGTCCCCAGGAGATTGTGCAATGTTGTAGAAGGCTAATCCTATTAGGTCCTGGGGGTCATGTCTTAATCCCATCATTCTGGGCTAGAGATCTTTTGTTTTGTAGATAGGCTGGCCCACTCTTTCTCAATGGGCACAAAATATCTGCTGGGGGCTATTAAGAAAGATTTGGGGCTGTTTTCTGTCTCCAAGAGTATATTTCTCCTTTAAGGAAATATAATATTCTGCCTTTCCTAAAGTATTTCATTCTTCTGGGAGGGAGTGGCCTCCCACACTATTATCCTTCTAGACATCCCAAACCCTGCAAAATAACATTTTGGAGCATTTTGGAATAACATTTTTAATATATGCCTTCTGGAGCATCCAAAATAACTCTGTATTGTTTAAAATCAAGTCATCTCCTAACTGCAATTTAGAATCAACAGGACAAAGAAGGCTTTGTGTCATTGAATGTTTCCTGTAACAGAAGAGCCAATCAAACAAAGTTAACATAAAACAGTTCTTCAACACAAGGGAATTTTCTTTTACTGCATTCAGAAAGGGATAAGGAAGGGATAGGTTTGTTTGCCTGCTTGTTACCCAAGTTAGCTTAAAAACTGAGACTACGTAGAAAGTAGTTACAGTTCAGGGAAATTGAGTGCAGGAAAATGAGTTCTGAATAGATCTCTGTAGAATTATCCCCTGCCTATAAAACTGCCTAATTATGCAATAAATCTGCTGCACTTCCCCCGCCCCCCAGGAGTATATTTTGTCAGACTTAACAAGAATTACTTTTATCAGATATGCACAGGCCACTTTTTAAAAATTAAATATTGTTGCCTCGTCATTCCACAAATATGTGCCCAAGGAGACCTCATTTGTTCAGTAGTGCAAGTCCCTCAGTGACCAAATTATATGAGAACTGGAAAAAGAATATTACCTCAAGTACTTATTTCCCAACACCTGCAAATGAAAAAAAGAGAGGCTTTTTTAATTTTTCTCTTCTCCCCTCATAGTAGAAACATTGTGCCTGTTCCATGCTGTGTTCATTAAGTGTATTACATCAGTACCACTAAATTTTGGAGTTCAATGTGTTAGTAACTAAACAGAAGACTTCATTGCTTGACCTTGGCTAAAATTATGATATACTTGCATAAGACTGGTCAGCAGATAGGACAGCACTCCAGAGGGTTAAGATCATTGCCCAAAAGATCATTGGTTGCCCTCTCCCCTCTTTGGAAGAGCTTTATAGCTCCTGCTGCCTTCTCAAAGATCCATCTCATCCTGATCACCCTTTTTTTTAACTATTACCATCTGGCAGACGGTACAGAATGATAAAAACAAGGACAAACAGGCTGAAAAACAGCTTCTATCCCAGGGCAGCAATTCTACTGTGTAGTGCAATGCTGGTGTGGTGTTGGGTTTTTCAATTCAATGTGTGGAGTGTGAAGGATGTATATTTGTGTTTATTTTCATGGTCATGATGTGTGCACTGAAGACGGTGTTTGATCTCGTACGAGGTGCAATGACAATAAAGTAAACTAAATAAGTAAGCAGGAAGTATATTACAACCACAACTGAGCTCAAAATTTCCATTGCTAGGATATTCCCCACAACCGTACAATCAAAACCTTATGCCCATTTTCCATTCATAGGTTTATAAAAGGGCAGAGTTTCAATTATTGGTGGGTTACTACCAGTTTCCCTACCGGTTTGGTGATCGCGCACTTCACGCATGCGCGTGCACAGCTTTCCAAACCCCAGCTGAGTCTCTGCCACGCCAATCAGCTGAGAGGATAAAGAAAAGCTGGTGGGAGGGCCAGTTCTGCGCTTTTTTCTTCTTTCTCCTCTCAGCTGATCGACAGAGCTTTTTTTAACTACCAGTTTAGCCAAACTGGGACAAACCGGTAGTATTTCACCACTGGTTTCAATCAAACAGTCCTGTTGGAAAGTTTTAACTGGAACTGGCTCTGTTAAAAAGCGTGAATCAAGGCAAAAATGGACTGATCTTGGGTGCTTGTTGGAAAGCTGAGAAAGGAAAACAATGATTTGTTTGCATCGATAGAGTACAATTAATTAATTTATTGAATCATTTTATTGAATCCATGAAATGATTATTTAACTTAACAGAAATGCATTTACTTTCAAAACTGGGGATAGCAAGAAGGATTGTAGGCCTAGACTCCATCAATGAGATTTAGAGTGTTTAAATTCAGTTTCTTTCAAATTACTTCCAATCAATATGGGGCATATGGAAGCCCAAAAGATTTAGGAATCAGAGTTGTTATCGGATGTCAACAGGTTTGGAAGCTGTTCCGCAGCTGTTTTTATTATAATCACAAGTGTGTGCTTTCAAATAATTAAACTAACCAATAATATACAAATAGACTATTTGATTTGACTGCTTTGATTATTTGAAAGCAAATACTTGTGGCTGTAATCAAATTCCCATTCAAAATATGAAATGGTTGAGCAGATAACCAGGTCATTAATGTTTACATTAAAGGAACAAATCTCTAAATCACTTTAAGAAAGGAGTTAATTTTGGATTGCTTTGGGCAGCTTTTACCTAGGTCCAATAAATTTTCTCTTCTTGCTTTCCTGGGCTAGCCAAGAAAAATGTATTTAAAAGAATTGACTGCTTTTTAATTGGAATTTTTTTTAAAAGGTCTGTCCTTTGACTCATAAGATTGGGAAGTCTGGCTTCCTAAATTGAACTCCTTCCAAACAGAAAACTCATATAATTATTAGGGTGTTTGAGCATCTGAGAGACATGAAAGATAAACACAATCTCTTTTGTAATCTGGATGTGGGAAGAAACAGTGGGAGAGAGGAGTGTAACTAATTATGTGATTGTGCAAATATAAGCAGAAAACTTCAGTCTGGATTTTAAAACTGATCATTAGAGGAAAAAAGTACAATGGAATGGGCATCTGAGTGAATTATATAACAAGGACGTAACATCCATTCCTCTACTCGTTGCAGAATACTTTATGCCACCAGACTTGAAATTCTAGATCTAGAAACCTAGAACTACACCACCTTCGGTCCGATCTAAGTATAGTATATAAATCATACATTGCAATGTCCTACCTGTCAATGAATACTTCAGCTTCAACCATAACAATACAAGAGCACACAATAGATACAAACTCAAGGTTAATTGCACCAAACTTGATTGAAGGAAATACGACTTCAGCAACAGAGTGGTCAATGTCTGGAATACTCTACCTGACTCTGTGGTTTCTTCGCCAAACCCCAAAAACTTTAACCTTAGACTGTCTACTATTGACCTCACCCCTTTCCTAAGAGATCTGTAGGGGCGTCATAACTGCACCAACATGCCTACCGTCCCTGTCCTATTGTTTCTTTTTTTTTTCTTATATGTATCCATGTATTCATAACTATGTTTTTACTTACACCTATTATCTTGTAAGCAATTGACAAACCAAATAAATAAATAAACAAATATGTGGACAAATTTGAAGGGATATGGAAGACATTCTGCTACAACAGTAATTAGTATCTTTCTTAAGATACATCTTTTTGGGTCTTTTTGGGGCGCTGGGGTGGAGTTCAAGGACATTAGGGGCATGTATAATCATCATCACCATCATCATTCTAGCCATTGTCTGTCTACTGCAGGATGAAAGCATCTTCTGCATGTTTCCAACCAATATGGTCCTGAGCTTTCTTTTGAAAGTTGAGCCCACAATAATGGCTGATGTCATCACTCCATCTTGTTTTAGGTCTTTTATGGATGATTTTTATCAACTGCTTTCCCTCAGTTCTTCTTGCTATGTGACCAGTCCAGTGATGGTATGCTACTGGTTCGGCCCGGTTGAGGCAAAACAGTAGTAAAAATCACTACCGGTTCAGCAGAACTGATAGTAAAAAAAAGCCTCTGATCAGCTGAGAGGATAAAATACTGAAAAGCGCAGGGGTGGGAAGGTCGCCTCTAGCTTTTCATTTCTTCATCCTCTGAACTGATTAGCTTGTTAGGTGCATGTGCATTAGGGAACCGGAATCGACTAAGGTAGGATCCCACTACTGGACCAGCCCAGGGGTGGGATTCTACAGGTTTTCACCTATTCACTAGAACCAGTTGTTAACATTCTAAGCAGTTCAGAGAACCGGTTATTAGAAGAAATTACTGGCCTAATCCTGTAAGGAAGGCAGGAAGGAAATATTCTGGTGTTGCTTACAGAAACTGCCTCTCCATTAACCCTTATTACATTCTTGGCAGGACTAGACTTCCTGTCTCAGGAACATCTCTGGAGTTTTTTTCCCCTCCTTTGCTGGTACTTTGCTTGTGTGGAATGACCATTCAAAGTTACAATGGCACTGAAAAAAGTGACTTATGACCTTTTTTCACACATACGACTGTTGCAGCATCCCCACAGTCACAAGAGGCCAGGCAAGGAGAAGCGTGCCTCAATGTGAGTGATTTGAGTTGGCCATGCCCAACCAGTCACATGACCACCAAGCCATGCCCACCAACTAAGCCACTCCCACAGAACCTGTTGTTAAAAAATTTGAATCCCACCCCTGGACCAGCCCATTTCCATTTCAACTCTTTTACTCTCTTGATGGCATTATATCTTTTTGCTTGTTCTCCAACTGCAGTCCTTTCTATCTTGTCTTGTGATACCTAACATATATCTTTCCATGGCTCTTTGTGCCACTTATAGCTTTTATATTGATTGCGAGGTTAGTGTCCATGTTTTGTTGGCATGTGTTAGAACAGATAGCACTCACTGATCAAAAACTTTTCACTTCAGGCATAGGGGGAGGTTGTTTATAGGAGGCACATGTAGGTATATAGAAAGTCAAAGCCAACGTTTTTTTGTCTCATTTTGTTTCTTTGTTTTTAAGGTTTGGTAGGAATTAATCCATAGCAAAAAAAATGATTTTTTTATTTTTAATTACTTTATCAAAAAAGCAATAAAGTAGCTCATAAAAAGACAATTAACATGCAAAATAGCAATATATAAGATTATAATTGCTACTTCTCTGGGGGTTGATGAGACAGGTACATTATAATGGAGTTTAAAAAAATATGTTTGAACAATCTTTCAATCTTTTGATTATGTTGGGTGTCTTAATATTATTTTTTAATTTTCTAGGAATGTTTAACCACCCTTCACTTCTAACCTTGAAGTGCATTTACATTTTGTGAGACACAGCAGAATCATCATAGAGTTGATTAATTCTCTTATGCCTACTGTTACCAAATTCAAACTAGAATACTCCCTAATTCAGATTTGCAAAAATTTTCAGATTAGAATTATTTTCTTTTTGAAACTGATGCACATCCAAGGGATTTACACTACTTGAAATTTCTTGAATACAATAATGAACAAATTTACAGGAATGTCCATACTTAACAGATTTTTGATTTGCCAAACTCTCTAGGATTTCTCCCTGTTAGGGATTGTCATAAACTATATGTTTCACCTTGTGAAACACAGTTTGAAGTACAGTGTGGAACATGTAAAAGTCCTAAAGGTTAATCGATTACTGTGTATATATAATCCTTGAGAACAAGTGGTATTTGACCCATTGTCCTCTACTGTGTCTCTGATATCACTGTTTCTTCATTCACATGTTGTTCATCAGATCTTCACTACTATTAATCATGAAAAAGAAAATCAAATTATGCAGTCTGTCTGTTCTTGTTTCTTTTCCATTTATTTTTGATAGCCCAGATTCAACCTGAAACTCAAAGCTCATTGACTAAAGACCAAAAAAGGGGAACGAAGACATTTTCAAATAAATACCCTTCCAGGTCCCTTCCTATCTCATTTCTATTATTCTAGCTTCACAATGCCATATGCAGAAACTTATTTCCTTTTCTTTATTTGAGAAGTAGAAAGTACCTTTTTTCCCCCTTTTTCCCTCACTTCTGCTTCTCTGACCCTAGCAGGAACTGTCTTATCTTGTAGATTTGAAAGAAGTTACAATGCAATTTTGAGGTCTCCAATGTTAGAGATGGATTACCCTTGCATAAACACGGGATTATTTCAGGTGTTGGAATTGTGACCCTGACATATAGTTTAAACAAAAAATTATTGTGTTTTTCCAGAGGTGGCTTCAGTTTGAGAGGACTCAAAGAATATCATTTTCTCTAGTGTCTGGAAGACTCTATTAATTAGAATTTTCGAGCAGGCCGGCCTGGGCTGAGAGAGGGTTTTAATTTGTCTCCATTGCTTTTTAGTAATTTTAATTTGGGGGTTTTAAGGGGGTGGGGTGGGCTTTTTATATTCGGCCAAATATTCAATTTAATTTCTTTTTAACTTTTGTATCATTGTCGGGGTTTGGATTGGCTGTACACCGCCCTGAGTCCCTAGGGAGAAGGGCGGTATAAAAATTTTATAAATAAATAAATAAGAATAAGGCTCTGGACATCAATCACAGAAACAGCAAAATTCAAGGGAATCCCAAGATTGAAAAAAATGGGGTTAAAAAAAATGATAAAGGTAAAAATGATGGACAGAGCAGCCATCAGTGAACAACTATAGTGATACCTCGGTCTTCATTGATAATTTGATGAATGAAATGAAAATATGCCGAATACAAAAACCAATGGGTGCTGAGAAAACCATGTGACTTATCAGGTGACCTAATTTGGCTGGAAAAAATAGTGAATCACAAGGTAGCCAATATCAGCAAGTTCTTTCTTGCATGTCGACTTCTGGGAGAAAGACAATTGCAGGACCATGATTTGTGCTTCAAAATGCATCGAATTTGACAAGTTTTTTGAAACAGTCGAGTGCTGGGTATGAGTATGTTAAAAATGAGCAGGTTGGATTTTTTTCTCCAAGCAATAATATCAACCCTGCCATCTTTGAACTTTAATTAGAATAAGTATTTACCCTTTCCCTAAGATAAAGAAGAATTATTTTATTGGCCAAGTGTGATTGTACACACAAGGAATTTGTCTTGGTACAAATGATCACTGTATACATAAAAGAAAAGATACATTCGTCAAGAATCATCAGGTACAACACTTAATGATAGTCATAGGGTACAATCAACAATCAAATCATACTAGGAAACAGTCAATATAAATCGTAAGGATACAAGCGACAAAGTTACATCATACAGTCACAAGTGGGAGGGGATGGGTAATAAGGAGTGATGAGAAGATTAATAGTAAAAGTAGTGCAGTCTTTGTAAATAGTTGAACAGTGTTGAGGGAATTATTTGTTTAGCAGAGTGATGGTTTTCAGGAAAAAACTGTTCTTGTGTCTAGTTGTTCTGGTGTGCAGTGCTCTATAGAATCGTCTTGAGGGAAGGAGTTGAAACAGTTTATGTCCGGGATGTGAGGGGTCTGTAAATATTTTTACAGCCCTCTTTTTGACTCGTGCAGTATACAGGTCCTCGATTGAAGGAAAGTGGGTAGTAATTGTTTTTTCTGCAGTCCTAATTATCCTCTGAAGTCTGTGTCTGTCCTGTTGGATTGCAGAACCAAACCAGACAGTTATAGAGGTGCAGATGACAGACTCAATAATTCCTCTGTAGAACTGGATCAGCAGTTCTACATTCTTTGTTCTTTCTTAAAGCGTACAAATTTAATTCTAATCTATATCAGATTTGTTTATGAAAAAGTTTCTTAGATAATTAAATGTGCTTAGTTATAAATCTAGTCTATCAAAACTCTGCAGCACGCTATGCAGTTTGAGCCAAAGAATAAAACAAGATTCACAGGTGCAAGTCCCTTAAAGTGCACTTATTTTATCTACCTTTTTAGCAAATATTTACTATGCTAGATTCCTCCTGCATTGTGGACGTAGTTCACGTTTATAAATAAATAACACTTTTGTTGGGGAGCTGAGGGGAGAGCTAACAAGTTTATGAAATCTGAAGAACAACGGCATCACCACTGATATCCGAGCCAGGCCCTTGCTTCAGGAATTTATTTATCATTGTTTTTACATTTAAAAAAACATGCCATGCATGATCAGTTACAATAAGAGAGACAGCAGTTACAAGTCTGCTTTTCTTATCAGACACACTTGTTTCTGCTTTCAGAATTGCAGAACTGTTTCCTGCTTTTTTAATTTCTGGAACTCAGTCCAACAGAGGAATTGTCGACCTGAATTATGTCTAGGATTGATCCTTAGAGACCTGAGTTTTAACATCTGTCCTCATTCTAGAGTTGAATCTGCTGATGGTGCTGCTGCCACTCCTTCCTGTGGGCCTAAGGCAGGGACAGAAAATGAATAAGCCACTAAGTGTTTCTGAATTGCATTTCTTCATTTCTCTCACTTTTCATTTCCCTATTTTTGGCCTCTTTCCTTATTTTTGGCCTCTGGTCAATCAACAAAAGCTTTCAGATTGAATTATGGCTACCAGAAGTAAAGGGAAAAGAAATGAGAACAGCAAAACTGTTCTATTTGGTTTTCAATTCAATTCAGAGTAGAGTTGGAAGGGACCTTGGAGTCTTCTAATCCAACTCCTTGCTCAAGCAGGAGACCCTATACCATTCCAGACAAGTGGCTGTCCAGTTTCTTCTTAAAAACCTCCAGTAATGAAGCACCTACAACTTCTGAAGGCAACTTGTTCCACTGGTTAATTGTTCTCACTCTTAAAAAGTCTCTCCTTAATTCTAGGTTGCTTCTCTCCTTGAGTAGTTTCCATCCATTGTTTCTTGTCCTGCCATCAGGTGCTTTGGAGAATAATTTGACCAGTGGTGGGTATTCAGCAGGTTCTGACCAGTTTAGGAGAACCGGCTTAACACAAATTTTGAGTAGTTCGAAGAACCAGCAAATACCACCTCTGACTGGCCCTGCCCCCATCTATTCTTTGCCTCCTGAGCCCCAGGTGATCCACTGGGTCTTATTTTATTGCCTTGCACAGGAGAACGGAGCTGGAAAGCAGGTGAGTGGGGTGGGGAGGGAATGGGATTTTGCAGTATCCTTTCCCTGCCACGCCTACCAAGCCACACCCACAGAACCAGTAATAAATTTTTTTGAATCCCACCACTGAATTTGACCCTTTCTTCTTTGTGGCAGCCCCTCAAATGCTGGAATACTGCTATCATGTCACCCCTACCAGTAGTCCATCTTTTCTCTAGACCAGGGGTAGGGAACCTTGGCTCTTTTATCACTTATGGACTTCAACTCCCAGAATTCCTGAGTGAGCCATAAAAGGTTCCCCATCCCTGGCCTACTGGTTTTTCAGTTGTGGGGGAAATCAATTTTTGACTGGAATGGGATTGTTTGATATGCAAATGTAGGACATATAAAGAATATATAAAGAATATGTCCTACATTTGTATATTAAACAGTCCCATTCCAGTCAAAAATTGATTTCCCCCACAACTGAAAAACCAGTAGGCCAGGGATGGGGAACCTTTTATGGCTCACTCAGGGATTCTGGAAGTTGAAGTCCATAAGTGATAAAAGAGCCAAGGTTCCCTACCCCTGCTCTAGACTAACCTAACCCAAATCCTGCAACCATTCTTCATATGTTTTAGTCTCCGGGCCTTTAATTGTTTTAGCTGTTCTTCTCTGCCCTTTTTCCAAAGTCTCAACATCTTTTTTGTAACGAGGTGACCAAAATTAGAAAATTTTCTTAAGATCTTGTTTGTAATTTGGTGACCAAAACTGGAAATTTTTCTTTCTGAAGGATTTGTCATAAGGGGTAAAGATTAGAGTCATATAGAGCTACTGCCTTAATCATAATATGCAAGTGTCCATGTTTAATAAGACAGTCCCCAGAGGGTTTAGAGATTCCCCCTTGCAAAGTTGTATAGTATAGATTTCTATCTGTAAGTTTCTGTTGTAACTGTCAAACCTGAAACAGTAAAAATCTCCCTTGAAATGGGTAGGAGTGGGGACATGCCTCTTTTCTTGAGCCCAACTTCATAATTATTTTTTACATATAATTTTATAGAAAGCTTTAAACGCGAATAAAAATTAATGCAAACTAAAATAGAGCTAAAAGAAAAGAAAAGGCTGAAATAAAAGAGAAAGCTAAAGTACAAAAAAGAAGAAAAAAAGACAGGAAAAAGGAGAACGATAAAAAAGAAAGAAATGATTTCCAATCTTCCTTACAACCATTATAACTACAATTGTAGAGGGACACTATCAATCAGAAAGATCAGCAGTTCGGCAGTTTGAATCCTTAGCGCCACATAATGGAGTGAGGTCCCATTACTTGTCCCAGCTTCTGCCAATCTAGCAGTTCGAAAGCATGTAAAACCACAAGTAAAAAAATGGGGACCACTTTGGTGAGAAGGTAAAAGCGTTCCATGTGCCTCAATGTTTAGTCATGCTGGCCACATGACCACGGAGACGTCTTTGGACTGCGCTGGCTCTTCGGCTTAGAAATGGAGATGAACACCACCCCCTAGAGTCAGAACAACTAGCGCATATGTGTTTACCTTTAAACTACAATTGTAGATTCCCTCCTTTAACTACAATTGTAAATTTCCTCCTTTCTCAAAAATTTCATTGTGACTCTCTTCTTTCTACATCTAACTTATATAATTATCAGAACCATAGATCATCTTTATTTTTTTCCAGTAAGGGGTTTCCACTCAGCAATAAACAAAGATATTATCTTTTCTTTAATCAAATCGGTCAGCGTGTCTATCTTAGTATGATGAGCCAGGGTGGGATACAAAATAAATACAGTCACAAAAAACAGGTGTAGCCCCTTTTATTCCTTCACTTCGCTTCCAAGCTGCAAATATCCTTAACTGGAGCCAAAAAAACCTCCCAGACAAGCAGTTACAAGAAGGAGGAAATGCCGTTTAAATTATAAAGAGTAAAAAACAACACAAACCAGGCAAGATAAGGGCTTGAAGACGTCCACAGATATCAGAACACACGCTGGGAAGAACGCCAAACTCAGAGAAGAACAATAAACTAGAGATATTTCCACACTTTGTTTCCAGCACTCGCCCATACGCATGTCTGTCCTCTTATCCAGTTGTCACAGCTGCAGCCCATGAAGAGGATCAAGGCCCTCTCCTTCCCAGTAGACCACGTCTCTCCCTTATCCTCTCCTCCCTGCATGCCCTAGTAT
The DNA here is from genome assembly GCA_023653725.1 of Bungarus multicinctus. Classification (NCBI taxonomy): domain Eukaryota; kingdom Metazoa; phylum Chordata; class Lepidosauria; order Squamata; family Elapidae; genus Bungarus; species Bungarus multicinctus. The sequence continues at coordinate 76,247,424 of CM042844.1, read as the reverse complement.
GGAGAGGGGATGGGCCTGGGTCCTCCTCTGACTGCCCAGCCGGTCTCTGCCCTTCCCCAGCCTCCTCCACAATCTCCAGAGCCACATTTCCACTCCCTGTCTGCTGTTCCTCCTCTCCCTCAGAATCAGTCTCCACCAGGGGCATGACACTTAGCATTTTCACTAATAATTCTTCCATTGTCGATATTGCCAAATCTTTCCATCTTTGTTCATACAATAACTCGTTGCAGGTATCCTATACAGGTAGTCCTCAACATATGTCCACAATTGAGCCCCACATTTATGTAGTTAAGTGAGGAATTTGTTAAGTGAGTTTGCTTCCATTTTAGGACTTTTCTCACCACATTTGTTAAGTGAATCACTGCAGTTCTTAAATTAGTAACCTGGTTGTTGAGTGAATCTGGTTTCTCCAGAGACTTTGCTTGTCAGAAGGTTAAAAACGGGGATCACATGACTCCGGGACACTGCAACCATCGTAAGTGTGAGTCAGTTGTCAAGCATCCAAATGTAAATCACGTGACCATGGGGATGCTACAAAGGACATCAGTGTGAAAAATGGTCATGTCACTTTTTTTTAGTCCCATTGTAACTTTGAATGGTCACTAAATGAACTGTTGTAAGTTAAGGATTATCTGTATAAAAACACATTCTATGACTTTTTCTCAACTGTTTATCCTTCAGCTGCAAAAGCAAAAGTTCTGATTCCAGTTCTATATTAGACAACCCATGCCCTGTTAGGTTAATGTTCCAGATACATTTCCATAACTAGAAACAGAATGACCATGGTTGGGCAAAAAGGCAATCGAAGTTGGAGCAACTTCCAACTTCCTGCTGGCTTCTCCATTGAGTTTGCTTGTGGGAAATTGGCACAAGGAAACTCTCCTTTTCTTCCTTCTTTCCCTTCCCTTCATTCTTCCCTTCTCTTCCCTTCCTCCCTTCTTTCCTTCCCTTCCTTCCTTCTTATCTTCCTTCCTTCTTCCCTTCCTCCCCTTCCTCCCCTCACTCCCTTCCTTCCCTCCCTTCTCTTCCCTTCCTTCCCTTCCTTCTTTCCTTCCTTCCTTCCCTTCCTTCCTTCCCTTCCTCCCTTTCCTTCCTGCCCTTCCTTCCTCTGGGAACTGAAGTCCACATATTTTTAAATTGCTGCAGTTGAGAAGCACTGCTCTAGACTGCAGCATTTCCAGTTTGTTGATAAAGAGTAACCTCTTGAATGATGTTAAAAATGATTTTTTTTCATCTGTTTGTTTCTGCAAGTATATTACAGAGGAAAAGTCAGTGTCCAACGCCCAATGTTAGCATTCTTCTTACTTCATTTCCCCACCCCCACCCCCCAAAAAAAATCAATTGCACAGAATTGTTCTGCTTAATTATTAAATGAGGTCCAAGTTTTCTCCCAGAGCATCAACAAAAAGTTGGATTTTATCTCATGTTCTATTCAGCAGCCAGCTAAACTGCTTCCATCAAATCCTTGTTATTCCTCCCATGATTAAAAACATATGTTTTCTCTGAGTTTTGGCTGAGCTAATGCGTCTACTTATGTTAATTATTGAGAAAGTATTCCCAAGTGGCTTTTTTAAAAAAATACACTCAGGTATGTTTCAAGCTGTATTAAACATTAGGGATCTGCAGCACCTATTGTTATTTGGCAAGTGAGATGCAGACTGAAAATACATGCTCCTGGCATTTGAAAATTGGTAGCCAGAATCATCATCATCATCATGACTCCAAATGTGAAAAAGATGTGCTGATCCAGGAAATCAAATCTATGCCAGAATATCTAATCAGACCTTCCAGGATCTTGTGGTTCTAATATTGTTTTGGATTATGTTGACTTATGTTGCATTATATTGCACTGTGTGGTTTTATTGTGTCATATTGGCTTAAGTTGCAGTGCATTAAGTTGACTTGCCAGATTGTCTCTTATGTTTTGATCGTGACTTTCCAATGCAAATGGTGATCAAAAGAATCAACAATGTAAAGCAATCTATTAAAATACAAATAATACATAGCAAAAAGCATTTAATTAAAAAGACATTAAATCTAAAGCTACTATGCCCAGCAATCCACTTTCTAGACATTTTGCATATGATTAAAAGTCTAACAAAAAAGAAGCTTGCCTAACTCTTTGTGGCTAGACATACCATATCTGGCTTGCAACAGTCTAGCTAACCCTATTGAAAGCAGCCATTTCCCCATTTTTGTAATCATTTCACAGTCATCCAAATTTTGCTGCTCTGTATTTTATTAACTTTATACAGCTGATCGTCTCACAAAGTGATTCTGGGCGATATGGTATTAAGGTAATTCCAAATAAATTAAGAGCAGTTGCTGAAAAGATCCCATTCCTTTCCCATGACCCATGGCACTGGGGTTCAAACTGTTGGGGGCTGGAAGATATATCCCTAACAATTCAAACTCCAAGGTTTTTCTTGAAGTTATAACCAGTGCCGAGAACATTACATGATTTGCTTATTTGAATCTGTATCGCTTCAGTCTGTGGAAGCAACCCACAAGGTGACTTAGAGAAAATAAAAAGAGAAAGGGTTTCTTTATTTAAATATATTATAGCTGCCCATTTCTATAGACGCCAGGTGTTGTGGGGCAGCAGGTGCGGATGGCTGAGGAGAGCGAGGACTCAGATGAGGGGCCAGGACCATTAGGGAGTAGACTGCTACCTTCAGAGATTGTGGGGGCTGGCAGCAGTGATGAGGAGGTTTCCGAGGAGCCTGTGCCAAGTGCGCATGCGCGCAGGATTGCTCGCAGGAAAGAGCAGTTGCAGCAGCACAGAGTAAGGAGTCAGGAGTAAGGCTGCAAGGTAATGGCCCCTCCTTCAAGAAGATAAAAGCCAGCTGTGAAGAGAACGTTCTTTGAAGGAAGCAAAGACATTTTGAAATTCAGCCTCATGGATATTACAGTATCTTAAGTATTTGATTAAGTATGGTATTTGAAGACTCTTGTGTTGTGAAATATTTTTTATCTGTGATTCTTGGCAGACTAGCAGTTTTGGCGAAGCTTGTGATTATCAAGGTTAATTAGTTTGCAGCAGCCTTTTAACTAGGGATTCGTAAGAATCATTAAAAGGTTTCTGTTCCCTTTGGTTCATGTTTGTTTTATTGGAAAAGGGTTTGGGTCAGAACACTAGGAAGCTTACAAATACACATCCAAAACAGTAACAAAAAAAGACATTAAAAACATATACAGGTAATCCCCAACTTACAACAGTTCACTTAGCAACCATTAAGTTACAGTGGCACTGAACAAAAGTGACATATGACCATTTTCCAGACTTATGACCATAGCAGCATCCCCATGGTCACGTGATTTGCATTTGGATGCCTGACAACTGACTCATGTTTATGACTGTTGCAGCAATTCAGGAGTCATGTGATCGCCTTTTGCAACTTTCTAGCAAACTCCATGGGGAAACCAGATTCACTTAACAACCGGGTTACTAATTTAACAACTGCAGTGATTCGCTTAACAAATGTGGCAAGAAAAGTCGTAAAATGGGGCAAAGCTCACTTAACAAATTTCTCACTTAGCAGCATAAATTTTACGCTCCATTGTGGTCGTTAAGTTGAGGACTGCCTGTAGCCTCATAGGCAACCTGAATTTTAAAAAAATCAATGAAAAATCAAATCAAGATCCAGAGGATACAGGAATAAAATTAATAAAGGAAATAGAGGAATTTGGCAAAGTCGCAGGCCTTAAGATAAATAAAAACAAAACAAAATTATTGACTAAAAATTTAAAAGATAAGCAAAAAAAAAAAGAATTAGAAAGGAAATTGGGAATGTGTGAAAAAGGTAAATATTTAGGCATTTGGTTAACAGCAAGATGCTCTTCAATCAAAAAAGATAATTATGACAAATTAATAATACAAATTTAAAAAGAATTAGAAATTACAGCTATCATTATTGGGAAAAATTGCAGCAATTAAAATGTCTACATTACCAAAAATACTATATCTTTTTCAAACTGTACCAATAAGATTGGATAAAACCTTTTTTAAAGAATTAGATCGAATAATAAGTAAATTTGTTTGGAATGGGAAAAAAGCCAGGATAAAAATGAAGCTATTACAGGACAAAAGAGAAAGGGGTGACTTTGGACTCCCTGACTAGGAAATGTATTACCAGGCTGCGGCTATGGTATGGATTAAAGATTGGATCAACCTGGAAAATAGAAGAGTATTGTTGATAGGGGGTCACGACTTGCAGAGAGGGTGACATAGTTTTCTATGGGATGGGAAATGTAAACAGCATGAATATTTTCAGAGACACGATTAGAGATTCACTAATTCGGACATGGAACAAGATTAAAAAGAACCATTATACTAAAATACCGAACTGGTTGTCAACTATGGAAGCACAAATCTACCCAAACGCAATGGATCTGGGAAAAAAGATGACTTACAAAGACTTATTAGACACACAAGGAAGATTAAAAATGAGACAAGAATTATAGCAACAAAATATAAAGATAGATTGGTGGCCATATATGCAAATTCAGGTGAGATACAAAAGAGACAAAGAACAATTTGGTTTCTGCATGGAAAAGCATCAATTAGATAAACTTCTACAAGAAATGGAAAAGAAAATGATCTCAAGAATATATAATTTTCTACTAGATTTTAAAACGGAAGAGGAGGTGGTCAAAGAGACGATGGTGATATGGGCGAAAAACGTTGGCCATAATATAGACCTGGAAAATTGGGAGAGAATGTGGGGATTAAATTGCAAATTAATTACATCTACAGCATACAGAGAAAATCAATATAAAATGTTCTACAGATGGCACCTTCCTCCCGCTAGACTGGCAAAAATGTTTAACTCAGACCCAAACTGTTGGAAATGTGGAAAAGAAAAAGGCACTTATTTCCATACCTGGTGGACATGCCAGGAGGTGAAAAAATATTGGAATACAATTAGACAATGGCTAGAAGAAATCATGAATCAGAAAATTTAATCTGGAAACTTTTTTATTAGGTATAATAACACAAAAATGCAATAAAACAGGTAGATATATCATGTTACACATATTAAAAGCTGCAAGGATTTTGTATGCACAACTCTGGAAAGAAAAAGGGGTTCCACCAGAAGGCATGGTTATAAAAAAAATAATAGATTGTATAAAGATGGACAGGCTAACAATGAAAACAAAACAGAGAAGATTCAATTTACTATAGGGCCTGATATGCCTGCTATGAGTGGTTTAGGAATAAAAAGAAAAGAAAATGGCAATTAGGAAAAAAATGAGGGAATATGTAAATATACCATAGAGAAGATTGATGTGTAAGAATAAAAGATATTGATTTATAGCAAGAGTAAGATGTAATGGTAAAGGAATAAGTAAATATATATACTGAAAAATATAAGGGGATACAAAAGATGTCTTGATGTTGATAACAATGTATAAAGTTTTATTTTATGTTTTTTAAAATTTGAAAACTTAATAAAATTTATTTTAAAAAGAAAGAAAAATCAAATCAAACCAGAGGTCCCACTAACATATTAGCTCTCAGTCTGAGAAAAAAAGACAAGTTTGAAGTGCTTTCTGGAACCAGGAGAGAAAGAGTTCAGTTAGACATTAGAAACTTGGAGGAAGAAACATGTGTTTGCCACTTTCTTGAATACTGGAAGAGAAAGCCACAACTACACACAGTTTTTGTTTAAATATTATTATTATTATTATTTATTATGCAATTTCCTTTGTTATATATAAAACTAGCTCGATACCTGCGCTTCCCTACAAAACTATGTGATCGGGCTTAGTTTTAGGGAGGAAAATAAGGGGGGGAAATTGTGCCTCTGCTTACCAGCATCCATCAGTAATCATCTGGCTAGTGTCCTATCAGTGTGTGAGAGAGTTGAGGGCTGTTTGGAAACTGAAACATGGAAACTGAACCGGTATTTGCTGTGTGAGCAAGAAGGAGACAGCAAGGAGCTGGGTGTGGCTTAGCTCAAGTGTTCTGTACTAAAGCGGCTTGGTACTGTGAAACTGAAACTGAAACAACTGAAACTACTTTCCTCTGTTTGTGTTTTGAAAGATTTCTTTTCAGGTGGGGAGGGGGAGTAGAACTCCTTAGCATCAGAGCGTGTTAATAATAATATACAAAATACTAATGCTCTGATGGTCATTTTAAAAAATCCTTTCTTAGTGAGCACCTAGAAGCCAAGGGGAACTTATGTCCCATTTTCAAGTTTGTAGGCTTTATGGTTCTGGAGATTTTGTGATGATGCGTGAGTGGTATTTCGCTTTTATATAGAGAGATTTCCATATCCACAATGGCAGTGTACTTCTGGGTACAATCTCTTTTAAATACAGATAACAAACCTTATGCACACATTAATTGTAACCATTATTCTCAAAGTCTATTCACCATGATCTTCACTTATCCTTGTTAAACATTTTCCGTTATTTAATTAAACACTCGGTTCAGTTTTGTCTATAATTAGTTAAAAATATCAAACCTTATAAACATCATATTTGTAACCATTATCCTCCAAGTCTATTAATCATAACGTTTACTTATCTTATTCATACAATATTCAGGATTGATTCCATGTTTGGAGCAACATCTTCGCTTTTCTGACATCGTCCTGCCAACAGTCCTGGGAGTGGGGCCAAACAACCACATTTTTTTTCTGCAAGTCCAGTCCATAATTTGGGCTTATGAATGAAAACAGGCTGGTTTTTCCCAGGGCAGCTGTACTGGGAAGAGAAACATGTGCCTCTAGTAACTAGTTGAAATTTTAAAATTCTGGCAGCATCATTTCAATTGTTTGGTTGTTTGTTTTAAAGCATTTTGAAGATAATAGAGATAGTGTTGTCCCTCCTCTAAAAAGGATTTGTGGCAGGAAAGACAGATTTTCCTCTCTCATCATGCATTACCAATGCAGAACCTATTAAGCTAAAGATGTCTGGAGAGATGGTAGCAAGGACCTTTTTTTTTTCAACTGAGTTGAAAAAGACGAGAGAACAGACAAGCTTTCCTTCAGTTGAGAGTTTGCGCTGGGAGGGCGCCAAATATTTGCAGGCTTCCAAATACTCTTCTCTCTCCCTCTTTCTCTCTCTCTCTCTCCCTCCCTTCCTCCCTCTCCCTCTCCCTCCTCCCCTTCTCCATTCCTCCCTCTCTCTCTCGCTCCCTTCCTCTCCCTTCCCTCTCCATCCCTCTCTCTCCCTCTCTCTCCCTCTCCCTCTCTCTCTCCATCTCTTTCCCTCCCTCTCCCTCTCTCCCTCCCTCCCTCTCCCTCTACCTCTCCGTCCCACGCTCTCCATCCCTCTCTCTCCCTCTCTCCCTCTCCCTCCACCTCCCTCTCTCCCTCCCTCTCCCTCTCCATCCCTTTCTCTTCCTCTTTCTCTCTGTCTCTCTCTCTGTCTGTCTGTCTCTCTCTCTCCCACTTAGATCAAGCAAAAAGCAATGTTCCCAGATTCAACATTCTTTCAGTTCTTCCTCCTGAAAGACATTGTCTGATTTCCCTAAACCTAGTGGGTGGTGATCTGAAAGAACATCATTTTGTCTGTAGTTCGTGGGCTGCCCAGAAATGATTTCCCTGAAGACATCTTTATTTCTTTGGCTGCTTGCCTTTTAACAAGTATCTTGAGGATTGGCTACACTTTGTAGCCTGATCTCAACCAGCTGTTACTTTATTACTTTTTATTTCTCATCACTTGGAGGCCTTCAATTTTGTCTTCCTTGTGACTTATCAGGATTCTCTGTGTCACTGTCTGTGAATTCCTATAAAGGCACAATCTATTTACTCAAATCCCTTCTCAGATCTGGGGCACATTAGATGGTCTTGAGTTAACCAATGTGACTTTCTACCCAACCCGGTGATGGTGAACTGTGTGGGCTTGACATATTCCAAATTTCCCTTGTGTGAAATGGTATAGGGCTGGGGTGGCAAACACAAGGCCCGAAGGCCAGATTTGGCCCACAGGGCACTTAGATCTGGTCCACAGGACTGTCCTTGAAACAGCAAGGGACCGGCCCGCAGTGCCTCTGCCAGAGAAATACAGTCCTCCCGAGCTCTATTTTCACTGGCAGAGGATTGCAGGAGGCCGTCGCAGCCAGAAATGGAGCTCGGGAGCCCGTTTTCACTGGCAGAAGATTGGAGGAGGCCGTTGTAGCCATAAATGGAGCTCAGGAGCCCGTTTTCACTGGCAGAATGCTTGAGCCACCACAATCACCCTGACACGAGTGATGTCGAGCTGGCCATGCCCACCCTAGCCACACACCCACCCTCCTTGAGGTCAAACATAACCCTGATGCAGCCCTCAATGAAATTTGACACTCCTGGTATAGGGTCTCCTGCTTGAGCAGCGTGTTGGACTAAAAGACCTCTAAGGTTCCTTCTAACTCTGTTATTCTGTTCTCTGTCTCTCTCTCTCTCTCTTTCTCTCTCTCTCTGTCTCTCTCTCTCTCTTTCTCTCTCTCTCTGTCTCTCTCTCTCTCTTTCTCTTTCTCTCTCTCTCTGTCTCTCTCTCTCTGACACACACACAAGTTTTTTTTAAAAAGGATAACTAGCAAATCAGAAATTGGGAATCAAGCTATAATTGTTTTACTCATCTACGGGGCCCAACTGCCTTACACAGGTTGCACTGGTTGTTGGTCTGCTTCCGAGGGCAATTCTAGGTGTTGGTTGTCACCTTTAAAAACCCTGCATGACATGGGTCCAGGCTACTTGCGGATCCCATCAGCCAAGGAATTTCGGCTAGCGAGATCCAAGAGAAGAGCTTCTCTGCTGTGGCTTCTGCCTTTTGGAACATCTTATCCCCTATGGTGAGATTGGCTCCCACTCTCCTCCTGATAAGAGCCTTAAGACATGGCTCTGCCAGATGACTTCGGGACCCAAAGGGGGAGCTCCATATTAGAGGTGCTTCACTAATTAAAACTTAACCCCACCTTTCCGCTCCTGTGTGTCTGGTTCCCTTCTATCCCGTCTGGTGTTGATTTTAATTGCCAATGACGTTATCTGCTGCATTTCGATGATGGTTGACTTTAACGTTTTAATGTTATGCTGCAAGCTTTCCAGAGTCGTTGAATAGAAGACGGGTGGCAAATAAATTTCATAAATAAATGTGAGTGACCCACATTAATTTTGGTGGATTCAACAAACCATGGTTAAAATAAACCACGGCTTTCATTTTGACATGAGTAATTGCCAGCTGTGACGTTGCCACCTTTTTCTTCTCTCCCTCCTGATATGCCATTTTCTAAGCAGAAGTCCTCGGCGCATTTGAAAATATGAGACCTATTAAAACAGCCTACGTGATCCAGGAAAAAAAAAAAGCAATCTTTTTGGGGAACTTTTTCTCTACCTTCTTTTCTGCATGTACACCAGTACACCTTATTCAGCACTGCATCATCTATTTTAAGCTATTAAAACCTCAGCAGCCAAAACAGCTATTTTGGTGCAAACCACCTCTAATTATTTCCAGCCGTAACATCTGAGCTATTGAAAGCTCTGCTTATCCCCTTTTTGGGGATATCTGTGGAATGAAACTTTCTAGTAGAGGCATGTCTTTTTTTCCCCCCTAATGGAATCAAATGTGAGCTCACACCCCCATGCTTACGAATGGTTTTTTTTTTTTTTTTTCCTGTCAGACAAACACATGTTGACATTTCCCTTAAAGACAAGTGGTTGAAACAGTGGTAAGCTCTTTAGGTGATGACTTTCACTGCCACATTCTGTTCTGCACACCTCAACGGAATCCTGCTGATTTCTTTAAGACTAAACAAACTGACATTTATGTATGTCGTCTATGTTTCTTTTTAAGGAATTAATGTTAAATTTGAAATGAATTGCCAAAACTTACTGATGACATTTCAGTGGACATTTTAATTCTGTACTAATTTTGTGGTGAAACACTAAGGGTTGTATGGTCTGAAGTAATTTATGCGTTTCACGGTTAAAGAAGAATAAATAGCAAATAAAAGACCAGAAGAAATTTATTTATTTTGTCAAAAGCTTACAATACAATAGAAATAAGAATGAACATAAATTTAAACATAAGAAATAGGAACTAATACCAGTAATTGGGGACAATAGAACAGGGACAATAGGCACAATTGTGCATTTATGCACGCCCCTTACAGACCTCTTAGGAATGGGGTGAGGTTAATAGAGGTTAGTTTGAGGGTAAAGGAGTGGGGATTTGAGCAAGTGACAACAGAATCAGGTAGTGAGTTCCAGACATTGACCACTCTGTTGTTGAAATCATACTTCCTGCAATCGAGTTTGGAGTGGTTTACATTTAGTTTATATCTGTTGTGTGCTCTTGTATTGTTGAGGTTAAAGCTGAAATATTCATTAACTGGTAAGACGTTGCAACATATGTAACAAACATAAAATTGTATGGCAAAGGTAAAAGGAATGGAAATGGGGTAGAATTCTCAGGAAAACAAGAGACAAATGACCCAAAAGGTGCTTTTTCAAGAGGCAACTGGACTTTCTGGTTTTTCTTTGAAGATGTTTCACTTCTCATCTAAGAAGAATCTTCAGCTATGACTAGGTGGCAGGGGAATCAGAGCTGAAGAATGAGAAGTGAAACATCTTCAAAGAAAAAGCAGAAAGTCCAGTTGCCTCTTAAAAAAGCACCTTTGGGACAACCATGACCTGGATGACTGAGAATCTCCATAGACAAAGAGGTGAATGGATGGATGGATGGATGGATGGATGGATGGATGGATGGATGGATGGATGGATGAGTGTTGAAGGCATTGGCCAGGTATAGCAATAAGATGTGGGTCATCTTTTAAAAGGAGCTTGTAACAACATAAAACTATATAACTTCAATGTATTGTGCAGCCTTAGATTAATGGACAGAAAACATATTCTGCACTGAGATAGTGTTTTGCTAATATTCTGGATTCCTAAATAGAATAAGGGAGAGAAATAATAAGATTTCCCACCAGCATTGCACTCGTCTTGCATGACAAGTCATGCAAAAAGGGCTGCTGAGATCCTTTTCTCATAATTCTGAATTCTTCATAATTCTGAATGCCATGTTCCTTACTTCATTGTTTTTCTTTCTCTCCATTTAGGTTTAGGGAAATTTTTTTTAAAAAAAATTCACTTATTTGCCCTTGCTCTTCTTTCTGCTGAATCCATGCACAGACATTACTGCAAGTAAAATTTGCTTTCACTACTCTAAAAGCTTCTTTGGAAGCAACTTCCTTGGAAATTGTATTCATAGTGTCTGGAATGTTGTGACCTCTTGCTTTCCCTTTTTGTTTCAAGGACAAATAAAGTCTTTGCTGCCATCAGTCCAGACTTCCTGCTACAATGAGTTGTGCATTAGCAATGCACATGAAGATGGGAAGCTGCCCCTTCCCTGCCACCCAGAATTATTATTTTTAAATGGGAAAGACATTTAGATCTCATCCAAAAACTCTTCAGTATTCCACAATCTGCTGACCATAAGGAGACAATAGGGTGTAGATTGTTCATTTACTTTGAGTCCTTTATTTGCCTATTCCTCGTCTAATGAATTGCTAGTTTGAAATCATTTTAATCTGCTTTTCTTTCAAGTCACACATGCACAGAACAGATGTCTTTAACTACATCCCAATCACATTCTCCAGCTAAGGATGTAGCTAGATACTATGTTGTATCTATTCCTATAATATATTTCCTGCAAATAAATCTCTCTTTATAGTTATAAAACTTGCTTTGCTAATCTTTTCTCAAGTTTAATTCCTAATCTTACACACTCAGGGATGGTCTCTCTCTCTCTCACACACACACACACATAGAACTCATCAGCTTGCAACAATGGTAACATACACTATCTTCAGTTCATGTGTCATCTGCTCAGAAAGAAAAAGCTATCTCTAGTGGGTACCTGCCTATATGAGTCAGGGTTGATACATGCCCATAGCATTCATGAAAGCTTGTGCCACCCTGGATCATGAAGATTGAAAATGACAAAAAGTCTGGGGATTCCAACACCAGTCCTCCAGAAATTCAAGAAGGGCTAATGACGGTGTATTTATTCAAAATACTCTAGAAATATTTTGTCCCCACAGCTTGACTTTGAGGCATTAACATCCAACCACTAACACCCTGCTAGCACTCTCTCAAATGATCTTCCCCAACCTCTGGACCTAAAACCCGGCTTAAGTCATCTATTATTGGATAGATTCTTGTATCGGTCATCTTTCCCTGCGTGGTGTATCTTTCAACAACATGATGAAATAGGGAAATGGCAGCTTCTTGGTTAAGTACTTGTCCACTGGACAATAAAGGAAGAACTTTCCATGAATCATTAAGAAGAGGTTGCTGATGTTGCTGCTTTGTTGGTGATGGCGACAGTGTGGTGCTGGTGGTAAAACAAACAATTCCCTTTGTGTTGACTGTAGTTATGGTTCTGTTTGTCATTACTTTGTGACTGGATGTTGATAGAAATATAGATTATGAGTTTATGATGGTGATGACAATCCAGTGGAAGAAGTCATTTGAAACCATGATGGTGGCTGCTACAGTAGGCACTGTAAAGTGGCAATGAAGCAAATTATGGAAAGAGAGGCATTACAAATGGAACTAAGTTCTTAAGGACTCAGACTGTCCTGGTTTTATCTTTCATAAAGAACCAATATTTTTTAAGAACTTAAGAAATATTTTTTTGAATCCTAAAAGGTTGACTGGATAGCAAATACTACGTAACATATATGTGTCAAACATTTTGAAAATTAGAATGAAAATAAGACGTACATTCCTTGTTTGGAATTCACTCATTCTGAAATATTTTGATTTTTTTTTTAGCTGATGGATGTACTATTGTAGCCGTGTCAGCCAAAACTTGTTGATCCTCATCAATGTGGAATAAGCCCAATGAGCAACATGAAAGCATCATATCTTTATCCTTTAGTTTGTCACCCACTTGTACAGTAAGGATATACTGTGTTTCCCTGAAAATAAGATCCACCCTGAAAATAAGCCCTGGTCTGATTTTTTTGGGGGGTGGCCTAATATAAGCCCTACCCAAAAATATGCCCAGGGATGTGGGCATGAGGCAGCGCACATGCACAGGCCAATGGTCCCTCACCCCCACCCACCCCCAGGACAGCTACATCCCTTCACTAACCTGATTTCCAGCTCCGTTCTCGGCCGCTGCATGCAGGACAAGAAAAGTAATCTGCAGAACTACGGTAAAAAAAATAGTTAAGGCCTTCCAACTTCGTGGGATTTTTTTTTTTTTCATGAGAAGTTGGAAGGTCTGAACTATTTTTTTTACCATAGTCTGACAGACTACTTTTCTTGCTCTGCATACACAGCAGACAACAGAGCTACCATAGAAAGCGGTGTGGGGGGGTGTATGTGTGTGTGTGTATGTGTGTGTGTGTGTGTGTGTGTGTATGTGTGTGTGTGAAAGAGAGAGAGAGAGAGAGAGAGAACAACATATGCAAAACTCACAAGCTAAACATTTCCATAGCATGTGTGCCTGTGCTCACAAAAGTGCAAGTAAAGTTAGGTAAAGTTCTCACATTTATCTGCAAAATGTGACTGTTTTCTTTCATTATGTTGCTGCAGTGGAGCAATGATTATTATCTCAAAACTTGGAATAACACCAGTTAAATGAACTACTATGAACCTCCCAACCTGCTACATTTGTTCCAGCTGCTCCAAAACATTTGTTTTAGGTTTATTTTACATTATATCACCCATTGAAAGTTTTGGATGAAGCCTCCTACCTTGAATCATTAATCTATATGTATTTTGTGGATCTGGCTCTAATCTGTTAACTGCCCTTCGTTTCTGATTGTTTGCATTTCATGTACTTTCTTTTCACATAAATCTTTTCTGATCTGACTAAGGTGATGAAGAATCTGAAAGTCAGCCAAAATCATGAGTTATAATCAGCAAACAAAGGCAAAACTAAATGATTCTTTGAAGCACTGACTTCAGTAGTTTGTACATAACAATAATTAAGGACCTACCACTGTACAAACATATGGTATGCTAGCTACCATTAGATGGCAGATGGTTCATGGCTGGTATATTTTTATCTGATGTCTACAAACTAGGTTGTGTTTTATTTTACAAGCCAGGATTTTAAGCAAGCTACAAAATAGCATCTACTGTTGGCTTATTAGCACTTTACACAAAACATACAATTTCTATGCTAGTTTATTCATCAATGCCTAAATCACTCCATATATAAGTAAACAACACACAAACACAGAGAACAATTCAAACTAAAGGATTCATAAGGAAAGATACTTTCCTGAAGTCACATCAAGGTTCATTAAAGTGTTAAACGATTAAAGAAAAACTTTTAAAATTCTGCTCACAGAGAAATGAGTTCAGGGCAACTCCCTGTTGTTTAATCCCAATAAGTAAAGTAAAACTTGATCTATTTCCAAAGATTTTTCAAAAATTGTCTTGTGCAATGGAAATTAACATGGTTATCAAAACCTTGGTATCTTGGTATTGTAGCTAGAATGATTTTTTTTCTGGGAGTTTTCAAAAATGGCAAATCAGGAAAGATCAAAATACAGCATACACCAAATACCAGACCAGTTATATTTCCATTAATAGTTTAAATTCATCTTTTATGGACGCTCAAGGCAACATACGTAGTAGTACTTCCTTCTATTTTTCCCAAAACAGTCCTATGAATTAAGTTGACCTGAAAAAAAAAAAAACTGTCCCAAAGCCATCTAGTAAACATCTGCAGCTGAGGTGCCACTATAAACCTTTAATTGCTATATCAGGCCCAGAGATGTCCATGGGACATGGATGAGAGTCAAAAATGGTAAGAATGTGATTGTAATTATGCAAACAAAGCCATGCCTGTTTTTTTACATATGACAGGGGTTGGATTCAAATTTTTTAACAACTGGTTCTGTGGGCGTGGCTAAGTTGGTGGACATGGCTTGGTGGCCATGTTATTGGCTGAGCGTGGCCAACTCAATATCAGTCACATCGAGGCACGCATCTCCTCACCTGGCCTCTCATGACTATGGGGATGCTGCAACAGTCGTAAGTGTGAAAAATGGTCATAAGTCACTTTTTACAGTGCCGTTGTAACTTTGAATGGTCACTCCACACAAGCAAAGTACCAGCAAAGGAGGGGGGAAAAACTTCAGAGAAGTTCCTGAGACAGGAAGCCGAGTCCTGCCAAGAATGTAATAAGGGTTAACAGAGAGGCAGTTTCTGTAAGCAACACCAGAATGTTTCCTCCCTGCCTTCCTTACAGGATTAGGCTAGTAATTTCTTCTCCGAACTGCTTAGAATGTTAACAACTGGTTCTAGCAAATAAGTACGAACTGGTAGAATACCACCCCTGCATATGATGCACATAAAAAAGAGTAGAGCAGCTTTGGTTACTTTTTTTTTTACTTTTGGGACTCCTTCTTGGTGGACACCCTGCTAATGTTGATTCTCATGTTATGTGGAATGTTACAATGACTAGCTTCTAGAGCAGGGGTGTCAGACTTGATTTCATTAAGGGCCATCAGGGTTGTGTTTGACCTTGGGAGGGTGGGGGGGTGGGCAGGGTGGGCAGGGTGGGCATGGCCAGCTCAATGTCATTTGTGCTGGGGTGCCTGTGGCGGCCTGAGCGCTCTGACAGTGAAAATGGGCTCCCAAGCTCCGTTTTTGGCTGTGACAGCTTCTGCAAGCCACTGCCAGCTCTGTTTTCACTGGCAAAGGCACCTCAGGCTGGTCCGTCATTGTTTCCAGGGCAGCCCTGTGAGCCAGATCTAAGCACCCTGTGAGCCGGATCCAGCCCCCAGGCCTTGAGTTTGGTACCCCTGTTCTAGAGGCTTCAATTTCAGGAATGATCATCCTAGAAGTAGCACAAGGTGTTCTTGGTTGGATCAGCTTTCTGAAAGTTTTTGCCTTTTTAAATTTGTTTAATTTATTTGTTTGTTTATTTATTTGATTTATTTATTGATTTGATTTATTTATTGATTTATTTATTGATTTGTCAGTCGCTTACAAGATAATAGGCATAAGTATAAACATGAATAAGAATACAGGAAATAGGTACGAATAAATAGGGACAATAGCACAGGGACGGTAGGCACGATTGTGCACTTATGCCCGCCCCTTACAGACCTCTTAGGAATGGGGTGAAATCAATAGTGGATAGTTTGAAGTTAAAGGAGTGGGGGTGTGAGGTTGTAACAACAGAATCAGGTAGTGCATTCCAGGCATTAACCAATCTGTTGCTGAAGTCGTACTTTCTGCAATCAAGTTTTTTTTTAAAACATGTGTTGTTCAGTATTGATTATCTGTGGGGATTTCAAGTGAGGTTTGGAGAAGAAACATTTTTTAAAAAAAGATCAAGGCTTAATAATTATTGGGCATGGACATTTGACTATAGCAGTTGAAAGTTAGAAATGTTGTTAACATGATTTGGGAAGAGGGACTAATTCACAGGAAAGCTTTGGTTGTAGGGCAGTGGTGGGATTCAAATTTTTTTTACTGCCAGTTCTGCGTGGCTCAGTGGGCCTGGCAGGGGAAGGATACTGTAAAATCTCCAGTCAGAGGTGGTATTTGCCAGTTCTCCAAACTACTCAAAATTTCCACTACTGGTTCTCCAGAACTGGTCAGAATCTGATGAATACCGCCTCTGTTGTAGGGCTTCTTGTCGCTTACATGACAATTTATCTGGGATCCTTTAAAGTGTCTAATTTATAACCTTCTCCTTAGAAGAAGCCATTCCAGTTTGTTTGTTTTTTAGGTTTGAAAGATACAGAGCAAAGTATTTCTTAACCTTTTCTCTGTTACCCAAAGAGATAGTCTTTGCAGAAGCAGCTGTGACCATCACGTTACATATGTCGCTGTGTAGGGCAGCCCAAAGGGCAAAGATGGAGAAAGATAGAAGGGTGGGGATATTTGAAGAGGAGGTAGGCTCTAGGCTGGGAGGAAGAAAACTGAGAATGACTTGGATTGGGGCAGTGCCTGTCTTCCCAGGTAAACCAGACAGGAAAGACAGCTACATGAGTTACTTCTACTTTACTCTGAGGCTACCATACCAGAATCTTGCAAGCCCAAACATATGGTACAAGCTTCCTGCCACCACTTTTAACTGCAAGATCCTTTTAGAGTGGTTCCTTCCTAACTTTCTTTTTTTGACTGCTAAACAATTGTAGCTTCGTGTCTCTCTTCTCCCATGGTTTACTAGGCAGCACATTCCCTCCACCTTCCCTCAAGGTTATCCATGCATTACATTACAAGTGGATCCTCATTTAATGACCCAGACATCCCTGGGTTATGATGCCAACTAGGACTGCCTGGAATTGCTGCTACTTAGTGATGCAGTCATGTGACATCATGGTTTACAATCACATTGTTTAAGCCATGGAAATTACATTGTGAGGGAAGGACTACCTGAAAAGTTGTTATCTACACTTAAAAGCTTTTATGGGATTTTAGTGAATGTTTTATGAGAATGTTCTATTATCTCCATCTCCATTTCTTTGCGGCATGAGTGAGACAGCAAGAGGGCCTTAAAAGAGCTTCATAAAACTGTTTATCGGGGTCAATTTGATCCAGGTCTGTAGTGCATTATTAAAAGCCAAACAGAATATTCATTGTAAGCCACCCTAGCCTAAAAAAATCTCTCTTATTTTTTCTCTCTTATTTACTTACTCTTACTCATGCAGTGTGTATTTTTTATTCTGTTTAGAATAAATATGTAAATGCTAGGGTGGAAAAAGGTAACGCTGTTGTAAAGAAATGAAAATTGATGAAGTTAAATGAACGTGTTAAGACATTGAGTGGAGTTGAAGGATGGTCCATTTGTCTTGAAGTCTGCAGAAAACTATATTGGAATGAAACGTATTGTGCCCATAAGCAATCTCTATCCAGCTTTTACTGATTTCTTTTTCCAGTCACTGCTGATCTTTTAACTTCTCTATGACATACAAAGCCTAAAGGTTTTATATTTTTGAAGACTAGACAGTATCAGAACAGCGGGGGAGAATTTGTATTTTAGCCCAGGATGTCTGCAAATTATGGTAAAAGAGAAGATAATAATAATAAAACCTCAACAGTGCAATGGAAATTCTGCCTGTTTTTATATGGGTTGCTTTGACACATATAAAAAAAATCAAGGTAGCCTTGATTTTTTTTTTTAACACAATCTGCAGATGGTCTTGATTTAAACATTGTTATGGGGATATAGCAGAAAAAAAATACAAATTACCAAAGCACCTTTGTGTTGTGTATGTCTACATGGGAAAAGGCCCAATAGCAGACTTCAAGAGCATATTTACCCAGCTTGCTTAATCATACATTGTTGGATAAGCCATGAATTGACCAACGGCACTAAGGCTAAACCATAAAACATTAGTTCCTAATTACAGCAGCTGCAGAGGTTGATAAACAAGCTATATTAGAATTGAGCACAACATGTAAACCCAGCATTGATTTGACAATGATGGTGTTTCTCTGCATGACCTTTTGGGATTTAGGATTAAGTGTGCCTGCATAAAATAGACATATCCACCCAAAGCTAATAGGTCTGGAATGTCACGGTTTCATCAGCTTTACTTCAGCATGACTGAAAAGTCTTTATAAGTAGTTAGGAAAGAGTGAGAAGTTTTATATCCAACTATATTTTATTCTTTATACTGTGTCCATCTTCCCTGAAAATATTAACAGACTCCACAGTGGTGTGAGAATCAGTGTCTCCAGGTTAATCAAATTAGTCAACTTCCTCAAACCCTGAAAT
The DNA here is from genome assembly GCA_023653725.1 of Bungarus multicinctus. NCBI lineage: Eukaryota > Metazoa > Chordata > Lepidosauria > Squamata > Elapidae > Bungarus > Bungarus multicinctus. The sequence goes on along the minus strand of CM042844.1, from coordinate 76,228,734 downwards.
AATCCCAAAGATGCTTCCCCACTATCCTGTTAGAGCTAAAAAAGCTTCTTGGATGAGAAGTGAAACATCTTCAAAGAAAAAACAAGAAAGTCCAGTTGCCTCCTGAAAAAGCATCTTTGGGACAACCATGACCTGGATGACTGAGAATCTCTACAGACTTTTAGCTATACAATTTGGAATAAACACCCTTTGAATGGTGTGGGAGTAGGAATGGATTTCCAGAGGAAAAATTGCCAACTACAGGAACCAGAAGGACCACTCAGGTGACCTTGAGGACACAGATAAACCTCCAAGTGCTTCAACGACCCTCTAAAAGGAGGCAAATGACCATCTGTCTGCAAGGAATATAAATCCTTCCATTCCCCATTATCCTGTCAGAACTGAAGAAGCTTCTTGGATGAGAAACGAAATGTCTTCAAAAGAAAAAACAAAAAAGTCCAGTTGCCTCCTGGAAAAGCACCTTTGGGACAACAATGACCTGGATGACTGAGAATCTCTACAAACCCTGAAATAAGTTACCTGGACCTAATCCAAATAACAAAGGGTACGGTCTGCAAACCCAGAGTTATTTAAGTTAGATCTCCCAGCAGAATACTTATTTACACACACACACACCTCAAGTGTCACCCTGGAATAAGCACATAAGCACACTTTCCACACCCCAGACAAGCTCCCCCTATAAGAATTTGCCACTGTACCCCATTTCTCTATAGCCTGTCCCTAAAAGCAAAGAAGAAATATTTATTTGTAAAAGCAAACTGTTTTGCTTTTAGGAATAAATATTTCTTCTTTCCTCACAGCTGACTGGATCTCATTTTTATGTATTCTTCTACAACCCTGGCTCGAGTTGGAACCTCAAATTATTCTTTTGACAACAGCATCCTTCTCCAGAAGTACTGTTCCAACTAAGGTGTGATGTGAGAGAAATTTCTCTCACTCATTTCTACTCCATTTTCTGGTGTGTTTCATGCAGCTATTCTCCTTATGAAACTGAGACTTTTTTTTTTGAACCATACGCTACAGTTCTGTTTTGTTTTTAATTCTGACTTAAACCTGAGAGGAATATACCTTTCTCACTGACTCATAACTTGATCTGTATTTTATCTTTTTGATTCAGTGCATATATAGATATGCATTAAATCCACAGAAAAGAGACAGATTGCTTGGTTAACTGTCTAAACTAAATATAAAGGACAGCAACTCACAACATTGCACATACGCACACACCACACACACACACACACACACACACACACACACACACACACACACACACACGGCCCTCCATGATGCCACATATATAAATTGAGATGAAGGTGGGAGAATAGCATTTAAATTTTCCGCTCCCTAACTTGGACACAACTTTGACAGATCAGTTCCTGTTACCAGAAAATAAACAATGTAGTTTTTACATATAAATAGCTATGTTTGCCCTCTTTGCTTAACCTTACTGCTTCTTCCCAGCACTGAGAGAGGAGTTTGAAATCATTCCAAGGACAAGCACATCCAATGACTTTTCAACTCTGGAAAAATATCCTCGGTATTTTCAAGCATCAAGAAGTTTAACTTGGAATTAGAGTTCCGATAAGCAGTCTTAAAGTCTTTTCACAATTATAGCAGGGTTTAAAAAAATCAGTGAGATAAGCAAGAAGAACTTTGCAGATTTTGAAGGCAGTTCGTTCTTCTAATAGAGGTCAAGCATCATTCCATTATAATTAAGAACATTCTCTTAAAGCTGTTTCACAAAGCCAAATTGGTTTTTTAAGAGCAAAAGGCCTTGTTGCTTCTCTTTGCTATTACAATTTGGGGGGTGGGTGGAATGCTCATTAAGGTACATTATGTTGCTTCTTCAACTCAATAGATTGAGAATTGTGGTATCGCCATGCTCCAAATGATTCATCAAACCAAATTCAGGCCATCTAAAAATAGGTATTTCCATTCATCATGACATGTACTATTAAATTTAATCTAATAATAATAGCAATCATGATTTATTAAATATATATGCCACCTGATTTCCCAGCAACTCTTATGTCTTGTCTAAATATTGCTTTCACGTTATTTTTTAAAAAACTTTCCCTCTTTTTTAAATTGTTTTTGGGGTTGGGATTTTCAAATTAATCAATTATATTGGTATAAAGTGAAAATGGGTTATAATGGGATTAAACATTACATCCAAATGGGCCTTCCAATACTTGTAAAGTTATTTAAAATGCAAAAAGAAGCCATTTGTTGAAGTAAATGAAATCGTTCTTCCTTTTAAAATGTATATATTTTATTTTAGATATACTTAAAATAGAAAAAAAAATAGCAGAAAGAATAAACAATTAATAGGCAATGCAACAAGCAAGGACATACATTCAATTTTGCAGCTACTAAGATTGTTGGATGAACAGGCACAAAAACAGCCAAAGAAGTGATTGAAGCCTGGGAAATGGGCCCTTCATCAATCAACAGGAGTGCTGATTTACCCCAGTTCAGAGGTGGTATTCAGCAGGTTCTGACCAGTTCTGCAGAACCGGTAGTGGAAATTTTGAGTAATTTGGAATATCACCTCTGACTGGCCCCTCCCACATCTATTCTCTGCCTCCCGAGTCCCAGCTGATCGGCTGGGTCTTCTTTGGTTACCCTGCATGGGAGAACAGAGCTGGAAAGCAGGTTAGTAGGGTGAAGTAAGAATGGAGATTTAGCAGTAACCTTCCCCCAGGAGTGGGGAGGGAATGGAGATTTTACAGTATCCTTCCCCTGCCATGCCCATCAAGCCACACCACACACCCACCAAGCCATGCCTACAGAACCGGTAGTAAAATATTTGGAATTCCACCACTGCCCCAGTTGATCAAATAGTTAGGGAGTGAAAGCTTGGCAGCACAAGGAAATGACAGTCAATGACTTAATAGCCAGCCATCAACACCACAATCTACATCTGAAAAGCTATATATAACAGGCACTATGTAAATATCAAAAGCTTGAAAGACAAAACCCTTTGCTCCTGCTCCGACCCAGATTGGATTGTGCAACATTATCCTGGGACACATATATTTGCCTTCATTCATGAGAAACAATTAAGATATTGTTACAGTGTTTTAACATATCATATTCTCATATTTTATTTCAAAATGGTGTATGCATACATACCTAAAAGAAATATGCACATCCACTTTTCTAGTAATGTACTCTTTTTTATATTCTGTTCCTGTTAGCTTTTCTTAGCTGTCAATATTTCTTCAGTCTATTAATATTTCTTTGTTTGGCAAATGCAGAATTCCATTTAATTTCAGTCATTCTGCTTCAGAACTAATTAACGTCTTGGTTAAAATACTTTAATCTCTTAATTGATCATCTTAACTGAAACTGAATACATTTTAAGCTACATAAATCAGTGGTACAGTTAGCACATGTAAGAGAATGATTGTTCAACAATGAAACCTGTATGAGGACAGTGGTTCCATTTTCACAATGAAAAGGGTGAAGATTATTTATTTAAAACAGAAGAAAAAGTTCAATTTTTCAAGCAAAGTTATTGTTATAAACTAAATTAAATAAATTGAAAATTCATTTCATGTTTTTAATACAAAATTGGGAGTATGTGAACCATGATAATAGCCCTGGTGGTGCCATGATTAGAATACAGGATGGCAGGCTAACTCTGCCCACAGCCTGGAGTTCGATCCTGACTCAGCCTTCCATCCTTGCCAAGTCAGTAAAATGAGGACCCACATCATTGGGGAAAATATGCTAACTCTGTAAAGTGAGCAGAGAGTGCTGCAAGGCATTGTGGAGCAGTATATAAATCTAAGTGCTATTGCTATGATTAAGTGAAAATAGAGAAACACCATTGACTGTGGTCAGCATTGTATTAAGCCACAGTTTATTTAGCCATACTTTGATAAATAACAAGTCATAGCCCAGAATCACACATTGCCCTAAGCCGGGGTTCCCAAACTTGGCAATTTTAAGACTTGTGGGCTTCAACTCCCAGAATTCTCCCGACGGGAGAATTCTGGGAGTTGAAGCCCACAAGTCTTAAAATTGCCAAGTTTGGAGACCTCTGTTCTATGGTTCTAAGCTCAGCAACACTGGATGGTCATACAAGGACCCCTAATTTTAATAAGAAATTCACAGACATGAGGAAGCAAATTCAAGGTCTTTGGAACGAAAAGCCTCTAGCTTGCTGCATGTTACTGAATTGCAATATTTTTAATTCAGCTTTAGAAATCTTGCTTGCTTCTGTTTTTCTTTCAGAACAGTGTTTCCTGTTAGCTGGCAGAGGAATTCTGGAAGTTGAAGTCCACAAGTCTTAAAGTTGCCACATTTGGAGACCTCTCCCCTAAGCTATATATACCTCACAGGGTGTATATTCTTAAAGGGAAGGCAACCTGCTCATGTTTTAGCATAGTATATGAACATGATCTGAACGTGAAAGTGTTTATCTGGATGAATTTCTTGGATTATTATTAAGGGTGCATGTCTTCGACTTGCAATACAATTGAGTCCAACATTACTATTGTTAAGTGAAACATTTGGAAAGTGTATTTTGCCCCATTTTATGTCTTTCTTTGCCACATTGTTAAGTGAAACTCTAAAGTTGTTAAGTTAGTAACCCGGTTGTTAAGTGAATCTAGCTTCTCCATTGAGTTTGCTTGTTAGAAGGTTGCAAAAGGTGATCACATGACCTTGGACCACAGCAACAGTCATAAGTATGAAACAGTTGCAATCTGAATTTTGATCCCATGATCAAAGGTCGTAACTGTGAAAAACGGTCATAATGTCACTTTTTTCAGTACTGTTGTAACTTTGAATGGTCACTAAATGAACTGTTGTAAGTCGAGGCCTAGCTGTATTAAGAGATGTTTCTTTCAGTGTTTCAGGAAAGATTCTACCTTCCATAAATCCCGGAAGTGTTTTAATGAATCTTTTATGTGTAAAACTGGCAATTTTTCCATTAGGTTAGAGGACATTTGTCTTTGAATTATGTCCTAGGGTGGAATTTTCATTGAATTTGTTTTTGCTTGTCAGAAGGTCACAGAAAGAGATCACATGACCTCGGGACACTGCAACCGTCAAAAATATGAACCGGTTGCAAAGCATCTAAATTTGGATCACGTGACCATGGGGATGCTGCAATAGAATAGAATAGAATAGAATAGAATAGAATAGAATAGAATAGAATAGAATAGAATAGAATAGAATATTGGCCAAGTATGATTGGACACAAAAGGAATTTGTCATGATGTAAATACTCTCAGTATACATAAAAGAAAAAATACATTCGTCAAGAGTCAAAAATCATAAGGTACAACACTTAATGATAGTCATAGGGTACAATAAGCAATCAAATCATACTAGGAAACAGCCCATATAAATTGTAACGATACAAGCAACAAAGTTACTGTCATACAGTCACAAGTGGGAGGGGAGGGGTGATAAGGAGTGATGAGAAGATTAGAAGTAATAGTTAATACAGACTTAGTAAATAGTTGGACAGTGTTGCGGGAATTATTTGTTTAGAGAGTGATGACATTTGGGAAAAAACTGTCCTTGTGTCTAGTTGTTCTGGTGTGCAGTGCTCTATAGCATCGTTTTGAGGGAAGGAGCTGAAGCAGTTTCTCTCCGGGATGTGAAAGGTCTGCAAATATTTTCACAGCCCTCTTTTTGACTCGTGCAGCATACAATGGTCATAAGCGTAAAAAACATTCATAAATCAACTTTTTTTCAATCCCGCTGCAACTTGAAACGATCACTAAATGAACCATTGCAAGTCGAGGACTACCAGTATTCAGAGCACATGCAACAGGACTCGAATTCATGGTGTGCTTCTATTTTAAACCATTGCATTTCACCCTTCTTCCAAAGCAGGAAGTGAAAAAATCTAACAGTGGAGACTTCTCTTGAAATGGGCCAAAATATTGGGGGAAATAGTTATTTTAACATCTGTACTGCACAGCTGTACAGGAAGATTTTAAGTCTGCCTCACTTGTGGTCTAGGAGGAAATGTCATGGAGATATGGAAAAGAAAGTGGCTTTCAAGGCATAGTTATGCTTTTGGGGAAAGTACAAGGCAGGAAAAGCCCTATAGCTGAGAAGAGCAAGTCTGACTCATGAATGTTTAAAATGTCTTTGAATATGTGGGTGTAAAAATGAAAGACTCACTCATTCTTCCGAGAGATCTCAAAGAAAATCTGTTCCATGGAGCAACTCTTGCCTATCTGCCCATTCATCTCTCACGTCTTCCCAAACTGACAGCTTCTGGGTGAACTGAAATGTACACATCTGGAACCTCCCAGAGATAGGTCTGGTGGCTGTGACTGCAACTTTCCACATTGATTTGCCCTTCTGCAGTGGGCTGTGTAATCTCCTCTCTGCAAACATATACCGCAAATGTACAGTGCTGCAAATTTTCCTCCCTGTTGCTGCAAGCATGTAAATACAACTAACTGTATCACAGGCCACTTTTTTGCTGCATGAAATACTCCTGCAAACCAGCTTGAATTTTAAATGGCAGGGTGGGAGCCTCTTAAACTTCTGTTATTTATTTCGTTTATTTTATTTATATTTCTTATTTGTATAGCCATCCATCTCACAAGAGAGAGACTTTGGGCAGCAAATAACATTTGATTAAGCAGTTTTTAAAATGATTTTAAAACCTAAGGCTGTTGCAGCTAATTCTGAACCTGGATCCAGAGATGTTATTCAGCAGGTTCTGACCAGTTCTGGAGAACTGGTAGCAGAAATTTTGAGTAGTTTGGAGAACCGGCAAATACCACCTCTGGTTGGCCCCACCCAGGGGTGGGATTCTACCAGTTCACACCTATTCGCTAGAACTGGTTGTTAACATTCTAAGCAGTTCAAAGAACCGGTTGTTAAGAAGAAATTACTGGCCTAATCCTGTAAGGAAGGCAGAAAGGAAACATTCTGGTGTTGCTTACAGAAACTGCCTCTCCGTTAACCTTTATTACATTCTTGGCAGGACTAGACTTTCTGTCTCAGGAACGTCTCTGGAGTTTTTTTCCTCTCCTTTGCTGGTACTTTGCTTGCATGGAGTGACCATTCAAAGTTATAATGGCACTGAAAAAAGTGACTTATGACCATTTTCACACTTACAACTGTTGCAGTATCCCCATGGTAATGAGAGGCCAGGCAAGGAGATGTGTGCCTTGATGTGAGTGATATTGAGTTGGCCACACCCAGCCAATAACATGACCACCAAGCCACGCCCACCCAGTCACATGACCACCAAGCCACGCCCATCACCTAAGCCATGTCCACAGAACCGGTTGTTAAAAATTTGAATCCCACCCCTGGCCCCGCCCCCTGAGTCCCAGCTGATTGGCTGGATCTTCTTTTGTTGCCCTACACAGGAGAACGGAGCTGGAAAGCAGGTTAGTGGGCTGGGGAGGGAATGGGATTTTGCAGTAACCTTCCCTCAGGAGTGGGGAGGGAATGAGGATTTTGCAGTAACCTTCCCCTGCCACGCCCACCAAGCCATCCTCACAGAACCGATAGTAAAAAAAAATTGAATCCCACCACTGCCTGGATCATACATGTAATACATTTTGTGTATACCACATCATTGAGCTATGGCCTTGCTCTGATAGTCCAAAGAAAATGTTCAGTATTCAAGTCTCATTGTAGGATTCTGTCAATCAAGGAAGTAAACCTATCAGCACCAAAACCTATTATATTTACCAATTTTGTCTGTAATTCCAGAGACAATTACACCAGCAGTACTGATAGGTGCCTGGCTTTCAGAATGAAGGAACACCTTCCAAAATGAGTCCAGATAGTATTGAGTAGTCCAACAGTAAACCATGGCCATAAAATGCTGCCTTCTGCTATCGTGAGACATCTACTAGCTTCGGGTCACTAAGTTGATCCAAATATCGCATCAAAATTTTATGGTGTCCCAGGAACTCTCATTTTCTGCAATTCACTGAAGTGGTTGCCATCAATCAAGTGAAGCCTCCCTTGGATGTGCAGAAATAACTGTATGTCAAGCTGCGCCTTCCATGGGCATAAGATTTCATCACTGGTTGATATTCACGCACATTATGCATCTTTTGCTGGAGTTTACGCTCCATGTCGATTTTTAGCCATATCAATGTAAGTTTGGTACTGACACATCAATACGAAATGCTTGTCTTTTAACTGCTTTGTTCAGATTATTAAAAGGAGACTAACTGCTTTAAATTGTAGAATTCGTTGAATATACTTTCTCGGGACACAGATAGAATAATCAAACGGGTTATTTCCAGGACAAGGAGGTGACATGAAAACTTATTTTGTATTGGATTGTGTTTTTTTTTAACACACTGCTGATACCTATAATCTGATCAGAGTTAGTAGAACCATTTTAAAACCATATACTATATAAAGCAGCAGAAGACAAGCCATTGGAGAGTCAGTGGATACAGCACCATGTATATCCAGACTAAAAGACAGCTTAAAAGATAATCTAGACTAAAAAACAAAACTGCATCAACACCAGCCTTATTCAATTCTTGAATTGAATAATTCAATTCTGGTCCATGGACTGTAGGTTGCGGAATCCTGTTTTAGCATGAGTAAAAACTGGAAACAAGATAATATACCATCGGCGGGGACAGTGATTAAAAATGATTAAAAAGATCTTAGACTGCACAGAAATGGATAGGCTTACCCTAGAGTTAAAAGATATAGGTGAATCGGAGTACTATTTAGTCTGGGACACTTGGTATATTTGGTTAAATAATAGAAACAAAAGTAATACTGTAACTAATATGTGACTATGAATGCATCAATGATGCTGGAACACTGTAAAAAGTACATATGTGTTATAAAACTATTGGAAAATACTCAATAAAAATCATTAAAAAAAACTCTTGGAGGTATCAATCAAGCCTTCCACCTATTCATTTTCATCTTCTGGGTCTCAAGATCAGTGGCTTCCAAGCTTTTGTAACTAGAAAGCTGCTTATTCCAGGTCAATTTTTCACAAACAGGACACATTCTTACTAAATATTACTCCAGGTAACAGAAGAAATCATATTTATTAATTGATTGAATGTTGTTAGAAGAGAGTAATATCAAAGGGGATGGCGTCATGGGTACAATTAACCTTGGCCTTTCTGCAGCAAATAAAAATAAGATTTAGAAAACAGCCTCGTTCACTGTTCTTAATTTGGGCAAAGAGGCATATACCATAAGATATTTCTCAGTCTAGGACAGGGATGTGTGGAATTTTGCTTTGGAGTTCTGAGAGCTGAAGTCCATAAGTCTTAAAGTTGCTAAGATTATATGTCCCTGGTCTAGGACCTTAAAGGTTTTAAAGGTTTAACACTATGGTATTAGTTACTATCTTTAAAGCGCTCCATGGCTTGGGCCCGGGGTATCTACGGGACCGCCTCCTGCCATCATCGGCCTCCTGCCGGCCAATACACTCCCATAGAGTGGGTCTCCTCGGGGTGCTGCTGGCTGGACGGCTGGCGACCCAAGGGTGCGGGCCTTCTTGTTGGGGGCACCCTCCCTCTGGAACGAATTACCCCCGGAGATAAGAACCATCCCTGATCTCCTGACCTTCCAGCGGGCGGTGAAAACTCATCTATTTCACCAAGCCGGTCTGGCCTAGGGTTCTCTTAGGGTTTTTAATCTGGTTTTATCTGGTTTTTAGTCTTTTTAATTCCCTTCATATGTTTTTACCTTTCAGCCACTATATTTGATTTTAATTGTTTTTAATTTTGTATTGTTGTTGCATTTTTAATCGGCTAAGTCCTGTCAGGGAAAGAGGGCGGTATATAAGTTTAATAAAATAAATAAATAAATTACTGAAAATTGGATTGGAAACATATAACTGGCTATTTCAAACTATTTAATGCCTTGGATTGTTTTACGATGTTATTGACTCATATCTGTCTATAATTAAATGGGTCCAATTGGATCCTAAGCCACTTTCAAAGGCAACCTCTGAGTTCAATAATATTAAAGGCAAACTTATATTTAGAAAAAATATCTCATTTTCATCCAGTAAAAATGAAAGCTGCATTTATTCCTATTTCATATATTTCTTAGTCTCCATTGAAATCTATGCTCTTATCAAAGCAGCTAAAAACGGTAAAGGCATCTTAATTATTTTGGATTAATTAAGCAATTGAAATACTGTAAAGTATTATTTTAAAATTCTACAACTGCAGATTTTCTTTCTCTTTGTCCCTAGATGCTTATTTGGCCAGATTTGTCTAATATAGTCATCTCCAACACAATGTCTTCCAGACATACTGATAAGACAACACCCAGACCACTAATTTGGATCAGGAAGGAAAGTTGTAAACAATGGATAATTAGAACTAATTCTCGTACTTTAAGACTGTATTGTTATACTGGAAGCCAGCTATCATGATAAGAATTTTAGCTCATTATTTCACAAGTAGATGGGGGACGATATTATTATTAATATTGTTACTGGAATTACTGCATTTTACAAGATTTCCTGTTGCTTTTTTAAACAAACTAATTCCATGTGTTCATCTTCAGTAGACCAAAAATTCCCTTTCCTAGACAACTTAGCATGGAAACTTAAAATCCTAGGGAAATAAGAACAAGAAGTCTAATCCCCCAATTCAATTCTCTCTCACTCACTCACATACAAACTTATTTTCATACACAGATAGACACACAGAGATGCAGAGAGAGAGAGAAAGAATTTAGATTGGTTGATCACACATTGGGTGGAGGATAAAGGTGATGAAATTAATTTTTCATCTTTATCTACAGAACTGAGCAGCTGTTAATACTTTACAAAAGCCCTTTATTTTAAAGCTTGCAATTCCTGAAATATGATATACATGTAACTCACTGACTTCTTAAAAAGCAACTTGAATAGCCTCCCATTTCTCTTGCTTAACACACAGATACATTCGCTTCACATTCCACACAAATGACAACAAATATCCTATCTCCAAATTCCTCCTACTTCCTCCTGTTGAAAGAAATATCCTTCTGGGTTCAGTTCCAAGTGAGGAAAAGACACTGAAAACATGGAAACTATTTGGAAAGATGCTTTAATGGTGGACAGCAAGACCACATGGCTTGGAGCTCCAAAGTGAAAAAGAAAGGATGATCACATGCTTCAAGGTGAAAAGAGAAGGCCAAGAAGGGCTGAGTTGCTGAGGGTGCCTGGGTTTTATAACCTTTGTTGGGATTTGAATTGGAGCTTGTATTCTGATTGGTTGTCAGACTCCCATGAGGCCATGCAGGGGCAACTCTGTAGGCTGTCCTGAGTTCCAGGCTTGGTTCAACCATGCTGGATGATGATGCCCTGAAAGGGCTTTTGAACAATTTATTTATTTATTTATTTATTATTATTTATTTATTTATTTATTATTAATCAGATTTCTATACCGCTCCCTCTCCCAGAAAGGGACTCAGGGCGATGTACAGCCTACTAAAAAACACACAGAATAAATACAATTTGAAACTAAATTAAATATGCAAAACCGGCTGAATCCCATCAAAATTACAAATACAGACATTTAAAATCCGGGATTAATTAAAAAATTAAAAATTTAAAAAATTTAACAATTAAAACCCAAATTAAATTTAAAACCCATAGACTATTTACTGGGCCAGGCCGGCCTGCTTGAAAAATAAGGTCTTAAATGCGCGCCGGAAGGTCAGGATGTCCGTCATGGCCCGTATCTCCGGGGGGAGATCATTCCACAGGGAGGGGGCTCCCACAGAGAAAGCCCGCACCCTCAGGGCTGCCAGCCGACAACGATCAGGCGGCGGCACCCCAAGGAGGGCAACCCTGTGAGAGCGTACTGGGCGGCAGGAGGTTGTTGATGGCAGCAGGCGGTCCCGTAAGTACCCGGGTCCCGAGCCATGGAGCACTTTAAATACAGTCAGTACCACCTTGAATCGAATCCGGAAGGCCACAGGAAGCCAGTGCAGCCTGCGGAGAAGCGGTGTTACGTGGGAGCCCCGAGGGGCACCCACGATCATCTGCGCGGCTGCATTCTGAACCAGCTGCAGCCTCCGAAGACTCTTCAAGGGGAGCCCCATGTAGAGAGCATTGCAATGGTCCAAGCGGGAGATGATGAGGGCGGAAGTGACTGTGCGAAGTGCACCCAGATCCAGAAAGGGCCGCAACTGGTGAATCAGACGAATCTGACAAAAAGCCCCCCTGGCGACAGCTGCAATATGATCTTCTAAAGACAGCCGTACATCCAGGAGGACACCCAGATTGCGCGCCCTTTCCACGGGGGTCAAAACCTCTCCCCCCACGGCCAGCGAAGGAACAAGCTGGCTGTATCTGGGCGCAGGAAACCACAGCCACTCGGTTTTGGTCGGGTTGAGACAAAGCCTATTACGACTCATCCAACTCCGCACGGCCTTCAGGCACCGGGTCATCACTTCGATGGCTTTGTTGGGGTGGCCTGGGGTGGAGATGTACAGCTGAGTATCATCAGCGTACTGATGGAACTCCACCCCGAAGCCACGGATGATCTCACCCAGCGGCTTCACATAAATGTTGAACAGCAGGGGCGAGAGCACCGACCCCTGGGGCACCCCACAAAGTAGGGGCCTCAGGGCCGACCTCTGCCCCCCTGTCAACACAAATTGCGAACGGTCGGAGAGGAAGGAGGTGAACCACCGCAACACGGTGCCCCTCACTCCCAACCCCTCCAACCGCCGCAATAGGATACTGTGGTCGACAGTATCAAAAGCCGCTGAGAGATCTAACAGGACCAGGACAGAGGAACAATCCCTGTCCCGAGCCCTCCAGAGATCATCCACCAACGCGACCAACGCCGTCTCCGTGCTGTGCCCGGGCCTGAAACCCTGATTGGAGGGGGTCAAGATAACTTGCTTCATCCAGGTACTGCGGGAGCTGACGTGCCACCACACTCTCAACAACCTTCACAACAAAGCGAAGGTTGGAGACTGGACGATAATTTGATAGTAATGCTAGGTCCAGGGACGGTTTCTTGAGGAGGGGCCGAACCACCGCCTCTTTCAAGGTGGCGGGTAACAGCCCCTCTCTCAAGGAAGCATTTATGATTCCCTGGAACCAGCCTCGTGTCACCTCCCGAGTGGCCAAGACTAGCCAGGAGGGGCAGGGGTCCAGCAAACAAGTGGTGGCATTAACCCCCCCCCCAGTATCCTGTCCACGTCCTCCAGAGTAACAGGATCGAATTCAACCCAAATGACCTCACCGATATCCACCCCCGCCCCCCCGCCCGGAGATGCCCAGTCGGAGTCCAGCTCATCCCGGATCTGAGTGATTTTGTCCTGCAGAAACCTAGAAAACTCCTCAGCCCGCCCCTGCAAGGGATCCTCCCGTGCTCCCACCTCCAAGAGGGAGCGGGTCACCCTAAACAGGGCGGCTGGGCGGTTTTCCGCGGACGCAATAAGGGTGGAGAGGTAAGACCTCCTCGCCATCCTTATCGCCACTAAATACGTCTTAATATGAGATCGTAGTAGTGTTCGGTCAGACCCAGAGCGGCTAGCCCTCCAACTACTCTCTAGGCGTCTTTTCCGGCGCTTCATCTCCCTTAGCTCCTCAGAAAACCGAGGAGCCACCTGGGATCGGCACTGAGTCAGAGGCCGCAAGGGCACGACCCGGTCAAGGGCCCCAGCAGCCACCTTATCCCAGGTGGCGACCAAGCCCTCAACCGAGTCGTGTGTGTGAGCTTCGGGAAATGGCCCACGCTCCATCAGGAACCTATCCGGGTCCATCAGGCGCCTGGGGCGGTACCATTTTATCGGTCCCGCCTCCCTGCGGCCAGGGGGTGCGGAACGGAAGTCGATCTTCAGGAGCGAGTGATCAGTCCATGACAGGGGTTCTACAACTATATCCCCTACATCCAGATCACTCTGCCACTGATCAGAGACAAAAACCAGATCCAGGGTGTGACCTCCCAAGTGAGTAGGGTCCCGAATTAACTGGGTCAGGCCCATGGCTGTCATGGAAGCCATGAACTCCTGAGCAATCCCCGAGGCACCGCCGGCAGAAGGCAGGTTGAAATCCCCCATGACCATAAGCCTGGGGGTCTCAACCGCCAAGCCGGCTATGACCTCAAGGAGCTCAAGCAGGTCGATGCCACATAGCAGGGAGCCAGGTATGCGACCAACAAGCCCACCTGTACCCTGGGACCGAACTTCATGAAAAGAGACTCACATCCGGTCGTCTGAGAAACAGTGGATTCCCTCGGACACAGATCCTCCTTAATAACCACCGCAACCTCCCCTCCCCTCCCCTGGGCCCTCGGCCGATGAAAAACCTGAAACCCGGCTGGGCACATCTCCACCAGAGGGACTCCCCCCTCTTGGCCCAGCCAGGTCTCGGTAATACCCACCAGGTCCGCTCCCCTCTCACAAATCAGATCATGGATGAGAGAGGCCTTATTGATAACGGACCTGGCGTTACATAACATCAGCCGAAGGCCTAGGGCCCAATCACTCAGACCACCCGGGGAACGGGACATAACAAGGGGGTCGGAGCGCGCCACAGCAGACAAACAGCGGGGGCGCGCTCCCGATACAAAATATGGCTCCCTATAACCGCCAGATCTGCCTCTCCTGCTCACCGTACTAATAGCTTTAATTTCACCCTCCCCGGAACAGCCCCCCATCCTCAATACAGCCCTATCCGAACCCAGACCCTCCTGGCAGCGCTCAACCCACGGCCCAGTCCCAGCCCCAGGCGGGTTGTCCCCCAACCCCCGCCCGGCTACCCCTAACCCCTTTAAAAATCTGGTTAAAAATTTCAAACAGCCCTCCCTCACGCGCTTCTTGCGGCCCCACCAATTGCTCTAGTTTTACCTGGAGATCTTTATTATGTAAAGTATTCTGGCCCAGGCCTTAATGGCCCACCCATTAACAAAGGTGGGGGTGAATTTTCTGCTTCTGAGGTGAGTTTCTATTCTTTTTAGGGGAAATATTCTGCCTTTTTAATTCCCAGGATATTTCATTTTTCTAGGATAGGGGTGGGCGCTAACTTCCTACACTCCACCATTGTTTATTTACTATCTCACTTTTTACATTTAATTTAAATTTATTATTTTCTAGGCCCCCCAACTCCAAATGACTCTGGGCAGCTTCACCATTTTTAAAATATGTTTAAAAGCATTCTAAAACAATGATTATTCTAGAAACAAAGCTACAGCAGACCTTCCCACCAGATGCCACCTCAAGATCTTACATTGTAATAGACTTCTATGCCATTCATAACCATAAATCAATAGAACAGCAGCAGGAAACATTATGATGTCATAAATTCAGATGGTTCTGCATTATATTCCGTACTTTTGAGGAAAATGTTGTCTTAATCTTAAAAGATCTTTAGTCTGTGATCACTTAGAAATGTTGCCTTTCCTTCTTGAGTAGCACAACTTCTAATGATCACTTGATATTGGTTAAAATCCATTGCTGATATGTTGCATATTTCCCATGCTTCTGTTCCCCACTCTGTCACAAAATTCAATATATTTATATGTTGGTCTCAACTCTTAAGGAGTAGGGTGTTACTTCTCCCTTTTTAAGTCTAGCTAAACCATAAAGGGGGGTGGGGGGAAATGTCCATAGATGTAGCAAATTTGTCAATAAATAAATTAACCAGTACAGTATTTTTGATTAACTTGTTTAATTGGAGTCTCTTTATCTAGTTTTAGGACAGATGTGGAGAACAAATAAGGTTTGTGTTATGTATTAGCATACTTACCTGTGATTGGTTGGTCCGTAGTGGCGGGAAATTTGAAGAGCCGTCACTGGCCACAGCCATGAGCAGCCCGACTGTAAAAGGGCTGCCGCGGTTTCTTGGCGAGCAATCCTAGATGGAAATAAAGAAGACTGATTACTATGTTGGCTTCCTAAGTCTCATTCCTACGATTTAACACTGGCGACAAAGGTAAGATACTGAGACAAAGGGAACCAGTGAGCAACCCATCAAGATGAGATGGCCGGAAACAACACACCACCCACATTGTTCGATCCAAGAACCGAAGACTGGGAATCGTACATTGACTGATTTCTCATGTTCCTCGAAGGGAGCAACCTCAACAATATCTCAGAATACAGGAAGAGAGCTGTCTTCCTTACACGTTGCAGTCCTGCTGTATTCAAAATGGCCAAAGCATTAGCGGCACCCACCGACGTGAAAACGATGGCATGGCGGGACCTGGAGAAAATGCTGAGGGCTTACTACACACCAACCATATTCTGTCTTATCAAACGACACAAATTTTATTGGCGCGACCAAAAGCAAGGCAAAAGCATAGGCAATTTCGTTGCAACCCTGAGGGACATCACCAGAGCATGCAAATTCCTAAACATGGATGAGACCATGAGAGACCGAGTGGTCTTGGGACTGAGAGATCTCACACTACAAGGCTGATTATTAATGAAACCCAAAATAACACTCAAGGAAACAATAGAAGAAGCCACTGCAGCAGAAGCAACCCAGAAATTGGTAGCCGCCATGCGGAAAATGAATAAAGCGCTAAAAACACCACCACAACCCACCACGAGGACATCGAGTCTGCATCAGAAGATGAAGGGGTAAATCAACTCCATTCGGAACAGAGCAGAAAGAGCCGAAATGGAAAAAGTTGCAAGGAAACCATCCATGTTCCGAGTGCCATTTCCTAGACGCAATATGCAAACATTGTGAATGGCAGGGACATATTGCAAGGGCCTGCTGAGCAAGGAAAAACTATGTCCCTAGACAAAGATGGAACACGCCCCCAAGAGAGGGAGAAACAAACAGGGAGCCATTGGAACCAAGACAGCCGAAACAGACAAGGGAAAGAGGCCACCACCAGAAGAGATGAAACACACCAGATGGTGACCATCAGACACTCAAACAAGACAAATGCCCGGAAAGTACATGTCCAGGTCACCATAGAGGGCCAGCCTTGCCAGATGGAAGTGGACTCAGGCTCATACTTATCAATGGTATCATGGGATACCATAAAAAGACTGACACCAGACATAAGCTGGGAAGGATTCGAAAGACAAACACTAACGCTGAAAGACTACTAGGGAAACAAAATTCCCGTAATAGATACCGGACAATTCAAAGTAACATTCAAGAAATACACCAGAGTCCTCCCACTAACTATAGTCGACCGAAACCAACCCAGCCTGTTGGGACTCAAATGGTTTGCACCATTGGGAATTGAAGTCACAGGAATAAATAGCATCACCAAGACAGATTGGGAAGAGAACCTGATGGAGGAATTCTGAGACGTGTTCGACAAACAGCTGGGCAAGTACCGGGGATCCCCAATTTTCTTTAACCTAAACCCAACCATAACCCCTATAAGATTAAAGGCAAGCCGGGTTCCTTTTGCGCTTAAACCAAAGATTGATGAGCAATTGGATAATCTTATCACACAAGGGGTCCTAGAGTCAATTGACCATGCAAAGTGGACAAACCCCGATTGTCACGCCAATTAAACCAGACAGGTCTGTGCGCATCTGTGGAGACTACAAAGCAATCCTTAACCACGTGCTCCAACAAAGCGCATACCCTGTCCCAATGGTACAGCATCTATTACAGTCCCTTGTGGGGGGGAATTTTCACGAAACTAGACTTCGCACAGGCCTACCAACAATTGCCTGTTGACCCCAAAACAGCAGAAGCCAGACAATTGTAACACACAGTGAGGCATTTAAATGCAACAGATTACAATTTGGAGTCAATGTCACCCCAGAGGTATTCCAGAGCTTAATGGAATGCCTATTGCAAGGGATAAAAGGGGTAGTGCCTTATTTTGACGATGTCCTCATATCAGTCAAGGACAAAGAACAATTGCGTAACCACCTAAGGGAAGTCCTAAGTAAATTCAAGGAGGCGGGGCTAAAAGTGAAAAAGGAGAAGTGCCAATTAGCCACCAGCAAGGTTGAATTCCTAGGATATCTTATAGACAGCGAAGGAATCCACCCCACAGAAAAAAAAGTCAGAGCAATAAAGGAAGCCCCCAGACCCACGAATAAAATGGATTTGCAAGCGTTCTTAGGGCTCATTAACTTTTATAATATATTCCTACCACAGAAAGCAACTATTGCGGAACCACTATACAGGTTGCTTGACAAGAAAGCAGCCTGGGCCTGGGGGCAACGGGAAGAAACAGCATTCCAGGAAATAAAAAACTTGATCACATCAGACCACGTACTAATACAATACAGTGAAACACTATCAATAACCCTAACCTGCGATGCATCATTTTTCGGCGTCGGCACTATCCTCAGCCAATGAGGCACTATCCTCATCCATATTACCCAATAGGAAAGAAGCACCCATTGCATTCTACTCAAAAACTCTGTCAAAGCCAGAGCAGAACTACAGCCAACTAGACAAAGAGACATTGGCCGCGGTCACTGGGATCAAGCATTTCCATGAGTATATCTATGGGAGGAACATCACCCTAGTCACAGATCACAAGCCATTCTTGGGCATCATCGCAGGAAACAAAGCAACACCAAATATACTGTCACCCTGGATGATGAGGTGGTTGGAATTCTTGGCTGCATACAACTATAAATTAACATACCAACCCGGAAAGGACATAAATCATGCAGACGCACTTAGCCGTTGCCCCTTACCTGACATAGAAGAAGACCTAGCACCAACCACATTGACCCTCCAAATAGAGACATTAGAAAACCTACCAATAACAGCAGCTGACATCACTAGAGAGACCACTAGAGACAAAACACTGGCGCAAATTTTAAATTGGGTAGGAAAAGGCTGGTCAGAGACTGAGATTGACGAGAACATCAAACCATTCCAGAACAGACAAACAGAACTCTCAATACTAAAAGGGTGCGTACTAAGGGGGGAGCGGGTGATAATACCGGACGTTTTAAGAGAAAGCATACTAGGAATGTTACATGAGAGACACCCGGGTATTATAAAAATGAAATTCCTGGCAAGGAGTTATGTGTAGTGGCCAGGGAGGGACAAGGAGATAGGGGACTGGGTAGCAACATGTAAACGCTGCCAGGAATCTAGGCCAACACCCCCAACAGCACCAAAACACAGATGGGAAATACCAAGGGGACCATGGTCAAGGTTACACATTGATTTTGCAGGCCCAACCGAAGGACACACGTTTCTAATAGTCGTAGACGCTTACTCCAAATGGCTAGAAGTAAGCATCATGCATGCCACCATGACAGAAGCCATCATTAGACAGCTCAGGAAACTGTTTGCAACACATGGATTGCCGGATTTAATTGTATCTGACAATGGGCCACAATTCACGGCAACACCATTCGAGGGGTTTTTAGCACAATTTGGGATAAGGCACGCACTAACAGCACCGGGACACCCGTCGATGAATGGACGGGTAGAACGCATGGTACATTACACTAAGGAAACATTACAAAAGCTTGGGCCCAGGGACACACAAGAAAAAATAGATAAACTACTAACCATACAGCACATAACACCCAGTGCAACAACGAATAAAAACCCAGCCAAATTACTAATGGGGAGGAAACTAAGATCACACCTAGACAGACTACACCCCACATATAACCCCGAAAAACCAGTAGACTCCTCAAATAAATGCTGGGACCCAGTATACGCAAAAAACCTTATGGGGAACCATTGTGGAGACTGGTGACAGTCACACAAATAACCATTCTTACAGGACAGACACAACAGAGGGCAGGAGCTGGAAGAGACACATAGACCAGCTCAGATCTACAGTTACAAGGGGTGACACAGACCGACACATGGAAAAGGGGGGAGATCCCTCACACAAACATAACACAACCAGAGAAGAGGGTGGAAACCTCTCAAACAGACAAAGCACAAGGAAAGAGGGAGGGGGAGACCCTCCACAAGCAAGAAAAACAACAGAACAAACCCTGATTACTAAAACACAAACCACCACTAATAACAATAGCTCCAGTCAGAAAACGCAGACACGTACCTGAGACCAAAGAAGAAGGCAACATGGGGAGATAGGAGGAGGATCAGGACAATGGCATGGAAGCAGTTCCTGGCAGGAGCGGCCAGGCCGACTCAACTGGTCAGGAGATTCTTGGCGGGAGCAGCATGGCCGACTCAACCTTCCAGGAGGTTCCAAGAAGAGGGACGGGAGGAACAACAGATCCATCCAAACAGTCCAGAGACCAATCCGCGACTGAGCTGCACAGGTCCAGTCGCAACCATAAAAGCCCCACCTACCTATGTGATTACATATGGTAGGCGAGGCCGGGATTGGTTAGACTGGACCAGGTGGGGAGGGGTGTTATGTATTAGATACTTACCTGTGATTGTTTGGTCCGTGGTGGTGGGAAATCCAAAGAGCCATCACTGGCCACAGCTACGAGCAGCCCGACTGTAAAAGGGCTGCTGCGGTTTCTTTGGCAAGCAGTCCTAGCTGGAAATAAAGAAGACTGATTACTACGTTGGCTTCCTGAGTCTCATTCCCACGATTTAACAGTTTGTGTCACATTTATGCAGAAATAGGCAAAAATACCAAAAATTCAAGAGGGTTCACAAACTTCTAAGCAGCACTACACATACTGAAATAACTCCATCTGCCTTTCTTTAGTAAAATCCTTTTTTTTTTTTTAGAACTAGAAGAACAACGTATAAACATTTATAATTTGATGTTGCATTTTAGGGCAAAAGTGTTTGGTTGAGATCTGATCTTTACCCCTCCTTCCCTTAAAAAAAAATTGGGATGGTCAGACAAGATTTGAGTTTTAGTGTTTCATAGTTGTAATAAATATGATCAGAGCCACTCATAACTAAATGGAGGGAGCAACTTTCAAAGTAAAAGTAAACGAAAGAGGATTATTATCCAATATGAATCAAGATAGCTTCAGTACTTAAGAAAAATGCTTCCTGGGATGGGCTACATATTGAATATTGTGGCTTGCTGTTAACAAGTTTCAGACACAGGATTGGACTAATTTTATATAAAACGGATAAAGACAGAGGAAGATTATGAGACCAATAAAAAACTGTCTTTCCTATTGTCCTATAATTACAAACCTGTGCATGGGGTACGATAATCAAGCACATTATACTATCTTTACTAACATCTAGTCACTATGGAGCAATTATCTTTGATAATTAAAAAAAACTGCCAGACATTCCTACATAGAACCAGTCTAAAACTCACTTTTAAACATGACAAATTACTGTTTAGTATGCTTCCATATGTTTTGCTGCAATGGCATAGGCATAAAGTTTGGGTTTTTTTTTTTTTTTGCCTGCAACATACCATAGCGATAGCAATTACACTTAAGGGCTTATGCAGATGCCACAAAGTTTTCCATGTCATTTAATGAATAACATTTTTTTGTTACACAGTCTTGGTTTTCTTTAGTTCTCTACTTATTTTTTAAGCTGTCAAAATCAGATGGAAAACCAGGAATTGAATTGCCCTAGTTAACATTTCTAATGGATTGTGTGGATAAATCAGATGTTTTTTTAAAAAATAATTTGCTTTAATAAATTCCAGGAAAAATTCTGGAAATATGCGATGGAAGTGGCCATATATCACAAAGCATTTTATTGTTTATCTTAGTATTGTTGAAAATGGGTCATTGCATCACACCCTGTCTGGTGGAAACATAAGCATTGGGAAAGCACCAGGGGTGGGATTCAAATTTTTTAACAACAGGTTCTGTGGGCGTGTCTTAGTTGGTGGCGTGGCTTGGTGGTCATGTGACTGGGTGGATGTGGCTTGGTGGTCATGTTATTGGCTGGGTGTGGTCAACTCAATATCACTCATATCGAGGCACGTATCTCCTCACCTGGCCTCTCATGACTGTGGGGATGCGGCAACAGTCGTAAGTGTGAAAAATGGTCATAAGTCACTCTTTTCAGTGCCATTGTAATTTTGAATGGTCACTCCAAACAAGCAAAGTACCAGCAAAGGAGGGGAAAAAATTCCAGAGATCTTCCTGAGACAGGAAGTCTAGTCCTGCCAAGAATGTAATAAGGGTTAATGGAGAGGCAGTTTCTGTAAGCAATACCAGAATGTTTCCTTCCTGCCTTCCTTACAGGATTAGGCCAGTAATTTCTTCTAACGATCGGTTCTCCAAACTGCTTAGAATGTTAACAACCAGTTCTAGCAAATAGATGCGAACTGGTAGAATCCCACCCCTGGAAAGCACTGAAATAAATCTTAATTGAGACAGAACACACTACCCTTCTTGGTAAAATATGCATTTATTATCCAAAGTATTGATTTCACTTTGGGAAGTTCTTATACTGCTCATACTCAAATTGAAACTAGGACTGAATGTTTACATTCTGTAACATGTACTGTATGTGGTAACAACATATTGTGGTAACTTCTCATTTAACAGAAATTAGACTGAGGGATCCTTGGTGCTCCCTGAGTTTGGCTTTTTTTTGCAGATATTTCATTACTCAAACTAGGTAACAGTTAACAGATAATCAGAGTTGGAAGGGACCTTATAACCTTGAAGGTCTCAAGTGATGGCGCTTCTACAACTTCCGAGGGCAAGCTGTTCCATTGGTTGATTGTTCTAACTGTCAGAAAGTTTCTCCTTATTTCCAGGTTAAATCTCTCCTTGTTCAGTTTCCATCCATTATTCCTTGTATGGCCTACAGGCGCTTTAGAAAATAGCTTGGGGACCCCTCCCTCTCTGTGGCAGCCCCTCAAATGTTGAAAGAATCATCAATTGATGTTACCTAGTTTGGGTAATGAAATATCTGTAAGAAAATAATCCAGCTCAGAGAGCATTAAAGACCCCTCATTTCAACCCTGTGCTGCAAATATTCTTCAGAAATTGGAACCTAGTTAATTATTTATTTTTCTATCTTCCAGGGATTCCCCTTTGTAGTGCCACATGAAGAGAAACCCATGCCTAACCACCGTTTCATCAAAAGGACAAAATCTGTGTAATGAGATCCTGACTTTGAAGAAAGTTGAAGATGACACACTGTTTGTTGGTGTCCTAAATTAATGGGTGGTGAGACACCTTCTCA
This sequence comes from Bungarus multicinctus, assembly GCA_023653725.1. Classification (NCBI taxonomy): domain Eukaryota; kingdom Metazoa; phylum Chordata; class Lepidosauria; order Squamata; family Elapidae; genus Bungarus; species Bungarus multicinctus. The sequence continues at coordinate 76,205,771 of CM042844.1, read as the reverse complement.
CTGGACCAAATGTGATATGCAAATGAGCTTCTTGGTAGGGCAACTTTTCCCAAACCTGGCATCAATGAGTTAAAGTTAGTGCCGAGCATTTAAAAGGCACTCCTGCCATAATTCATAACTCTGATACCTATTACGTTCTGAAGCCAATTTTGCAAAAGTAAACAACTCCTTGCTGGCTGACGCTGTTACATATTAGATGTTTTCAATTTTCTCCTTTTCTACCAGCAGGACAGGAACCAAGACATTTGACTACTTCAGTCATAGCAACAAATTATATTTCCTCCACCTTCCCTAACAAGAATGAAGGGACATAATTTAAGACCCAGAAAATACTACAAGCAACAATTGCTTTTGCTTTAATCTGTCCTTAAAATTACAATCGAACAAGATAAAATGATGATGATTTGATACGTTTCATGATACCCAGAGGCAAATATCCATCCTAATCACCCCACTTTCCTTGTTATAGCAATCTCTGTCTACTAGCAATGTCCACTGATCAAATATATTAAATTGTGTCCATTATAAAGCTATCTAAAACAACAAAACCCAAAAAAATAATTTGACACAATATTTAGATGACATTAGTGCCATCAGCCAAAAGTTAATTAGAGCTTAATATCTTTAAACTGAAGGCCACACAACATAGACCTTGTTGTATCAACAACATGGACTGTGTAGTGTTGGCATACTTGCCAACTAACATAAGATTTTTTTTTAATATTTTAATCTGATTTATTTTTCTCTCTTTTAAGTGATGTTAATAGTTTATCAAACCATTGCAGACTGGGCTGTAGAAAGTTTTTTACTCTGTTGCTGGACTGATTGAAACTTTCTAACAGTCCTAAACTGCAAGATAAATCTGTTTTTGCTCTCCAGATTAGCATAGGATAGGAACATGTAAGTCTTAAAAAACATGATGTCTGCAGTTCGTCTTTAGTATTAACTGACATCTGATTTGTTTCTTGGTGGACTCTAAGTAACCTTATGACTTTTTTTTTCCTCATTAACATCCTAAGTTTTATGCCCTTAGGTTCTTCAGAGCTTACTGAAATGCACATACATATGTGGTATTGTAGGTAACATGTTTTAACTTCATGTAACTGATTTCCTATGCAAAGGAGAGGATGTTTTTCTCCTATCCAATCAATTTTTCTTTTGGATTTTCCTTTGATGTATTAACTATAGAAGAGAATGGAAGCAGGTCCCCTCTGTGAATGAGAAGATCTTTTTTTAACAGAATGTTCTGAACAAATTATAATAAAATATTCTTCCTATACTGAATCTTCATTGGGATCTATGCATGCTGGGCCATGAACCTAGGACTAGATTTGACTATCAAAACAAATAAAACATACTACATGCAGGGCAATGAAATATCCAGTGACATCCTCCTTCTTATGCCACCGAAAATCAGAGCAGATAATGTTGGCACAATGCACTCTGTCAATGTACAGTTGTATGTATGTTGCTTGATACACAATTATAAATTCCACACTTACCTATGTTTGAGTTTGCATGAATGATGCAGTTTGTACAGATGTGCACAGACACAGACACAAACACACACCTGCCTAATACCTGGAGGGTATATGGTAGACACCTACAGTACTTTTCACTGGCAGCAGAAGCCAATTTAGTTGTCACTGGGTCTGTTGTCTGCTGCTTGTGTGATGAGCTTTACTGCACTATTTTAAATAAATAAACTCCAGTGTTTAGAATAAAGAGATTGTTTTCCTTCCAAGATAATAACTGGTGAAAATATAACTATGACTTGGGATAGTGTTAGTACACTGGTTTATCTGGTTGGTTGTTGTATTCCTTTTATTGGAAACCAACTTAAGGGCAACTAAATTTGGGAACAAAAGGCCAATTATTAGTGGCATTAGTTTTACTGGAGGCAGTTGTAAAAAATAACATTGAAAATATTTTCTGCTGCAGCCCACAGTAGCCCAGCCTTCTCTCAAAATGGGTCTTGCTCATATGGCTATTTTCCATGCCTTCTCCAAGATGATCATGATAATGTGTGAGGATGATTATGATAGATCGTATATTCTGCTTGAAAAATGCACAAACCGATTTTAAACGATGACATATCACAATTGCCAAAATGATTCAGTGCAACATTTGTCAAAATTATCATGTACCAATAACGAAAGATTGATGGGAAGTTAAGGGTTGAAAAAGTAGTCGGAAATTAGCAGATTAAAACACTATGCCATTTCCAAATACAGACTGATAAAAGTCTTGGCTCAAAGCACACCAGACATACAGTAACTGTAGTTGAAAAGAAGAAAGTGTAGATAACTGATGTGGCAATATCAGGAGATAGTAAAATAGACCAAGGGTCCCCAATTCCCAGTCACGGCCCACTAGCGGTCCATGTCCCATTCAGAACTAGGCCATGGCAGTGGCAGGCAAACATGCTTGTGTGCATAGCTCCACTTGCATGTGAAGCGGATGGGCAAGCAAACATGCATGTGCAACTCCATTTGTGCAAGACGTCGCCAGCCGTGCCCTTCTCTTGTTCAAAGGGAGCTGCATGTATGCATGTGCTCACCCACTGTTCATAGGGAACCATCCTCTCCACACACACACACACACACACACACACACACCCGGCCAGTCCACAAAGCCAGAAAAGTTGGAGACCATTGGAATAGATAACAAAGAAATAGAGGCAATCACAAAGTATCAAAAGCTTAAAATTGAAATGGAAAGATTATGGCATAAACTGGCCATGGTGGTCCCATGGTTACTGGCATACTTGTTGAGTCATATCCAACAAATCTTGCACAGCACTTAAAATATCTGCACATTGACTAGATTACCACCTGTCAATTCCAAAAGGCCACACTTCACACATATACTACACCAATACATTACAACTTTTGGAGAAGAACTTGATGCATATGAAGGCCAACACCAGCTAAAGAAGTGGCAGTTGTGGCTTCACATTGTGAACAGATTATACTTGCAAAGACAGCAAACAGCAAACGCTTCTTCTGCAAAGAAGCTGAAGAAGCAGTGGACCAACTAATGAGCTATAAGAGCTGCTACAAACAACGGCATGACAAAGTAGTAACAATAGTGCATTAGACTATCAGCAAGAAATACCATTTGCCTACAAAGAAGCACTGGTGGGATTACAAAATGGACAAAATGATAGAAAACAAAGAAACTCTGGGTGCTCTGGGACTTTAGAACTCAGACAGAAAACCATCGAACACACAACACCCCAGACGTAACAATTGGTTCATAAGAAAGCAAAAATGTCTGAATAATGAAGATTAGGATATCCGAATAAAAGAGTAAGAACTGGAGAAAGTCACACAAAGACCTGCAAATAGAAATACAATGACTGTGGCAAAAAAAACAACAACTCAAGGATAATACCAATAGTAATAGGCCCATCTGGAACACCATTTGGACATTGCAAAATCATCATGAGTCAATTGCAGAGGACAGCTTTACTTGGAACAATGTGACAATCGCTGTAACATCATCAAACAACAACATTTGACCCATCCCAGATCTTTGGATGATAAAAATGCCAGATCCAGTCTAAAGATCTGGCTGATTGTGTGACTATCACAATGTTATTCCAAAGGGCAAAAAAGTTGCCTTTACTATTTTACCTGAAATATCTTATAGGATAGAAACCAATTTCAGAATCATTTTGCAGTAACTTATTCCCTGTAGTTTGCTTTGTGGTAGTTTATAACTATGCTTTGCAAATGGAATGAAATATGGTTTTCAAGATTCCTTTTCATTATTCAAAGATGGACATTTATAAACCACCAATGACACATTTCTCTCACAGTCCTAATAGCAATAGCACTTAGACTTATATACCGCTTCACAGTGCTTTACAGAAGTGATGGGATTCAATTTTTATTTATTTTTTTTGAAAATTTCGTGGCTTAGTGGCTTGGCAGGGAAAAGATACTGTAAAATCTCCAGTCAGAGATGGTATTTGCTGATTCTCCGAACTACTCAAAATTTCTGCTACTGGTTCTCCAGAACTGGTCAGAACCTGCTGAATACCACCTCTGCTTTACAGCCCTCTCTAAACAGTTTACAGAGTCAGCATATTGTCCCCAACCACCTGGGTCCTCATTTTACCGACTTTGGAAAGATGGAAGGCGTTTTATGATGTGCAATTGAACTTCAGGACTAAATTGAAAATTGAAAAGTTGCCGAAAACCTCACTATCTATAATGAAGTGAGCTCCCATCTTCTGAAGGGCCGGATGGATTTAAGACTAGGAAGCCCAGCAGGTACCAACAAAGACCAGTGCAGAAATATAGATGGCCACAAGTCTTATATCACCTAAGCCTGAAGTAAGATGATTACTAGCTGTTTGAATGCAAATATGAATTCAGTTGAGATTTCTAGTGTTCTGGTTGAAGTCATCTTCTGGACAGCTGCTTCTATCATCCCACCCTCTTCCACTGGACATATTTATCTTCAAGCTGTAAAAGAGACACGTCTCCTAATCAGTCATCAATTTCTTCACAATGAATTGTTTCACAGTTTTCCAAATGAGACAATGAAGAAAACCCAGTGGCTTAAGGGTGTATGCATTTTAGAAGTGCTGTAATCTTGTGTATTTATATTTCTGCAGCCCTACCCAAAGAGCCAACATGGGATTCAAGTATGTTATTATCTCATTATATCCTCACTGCATTCTGAAATAACCTCAACAAATAAATACTATCAAGCAAGGCTATTTTCAAATCCACTACCCTAAAAACTGTTCTAAACTGGCTCCCAGGGCAGGAATTTCATCCTCCGTTATATCTATGGATCCAAAATATTTTGGTCTTATAAACCAAAAGACCTCTTGGTCTTTTGGTTTTAAAACCCAGACACTGAAAGACTACTAAATCCAGTTATCATAAACACACTGATAACGGTAGAGAACAAATTTGTACTAATTTTCAGACTTACTGTAATTTTGAATACTAGATTGTGAGGAGTTTCAGACTAAATGAACAAGCAAATGCTACTCAAAACATACCACTTAGAAATGAAGAGCCAACTTCTGAAGTTAATGGAAAACATCTCTGAGGAAAAAAAGACAGATATTTTGGAAAAGTCAGAGGGCAATTCTTTGAACCCCAAATTTAGTGAAATATGTTATGACCTTTAAGTTTCTGCCAAAACAATTATTATAAAAAGCAAATTTTGATTTGCAGATGATGATCTGTCAAATAGAAATAATATGGTCCTAAAAGAATAATTACAGTATCTTTTAACCAGGAGATAAATGCTTCCTCAAGAAACCAGAAATCAAAACAAATAGTCATATGATGAAAAGGCCAATTATACCTGGAGGATGACACATATGAGAAGATTGTTCTATGTCACAGAAGACGCTGAAGTACATGTCACACAATAAAACAATTTGAACTGGTAAGCTTTTCAGGGAGACTTAAACAAACTAAAATTTCTCCTTCTCCAGATCATCAATTGCAAGGACAAAACATGTAAGACCAAAAGAGTATCTTTGTCGCCTCCTCCTCCTCCATGTCCATTTATTATTCCTAAATACCATATATATATAATATTTGGTAACTAAGAATAAATAATAAATTAATTAAAATAAATTTAAAAAGAAAACCAAGGACAGACTCGATGAACTGCTGGATTTTTTTTGCCATCAGTTTTCTCTGTTTTCATGTCTTAATAACTCCATCCCTGAATTATTGCAATGTTCGCCCTCAAGGGTTATCACAGAAGACAAAATAAAAGAAGTGGCAGTGAATGCAAAACATTATTATGAGATTGTGAATTGTATGGCTACATAGAAAACATATCACTGACTCTTAAACTGTTGCTTTTTTGTGTTTTTGTTTTTTCAGATTTACATCACGGTCCTAAGACTCTCTCATATTCATTATCTGTGAGTAAACTACACCCAGTAGTGGCCTCAGTCTACAAAGCCCTAAAGAACTTAAGAACTATTGAACAAATTCTTGCTCTAACACCTACGGTATTTTCAGCATGGTGATTTAGGGTAAGGCCTTCTCAGCAATGGGTCCCCTTCAAGAATTCTGTTCTGGAGAAAGTGGATTCAGTTCCTACGTGGATTGATTGCAGACAATGATTTAAGGCAGGGGTCCCCAACCACAGTCTGTGGACCAACATTGGACTTTAGGATGCCAGAAACTGGCCCACATAAACAAGCAAAACCCCATCTATAGATCAGTGATCCCACACTGGAAAGAGGGACAGGGATGGGGGAATAGAGATAGTTGTAGTCAAAACAAAATACTTTTTCTTGGGAATCAAGGACATTCCTGCAGGTGCTCAGAAAGAGGGGACTGGCGTCACCTAGCACGTGGACAGTATCCTGATTGGACCATGTGACTGATTGTGAGAAAATGAAAAACTTTTACTTTTAATCAAGCGAAAACAATGGGAATACTCAGAGCCGGTTTTCACCAGCCTGTGCCAATATGACATATCCAATAAACTTATTATTTGAGGAATCTACCTGCCTTGTTTGCTACAGGTATGTTACTTGGAATCCTGACAGACATAAGTCATTTTTTTCAGCGTCATTGTAACTTCGAACTAAATGAACTGTTGTAAGTCAAGGCCTACCTGTATTATATTTATATTTTGTTGGATTGACTATTTATTACAGCTCTGTTTATTCTAATTGCCATCATGGGCTCCCCTTGGAAGAATGGATGTTATATCAATTAAATAATTCACATATAAATTAAATAGTTCACTTCCTCCTATCCAGGACATAGCATACAAGTGAGTATTGTCTGAGATGCTACACGACCTGTTTCCTTGTTACCTTCTGGGAAGAGGCTTTGTGGTACCTGAAACAGAACATCCAGATTCAACCATAGTTTTGTTCCATATAGTATCAACCTTGTGGACTTTCAAGCTTCCTCTTTCTGTATTCAAAATTGACAGTGATTAATATATACATGTGTATTTGTGTATGTGTGTGTGTGTGTGAGAGAGAGAGAGTATGTGTGCTGCAGGTATATTTTTATGTATGTATATTGCATGTGTATATGTGTGTTATGTATGTGTTTGGGTCAGAGGTGGTATTCAGCGGGTTCTGACCAGTTCTGGAGAACCAGTAGCAGAAATTTTGAGTAGTTCAGAGAACTGGCAAATACCATCTCTGACTGGCCCATCTATTCTCTGCCTCCCGAATCCCAGCTGATCGGCTGGGTCTTCTTTTGTTGCCCTGCACAGGAGAACGGAGCTGGAAAGCAGGTTAGTGGAGTCGGGAGGTAATGGGGATTTTGCAGTAACCTTCCCCCAGGAGTGGGAAGGGAATGGAGATTTCACAGTATCCTTCCCCTACCACACCCACCAAACCACACCTACCAAGCCACGCCATGCCCACCAAGCCACACCCACAGAACCAGCAGTAAAAAAATTTAAATCCCACCACTGGTTTGGGTAGATATACACTTTCTCTCGAAGGCAACAGAATTTCATTTTTAATGTGAGCCAGTGTGCTTACAGTAAAAAAATAATGATGATAAAAGTTATCTTATCTCATCTCATCTAAATAATTGCAACAACAGTGGCTATATTGTGTCAACATTAGTTTCCATTACAGGAACAGAATACCATGAACTAAGCATGAGACACAGTTCCTCTCAACTTATCTTTTTCACATATGGGGAAAGGAAACTAAGAATAGATTGAGTTGACATTTTTTTACACTTTGATAAGTGCAAAAGGAAGTGTTAAAACTCCTTATTGTCACTCATGAAGGAGGAAGGAACAGTAGAGGAAATGTATTAATCCTAGGCAACACTAAATTGCCTTTTCATAAACCATGAATTCATTGGAACAAAGAGAGTTTGCTTCTAAGATTAAAGCCAAATTATTAAAATAGAAATGTAGAGGAAGAAACTAAAGCTACACCAACTGTATCAATATTTACCTTCTTTTTTTTCTTTTGATGTCATGTTATAAATCTGGATACACTGCATTATTTTATTATTTCAATGCAGTAAAGTTTGTATCATATGATTACAAATTATTAACGTTCTGTTATTGAGAAACTTAAAGGTACTGAAAATAAAAGAAGAAAAGTAAAAATTATATCAGTATTAATTGCAATCTGAGGTGTCAATATTACCAATTTAAGTTTACTTAACTTTTCACCCTAAGTTGCAGGTTAGTTTAAAAAAAGAAGTGATGCAATGATAATGCTATTTTTAACATTATCGAACAACATCTGCCTATACAAGTAGTTTGTGACTTGCAACAGTTCATTTAGTAACCATTCAAAATTACGACACTGAAAAAAATTGACTTATGGCCATTTTTCACACTTACATGATCAAAATTTGGATGCCTGGCCACTGATTCATAGTTATTAAGTAACTTTTAAAATATGCAAAATGTTAGTGAAAATGTATTTGAGAGTACTTGTGTTAAGAGAAAGTTAAAGAAAATGATGTACCAGTTTAAAGAAAATGTTGTACTTTAAAAGGGATGTTGAAAAAAGAAGGAAAAACCATTATTCTCTAAGGGTGGTTTGGAGGGTGAGAGCTAAATTTAATACTGAAGTTCAAAGCTTGTATTTTAAGAAGTTAAAGAAAAAGATGTATTAGAAAGTTTTGATTCTAGAAAAAGGTTTAAAGACGGTTTAGCTTTTCTTTAAAGGGGGAATGCAGAATAAAAAAAAATGTATTTTTCCCAATAAGGTCAAAGAATTTGAAAGTGTTTTAACTTTGTTAATAAAAATTGTGAGAGTTTGCAAAGGTTATTAGGTCCAAATAGAAATACATACTATTTCCACAGCAAGGAAGATATAATAGGAATGGTTAAACTGATTGTTCTATTCTTAGAAGAGAATATATTTGAGCATGTTTTTTTATTTCATTCCACTTTGGATTTTGTGCTTGTGATGGGGGGGGGGGGAATGAAACTTTAACTTATCGATTAGATAGATCTGTTGTAGTAGGCATAGCTACCGTAGTTATATATTAATGTGTAAAAGTAGAAAGTTGAGGCTGGAGTGTTTTTATCTTGTGCTAAAAGAATCGGAAGTCAAGGCTTTTTTGCTTTTTTTCCTTGTACCTCACACTTTCTTCTCCCCTCATTTCCCTCCCTTAATTTCCTATTTCTATTTTCTTTGTATTTTATATACTAAATAAAATTAAAGCAAAAAGCAACTGATTCATAGTTATGACAGTTGTGGTATCCTAGGATCAAATGATTCCCTTTTATGACATTCTTACAAGAAAAAAATCAAGGGGAAAGCCAGATTCACTTAACAACCTTGTTATAATCAGGAGTGTTACTACCAGTTCGGTGACTATGTTTTGCGCACACGCATGTGTGTAAAAAAACCTTAAGCTGTGCTGCCCAGACAGCTGAAAAGCACTGCGCGCAGTTTGAAAAGCCTCTTCTTTCCTGCTTTTTCAATCTCAGCTGTGCCATGCAAAGCAGCTGAGGTCGAAAAAGCAAGAAATAAAGGTCAGGTAAGAGCCCGGGAGGGCAGGTGGGCCAAACAACAGCAAACACAGAACCGGTTTGGTGTCTGCTGCTCTTCAGAGCTACCGGTTCTATAGAACCAGGCAGAATCGGTATGTTAAGCAATTCACTTAACAAGTGTGACAAGAAAGGTTGGCAAATGGGCTAAATTCACATTAAAATGTTTCTCTTAGCAACAGAAATTTTGGACTCAGTTGTGGATGTTAAGTCAAGGACTACCTGTATCAGGTTCTTAGGAAGGAGTAGATCGATGGATAAGAATGCCAAATCCAGTCTAAACATCTAGCTGATTGTGCAAGCAAAATTATAATAAAACCCTCTTGACATTTGACAAATCTTAGCTTCTGTGCCCAGGCAGAAAATATTGCCACAAATCATGGAAGGGACTAAGAATTTGCTGATGGATTTTCCACTGGCTCCAGTTATATAACCACATTGGTAATGTGGGTAACCTATGACTAATTCCAAGCTGTATGAGTAGCATTTAAAGTTTGGCAGTCCTTCAGTGGGAGAAGCAAGGACGATAAAAAGGGATCCATTAAGAATAGTGATAGTTGTGTGCCTTTTGGGGGGGTACAGATCCATTACTGTGACCATGGGAGAGCATAAGGCTTATGACCATAATTTTTCAGATGAATTATTTTATAACTATTTCTTTGGGAGCAGAGAAACTGATTACTGTATGTTTTGAACTATGGGAAGCTGTTAAAAGGGTAGAAAGCTGGATTTGAAAAAGAGAACAGTAATCACAAATCTGTGTTCAGGGGTTGATTTTAGTGGTGGTTCAAAGAAGGGTTAACCAGATTAACCATGTCAGTCTCGTATAAAGAGAATTTGTATAAAATGGTTTACCGTTGGCATCTGCCACCTGCGAGACTGGCTACGATGTTCCCAAATCTCCCACCAAATTGTTGGAAGTATAACTGCATCCAGGGAACATACTTTCACATGTGGTGGATGTGCCTATGTGCTCAGAAGTTTTGGAGAAACATTAGAAATTGGATACTAAATATAACTAAACAAGGTGTAAAACTTGAACCCAAAACCTTCCTGCTAAGCATGATAGATTCAAAAATGGGGGAAAAAACCAATATTTAATCTTGCACATTATAACGGCAGCCAGAATAAGCTATGCACAAAATTGGAAATTGTCTACTACCCCCTCAGAGGAGATGGTCATCAAAAAAATTCATGAGTGCACAGAGATGGATAGGCTAACTAAATTACTAAAAAATAACCAAGATAGTGATTACTATAAAACATGGAATTGTTGGTATGAATGGTTAAAGAAAAGGCAATACCTGACAGCTGGATAAGTTATGAAATTATGGAAGATGTGCGTTTAATCATAAAGTATTTGTGAAATTAAAGCTTTAAAAGAACGAAGAAGATACTGTAACAAGGCAGATCACATGTTAGGGGGGAAAATGTGTAACCATTGTTCAACTTATGCTATGTTCTTAAGAAAAAGCCAGCCAACCTGCAAACATCAACTCCATCAACCAATTAAGAAATGACAACACAGCCAACCTCCCCACCAGTATATATAGAGAGATAGCAGCTCAGATCACGCTTTGCTCGCATAAGCACAAAGCCGAAAGCACCAGCCTGAAGTTGGTGAGTGAGATCTCGTCAAAACGTTGCCCAGATAGTCTCAATCTTACACGGGAAAAGACCCGAAAAGACACTCTCTCTCTCTCTCTCTCTATATATATATATATATATATATATATTTGTTTTCGGAGGTTTTCGCGGGTATTTATATGTGGATCTTTGGTTCTTCGGGTTTTCTCCCGCGTAGAATTGGAAATATCTAGGCGACGTTTCAATGAAGTCTCATTCATCATCTTCAGGCTTGCATCTTCGGCTTTGTGCTTCTCAGAGAATGAGACTTCATTCATAAACTTTATAAAAAAAACAAAGAAGGGTTTTGAAACTGGAGATAGTTTATAGTTTTGTAAATTGGCCTGTTGGTCTGTAAAGGTGGAAACATGGAATACAAAAGGAAGGTAGATGGATAGATCAATTGGAGAATCTGGGATGAAGTGCAGATGTCCATAAATATATTCAGTTAGGATTCATTTACAAAAACTGTCTTCCCCAGATAATCAAGGGTGATTGAGATAAAACAAAAATCAGCTAGAGTTGGGGTTTTTTAAACCAACAAAATTCTGCTAGAAATTCTGTTAGAAATTCAAATGAATATATAATTTGTTTTTAATAGCAGTAATTTCATTCCTAAAGACTGCAGTAATTTGAAAAAAGTGCTCCTGACCTTTTTAAAACTATCCAACTCCAAAACAGCCAAAAATAAAGCCAATGCTAATATAAAGCAGTGGCAAAAAGCAGACAGTGTGGATTTGAGGCATTTTATTCAGTTACTAAGACATTTTCTTTAGTTTATGCACGGAGCAAACACATGTACTTTTTATACATTCCTTGGTTGTAGGAAATGTCTAAGTCTGAGGTCTTTGGACAGTTCCCTAGACAGTTATTGAAGATTAATTTCAGGAAAGTGTCAAGGTTAAAAATTAATGTCACTTTATTCATTCATTCATTCATTTGCCAGCAAGAAGTGATTCCAAATGGTTTACAACAGAGTAAAAACAACAATGTAAAACATTAAAATATAAATATTTTCTAGAATTTATTTGATTTGTCAATCGCTTACAAGATAATAAGTATAAGTATATACATAGTTATGAACACATGAAATGGGTACATATAAGAAAAATAAAAGAAATAATAGGACAGGGACGGTAGCCACATTGGTGTGCTTATGCACGCCCCCTACAGACCTCTTAGGAAAGGGGTGAGATCAATAGTAGACAGTCTAAGATTAAAGTTTTTGGGATTTGGGGAAGAAACCACAGAGTCAGGTAGAGTATTCCAGACATTGACCACTCTGTTGCTGAAGTCATATTTCCTGCAATCAAGTCTGCTGCGGTTAACCTTGGGTTATTAACATTATATTATATTAACATTAAAAATTAGCATTTAAATCATAGGGACCAGAGGAGGTCACAAATTTTCCTGTAGGAAGTTAGCACCCACCCGTCTCTAGAAAAATGAAATATCCTAGGAAATACCAAGCCGGTCTGGCCTAGGGTTTTTAGAGGATTTTAATTAGGGTTCGTCTGGTTTTTAGTTTTTAGCCCTCTTTTTTAGCTCTCAGCCTTTTATATTTGGTCTTTTAGTAGCTTTTAATTTTGTACTGTTTTTCGTATTTTAATGTGGCTCTACACCGCCCTGAGTCCTGTTAGGGAAATAGGGCGGTATATAAGTTTAATAAATAAATAAATAAATAAATAAATAAATAAATAAATAAATATTAAAAAGGCAGAATATTTCTCCTAAAAAGAGTAGAAACTCAGAAGCAGAAACTCGCCTCAGAAACAGAAACTTACCCCCACCTTTGTTAATGGGTAGGCCATTAAGGTCAGGGCCAGAGTATTATACATAACAAAGGCCTCTACCCATCTCACCACCTGGCCTGGGAAGATTGCATCAGCCAGCACTCAGGTGAAGCTATGTGGTCCAGACAAAGCCTACAAGGTTAGCTAAGACCCCCGCCCCTGGGAGTCTGACAGCCAATGGGATACATTGCTTACACAGGAACAGGAAACACTAAGGTGGGGCCCAAAGAGGATATAAAACTAAGGGTCTCTCAGCATCTTGACTCTTCTTTTCCTTCGCCCAACATCTTAAAGCATGTGATCATTCTTTTCACTTTGAAGCTCCAAGCCATGTGATCCTGTCCACCATTAAACTATCTTTCCAAACAGCCTCCATGTTTCCAGTCTCTTTTTCCCCATTTGGAACTGAATCCAGAAAGATAATTCTTCCAACACTCCTCTTGGGCATTCTGGGGCCCAGATGATATCTATCTATCTATCTATCTATCTATCTATCTATCTATCTATCTATCTATCTATCTATCTATCTATCTATCTATCTATCTATCTATTTTATAGCCCAGTTTTATTATTTTCACAAATAACTCAAGGCGGCACACATATCCAACATATCTTCTTCCTTCTGTTTTCCCCACAACAAAAATGTGATGAGGTAAGGTGATCCCCCACACTGGCTTTCACGGTCCAAGGTGGAATTAGAATTCAAAGTTTCCGGATTTCCAGCCTGGTACCGATAATCACTAGTCCAAACTGGCTCTCACATTGTATATCATTTGCATTATGACATGACTGATGTAAATTACATAATTTGTAACTTTTGCATAATGATGTCATGACAAGTGTGGCATTATGTGGCTTCTAGCAGATGCCTATCTGTCTAGAGTGCATATCTACAATCAAAATACAACACACCTGTTAGATTATAGGAAGAACAGAGAGCTGCCAACTTATACATGAGATAAAAATCCATCTGTCCATGGGTGGAATAAGGGCAAGCCAAGAACTGGGACATTGGAAAAGGTTCAGATAAGCAGGGGTGTTTAAATGGAATAGATCCTTAAAATGTACAGAAAAGTAAAAGTAAATAGATGGATCAGGTGCGGTGGAGTATGTAAGCTAGCTGACTTGATTAATATTGCATGGTTTATTCAACAAAATATTCTGATCCTAAGGGCAGAAACTTGAAGTCATTTAAGTTCTCCACTGTTTTTTCTAATGCAGCCACATTCATATTTGTCTGACCAGAGTTAGGGAAAATTATCATTCATCTCTTTCAATCTCTACAGATTATTTTTCTTTATCAAAATTGTTTTCTCCTCCCAGGAAGTTTTTTCTTTCTTTTTAATATAAATTTTATTTGGGTTTTCACAAAAACATAATACAAATAAAACATCTTTTTTTGAGAATAGCATGCTCCTGGGTTATCACTTCTCCATACAGACACAAACTCAATTTCATATTCATCTTTGTGTTCTATTCCAAATCTTATTACTATTTTAACATTTTCTCTGAAATTTTTCCTTTCCCTTGGTTTTCTCAACTTTATTTTTAATTATCTCATATCTAAATTCAATTATATATCTTTTTCTAAGTTTCAATGTCTTTCTAATCATTGTATTTATACTTTTGTTTGTCCTGTTTCAATTTCATATTATCTTTTCTCATTAAACAAATTTTCCCCTATAGTTACTAATTGGAGTATGACACCTTTATATCTTTTAATTTTATCCATTCAACTCTTATTTAAACTTCAATTTATGCCTTTAGAATTATAACATTCAATATAGTATATAACTTCCAATTTAACTTCTTAAAATACACACTATGTTCTTTAAATATTTATTTATTTATTTTATTTATTTATTTATTTGATTTATATACCGCCCCCTCTCCCCGAAGGGACTCGGGGCGGTGAACAGCCAATAAAAACACATATACAAGGTACAAAATATGAGACAACATAAAATATTAAAATTTAAAAACTGAAATACAATATGGCTCTAATAAAATATAAGCAAGTATTGAAAAGATTAAAACCCGATTAAAATTTAAAAAACCCCTAGGCCAGTCCGGCCTGCCGAAATAAATGCGTTTTGAGCAACCGACGGAAGGCCATGAGATCGGGGGCGGCCCTTACCTCCGGGGGTAATTCATTCCAGAGAGGGGGTGCTCCCAATGAGAAGGCCCGCGCCCTCGGGGTCGCCAGCCGTCCAGCCGGCGGCACCCCGAGGAGGCCCACTCTATGGGAGCGTACCTGTCGGTGGAAAGCCGATGGTGGCAGGAGGCGGTCTCGCAAGTAACCTGGTCCCGAGCCATGGAGCGCTTTAAAGATAGTGACCAAAACCTTGAAGCGCACCCGGAGGGCCACCGGGAGCCAATGCAGCGCGCGTAGAAGTGGCATAACATGGGAGCCCCTAGGTGCCCCCATTACCACCCTCGCGGCTGCATTCTGCACCAACTGGAGCCTCCGGATGCTCTTCAAAGGCAGCCCCATGTAGAGAGCATTGGCATAGTCTAGGCGGGAGATCACCAGGGCGGAAGTGACCATGCGAAGCGCATCCCGATCCAGAAAGGGTCGCAACTGGTAGATCCTACGGACCTGTCCAAAAGCCCCCCTGGCGACGGCCGCCACATGATCTTCCAATGACAGCCGTACATCCAGGAGGACACCCAGATTGCGGGCCCTCTCTGTGGGGGCAAGAATTTCCCCCCCCACAGCCAGCGATGGAACCAGCCGGCTGTATCGGGGTGCCGGGAAGCACAGCCACTCAGTCTTAGATGGGTTGAGCTGAAGCCTGTTCCGCCCCATCCAACACCGCACGGCCTCCAGGCATCGGGTCATCACTTCGACGGCTTCATCGGGGTGGCCCGGGGTAGAGATGTACAGCTGGGTGTCATCAGCGTACTGATGGAACTCTACCCCAAAGCCACGGATGATCTCACCTAGCGGCTTCATATATATGTTGAACAGGAGGGGCGAGAGCACCGACCCCTGAGGCACCCCGCAAACCAGGGGCCTCAGGGCCGACCTCTGCCCCCCTGCCAACACAAATTGCGAGCGGTCAGAGAGGAAGGAGGAGAACCACCGCATAACGGTGCCTCCCACCCCCAACCCCCCCAGCCGCTGCAATAGGATACTGTGGTCAACAGTATCAAAAGCCGCCGAAAGATCTAGGAGGACCAGGACAGAGGAATAACCCCTGTCACGGGCCCTCCAGAGATCATCCACCAATGCGACCAGCGCCGTCTCTGTGCTGTGCCCGGGCCTGAAGCCCGATTGGCGTGGATCCAAATAGATCTATAAACAAATATATATATTTGTTTTCAGAGGTTTTTGCGGGTATTTGTATGTGGATCTTTGGTTCTTCGGGTTTTCTCCCACGTAGAATTGGAAGTATCTAGGCGACATTTCGATGAAGTCTTATTCATCATCTTCAGGCTTGTGTCTTCGGTTTTGTGCTTCTCGGAGTAATTTGAGCTTATTATTTATTTTATTTGTTTAAACTTCTATACCGCCCCCTCTCCCAAAAAAGGGACTCGGGGCGGTGTACAGCCTACTAAAACATACGAGATATACAATAAATATAGTTAAAAATAAATTAAATAGTTTAATCCGGCTGTCTAATTCAGATTCAATTTAAAAGTTAAAAACTAAAAACCCCAATTAAAATTTAATTAAAAACCTAAAACACAGTTACTGGGCCAGGCCGGCCTGATTAAAAAATAAAGTTTTCACCGCGCGCCGGAAGGTCAGGATATCCGTCATAGACCGTATCTCCGGGGAAAGATCATTCCATAGGGAGGGAGCCCCCACAGAGAAAGCCCGAACTCTCGGGGCCGTCAGCCGACAACGGTCAGGCGGCGGTACCCCAAGCAGGGCAACCCTGTGGGAGCGTACTGGGCAGCGGGAGGTTGACGATGGCAGCAGGCAGTCCCGTAAGTACCCAGGTCCCGAGCCATGGAGCGCTTTAAATACCATCAGTACCACCTTGAATCGAATCCGGTAGGCCACAGGAAGCCAGTGCAGCCTGCGAAGCAGCGGAGTAACGTGGGAGCTCCGAGGGGCACCCACAAGCACTCGCGCGGCTGCATTCTGGACCAGCTGTAACCTCCGGAGACTCTTCAAGGGGAGCCCCATGTAGAGAGCATTGCAATAATCCAGGCGGGAAATGACGAGGGCGGACGTGACTGTGCGAAGTGCGCCCAGATCCAGAAAGGGCCGCAACTGGTAAATCAGACGTATCTGATAAAAAGCCCCCCTGGCGACGGCTGCAATATGCTCTTCTAAAGACAGCCGCACATCCAGGAGGACACCCAGATTGCGCGCCCTTTCCACGGGGGTCAAAACCTCTCCCCCCACGGCCAGCGAAGGAACCAGCTGGCTGTATCTGGGCGCAGGAAACCACAGCCACTCGGTTTTAGTCGGGTTGAGCCGGAGCCTGTTACGACCCATCCAACTCCGCACGGCCTCCAGGCACCGGGACATCACTTCGACAGCTTCGTTGGGGTGGCCCGGGGTGGAGATGTACAGCTGAGTATCATCAGCGTACTGATGGAACTCCACCCTGAAGCCACGGATGATCTCACCCAGCGGCTTCACATAAATGTTAAACAGCAGGGGCGAGAGCACCGACCCCTGAGGAACCCCACATAGTAGGGGCCTCGGGGCCGACCTCTGCCCCCCTGTCAACACACATTGCGAACGGTCGGAGAGGAAGGAGGTGAACCACCGTAACACGGTGCCCCCCACTCCTAACCCCTCCAACCGCCGCAATAGGATACTGTGGTCGACAGTATCAAAAGCCGCTGAGAGATCTAATAGGACCAGGACAGAGGAACAACCCCTGTCCCGAGCCCTCCAGAGATCATCAATCAACGCGACCAAAGCCGTCTCCGTGCTGTGCCCGGGCCTGAAACCCGATTGGAGGGGGTCAAGATAACTCGCTTCATCCAGGCACTGCGGGAGCTGACGTGCCACCACACTCTCAACAACCTTCGCAACAAAACGAAGGTTGGAGACGGGACGATAATTTGATAACAGTGCTGGGTCCAGGGACGGTTTCTTGAGGAGGGGCCGCACCACCGCCTCTTTCAAGGCAGCAGGTAGCAGCCCCTCTCTCAAGGAAGCGTTTATAATACCCTGGAACCAGCCTCGTGTCACCTCCCGAGTGGCCAAAACCAGCCAGGAGGGACACGGGTCCAACAAACAGGTGGTGGCATTAAGCCCCCCCAGTATCCTGTCCACATCCTCTAGAGTAACAGGGTCGAACTCAACCCAACCAACTCCACCGATATCCACCCCCGCCCCCCCACCCGGAGATGGCCAGTCGGAGTCCAGTTCGCTCCGGATCTGAGCGATTTTGTCCTGCAGAAACCTAGAAAACTCCTCAGCCCGTCCCTGTAAGGGGTCCTCCCGCGCTCCCACCTCCAGGAGGGAGCGGGTCACCCTAAACAGGGTGGCTGGGCGGTTTTCCGCGGACGCGATAAGGGTGGAGAGGTAAGACCTCCTCGCCATCCTTATTGCCACTAGATACGTCTTAATATAAGAACGCAGTAGTGTTCGGTCAGACCCAGAGCGGCTGGACCTCCAACTGCTCTCTAGGCGTCTTTTCCGGCGCTTCATTTCCCTTAGCTCCTCAGAAAACCAAGGAGCCAGATGGGATCGGCACCGGGTCAGAGGCCGCAAGGGCACGACTCGGTCAAGGGCCCCAGCCGCCACCCTATCCCAGGTGGCGACCAAGCCCTCAACCGAGTCGTGTGAATGAGCTTCGGGAAATGGCCCAAGCTCCGTCAGGAACCTATCAGGGTCCATCAGGCGCCTGGGGCGGTACCATTTTAATGGCCCCGCCTCCCTGCGGTCAGGGGGCGCGGAACGGAAGTCGAGCTTCAGGAGCGAGTGATCCGTCCATGACAGGGGTTCCACAACTATATCCCCTATACCCAGATCACTCTGCCACTGATCAGAGACAAAAACCAGATCCAAGGTGTGACCTCCCACGTGAGTAGGGTCCCGAATTAACTGGGTCAGGCCCATGGCCGTCATGGAAGCCATGAACTTCTGGGCAATCCCCGAGGTACCGCCGGCAGATGGCAGGTTGAAATCCCCCATGACCATAAGCCTGGGGGTCCCAACCGCCACGCCAGCTATAACCTCAAGGAGCTCAAGCAGGGCCGCTGCCGCATAGCAGGGAGCCAGGTATGCGACCAGCAAGCCCACCTGAACCGTGGAACCGAACTTCACGAAAAGGAGCTCACACCCGGTCGTCTGAGATACAGTGGCCTCCCTCGGACACAGATCCTCCTTAATAACTACCGCAACCCCCCTCCCCTCCCCTGGGCCCTCGGCCGATGAAAGACCCGAAACCCGGCTGGGCACATCTCCACCAGAGGGACTCCCCCCTCTTGGCCCAGCCAGGTCTCGGTAACTCCCACCAGGTCCGCGCCCCCCTCACAGATCAAATCATGGATGAGGGGGGCTTTATTAACGACGGACCTGGCGTTACACAGCATCACCCGAAGGCCCAGGGCCCGATTACCAAACCCCCTGGGGAACGGGAGATGACAAGGGGGTCGGAGCGCGCCACAGCAAGTAAACAGCGGGGGCGCGCTCCCAACACAGAATGTGGCCCCCTACAACCGTCAAATCTGCCCCTCCCGCTCACCGTATCAATTGATTTAATTCCACCCTCCCCAATGACCCCCCCCATCCTTAATACAGTCCTGTCCGGATTATGACTCTCCCGGCCACGCTCCACCCCCGGCCTGGTCCCAGCCTCCGGCGAGTTGTCCCCCAACACCCGCCCGGACCTACCTAACCCCCTTAAAAACCTAGCTAAAAATTTAATCAAACACCCCCCCCTCCCACGTTTCTTAAAAGCCCACCATCTCTCCGGATTCCATAATCCGTCCTTGAGATGGGCCCTCGAGAGAGTAGAGGGCCATTCCCGAGACAGGGGGACATGTCTCAGGGCCCATAGATCACTCATAGAATAAGATGTCCCGGGCTGGGTCTTCTCCTTTCGTTGGCCAATTCCAAGTCCAGGCCGGCCCTGCCGCCTCCAAACGGGTGAAAATCGTGAGGGCCATCCTCCCTCCTCGGCTCCAGCTATAGGGGCAGCTCTCCGGCCCCAGCTCCGGCAACAGCCACAGTCCACCAGTCGTCCCGGTTCCAACCGTGGCGGCCATCCTCCGGCCTCAACTCCAGCCGCCCGGACCACGGAGACGACTCCAACTTCAGCTGGGGCCCCTACAATGGCCCCAGCCCCAGCGGCAGTCATCCAGCCGCCACAGCGACAGTCCTCCGGCCGCCCCGGCAGCTGTCCCTCGAGTCCAGTTCCAGCCGCCCGAAACGCAGCGGCAAATCTAATTTCAGCTGGGGCCTTTACAACGGGGGCTGCCCATCCCCCCCCGGGTCCCCACACCACCCCTGCCACAGGCGGGGAGGACCCAAAGGGGGGGGAACTCCAAGCCCCCTCCAGATCGCCAAACGCCATCTCCTGAGGCGCCAGCCGACAACCACTGAGCGCAGCGCCAGACCTGCCAAGCCATAGCCCGGACACTGCCCCCCCCCCACGGGTCCTCTCACCACCCCTGCCACAGGTGGGAGGGACCGGGGGGAGGGGAAACCCAACGGGCCGCCAAACGCCAGGTCATCAGTCGCCAGGCTCGAGCTGATGAAATTGATAGAATTGCTGGAGGCCAACATAGAGGTGGGACATAGGCCATTAGACGCTGAGCCGCCAAACGCCAAGCCGCCAGGTGGCAAACGCAGTCCACTGGGCACAGCGCCAGCCGCCCAACGCCAAGCGGTCCGGCGGCGAACACAATCCGCTGGACGCAGCGCCGGACCCGTCACGTCATGGTCCGAACGCTGCCCACCCCCCCACGGGACCCCTCTCCACCCCTGCCACAGGTGGGGAGGATCCGGGGGGGGAAAACTCAGCGAGCCGCCGAACGCCGGGCCATCAGGTACCGAGCTCGAGTCACTAAAACCGCCAGGAGTCAGGCCGCCGGACGCCGAATATGGGCTGCTGAACACTGCGCCGCCGAACGCCGAACCGCTGGGCGCCGAACGCCGAGCCGCTGGGCGCCGGGCGCGGTCCCCCGCCGAACGCCGAGCCGCTGGGCGCCGAGCGCGGTCCCCCGCCAAACGCCAAGCCGCTGGGCGCCGAGCGCGGTCCCCCGCCGAACGCCGAGCCGCTGGGAGCCGAGCGCGGTCCCCCGCCGAACGCCGAGCCGCTGGGCGCCGAGCGCGGTCCCCCGCCGAACGCCGAGCCGCCGGGCGCCGAGCGCAGTCCCTCGGCATCGCGTCTTGACCGCGGGGGCTGCCCACCCCCCCACGGGTCCCCTCGCCACCCCTGCCACAGGTGAGGAGGACCCGGGGGGGGGGAACTCAACGCCCCGTTCGGATATCACGGAGGAGCTCTTCCAGCTGACCTCCGGTCGCCATCTTAACTCTCTCTCTAGCTTTAAAACAGCTACTTCTTCAGCTACTTCTTCCTTTTAACTGCTAGTGGGGAACACAGCCAATCTCCCAACCAATCAGAACACAGACAAACCCCCAACCAATGAGAACACACCCCCAGCCAATCAGAACACAGCCAAGCCCCCACCCAATCAAGTCATACCCCCAATAGCAGTTAAAAGGAAGAAGCAGCTGCAAGCTCACATTACTCCGAGAAGCACAAGGCCAAAGACACAAGCCTGAAGATGATGAATGAAACTTCATCGAAACGTTGCCTAGATACTTCCAATTCTGTGTGGGATAAAACCTGAAGAACCAAAGATCCACTATATATATATATAATAAATAAGACACTCATTCCATTCCAATTCAATTCTATCATTAATATTAGTTACAATCTTAACTTTTTTAACATTTCTTTTCAATTGAATATCACACTTCCTGGGAAACACATATAAACTTTCCATAATTAATTCTTTTTTTCATATTTCTCTTCACTTATATTTTTATAAATCATTAATAATAATTAAAATGTTCCCATCCTTTCCTAATTTCATTCTCTCATTCTCTTTATTTCATTTATTTATTAACAAACATTCCATAGCATTACAATAAATATTTTATCCATCATTTTAATCATACATTGTCTCATATTTTCTAAAATTATTTCTATTTCTAATATAACAATACTATCCAATGTACCTTTGCAGAATCCCTTTTCAATTAAATTTTCACCCATTATCTCTAAATAGGCTTATACTTTCAATCCTTATACATTTTTCCTGTTTCTCTATATCTTGATTCTGTCTTTTATAACTTCTTTTCCTTTCCTTCTTCCCCCTCTTCTTCTCCCTCCCCTTTTTGCCCCCTTGTCTCTCTACTTCTAAGTTTCTCTTCTGTAATCGTGTCTTCTGTTGCTTCCTAATATTGTAATTATTTTTCAAACTATTCTTTTTTTTGCTTTTCAAATCTTAAACTTTCCACTCTCTTTCCCCCCTTTCCCTGTTTTCCCCACATAAAATTATTTGATTATTAAAGATGGCTTCTTCTTTGTCTCGACCTTCTTGTTCTACAAGTGTTTCTTGTTGTTTCTCATAGTTCCAGATCTCCATTTCTAAAAATTGAAATACGAAGCCAAAAGAACTTCTTCCTTCTTGTGCATTCTTCTTTCTGTTTTTTAAGTTCCATTTTCAGTTCTTCCAAAAGTGATGCCATTTTAAACATTTTTAAACAACTACCCAATTGGTTTTAGTCATTTAAATCCAATAGCCAAAAATCCAAAAATCACCAAGTAATCCAAATAATCCAAAGCTATTTCTTCTTGCTTCTTTTTTCCACTTTCTCTTCTCCAAGGAAGTTTTTTCATCATTGTGGGGAAAGACTCAGTGTTATAGTCTCTATTAGTCGGATAACAACTAGAAGAAATGTGATTAATCAAGGATATATAAACAATATAAAAAACAATTCACTATGATCATTCTGACTTATTTTGGGCAATAAGGCCCACCATTTCTGGGAGGATAGCTTAGCATGAAGAACCAAAAAAAATCTGAAGATGGTCAGTAAGAAATGTACCATTTAGGCTGGCAATAATCTGTACCATTCAAACCTCAAGCTGGCTGAGATACTAATTTTCCTGCATGAAGCAATAGTCTAGTGAAATGCTCCCTTCCCAATTACCACAAAACTCCTAGGCAGTATGTTTCCCATTCTTTGATCCTAGCCAGTCTCTGCAAAATAATTTGCTTAAAAATAGGGAAATTCAGGACTTTAATCCATGAGAAAGGCAAGATATATGTGGAGAGTTTCAATAAAATTCTGGTCCAAGAATTTGAGGAATTGTATTCTTCACAAATGTGGAAAGTACCCGTTTCTATAAGCTGCTGGTTGGTGCTCATGTCCCACTCAGAATGTCCTTTCTACCACAAATTAATCTACAATATGATTGTGATCTATCCATATCATGTTTATTTAAATTCTGAAACCATCTGGCATTTGGTCAAACAAAGAAGCAACTTGATCTGATGAGATCCTAGATTGCTCAGTTGCTACTAGACATTCCAAGAATCACCCATTTTCAAGTTGCAAATATGGGATGAATAGCTGTCGGTGTATAACTGAATAATCATCAAAGCTACAACTGTCTTTTATGTTCAGAGTACTGCAGCATAAATTCAGTGCCGGAAAAGTAAATACAGATGGCTGAAGCAGTGAAGCTTCATTTAACTTCTTTATAAACATATAAAGAAAATTTTACAATATCAGTTGTAGATTTCTGCAACATGGAACAAACTCAAACGGAAGCAGACATTTACAGGTTCAGAGTAGAACAACAACTCAGGAGCTTAGAAAGAGACATCAGTTTCAGATGAAGGTGACTTAAAAACACAGATACAATTAAAAACACAGGGAATTGAAATTGGGTTGTGGCTGTATGGTCAAAATCAAACAAAACACAAAAAAGACAAGGAACAATTTGGATTTTATAATACAGATAAGGAGTTAGACAAAATTTTACAAGGAAGTGAAAAAAAAGATGATTACCAAAATGTACAATTGCTTATTGGAATTTAAAATGGAAGAGGAAATGGTTAAGGAGAGCATAATAACATTGGCTAAAAATTGTGGCCACAATATTGAATTAGAACAATGGGAACGAATTTGGTGAACTAGCTATACATTAATGCTATCAGTCTCATATAAAGAAAACATTTATAAAATGTTCTATCGCTGGCACCTCCCACCAGCAATACTTGCTAGGATGTTCCCTAATATGTCACCCAAATGTTGGAAGTGTAACTTTAGCCAGGGAACGTATTTTCACATGTGGTGGACATGTCCTAAAGCCTGAAAGTAGTGGTCTAAGATATAGGCATGGTTAGAAGAGATGACAAAACTAAAGATTAAATTCAACCCAGAGATCTTTTTACTCAGAATGACAGAACCGACATGGAGCAAAAAAACACCAGCATTTGATATCACATATCATCTCAGCAGCAAGGATAGTCTTTGCCCCCAAACTGGAAATCAGTAATGATACCTACAGACCTGACAATAACTAATAAAATCCATCAATGCTCAGAAATGGTTAGACTAACCATGTTACTAAAAAACAAGGAAGAGGGGGAGTTTTTTACAATTTGGAATATATGATACAAATGGTTGTATAAAAAGGAAGTAATGATGTCTAGTGAAATTGATTAAACAAACAACAAGGGAAAATAGAAATAAGGATAAATGTATATACAGCTATGTATATATGTAAAGTAATATAATTAAATAAATATTATATTATAAATGTAATAACATAAGTAAGGATTTAGGAAACAAGTTATAGATTTACTTGTAGCAAATTACATTAATTGACACTAATACAGCGTGGAATTCAAAAATTTTTACTACCGGTTCTGTGGGCGTGGCTTATTTGGTGGGCATGGCTTGGTGGTCATGTGACTGGGTGGGCGTGGCCAACTCAATGTCACTCACATCCAGGGGTGCCTCACCTGGCCCCTCCCCTCCCAGCCATTTCTTGTCACCCAGCCTCAATTTATCTATAGTTCTGTAAAAATGTTGTTCACCTTTGTTGACTTTATTATCTGCATACTATAGATGTACTTTCATGGACCACTGAAAGGAGGAAATGGCTCGCATGCTTTACTCAAGAGTGTGATAGGCAATAGGCTTTTAAGGGGCTGCCACAAAGAAAGGGGGACAATGTATTTTCCAAAGAAGCAGAATGCAAACAAGAAGCAATGGATGAAAACTGAACAGAGAGAAGCAATCTAAAACTAAGGAGAAACTTCCTGACAGTGTGAACAATTAACCAGTGGAACTGCCTGTCTCCAGAAGTTCTGGGTGTTCAATCACTGGAAGTTTTAAAGAAAAGACTGGACAGCCATTTCTCTGAAATGGTATAGGGTTCACCCCAAGGTCCCTTCTAAGTATTATTCTGACACCTTTCCCAGGATTTCTACTCAGAGTTTGGCATCCTCAGTTTTCTTGCCTGAGTTGGGGGTTGGAATAGAAGACCTCCAAGATCCCATTCAACTCTTGTTAAACACATGTGTATTTTATGCTGTTGACTATTGACATTGAATGCATGTAAACCCTGAAAAATATGTGGTAGCCCTGGGCAAAAGAAAGGCAGAAAAATCACTCTAGGTGTAGAGACAGTATAAAATATTAACACATGATAAATAATGGAACAATTAAAAATAATAGCACAGAGTTTTATCTCTCTCTCTCTTCCTATTTTTTTCTTTCTTTCTCTCCCTTCCTCTTTCTTTCTTTCTTTCTTTCTTTCTTTCTTTCTTTCTTTCTTTCTTTCTTTCTTTCTTTCTTTCTTTCTCTCTCTCTCTCTCTCTCTCTCTCATACACACACACACACATACACACACACACATACACACAGAGAGAGAGCACTTAACAGACAAGCATTTTGGAAGCAGCTCCTTTAAATTTCTCCAAGGTTGGAGTGGATTCCCCCACCCCCTCTGTCAGCCCGCACTCCTTCTCATTCCAGGCATTTTAACTCACAAGGGGAAAGCGATACTTGCAGCATCCATGGGGAATCCTTGGAGAAGTTTTTAAAGGACCTGCTTCCAAAATGCATTATTTTTACATTGCAAAAGTGCTCCAAGGTTCGATTCACCCCCACCTCCTCTGTCAGCCCGCACTCCTTCTCAATCCAGGCACTTTACTCACACGGGGAAAGCGATACTTGCAGCATCCATGCCTTTCTTCCTTTCTCCCAGGGACAAAGAGGACATGGGGAATGGAAAGCTAGGAAAGCGATCACAAGTGAGCAACTGGGCAACCGGGTTGGGACCGTGGCCAGTCAGGAGTCGCCACCGGTTTGGCGACCCGCACCAAATAATCGCTACCGGTTCGCCCGAGTAGGTGTGAACCAGTTGAATACCACCTCTGCCCTAATAGAAATGTACAGTGCTACAAAAACGTTGCAAAAATGTGAGAACATGTTTCTCTTTTTTTAAATATTCTTTTTTTAAAAAACTTTCAATAAACATTATTTTAAAAAAAGAAAGAGAACAGTTTCACTTTAGTTCAACAAGCAAGCAAGACACACAGCAGAGGAGAGAAGCAGTTTCGTTTTCAATAGACAGACTCGGAGATTAACACAGCTTCAGTGCTGCAGAGCTTAATATAAGCCATGCCTAGGCTACTTCTAGTTTCAGTTTCCAAACAGTCCTCATTGGCTGACTTAGTTGCTATGCCTATTCATTGGCTGACCTTGTTATCAAGCTCTATTCCACTTCATGAATATACTCTGACATTTTACCTCTTTATTCTGTGTATTTCTCTGCCATATATCCATTATTTTGACTTTCTCATTTCTGCTATATCTTAATCTGTATTCCCAATATATTGGTAAGAAACTGAACCTGCTAGTAAAAACATAAATTTCTTTTGGACTATAAAGAAATATTTGAGAACAATGTGAATTAAATGCACTCCAAATTATCAGATTTCAGTTCTACATTCTTAACAGGATGAGAATTCAGACTTCACATTCTTCACAATGTGAAGAAAATTAAGGAAACTGCTAAGTGTCATAGCAGACAAAATTGAAAACAGATACCACTACCCAGGTTGCTGGGTGTGTGTACAGAATTCACTCAGATCAGATAGCTAAATACCGGTCTCCAAGTTCTTCAAAAGGTCATTTTCTAGAAGGAAACAATTCCAGATAATTGCAGGGTTGAAAAAAAACCATCACCATGTGCACCGCTTACATCACCCACCCCAACTTGTGTGGAACACATTGTATATGTCTGTGGACAAGCAATCTGCCGATATGACATAAAAGACAGAAGTTTTAGAAGGTAACCACAAGAATGATGACAAAGTAAGAAAACTGAAGGCAACCTGATGGGCATGCATCAAAACTAAACATTAGCATGCAAATTGAATTCAGTTTTCCAAATTATAACACTGAAATGTACAGGGATAGAGAAAGAGAAATGGAGAAGGAGAATCAGACAGAGAAGAGAAGGAGAATCAGAAAGAGGAGGAGGAGGAGAAATAACCCTGTAAAAAGAGCTTGCTCTGAATAAATAGAGGAGATTTATTCTGCCAAATATAATGCTTTGTATGAGGTAATCTGCTTTATACCCATGAGAACAAGGTTCTAAGTCTTTTTGCATCGACATGCAGAAAAAGCACATACTTTTTGAATCCTTTCCCTCTTAGGGAGATCCCAGGCCTCTTCCACCTTCTTCTGTCAAGAAACTTGCCCAATCAGAGACATATTTCTCCATATCACCCAAAGAAGAAGCAGCCCGAAGGCATCAAGCATACGTTTTCATTCTTTCTTGCTTCAGGTTGGCAGTGATGCACCACACATTATTCCTTATTCGGAAGGTAGATTTAATCATCCTGTAGCCACTCCTACTTCCTGTCTTCCCTAATTGCCAGAAATAGAAACAACATCTAAACCTGTTTTGCATCCTGGGTCCATGCCTAGGCCCTGTGGCTTTTAAGGAATACCATTTCAACACTAGATCTCATATGACATTGCCTATAAAGAAGCATTTAAAAAACCACTTGAGAAACAGTTTAGTTTAATTCAGATATGGATGTTAGAAATGATCTTAGGCTTTTTTTCTCTCTTCTATCGAATGCATAAGAGAAACAAAACAGAAGATGCAGATATGAAACATCCCTTCGAAGCTTTGTACAACCCTACAAAATATTTGTGCTATGTTCTAAAACATGGAACAGCTAGAGTCCCAGGCAAATGGAAATAATTTGAGACAGATGATCAAGACAAAGTGTACAGTTCTTGTTTATGACTGGAATTGCTTTTCATTTGGGAAGATAGGGAACATATTATGCTGTCAGTAGCATAGGATATTGTTAAATCACTTTTTTGTGACTGAAAAGAAGAAGGAAATTATAAATGAAAATATGTAATACTATTCTTGGAATGAAACAAGGACTGATCTATTAGTCATAATGCTAGCCTATGCTTTTGATAGTCCAACATAAACACATTCACAAGTTTATATAATTCTGTTTCTTCTTTTTGTATTTTCCTGCCAAATTCAGTGTCAAAGCAAAAAAATTCAGGTTTATAAATTAGAGGAAATGAATCGTGTTTTTCTGTTGCCAGCATACTTTATTTACAAATAACTAGAAACAAAAGAAAAGCAGTACATCTAAGAAGCAAGCAAAAGAAAGAAAAAAAAGAATAAGATGAAAGTGAAGTAAAACTCCTCCCCTGCACACATGCGCAGTAAATCAAACATCACAAGACACTCATATCTTGTTGTTATGGTAACTTGATAACCAGTCCGGCTTATTCTGGAAACTTCTGTGGGAGTTCACCAGACAAACCCAAAATAAATGCAGTGACATTCAGATCCTATAAACAATAGGAAGACTGGAATACAAAAAGTTACACATTATTACATCTTAATTCATCTTAATTCAACATTACCCAATACAGCTTAATTCAATATTACATCTTAATTCAACAAGGGTGACTGGAAGCATATAAAGAACGGTGGTTGGAATTGAATATGTCAAGTTTAATGAAAAGAAGAACTAGGAATGATGTAGCAGTTTTCCAATATCTCAGGGGTTGCCACAAGGAAGAGGGGGTCAACCTATTCTCCAAAGCGCCTGAAGGCAGGACCAGAAGCAATGGATGGAAACTAATCAAGGAGAGAAACAATATATAACTATGGAGAAATTTCCTGACAGTTACATGACTATGGAGATTCTTAGTCATCCAGATTATGGTTGTCCCAAAGGTGCTTTTTTCAAGTGGCAACTGGACTTTCTGGTTTTTCTTTCTGTTTCTTCATCCAAGAAATTCTGAAGAAACTTCTTGGATGAGAAGCAAAACATCTTCAAAGAAAAATCGGAAAGTCAAGTTGCCACTTGAAAAAAGCACCTTTGAGACCTGACAATTAGAACAATCGATTAGTGGAACAACTTGCCTCCAGAGGTTGTGGGTGCTCCAACACTAGAAGTTGACAATCATTTGTCTGAAATGATATAGGGTTTCCTGCCTGAGCAGAGGGTTGGACTAAAAGACCTCTCGGGTCCTTTCCAACTCTGTTATTCTGTTATTCTTCAATAAAAAATGAAGAAGTGATACGCTTTGCAAAATAGAGGATAATATAGAAACCAGAAAGAGTATTTGAAAAGTCAGTCCAATATATGTCCTCACTTTATGGACTGTAGGAACATTCTCATTTTGGTTAAAAGCAATTTTTCCTCTACAGGAGATCCTCATTAATGACTACTTGTCCAGCAACTGTTTGAAGTTGTGAGGGGATATATGACAAGATCAATGTGAGGGGACCAATGTGTGAGAGGATGTATGACCAATAGTAGTCATAGTAATGGCTGTTGCATCATGATGACGTAATTCTGATTCAGGGTCTCATCAAAGGACTTGCAATTAGGATGTCACAGTGTTCCACTGTCACATGATCTCCATTTGCAACCTTCCAACATCCAACAGGCAAAGTGAATGGGAGGATTGCAAATGGAGATTGTATTGTATCATATCTAGCAACCATGCCATGTTCAGTTAACAATGGCAACCGATCTGCTGAAGCTGCCATTGTAAATCAGCATAGCCACAGAATATCATGGTTCATGGCCACATCACTTAATGACAGTGTTATCTGAAACAGTTACTGTCATTAAGCACGGACTACCTATAATAATATTTTTATGCACAGAGTATGGCTAAACACCTTAGCCTTTCTTTTAGGCATGAAAGAGATATTGACACAAAAAGTCTGAGATGTTTATTTACACTAACAAAATTTTTACGATACTTATTTATAAGACACTCTGATCCTAAAGAACTTTGAATAGAATAGAATGGCAAAAAACAAAACAAAATAAAAAATAACAGTAAACTTGCAAATTAAATACCCAAGATAGATGACCTCAATCAGACTGACAAAATCTAAATCTGACCCTACAGATTTAATGCTTATAGAATGGATGAATAATAAATTGGTTTTTCCTAAAAAGATTGAACAAAATTGGGGAATGGACAGTATATTTAACTGGTAAACAATTTCATCTGGATTTTTTGGGGAAGGTAGATCAATTTTGGAGAATGGGTTTGTTATATTCAACCAGACAATAATTAATGAGTTAATAGATTGTTAACAGAGGGTTTTGAAATTTTTATTTTGCTTTTTTGTCATTATTGTTCTACCTGTTAACCATTTTGTTATTAATATAGTAGATATGTGACAAATCAATGATTTGAAAATAGAGTTAGAAGTTTAAAAAATCTGAGCCTGCTTCACAAGGGGTGAGTTATTAATATTATTGCAATATATTTATCAATTTATCAATATATTACTCAGCCAGAAGGCATAATATATGTATATGTTTGTGTGTGTTTTTAATGCACCTTTTTAAATGTCTTGTTTATATTTCTTTTTGGTTTTAAAAAAATTCCCTTTTTTGGAGTTTGTATTTTAACTTTTTGAATAAAAATAAAAAAGTTGATAGCAAAATAAATAACTGTAAACTAAATTAAATACTCGAGTTACATGCCTCAATCAATCTGAGGGGACAAAGCTTCATTAAACTAATGCAGAGGTCACTTATTTACAGGATGTGCTGATTAGAACAGAACAGAATAACAGAGTTGGAAGGGACCTTGGAGGTCTTCTAGTCCAACCCCCCGCTTAAGCAGGAAACCCTATAGCATTTCGGACAAATGGTTATCCAATCTCTTCTTTAAAACTTCCAGTGTTGAAGCATTTACCACTTCCAGAGACAAGTTGTTCCACTGATTTCCACATAATTTCTGCTGAAATATCTCCTTACAAGAAAAGATTTCATAACTCAACTCTTTGGATGGTGCACATTTTCAATGAAAACTGTAAACAGAAAAGGAAAGATTGTTTCTGTGTTTATTTATCTAACTTTTTCCTAAAACCTACCGACAAAAAATGTTTTCAAGCCAAGTGCTGCATTTTGGAACGGGACAAGTGAGGTCAGGGCAAAGAAATCATTGGACCAGAAGGAAAAACAAATGTCATTTAAATTAAAAGTAATTGAATTTGCTTTATATTTACTATTATATTTAATTAGATTCTTTCCCATGTATTTAATGCCTTTCTTCATGATAAAATTGTAGTTTAGGAGCAACTTTGCAAATGATTCCAAGGTTTTTGAAATCTTGGCTATGCTTAAACTTGGCTTGTGAATCCTTGCAAAATATCAGCAACCACAGGTGCATTAGACAAGTATTTCCATCATTACTCTCATTTTGGATTTGAACCTACATAGTCAATGCTTTGCAACTGCTACGAACATAAGAAGAATATAAATATTATTACTTTCACATCTTTGTCTTATCCAGACTCCTTCTCTGTAGATGTCTGTATCTGTCAACCATTCCAACTTGGTCAGTTAGAAAAAGATTCTTGAGCCCCTGGTTAGTCAAAGGTACTCCTTACTAAAAGAAGAAGCAAAGCTGGATCTGTAGTTTTCACGCCCAAAACATATGGGTAACTTCCCCTTGTACCCATCCACCCACCTGGTTATCACAAGGTGTTCAGTCAGATTCTAACGAATTGTTTGGGTAACAGTCCCTTTCTTCACAGGCTAGATGTTTCTGTATTCCTTTGTGTAACCTTGGAATGGCTGGTAGTTCTCACTGAACAGCACAATACATAGTGTCCATTCCTCATGCTAACTCTCCCCTTATCCCACCCTGCCGATCGCCCCATCCACCCTCATTGCTTATGGCAGGCTAACAGCAGGATACACAATGCATAATGGAATGACATTCCTGACAGTATTATGGAAAGAGACCAACCCACCCCCCTGCAGAGCAAAATGGACCTTCTCCAATGAAATCTCACAACACATCGTCACATGGTTTTCACCCAGAGGAGATTATGTCATTGACATTTGGTTTCTTTTCTTTCAAAACCTTAGTGGCTTCTCTCTTGCAAATGGAGTCCAGATGTGAAAAAGCATGTCCAATTGCTGGTTTCAACAAACAAACACATATAGCATTAAACTGGTTTATATCACCATCAGAAACAATTAAATTGGGAGCCATGCTGGTTATTTGACATCTCTTGCAGTGATGGTCTGCAGGTGAAATATTATATGGCCAAACAACTACTATTTATTATTATTATGCAAAAATTAACTTATCAAGAGCTATGTGCTTGAATCACTAGCTGCCAGGTTTCCCATTCCAAGATAAGTTGAGGAGAATCATAAAATGTAATCTTAATGCTGATTTCTTAACATTTAGGGACACCTGCCAATCTCACTTCATTTAAGATGTTCCAGTGGTGGGGTTCAAATTTTTTTACTACCGGTTCTGTGGGTGTGGCTTGGGTGGACGTGGCAAGGGAAGAATACTATAAAATCTCCAGTCAGAGGTGGTATTTGTCGGTTCTCCAAACTACTCAAAATTTCCACTACCGGTTCTCCAGAATTGGTCAGAACCTGCTGAATACCATATCTGGGATGTTCCACTAGTCTTCCATTTAGTATATATTCACAGTTCTTCTGTTTTGACCCAAACCAAAAGTTCTTCTATTCAGCAAGTGATTTGCGTAATGTATCTTAAATCATAACTTATCGCAGTAATTTTTATCTAGCCAGGTGTTTGAATGCAGGCTAACTCCTAAAATATTACAAATGTTCCTATATGAATAATAATGAAGTCAAACTTGGTTCCTTTAAACTAATCAGTATGTGAGGAAGGTTGGCAGGTTCTTATGGTTGTCTTGCTGAAAAGAATACATCAAGGAGCTTGCGTTGAAGACCTGGCTCTTTGAGCAGGCCGGCCTTGGCTGAGATGGTTTTAATTTGGTCTCCATTTTATTAATTCTAAATTGGGTTTTAAGGGGGGGGGGTTGTTAGTTTTATCAAGCAGCCGATTGAAATTTAATATTTTTTAACTTTTGTATTCTTTGTGGGGTTTTTAGATGGGCTGTTCACCGTCCTGAGTCCCTCGGGAGAAGGGCGGTATATAAATGGAATAAATAAAATAAATAAATAAATAAATATTACCAAAGTATTGAAGCAGCAACCTATCATGTTTCTTTTCTAAGGGTTTTGTGTGGGACTCAAGTATTCTGTAAATAAAAAATGATGAAGACTGGTGCTTCTCCTTGCAATAGGACAGCCTCCCAATTAATTTTTTTTTCCATTTCAAAAAGTAAAATAAAAATAATGTCAGGATGGTTGGGATTCTGGTGGGAATAAAGCAGATGTCCATTAGCATCACTTTGGAGAACTCATTTTTGCAATAGTGGAGAAGAACCTAAATGGCTGGCAATGTGTGTTTGAATAGGGCAACAAGGAATATAGATCTGATCATTAAAGTATCAAGACGATGTTTGACAAGGAAAATGTAATTGAGCAATTAAATAAATTTGCATACTTCAGTGGAATGTTTGGAAATGGTCGGAAAATGAGTGGATAAATTTTAAGAAGTGTAAATCTCAGTGGAAGAGTATAGGTAGTCCTCATTTAGTGACCATTCAAAGTTCCAACAGCATTAAAAAGAGTGAGTCAGGAGTAGCAAGACTATTGTATGGAGAAAAATGGAAGGACACTTTGATTCCTAACGTGAACGAATGGCTGCAGAAGTTGATGGTGTTGGCTGAAAGGGCACAATTGACTATTTTGATTAAAGAAAAGACTAAGTACTTTTGTTTCCACATGGAGACAGCTTCCGAACTTCGTGCTTGATGTGGAAAAGAATGAAACTCTGACTTTGACTTTTACAGATTAGACTGATAGAACTTTATAGAAATGGCTTGTTCATATTATTATGAAAAAACCAAAAGTTGTGATTTGATGTCAATGCCTTATTTTACTGCAACATATAAAGTCAGAGTTCAATGCTTCTTTTTCTTTTTTCAAATTCTTCATCACTTCTTTTCCCCTTCTTCCTCCCCACTGTTTTCCTATTTACTTTTGTATTTTGTATCTTATTTTATCTTATAACCCAATAAACATATTAAACTGGAAGAGAGTGACTTAAGGCCATTTTTCACAGTTACGATATTTGCAGCAACCCCATAGTCACGTGATCAATGTTTGAATAGAATAGAATAGAATAGAATAGAATAGAATAGAATAGAATAGAATAGAATAGAATAGAATAGAATAGAATAGAATAGAATAGAATAGAATAGAATTCTTTATTGGCCAAGTGTGATTGGACACACAAGGAATTTGTCTAGGTGCAAATACTCTCAGAATACATAAAAGAAAAGATACATTCGTCAAGAGTCAAGAATCATAAGGTACTACTCTTAATGATAGTCATAGGATACAATAAGCAATCAAATCATACTAGGAAACAGTTAATATAGATCGTAAGGATACAAGTGACAAAGTTACGGCAATATAGTCACAAGTGGGAGGGAATGAGTGATAAGGAGTGATGAGAAGATTAACAGTAATAGTAGTGCAGACTTTGTAACAGTTGAACAGTGTTGAGTGTTCAGCAGAGTGATGGCTTTTGGGGAAAAACTGTCCTTGTGTCTAGTTGTTCTGGTGTGCAGTGCTCTATAGCATTGTTTTGAGGGAAGGAATTGAAATAGTTTATGTCTGGGATGTGAGGGGTCTGTAAATATTTTCACAGCCCTCTTTTTGACTTGTGCAGTATACAGGTCCTCAATGGAAGGCAGGTTGGTAGTAATTGTTTTTTCTGCAGTCCTAATTATCCTCTGAAGTCTGTGTCTGTCCTGTTGGGTTGCAGAATCAAACTAGACAGTTATAGAGGTGCAGATGACAGACTCAATAATTCCTCTATAGAATTGTATCAGCAGCTCCTTGGGCAGTTTGAGCTTTCTGAGTTGGCGCAGAAAAAACATTCTTTCTTTTATTTATTTATTTATTTTGTAATTTTATATACCGCCCTTCTCCCGAAGGACTCAGGGCGGTGAACAGCCAACTAAAATGCATACCAACATAGAGATAAATATGATTAAAAAAGAATTAAATTACAGGCTGCCCAAATAAAAACTAAAAACCCCAATTAAAATAAATTAAAACTTTCGTACCCCACCCCAACTAATCTAAAACCCCTTATTTAAAAATCCCGTTTGAGTCAGCTCAGGCCGGCCTGCTCAAAGAGCCAGGTCTTCAGGTCACATCTGAACGCCCTCAGGTCAGTGGTTGTTCGTAGCCCCGGGGGCAGCCCG
Source organism: Bungarus multicinctus (assembly GCA_023653725.1). Classification (NCBI taxonomy): domain Eukaryota; kingdom Metazoa; phylum Chordata; class Lepidosauria; order Squamata; family Elapidae; genus Bungarus; species Bungarus multicinctus. Next base: position 76,170,204 of record CM042844.1, on the reverse strand, counting down.
TTCCAAAGGGTGGGTGCCCCCACAGAGAAGGCCCTATTCCTCGGGGTCACCAGGCGGCACATAGAAGGCGTCGGGACCCGGAGGAGACCCTCTCTGTGGGAGCGCACCGGTCGGTGGGAGACTACTGGCAGAATGCGGTCTTGTAAGTATCCTGGTCCGATGCCATGGAGCGCTTTAAAGACCAAAACCAATACTTTAAAGTGAACCCGGAAGGCCACCGGCAACCAATGCAGCTCGCGCAGGAGGGGCGTCACATGGGAGTATCTCGACGCCCCCATAACCACCCGCGCGGCCGCATTTTGTACCAGTTGAAGCCTCCCCTGCGGGGAGCACCATGTAGAGGGCATTACAGTAGTCCAGACGGGAGGTGACCAGGGCATGGGTGACCGTGCATAAGGCGTCCCGATCAAGAAAGGGCCGCATCTGGCGTATCAGGCGAACCTGATAAAAAGCCCCCCTGGAGACGGCCGTGATATGATCTTCCAAAGACAGCCGTACATCCAGGAGGACGCCAAGATTGCGAGCCCCTTCTGTGGGGGTCAAGATCTCATCCCCAATAGCCAGCGACGGAGTCAGCTGACTATATCGGGCCGCCGGAAACCACAGCCACTCAGTCTTGGCAGGGTTGAGTCGAAGCCTGTTCCCGCCCATCCAGTTCCGCACAGCCTCCAGGCAATGGGCCATAACCTGCACAGCATCGTTGGGGTGGTTTGGGGTGGAGATGTAAAGCTGAGTATCGTCAGCATAAAGATGACATTTCACCCCAAAACCACGGATAATCTCTCCCAGCAGCTTCACATAAATGTTGAACAGAAGAGGGGAGAGGACCAACCCCTGAGGCACCCCACAAATGAGGGGCCTAGGGGTGGACCTCTCCCCCCCGTCAACACAAATTGCGAGCGGTCTGAGAGTAAGGAAGAGAACCACCGCAAAACGGTGCCCCCAATTCCCAACCCCTCCAACCGCCGCAATAGGATACTATGGTCGATAGTATCAAAAGCCGCTGATAGATCTAATAGGACCAGGACAGAGGAATAACCTCTGTCACGGGCCCTGCAGAGATCATCTACCAACGCGAGCAATGCTGTTTCGGTACTGTACCCGGGCCTGAAGTCCGATTGGAACGGATCTAAATAGAATGCTTCCTCCAGGTACTGAGGGAGCTGACGCGCCACCACACTCTCAACAACCTTCGCCACAAAGGGAAGGTTGGAGACAGGACGATAGTTATTTAAAAGAGCCGGATCCAGGGAAGGCTTCTTGAGGAGGGGCCGCACCACCGCCGTTTTCAGGGCGGTAGGAAGAGCCCCCTCCGTCAATGAAGCGTTGACAATCCCCTGGAGCCAGCCTCGTGTCACCTCTCTGGAGGTAGAAACCAACCAGGAAGGGCACGGGTCCAGTAAACATGTGGTGGCATTCAGCCTCCCCAGTAATCTGTCCACACTCTCGGCGGTCACAGGATCGAACTCCTCCCAGATAACCATCTCAAGACTTGCCCCAGACATCTCCCCCGGGACCACCCAACTGGAGTCCAGCCCATCCCGAATCTGAGCGATTTTATCATGCAGAAATCAGGAAAACTCTTCTGCCCTACCCTGCAAGAGGTCCTCCCGCGCTCTCGGCTCAAGCAGAGAGCGGGTCACTCTAAACAGAGCGGTAGGCCAATTTTCTGCCGATGCAATAAGGGCGGAGAAATGCGAACGCTTCGCCGCCTCTATCGCCACTAGGTAGGTCCTAATATAGGACCTCACCTGTATCCGGTCAGACTCGGCACGACTGGTCCTCCAGATGCCCTCCAGACATCTTTTCCGGCACTTCATCCCCCTCAGCTCCTCCGTGAACCACGGAGCCAAATGGGATCTGTGCCGGGTCAGAGGTCACAAAGGCACAACTCGGTCCAGAGCCTCAGCAGCCAACCTATCCCAGGTGGCCACCAAATCTGTGGCCGAGTTATGAGCCAGAGTTTCAGGGAATGGCCCAAGCTCCATCTGAAACCGTTCAGGATCCATCAGGCGCCTGGGGCGGAACCATCTCCTCGGTTCCACCTCCCTGCGATGGGGGGTGGTGGCACAGAAGTCCAGTCTAAGAAGAGAATGATCGGACCATGACAAGGGTTTTATCACTAGATCCCCAGAACGATCATTCAACCACTGACCAGAGGCAAAAATCAGGTCCAGTGTGTGTCCCCCCGTGAGAGTGGGGCCAGAAACTAATTGGGTCAGATCCATGGCCGTCATGGAAGCCAGGAACTCCCGAGCCACCCCAGAGGTTTCGCCGAGCGAAGGCAGGTTGAAATCCCCCATGACTAAAAGCCTGGGGGTCTCAACCGCCAGCCCAGCTATCACCTCGAGGAGCCCGGGCAGGGCCGATGACACATGGCAGGGAGCCAGGTATGTTATCAAAAGGCCCATCTGAACCCTCTGACCCCACTTCACAAAGAGAGACTCACAACCAGCCATCTGAGGAACAGTGGCCTCCCTAGGACAAAAGACTTCTCTAATAATCGCCGCCACCCCGCCACCCCTTCCCTGAGACCTTGGTCGGTGGAATGCTTGGAAGCCTGGTGGGCACATATCCACCAGAGGAACACCACCCTCTGGGCCCAACAAGGTTTCGGTGACGCCAGCCAGGTCCACGCCCTCCTCCTGAATAAGATCGCAAATCAGGGGGGCCTTGTTAACGACGGACCTGGCATTGCACAACATCAACCGGGTACTCAGGGCCTGAGACTCTGCACAACCAGGCCTGCCAGACGGGTCGGGAGGGTCGGAGCACGCCATGTAAACTAAAGACAACGAAACAAATAGCTTTCTGTCGGTATGGTCTCTGGTGATGAGCCGAAAGACAGAAAAGAAAGCAGTATGCTTTCTCCCTTAATTGGGGCTTAACAGGGTGTTGTAACACAAAGTATATACTTATTCCCCTGCCTCTGCTGATAAGGAGAGAGCCAGTGGTGTAGTGGCAATTACAACTGCCTCACATGTAATACTTCCCTGGTTCGAATCCCAGTAAGGGTATGGCTAGCTGAAGAGAGCTAACTAGCTCGAAATAGATCTATACTAGTCTCCCTTATTTATTATTTAAAAATTATCAGCTCAAAAACCTTACACACATGTAAACTAAAGACAACGAAACAAATAGCTTTCTGTCGGTATGGTCTCTGGTGATGAGCCGAAAGACAGAAAAGAAAGCAGTATGCTTTCTCCCTTAATTGGGGCTTAACAGGGTGTTGTAACACAAAGTATATACTTAATCCCCTGCCTCTGCTGATAAGGAGAGAGCCAGTGGTGTAGTGGCAATTACAACTGCCTCACATGTAATACTTCCCTGGTTCGAATCCCAGTAAGGGTATGGCTAGCTGAAGAGAGCTAACTAGCTCGAAATAGATCTATACTAGTCTCCCTTATTTATTATTTAAAAATTATCAGCTCAAAAACCTTACACACATGTAAACTAAAGACAACGAAACAAATAGCTTTCTGTCGGTATGGTCTCTGGTGATGAGCCGAAAGACAGAAAAGAAAGCAGTATGCTTTCTCCCTTAATTGGGGCTTAACAGGGTGTTGTAACACAAAGTATATACTTATTCCCCTGCCTCTGCTGATAAGGAGAGAGCCAGTGGTGTAGTGGCAATTACAACTGCCTCACATGTAATACTTCCCTGGTTCGAATCCCAGTAAGGGTATGGCTAGCTGAAGAGAGCTAACTAGCTCGAAATAGATCTATACTAGTCTCCCTTATTTATTATTTAAAATTATCAGCTTAAAAACCTTACACACACACACACATATATATATATATATATATATATATATATATATATATATATATATATATATATATATATATATATATATAAGCATGAACTAGAAAGATTTGGAGAAGTACTATGAAAGGTGTTGACATCAACCAGATTTAACATTATTTCCTTTTCTTTTTCCACAACCAATTTCTTCATCTTATATTTTTTTATTCCTTCTCTATTCTTTGAACAATGTTGCTTATGCCAAAAGGGAAAAGTCTAGTGCACATGGATAGATGAGGAGACAGGCTATAATTACATTGCATCCAAAACTCAGGGTCCTGGATTGTTATGGACTTTTTATAGATGACAGGAGTCATGTACAACATGCAATGTAATAACTGCAGCAACACTATGTAGTTGGAGAAATTAACGAGTTTGCATTGTGTCCTCTGACTGCTAGTTGTCAGCCAGAAGATTGGCAGAATACATCCATGGACACCAACTAGCATTCAGAAGACACGATGCAAACTCTTTAATTTCACAACACATAGACATAATTAACCATAGTTTCAATTGGGAAAATGTAATCATCCTAGACCAAGCCATGTTCAAAAATGCCAGGGAATTTCTAGAAGTCTGGGACTCTGACAGGTTCAACTGCCACTTCATTTCAACCCTGAGCTACAAATAGTCTCCTTTACTGATACTCTTCTTTTTCTAAACCCAGGGGTAGGAAGAGTGTGTTTTCTCTCAAAGGTTTCTAATTATTTTCACTTTTATCAACTAAGCCCCAGTTCCATATATGCTTTGGGCAATGAAACTCTCCAAAGGAGGGAGACAAGCGCAAACAAGCTGTCTTTAAAAATACAAAAAGGAAACAAGGAGTGGCACTGTTTCTGCTGTTTTCACTTGCTTCATGGGAAAGTGAAAGTGCAGGAAAGAGCAACAATCAAAGACAAAGTCCAAATCTGTGACCACATATACCAGGGGTCCCCAAACGTGGCAACTTTAAGACTTGTGGACTTCAACTCCCAGAATTCATTCTGGGAGTTGAAGTCCACAAGTCTTAAAGTTGCCAAGTTTGGAGACCTCTGGCTCTGATATATACTGTACTTTGTGGAAAGGTTAACCTGCAGAGATTTTTAAGTTTAAAACAGAAAGGGACTTTCCCAGCAGGGTAGGGAGCAATAACAAGTCAGAATTGTTCAAATACAATGGAAAGCAAAGTCAAGGTACGTTTTTCATCTCCCCTTGAATTGGATTTTCCCTTTGAATTGGAGAAAGGACAGGTTGTGCTGTTCAGTGAAAATGTGAAGAAGAACCAAAGGCATGAGATTTCCATGATTCCACACATTTCCTTTTAACTAATTCAAGCAGCACAGCTGTATTGTTACTGAGGGTTCCTTGGTGCTCTCTGAGCTTGCTTGTTTTCTTGCAGATGGTTCATTACTCAAATTAACTAACATCAGCAGTGCTAATAAAGAATTGTTCATTGGCAATTGTATTATTGCTATAACCCAACATAAACAAACGGCTTGAATATTAAATTCCACCCATGTTCTCTTCCTCGGTTGATAATGCTATTTTCCCTGACTCAGGGATACATAGGCCTCCATATTGTATAAAGTTAATTATGATCTCATGTTGATTGTATCAGCTGCTCATTGAGCAATAGGTCCTCTCAGATTGAGGTGTCATCTACTACTGTGTGCCAAGGAGTTGCTTCTACTTAGCATTTCATACCCTCGTGAATGATGCTTATCTGCTAATGGAAACCAAAACTCCATTTCTTCCCACTCTCTTTGGCTTTCTGTCCTTAGAAGTGGCAAAAAAGAAATTGTACATTGTAACTCAAAAGAATGAGCCATCTTGTTGACTCATAATTACCTTATCTCTTCTTCTCTGGAATTGCTTAGCCCAGTATTGCTTGAAACAGATTTTTTTATTAAAGTATTATAGAGTATTATAAAATACAAAAGTAAATAGAAGAACAGTAAGGGAAAGGGGAAAGTGAAGTGAGGAAAGATAGGGGAAAACAAAAGGAAGCATTGATTTCCGATTCTCTCTCTGTTACAGTAAAATAAGGCATTAACTTCAGATCACAGCTTTTTGCTTTTCCATAATAGTTTGAACAAGTCATTTCTATAAAGACATATCAATCTAATCTGTAAAACCCAAAGTCAGAGTTACATTCTTTTCCACATCAAGCACCAAGTTCAGAAGTGGTTTCCATGTGGAAACAAAAGTACTTACATTCTTTTCTTTAATCAAAGTAGTCAGGTTTGCCATTTCCGTCAACACCATCAACTTCTGCAACCATCCGTCCATGCTAGGAATTGAAGTGGGGAATTCTGGGAGTTGTAGTCCACACAGCTTACAGTGGCCAAGATTGAGAGACACTGGCTTAGCCCAAGGAATAAGAACAACCCAGCCCTATTGGTTTTTCAGAAGGCAATGGAAATGTAGCTCTCTTCAAGAACAGGACAGAAGATTGAATGTTGCTCATGAGGAATTGGCTTCAGGAGGTGGAGACAGAAAGCAGGCTGTTGATTACAAAATATTTTTGTTTATTGTACATTGTGCTTGTAATATTAAATGCCATATGGAGAAATTTTAAGCCTCCCAGACTAATTGGAGCAGCCTAAAATCCTAAATACAAGTAGTCCTTGACTTACAACAGTTCATTTAGTAACTAAAGTTACAACAGCACTGAAAAAATGGACTTATGACTGCTTTTCACACTTACAACTATTGTAGCATCCCTATGGCGATGTGATCAAAATTTGGACGCAAGGCAACTGACTCCTATTTATGACAGTTGTATTCTGAGGTCACATGATCCCCTTTTGTGACTTTCTGACAAGGAAAGTCAGTGGGGCAATCAGCTCCACTTAACAACCATATTGCTAACTGCAGTGATTCACTTAACAATGGTGGCTTCTTGGGACAAAAATCACTTAGCATCTGTCTCACTTAGCAACAGAAATTTTGGGCTCAAATTGTGGTCCTAAATCAAGGACTAGCTTGTAAGGAAGAAGGAGGTTGCAATGTTACAAAACATTAAAAAGACATGGCGGTGATTTTTCAGCCATGTTTGTCAGTAATAGGATCTAGATCTCGTGTCATTTCACCATTACAACTATGAGCCAGTCATTCTTTCTCAGCCCTAATTTACCTCACAGGGTTGTGGAAATATACACAAGTCAAATTTCTGACAGGAAATGCAGGGTCAAAAGTAATATATATTCACCTCAGTTATGTGTTTCTTCACTTATAATTATACGACTGTACAGATCCAGACAGGCTGAGAAACGTCCACTTTTGGAGGCCAGGCATAACTGAAATATTTGAAGTAAAACACACAAACATTGTCTAAATTTCTGATCCCTTTTAAGCTTGAGGCACAGGTCAACTTTCCCAACTACAGGTCCAAGCATCAGTAATGGCTAGAAATGCACATCAACAGTCATCTGATTTGTGTGAAACAGCTTAACGACATGCAAAGCTGGCAAACATACCTAAACTTCTCTAAACCCGAGCTTCTTTAGTTTACAGGTGTTATAATAATGTCATAGAATGTATGTTTTGGTTGCACTTTGTTTAGAAAGTTAGGAGACACCCCTATCCCATTAGATTAGGCTTCCTAGACAGAGCAATATGTTCTATTCTAATTGTAACAGATGCTTAATTTCATAGGCAGATACTGTACGTTGTCCAATTTCTGTAATCATATCTTTTGAACTGGAAATTTTAGGAATTGAGAGATTCTAGGGGAAAATGTGTATTCTGCAGCTCAGCCCCACTATGGCAGGAATGGGCAATGTAAGAACATGCATGCAAACCCTATCCCCATTTTGTAGCCACTAAAGCCTTCTAAAAGCACAGCATGAAATTTGTCAAATATGCCATTTTTAGATGGCATAATTTTTTGTGTGAATTTATCAACCAGCACCAGGTTTTCTAGTACCACTGAAATATTGTTCTACTCTGTCTTGATAATATATATGACACCACACTCCATGCCCCTTCAGCCCTCCAAAATTAAATGATGGCTATATGTATATGTCAGGGGTGAAATTCAACTACCTTGGCCCACCTTGACAGAGGTGGTAGGGACGATTTGAATCAGTAAAAAATCACCCCTGGTTGCTATTACTATTATACCAAGTATACCAAGCCACGCCCACAGAACCGACAGGGAAAACATTTGAATTTCACTGCTTGTATATGTGCATATATGGGTATGTGTAACTGTTTACTACCCTTGCTACAGACAATAACCATCTGTATGGTGGGCCAAAGGAATATAAGAAAAGTCTACTATTCGATGACTGTAGACCTAAATTCCTAAATTCAAACCAAGACAGAAATCCAGAACCCAAATTGTAAAATTATTCTGTGTTCCAGACTCCATTATATCAAAAAAAACAACTTCAGAATCTTTTTTTTTAACATAGCACGATGTAAATTTAAATTATATTTATTATCTTCTGGTGTGTAAAATGAAATTAGTCACTTTTGAAAATTGTGATACAGGGAAATTCCCAGTATTCTTCTCATGTTTTGTTAATGTCGGACTTGTTTTTTTACAGTATTGTGTATTTTTAAACAAGTAGTGCATAACCATAACCACAGTATAGAATTTGGAATTTAAATTTTTCTGGAACAGTGAAATGCCAAATCTTGCTGAGAAAAGCTTGGGATGGTTGTACTGTATATACTGATAATCCTCAAGTTACGACCACAATTGAGCCCAAAATGTATGTTGCTAAATGAAACATTGGCTAAGTGACATTTTGCCCCATTTTATGGCCTTTCTTGCCACAGTTGTTAAATGAACCGTTGCAGTAGTTAAGTTAGTGATATGGTTGTTAAGTGAATCCGGCTTCCCCATTGACTTTGCTCGTCAGAAGGTCATAAAAGGAGATCACATAACCCGGGGACACTACAACCGTCATAAATACAAGTCAGTTGCCAATCATCTGAATTTTGATCATGTGACCGTGGGGATGCAGCAATAGTAGTGTGTGAAAAAATGGTCATAGGTCACTTTTTTTCAGGGCCATTTTAACTTTGAATGGTCATTAAATGAACTGTTGTAAGCCAAGGACTACCTGTATTCTTGTGGTAACACATCATTATGTAGGCACAAATACTTAGAAAGAAGGATTTAGGGCTCTTCAGCAACAGAGTGGTCAATGTCTGGAATAGTCTACCTGACTCTGTGGTTTCTTCTCCAAACCCCAAAAACTTTAACCTTAGACTTTCTACTATTGACCTCACCCCTTTCTTAAGAGGTCTGTAGGGGGCGTGCATAAGCGCACCAACGTGCCTACCATCCCTGTCCTATTGTTTCTTTTATTTTTTATTTTTCTTATATGTATCCATGTATTCATAACTATGTTTTTACTTATACCTATTATCTTGTAAGCAATTGACTAAATAAATAAATAAATAAAATTTTAAAAAGGTAATTCTTTACCTGTGAAATATTTTTTGTTATAAATTGTTATAAATCCACACTCACACACACATATGGCATCATGTTCTGAATTAACAAACCAATCACCCACTTTAACCCATTCTAATATTTTCACAAAGTGCATAGTACAACAGAAATAGAATATCAAATTCTGGTTTATTTCACCAATATAAAAATAATATATCAATAACTTAAATTTCACCGGACAAAAGATCAGTGCTATTTTCAGGTTAGCAAACAAATAGAAATATTTATAAAAAGAAGCATTTTCTTCCTCAATGTGAAGATGAGACAAATTCCATAGGAATTATATATGTAATATATAATTATATAAATATGGTTCTTCAGTTAGCAGATGTATGTATTAGTCAATTATGTATAGCAGCTTTATAAAAGCAGAGATATCCCCCCCTCCCCCAAAAAAACATTCTGTTTTTCTCTCTTTCACACAGTTTGTGTCATTACAATCAAATCCCAAACTATATATATTAACATCTTTATAAATATATTTGCATAAATAAGTTCAGTGCAAATTTCCTCAGTTTGTTTTCACACCAGAGTTTCCAAATATTGGCTTCGGGAAGCATAAGATGAAAGATGAGGATTTTAAAAAAAACAAACATCAGTCTTGGTTGACCTTGACTTTGCTTGGATTCACAGCCTGAGTAAGAGTTCCAAATAACCGGTCCCAGTGCGTAAAGTAAGGTGCATAGTTGAACTTGAACTTCAGGTGGTGGAGATCATGGTGGGGAGCTCCTCCATACAGACCAAAAGGCACCAGTCTGTGGGTTGACCAAGGCAGGTCATAGCCAGAATGATCTTCTACTGACAACCAGATGTTGGCCACGAAGAAAGTCATTTCCGTCAACGGATGACACCTCAACAGCATTGGACCAACGACAGCAAAGAAACCCAGCCAGAGCAGCTCCCAAACGCTGGCATACTGGGTGGTGAGAGCGAAGGTAGAGACGTGCTTGTGATGGACCTTGTGGAAATTTTTGTAGAGCCATGGCACCTTGTGATGGAGCAAATGCCACAAAAAGGACAAGAAGTCGAACAGCAGCAGGCAAGCAGCGAGCTGCAGGAGAAGCGCTGGTACCTCGGGAGCGATGCTGGGCAGGCTCACCGGCCTCCAGTACCAATGCGCAACAGTCACGGGGAAGATGCACACGATGTGGTGATAAATGCTTTGGGCCAAGCAAAGAACCAACATCTGCGGGGTAGGCGACGTCTGCGGCTGGATTTTATACTTCCTCAAGACAGAGATCCAAGGACTTAACAAATCCAGAGCGATAAAAGGCAAGCAGAAAGCCGTATAGATTGCAAAGTTGAACAGCGCCGGGAAGAGCGGAGACTTGATCAAGTCCTCCCGGCTTCGGACAAAGTCCCAGAGAGGCTGGAGAGCCGGCACGTTTGGCGAGTCATCACAACAAAGCAGCGCGCTTCCGTTGTGTGTGCTGATTTCCATTGCAGCCGGAGCCGGAGCCGTCGCTGTCGCTGTGCTGTTGGTCTACTGGAGCTGTTCTTACGCCTGAAGTCCTTTTTTATCTGCTCCCGTGGATGACGTAACGAAAACTTCCCACAAGTAATCAGCTGAGTTCCTTTTTCCTCTTGAAGAAAAAGTAATCGGGAGGGACGGGGGTGAGGAATTTCCCTTCTCTTCCGCCAAATGTTTATCTTTGGATGAGTTATCCTTCGCCCTGACTCTTGTGTGTGTATGTGTGTGTTACAACAGACTGGATTTCGCTGTTGAAGAGCAGGCAGAGAAAGGATGGCATAGGAATGGCACCGAAAAGAATTGTATTAATGGCATTTAATTTAGAAGAGAAACGGGGAGTAAAGATCACAATCGAGCTTTATGACAGTTATGTATGTATATATATATATGTTATATACATACATACATACATACATAGTCCAGATAGTCTCAATCTTACATGGGAAAAGACCCGGACACACCAAGACTTGCATTTATATAATGCATATATATATATAAACATATATATATATATAAACCAAAGAATGCTTTGGTTTCTGAAGAGGATTCCGTGATGCGAAAAGACTGAGAAGCAAAGGCGTTTAAAGCAAAAAGTGGAGCATTCTGGAAGCAGAACCAAAAACAAATTTAGAGGCACTTTCCAACTGACAATTGTAATAAGCGGCCCGGTTTGATGAGCATTGCCGATGGGAATCATGTTTTCATTCTCATCTTGTAAGGTGTCATTTCAGAAGTTTTGTGAAAACATGACACGGAGGGGGGGGGGAGAGATTAACTAGAAAATTCTTATAGATTAGATAAGATGCCACTTTCAGGATTCCAGCCTATGTTTTTGTTATTCTATAAAATGAATGAGAGTTATTGCAGGCTAGTAACAGTGTGATAGAGTGGGGTTATCATTGTTGGAAGAAATATCCTTCTGGGTTCAGTTACAAGTGGGGAAAAAGATACTGGAAACATGGTGACTGCTTGGAAAAATGGTTTAATGGTGGATAGGATCACACACCTAGGAGCTCCTGGGTGAAAAAGGGCAGAAATGCTGATAGTCCCTTGGTTTTATGCCCTCTGTTGGGATTTGAATTTGAACTTGCATTCTGATTGTTTGTCAGATTCCCATGGGGCCATGCAGGGGCAACTCTGTAGGCTGTCCTAAATCCCAGGATTGGTTGAGCCTTGCTGGATGACAATGTAATGAAAGGGCTTTGGGATTCCTATTATGTGTCTGCCTGAAGGGGGTAGGTCTTTGTTATGTAGAATAGACTGGCCCAGGCCATTAGCAAAGGGGTGGGGGGTGAGTTTCTGCCTGGGTTTCTACTTCTCTTTTAGGGGAAATATTCTGCCTTTTTTAGTATATACTAAAATATTTCATTTTTCTAAGAGAGGGGTGAGTTATAACTTCCAACATCATTCTGACCTTGAATTTCAGGTGGCTTTCAAGGCTCATCCATTCATCTTGGTTACCACAATATGAGTTATCAATGACTTGGCAAGGTATGTGCTCACGTTGGAGCCTCTATCTTTTCATCAGAGTACTCTGAGGTAGGCTGAAGTCAGACTAAGGCTAACAAATATTTTCCATCCTCTAGCAGTAGAATCTCTCCTAGATCAGAGACCTCCAAACTTGGCAACTTTAAGACTTGTGAATTTCATAGCTAGCTGGAGAATTCTGGGGGCTAAAGTCTATACGTCTTAAAGTTGCCAAGTTTGGGGATCCCTTTCCTAGGTGTACATGTTAGGTCATATGTAAAAAGAGCCTGCAAGACTGCCCCTTTCCTTGAAAGACAATGGCCATTTTGGTTGAGGTTGCAATGGGAGTGGATACCTCACTGATATGGTTTCATTGATTTGTTATTGTTTGGGTCTAAGGATATCGACCTCATGGAAAGACCAGTTGATCGAGATGAGAAGCTTGTGGAACTCCTACATGCCCCCATCAATAATTATTTGACTGCAGTACTTCTGTTTTTTCCATGCTCTGAAAACCACATCTTTTCCTTTTTCAGTTTCATACATAGGAACATTCAAAGGGCAACATTCTTATGGCAACACTTTTAAAAATCCATGAGGTTTCCACTCTGAAAGCGACAGAAACAGTAGTTCTTCTAGTCGCCAAGCTTGGTTTGAGGTTGGCTGACAGTGGTGATGGTGATACAAGCACTCCGAACTGAGACAGTTGCTGTCTTGAAAGTAACTCCCATTACTTTCCATGAGGACAGCATCAAATCTTGTGGCTGAAGAGCAGAGAAAAGCAGACTGCAATGAAGTTCTTCTCAACTGTTGAGTCCTTGGGACTCATCACAACGAAACATTAGGACAACTTATTCTGGAAAACAGAATAAGAACAGCACAGTGAATACTCTCAATTCAGATGTCTCAGCCCAAATATCAAAGCTGAAGCTTTCCTGGTCATCTGGAAAGAGAAGATGCCACTGCTAGCACTTCAGGCAATCTCAATGCCTTGGTGGTTTCATTCTCAGGATCTCTCTGAGAATGAAGAGATCCTTAGTGTTCACATTGTTCTCTTCCTAAAAGATGTGCTGAGCGTCAGCATAATTTCAGCAAAATGCCGTTTTTATTTTCAGGGGGCAAATCACATTCATTTAACATCCCTAATATTGTTTCAATACTGAGCCATGTTAGTATCTACCTGTCTAACAGAATAAAATAACTATTATTCTGTCTCTTTATCTGTCAATCTCGGCATGGGGGTTATTAAATCTTTCTTGTCTGATTGTTATCTATTTTGGAACATTAAACGCTTGGCACTTTTATTATGACTCAATAATCTGTGGACTCCTTTCCAGTTCATAATATATACAAGCATATATAAATACCAAATGTGGGTGAGAGGGTAGGTTTAGAAACTGTAAGATCAGAGGAAAAAGTTACACAAAAAGGACAAGCAATAATAATTACTTAATTAATCCTAGCCTTTAAAATTGTTCTTAGGTAATGTTAGAAATGTGTTATCAGTTAGGAACTGATTAATATGTCCAACGTGACTTGAGGAGGCACCCAATTTTGATCAAGTCACAGGAAATAATTGAATATCCTGATGAGACACAGTTGCATTGGTTTTGCAATCTATCTTTCAAATTCCTCACGTTAAGGTTTGTCACTCAATCTCACAAACTCACAACATGATGTTGCACCATCAAAAGAACATCTATAAGCTCTGCTTCCTTGAGCTGGCCAGCAACCCTCTTGTGGGCCACTTGAGGCGGGATGGCCCAATTCTGGAAACAACCAACATTTCACCCATTCCTGATCTTCATGTTATCATATCACTCTGTGGCGCAGTAGTTAGAGTGCAGTACTGCAAGCTACTTCTGCAGCCAGCTGTCTACAATTTGGCAGTTCAAATCCCACCAGGCTCAAGGTTGACTCGGCCTTCCATCCTTCCGAGGTGGGTAAAATGAGGACCCAGATTGTTGGGGGCAATAAGCTGACTCTGTAAACCGCTTAGAGAGGGCTGCAAAGCACTATAAAGCGGTATATAAGTCTAAGTGCTATTGCTATTGCTATATCAGCTTCATGTGACAGGGGAAGAAGGCAAAACAGCCCCACTCAAGAAGCATCAAAATTGCTCTTCTGTTTGGCCCAGATAAAACAAGATAGCAAAGGACAAAACAGTAGAGTGTCTTGGCTTGGGATAGGAGGATATGAACATTAATTGCATGTGCTATATTTTATATTTAAGGCAGGGTATTTTTCCTCTTCTCTTTATTATAGGAAGCAAGGAAGGAAGGAAGGAAGGAAGGAAGGAAGGAAGGAAGGAAGGAAGGAAGGAAGGAAGGAAGGGTATATTAGAGAACCAGAATGGTGTAATGGTTAAAGCACCAGGCGAGGGACTGAGTGACCATCAATTCTAGTCCTGTCTTAAGGATGAAGCCAAATGGGTGACCTTGGGCCAGTCGCTCTCTGCCAGCAGTAAGAAGCAGGCAATGCCAAATACTACTTGAAATGAAATATTGCCAAGAAATTTCAGAGACTTGTCCAAGCAATTGCCAGGGGTCAACACCAACTTTAAGGGTCATTATCATCAAGTACATAAAGAAGCACCCCAACAAATGCATTTAATATTTTTTTCTATCCAGAAATGTTAATGTTCTTTGGAAAACAAAAGGCACAGTAGCACTATCAAACAACTATCACTCTGCCCACTGATTTTAAAGATGTGACTTCTAATTTCAGCCTCTCCAAAAAAAATGTACACTTATCTATGACTCAAGGACATAAATTCTGACCAAATCAATCTGTTGCCATGCTCCACAGTTACAGTTACATGTAAAAAGGTAGGCAAATTATTGGCATAGATGCAGGAAATCACACTGCATCACTCATGTAGTGGAGAGAAAAAAATAGCTATTTGCTCCATCTACTGGCTATACATAGAGGCAAGACTGAGATTTCAATTCTTGCCATTGGAATTCAACTATCATAGATATGGAAAGGATCATCAAGTCCACTGCTCTCTTCTGCTTAGTGCAGGTATCCCAGTTAAAGCTGTTTCTTGACTGATGGATTGCCCAGTCCTGTCCAATGAGACCTGAAGCTGTCTTCCTATAATTTAATGTCATGATTTCAATCATGAACTAACTTTGGGAGTAATGGGACATGCAATTCTATGTAGCCCTCCTGGGGTACTAGAAAAATGTGTTCAAGTCTTCTTTCGAATTTGCCAAGGCAGTTTCTTTCATCTCTCTTGAAAATAATTTCATTTTAAAATTTTTGATCATCCTCATTTGTTGTTCTCTGAACTAAGCTTAAGGGGCAATAAATAGCATTTTGCTTTCAATTGAGGAGACTATTATTCAGTATTAAATTGAAAAGTTCTTGGTGCTCCTTAAACTTGATTGCATACCTACAGAGATTTCATTAGCCAATTAAGAAAGATCGTTAGGGCAAGAGATCTGAGGACACCACAAATTCCACAACACGATGCTTTAAAAAAAAAAGATATTCTGGCTTGCCTGTCCAGAATGCAGGTGTCTTGTTATTTTTCTCCAATCTGTGAGGTCAATAAAAATGAATTATTTAACATTCTGTTCTCTTTAACCCTAACCCTGCTACAGATTTTGTGCTTCTCCCACTTAATAACAGTAACAAAGCTGCCATTGGTTTTCAGCAGTTGTGGTTGGAAAGGACAGGAATTTACAGGTCACATGTTTCGAAGGTCCTTAGGTTGGTTTCTTTATCAAATATTCCAAAGGCTGTGATTGATTGATTTCTTTTCTGCCCCACTTACAAATGTTCCAGAAGTAACTGGTTTATCAATTGTACAAATAGAATTCTAGAAAAAAAATGACTAATTCAAACCATCATAACTGTTTACAAGAGATAGTATATCAACACGATTTGCTAGCTGTTCATTTCCCTATTGTGCTTTCATTAAATTTACATTCAAACATACGATAGAATTTCATGTTTTCCAATAACATGGAAATGGTTGCATCAATGGCATTTCCAATTTCAATTTTAAAAAAGAGTCATGTTTTAGGACTAATCTTTGGTTAGACTGGCCAAGGTCACCAGGTCTATAATTTGGAAGGCCACTGAATAACTCCACACAGCTCTGCAATAGAAGGATGACTGGCAAAAAATATTAATACAAATAAAAAAAAGCGTACATTATATTTTTACATATGATTAAAGAACTTCTTAGAGACTGGGTTGGAAATGTTGGCCTATTAGCCCTTTTTTACATTTCTCTTTGAATTTTATCCCTCCAAATGGGCAAAAACGTAATTAGCCTCATTTGATCAAAGGTGATAGTTGAAAATCACTTCTTTAAAAAGAAAAATAGTGTTTAGGCAGGCAGGCATCCATTCTGTTTGAAGTACCGAACTCTGTTAAAAGTTATCATAAAATGCTATGGCCATGTATTGCAGCACCCTCTTGTGACAAAATAAAAAATTTACAATTTAATCAAACTGGTCCTGAATTTCACCCAAAATAAGGAAGGTGGTAGCACAGTAATTAGGTTAAAACCAGATTACTGCTCTCTACATGAGGCTCCCCTTGAAGAGCATCCGGAGGCTGCAGTTGGTCCAGAATGCGGCCGCGCAGGTGATCTTGGGAGCTCCCATGTTACACTGCTCCTGCACAAGCTGCACTGGCTCCCTGTGGCCTTCCGGGTGCGATTCAAGGTAGTAGTGATCATCTTCAAAGCGCTCCATGGCTTGGGACCTGGGTACCTATGGGACCGCCTGCTGCCACCAACGGCCTCCCGCCGCCCAGTGCACTCCCACAGGGTCGGCCTCCTTGGGGTGCCATCGGCTGGACGATGCTGGCTGGCAGCCCTGAGGGTACGGGCCTTCTCTGCGGGGGCTCCCTCCCTCTGGAACGACTTACCTCCGGAGATACGGGCCATCACCAACCTTCTAACCTTCCGGCGCGCAGTCAAAACCCACTTTTTCCAACAGGCCGGCCTGGCCTAGTAATAATTGTGGGGTTTTAAATTGGTATTAATCTTTGTTTTTATGTGTTTTATGTGTTTTTATAAAATTTTATCTTTTGGCCACTAATTATTTTAAATTGCTTTTAACTTTTATAACTTGTACGGTTTTTATCTGGCTATGCACCGCCCCAAGTCCCACTTTTGGGAGAGAGCACAATATAAAAATCTGAATAATAAATAAATAAATAAATAAATAAATAAATAAATAAATAAATAGTGAAACTCCATCCTTCCATCAGCTGATGAACTCCACATTCTGTCGTTGGAAGTTATAACCCATCCCTCTCCTAGAAAAATGAAATATTTTAGAATATATTTAAAAAGGGCAGAATATTTCCCCTAAAAGAGAAGTAGAAACTCAAAGAGACAGAAATTCAGCCACACCCCCTCCACCTTTATTAATGGGTCATTAAGGCCTGGGCTACATAACAAAGATCTACCTCCTTCAGGCAGAGCCATTTAATCTCATCGGCCCTACCCGGACTCCTAGAGGTAATAGCCGGGCTGGCGGTTGAGACCCCAAGGCTTTTAGTCATGGGGGATTTCAACCTGCCATCGCTCGGTGAAACCTCGGGGTTGGTCCGGGAGTTCTTGGCTTCCATGACGGCCATGGACCTGACCCAGTTAGTTTCTGCCCCCACTCACATGGGAGGTCACATGCTGGACCTGATTTTTGTCTCTGAGCAGTGGTTGAATGACTGTAATTGGGGGGATTTAGTTATTACACCCTTGTCATGGACAGATCATTCCCTCCTGAGGCTGGATTTCTGTTCCGCTACCCCCCACCGCAGGGAGGCGGAGCCACTTAGATGGTTCCGCCCCAGGCGCCTAATGGATCCGGATCGGTTCCAGAGGGAGCTTGGGCCATTTCCTGAATCTCTGGCTCTCAGCTCGCCTGGGGACCTGGTGGCCACCTGGGAGGGGTTGGCCGCCGGGGCCCTAGAGCGAGTTGTGCCTATGCGACCTCTGACTCGGCACAGATCCCATTTGGCTCCGTGGTATACGGAGGAGCTACGGGAGATGAAGTGCCGAAAAAGACGTCTTGAGGGCATTTGGAGGGCGAGCCGTTCTGAGTCTGACCGAACACAGGTGAGATCTCATATTAAGACTTACCTTGTGGCGATAGGGGCGGCGAAATCTTCGTATTTCTCCGCCCTCATTGCATCAGCAGAAAATCGGCCTGCCGCCCTGTTTAGAGTGACCCGCTCTCTACTTGAGCCGAGAGCGCGGGATGACCTCTTGCAGGGTAGAGCAGAGGAGTTTTCCCGATTTCTGCATGATAAAATCGCTCAGATTCGGGAAGGGCTCGACTCCAATTGGGTGGTCCCGGGGGAGGTGTCCGGGGCAGGTCTTGAGAGTGTTATCTGGGGGGAGTTCGATCCTGTGACCGCTGAGGGTGTGGACAGGTTGCTGGGGGGTCTGAATGCCACCACCTGTTTATTGGACCCGTGTCCTTCCTGGTTGGTTTCGGCTGCCAGGGAGACGACACGAGGCTGGCTCCAGGGGATTGTCAACGCTTCTTTGAGAGAGGGGGTGCTCCCTACCGCCCTGAAGGCGGCGGTGGTGCGCCCCCTCCTCAAGAAGCCTTCCCTGGACCCAGCTATTTTAAACAACTATCGTCCAGTCTCCAACCTTCCCTTCGTGGCGAAGGTTGTTGAGAGTGTGGTGGCACGTCAGCTCCCCCAGTACCTGGAGGAAGCAACTTACCTCGATCCGTTCCAATCGGGCTTCAGGCCTGGACATAGCACTGAGACGGCATTGGTCGCGTTGGTTGATGATCTCTGGAGGGCTCGTGACAGAGGGTTCTCCTCTGTCCTGGTCCTATTAGATCTCTCGGCGGCTTTTGATACTATCGACCATAGTATCTTATTGCGACGGTTGGAGGGGTTGGGGATTGGTGGAACCGTCCTCCGATGGTTCTCCTCCTTCCTCTCTGACCGTTCGCAATTTGTGTTGGCGGGGGGGGAGAGGTCCACCTCTAGGCCCCTGGTTTGTGGGGTGCCTCAGGGGTCGGTCCTTTCTCCCCTCCTGTTCAACATTTACATGAAGCCGTTGGGCGAGATCATCCGTGGTCTTGGAGTGAGATGTCATCTGTATGCAGATGACACCCAGCTGTACATCTCCACTCCGGACCACCCCAACGATGCTGTGGGGACTATGTCTAGGTGCCTGGAGGCCGTGCGGGACTGGATGGGCGGGAACAGGCTTCGGCTCAACCCATCCAAGACCGAGTGGCTGTGGTTTCCGGCGCCCCGATATAGCCGGCTGACACCTACGCTGGCTATTGGGGGGGAGGTTCTGCCCCCCACAGAGAGGGCTCGCAACCTGGGAGTCCTCCTGGATGTACGGCTGTCGTTTGAACATCACATCGCGGCCGTCTCCAGGGGGGCGTTTCATCAGATCCGTCGGATCTACCGGTTGCGGCCCTTCCTGGATCGGGACGCCCTGCGCACGGTCACTCAGGCCCTTGTCACCTCTCGCCTGGACTATTGTAATGCCCTCTACATGGGGCTCCCTGCGGGGAGCATCCGGAGACTCCAGTTGGTGCAAAATGCAGCCGCGAGGGTGATTATGGGGGCGTCGCGTAGCGCCCATGTGACGCCTCTCCTGCGCGAGCTGCATTGGTTGCCGATGGCTCTCCGGGTTCGCTTTAAGGTTCTAGTTTTGACCTTTAGGGTGACCCATGGCATGGGACCAGGTTACCTTCAGGATTGCATTCTACCAACGTTCTCCAACAGGCCGGTGCGTTCCCACAGGGAGGGACTGCTCCGGGTGCCGTCGGCCGCTATGTGTCGTCTGGCGGCGCCAAGGGGTAGGGCCTTCTCTGTGGGTGCCCCCGCCCTCTGGAATACTCTGCCACCGGAACTTCGTACCGGCACGGACCTGAGGGCCTTCAGGCGCGCGTTAAAGACCTGGCTCTTTGAGCAGGCCGGCCTGGGCTGAAAGAATGATTTTAAATTTTGATCTCCTTTTTAATTTAAATTGGGTTTTAAGGGTGGGGGGGGGGTTTTTCTAATTGCAGCTAATTCTAATATTTAATTATTTTTTAACTTTTGTATTTGTGGGGTTTTTAGATGAGCTGTTCACCGCCCTGAGTCCCTCGGGAGAAGGGCGGTATATAAATGTAATAAATAAATAAATAAATAAATAAATAAATAAATTGCCTTTCATTGCATCACCCACCAAGTTTCAACCAAACTCAGCACACAGACAACCTACAAAGCTAGCTATGATCTCTGACAGCAACTAATCAGGATACTTTTCCTGTGCCCCAGGAAGTTCAAAGCCCAGAGAGGGCATGAAACCCAGGAACTCTCAGCATCTCTTCCCTTTTCTTCTCCCAAGAGCTCCAAGGCACCATTAAACCATCTTTCCAAACAGCTTCCATGTTTCCAGTGTCTTTCTCCCCACTTGGAATCGAACCCAGAAGGATATTTCTTCCAACACCATTTCTTTCACATTGAACTTCCCCAGCTCTGTTGCCTCCTGAAAGATTCATTTTGCCTAACAATAGAACTAACCCCTGGTACATTGACAAGGATTTGCCCAGCGTCTTCAAACTGGCCAGCAAATTGGATTTCCCACATTGGCGTCTTCCATGTCTATAAAAACCTTTATTTTTTTCCCTTGTTCGGGGTCCCTCTTTTTTGTGAAGCAGGCACCCAATGATCATTGCAATAAATACAGATCTTCTCCTCAACCTTCTGTTCTTTCTTCAAGCTGAATCCACGACACAGAAAATGTTATTTTTTATTTATTTTGTCAAACAATTATTAGATAATAGGTATAAGTATAAACATGGTTATAAATATATGAAATACGGATATATGGATACGAATAAGAAAAAAAAGAAACAATAGGACAGAGACGGTAGGCACGTTTTGGTGCACTTATGCATGCCCCCTACAGACCTCTTAGGAAAGGGGTGAGGTCAATAAAAGACAGTCTAATGTTGAAGATTTGGGGGTTGGGGGAAGAAATGTTTCTTTCAGAGGCGAAGCTTGACAAGCAACACCCGAT
Organism: Bungarus multicinctus; assembly: GCA_023653725.1. Taxonomy (NCBI): domain Eukaryota; kingdom Metazoa; phylum Chordata; class Lepidosauria; order Squamata; family Elapidae; genus Bungarus; species Bungarus multicinctus. The sequence goes on along the minus strand of CM042844.1, from coordinate 76,148,999 downwards.
CAAAAGCAAGACAGCCACTTATCCAAAGTCACATGAGGTAGAGGGATGAGATTTTTCCCTCTCCCACCCCTCTAGCGTTCACTGTTTCCTGACACCTCACTTTACCTTTGTACTGTATTCCTTCCAACTCAGCAGAGAACATTGTCTAGCACTGTAATCACAGCTAGGTACAAGCGAACATTGTAATGTCATTCCTGCTCTGACTAAACAGTTTTAATTGCCCCAATTCCAGCTTCTTTTTCATGAGGGAGATTTAAAGTTTCACTTCAACTTATTCTTAACATAGTAAAATAGTGGCTGTCAGGAAGCAATAACGTGCAAGAATTGCAATGTGGGAATTGCAATTAATAGGAAATACCCATCTGTGCAGCATTCTCTGAACACGCAAATATCCTTTCTTATATAAAGACAGCCCTCGATGTACAACTGGTTGCTCGGCGACCATTTGAAGTTCCGATGGACCTACCTGGGGTATGTCTGTGTGTGCGTATGACCTGAATTTGAAGATCTGAAAGTCGACCATCCCCCCAATCATGTGGCGATGAGGCTGCATTTGTAGCCATTTGCAGTATTCTGCGCTCACGTGACGGTGTGCTACAATGGTTTTGCCAAAACCTTGATATTTACTTCCAGTTTTCAGCAAAGCCTGCCCATAGCAAATTATAGGCTCGCTCATCAACCACAGCGTTCACTTAATGACCCTGGCAATTACTTCATAAATATGCTTTTTGCTTAATGACCACTGCAAAAAAAGTCATAAAATTGGGTCAGTCATGTGTCCAATCTGCTTTCTGACCTCGTGAGTTACGACTTGATGGGCAGACTCTATTACAGTCATAACCCAAGGAATGGAAAAAAAGATGATGCAAACACCAGTGGATTAAAGCCATCTTGTATCATCTCAGCCTTAGATCTGTTTTTCTGTATCACGGATTGGGGGAAGAAACAGGATGTTGGTGGATATCTCCCTGGGCACCTGCCATGTTCTGTCAACCTGCCTGATTTTATGTCATAATAGTATTTTAAATGGGAACCTGGTATGATATTAAACAATCCAGCAGCTTCTAGCAGTAAGAATGCCTTTGGCTCCTAGAGAAAATAAAATGGAGGCTAATTGCAGTCAAATGCCTCTTTGGCACTGTGACTATCATTAAGTGTTGTACCTTATGATTCTTGACGAATGTATCTTTTCTTTTATACATACTGAGAGTATTTGCACCAAGACAAATTCCTTGGGTGTCCAGCCACACTTGGCTGATAAAGAATTCTATTCTATTCTATTCTATTCTAAAGCTTGAGAAAACAAGTATGTCATTCATGATGCTGCTTATAAGCACCATGTGCTGAGAGCGCAAAGCAATGTTAGAGACCCCGCATACCCACTTCATGGTCTGTTTCTGTTGCTCCCCACTTCTGGGAGGAGGTTTCAAAGTATTTCTAGCAGGACTACCAGCTTCTGTAACAGCTTTGTTTCCTATGTCCTCCGTCTGGTAAACTTGCAAGATTCGTTTCTCTCGCCTTGTACATGTATATATCCAAACTAGACTGCCTTGTTTCTGTGTCATATAATTTATGTGGGTACATGCATAATTTTGAATTTAGTTATTTATCTTGTCATGTTTATGTTTATATTAGAGGTGGAGACCCTTTGAGAGCTATATGCAATGTAATTTCATTTTAATGAATGCTGATCAAAGCGACAATAAAGTATTCCAAGTCTAAGATCAGGAAACCATAATGGAGTGTTTCTCAAACTTTTTCTTTCATTACTCAAAATTGCTTATCAAAAAGTCCTTTTTACCCAATGTAGGTAAAACACTTGTAGTCAATTTAGGCCCCGTTCTTATTGGGTAATGGATTTGTTCTATGTTACCCTAAGAAGTACTTTTAAACAATTTTGCATAATATATCCAGGTTTGGGATACACTGCTATAGTATGTTAACTTTCTTATTCTCTGTATATACCTGTGCAAGCAGTTTCTCACTAGGGAACCAATCAGGGTATGTGTGTATGTGAAATATTGTATATCTGTGAAAATCTAATCAGTATGGGAGTATATGGGTGACATCTGTATATATGAGAGAACTTAATTTAACTGGGTTGTCTTGCTTTAACATCCAGGCTAAAAATCAAAAGAATATAGTCATATTTATAAGTGGCCACTGTAAGAAAATGCTAACTCCAAGAATACCTGGCTGCCGTACAAGTGTAACATTTATCTAAATTATTAATTCCTCTAAATCCATTTCCCAATTATGACCAATATTTCTGCAAGTTCTAGTGTGGACATAACCCAAATTAGCTACAATTGTTAAAATCAGAATTAATTCTTTGTAGAGCCTGTTCGATATATTGCTAGTGTAGATGGTCTGTTAAATTAATCAGAAACAAATAGCAAGAAAATAAATATGTTTTCACTAATTTTCCCCGTTTACTGACACTCAATATTTCCACCCAGAAATGTTGGCAGTTGAAAGTCTAAAACAATATGTCTCAAAACTTGGCAACTTTATAGTGTGTGGATTTCAGCTTTCAGAATTTCCCAGCCAGCTCTGCTGGGGAATTTTGTTGGTCTAAAATATATTGAGTTATTTTGGTCTTAGATACTAGTTTAAAATATCTTGAGGATACCATATGTCATTAATCTTATATAGTTTCTAAGCACAAATTAAAATCTTGGTCATAAATTTGAAGGAACTTCTGCCATGCCGAATATCCTCAGTGATGTACTTATCATTAATTTTAATCTAGCTCTATAAAACATTTCCCACAGCCATAATTATACTTCTAGGAGCAATCTCTTTTTCTCCCCAACTACTATCCTGGAAATATTATTTAGGATAATATACCCTGTCTTCCTCTGCTTTATTTACATGATCAGGATCGATCACCTGGCTTTCAAAAGAATTGGATTTATGATGTTATAAGACAAAAGATACACCAAGTCTTTCCTATTCAAATATCCATCTCAACAGATGGCAGGACCTAGCTGGTCTTGGTTAATCTCAGAAATGAAACTGCCAATCACTATTTTGTTATCCCTATTTAGATGAGCAATCACCTACTTGGAAATTCCACAGCTTTTTCCTCAGTTGGGACACTGGAAAACATTTCAGTAAAAGAGAAGAATAAATCACTTCCATAATACTGCCAAAGAAACAGGATGGGTACAATCATCCAGAGTCAACATCAATAACACTTAGGTCTATATAGTGTTTATAGCACTCTTACGCGATTTAGTCGGCATATCAAACTTTGCCCCTACAGATCTTTTTGTTCCTCCTTGTGCCCTATTTTTTTTTTCTTCATAGCATTTTTCCCATAAGTGTTTTTCCCCCCAGATCAGCCAAGTTTGATCCATTGGTTGTGACAGGAATTGACTGAACAGCTTGTCACCTGAACCTGATATCATGGCTGAAAGAGACTGACCCAAAGTGACCTGATTGGCTTTTATACTTAAGGCAAGACTAGAACTCAAATTTTCTGATTTCTATCCTGGTACCTTAACCACTAAAGTAGTTCTTGTCTACCCTCCTTATGCTTGGTTAAAACAAACCAAACAACCTTGGTAAAAGCATGTTTCCATTTCACAGTACTATTTATATTCCCATTATCATCCTTATTTATTTGTTCAATGTTTAGCCTGCTTTTAGAACAGGAGCTCAAGATAGGAGTGTAGTGTGTTTCCTCCTGTATTCTCCAGAACAGCCCTTCTGGGGGAAGTTGGGCTAAAAATGAAAAATGACTGAGCTTTAAAGTTGACCTTTAAACTTCTGTGATTGAGGAGGGACTAGAACTTGGGTCTCACCAGTGCAAGCCACTACCCTTAACTGCTAGACAGTTGGACTCAGTTGGACAATGTGTCCTGTTCTAATTGGAGAAGGTTCTGACTATGTGGGTTTGAGCAGGAAATAAGACAGAACTGGTTTTGCCCTCATCAGTGCCGAAATAATGTATTCAATATTAAGTTCTGTATTAAGAAATTGGATCATCTCAGTCATGCTTACTTTGGTTGGGTTTGTCAGTTGGAACCTTGATAATATCATGTCCTGGAGATCTAAACACCATATAAGGTTTTATGTAAACTTAACAGATATAAATATCTAAATGTATGATCAAGTTTTACATATGGTACCCTCTACAAATGCTTTGAGGTTCAGTGCCCATAATCTCCCAACTAGCATTTCATATGGCCAAGAACTGTAGGTATGGAAGTCTGATATACATAAGGACAGCAGGTTGGGAAGTAGTTAGAATAAAAACTGCTGTAATATAATTAAGATTCCTTGCTTTGGATGTACTCTACTGTGAAGGAAACGTGATTTCTTTCAAGCATTCCCATTTGTGATCCTCATCCCTTTAGCTGCTGAACTTCATAGAATTAAAGAAAAACAAATCAGAGCAACTGCCCTGCACGTTTCTCACCATCAATGAAGAGAAGCAGAAGTAAATTTAGGAACACAAATTGCAAAGTTGCCAAAACCAATTTCTCCTTTACACCACTCCTAATGAGCCTGTAAAATGATAAAAGGTCTAAAATGTAGGAGAAAATTTAAGGACAAAATATTCAGATGACTTTAATGTTGAGTCCTCCTATCAATATTTTCATTATGCCCCATGTGACCTGTCACAGCCGTAAGATGTATATGACAGAGAATGGAATCTGATGGACTGCATATCTCTGGCATTCAAGACATTAAAATTCTTAGGAAGAAGAAATTTCATTCCAACCAGCTTAAGGAAAACAACCATCTTCACTGGGTTCAGTTTGTGCTCTATGTTGTTCTGCATTGCCTTCTTAGGCTGGTGAAAAGCTCTGTTGCAAGGAAGCCATTTTCCAATACAACAGACAAGTTCCCCCATTGATATGCAACCCATTTCATTCAGTATTTAATTCTAATACATGTTCAAAACTTTCAAGATAGCAATTGAGGCAGTCGAAGCATATTTCATTATAAAAGATCATTTATTTCCAAGAGAACAATCTCTGCTACACATGATGTTGTGTTTAACATGCCCACTCCCTCTAAAACACCCAAGTCTTCCAGATGTCCCAGAAAATATAATACATGCATCTGTTTCCAAAACCAGGACTACAATTCAAGAAGCCTGCCTCACAAGCCTTTTCCTATTGAAATGAACAAAAATATTTCTTCTTTCCATATTACGGACAGATGCAGTGTTAAAATTCACAGGAAGATTTTAAGGCAAGAAATATACTCTGTAATACCTTCCAGGATCATTTGTGTTTAGAGAACCAAGTGCTTCTTTCGTATTTTAAGCAAACAAGAAGTGTGTGCTTTGGAGGATTGTGTTGGAATACACAATGGTGGTAGGTAAAAAGCAAGACTTCCTTTGCACAACTACATCGGTGTTTTGGGATTACAACTTCAAGTAATCAATGGGCATACTGAACTTTCCTCATCATCTGAATCATATCTCTGAACATGCGCTGGGGCGCATCAAGGCCCCAGATGAAATCCAGATGTTCCCAGTCTGGGAACTCCTTGTGGTATATCAAATTTGGGATCATAGTCATTAAGATGGCAATGTCCTTTGGGTCTGCCAGCCAGTCATGGCCACCCGTCCATATAGCTGTTGGAACAAGCATTCCTTTCATTTTGTAGGGAGGTGGTATTGGCTAAGAAAGAAGGAAGAATAACAGTTAAAAAAATCCAAAGAGATTCTCATTCTGATGTCACCACTGAGCAAACTGGCTGAGGTTGTAGTTTGGCAACAACTGGAAAGCCAAGGATCTCCAGATCTGTTCAACAAGTCATCAGAGACAAATTACCATATTTTTCCATATATAAGACGCTACTTTTTCTTTAAAATATTTACTTGAAAATGGAGAGGCATCTTATACACAGGGGCTGAGAGAAGATGTGGCCCATCCCCATCCTCCAGCTCTGCTGCACGAACCTCTACCTTATATGCAGCTCTATCATTCCTCTCTATTGTAGTTGTTTCCTGTATCACATTGCCACTGTAGGTTTCAACTCTACTGTTTCTGTGATGCATTTCCTGTTCTTGTTGTATTACTCTCTCTCTCTAATAAGATGGCTTCTGCATAGTGATGGCTTGTAATGTGCTTGCTTACCCTACATGAAACATGGGGGCGTCCCATACATGGGGGCATCTTATAGATGGAAAAATATGGGTATTTAACAAAGGGCTCCCATTTTTTCAGGAATTTGTCAATATTTGTCATATTTTCCCAATAACTAACGTTTTGGTGGCTGATTTCCAAGTTATGTAAACCATGAAAACAGTAAAAATACAAAAACAATACACCACACATATGTACAATAAAAATGCAACAAAAATAATTCAATTTCTTAATATAAAGTACACTAAAAATCCGTACCTAAATTCCAGTACCCTAGCATAATTAGGGCAAATAGAATAAAAAGAATTCTCAGTAGAGAATTCCTGGGCTGAGAGAAAGATTTAGTTCAGATGCTAGGATTTATTCAGCTAAAATGGAAGAGGTTACAGGAATTTCAGCAACTGAACAGTTTCTAACACTACCCAACAAAATGAGGATGGCTCTGCTTTTTTCATGTAGATAATAGATCAGCTTCCAACCCACTCTGTCTCCCTCCCTCTAAAATGAGCTACTCATTTTAGCCACCTCAATTGAAACAGGTTTCCACGGATAATTAAGTCCCTAAGTAGACACAAATGGGGATTCTGTTTTGCCCTGAAAGCACAATTATAAATGGGGGACGAGGGTACACCGCAGGATAAGGCCATTCACAAGAAAATGTATATATTTACAAAAGAAGAAGAAAACAAAACAAAAGCAGCATCATTATCCTTGATTTGTAACAGTTCGTTTAGTGTCCATTCAAAGTTACGACATGACTGAAAAAAGGGACTATGACAGTTTTTCACACAGCTTTTTACAATCATTGCAGCAGCATCATGGTCACATGATCAAAATTCAGACACTTTGCAACTGACTCACATTTATGACATTTGCAGTGTCCTGGGTTCACAAGATCACTTTTTCTGACCTTCTGACAAGCAAAGTCAATAGGGAAGCCAGATTTATTTCACAACCATGTTACTAATTTAACAACTACTGTGATTTATTTAACAACAGCAGCAAGAAATGTCCAAATGGAGCAAAATTCACTTAACAACCATCTCATTTAACATCAGAAATTCTGGGCCGTTGTGGTTGTAAGTCGAGGACTACCTGTATAATGGTTATCTAATAACACTGCAGTCTAACATGTCTCTCTCTTTGGAAATTCTTACCTCTTTATAATGAGCCATATTTTCTTTTCTGCTTCCCCAGTCAAATGCTCTCATTTCCCCAGACTTCATAACCTGAAAATAAAGTTACTTTTAAAGGTGTGGATGCCTTCAACAATATTCATTCATTCATTCATTCATTCATTCTATTTACTATCTTTCTGTTCTGAGGCATTTGTTAAATGTAGGAAAAGAAAACAATCAGGTGTAGCAGTTTTCCTGTAACACTTCTTTACCCGCCCATTCCTTGAAAAATACACAGCTGTGTATATTTTCCAAAGTCTTCCCATACTGGCAAGCATCCAGATTTAGTGTAAATAATGGCACTGAGTAATCTTAATATCCACCTCCTGCTGAGGGAATTTCCTTAGAAGTAAGACCTCCAAAGTTCAATTGGTCTTACTCCTAGAATAGCACCTGCAGAATTGACACATAGGTAAAAGCTAACATTTGAATCATGACCCACCAATGCAAGCCAATAACCTAAACATCATTGCTGCAAGCATTAATCAATCAGCCTGGAGATTTCATCTCTACCTGAGTCCAATGAAGCATATTCTGGACAGATGTTCCAGCTGGGCAGTGTGTGGAATATACATCTACTCGGCTCTGAAAACAACAGTGAAATGATTAGCTAAATCTATAACCAAGTATATATATTACTTCTTTTTAACATATCATCTAAAAGGGAAAAATGCATCAGAACTTAACATTTGCCCATCATGTCCAAATGCAACTGACCCTGGCTAATCTTGAAAAAGCTAAGAGGGGGTCATCTGTCTAGTTTTTGGATGAACTAGACTAATTTATGCAACTGAAAAAAAAACAGTTCATTTAGATAGATTTGGATAAATGGCAGAAATTATGGACTAGAAATTATAAATTAACAATGTCAACAGCCTATGAAGAGAATTTGTACAAGATGTTTTACAGGTGGCACCTACCCCAGCAAGACTAGCAAAGATGTTTAAAGATAAATCGGCGAAATGTTGGAAATGTCATCAGATACCTGGATCATACTACCACATGTGGACATATACAGAAGCTAAAAGATTTTGGACTAAAATACACGCATGGTTGGAAAAAATGATATATAGACTTAAAACCTGAGATATTTTTATTGGGGATTTCGCCTGAAAGTAAAGAAATAACATACTTGAATATTAATGTATTAATTGCAGCTAGAATTGTATTTCCTCAAAATTGGAAAAATGAGAAAATTTCAATGGAGGAAGATGTGTTTTCTGTATCTTGCACAGAGGTGGATTTGTAGCTGTGCAGATGCAGATAGATAAATTCCACAAAACATCCATAACAAAGTACATTTATTGGTACATCAGGTATCTTCATAACTCACATTTGGAACAAAGTTCTTCTATAATGACCAATCCTTTGTATATTAGCATTGCAGTAAAAGATAGTTATCTCCTAACCAATCTCGTAGCGATAAAGAAAAGGTGCTATGAGTTCATGAGTCAAGGCAAGAATGGAAGAAAACTCCCCCAACCCATCGAGGGTCTATTTAGTGACCAATCAGGATTACAGATGTGGCCACATGACATGAACTACATTTCCCAGGATACCTTTAAGTACATTTACCATGATGCATTCTCTTAAGGGGACAGCTTACAATTCCTAAGTAACTATCCAATTCCCATAGATTGGCTGGGACAGCACAAGGTGATTAAAAAAATAATGGAATGTGCAGAAATGAGTAGATTAACATTAGCAATTAGAGAAGAAGAAGAAAATGAGTATTATAAGATTTGAGTGTTATTCTATGGATGGCTAGAAAATAGAGTAAGAAATTAAAGGATATTATATTAATAATGATATACTGAAATTGATTATTTTTGAATAAACTTTAATATACATATAATTTAGTAAGATTTGGGATTTGCCTTTAAGGATAGTTTGAAATTGAAATAAAAACTTAATGACAATGTAATAATGATATAAGAGGATATATAATGTTGACTATAATATAATACGAATGTAAACTCAATAAGAAATGTATACCAATATTATTATATGCCCAAGATATATGTACCCAACTGACACACTGTACAATTGAAAGATGTTTTTTTATTTGTTATTAAAAAAAAAAAACCAGTTCAACTTCACTTGAGGGAGTCTTTAGCATTTTAGAGAATCCATCTTGCTATTCTTAAGCTGGCCATTATTCTCAGTCTTTCATTACCAAATAGCTGAGATATAAGCTTATAAAAGAGTATTTGCCTGTCTGATAACATGCACAGTATTATTTTAAAAAATAACATTTGCAGATTAATTCATTTCATTTCAAAACAGAGTTTACGCATTTAGGCTCTTTAATTCATGCTCTTACCATGTTTAGGTTTTTCTCATTAAATCCACACACGAGAAAGAAAAAGTTGCCACAAAGATCATCAAGTAAAACACGGTCGCACACATGGGTAGCAAGCCATTTTATAAGCGCATTCTGGGGTAAAAACTGCTTAGTTCCAAATATTTCCTGCCAAAATAAGAATAGTATAACATAGGTCATTTTGCTGGAAAATAAGGATGCTTCTCAATATGATTAACATAGAATCCTAGGGCTGGGCAATAAGTAATGGGTGGAAAATCATTAAAGAGAGAACCATCCTAGAACTAAGGAGAAATTTCCTAAAAGTGAAAATAATTAACCAGTGGAAAAACTTGCCTCCCGTAGTTTTGGATGCTCCATCACTGAAAGTGTTCAAGAAGAGACTATGCAGCCATTTATCCAGGGTGGTGTAGGATTTCCTGCCATGGGCTGGAGTTGGACTAGTAACCTTTAAGACAGGGGTGCCAAACTCGCTGCACGTATCACAACTTTTCCCTTTGCTAAAACGGGGGCGCACGTGGCCAGTGCATGACACATCTGGCCACAGCCCGGGAGATTGACACACCTGCTTTAAGGTCTCTTTCAACCCTATTATTCTATGTTATTGCCAAATTTACAAAATACTGAAGCTGAATTTGCAAAATAAATTTATTTCAATACTGTATGATTCAGTGAACAAAAAAAAAACTTGGTCCCAATGCTACAGAAGTGAGAAAATACTGTATATGAATGAATAGAATGAAATTACACTGAACAATAACCTGAAAGATGTAACTTTCAACCATTATTCTGGGCCTGGTATTTTTTGGGAGAGGGGAGCACGGGGGAGGTGTCATAGAAGAGAGTCGTATTCTAAAAAAGCTGAGGGCAAGACAGAGAGAAAATATTGCATTTGATTTAATATACAATAGAGTCGTGTGATTGCTCACTCATAATAGAGCTTTTGGTGGCACTCTGGACATTTTCTGCAATGTATTCTGTATTAATTTTCAGCAGATTTAATTTCAGCAGATTAATCCACGTGGGCAGGATCTTCACGGCTACTCAGTGAGACTGAAACAGCTATCAAGTCTCTTGACTGATGCCAAGGCAATCACTAACTACTCTTTTTTTTCAACCTAAATAGGCACTTCATCTTTTCAAAGAAGTTGGCAGTAGAACCTCTCAGTAGTAAGAACAGGTAAAACACACAGCACTCAATTCAAGTATTCTCTAGGCACCAACTCAATAGAGAACTTGGAGCAACTGAACATCTCTCCTTCTCAATCTACGATTGGCAGAATGAGCCCAACCAATGCACTGGGGGACACTGTTTAAATGCTAAACATTATCATTACGGAATCATCCATCTCTATTTTCTTTTGATACATTCTGCGGAAGGATTGATCCATTTTTCTGCTATGGTTTTCGTACTGAATTCATGGTACTTCACAGTAAATTTTTCCCTACAACGGCATGTTCAATAATTAAGCTACAGCATATTGGCAGCAAAGATGATCTTTTGCATTACAGGACTGGCGTTACTACCGAGAATGCCACTTAACCTTAATCTATCTTCTTCTTTCTATCTATATATATAAAAACGTGCGTGTATGTGTATGTGTTCCAACATAACTCTGGAACGTCTCGAGCAATTTCAACCAAACGTGATAAACAGATGACTTACCCTCTGGAAACAAATACTGTGGGGGTAAGACACCCCTAACACCCCTTGGGGGATGTGTGCCTTAAAATGACTTCTACTGTACAGCCTAGTGGACTTGCCATGGTAATGGTTTCACAGTACTCCACAAGGGGGCTCCCTCTCAGCCCTCCAAGGAAACGTCAGGCGATTGGCCAAGTGCAATCCAACGCTACAAAAATGAAACACCAGCGTAGAAAAGAAACTCCCGAGGACTAGAAGGCTTGCGACGCTGCGCAAGAGAGCTACTACATCTAGAACTTCAGACAGTACAGCAGCGTAAGGCCCAACTAAAGAATAAGAGAGATAGAACTACTACATCTAGACATTCAGGGACAGTACAACACCGTGAGGCCTGACAACAGCATTTTTCTGTCTAATACAGGATAAATAGCCGGACAATGTCAGGTTATTGGCTAGTGTTTAATAAAATAACGCACAGAAATTTCTGAAAGTAGATCACACCATTTCATTTTTTAATTTTATCTATGCAAGATTTTGGTTAGCCTAACACAAGGCTTATCAAGGTTTTGTCTGCACCAGAAGAATACACTTACCACTACAAATGAGCCAATTGTTAAGTGAGTTTTGCTCCCATTTTGCAACCTTTCTTACCACAGTTGTTAGGTGAATTACTGCAGAGGTTACGTTAGTAACAGTGTTGTTAAGTGAATCTGGTTTCCCTATTGACTTTGCTTGTCAAAAGATCATGTGACCTCATGACACTGCAACAGTCATAAATATGGGTCAGTTGCCAAGCATCTGAATTTTTGAATATGTGACCCAGAGGGATGCAGCAACGATGGCAAGTGTGAAAAATGGACATAAATCACCTTTTTCAGTGCCATTGTTAACTTTCAACAGTAAAAGGTGGTAAGTTGAGATCTATCTGTAAACTGAGAGTAATCAGAAGAACTATTTTCAATTTTTATTTTTCAAATAAAAATCCATCCAAAGTGAAATCTAATCTATAGTACTTCACATGTTGCTTAAATTGGGATTTTCTCCACTTTATACTCATTTTAAGATTGTGCACAACAAGGTTCCTGCAAGCAACAAGGCCAAGAAAGTAACTTTGTATAATGTGGTGAAACTTAGTCACCACACTATAAAAAAATATGTTGAGACTCTAGAAAAAGTGCAGAGAACAGCAACCAAGATGATTAGGGGACTGGAGACTAAAACATAGGAAGAATGGTTACAGGAACTGGGCATGGCTAGTCTAGTGAAGAGAAGGACCAGGGGAGACATAATAGCAGTGTTCCAATATTTGAGGGGCTGCCATAGAGAGGTAGCTATTTTCTAAAGCACCTGTAGGCCAGACAAGGAATAATGGATGGAAACTGAACAAGGAGAGATTCAACCTGGAAATAAGGAGAAACTTTCTGACAGTGAGAACAATTATGCAATGGAACAGCTTGCCTTCAGAAGTTGTAGGAGCTTCATCACTGGAGGCTTTCAAGAGACATTGGATAGCTACTTGTCAGAAATGGTACATGATCTCCTGCTTGGGTGGGGGGGTAGGACTAGATGATCTATAAGATTCCTTGCAACTCCGTTAATCTGTTAAATATGTTAATTAATCCATATGTGGAGTGTTTGGGTCCTTTTTATTTCCTTTCAAAACCTCTGCTGGGCAGCTTTCAATAATTTTGGAGGGGGGGGGGGTAATGGATATCTTTAAAAAGTGACTTGGGGCCACTTACTGTCTCTGTTGGCTCAACCTCACTCTTCCCCGCTTATGGGAGGAAAAGAGAAGGAAGAAGAATAGACAGCCATAACTTATGATAGCCCAGAACATCTCAAGTTACACAGGTAGTGTTTGTTTAAAACTGGATTCCTTGTTGAGACTTTTGTTCAAAGGCATGTTGGTCTTTTGTTCAAGTATGTACAAAAAGAAATGTAGTATTCAGCTGCATCACCTAACAGCTGCACTGTAGTTCAAACAAATATTTTAAACAAAACACGTACTTTAAGTAGCAATTCTGGAAGCTCTCCAAGTTTGGTCATAGCACTGGATGAAAATTTTATATTCATAATGGGTGCCAATCCAAAAAACATGTTTATCTTTTTTGCCAATTCTGGAAAAGCTGAAAATGCTATGAAACCTAAAGGAAGGAGAAACACAAAAGACATGAATGGAACTTAAACTATGCGCTGAACAAAATCAGTAAGAAAACAATTGGTTGCATATTCCACAAAAGCAATTGTATTTTTCATAATTTTCACAGCTTATGGCTAGCATCGTTAAGGCAAAGGGGACTTTCTCCATGCCTGAAGAATTCTTTCATCCATTTTTCTTTATAAATCCAAAGCAGCTTTCAAAATGATTAAACACTCTGAAATTTGATATAAAAGCCTCTTTTGCTATGCTGAAAAAAAACCTGATTTCTTTTTTCCACAGGCAACGGCTGTGTTACCTAGAGTATTCCATTTTTAAAATAGGCAGGCAACAAACCAGGAGGAATATTTAACCCATTGTGCAGATACATTCTATTCCACATATCCCTTTATAGAGTTCAACTGAAATTGGGAATTCATTTGGTCCAGACATCTTAATTCAGTCCAGAGTCACTTCACAACTTTAAAGTTTTCATTCAAACTTTCATACTTTCTATTATTTAACGTTCCATTATTTAAAATATGTCTTTCCTAAGCTTCATATTACACATTCCACAAACTAAAGCCATAACTCATCTGCAAAACAACAATTTAAGGAATACGGATTAAGATTATTTACCTGTATTTGGGGTAGTTATTTCTTTATCAATAAGTATTATGAAATTGAACTTCACCTATGTAGCTATTAAAATTACCAATGTTATTTACGCAAAGTAGTTTGTTAACTTACCTATGGTGGTGCCTTGAGAATGACCAACGTAGAAGAGTTGCTCCTGACCAGTTTTGTTCAAGACAAAATATATTGAAGCAGGAAGGTCATACTTAGCCATTTCATCAAAACTAAAGAGGAGAGGGGAATCCATCAGATTTACATATAACATAAAGAAGTAGGATCCATATTAGAATAGAATAACAGAGCTGGAAGGGACCTTGGAGGTATTCTAGTCCAACCCCCTGCTTAGGCAGGAAAACTTACACCACTTCAGACAAATGGTTATCCAATCTCTTCTTAAAAACTTCCAGTGTTGGAGCATTTACAACTTCTGGAGGCAAGTTGTTCCAATTATATTATCGAAGCTGCCACACACTGAAGTATTATCCAGTCAATATGATGGAAAGATAGAATAGAATAGATATTTATTTATATACCGCTCCTCTCCCGAAGGACTCGGAGCGGTGTATAGCCATGCAATTAAAAACATTAAATATACAAAAATTAAAACTAAATTAAATACCCTGGCTGTAAAACAGTTAAAACCCCTACCATAAACCCTAAAATTAAAATAAAATTAAAATACCCAAAACTAAAATCAGCTCAAGCCGGCCTGGTCAAAGGGCCAGGTTTTCAAGACATGCCTGAAGGTCCCCAGGTCCGTGGCTGTCCGTAACTTCGGAGGCAACCCATTCCAGAGGGCAGACGCCCCCACAGAGAAGGCCCTATTCCTCGGGGTCACCAACCGGCACATAGATGCCGACGGCACCTGCAAAAGACCCTCCCTGAGGGAGCGCACCGGACGGTGAGAGGAAACTGGCAGAATGCGGTCTTGTAAATATCTTGGTCCGATGGCATGGAGCGCTTTAAAAGTTAACACTAAAATCTTAAAGCGCACCCGGGAAGCTACCGGCAACCAATGCAGCTTGCGCAGGAGGGGCGTCACATGAGAGAACCTTGACACCCCCACAACCACCCGTGTGGCCGCATTCTGTATCAGTTGAAGCCTCCGGATGCTCCCACTCGGGAGCCCCATGTAGAGGGCGTTACAATAGTCCAGTCAGGAGGTGACCAGGGCATGAGTGACCGTGCGTAAGGCATCCCAATCCAGAAAGGGCCGCATCTGGTGGATCAGGCGAACCTGATAAAACGCCCCCTGGAGATGGCCGTAATGTGATCTTCCAGGGACAGCCGTACATCCAGGAGGACACCCAGATTGCGAGCCCTCTCTGAAGGGGGCAAAATCTCACCCCCAATAGCCAGCGAAGTAACTATCTGGCTATATTGGGACGCCGGAAACCACAGCCACTCAGTCTTGGAAGGGTTGAGTTGGAGCCTGTTACCGCCCATCCAGTTCCGCACGGCCTCCAGACAACGGGACATGACCTCCATAGCATCGTTGGGGTGGCTTGGGGTGGAGATATACAGCTGAATATCATCAGCGTACAAATGACACTTCACCCCAAAACCACGGATGATCTCCCCCAGCGGCTTCACATAAATGTTGAACAAGAGAGGGGAGAGGACCAACCCCTGAGGCATCCCACAATCGAGGGACCTAGAGGTGGACCTCTTCCCCCCTGCCAACACAAATTGCAGGCAGTCGGAGAGGAAGGACGCGAACCACCGCAACACGGTGCCTCCAACCCCAGCCCCCCCAACCGCTGCAATAGGATACTATGGTCGATAGTATCAAAAGCCGCTGATAGGTCTAATAGGACCAGGACAGAGGAATAACCCCTGTCACGGGCCCTCCAGAGATCATCAACCAACGCGACCAATGCTGTTTCAGTACTATGTTCGGGCTTGAAGCCCGATTGGAAGGGTACTGGGGACCCTGACATGCCACCACACTCTCAACAACCTTCGCCACGAAGGGAAGGTTGGAGACAGGACGATAGTTGTTCAAAAGAGTTGGGTCCAGGGAGGGCTTCTTGAGGAGGGGTCGCACCACTGCAGCAAGCCCTCCATCAAAGAAGCGTTAACAATTCCCTGGAGCCAACTCCGCGTCACCTCTCTGGCGGCAGAAACCAGCCAGGAGGGGCAAGGGTCCAATAAACATGTGGTGGCATTCAGCCGCCCCAGCAACCTGTCTATACCTTTGGCGGTCACAGGGTCAAACTTGTCCCAGATAACCATCTCAAGACTCGCCGCGGTCACCTTCCCCGGGACCTCCCAACTAGAGTCCAGCCCGTCCCGAATCTGAGCAATTTTATAGTGCCGAAATTGAGAAAACTCCTCCGCCCTTCCCTGCAAGAGATCCTCCCACGCTCCCGGCCCAAGCCGGGAGCGGGTTACTCTAAACAGAGCGGCGGGTCGATTTTCTGCCGATGCAATAAGGGCGGAGAAGTGAGAACGCTTCCCCACCTCTATCGCCACTAGGTAAGTCCTAATATAGGACTTAACCTGTGTTCGGTCAGACTCGGCATGACTGGCCCTCCAGATGCCCTCCAGACTTCTTTTCTGGCATTTCATCTCCTTCAGCTCCTCCGTAAACCACAGAGCCGAGCGAGATCTCTGCCAGGTCAGAGGTCGCAAAGGCACAACTCGGTCCAGAGCCTCGGCAGCCAGCCTATCCCAGGCGGCTACCAAGTCTGTGGCCGAGTTATGAGCCAGAGTTTCAGGTAATGGCCCAAGCTCCGTCTGGAACCATTCAGGACCCATCAGGCGCCTAGGGCGGAACCATCTCCTCGGCTCCCTGCAATGTGGATTGGCAGTACAGAAGTCTAGTCTAAGGAGAGAATGATCAGACCATGACAAGGGTTTAACAACTATATCCCCTAACTGATCATTCAACCACTGTCCAGAGACAGCATGTGTCCTCCCATGTGAGTGGGTCCAGAAACTAATTGGGTCAGGTCTCGGGCCGCCCCAAAGGATTCACCGAGCGAAGGCAAGTTGAAGTCACCCATAACTAACAGTCTTACCAGATACCAGAGTTAGCTTAGCTTCTTTCCTTACAGTGAAGATATGTCTTGTTTTAAAAGACTACATCAAAGATGAAATAACTATAAAGTGCAATTAACGTTAGCAACGGCAATAAGTATATCTGAGAAACCTCTCTGCATTCTGCAAAAAAGCTTTCA
This sequence comes from Bungarus multicinctus, assembly GCA_023653725.1. Taxonomy (NCBI): domain Eukaryota; kingdom Metazoa; phylum Chordata; class Lepidosauria; order Squamata; family Elapidae; genus Bungarus; species Bungarus multicinctus. The sequence continues at coordinate 76,131,788 of CM042844.1, read as the reverse complement.
AGAATGATGACCAAATTTATACCTCTCTGATTTTTATTTATATAGTCTTCCAATGATTCCATAGTTTGCTTCTCAAGATCCTGCAACCTACCCAAAATAATATAAGCACATGAAGTGTGTGTTTAGGTGTGTGGGTGTGTCTCTCTTTACTTACTTGTTTTTATTAGATATATCATGCACTCTCTTTTATTTCATTTATATTCCACCTTCAGGAGATCGAAGTGGCCTATACACCATTCACTCTTCCCATTTTTCCAAACTACAATATCTTTGATATCTATGCTACGAAACAGCAACTTGCTCAAAAATCTCCACTGATCGTTTATAGCTGGGGATCATCTGGAATCTAGGTCTTTTAATCCAGTGCTTCTCAACCTCAATAACTTTTCAGATTTCTGCAATTCAGCTCTTAGAATTGCCCAATCAGCCTGCTTAGCTCTTTCTTTTGGCATTTTCCCTTCCTTTCTGCAACTTTTTTTTTTTTGTAAACCTGGAGGGTTATAAAGAGAAAGTCTCTTTATAGATTTTTCTTTTTTTAAAAAAAAGTCACCTTTGGGAAAGTGCCACATCAAAAATGTAATTAGCAATGTTCTTAATGAATATAAAAAGGTCAGTTTACATATTATGGATTTTGTGAAGAAGTCATAGACAGTTTCATCCATATAACAGAAAGAAAAGGATAGATAGAGGGGCAAAACCAAACAATTCCTAACGTTTAGCAAATTTGTCTACCTGAACATCCAGAATTCTTTTTGCTTTGTGGTATAGTTGATGTGTTTTTGGGACCAGGTGTTGCCTCTGCTGTTCCCTAACCAAACATCAAAACCAGCATCAGCTAGCACAAAACCCAGGCTGTTGTAATCTAGGTTGGTCACCCAGTTACTGCCATCAGCAAGAAAACCATGTTGCAGAAATACAGCTGGTCTCGGTTCTGAAAGGGAAGCATTTCACACATAGTTAGAAGCAGGACAACAGCATCCTCTCCTAAGGCAAGAAGGTTCATTCCACAGCCGTCTGTACAAATGCCTTTCTTTGAACGACAGCAATGCATAAATACATTGATGCTAATGGAATCTCTCCAAAGAGGTTCTCAAGAGGAGAATTCATGCATGTGTGATTAGGTTCACATATTTATATGCTGTCCGACTCCCAGCAACTCTGGGTGGTTTACAAATGATTTAAAACAGGGGTTCCCATTCCCCGGTCCATCGGCTGACACCGGCATGCCAGAAACTGGGCCGCACACACAAGCGAAGCCCCATCCACAGGATGTAGGCATGTGAAACCACGCCCCCTCTGCTCACCGGAAAAACCTCTCTCCAAGAAACTGGTCTTTGGTGCCTAAAAGGTAGGAGGACCGCTAATTTAAAACAAAGGTACCTCCTTGTGGCCTGACCATTCACAATCCCTCTATCAAACCACCTGATTTTGACCTGCCTCGTTCTATCTAATTGAAACTGAACAGAATTAGGTGTGATACTGGAAGAAGTGACTCTACCCCAGGGCTGTCAAATTAGCAGCCTGCGGGCCAGATACATCACATGCAGGCCACACCCTACCAGCTCCGTAATGGGAAAAAACGTCAAAAAACATCATATGACGATAATGTGACATTGTGAGTTTGGCACCCGTGCTCTACCCTGTATCAGTGGGGATGGAAACATTCCCCTTGTTGCGATTCTGGAGCGAACATTGCGAAATATTAAACATATTATGCAAAATTGCCCATGGATAGCTGGATTGGACATCCAGTTATGAGGCCTCTGCCGAAACTCCATTGAAGTTTTATATACCATTATGTGGACTATGTATATTGTTTACTTCTCTTCTGTGATGCTGTCAGCATATGCTAAATAAAAATTTAAAATATGATAATAAAAATGACAAGGATAAAAGAGGGTAGGGATGGCAGAATAACAAACCAGGTGGAAACATCAACAACAAAAACAACCAAAGTTTAAAGGGCGCCTGGGTGAAGAGCCAGTTCTCTGTCCTCTCAGCATGGTACATAATTCAGCTGAACATATAAATCAATCAACCTGAGAATGGAAGGACGAGGAGGGTGGGCTACAGAAGAATTTTTAAAAGAAAAAAGAAAAATAAAAAATACATAAGAGGTTAAAAAACTAAACAAATCTTTAAATGTTTTAAAAAATAAAATAATAAAAATATGAACGGATTTTATTTGCAAATCATATTATTTTGCTTAATTCTAAACATAGTATTCCAGTGTTGATGCTAGTGATAGATGCCTTAGTAAAGTAGCAGGATAATCTACAAACTAGTCCTAATTGAAATTGATGAAATTGATAAATTTAGTTACCCTTCTATTTATGAAATAACAATTTTATATTTGTACTGACTACATTAAATATTTTGGTATGCCTATACTGAAAGATGTAACTTGATAACATGTAATATAAATAAAATGTAAAAAGAGGTTTAGTAAGATATGGATAGATTGGATTCATCCTTTGGAGAATGGGGAATGCTGACAAAATAAAAATTATTCCCAAATTAATTTAGGTCCCGAGAGAAATTCCTGTTCAAATATATGGGAAATATTTTCAGAAAATAAATTCTTTTTTTAGAAAAAAATTATGGGGTTCTTCAATTCCAAGAATATATTTACACAAGATGCAATTACCAATTAAGGAGGGAGAATTCAATTTTCCAAATCTGGAGCTATATCATCAAAAGTACCTATTCTCAAGTTTTAAATATATGTACTGGAAGCCAACAATTGGTGCTAATGTTTTAATGTTGACGACTTTAGCACATCTAGTTGTGAACTGGATAACTACAAATGGATTCTCCATGCCCTTATTATTGCAAGGATAGAAAAATAAATATATGTCCTCATTTACTCAATGGATTGAAGACCTGACTACACTCACTACTTATGAGAAGACTGCCTATCAATGTAGACTTTGTATGGATAAATATAATGAAATATGGGGCTCACCTGTACAAAGTGCAGTGTTCAAAGCATGATAATTATATAAGTGTAATACATATATGACTGTTTGTTTAGATAATTATATAGAACAGTGTAATTGCTACTGTTGTAATTACTTTATATTTTATTTTTTTTTAAATTTCCTGTTGTATTTTTTTTCACTTTTTAAGTACTTGTTATATACTTTTCCTGATAATGTATATATTTTTGCATTTTCTTTTATTTTTTTCCTCTTTTTCCATTATTTTAAAGTAATAAAAATTACGGAAACCACCAGCATAGTAGGACCCATTCATATCTTTCTTTCTTTTTCTTTTTTCTTTTCTTTTTCTGGGGGGGAGGGGAGCGGGGCTCATTCCATAGATGATCAATGTAAATTTTAGGCCAATAATTCTTCCCACAGGAAATATCAGGAAGTTAAAGTATCTAAACAGATGAATCTTCCCTTTATCTTCCCCTTTTCCACATTCAGCAAAGACAATTCCGCTATTAAAGCTGCCATTTCCTCTATTTTTAAGAAACTGAATATATAGGAATAAAAATAGAAGAATGAGCTTAGCATTCAAATGAGCTCATTTCTACCTTGGTGTAAAACTTGAGCAACTGCTGAGATGGTTGCAAATGACCTCATAGAGCGGCGTTTCCAACGGCCCCCGGAGCGTCGGCGGCTTCGACGGCCTCTGGGGCAGAGGCGCCGTTACGGCATGGCCCCAGCGGCCTCGCGGTGAGCGTGGCGATCCCGGAGCTCCGGGGGCGGCGCTGACTCGGGGGAGCCGTCTGGAGAGCCCTGGATTGGCCTCGTCGGCCTTGTTAAGGCCGCGGAGGCCTCGGAAGATCTGCCGTGGCGGCCCCAGAGCCCCTGAGGGTTACAGAGAGACCTCGATGCCCTCGGTGAGGGATGGCTGTGCGGCGGTTTCAGCAGCCTCGTTCGGGCCGCGGCGGTTCTGGAGGGGCCTGGGCGGCCCCGGAGCGGATTCGTGGCGGCCATGGCGGCCTCGGATCGGACCCGGAGCGGCCTTGGTGGCCCCGATAGCGGCGCGGAGACCGGGGTGCCCGTGGAGCATGTCGGACGAGGAGTGGCGGCTTCGACGCCCTCGAAGGCCTGCTAACGAGATCTGGCGTTGGCCAACGGCACTCTGGGACAACCGGCGGAGCTGTAGGTGTTTCCCCCTCTTCCCTGGGGCCCCCACCGGTGGCAGAGGTGGTGGGCCCGGGAGGGGGGGGGACTGGCTCTGCCCGTGACTCTCCTCCCCCTGGGGGCTCCACCGGTGGCAGAGGTGGAAGGACCGGGGGGACAGGTTGTGCACCCCAGCTTGGCTGGACTTTATCAATCGTGGCCGTGGAACAGCAAGGACTGTGGAGAACATTGCGGGACCACCGTGACGGGGTGGCCGGAGCCACTGAGATATTCGAGGGAAGATCTTTGGGCCCTGAGGGATGTCCCCCTCTCCCGTAAATGGCCTTCAAAGCTCTCCAGAACTTTCCTCGATGAAGGATCCTGGGATCCTGAGAGATGGTGGGGCCGGAGGAACCGGAAGAAGCGCGGGAAACCGGGAGTTTTTAATTTTGTGGTGGGGTTATTTAAAGGGTTGGATGTATCCGGGGCGGGTGTAGGAGACAGCCCACATGGATTTGGGGGCAGCCAGGCCAGCGCGCGCGCCTGGGGGGGCTCGGGGGTTTCCGTGTTGGGGTGGCAGACAGGGGGTGGGATGCCAGGGGCCAATTTCATCAGCACGGTGACTGGGAGGGGTAGATATGCTGGGGGTAGAGGGCCGTATCCGGTTAGGGGATCGCGCTGCCGATATTTGCAAGCGGTAGCGCGCTCCGACCCTCCTCACCCACCCTGCAGTCCTGGCTGTCCGGAGCCTCAGGCCCTGAATACCCGGCTGTTGCTGTGCAATGCCAGGTCCGTGGTTAATAAGGCTCCCCTGATTTGTGATCTGGTACAGGAGGAGGCTGCGTACCTGGTAGGTGTTACCGAAACCTGGTTGGGCCCAGAGGGTGGTGTCCCTCTGGTTGAGATGTGCCCACCAGGTTTCCTTGCATTTCACCAGCCTAGGTCTCAGCGAAGGGGTGGTGGGGTGGCGGTGCTTATTAAAGAGGTCCTTTGTCCTAGGGAGGCCACTGTCCCTCAGACGGCTGGCTGTGAATCTCTTTTTGTGAAGTGGGGACAAGGGGTTCAGATGGACCTTTTGATGGTGTACCTGGCTCCCTGCCACGTCTCATCGGCCCTGCCCGGACTCCTTGAGGTGATAGCCGGGCTGGCGATTGAGACCCCTAGGCTTTTGGTCATGGGGGATTTCAACCTGCCATCGCTCGGTGAAACCTCGGGGATTGCCCAGGAGTTCATGGCTTCCATGACGGCCATGGACCTGACCCAATTAGTTTCCGCTCCCACTCACATAGGAGGACACATGCTGGACCTGTTTTTTGTCTCTGGGCAGTGGTTGAATGACTGTAATTTCGGGGATCTAGTAATTACACCCTTGTCATGGACAGATCATTCCCTTCTTAGACTGGACTTCTGTTCCGCCACCCCCCACCGCAGGGAGGCGGAGTCACGTAGATTGTTCCGCCCCAGGTGCCTGATGGACCCGGAGCGGTTCCAGAGGGAGCTTGGGCCATTTCCTGAGTCTCTGGCTCTCAGCTCGCCTGGAGACCTGGTAGCCACCTGGGATAGGTCGGCTGCCGGGGCTCTGGACCGAGTTGCGCCTCTGCGACCTCTGACCCGGCACAGATCCCACTTGGCTCCATGGTATACCATGGAGGAGCTATGGGAGATGAAGTGCCGGAAAAGACATCTAGAGAGCATTTGGAGGGCGAGCCGTTCTGAGTCTGACCGAACACAGGTAAGATCTTATATTAAGACTTACCTTGTGGCGATAGAGGCGGCGAAATCTTCGTATTTCTCCGCCCTTATTGTGTCGGCAGAAAATCGGCCTGCCGCCCTGTTTAGAGTGACCCGCTCTCTGCTTGAACCGAGAGCGTGGGATGACCTCTTGCAGGGCAGGGTAGAGGAGTTTTCCTGATTTCTGCACGACAAAATCGCTCAGATTCGGGATGGGCTGGACTCCAATTGGATGGTCCCGGGGGAAGTGTCCGGGACAGGTCTTGTGAGTGTTATCTGGGGGGAGTTTGACCCTGTGACCGCTGAGGGCGTGGACAGATTGCTGGGGGGTCTGAATGCCACCACCTGTTTATTGGACCCGTGCCCTTCCTGGTTGGTTTCGACCGCCAGGGAGACAACACGAGGCTGGCTCCAGGGGATTACCAACGCTTCCTTGAGAGAGGGGTCGCTCCCTACCGCCCTGAAGACGGCGGTGGTACGGCCCCTCCTCAAGAGGCCTTCCCTGGACCCAGCTGTTTTAAATAACTATCGTCCAGTCTCCAACCTTCCTTTCATAGCGAAGGTTGTTGAGAGTGTGGTGGCACGTCAGCTCCCCCAGTATCTGGAGGAAGTGACATACCTCGATCCGTTCCAATCGGGTTTCAGGCCTGGGCATAGTACCGAAACAGCATTGGTCGCGTTGGTTGATGATCTCTGGAGGGCCCATGACAGAGGGTTTTCCTCTGTCCTGGTCCTATTAGATCTCTCGGCGGCTTTTGATACTATCGACCATAATATCCTATTGCGACGGTTGGAGGGGTTGGGGATTGGGGGAACTGTCCTTCGATGGTTCTCCTCCTTCCTGTCCGACCGTTCGCAATTTGTGTTGGCGGGAGGGGAGAGGTCCACCTCTAGGCCCCTGGTTTGTGGGGTGCCTCAGGGGTCGGTCCTCTCCCCTCTCTTGTTCAACATTTATGTGAAGCCGCTGGGCGAGATCATCCGTGGTCTTGGGGTGCGGTGTCACCTGTACGGAGATGACACCCAACTGTACATCTCCACCCCAGACCACCCCAACGATGCTGTGGAGGCTATGTCCCGGTGCCTGGAGGCCGTGCAGGACTGGATGGGCGGGAACAGGCTCCGGCTCAACCCATCCAAGACCGAGTGGCTGTGGTTCCCGGCGCCCCGATATAGCCAGCTGTCACCTTCGCTGGTTATTGGGGGGGAAACTTTGCCCCCCACAGAGAGGGCTCGCAATCTGGGCATCCTCCTGGATGTACGGCTGTCGCTAGAACATCATATTGCGGCCATCTCCAGGGGGGCGTTTTACCAGGTCTGCCGGATTTACCGGTTGCGGCCCTTTCTGGATCGGGACGCCCTGCACATGGTCACTCACGCCCTTGTCACCTCTCGTCTGGATTATTGTAATGCTCTCTACATGGGGCTCCCTGTGGGGAGCACCCGGAGACTCCAACTGGTGTAGAATGCGGCCGCGCGGGTGATTATGGGGGCATCACGTAGCTCCCATGTGACGCCTCTCCTGCGCGAGCTGCATTGGTTGCCGGTGGCTTTCCGGGTTCGCTTTAAGGTTCTAGTTTTGACCTTTAAGGCGATCCATGGCATTGGGCCAGGTTATCTGCAGGACCGCATTCTGCCGGTGATCTCCAGACGACCGGTGCGTTCTCACAGGGAGGGCCTTCTCCGGGTACCGTCGGCTGCTATGTGTCGTCTGGCGGCCCCCAGGAGTAGGGCCTTCTCTGTGGGGGCCCCTGCCCTCTGGAATACTCTGCCACCTGAGTTACGCACCAGCACGGACCTGAAGGCCTTCAGGCGCGCTTTGAAGACCTGGCTCTTTGAGCAGGCTGGCCTGGGCTGAGATAGTTTTAATTGTCTCCTTAATTTGGTTTTAACTGGGTTTTTAATTTAGGGGGGAGGGTTGTCTTAATCTGAACAGCCACTATTTAATTTCTTTTTAACTTTGTATTGTTCGGGGTTTGATTTGGCTGTACACCGCCCTGAGTCCCTCGGGAGAAGGGCGGTATATAAATGTTAATAATAAATAAATAAATAGAAAAGAATTGGGGGTGGGGGGGTGGGCTGCTTTTTATACTGTACGGAGAAGCAGGAAAACTCAAGAAGGCAAATGGGCCCCAAAGCTTGACATCACTGATGGAGATATCCAACCTCAAAACAAGAACGGTGATTTCCTGCTGCGTTACATTTGTTTAATTTCCCACGCTTTTGGAAAGCTGAGAGACCTTGCAATTTGAAGCATTATGGTAGCAATATTAGAATTATTATTTTTTTTATTAAATTTATATGACACTCATCTCACTATCTAGAATAGAAGAGTTGGAAGGGATTTGGAGGTCTTATAGTCCAGCCCCCTGCTTAGGCAGGAAACCTTACACCACTTCAGACAAATGGTTGTCCAATCTCTTTTTAAAAACTTCCAGTGTTGGAGCATTCACAACTTCCTGAGGCAAGTTGTTTCACCGATATTCCACAGGAAATTTCTTCACAGTTCTAGGTTGCTTCTCTCCTTGATTAGTTTCCATCCGCTGTTTCTTTGTCTTGCCTTCAGGTGTTTTGGAGAATAGCTTGACCCCCTTCTTCTTTGTGGCAACTCCTAAGATATTGAAATACTACTATTATGTCACCCCTAGTCCTTCTTTTGATTAAATCTGTTGCCTAGACCAGTGGTCGCCAACCAGTGGGCCAGGGACCACTGGTGGTCTGCGATAAAATTTTGGTGGTCTGCAGAGAAATGTCAACCCCAAAGCATCACAAAGCAATTAATCCAGGCTGCACGGGAACACAAGGCTGCGCCGCTCACATGGTCTGTGGGAAAACAAGGCTTGCATTGTGAACAATATGAGGTAGTGAGAGGGGGGGAAGGGCGGAGGAGGGGAACTTGCCCCACTCACCCCATGCGCCTCACCTGGCTACTGGGCTGCTTTTTTCCACTTCTTTCTTCTTCTGCTTTTGGCTGCACAGAAAGAAAGCAGTAGAAGTTTCTTTCTCTCCCCCAAACTCTGCCAGAAATGAGTCTTTGGGATCCTGCAAGCCATCCTGCTCGAAATGGCTGCACTGGCAAAGACTCATTTCTGGCGGAGTTTGGGGGAGAGAAAGAAAGACTTCTGCTGCTTTCCTTGCATGAAGCCAAAAGTCTCCCCCCCCCCCCCCCCGAGAACGGAGCTGGAGACGGTATCCTGCAATCCCAAATAAAGAATGATTGATTAGTAGGAAAACGGGGTGGGGAATTTTCCTGCAGACTTTTTTCCTGCAGCCACCGTCGGTCAAAATTCCTATTAGTGGTCTGTGGGAATTAAAATGATGAGTTTGGTGGTCTCTAAGGTCCAAAAGGTTGGTGACCCCTGGCCTAGACCACAATTACTAACCTCCAAAGCCAAACATTGCCCAATAAATTGTGTCTGTGAAAGCTTATGCAATACAGATAATCCTTAATTTACAATCACAATTGAACCCAAATTTTATGTTGTTTTTTTTGTAAAATTTTTTTTTATTTTTTCACATTCCAAAAACATCTTTTTTTAGTGAACAGCATGATTCCGGGTTTTCACATTTTCATACAAACATGACCTTGGTTACATATTAATCTTTCACATTTGATTTCATATCCTATTATTACATTACATATTTTCTATAAATTTTCTCAAGTACTTTTCTCAAACTTATATATTTTCTATTCATTTCTTAACCTATTTCTTTTTACTTTAAATAATTCTCAAATCTTCATATTCATTATACTTCATACTTTTATCTGTCAGGTTTGCAATTTCATTGCATATTCTTATTTCATCATTTCAAAAATTCCATCTTAATTCAAACAATTCAAAAAATTTCCCCCACAATTACCAATTTGAGTGTACCACCCCTTTACCTTATACATCATTTAATTAACTCCTCTTTAATTCCCAATAATAATTTGACTTTTTAATTATCACCTTAAAAATTAATAACAATAATCTCCTAACAACTAAGTAACACATATGCATTTTAGGTCACATGCTGCATGGCACTTTCCCCTTCAGTTACATCAAATCATTTATAGTTTCAAAAAAATTAATCTATTCAACTGATCATAAAAACTGATGTTAATCTCTTTATAGCAATCCTCGTAATTCGTTTCAACTATATTCTTGAATTCATTAAACATAGTTAATATACTTATCCTAGTTTCTCTTTTTCACATTTATTCCATTTATCTCTGTATATAATTTAACAAAAAATGAGTATTCTGATAACAAGAAAACATCAGTTCCAATCTTTTCATTTTAAAAATCTATATTTTCCTACCTAAGTAATTTATTACTTCAAATACATTTATAATACATCACATTACCTTGCAGAATCCCCTTTCTTAATCCTTATCTAACCATTATCTCTATGTCTTTTAAATAAACAATTTCTTTTCATTTTTGTTTGATTTCCATATCTCTGTATTTCCTGGTTCTTTTTCTTATTACTTCTTTTTTCCTTCATTTTTTTCTCTCTTTTTCTTACTCCAGTTTTTATCCCCCTCCCTCTTTAAAGCTTTCTTCTGCAATTCCCTTTTCTGCTGTTTCCTTTTACTTTGTTTGGCTTTCAAAACATTCCCCTTTTTAGTTGTCTCCTCAAATCTCCAAGTTTTAATTCCCATTCTTTTCCCCTTTGCTTTAATGTTCATTGCTCCAATTGTTCATTGAAGATGGCCTCTTCTTTAATCAGCTCCTCTCTTTCTGGCACTCCTTGTTGTTCTTCATACTCCAGAATTTCCATTTCAATGATTGTAAGGCAGGACAGCACGATTCACCTCTTTCATGCAACATTTCTTTTATGTTTCTTAGTTCCATTTTTAATTCCAAAAAAAGTTCTGCCATTTTTAGACACTTCTTCACATCTCTTTCTTTACTCTTTAAGTCCAAATCGATTGTCCAGTAATTTAATTCGACCAGTGTCTTTGATATTTATTTCCAACGATCAGTTTTTATTAATTCCTCTTTAAGTTTTTCCCAGATTCATCAAATAGTCCAATATCCATAAATTTAAGTTTCTGCCAAGATCACCAAACAGTCCCAGAGTAATTCTTCCTGCTTCTTTTATTTTAATGTTCTGTATTTCCACTTTCTACTTTCCAGGGTTTCTATTTTATTGTAGCAAAGTTTCTCTTATTTTGTGTCAAATTCGACTTTTAAAAAGCCAGGCGTTTTTTTTAGAGTCACTAAAATTTTCTTTTACCACTAGGTGGCACACTCTGTTATATCCAAATTTCGCCGTTCCCCCCCCCCCCAACTTTCTCTTCTCTATTTAGGGCTTTTAAATTTCAAAAATCCAATAAGTCCAAATATCAAGTTACTGATTTTTTTTGACACATTCAAATTCACTTTAATTATGCCTATTTACTGCCAAAATCATATAATTTATCCAACTTGAACAGGTATTTTCTTCTGGCTTCCTCCTTTCAAAGTTCAAAGCCAATTTCAGCTGTCAAATTTTTTTCCCCCACGTTCTCTGGTCGCTACTTTTACTATCTTTCTTAAAAATTTCTTAGAGTCTTAATTATGTCCAAATGTTGCGCCTGGTTAGCCCAGTTTTCACACTGTCCTCTTCTTCACCGCTCCAGCACAATCTTTGCCTTGGTTAGCTCTTCCTCTTCAGGGTGGCCATATTTGACCACCGCTCCCAAATTTCTGTTGTTAACTGAGACATTTGTTAAGAGAGTTTTGCCCCATTTTACGATCTTTCTTGCCATAGTTGTGTGAATCACTGCAGTTAATAAGTTAGTAACCAGGTTGTTAAGTGAATCTTAACATTGAGTTTGCTTGTCAGAAGGTTGCAAAAGGTGATCACAGGACCTTGGGACACAGCAACGGTCATAAGTATGAACCAACTGCCAAGCATCAGAATTTTGATCCCATGACCATATGGGGATGCTTCAAAGGTCATAACTGCGAAAAACGGTCATAATGTTACTATTTTCAGTGCTGTTGTACCTTTGAAAGGTCACTAAATGAATTGTTGTAAGTCAAGGACTAGCTGTATTGAGAGATGTTTCTTTCAGTGTTTAGGAAAGATTCTATCTTCTATAAACCCCGGCAGTGTTTTAATGAATCTTTTATGTGCAAAATTGATTTCCATTAGATTAGAGGACATTTTTCTTTGAATTATATCCTAGGGTGGAATTTTCATTTGAATGTATGTCCTGTCATTTCTCAGAGGCTGTCCATGATTATTTTGGATTGGACAGGGAAGCATTCATAACACCAATCAGATGGTTGCTGAAACTTAGTACATCAAAATATCCCGAGCATTCTTTCCAAAATTATATCCATCCTAAATTAACCAAATTCATTAGAAGGAACCACTTCCAACCATTTTTGCTCCATCCCTTGGGAGTCACGGGCTCTGAATGTTAGACACATTCTCCAAGTCAGCAGTCCCCAACCTTTAGGGCACCAGGGACCAGTTCTGTGGAGGAAGATTTTTTCCATGGACTGGAGGGGCTATGGTTTCATGTGCTACCTGCATCCCACAGATGGGGCTTATTTGCACGGCCCAGTTGCTGGCATGCTGGGGCCCAGTGCAGGTCCACAAGCCGGGGTTGGGGATCCCTGTTCTAAGTTAGCCCATTTGAGGTACCTCGGTTCAAAAATTATTGCTTTCTGATGCATTGGTTCAGTTAAGGGCCATGACAACAAGATTTGCAACAAGATTTTTATATCTTGTCTCTCCTTTATATCTTGTCTCTCCTCTGACTGTCTCTCCTTTTGTGTTTAGTCAGCTAGATTAATGAACAAGATTTTAGTGGTTGCAGTATTTGAATTTAACAGATGACCATAATACTGCCCATCATATTGTATCATAAATTTTTGAAAAAGTTTTTATATGATTTATATCCAACATTTATTTCGTTAGCTCTAGATCTAGAAGGCACTGTTATATCGTTCTGCAGTTAGGGCTCTATTAGACACAAAGATCAGCACTAAGTAGAATTCCGGCCATTAAATTTCAACAGTTCACAAGAATCTCTTGGGCCAATGCCCTTACTGAACTGAGCAGAGTAATTAAGCAAATTAAAATATATTGGGAATAGGAAACAATTGTTTTAACAAGGACAGACAATATTTATAATGGATTTATATACTTTCATAATACTCTATTATCTGTTTACAAACATATACTCACCCTTGGTTTTCTGACTTATTTTTCCATAAGGAATTCTATTAAGACCTAGGTAATATCCATCATCTGTCACCACCTCATATTCCTCACTGGGATATCCTCTGAATAAAATAATTTCACTCTAAAAGAGAAACAAATCAAACATAGCGTTGTTCATTATTAAGTTATTCTATAGCGCCTAGGTCAGCCTTTTAATGTTCTCACAATGTTTTGGACCGCTATTCCTAGTATTGCAAATTTTTAGCAACACTAGCTAGGAATTTTGGAGTTTGTTTGCTTAAATTATCTACAGAGGCTTGAAAAGGCTGGTCTAGATATTTTATTAGTCTTATATAAACACAAATCATTTAAAAAGCAAATTCTATATATCAAAGAATGAAAAAAAGTCACAAAGGTTTTATGGTAAACATAAAAAAGTTCATTTAATATTACAGTTATTGCTTGCAACCGTCAGATGACCGTTGAACCAAAACAAAGCAATAAAACTGACATAATTCATCTTGTATCTGATCTGTAGCTTGGGCAACTATCAACCTGCTTCAGTGTTCACAGTTGCTTAACAATGGTTTAGCAACTGCAAAGAAGTAACGCCCAAATGCTACTCTATATACCTACTTGTAGTTTGAATGTGGTAAATCCTGACAGGGCTCAAGGTTGACTCAGGCTTCCATACTTCCAAGGTCGGAAAATGAGGACCCAGAATGTTGAGGACAATATGCTGCCATTGTGAACCGCCCAGAGAGTATTATGGTGCTTTACACAGAGTGCCACTGTCAATGGTCCAACTATTAGACACAAACACTCTAGGAAACTTCAAAACTCCCAAAGTGAAACCTTTGAGTACACCATTTTGGCACTGAGGAATTAAAACCTATTCTCTATGTTTTTCCCCGTGCAACGCTGCATAGGTAAACATTGGATTTACGTTCCTCCCACCCATCATGATCACATTGTCCAATAATGAATAAGGCTTTTGTTTTGTCTTTGTCGGACACCTGCAGTAGTGACCTTGGTATGTCTCAGTTTACACGATCTATTCTTTGAGTGTCTGAATTCTCATCAATCCCTCCCCCCAGTTCTTTGGTAAGTTGAATAGTGATAAGTGGTTAACTGGTTCAAAAGCGATTCAAACTTGACCACGATTATTACTCTATTGCTATTGATCGACACAAATGTCATAGATAGCCATGTATACATACAAATGTATTTTCTGTATTACTGTAACAAGAGCCACTCTTTAAAAGCATTCAAAAGTAACTACTGGTGCCAAATGTGACAACTACTCTACAAAAATGTCTATATTGAAAGATTTGCTGCCCTTTTTAGGCAGGGCTTTTGTTAATTTCAGTAGCAATTTTATAGTCTCTTCTTAACTCAATAGCGTCTGTCATTTTAATTCATTTTTTTTAAGTTAGCCATTTTGATACTTGATAGAATAGGAAGGCAAAGTATATATGAATTAAAATCAGGAATCAGAAATCAACCCTTCACACAAACTAGAGAAAATCTAACCAGGTATCCGACTCCAATGTTTTAATGAACTATTTCCCCCAGCCTTATTTTAGTACTGGAAGGTTTTAGCTCGTTCCTTGAAAACCTTTTCTTTAAAGCTTAGCAATTGGGGTAAATAACATTTTGGCGATCAACCTTTAATAGTTATGAAGGGTTAAGGAAGGCAATTGGTAGGATGTCAATGCAAAAGACATAAAGTTAAACTCAGGGGTTTAGGCAGATCCAGGAGAAGGTGGATATGACAGTAAGAACAAAGCACGGACTATTTTTATGTATACTGCATGTTGAGTGGGACCTTCAACCACATTATCATGCCCACCATCTTAAACTTTCTGTCTGCAGCCTGAAGATAATCCTGAAGAACTGCACATGTACAGTGACCATATGTCCTTTATTATAAAAAAACTCAGTCCTTTATTTCAGAAAGCTGTCCATCAGATTTAATTCAATTATTTATTTTCTTGGTTTTCTTCTAGAATTTTCCTTTGTAAAGCAAGTGATAAAAATAAGCAATTATTTTTGTTTTTTGAACCTTATGAATTTCTTTCAGATTTGTTCTTTTTTCAGATTGATCCTTTATTGGTTTCAAGAAAATATAATCCAGTAGAATTTTTTTCCTTCTTTTGGAGAAAGCTTGTAATTAGACCGCCTTACATTTTAGGGCTAATTTCTATCTTTCTGCTCACTCAAAATACCTAGAGAGGTTGGAAAACGCAGGTCTACAAATTTTATTTTTACTTATATAAAAACATATAAAACAGCAAATTCAATGTACAAAAGGATAGGGAAAAATCACAATGTTTTGCAATATTAAAAAATTCTATTAATATGCAAATCAGCAACATCATATGATTGTTGAACAAAAACTAAGCAATAAAGCTGAAGCAATTCATCTCTGTATTTGACCAATAGCTTTGGCAACCATCAACATGCTTCACAGTTGACTAATGTTTAGCAACTGCAGAGAGGCAGTGTCCAAATGCCACTCTGTGTACCTATTGTACAAGACAGATACAATGGGAGTCATATATACATCCAATCACGTTGTCAAGATTTACCGTCCCTGCTCTATGGGTGCAGACTTCCATGTGGGTATAACATCCATTGTGAACACACTGACTTTCGGCTTACAATGAAAATCAGGAACATTCCATCAGATGAAAAAAAAGAATCAGGACCATACATTAGGTGGCAGTTCAAAAATTTTATTGCTGAAATCTATTCACAAGAATCTAGGCAATCAATGGATAATACTAAGTTGGCATTAGATATGAGTCAACCAGTGGTGGAATTCAAAATTTTTTACTACCAGTTCTGTGGGCGTGGCTTATTTGGTAGGCGTGGCTTGGTAGTCATGTGGCTTGGTGGGCGTGGCTAACCCGCCATCACTCATGTCAAGGGGTTCCTTCCTTCCCAGCCACTCCTTGTTACCCCCAACCTCAATATATCTATTGTTCTGTAAAAAAAAAATCACCTTTTTTCAACTTTATTATCTGCATCCACATACTATAGATGTACTTTTATGGACCACTGAAAGGAGGAAATGGCTCACATGCTTTGTCCAAGAGTGTGACAGGCAGGTCACAAAACAGGGTTTTGAGGGGTTGCCACAAGAAGTGGGGGGCAATGTATTTTCCAAAGCAGCAGAAGGCAAAACAGAAGAAGCAATGGATCGAAACTGAACAAAGAAGAAACTAAGGAGAAATTTCCTGATAGTGAGAACAACTAACCAGTGGAATTGCTTGTCTCCAGAAGTTCTGGACGCTCCAACACTGGAGGTTTTCAAGAAGAGACAGGACAACCATTTCTCTGAAATGGTATAGGGCAGGCAACCTTGGCAACTTTAAGACTTGTAGACTTCAACTCCCAAAATTCTGGGGGGAATTCTGGGAATTGAAGTCTAGAAGTCTTAAAGATGCTAAGGTTGGAGACCCCTGGTATAGGGTCCCTCCAAAGATTATTCTGCCTTTGCCTGGCTCTCCACTCAGACTTGGCATCCTCAGTTTTCCTGCCTGAGCAGAAGGTTTGGACTAGAAGATCCTTCTCTCTCATTCCCTTTTTCTCTTTCCCTTTTTTTCCCCTCTCTCTCTCAAAGCCACGGCTACCCAAGTGCTCTTCCCTATCTTCCCCTTCTCTCCCCCCCCTGCCATCACCCTTACCTTTTCAGGCCAGGTGAGGGAGGGGAGGGTGAGGGGCAGGAGGACCAGCCATTGCAGGCATATCGGGACAAAGGAGAAGCCCCAGGACATCTGCCCGCCCACCTGCTGGCTGGCTGAGCCAGGCTGGGCTGGAAGAGGCGTGTCAGCCGATAGAAGGCAGAAAATGTGCTCCGGGAGGGCAGGCAGGCAGGTGGATGTCCCAGGGCTGTTGCACATGTGTACTGCATGTGTAGCAGCTGCACACGCAGTGCGCATGTGCAGCAGCCCTGGGACATCCGCCTGAGCTGCGCCATGGCACCACATGGTTGGGAAAGCCAGGAGAGTGAACAGGACAAGCAGGCAACCGGGCGACCCGGTTCGGGGGCGTAGTAGCCAGGGGTCGCTACCAGTTCTGCGATCCATGGCAAATCACCACTACAGGTTCTCCCGAATAGGTGAGAACTGGTTGAATACCACCTCTGGAGTCAACAGAATTCAGGGAGTGTTGGATTGTTTATGGCAATCTAACAACTCCAGACTGATAACTCTTTTAACACCATCCCCAGTGAGGCACGTCAAATTTTTCAAACATTAGGAGTGTTCAAAAGTTGTAACATGCTTTGAGAATTGTAAAGATATTTTGGTTACTTTAATATAATTTAGATCTGTTTGATAAGTAACTACATAAATATCATAATTTTTTAACGTTTTGTTTCATTTGGCTCTGCCTCTTCTGCTACATGTTTGCCCTTTTGTATATGTATCTCACACTCAGCTCAGCATGCCTTTTACAAATAAAGCATTTTATTGTACTATTTTGCTTTATTTATTATAAACTGTTCCAACTGGGGGAAATTTGCTTAAGAGCACAGTGTCATGTTTTTCCCCTGCAGTCCAAATTTTCAGTGAAGATAAAACTTCATGAAAAGATTCATCACAGAATTAATATGCAGTACCAATCACTGAAACGGTCTGAAATTGAAGTGATAATAGTAACAACTTACAATGTTCATGGATGTTTCTGGATTCAAACCACTTTTTCTCCTGTCAAGCATTGCTGAATTTACCAGGCCTTGGAACAAGCTCACTACAATTATTAGCAGCCACATCTTATCTCTACCAAAAAAAAAGAGAGAGAGGTCATCTCCTCAGCACAAATATGCAAGTCTATCCCACCACAAACATTGTACAGTAATAATGAACTTCCTCTAACACCTACATTAAGACTGTGAAGTTGCAGCTCTGTTATGTTCTAAAGAGAAATATGAGTTAAAAGCAGCTTAAACTAATTTACACTCAGCTGATACTCAGAGCTGTGACAAAAAAAAACCCAGAACAGAACCCTAGAACAGAAAAATCCGAGAACAGAAAAAAATGCTCCACTATCGTTAGAGGCTGTGGAATTCTAGGAATTAAAATCCACACCTATTATTATTATTACCTTTATTGTCAAAGTACATGTGTACAATGAGATTGGTTGAGCCACCCTTCATGCAACCCCCTCCCCAACACAACTCAGTGAGGTCAGAAGTCCCTAACCGAGTCCAATCTTATTACATTATGTGACCTTGTTGCACAACATGCCAGCCCCACAAGTCTATCATACTATGTTGACATGAAGTTATTTTCCGTTCAGAAGTCTGACAGCCCACAGGTAGAAACTGTTCTTCAGCCTGTTGGTGCAGCTGGCTATGCTTCTGTATCTCCTACCCGATAGTAGGAGAGTGAAAAAGTGCTGACCAGGGTGTGAGTCATCCCTGAGAGTCATTCCCCAGTTAAAGTTGCTGAGATTGAAAAAACATTGAACTAAAATATTCCCATTACTTCTTTTGCCTCTGGTCAATCTCCACAATAATTGGCTTTAATAGAACTAGTTGCCCTCATTAATCTCTGACAGGGAGACAATCAGTAAATTAATCCTTGTGCATTTTCATCTTAGGCCAGAGGGATCAGTTTGGGCACCAGGGATGGGTTATGAGGAGAATGGTTTTTCTACGGACTGTAGGGGGCATGGTTTTGAGTGCTGCCTGCATCCCACAGATGGGGCTTCGCTTGTTTGCTTGGCCCAGTTTCTAGCATGAAGTGGCCCCATGGACCGGGGGAGTTAGAGACCCCTGATCTAGGCCATAAGGTACATCATTACCTCAACAGCTTTCTTTCTTGGTTTTATATCTTGTTTTCCTCATGGAACTCAACTCAACTGTGTAATTTACACAGCACTCCTTTCTCTGATTTTTCCCTACAACTACCCTTTGAGGTACGCTTGGCTGATTGATCTAGTTACCCAAGAAATTTCCATGGTTGAAGGTGGACTGGAATCAGCATCGCCTGGTTCTACTAATACACCATAACTACTACACCACAGTGCAGTACTATCATTTCAAAGCAATAAACATATTGCGTATACATACATATCATCTCAATGACTGCTACCAGTTTCCAGTTACCGGATATTAAAAGTTAAGGGAGGGTACGGACATTAACATCACCACAAATCCATGTTACTTATTTAAACATTTGCAAATGTTGAGTTTTCAATGTATGTATCAAAAACTGAAGTTGCCAGGAATACAAGATCAATATCAGAACAGATAAATAGGCTTCTACATGTTGAAAATCTAGTTGGCTAGCTTGGCTGAATTTTTAAAAGATAAATAAAGTTGGATCTAACTACATGGACACGAGACCATTAGGAAACCTCAGGGATGAATGTTAGACCGGGAAGTTAAAAACCCAGCAAAAAAAAAGCAAAAACTATTTTTACATCGTTATAAAGTATCTCATTAATCAACAATAATGGAACTATTCTGCTTGCACAATTTCCAATATCTGGTTACTCCTGTTTACTGTGCTACAGAGATTTTTGATCTGACCCAGCCTGGTCCTTGTACTTTCTTTTTAAGTCTATATAGAAATTAAAAGTTCACATCTCAAATTCTAATAATCACATACAGCACCATTTATACACTGGAGGGAGGAGGCAAGATTGCTCAGAAAAATCTCCACATTTGTAAAAGAAAAACCTGCCCCTCCCAAAAGGAGGCAATTAAATGGAGCAGTGTAGGACTCCAAAAATAACTCAAGACACAGTAGATGTGAAAAGACTCAAGAAGAGGCTTTTAAGAGAGAGAGAAAAAAAGAATACAACTGGAGCAGGAATGAAGCTCAATCACCAGTACCTGTGGAGTTTTTCAGAAGATAAAATAGAAACAAGTAAAACACTTGTTCATTCCTTATTCAAAGAAGATGTCTTTCAATGGTGGAGCTACCTTTCCCCCAGAAGGCCTGTTCCTTTTTTTTTTTTTGGGGGGGGGGAGGGGGGTATTAGGAGGCAGCATTTCACAAGTCTCATGACAGGCTACACAATTCACCTACCTCCATAAAAATCACTTCCCTATCACTGCTGAAAATGGAAAATATATTAAAAAGGGGAAGCCAAAGGATTCTGATTGAGACACACTGTTCTCCTTCTGCAATAAAAACTTCTCAAGACCAGAGTTAGAAGTTGCAAACAAAACAGTTCTGACTTTAAAAGTAAGTCTGACCTTAAAAATATTTTCAGAATTATAATTTTACATCCTTTCAACTTTATGCATTCAATACTAGTCTTCAACTGCTGTCTTGAGCTGTACAGACCCTGCACGTAAGAAGCTTTTTCGGTAGGGAAGAGTCTGAGAGTTGGATGGATGCACACACACCTTCAGCAAGGTTTAACCTGCCCTTTTTCTCTTCTCATCCAAGAAGCTTTTTCAGCTCAGCCAGGACAGTGAGGAATGGAAAGATTTATATTCCTTGCAGACAGCTGGTCTCCTATGCAGATCACCAGCTGTCTGCAAGGAATATCAATCCTCCCATTCCTCGCTGTCCTGGCAGAGCTGAAGAAGCTGCTTGGATTATAAGAGAAATGTCTTCAAAAGAAAAAAACAAGAAAGTCCAGCTGCCTCCTGAAAAAAGCACCTTTGGGACATGCCACATTAAGTTTCTTAACCTCCCCAAAGAAGGCACTTAATGACATTTGAAGAGCCACCAATCCGAGGGAAAACACGTTTCCCAACCACCCTTCCCACACCCGACTTTCTTGGGAAGCTTCACGGGATCACCAACATATGCAATGATTTGATCAGGGCTTTCCCTCGAGTCACGCCCTGGTACCCTGCAGCGTTGAGTATCTCATGGGCCGCTTCCCCAACATGTTCCATTACAACTCCCAGAATCCCCAGCCCAGAACAAGATGCGCCATCATCCCAAAGACTACTCCCAGTCGTTCCTTAAATAAGGGTCCCTGCAATATCCTTCTAGGCTTCCCGACTCAGGCTAAAGGGAGGAAAAGAGCAGCAAGGAACTCACCGGGAAGCGAGGGGAATGCGAAGGCAGAGAAGGAGAAACCTCGCCCGCACTGACACCGGGGTTTTTTTAGCGCTCCGCCCCGGCATGCAGCGCAGCTAAACCACGCGTCTGAGCTATGCGTGTTGGCCAATCAGCGTTCCCGGGGAGAAAGTACGCCCCACCCCTCACATCCACAACAGGGACCGGAGTGGAGCTGGGAGCGAAGTGCGAGTGAGACTCGTGTGACTGGTATTATATTTGCGCCTCGCTTCCTTTCTTGCCGTTTTTACGCTTCGCTGACGCTCTCGCGCGCAGGGCGGCTGGTGCTAAAGGGCTTCTCGGAAGCGACGGGACGTTTCTCTCTGACGAGGCTTCTGCGAACAGATGGAAAGAGGGCAGCCGCTGCCTGCGCTCTGCAGCTGGGCCTTCAGCAACCAAGAGAGCGGCTGGCTCTCTCCGGGTGGGCGCAAGAGGCTGCCACCCGCCCCGTGGCCCTGCCTGAACATACGGGCAGATCCTTCAGTGACCGTTCAAAATTACAACTTGGCACTGAAAGAAGTGACTTGTGATCATTTTTTGCACTTACAACCTTAGTAGCATGGCTCTCACGATCTCGGGATCAAAAATAGGGAAGTTTAATAACCGTTGTAAGAAGTAATGCAAACACGTGCTGGAGAATGAAATATTTTGAGGAATATTAAAGAGGCAGAATATTATCAGAAAAATAATGTAATAAACTATCCCCTGGTAGTCCATTTTATTACAATTCAGTAAAAAAATTACTCAATATACTTCTGTAATTCCAATGACTCAATATTTAAACACTCCCACTGACTTATCAATAAACTTAATCATTCTCATAGTTATGTCTCCAAATCTAAATTTATAATTTTTAAAATTCTGTAATATTTTATAGAGTATTAATATTCCAATTGTTTGTCTTCCCAATTGTCCAAATTTTTAAAGTCTTACTTAATTTTCTTTCTTTAATAGTCCAAATCCAAGTCCTTGGTCTTTCGTCTTTTAAATCTTCAAAAATAATGTGAAACTCAAAATATCCAAATTGCTTTCTGAGATAGAGTCAAAGTCAGACCGCTTTTCCAGCTTTATTTGTTTCTGCTCATATGTGTATTAGACATGGAGTCACCAACCTTTTGGACCTCAGGGGCCACCAAACTCATAATTTTAAATCCCATGGACCAGAGGCCCTGAAAAATCCCAAAAAAAGTCTGCAGGAAAATTCCCCACCCCGTTTTCCTACCGATTGATCATTCTTTATTTGGTATTGCAGGATACCGTCTCCAGCTCCATTGTGAGACTTGTTGCACTGGCACAGCCTCTTGGAGGAGGATGCCTTGCAGGGTCCCAAAGATTCATTCTGGAGGAGTTTGGGGGAGAGAAAGAAAGAGTTTTGCTGCTTTCCTTGCATGCAGCCAAAAGCAGAAGTGGAAAGAAGCAGCCCAGTGGCTAAGCCAGGCCATGTGGGCAGCGCAGCCTTGTGTTCCCACGCAGCCTGGATTAATTGCTTTGAGAAGTGCTTTGGGGGTGACATTTCTCCCAAATATTTTGAGGTATATTAAAAAGGCAGAATATTATATTTCCCCAAAGGGGAAAAATCTTAATAAAGGCAGAAGGCAGCCCCAACAGTATCCAGCAGATGACTGAAGTTTTTAGAGATGAACATTTTGGGCCCATTAAGAAACCCCCTCAAACTATTCCCAAACAAAACACCTTCAACTCCAGATGATGGGAGTAAGAATTTACATGCCTCATCCAAATTCTAAGAACAGTACATGATGTTTCGGATATAATAGAATTAACCTACCACCTTTAGAATAGCAAAGGACACAAGGCTCACTACATTGCACAACCCCCTAGGAGTATTTCAGACATTATACAACCCTCTGCAGCATCTTACAACCCTATAGAAAACCATGTGC
The DNA here is from genome assembly GCA_023653725.1 of Bungarus multicinctus. Lineage (NCBI taxonomy): Eukaryota > Metazoa > Chordata > Lepidosauria > Squamata > Elapidae > Bungarus > Bungarus multicinctus. Next base: position 76,108,901 of record CM042844.1, on the reverse strand, counting down.
TTCTCAAACCAATTTGTCAGCTGTCCTAGAACTACATGATGTTGTTGGGTCTGCTCATCAATAAGCAGAGTCCTTTCCAAACAACCTCCATTTTATTCCAGCGCCTTTCTCCTGGCTTGGAACTAGAGCAGATTTTTCTTCCAACATGTGTTACTAACTTACTAACTGCAGTGATTCTCTGAACAGCTATGGCAAGAAAGATCACAAAATGGAGGGAAACTCATTTAACAAATGTCTCGCTAAGAACAGAAATTTTTGGCTCAGTTGTGGTCGTACCTGTATTTCTGATCTAGATTATTTGTTATATTTGCAATTATATTAATTGCAAAAGCCCAGTTCTTGTCATGCCTTGAAGACAAGTCTTTATACAGTGTCACAAGTTTTTTTTAAAGTGTATTCCAGTCAGTGGGCTCCAAAATACGAGAACCAACACAACAAGGGCTCTTAGGCAAGACACACAAAAGCATTACCAGGCTATTATGCACTGTTCACTTACTCTACTTTTTCCCACTGCTCCTTCTCCTCCTCAAACTCTCCCTTGTGAGTCCTATTGTTGGAGGACAGTATTTGTTTTGGATGCTTTATTTCCACAAACACACAAAAAACACTCCTAGCTGTCTTTCTCTTCAGCTTTTATAGAAAACAGTTGCTCTGCTGGCAAGGCCAAGCCTTAAAGCAGGGATGTCAATTTTAAGGCCTGTGGGCTGCATCTGTCCCATGAGGTGGTTAGATCTGGTCCATAGCACTGCCCCAGAAATAGAAGGATCGGCCTGCGGTGCCTTGGTCCAGCCCAGGATGACCAGGCGCTGATCTACAACCTAGTGGCAGCCATCCAGGCCAGATTGTGGACAGCTTTAGATCTGCGGTGGCGCCTTGGTCCCCCCTTGGTGTGTGAACAGGAGGCGGCAAGCATACGGGGTGGGGGGGAGGGCTGGCGTCCCTGGGGACTGCGTTCTGAGTGCTTCCTTACACCCAGGACACCAGCGCTTGCCACCTTCTGCACGCACACCAAAGGAGAATGAAGAGGAAAGGAAAAGGAAGGAGAGAGGGAGGGAGAGAGAGAAGGGGGAGGGAAGGAAGGAATAAATAAATCATGATATATACAAATATATAATCATCATATGCAAAACAAAAGGGAGTATATATTGTTTGTAAAATGCTTAGCCTAAAATACATGTAACTGGAAAAATTATAAGCTGTCTTTAAAAAAACATGTAAAAAGGTAAAAAGCAAAATGTTAAACCACAAGCCTGGCAAGCAAGGTGCCAGCTGTTAACTCCAAACTGGGAACAAAAGGAGCTATAGAGCTTATGCTAAGTAGATTAAAACTGTGAAGCTTTAAACAGGAAAAGGGGAGGGGGGAGATAGATTGAGTGCTTTGACAGGATGCTATGCTGAAAAACAAAAAGCAAATGGGGGCTTTGGGGAGAGAGATAAGCTGCATATTTAACAGGAAAAGGGAAGATGGGAAAATAAGTCTGTGTAAGGGGATAAAAGGGCTGACCTATGCCTTGTCATGTGTTCACCTTTGTTACACCCCTATTTGCAAATACGTTAATAAAATTATTTGCTACTTTCAAGTTATTGTCTCGGGTTGCACAGTTCATGTGCAACCATGAACTGTTTATCACAGAAGGAAGGAAATTATAATGAGAGGGTCTGAGGAAAGTCCTGCCTTAGTACTTGGCCATCAGTATTTGTCCCCTCTTCCTGACCTCGCTTGGTGGCCTCCCATCCAGAGGTGATATTCAACCAGTTCAGTCCGGTTCTGGTGTACCGGTATGGAAATTATTATTATTAGGCAATAAATGTTTTATTTTCAATACAATCATTCCATCTTCAGTTGAACAATGTGTTGTCTGGGTACATCTTCCACTCCCAGAATTCCTCCCCTCTTAAAGCATGCTGGCTGGGGATTTTGGGAGTTTACGTCCACCCATCTTAAAGCATGCTGAATGGGAGATTCTGGGAGAAACCATCTTAGTGAGTTAACTGCGAGCAGAGAGTAAATTGTGGAAACCTGGTTTGTTAACTCTGCTGAGATTCCTTGGAGAGGATATTTCTGAGGATATCGGCTAGGATATTGGCTAGGAATTTATCCTAGGTTAGGAGGATCCTAGCATCTTCTTAAGATGCTCCTAAATCCAGATTAAAAAGATTGTGGCTGGTAATATGAGCAGGGGGTTAGACTGGATGACCTATGAGGTCCCTTCTATTGTATTCTGTTCTATTCTTTATTCTGTTCCCTTTTATGTTCTGTTCTATTCCCTATTCTATTTTCTATTTTATGCAGTTCTGTTTTCTATTCTATCCTATTTCCTATTCTGAAGCAGTTCCATAGGTGGAAGGGGTAGACATTTTGGTGAGGTAGCAGCGTTTAGTACTGTAAGGAGCCCCAGACCGCTCCTGAGTGAAGCAGTGGAACATCTGCCAGTTTGAACTGAGGTAATGGAATGTGAGGCAACTGGCAGTTGGAACAGAGTTCTTTTCAGGTGGGGAGGGGGAGCAGAACTCCTTAGCATCAGAGCGTGTTAATAATAATGCAGGAAATACTAATGCTCCGATGGTCATTTTGAAAAATCCTTTCTTAGTGAGCACCTAGAAGCCAAGAGGAATATATGTGCCAAATTTCAAGTTTGTAGTCTTTACGGTTCTGGAGATTTCGTGATGATGCATGAGTGGTATTTCGCTTTCATATATATAGATAGGGGATAATAAATAATGGTGAAAAGAAATGTTATGCATGCCTAAATGAATGGGAAAAATAAGAAAGAATAGAAATAGAAATAAGTGGGGAATAACATTATACATATTTTAATGTAAGAGGATCTATGCAATAATCAGAGGGAGGTTTAGAAATGGAATGGCAGTAGTACGGGATGTTTAAATAATATGAAATAATGAAAATGAAAAGTAATATTATGTTTATCCGTACTAAATGTATGGTACCCAGGTACGAAACAGTTCACGCATTGATATGTAATATAAAATAAAAAATCTGACAAAAAACATTCCTCGAAATATTTCATTCTGTAGGAATGTTTGCGTGTGATTACTTCTTACAACAGTTATTAAACTTCCCTATTGGTTCTGCTTGTCAGGTTGCAAAAGGTGATTACATGATCTTGGGACACATTCACGGTCATACGTATGAAGCAGTTGCCAAGCATCTGAATTTTGTTCCCGTGATCATGGGAGCCATACTACCAAGATCGCAAGTGCGAAAAATGGTTACAAGTCACTTCTTTCAGTGCCAAGTTGTAACTTTGAACGGTCACTGAAGGAGAAGTCCGTTATGTTCAGGCAGGGCCACGGGGCGGGTGGCAGCCTCTTGCGCCAACCCGGAGAGAGCCAGCCGCTCTCTTGGTTGCTGAAGGCCCAGCTGCAGAGTGGAGGAGGCGGCTGCCCTCTTTCCATCTGTTCGCAGAAGCCTCGTCAGAGGGAAACGTCCCGTCGCTTCTGAGAAGCGCTTTAGCACCAGCCGCCCTGCGCGCCAGAGCGTCAGCGAAGCGTAAAAACGGCAAGAAAGGAGGCGAGGCGCGAAGAGAAGACAGGGATGCAATCCTCACTCGCACTTCGCTCCCAGCTCTACTCCGGTCCCTGTTATGGATGTGAGGGGAGGGGCATACTTTCTCCCCAGGAACGCTGATTGGACAACCTTGAGAGGCGTGGTTTAGTCTGAGCTGCGATGCCGGGGCAGAGCGCTAAAAAACAACTCCGGAATCAGTGCGGGCGAGATTTCTCTTGCTGTGCCTTCGCCGTCTCCTCGCTTCCCGGTGAGTTTCTTCCTGCTCTTTTCCTCCCTTTAGCTGCAGGGCACCAGGGCGTGACTCGAGGGGAAACCTCGATCAAATCATTGCATATGTTGGCGATCCCGTGAAGCTTCCCAGGAAAATGGGATGCGGGAAGGGTGGTTGGGAAACGTGTGTTTTCCCTCGGATTGGTGGCTCTTCAAATGTCATTAAGTGCCTTCTTTGGGGAGGTTAAGAAACTTAATGTGGCATGTCCCAAAAGTGCTTTTTTTCAGGAGGCAGCTGGACTTTCTTGTTTTTTTCTTTTGAAGACATTTCTCTTATCATCCAAGAAGCTTCTTCAGCTCTGCCAGGACAGTGAGGAATGGGAGGATTGATATTCCTTGCACACAGCTAGTTTCCTAAAGGATGCAGATCACCAGCTGTCTGCAAGGAATATCAACCCTTCCATTCCTCACTGTCCTGGCTGAGCTGAAGAGCTTCTTGGATGAGAAGAGAAACCAGTTGCCTCCTGAAAAAAGCGCCTTTGGGATAACCATGAACTGGATGACTGAGAATCTCTACAGACTTTAATGTGCAACGAGCTTTGTGGCAAAGGATCTGAGTCGTTAGAAGTATGTCAGTTCTGGATTAGAAAAGGACCGAAGGCAGAAGAATGTCAGAAAAAAGAAAGTTGAAATTAATGATGCACAGAGATTCTTCTCCCATTATAGCCAATGTTTGCTGGTCAAATAAACTTGACTAGTTCTGTTAAATCAATGAGATAAAAATAATGGCAATAGCACTTAAGACTTATTTACATCACTTCACAATGCTTTGCAGCCCTTCTCTAAGCAGCTTACAGAGTCAGCATGTTGCTCCCAGCAATCTGGGACCTAGTTTTACCGACCCCGGAAGGATGGAAGGCTGAGTCAACCTTGAGCTGGTGAGACTGGAACTGCTGGCAGCCAAAGGTAGCCTGGATTAACCACTGGGCCAGCCCGGCTCAATGGCATTGTGATACTCTGTAGAGCAATTGAAGACCAGTATTGAATATATAAACTTGAAGAGATGGGAAATTACTGTTCTGAAAATATTTTTAAGACCAAAGCTGTATCCCTGTATTCTTTGTGTGCACCTCTTAGTATCTATAGAGCTCTCTGCCCAAACTGACATCTTTATTTACATACAAGGGTGTAGATCCTACAACTTAATTTTTTTAAAAGTGCAAAGGAAAATGCAGCCCCTATGATCTTTATTGACAGGAATATCCCTGCATCTGACAAAAGCCCATTGGCATTCCAGCAAATAAAGATGGTGCCTTGGACCTGGAAATTGACTTATCTGTTACCTGTCAAAATAGAGAAAGCTATTTAAGGAATGATAGACAACATAATTAGAAGCAGGGTTAGAAGCAAGAAATGGGCTAAAAGTTTATGGATTTGTTGTCTGGAAAATGAGTGTTTTTGCCAGCAGGCATTTTGTATCTGTGCATAAAGTCTCTCTAGGACTCACATTGAAGGAGACTTCAGTAAGTAAAGCCTGTTTGATTCCATTTGATTTCTGAAGGCAATGTAAGTTCTTGGCAACCATATGGAAGTAGTTTGCCACCAGCTTTTCTGGAGTATTTTTCAGATCTCCTAATAGTAAAAAACCAGTGTTAAACTTATTGTTAGTTGTGAAGTCTTCTCCAACTCATCGTGAACCCATCCATGGACAACGTTCCTCCAGGCCTTCCTGTCCTCTACCATCTTCTGCAGTCCATTTAAGCTCACATCTACTGCTTCAGTGACTCCATCCAGCCACCTCATTCTCTGTCGTCCCTTCTTCTATTACCCTCAATCTTTCCCAGCATTAGGCTCTTCTCCAGTAAGTCTATAGTTTAACCTATAAATTTCCTATTCAACATCCTTCCATCTAGCTACAGGCCTGGTTTCATTAAGGTCTTTTTTGACTTAACAAATGAAGGCAAATATATGTGCCCAGAATAATGTTTTAGGATCCAATCTGGGTTGGTCACCGGGACCAGTGGTTTAGTCTTCCGAGCTTTCGGACTCGTGCTGGAGCCCATCTTCAGGGAACTTCTCTCTAGCAGAGTGTTTTTTATCTAATTTCACTCCCAAGCACCAGGCTACCTACGAATAAGAACAAGCTTTGGCTTCAAATTCTGGCATGTATGTTAAAGATAAGTAACCGCTATGGTTTTTTGTTGTGTTTGTTGCCAGTGAATTGGTTCAACATAGGATTTACAGCACAAAATGGAATGAAGCCGTGTTTATAATTCAAGGCGGGGAAGTTAATTCAGAATTGTTAATTGAAGTTGCCAACATTATGTCGAAAACTTCCTTCTGGGCATTTCACTCTGCATTTTACCAGCATGTCCTGTCCTTGCCAAACCAATATCCAAGAACAAAATGCTCAGCTGCAATCCTATGATCATCATGCCAAATCAGATTCACTTGCTGATTTCCATAGATCATAGCAGATCATAATATTGTAGTTCAACCTGTAATAATAGAAAAGCCTTGGGAAAATCAGGTTGATCTTGTTCAGTCAGCTTAAACCTTACTGAAGGTGTGTGTGCTTCCATCCAACTCTCAGATTGTTCCCTACCTAAAAAGCTTCTTGTATGCAGGGTCTGTACAGCCCAAGACAGCAATTGAAGACTAGTATTGAATGCATAAAGTTGAAAGGATGGAAAATTACAATTCTGACAATATTTTTAAGGTCAGAATTGTTTTGTTTGCGACTTCTAACTTTGGTCTTGAGACATTTTTATTGCAGAAGGAGAACAATGTGTGTCAATCAAAATTCTTTGGCTTCCCCTTTATAATATATTTTCCATTTTCAGCAGTAACAGGGAAGTGACTTTTATGGAGGCAGGTGAATTGTGTAGCCTGTCATGAGACTTGTGAAATGCTGCCTCCCCCCGCCCCCAGTGTATAAATGGTGCTCTTTGTGATTATTAGAGTTTGCGATGTGAACTTGCAATTTCTATATAGACTTCGAAAGGAAGTACAAGGACCCGGTTGGGTCAGATCAGAATTATCTGTGGAACAGTAAACCTGAGTAACCAGGCACTGGAAACTCTGCAAGCAGTATAGGAGACCAATAATCGATCCCAATTCCCTAGAATTGAGTTCAGCTCTTGTTGATTGATGGGACACGATATTTTGAAAATGGAAAATATTTTGCTTTTGCTTTTTTGTTTGCTGGGTTTTAACTTCCCAGTCTAACATTCATCCCTGAGGTTTCCTAATGGTCTCGTGTTCATGTAGTTAGATCCGACTTTACTTATCTTTTAAAAATTCAGCCTAGCTATATACAGGTTGCTTTTTTAAACTAGATCTTCAACATGTAGAGGCCAATTTATCTGTTCTGATATTGATCTTGCATTCCTGGCAACTTCAGTTTTTAAAACCCAACATTTTACAAATGTTTAGATAAGTAACTTGGATTTGTGATGATGTTAATGATTCTTCCCCGTCCTCAACTTTTAATAACCAGTAACTGGAAACTGATAGCAGTCATTTATTTTTTATTCATTTATTTATTTGATTTGTCAATCGCTTACAAGATAATAGGTATAAGTATATACATAATTATGAATACATGAAATGGGTACATATACGAAAAATAAAAGAAACAATAGGACAGGGACGGTAGGCACGTTGGTGCGCTTATGCACGCCCCCTACAGACCTCTTAAGAAAGGGGTGAGGTCAATAGTAGACAGTCTAAGGTTAAAGTTTTTGGGGTTTGGGGAAGAAACCACAGAGTCAGGTAGAGTATTCCAAACATTGACCACTCTGTTGCTGATTGAAATGATATGTGTATGTACGCGATACGTAATTGCTTTGTAATGATAGTACTGCACTGTGATGTAGTAGTTATGGTGTATTAGTAGAATCAGGCAATGCTGATTCCAGTCCACCTTCAGCCATGGAAATTCCTTGGGTAACTAGTCAAGCCTACCTTATAGGGTTGTTGTAGGAAAAAATCAGAGAAGGGATGATGTGTAATTTTCCTTGAGTTCCATCAGGAAAAACAAGATATGAAACTAAAAGCCATTCAGGTAATGCTGTACCTTATAGCCTGGATCAGGGGTCTCAAACCCCCTGTGGTCCCCTGGGCCACTTAATCCTAGAAACTGGGCCATGCAAATAAGCGAAGCTGCATCTGTGGAATTCAGGCAGCACTCAAAACTATGCCCCCTCCAGTCTGCGGAAAAACCTTTCTTCATGAAACCGGTTTTTGGTGCCCAAAATGTTACAGGGCCTCTGGCCTAGATGAAAATGCACAAGGATTAGTTTACTGTTTTTCTCCTTGTCAGAGATTAATGAGGGCAACCAGTTCTATTAAAGCCAATGATTGTGGAGATTGGTGAGAGGCAAAAAAAGTAATGGGAATATTCTACTTCAATGTTTTTCTATTTCAGCAACTTTCAATTCCTAGAATTCCACAGCCTCTAACGATAATGGATTTTCTGTTAAATTTTCTGTTCTAGGAAAACACTATTTTCTTTTGCCACAGCTCTGAGTATCAGCTGAAGGTAAATTAGTTTAAGCTGCTTTTTTTATCTCATGTTTCTGTACAAAACATAAGAGAGCTGCAGCTTCACAGTCTTAATGTGGGTGTTAGAGCAGGTTGATTATTACTGTACAATGTTTGTAGTGGGATAGACTTGCATATTTGTGCTGAGGAGATGACCTCTCTCTCTCTTTTTGTTTTTGTTTTGGTAGAGATAAGATGTGGCTGCTAATAGTCGCAGTGAGCTTGTTCCAAGGCCTGGTAAATTCAGCAACACTTGACAGAAGAAAAAGAGGTGTGGATCCAGAAACATCCATGAACATTGTAAGTTGTTACTATTATCACTTCAGTTTCAGACCGTTTCAGTGATTGGTACTGCATATTAATTCTGTGATGAATCTTTTCATGAAGTTTGATCTTCACTGAATATTTGGATTGCAGAGGAAAAACATGACACCCTATTCTTAAGCAAATTTTCCCAATTGGGAGCAGTTTATAACAAGTAAAGCAAAACAGTACAATAAAATGCAGAATTTATAAAGGGCATTCATACTCAGTGCTGAGCTGAGCTGAGTGTGAGATGCATAAAAGGGCAAACATGTAGAAGAAGAGGCAGAGCCAAATGAAACAAAATGTTACAAAATTATATTTATGTAATTACTTACCAAACACATCTAAATTATATTAAAGTAGCCAAAATATCTTTACAATCTCCAAGGCATGTCATAACTTTTGGGCACCTCTAATGTTTAGAAATTGACATTTTTGATCTGCCTTACTGGGGGTGGTGTTAAAATAGTTATCAATCTGGAGTTATTAGGTTGCCACAAACAATCCAACTGTGCTGTCCCAGTCAGTCTATGGGAATTGATAGTTACCTAGGAATTATGAGCTGTCTCCTTAAGAGAATGCATCATGGTAAATGTAGTTAAAGGTATCCTGGGAAATGTAGTTCATGTCACGTAGCCACATGTAGTTCATGTCATGTAGCCACAACCCTCGATGGGTTGGGGGAGTTTTCCTCACTTTTGCTGGACTCACTAACTCATAGCAGCTTCCTTCTATCGCTACAAGATGGGTTAGGAGATAACCATCTTTTATCTACAAGGCAGATATACAAAGAATTGGTCATTAAAGAAGAACTTCATCACAAATGTGAGTTATGAGGATACCTGCTGAATCAATAAATGTACTTTGTTATGGACGTTTTGTTGAGTTTATCTATCTGCATCTGCACAGCTACAAATCCACTACTGTGCAGAGACAGAAAACCAACCCTCCACGAATTCCGTTGACTCATGTCTAATGCCAACTTAGTACTATCCATTGGTTGCCTAGATTCTTGTGAATAGATTTCAGCAATAAAATTTCTGACTGCCACCTAATGTATGAACCTGATTCTTTTCACCTGATGGAATGTTCCTGATTTTCATTGTAAGCCTAAAGTCAGTGTGTTCACCATGGATGTTATTATCTACATGGAAGTCTGCCTCCATAGAGCAGGGACGGTCAATCTTGACAATGTGTTTGGATGTATATATGACTCCCATTGTATCTGTCTTGTACTATAGATACACAGAGTGCCATTTGGCACTGCCTCTCTGCAATTGCTAAACATTAGTCAACTGTGAAGGTTGAAGCATGTTGATGGTTGCCAAAGCTATTGGTCAAATACAGAGATGAATTGCTTCAGCTGTATTGCTTAATTTTTGGTCAAAAATCATATGATGGTTAGTAATAATAAATTATTTGCATATTGGTAGAACCTTTTAATGTTCCATTTAAAAAATACTTTTGATTTTTCCCCATCCTTTTGTATATTGAAATTTCTGTTTTATATGTTTTTAGGTTAAATAAGTGAAATAAAATTTCTAGGCCTGTCTTTTCCAGCCCCTCTAGGTATTTTGAGAGAGCAGAAAGATGGAAATTAGCCCTAAATTGTAATGTAGTCTACTTATAAGCTTGCTTGAAAGAGAAGGAAAGAAATTCTACCAGATTATATTTTCTTGAAACCAATAAAGGGTACATCCCAAAAAAGAACAAATCTGAAAGACGTTCATAAGGTTCAAAAACAAAAATAATTGTTTATGTTTATCACTTGCTTTAAACGGACAATTTTAAAACAAAACCAAGAAAATAAATAATTGAATTAAATCTAATGGACAGCTTTCTGAAATAAAGGACTGAAGTTTTTTTATAATAAAGGACACATGGTCAGTGTACATGTGCAATGCGGCCAGAGTGCATACAGAAAGTTTAAGATGGTGGGCATGATAATATGGTTGAAGGTCCCACCCAACATGCAGTACATTAAAAAACAGTCCGTGCTTTGTTCATACTGTCATAGCCGCCTTCTCCTAGATCTGCAGAAACCGTTGAGTTTAACTTTATGTCTTTTGCACTGACATATTACCAATTGCCATCCTTAATCCTCCATAACCATTAAGGTTGATTGCCAAAAAGTTATTTACCCCAATTGCTAAGCTTTAAAGAAAAGAAGATTTTCAAGGCACTTTAGAATAACTGAATAATGAACAAAACTATCTTTGATTTGTTTCTCTTTTAGAGTGAAATTATTTTATTCAGAGGATATCCCAGTGAGGAATATGAGGTGGTGACAGATGATGGATATTACCTAGGTCTTAATAGAATTCCTTATGGAAAAATAAGTCAGAAAACCAAGGGTGAGTATATGTTTATACTTTGAAAGTATATACCATAAATCCCTTATAAATATTGTCCTTGTTAAAACGATTGTTTCCTATTCCCAGTATATTTTAATTTGCTTAATTACTCTGCTCAGTTCAGTAAGGGCATTGGTCCAAGAGATTCTTGTGATCTGTCGAAATGGAATGGCCAGAATTCTACTTAGTGCTGATCTTTGTGCCTAATAGAGTCCTAGCTGCAGAACCATATAACAGTGTCTTCTAGATCTAGAGCTAACCAAGTAAATGTTGGATATAATCATATAAAAACTTATTCAAAAAGGAAGCTGTGATACAATATGATGGGCAGTATTTTGGTCATCTGTTAAATTCAAACACTGCAACCATTAAAATCCTGTTCATTAATCTAGCTGACTAAACATGAAAGGAGAGACAATCTGTATATTATATAACTCTTGTTGTAAATCTTGTTGTCACAGCCCTTAACTGGACCAAACAGTGCATCACAAGGCAACAATTTTTGAACCAAGGTAGCTCAAATGGGCTAACTTAGAGTATGAATCCCCAAACCGCAGTCTGTGGACCTGCTCTGGGCCCTGGCATGCCAGCAACCAGGCCGTGCAAACAAGCGAAGCCCCATCCACAGATGCAGGTAGCACACGAAAACAACCCCCTTCCAATCCATGGGAAAAAATGTCCTCCACAGAACTGGTTCCTGGTGCCCAAAAGATTGAGGGGGCTGCTGAATGTGTCTAAAATTTGGAGCCCAGGATTCCCAAGGGAGGAAGCAAACATGGTTGGAAATGGTTCCTTCTAATGAATTTGGTTAATTTTGGATGAGTATAATTTTGAAAAGAATCCTCGGGATATTTTGAGCAACCATCTGATTGGTGTTTTGAATGCTTCCTTGTCCAACCCAAAATAATCATGGACAGCCTCTGAGAAATGACAGGACATACATTCAAATGAAAATTCCACCCTAGGATACAGACCAATTTCCCTCCGGAATACAGACTAAGATTTTTACAACAATTATGTCTGAGAGATTTTAAAACTATCTAATTGAATTTATACATAGCGATCAAAATGGCTTTCTTCCGAATAGGCAAACAAACATAAGGATAATTTTGGACATTCTTGAATTTTACGAACTACATAGCGAACGCCAGGTAACGCTTCTATTTCTCAATGCTCAAAAAGCTTTTGACAATGTTAATTGGCCAGTTATGCTTCAGCAACTAAAATATATGGATATCAGCAAAAACTTTCTAAACGCAATTTCAGTAATATACAGGTGAAACTCAAAAAATTAGAATATTGTGCAAAAGTTCATTTATTTCAATAATGCAACTTAAAAGGTGAAACTGATGTATGAGATAGACTCATTACATGCAAAGCAACATAATTCAAGCCATGATTTGGCATAATGTGATGATTATGGCTTACAGCTCATGAAAACCCCAAATCCACAATCTCAGAAAATTAGAATATTACATGCAATCAATAAAACAATGATTGAACAATATCGGACCTCTGAAAAGTATAAGCATGCATATGTACTCAGTACTTGGTTTGAGCCCCTTTTGCAGCAATTACTGCCTCAATGCGGCATGGCATCGAAGCTATCAGCCTGTGGCATTGCTGAGGTGTTATAGAAGACCAGGATGCTTCAATAGCGGCCTTCAGTTCTTCTGCATTGTTCGGTCTCTCATCTTTCTCTTGGCAATGCCCCATAGATTCTCTATGGGGTTCAGGTCAGGCAAGTTTCAAGCACAGTAATCTCACGGTCATTGAACCAGGTTTTGGTACTTTTGGCAGTGTGGGCAGGTGCCAAGTCCTGCTGGAAAATGAAGTCAGCATCCCCATAAAGCTCATCTGCGGAAGGAAGCATGAAGTGCTCCAAAATCTCCTGCTGGACTGCTGTGTTGACCCTGGACTTAATGAAGCACAGTGGACCAACACCAGCAGATAACATGGCTCCCCAAATCAACACAGACTGTGGAAACTTCACACTGGACTTCAAGCATCTTGCAGTGTGTGCCTCTCCATTCTTCCTCCAGAGTCTGGGTTCTTGGTTTCCAAATGAGATGCAAAAGTTGCTCTCATCAGAAAAGAGGACTTTGGACCACTGAGCAACAGACCAGTTGTTTTTCTTTAGCCCAGGTAAGACGCTTCTGACGTTGTTTGTTGTTCAGGAGACGAGCAATACGACATGTTGACAAGAGGAATACGACATTTGAAGCCCATGTCCAGGATCCGTTTGTGTGTGGTGGCTCTTGATGCATTGACCCCAGCCTCAGTCCACTCCTTGTGAAAGTCCCCAACACTTTTGAATGGCCTTTTCCTAACAATCCTCTCCAGGCTGTAGTCATCCCTGCTGCTTGTGCACCATTTTCTTCCACGCTTTTCCCTTCCACGTAACTTTCTATTAATGTGTTTTGATACAGCACTTTGGGAACATCCAACTTCTTTTGCAATTACCTGTTGAGGCTTTCCCTCCTTATGGAGGGTGTCAATGATGGTTTTCTGCACAACTGTCAGGTCAGCAGTCTTTCCCATGATTGTGATTCCTACTGAACCAGACTGAGAGACCATTTAAAGGCTCAGGAACCCTTTGCAGGTGTTATGGCTTAATTAGCTGATCAGAGTGGGACACTTTGAGCCTAGAATATTGAACCTTTTTACAATATTCTAATTTTCTGAGATTGTGGATTCAGGGTTTTCATGAGCTGTAAGCCATAATCATCTCAATTATGCCAAATCACGGCTTGAACTATGTTGCTTTGCATGTAACGAGTCTATCTCATATATTAGTTTCACCTTTTAAGTTGCATTACTGAAATAAATGAAGTTTTGCACAATATTCTAATTTTTTGAGTTTCTCCTGTACTCAAAACAAGAAGCCAAGATAATAATAAACAGAGAAGCAACAAATAAATTCAATATACAGAAGGTACGCACCAAGGTTGCCCCCTCTCACCATTACTATTTATATTTATCTTGGAAGCTCTAGCAAAGACGAATCTTAAATAAGAGGGCTGGAAAAAAGAAACTTACAAACTACAAGCATTTGTTGACAATTTAGTTTATTATGGAAGAGCCTGAGCAAACAAGTCCAAAATTAATAGAATTACTGGAGGAATACAGTGAGGTAGCAGGCTTGAAAATAAATAAAAGCAAAACAAAAATTATAGCAAAGAACATGACTAATATACAAAAAGAAACCTAACTAAAATTTTAGGTATTCAAATTACTAAAAAAATAAGATACTTGGGAATTATTATATCAGCACGAGGTTCGACGCTCAAAGAAGATAATTACGAGAAATTATTAAAACAAATCAAAGAAGATTTTTAAAATTGGAGTAACTTACAATTATCATTATTAGGCAGAATCTCAGCAATTAAAATTAACATTCTCCCAAAAGTATTATTTGTGTTTCAAAATATACCGATTAAATTGGTCAAAAAATTCTTTAAAGATTTGGACAAATTAACATTAAATTTTGTCTGGCAGGGAAAGAGGGTTAGGATCAAACTGAAACCTTTACAGGATGTTAAAGAAAGAGGGGGACTTGGCTTCCCAGAATGAGAATTGTACTACCAGGCGGCTTCCTTGACTTGGATCAAGGAATGGATAAAATTGGACAACAAAAGACTTATATTTAGAAGGCCATGACATACTACAGGGATGGCATGCACATTTATGGCCCTGTAAAAACACAATTCACTATTACTTTCTAAGACACAAAATTCAACAGGCCCTAATCTTGACTTGGAACAAAATAAAACGTCAACATTATGTGGAAGGCCCAAGTTGGTTTTCAACACTTGAAGCAATAATATACCCAAACTTATACAACCGCACTAAAGCCGTCACATATAAAGATATCTTAACTGAGGAAGGCCAACTAAAACAGAGAAATGACCTGAATCACCAGGGAATAGTCTTGGAATGGTGGGCTTACCTTCAAATACAGACCAGGTATGGAAAAGATAAAAAGGAATGGGGGATTAGTTGACAAGATACAGCATTATACAAAATACTACTGTGACCAGAAACTAAACAAATAAAGAATATTTACAGATATCTACTAGATTATAAATTATATGAAGAACAAATAAAAGAAACTATGGTGACTTGGGTTATGGACTTTGGAAATGCTATCAACTTAGATCAGTGGCAGCAAATTTAGGATTGAAACAAAAAGATTACGTTAGCGGCATCATACAAAGAAAACCTTTGTAAGATGTTTTACAGGTGGCATTTTCCATCTGCCAGACTAGCTAGTATGTATGATAACCAATTCCCAATTGCTGGAAATGCATAAAAGCACAGGGTACCTACTATCATATAAGATGGACCTGTAAGAAAGCACAGGTTTTTTGGCATAAAATTTGGTCATGGTTAAAAGAAATGGCTTGAAATTCAGTACACACCAGAGATGTTTTTATTAGAAATAATGGAGGGAAATGTAAACAAAGTTGATATTTATTTAATCATACACATAATTACTGCAGCAAAAAGAACATTTGCCCAAAACTGGAAAGCAAGAGAAATCCCAAGTGAAGATGCCTTGATTGGGAAAATATTATATTGCGCCAAATTAGATAGACTAACGCTTGAATTGAAGGAACAAGATGTACTAAAATATTATAACATATGGAACAAATTTTATGAATGGAGGAACTTGAAAGGGTGTTCATAGATTTAAAATAAGTAGAGAAGTAATAAGAAACATAAAGATAATTGGAAAAATGATACATAAAAATGTATACATGTATATAAATGTACTAACTTCTTTATTACTAACTGTAAAAAGATTGGACAAAAATGTATGTCAAAGAAGAAACACCACGTTCACCGTTTTTAATGTTTATATCTAATAAAAATTTATTTAATAAAAAAATTAGAACAGGAAAAAAAATTAAGTCATTACAACAGTGAGCAATTACATCTATAGGCAGTCTTCTCATAAGTAGTGAATGTAGTCAAGTCTTCAATCCATTGAGTAAATGAGGACATATATTTATTTTTCCATGCTTGCAGTAATAAGGGCATGGAGAATCCGTTTAGTTATCCAGTTGTCAAATTCCATGACTAGATGTGCTAAAATCATCAACATTAAAACATTAGCATCAATTGTTGGCTTCCAGTACATATATTTAAAACTTGAGAATAGGTACTTTTGATGATATAGCTTCAGATTTGGAAAATTGAATTCTCCCTCATTAATTGGTACTGGCATCTTGTGTAAATATATTCTTGGAATTGAAGAACCACATAAATTTTTTCTAAGCAAAAAATTTATTTTCTGAAAATATTTCCCATATATTGAACAGGAATTCCTCTCAGGACATAAATTAATTTGGGAATAATGTTTATTTTGTCAGCATTCCCCACTCTCCAAAGATGAATCCAATCTATCCATATCTTATTAAACCTCTTTTTACATTTTATTTATATTACATGTTATCAAGTTACATCTTTCAGTATAGGCATACCAAAATATTTAATGTAGTCAGTACAAATATAAAATTGTTATTTCATAAATAGAAGGGTAACTAAATTTATCAATTTCATCAATTTCAATTAGGACTAGTTTGTAGATTATCCTGCTACTTTACTAAGGCATCTATCACTAGCATCAACACTGGAATAGTATGTTTAGAATTAAGCAAAAGAATATAATCTGCAAATAAAATAAATTCATATTTTTATTATTATTTTTAAAACATTTAAAGATTTTTTAAGTTTTGTTTAACCTTTTATGTGTTTTATCTTCTTTCTTTTTCTTAAAAAAATTCTTCTGTAGTCAACCCTCCTTGTCCTTCCACCCTCAGGTTGATTGATTGATATGTTCAGCTGAATTATGTTCCATGCTGAGGGGCGAAAGAAAGCACTGGCTCTTCACCCAGACACCCTTTAAACTTTGGTTGTTTTTGTTTTTGCAAAACGTCACCGAACCAATAATAACACCAGTTGAATCCCACCCCTGGTTCAAAGAAAGGCATTTTTCATCTGGCTGTACACCGCCCCGAGTCCCAAATGGGAGAGTGGGCGGTATATAAATTAAATTAAGTTAATAATAATAACAATAATAACAATAATAATTTGTACAAATGGCTGTGGAATGAACTTTCTTGCCTTAGGAGAGGATGCTGTTGTCCTGCTTCTAACTATGTGTGAAATGCTTCCCTTTCAGAACCGAGACCAGCTGTGTTTCTGCAACATGGCTTACTTGCTGATGGCAGTAACTGGGTGACCAACCTAGATTACAACAGCCTGGGTTTTGTGCTAGCTGATGCTGGTTTTGATGTTTGGTTAGGGAACAGCAGAGGAAACACTTGGTCCCAAAAACACATCAACTATACTACAAAGCAAAAAGAATTCTGGATGTTCAGGTAGACAAATTTGCTAAACGTTAGGAATTGTTTGGTTTTGCCCCTCTACCTATCCCTTTCTTTATGTGCCACGTGCTTGCTTTTTATAGCTTTATTAGTGAAAGGGTGTGTATGTGCGCATGCATATATGTAAGTATATAATATTATAGATGGTGGTAGTGAGAACTGCTAAGCTGCTATTCTAAAGCAGGAGATCTAGCTAGGATAATACACCTAAAGCAGACATTGGCTTCTACAGTCCACCGGTCACATCCAGCCCTTTAATTGTCCCAGTTCAGCCGGTGAAGGTTCTGCCCTATTGGTCCCCACAATCCCAGTTTCGCATGTGGCCTCTTGGGGAAATTAATTTCCCACTTCTGACTTAGATAATTTATTGGGAGGGAGGTTTAAGAATACCAAGTGTTCACTCTGTATAGTAGGCTCAACACTGCATCTAGGAATAAGAGATGGCACTTGATTATTGCCATTATATTACATCTATATAGTTCACACAGTGTGAAAAACTGGCTCTAGTGGTAGAATTCTGCTGGTTCTAGCCAATTCAACTGTGCTATACAGCTAGGAATAAGAGATGACACTTGATTATTGCCATTATATGACATCTATATACTTCATACTGTGTGACAAACTGGCACTAGTGCCGATATCTAAGGAGGACAATGACATATGGTAGCTTGGTGCAAATTGCTTGGTTTGTATGATGAATCACTGCTATATGGGTGAAACTATGACTTCTTCACCAAATCCATAATATGTAAACTGACCTTTTTGCATTCATGAAGAACATTGCTAATTACATTTTTGTCCTGGCACTTTCCCAAAGCTGACTTTTTTTTTTAAAGAAAACTCTATGAAGATAAACCTGTCCCACCTCCAGGTTTACAAATAAAAATAAAAAAGTTGCAGAAAGGAAGGGAAAATGCCAAAAGGAAGGGCTAAGCAGGCTGATTGGGCAATTCTAGGAGCTGAAGTGCAGAAATCCTAAAAGTTATTGAGGTTGAGAAACACTGGATTAAAAGACCTAGATTCCAGATAATCCCCAGCCATAAAAGACCAGTGGATATTTCTGAGCCAATTGCTGTTTCTTAGCATAGATAGCAAAGTTTTTGTAGTTTGGAAAAATGGGAAGAGTGAATGTGTGTAGGCCACTTTGAGCTCCTGAAGGTGGAATATAAATGAAATAAATGATATTGAAGTGAATGATATATATATATAATAAAAACAAGTAAGTAAAGAGAGACACACCCACATACCTAAACACACTTCATGTGCTTTTATTCTTCTGGGTAGGTTGCATGATCTTAAGAAGCAAATTATGGAATCATTAGAAGACTGTATAAATAAAAATCACAGTGGTATAAAATTGGTCATGATTCTTGAAAGCTTTTTTGCAGAATGCAGAGAGGTTTCTCAGACGCACTTATTGCCGTTGCTAGCGTTAATTGCATTTTATAGTTATTTCATCTTTTATGTAGTCTTTTAAAACAAGCCACATCTTCACTGTAAGGAAAGAAGCTAAACCAGAAGTGTCTTGATAGGTCAGTAAAGGACTCATGAACCCTAATATGACTTGAACCGTGGTATCTTTCCATCACATTGACTGGATATCATTATGTGGCAGCTTGGATAATATAATTGGAACAACTTGCCTCCAGAAGTTGTGAATGCTCCAACACTGGGAGTTTTTAAGAAGAGATTGGATAACCATTTGTCTGAAGTGGTGTAAGGTTTCCTGCCTAAGCAGGGGGTTGGACTAGAAAACCTCCAAGGTCCCTTCCAGCTCTGTTATTCTATTCTAATATGGATCCTACTTCTTTATGTTATGTGTAAATCTGATGGATTCCCCTCTCCTCTTTAGTTTTGATGAAATGGCTAAGTATGACCTTCCTGCTTCAATACATTTTGTCTTGAACAAAACTGGTCAGGAGCAACTTTTCTACGTTGGTCATTCTCAAGGCAGTACCATAGGTAAGTTAGCAAATTGCTTTGCTAAAATTACATTGATAATTTTAATAGCTACATAGGTGAAGTTGAATTTTATAATACTTATTGATAAAACAATAATTTTGCCAAATACAGGTAAATAATCTTAATCCTGTATTCCTTAAATTGATGTTTTGCAGATGAATTATGACTTTTGCTTGTGGAATGTGTAATCTGAAGGTTATTAGCTTAGGAAAGACATATTTTAAATAATGGAAAGTATGAACGTTTAAATAAAGACTTTAAAGTTTTGAAGTTACTCTGGATTGAATTAAGATGTTTTTAAACCAAATGAACACCCCAATTTCAGTTGAACTGTAGAAAGGGATATGTGGAATGCGGTGTGTCTGCACAATGGTTAAATCCTCCTGGTTTGTTGCCTGCCTATTTAAAAAATGGCTTACACTAGGTAACTAGTCGTTGCCTTTGGAAGAAAGAAATCAAGTTTTTTCAGCATAGCAAAAGAGCCTTTTATATCAAATTTCAGAGTGTTTAATCATTTTGAAAACTGCTTTGGATTTATTTATTTATTTATTATATTTATATACCGCCCTTCTCCCGAAGGACTCAGGGCGGTGCACAGCCAACCATAAAACTTTATTACAATTATAAAAGTTAAAAAGAATTAAATATCTAGGCTGTCTAAAATTATACCCTCCCCCAATAAATTATCAAAACCCAAATTTTAAAATCCCAATTTAAAACACAGATACTAAATTAAAAATTCCATTTTAGCCTAGGCCGGCCTGCTCGAAGAGCCAGGTTTTTAATGCACGTCTGAAAGCTCTCAGGTCCATGTTATTGCGTAATTCCGGAGGCAGACCATTCCAGAGGGCGGGGGCCCCCACAGAGAAGGCCCTACTTCTAGGAGTCACCAAGCGGCTCATAGAAGCCGTCGGCACCCGAAGAAGGACCTCTCTGGGAACGCACAGGTCGGTGGGAGACTACCGGCAGAACGCGGTCCTGCAGATAACCTGGTCTAAAGAAAAATATAACCTGGTCTATAAAGAAAAGTGGATGAAAGAATTCTTCAGGCATGGAGAAAGTCCCCTTTGCCTTAATGATGCTAGCCATAAGCTGTGAAAATTATGAAAAATACGATTGCTTTTCTGGAATAGGCAACAAATTGTTTTCCTACTGATTTTGTTCAGCTGCATAGTTTAAGATCTATTCATGTCTTTTGTGTTTTTCCTTCCTCCAGGTTTTATAGCATTTTCAGTTTTTCCAGAGTTGGCAAAAAAGATAAAAATATTTTTCGGATTGGCGCCTGGTATGACTGCAAAGTTTTCGTCTGGTGGTTTGGCCAAACTTGGAGAGCTTCCCAATTTGCTACTTAAAGTATGTGTTTTGTTTAAAATATTTGCTTGAATCACAAATTGCAGCTGTTAGGTGATGCAGCTGAATACTACATTTCTTTTTGTACATACCTGAACAAAAGACCAACATGCCTTTGAACAAAAGTCTCAACAAGGAACCCAGTTCTAAACAAACACTACCCAAGCGACTTGAGATGTTCTGGGCCATCATAAATGATGGCTGTCTATTCTGTTTCCTCCTCTGTTCCTCCCATAAGCGGGGAAGAGTGAGGTTGAGCTGACAGTAAGTGGCCCAAAGTCAGTTTTTAAAGATGTCCATTACCTCTGTCTCCAAAATTATTGAAAGCTGCCCAGCAGAGGTTTTGAAAGAAAAAAATCCATGCAAACACTCCACATAGGAATTAATTAACATATTTAATAGATTAACGGAGTTGGAAGGGATCTTGTAGATCATCTAGTCCTATCCCACACCCAAGCAGGAGATCCTATAACATTTCTATCCAATGTCTTCTCGAAAGCCTTCAGTGACGAAGCAGGAACAACTTCAGAAGGCAAGCTGTTCCATTGGTTGATTGTTCTCACTGTCAGAAAATTTCTCCTTATTTCCAGGTTGAATCTCTTCTTGTTCAGTTTTCATCCGTTATTCCTAGTCTGGCTTCAAGTGCCATGGAAAATAGCTTGACCTCTTCCTCTCTGTGGCAGCCACTCAAATACAATACTGCTATTGTATCTCCCTTGGTCCTTCTCTTCACTAGACTAGCTATGCCCAGATCCTGTAACCCAGTGGTTCCCAAACATTTTCAGTCCACCGTCCCCTTGGTGCTACAAACTCATCTTCAATGTCCCCCACCCAGGGGGGGGATCCAAATTTCTGTGGCTTAATTTGAGGGTGTGGTTTGCTGGTCACATGACTGGGTGGGTGTGACTTGCTGGTCACATGACTGGGTGGGTATGGTTTGCTGGTCATATGACTGGGTGGGTGTGGTTTGATGACTGGCAAACCAAATACAAGTGATCCTCACTTAATGGCCAGTTGCTTAGCAAACGTTCTAATTTACGACTGGCCTCCCCAGAACTACTTGACCTGTTTTGGGAGTTTTGACAGCCACGCACACACACACTCCCTTCTAACCCTGCTGGAGCAGGTCATTGGACTAGAATCGGCAAAGTATCTCTGATTAGATTCTAGTAGTGAATAGAATCTAATCAGAGACGCTTTGCCGATTCTTGTTGATTTGTTTTATTTGTATTTCGTTATTTTATGTTGCTGAATTGCATTGATATGCAATTGCATTGATATGCACAGCCCAGAAGCTTTTGTGATTCTTTGCAGCAAAAATTACCGACCTCTGGCTTTGCTCTATTTTTCAAATGTGTTGCCACTGCTGCATTCTATTGCCGATCCCGTAGGTCCACCCCATTGAGCCCGTTGCATTGGAGGGACCTGCCCAAGCAAGTCCAAATCAGTGGGGTGAGCCTGGGAGAGGGAAGAGAGAGAGAGACAGAGAGAGAGAGAGAGAGACAGAAAGAAAGAAAGAAAGAAAGAAAGAAAGAAAGAAAGAAAGAAAGAAAGAAAGAAAGAAAGAAAGAAAGAAAGAAAGAAAGAAAGAAAGAAAGAAAGAAAGAAAGAAAGAAAGAAAGAAAGAAAGAAAGAGAAACAAAAAAAGAAAGAAAAGGGAAAGAAAGAAAAAGGGACAAAGAAAGAGGAGGGATAGAGGGTTGGAGGAGGGAGGGGGAGAGAGAGAGAGACCTGATGCATCAGATTAGAATGAGGCCTAGTTTAGAGGCCCTTTTCCACATTGAAACATCTTTGCCAACATCTTTGCTAGCACATTGAAACATCTTTGGTTCTTTTAAAAGATGTTTCAATTAAAATTTTTGTGGACGAAACATGGCCAAGACTATCAGGAAGCTGTCACATTTTGTTGAGGCTTTAAACAGGATCCATTGGACCAGACCCTAAAAAATTACTTTTCCCCAATGTATTACAGTGGCAATTCTGAAGAAGGCAAAACCAAAATGTACTGGTAAATTGCAAGGAGAACACACACAAACACACACACTCCTTTCTAACACTGCTGGAGCAGGTGATTGGACTAGAATAGATATCTCATTATCTTTCTCCTCCCTCCCTCCTTCTTTATTTCTTTTTCTTTCTGTCCTTTCCTTCCATCCCCCCCTCTTTCTTTGTCTGTCTCATTTTCTTTCTGTCCCTTTTCTCTTTCTCTTCTTCCTTCTCTCTTTCTCTCTCTCTTTCCTCTCTCTTTCCCTCTCTCAGGCTCACCCCATTGACTTCGTGCACCGCTCCTTTCGGACTTGCTTGGGCAGGTGTCTCCAGTGCAAGGGGCTCAATGGGGTGATCCAGCGGGGCCTCACCCCGAATGCGGTGGTGGTGGGATGTTTGAAAAGGAGAGCAAAGCCACTCTGACTTGCTCTCATTTCCCAACACTGCGTTCGGGGCGAGGCTCCGGCGGATCACCCCATTGAGCCCCTTGCACTGGAGCGTGCAAGTCAGTGGGGTGATCCTGCGGGGCCTCGCCTCGAATGCGGCGGGATTTTTTCTCAGCCCTGAATTGTGCCCTGCAAGGGACCCCCTCCAGCACCCCCTTGCCAGTCCCCTTGCCTCTTAACGCCCCCCTAAGGCATCCCATTGCCCCCCAGGGGGCGGTACCGCTCACTTTGGGAACCACTGCTGTAACCGTTCTTCATATGCTTTAGTCTCTAGTCCCTAATCATCTTGGTTGCTGTTCTCTGCACTTTTTCTAGAGTCTCAATATCTTTTTTATAGTGTGGTGACTTACTTTCACCACACTATAAAAAATTACTTTCTTGGCCTTGTTGCTTGCAGGAATCTTGTTATGTGGGATCTTAAAATGAGTATGAAGTGGGGAAAATCCTAATTTAAGAAACATGTGAACTACTATAGATTAGATTTCACTTTGGATGGATTTGTATTTGTAAAAAAAAGTTTTGAAAGCAGTTCTTCTGATTATCCGTCTCAGCTTACAGGTAGACCTCAATTTACCACCATTGTTTTACAAACTGTTGAAAGTTACACTGGCACTGAAAAAAGTGATTTATGACCATTTTTCACATTTGCCATCATTGCGGCATCCCTCTAGTCACATGTTCAAAAATTCAGATGCTTGGCAACTGACTCATATTTATGACAGTTGCAGTGTCCTGAGGTCACGTGACCTTCTGACAAGGAAAGTCAATAGGGAAACCAGATTCATTTAACACTTAATTAACATAACATCTGCAGTGATTCACCTAACAACAGTGGCAAGAAAGGTTGTAAAATGGGGCAAAACTCACTTAACTATTACCTCAATTGTAGTGGTAAATGTATTTTTCTGGTGCAGACAAAAGCTTATAAGCCCTGTGTTAGGCTAACCAAAATCTTGCATAGATAAAATTATAAAATGAAATGGTGTGACTTACTTTCAGAGGACTTTTTCCACATTGCACACTCCGGGTTTCTGTGTGTTGTTTTATTAAACATTAAGATTAAGTGGTATTCTCGGTAGTAACACCAGTCTTATAATGCAAAAGATCATTTTTGCTGCCAATATGCTGTAGCTTAATTATTAAATATGCCATCGTAGGGCAAAATTTACTCTGAAGTGCCATTTATTATTATTATTATTATTAATAATAATAATAATAATGATAATAATAATAATAATAATTAATTTAATAATTAATTATTAAAATAAATATTTTTATTTTATTTTGCAACAAATCCATCTTTCAGTTATGCCATGTTTTGACTGGGTATATATTTGTGTAAATATTTATATTTAGTATACATTTCTTATTATGATTACATTCATATTAAAAACTACTCAACCTTATATATCTTATCATTATAACAATATTCATTTAACTTCTTACTTTATTTTCCAACCATTTGTAAAATAAATCCCATATCATATAATATTCCGCTTCTTCTTGTTCTTTAATTGCCAATATTAATCTATTCATTTCTGCACATTCCAATATTTTCATGATCACCTCTTCCTCTATCGGAATCTTTTCATTTTTCCAATTTTGAGCAAATACAATTCTAACTGCTATTAATATGTGTATAATTAAATGTTCTTTCTTTACTATAATTTTTGAGTAAAATCCCCAATAAAAATATCTCAGGTTTTAAGTCTACGTATTGTTTTATCATCTTTTCCAACCATGTGTGTATTTTTGTCCAATATCTTTTAGCTTCTGTACATGTCCACCACGTATGGTAATGTGATCCAGGTATCTGGTGACATTTCCAGTATTTAGCTGATTTATCTTTACATCTTTGCCAGTCTGGCCGGTACAAAATGCCATCTATAAAACATCTTATACAGATTTTCTTTATATGCTGTTGACATTGTTAGTTTATAATTTCTATCCCATAGTTTCTGCCATTTATCTAATTCTATTCCATAGCCAAAGTTTTCCCCCAAGCTATCATCATTTTCTTTCCTTCTTCTTCTAATTTCACTCCTAATAAATAGCTATACAATTTCTTAATTATCTTTTCTTCTGTTCCTATTAGGAATTTATCTAATTGTGTCAATTCATTATAAAACCCCTCTGCTTTGACGTCTTTTTCACATATAGAATGTGTTTGTATATATGAGTACCAATTCATATCAATCCCTCATTCATTCAGTTCTTGTTTTGAGTTCACCCCTTTCATTTAAAACATCTTTATATCTAACAATATTTCCCATTTAAAAAACATTTGGATATATAAACGCCTCCACATCGATAGCCAGATTGGTATCTTCATATAATGTTGTTCCCTTATTTTCTCCCATATTGACAATAAAACATTTCTTACATAATATCTTTGAAAGTAACTGTGTATCTTATTTTTCCCATACTATAAAAAGACATGCCAACCCAATTGTAAATCATGCTCCTCCAATGTCAATAGCCTTGTATTTCTTAACACAATCCATTCTTTCATCCACATCAGTACCACGGCCTGATAATATAATTCCCAATTGGGTAGCCCAAACCCTCCTCTGGTTCTTGCATCCTATAACAATTTTAATTTGATTCTTGCTTTTTTCCTTCGCTATATATATTTTAATATTTTATTTATAATTTTATTTTTTTATTTATAGTATTTTATTTAGGTCATCAAAATATTTTTTCTCCAATTTATTTGGAACAAATATAGCACTTGGTAATATGTTCATTTCAATTGTTGCTATTCTCCCTATTAGTGATAGTTGTAGATTTTTACATTTTTCCAGGTCTATCTTAATCTGTTGTTTTAATTTATAATAATTATCTTTCTTTAATCTTCTTTAAGAATACTTGAATTGAATGTTGTGTGTTTTACCTGTTCTTACTACTGAGAGGTTCTACTGCCAACTTCTTTGAAAAGATTGTCTCTATTCAGGTTGAAAAAAAAGAGTAGTTAGTGATTGCCTTGGCATCAGTCAAAAGATTTGATAGCCGTTTCAGTCTCACTGAAGTAGCCGTGAAGATCCTTCCCAATGGATTAATCTACTGAAATTAAATGTGCTGAAAATTAATACAGAATATATTGCAGAAAATGTCCAGAGTGCCACCAAAAGCTCTATTAAGAGTGAGCAATCATACGACTCTGCTGTATATTAAATCAAATGTAATATTTTCTCTTTGTCTTGCTCTCAGTTCTCTTTTAGAATATGATTCCTTTCTATGCTTTCAAGTTATTGTTCAGTGTAATTTCATTCTGTTCCTTCATATACAGTATTTTCTCATTTCTATAGCATTGGGACCAAAGTTGGGGTTTGTTTGTTTTTTTTTTTGGTCCACTGAATCATACACTATTGAAAAACATTTATTTTCCAAATTCAGCCTCAGTGTTTTGTAAATTGGGCAATAACATAGAAAATAGAATAATAGGATAGAGCAGGTGTGTTAAACTCCCGGCCCATGGGCCGGATGCATCACACACTGGCCACGCCCACCCCCATTTTAGCAAAGGGGGGGGAGTCAAGATACATCACATGAGGACAATATGATGCCGCATGTTTGACACTTCTGCCTTAGAATTTACTAGTCCAAACCCTAGCCCATGGCAGGAAATCCTACACCACCCTCAATAAATGGCTGCATAGTCTCTTCTTGAACACCTTCAGTGATGGAGCATCCAAAACTTCATAAGGCAAGCTGTTCCACTGGTTAATTATTTTCACTTTCAGGAAATTTCTCCTTAGTTCTAGGATGGTTCTCTCTTTAATGTTCTTCCACCCATTACTTATTGCCCAGCCATACTGTTCGATGTTAATCATATTGAGAAGCATCCTTATTTTCCTGCAAAGTGACCTATGTTATACTATTCTTATTTTGGCAGGAAATATTTGGAACTAAGCAGTTTTTACCCCAGAATGCGCTTATAAAATGGCTTGCTACTCATGTGTGCGACCGTGTTTTACTTGATGATCTTTGTGGCAACTTTTTCTTTCTCCTGTGTGGATTTAATGAGAAAAACCTAAACATGGTAAGAGCGTGAATTAAAGAGCCTAAATGCGTAAACTCTGTTTTGAAATGAAATGAATTAATCTGTAATTTTTTTAAAAAACAGTATTGTGTATGTTATCAGACAGGCAAATAATTTTCTCTAAGCTTATATCTCAGCTATTTGGTAATGAAAGACTGAGAATCATAGTCAGCTTAAGAATGGCAAGATGGAGTCTCTCAAATGCTAAAGACTCCCTCAAGTAAAGTTGAACTGTTTTTCAGTTGCCTAAATTAGTCTAGTTCATTCAAAAACTAGACAGATCAGCCCTTTGTAGCTTTTTTGAGATTAGCCAGGGTCAATTACATTTGGACACAATGGCCAAATGTTAAATCCTGATGCATTTTTCCCTTTTAGATGAAATGTTAAAAAGAAGTAATTTATATACTTGGTTATAGATTTAGCTAACCATTTCACTGTTGTTTTCAGAGCCGAATAGATGTATATTCAACACACTGCCCAGCTGGAACATCTGCCCAGAATATGCTTCATTGGAGTCAGGTAGAGTTGAAATCCCCAGGCTGATTGATTAATGGTTGCCACAATAATGTTTAGGTTATTAGCTTGCATTGATGGATCATGATTCAAATGTTAACTTTTACCTGTGTCAATTCTGCAGGTGCTCTTCTAGGAGTAAGGCCAATTGAACTTTGGAGGTCTTACTTCTAAGGAAATTCCCTCAGCAGGAAGTGGATGTTAAGATTACTCAGTGCCATTATTTGCACTAAATCCTGGATGCCTGCCAATATGGGAAGACTTTGGAAAATATACACAGCTGTGTATTTTTCAAGGAATGGGCGGGTAAACAAGTGTTACAGGAAAACTGCTACACCTGATTGTTTTCTCTTCCTACATATAATAAATGCCTCAGAGCAGAAAGGCAGTAAAATAAATGTATGAATGAATGAATGAATGAATGAATGAATGAATATTCTTGAAGGCATCCACACCTGTAAAAGTAACTTTTATTTTCAGGTTAAAAAGTGTGGGGAAGTCAGAGCATACGACTGGGGAAGCAGAAAGGAAAATATGGCTCATTATAACCAGGTAAGAATTTCCAGACATATTAGACTGCAGTATTATCAGATAACCAGTATACAGGCAGTCCTCGACTTATGACCACAATTGAACCCAGAATTTCTGATGTTAAACGAGACAGATGTTAATTGAATTTTGCCCCATTTTATGACATTTCTTGCCACCATAGTTGTTATATTAGTAACATGATTGTTAAGTAAATCTGGCTGCCCCGTTGACTTTGCTTATCAGAAAGTCAGAAAAGGTGAGCATGTGACCCTGGGTCACTGCAAATGTCATAAATATGAGTCAGTTGCAAAATGTCTGAATTTTGATCACATGACCATGAGGATGCTGCAGTGGTTGTAAGTGTGAAAACGGTCATAGCCACTTTTTTCAGTGACGTTGAAACTTTGAATGGTCACTAAATGAATTGTTATAAATTAAGGATTACCTGTAATGTTAATGCTTCTTCCTTCTGCAAATACATAAATTTCCTTGTGAATGGCCTTATCCTAAGGCAGTGATGAGGTGTCCCCCTTCTCTCCCGTTTATAACTGTGCTTTTAGGGCAAAAAATAATCCCCATATGTATCTACTTAGGGACTTAATCATCTGTGGAAACCTGTTTCAAATGAAGTGGCTAAAATGAGTGGCACAGATTGTAATAGTTAATTCTCAAACTGATAAAGATTCAGAAAACTCATATAAATATAGAGAGAGACAAAGTAGGTTGGAAACCTCTTCCATTTTATCTGAATAAATCTTGTTAAAGAAAACTCTGGGAATTTTGCACAGGGGATTGCTTACAGTTTTGGGCAACCAAAGAGAATGACACTCATCCCTGGCAAGCATTTGGCAAAAGCCATGCCTGGCATCTAAACTAAAACTTTCTCTCAGACCAGGCATTCTCCACTTAGAATTCTTTTTATTCTATTTGCTCTAACTATATTAGGGTACTGGAACTTAGGTATGGATTTTAGTGTACTTTAAATTAAGAAATTGAATTATTTTTGTTGTGTTTTTAATTGTACACATGTGTGGTTTATTGTTTTTATATTTTTACTTTTTTCATGGTTTACATAACTTGGAAATCAGTCCCCAAAACGTTAGTTATTGGGAAAATAGTAAACAAATATAGAAGGATCAGTGTAGCTATATTTTTGTATGTTACAGAGAATTTGTCCTGGAAAAATGGAAGGCCTTTGTTAAATACCCATATTTTTCCATCTATAAGATGTCTCCATGTATAGGACCCCCCCATGTTTCATATACGGTAAGCAAGCACATTACAAACCATCACTGTGCAGAAGCCATCTTATTAGAGAGTGAGTAATAGAACAAGAAAGGAAATGCATCACAGGAACAATAGAGATGAACCCTAGAGTGGCAATGTGATACAGGAAACAACTACAATAGAGAGGAATGATAGAGCTGCATATAAGGTAGAGGGTTCGTTTGGTATGTGCAGTGGAACTGGCGGGCGGGTATGGACCACGCCTTCTCCTCTCAGCCGTGTGTATAAGACGCCCCTCCATTTTCAAGTAAATATTTTAAAGAAAAAGTAGCATCTTATACATGGAAAAATATGGTAGTTTGCCTCAGATGACTTTTTGAATAGATCTGGAGGTCCTTGGCTTTCCAATTGTTGCCAGTTTGCTCAGTGGTGACATCAGGATGAAAATCTCTTAGGATTTTTTTAATCATTATTTTTCCTTCTTTCTTAGCCAACACCACCTCCCTACAAAATGAAAGGAATGCTTGTTCCAACAGCTCTATGGACAGGTGGCCATGACTGGTTGGCAGACCCAAAGGACGTTGCCATCTTAATGACTATGATCCCAAATTTGATATACCATAAGGAGATCCCAGACTGGGAACATCTGGATTTCATCTGGGGCCTTGATGCCCCCCAGCGCATGTTCAGAGATATGATTCAGATGATGCGGAAAGTTCAGTATGCCCATTGATTACTTGAAGTTGTAATCCCAAAACACTGATGCAGTTGTGAAAAGGAAGTCTTGCTTTTTACCTACGTATAGTATTATTCCAACACAAGCCTTCTTGCAATACCTTAAGAAATGGAAACTCTGCACTTATCATAGGTTTTCTTAAATTCATGCAGTTTTAATAGGAAAGGTAGAAAATAGGTAATGAATGGCACCAAACCCCTGGCACTGCTTGCTGCTCTTGCACTATTGAGATAATTTTTGAAATGAGGGGAAGGAGGGAATGACAATTTATTGAACCTTCGTAATATCAATGATACGGAGCTTGTGAAAGCTATTTAATAATGGGTGTCCATATGTGATTTTATTTTTCTTATTTTGTTGGAAGAAATTCATTTCAAAGTGCACTTAAATGTTAGTAAGTTTGCATAGTTTGGTATAGAATCAATAAGAATGATGGTATTCAATGCGGAACTAAAGTCTAGAAAGAGGACCTGTCGGGCTCTGAATGCGACAATATTAACCTCGGAGCCCACCAGCATTGCTGACAGCAAGATCCGATCTTCCATGCTCTGCTGCGCCGTGACATCATCTGAGAGGTGGCGAACACATAGGGAATCCCCAAGAGGAGATGACAATGATGTTGCAACAACGGCGACTCCCTGTTCAGAGATCGGCAGCACCAGGCACTTTGGGGATGATTTGGCTCGTGAAGAAGAGCATTCCTCTCACACAAACAAGGGGTGTAGAACTGGGGATTAGAGAAGGGTCAGACTAGATAGGATTAGAGTTGAATAGGAAGGATAGGGATTTATAATAGTAGACAAGGGGGCTAATTAAGGTAATTAGAATGGGGCAGAATGCAGGAGGTAGCCGCGATTAGGTTGACGTGGTTGCACTATAAACAACGCTGGAAGGCAGATGCTCCCAGCGCTAACCTAGATTGGATATTGGCCGTTCTTGCTGGATGGGATGTTGTTGCTTATAAATTAAACTACTACAAATCTTTGTTAGCGTGTATCTACAAATGTGCAAGCGTCTAGAAGACCCCTTGCATAGGTCTTTGGAGATTCAAGATGTTGTAGGATGTAGTGCAGAGTCATATTAACAGCATCATCTGATGATCTATTTGCTCAGTAGGCAAATTGCCAGGAGTCTTAACAGCTCTAATAAGGGAATATAATCTCTAATAAAAAGGGAATATCAATTTTTGACAAAATAGCTTATCAAGAATGAAATAAATTTTAGATGGCTGATACTAGAGGGAATATTGGTGACTTGGATGGAGCAAAGACACAGATTAGATACCATAGAAAAAGCAGAACAGTTTTATGACCATTATTTTGGAGTACAAGAAGGAGTGATAATAAGAGGGGAAAAGAAGGATAGACAAGAGGAAGCTACAAGGGAGAGAGATACACAGCAAAAGAAAGATGAAAGAGAAGCAGAGGACATGGAAAATGGAGTGGGCAAAAGCAAAAGAACAAACATAAGTAAATAATGGAAGGGAAAATAACATTGTCAATTAATATAAATAGATTGAATTTGGCCATAAAAAGGTAGGACTTTTAGTAAACTAGAAAAATTAAAGCTGAATATAATTTGCATACAAGAGGTACATATTTAAAAACAACATAATAAATTATTGGAATACCCCAAAATTAGGAAACTATATACTTCTCTATCACAACATAAGAAGAGAGGAGTAGTGCTCTATGTAAAAGAATAAATGCAAGCAAATATTTGCAGATGAAGGAGAAGAAGGTGGTGAAGGTAACAATGAGTTATACACAGATACTCTTAGTAGCAATTTAATCACCAAATAGTAAACAAGAGGACTTTTATATTAAACTACACAAGAAAGAACATAGCAGAATTGGAATATGAAAATACCCGTATAGTGGGAGACTTTAATGCAATTGTGGATGCGAAGCTGGATTATAAAACCAGGAAAGTGAATAAAGAAGTGAGGAAAACGTTACCAAAGTCTTTTTTAAAATTGGCTGAAGAATTAGGCATCCAAGATGCATGGTGAGAGATACGTCCCAAAAAAAATCAATATTCATTCTACTCAAATAGGCACATGTCTTCCTCAAGGGTAGACATATGGATGTCAGCTGAATTGAAAGCTAATGTACAAGAATTGAATTTAGAAACAAGTAACTGAGCAGACCATAATCCAATAAAAGTTATATGGAAAGGACAAAAAAGAAATCTAAGATAGATGATGAATCAATCAAAATTAAAAGAAAAATAATTTATTCAATTTATGGAAAAAGAATTAGATTTATTTTTCAAAGAGAACAGAAAAGAAGAGATCACTACAAAATTACCCTAAAATACTTGAAACAGTAAATGTTATGTTAGATGAACATATAACAATGATGGAACTAACAGAAACGAGACAAAAAAATAAGAAAACACCAGGTCCAGATGGACTTCCAGCAGAACTTTATAAAGACTTGGAAACTACTTTGAATAAACCAATGTTGGAAGTGTTTAATGAAGTATTATTAGAAGCAAAAGTATCAAATTCATGGACTGAAGCATATATTATACTCATACCAAAGGAAGACTCAGACTTGGCTACAGATAAAAAAAACTACAGACCGATATCTTTATTGAATGCAGACTATAAAACATATGCTTCAATAATTGCAGAAAGATTTAAAAGATTTTTAAATCAATTTGTACATTTAGACCAAAAGGGATTTTTGCCTAAGAGACAAATTAAAGACAATAATTACTAACTTACTAACTGCAGTGATTCACTGAACACTATGGCAAGAAAGATCGTAAAACTCTTTTAACAAATGTCTTGCTAAGAACAGAAATTTTCAGCTCAATTGTGGTCGTACCTGTATTTCTGAGCTAGACTGTTAAATTATATTTGCAATTATATTAATTGCAAAAGCCCAGTTCTTGTCATGCCCTGAAGACAAGTCTTTAGATAGTGTAACCTTTTTTTTTAAGTGTATCCCAGTTAGTGGGCTCCAAAACATGAGAGCCAACACAACAAGGGTTCTTAGGCAACACACACACAAGCATTAATAGGCTATTATGCACTGTTCACTACTCCACCCTTTCTCACTGCTACCCCTCCTCAAACTACCTCTTGTGAGTCCTATTGGACAGTATCTGTTTTGGCTGCTTTAGTTTCACAAACACAAAAAACACTCCTAGCTGTCTCTCTTCAGTTTTTATAGCAAACCATTGCTATGCTGGCAAGGCCTTAAAGCAGGGGTGTCAAACTCAAGGCCTGTGGGCTGGATCTGGCCCATGAGGTAATTTGATCCAGTCTGTGGTATCGCCCTGGAAACAGAACGGTCAGCCCATGGTGCCTTGGTGCAGTCCAGGATGACCAGGCACTGATCTGCAATCTGGTGGCAGCCATCCAGGCTGGACCATGGACAGCCTTAGATCTGCAGTGGCGCCTCAGTCCCCCCTTAGTATGGGCACAGGAGGCCACAAGCACATGGGGCCTGGCATCCCTGGGGACTGCGTTCTGAGTGCTTCCTTTAACCCAGGACACCAGTGCTTGCCACCTCCTGCGGGCACGCCAAGGAGCTGGGACCAAGATGGCACTGTGAATCTAAGGCTGGACGGGAGAGAAATTTGTGAAGCTCCATGGACTCCAGTGTAGGACTGAGAAGCCTTTGCCCTCCCTCCTGCATTCATTAGAGATCCGAACCCTGTTCAGAGGTATTTGTGGCTTGATGAGACGATTAAAACATATGTTTTTCTAGACCCAAAGTGTGGGAAGATGAGATATTGCAAGAGGTGTGTGTGTGTGTGTGTGTAGTTAATTGGCGGCAGAATGTGGGTGGGAGGTCAAAGGGATGACTGCAGGTGAAGGTTGCTTGCACCGACTCCAAATAAGGACGAGGGGTTTTGGCAATGTGGGACAAGGACACTAAGTCAGTGGAAGTGGTGTGTTGCTACTATGTGGCTGGTGTTCTGGCAACCCCCAGATGCAAGGGAGCCAGGCAGGCAAGGGGCAGGTGCAATGGCTGTGTGTTTGGGAAGTGGGAGTGGAGAGAAGGGAGACACAGTAGCAGGAGTGTTTTGGTTTTTTATTAAAATTTTATTTCAGTTTTCACAAAACATAAGAAAATAAAACATCTTTTTTAGCGAACAGCATGTTTCCAGGTTTTCACATCTCCATACAGATGTAGCTTTAATTACATATTTATCTTTCATATTTAATTTCGTATCTTACCACTACTTTGTATATTCTCTATTATTTTTCTCAAATAGGCTTATTTTATAAATTTCCCAATCATTCCTTTTCCCTTTAAAAAGTTGTCATATTTTCATATTAATTATTCTTACTTTTATCTGTTTCATCATTTCCAAAAAATTCCACCTAATCTATATTTTCCTATTTTCTAAATAGTTTATTACTTCTAATACATTTATACTACCCCTTATCACCTTGCAGAATCCTCTCTCTTCTTAGTTAACCACTATCTGTGTCTTTTAAATAAACATTTTTTGTTCGATTTCCATATTTCTTTATTCCCTGATTCTGTTTCTTATTATTTCTTTTCCCCTTTATTTTCCCCCTCTTTTTCTTACTCCAGTTTTTGTCCCCTCCCTCTTTAAAGCTTCCTTTTGTAATTCTCTTTTCTGTGTTTCCTTGTATTTTGTTTGTTTCTCAAACCATTCCCTTTTTTAATTGCCTCCTCAAATCTCCAATTCTTAATTCCCGTTCTGTTCCCTTTTCGCTTTAACCCTCGTTGCTCCACTTGTTTGTTAAAATGGCCTTTTCTTCATTTAGTTCTTCTTCTGGCACTCCTTGTTGTTCTTCATACTCTTGAGATCGCCATTTCTAAAAATTGTAAAGCAAAGCCAAGCAATTTTTCTTTCTCTTGCAGCTTTTATTTCATGTTTCTTAGTTCCATTTTCATTTCCAAAAAAAGTTCTGCCATCTTTAAATACTTCTGTCCAGTAATTTAATTCAACCGATGTCTAAAAGTTATTTCCAATGGTTAATTTTAATTAGTTCATTAAGTAATCTAATATCCAAAAGTTTTATATATT
This sequence comes from Bungarus multicinctus, assembly GCA_023653725.1. Classification (NCBI taxonomy): domain Eukaryota; kingdom Metazoa; phylum Chordata; class Lepidosauria; order Squamata; family Elapidae; genus Bungarus; species Bungarus multicinctus. The sequence continues at coordinate 76,073,753 of CM042844.1, read as the reverse complement.
CCAAAGTCACTAAACCAGAACAATTTCTTCCTGCTTCTTTCTTTGTTTCAAAGTTCAGTGCTCCACTTTTCCTTTCCTGGGGCTCTATTTTATTGTAGGAAGGTTTCACTTACTTTAGATCAGTTTTTTAAGTGAATCAGGTGAAAGAAAAAAAATTCATGAGTAATTCCTTTTGCCATCCTTGTCCTATTGTCCCCATTTATTCGTACCTATTTCCTGTATTCTTACTCATGTTTATACTTATACCTATTATCTTGTAAGCAATTGACAAATCAAATAAATAAATAAATAAATAACTGGGCTAATCAGGTGCAACATTTAAATATAAGGTATCCTGGAATTAAATACTTAAGGATTTTTAAGAAAGACATTTAAAGCGGCAACGGAGAAGTAAAGGAAAAAAGGGGGAAATTGGATAGCTCAAAGTGGCTTTGAACTTTGAAAGAGAAGTCTGAAGAAGATACTTGTTTAAATTGGTAAATATACTATCCTGACACTAAACAGGCATATCCACTTAGTTTGTATTTGTGTACTGATTTACCAATGTGTAGAACAGAGCATTTGTTGGTCGAGATTTGGAGTTGCCAGATGTTTGACCATTCAGACACATAATCAAGGTCACTTTGAAGGATAGTAGCATTGTTGGTGGTGTTGAATAGTTTTACGCCATCTGCAAAGGACGCAGTTCTCATTATCATTATCAACATAGAATTTCAATTTTAATTCTTCAGAGACCTGTATTTGAAGACCCAAATACACAGTTCCCTTCAAATACCCGAGAATCCTTTTTATACCCATTCAGTGCAACTGCGTTGGTGCAGCATTAAAGCTACTCAAAATGCTTACTTCACAAGCTATGTCTGGTCTGCAGCACTGTGACAGATATAACAGGCTCTCCGTTGCTGACTGATATAACTCTTGATCAGAGACTTCACTTCTGTCCTCATCCAAACTGTTATGAAAATCTATACTCATAGATGTTGGAGAAGTATTACAATCTTTCATATCTCTCCAACATCTGTTCAATTTTTCTTTTTTGACTGAGAATATAACCACCTTTCTCAGTTTTTTGTATCTCTACAATGAGATAATTTTTTATTTCTTCCAAATTCTTCAATTCAAATTTCTTCTCCAACTAATTAGCAAATTCGTTTATCTGTGATACAATCCTTTGCATTGAAGCAAAGCAGAGGTGCTATTCAGCCGGTTCGCACCTACTCGGGTGAACCGGTAGCAAGAATTTGGCATGGGTCGCTGAACTGGTAGCAACATCTAGCTGGCCATGCCCCCAATCCGGTCACCCAGTTTCCGCTCATTCACTTGCCCTACCTACCCAATGCTCACTGCCCCAGTTTAAAGGACTGCTCCCCCACCCTAGCCATGCATTTTTAAGCAGCCACTTGAAAACACATGACTATGGGCAGAGCAGCAGTCCGTTAACCTGCAAAACTGTTCCAAGGCTGGATTCTTCATGGACACTAGAAGTATCGCTTCCCCTTGTGAGTAAAGTGCCTAGAGCGAAAGGACGCTGGGGAGGGGGGAGAAATCCAGCCTTGGGGAAGTTTGCAGGAGCTGCAAATGCAAGTCCGTTAACCTGCAGAGCTTCTCTAATTCTGGATTCACTTCCCCTTGTTACTAAAGTGCTGGAGTGAGAGGGAAAGGACGCTGGGTGAGGGAAAATCCAGCCATGGGGAAGTTTGTAGGAACTGCAAATGCAAGTCCGTTTACTTGCAGAACTTCTCTAATGCTGGATTCACTTCGTCTTGTGAATAAGGTGCCTGGAGTGAGAGGAAATGTAGGCTGACAGTTGTGTTTGTGTGTGTGTGTGAGAGAGAGAGAGAGAAGAAAGAAAAAGTAAACAAGAAAACAAGAAAGAAAAAGGAAGGGAGAGAAAGAAAGAGAAAGAAAGAAAAAGAAATAGGGAGTGTGTGTGTGTGTGTGTGTGGTGTGTGTGAGAGAGAGAAAGAAAGGAAGGGAAAGACAAGAGACAAAGAGAAAGAAAGAAAAAGAAATAGGAAGGGAGAGAGAGAGAGAGAAAACTCTGTGCTATTATTTTTAATTATTCCATTATTTATCATGTTACCATTTTACACTGTGTTATCATTTTACACTGTCCCTATACCTAGAGTGATTCTACTGCCTTTCTTTTGCCCAGGGCTACTACATATTTTTCAGAGTTTACATGCATTCAATGTCTATAGTCCAGAGCATAAATACATGTGTGTTTAACAGAGTTGAAAGGGAGTTTGGAGGTCTTCTATTCCAAGCCCCTGCACAGGCAGGAAAACTGAGGATGCCAAACTCTGAGTAGACGTCCTGGGAAAGGTGTCAGGATAACACTTAGAAGGGACTTTTGGGGGAACCCTATATCATTTCAGAGAAATGGCTGTCCAGTCTTTTAAAAATTTCCAGTGATTGATCACCCAGAACTTCTGGGGACAAGCAGGTCCACTGATTAATTGTTCTCACTGTCAGAAGGTTTCTCCTTAGTTTTAGGTTGCTTCTCTCTTTGTTCAATTTCTATCCATTGCTTCTTGTTTGCGTCCTGGTGCTTTGGAAAATACACCCCCCCCCTTTCTTTGTGGCAGCCCCTTAAAAGCTTGTTGCCTATATCACACTCTTGAGTAAAGCATGTGAGCTATTTCCTCTTTTCAGTGGTCCATGAAAGTACATCTATAGTATGCAGATAATAAAGTCAAAAAAGGTGAACAACATTTTTACAGAACTATAGATAGGTTGAGGCTGGCTGACAAGGAATGGCTGGGAGGGAAGGGGCCAGGTGAGGCACTCCTGGATGTGAGTGACATTGAGTTGGCCACGCCCACCCAGTCACATGACCACCGAGCCACGTCCACCAAGTCACATGACCACTAAGCCACACCCATCCAGTCACATGACCACCAAGCCACCCCCACCAAATAAGCCACCCCCACAGAACCGGTAGTAAAAAAATTTGAATTCCACCACTGAAGCAAAGATCATCCACAAATACTAATATTTGACAATCCCCACCTTGTAACTTTCCAGTGTTTATGCAACCATCAGCCTTGCAATTCTTGAACGCAAGACCTTTCAGTGCCTTATCTAAACAAACATTCCAATTCCTGGCTGACTGCTTCAGCCCATAAATGGACTTGTTCAATTTATACACTGTGTTAGGCTTTTTACTTTCATACCTTGGTGCTTGAACCATGTAAATTTCTTCCTTTAATTCTGCATTGAGGAATGCCGTAGTTATGTCAAAATGCCAAATTTTATGGCATGTGCTGCTGCCAATGCTAGTGCCAGCCTGATGCTTTCACTCTTTAAAGTTGGTGCAAATACCTCATCATAGTGCATTGTTTTCATCTGTGAAAACCATTGTGCCACTAACCTTGCTTTATATTGTACCTTATTATTGGGCAGTACCTTCTTCTTGTATACCCATTTGCATCCTACAGCTTTGCTACCCTGTGGCTGTCATGCCCCTGGTGGAGTCTGACTCTGAGGAAGAGGAGGAACAGCCAACAGGGAGTGGAAGTGTGACTCCAAAGGTGGTGGAGGAGGCTGAGGAAGGCCAGAGACCGGCTGAGCAAGCAGAGGAGGATCCAGGCCCATCTCCTATCCATCCTAGGGCACGCAGGAAGGAAAGGATCAGGGAAAAGTGAGGTCTACTCGGAAGATTACCATGATCCTCCTCGTGGCTTGCAGCTGGGAGCTATGTATATAAGTGTGTAACTGTGTAGTCAGAATAGCTGGAGTCAAATGTAGTGTTTCCTTTGAAAGAAGTTTATCTTTGTTGGCGTTCTTCCCATGGACTCCCCCCCTCTTATCTTCCTGGAATGTATGATTAATTATCTTGGCTTGCTTTGGAACTCTCGTCAATGCGGTTTGTTTTTGGTTTCCTTTTGCCTCATTATTTACTTTTGTGACTTTAAACTGTGCTTAATAAAACAGTGAAGTTAAGTTGAAGGCATTACTGGACTTTAATGTATGTTTTGGGTTATTTTGAAAGACTACGGGTCATCACAGTGGCAAAGTCATAGATGTGAACACTTGATGTTCTCCCATGGATTTCATTTCCTTATCCATGGCTTCTTTCCATTTTATTTGTTCAAAGTTAGGTAATGCCAATACTTCCTTATAGTTTCTTGGCTCATACCATACATACCATACATAACACACTTTAACTTTACTAGCAGAATACCTGTCAGGTGGAATCCCCTTGTTCCATCGCTCTGACCTGCATGGCATTGACTGCTCCTGTGCTTCAACCCTGTCTTGCTTCACATCTTTTTCAGCTTCTCCTCTCTGAATGCTGATACCATCACTAAGTTAGTTACCATTACTGTGAGTTACCATCACTAAGTGGATCACCATCACTAAGTGAATCATCCCAGAAATTTGCATCAAGTCTGTCCCAATTTTGCTCTGCAAAGCTAGCAGACCTTGGAATCACTATTCTTTTGCTCCCATCGCTAAAGTGATAGTTCTTTGAGCCTGGCTCATACCCCATAAACCTGAGCATTCTAGCTATCAGGACTCCAACAAATCCACCCCCATTCAAATCATAAGTCTCTAGCTGCATCTCAGAGAAAAGAAAATTGATTTATTAGAAGTGGACATGTTGGTGTTGGCTGGATGCAGCCGATACTAAAATATATCATTCATTTCCCCCTTGACCCAGTCTTCCCCACCACCCTCTGGATGGGTATTCTCCAATGGGACACATTCATCTCCAAGAGTCATCAATCATGCTCTCTAATAATTTTTTTGCACTCCGACAACTTTGGGCTACCAGGGTGATTATCTAGGTAAAGGATTGTACTATTTCACACACACACCCCACTTCCTTTTTCTGGCAGCTAAAAAAACCAAAAGAGTATTGTTTTAGTTGACATTAGCCTTTGATTGTCCCTTTCTTCTAATTGCTTTTGGACTATTCACCCACACATTGTTTCCAAATACCCTTAAATGTGCCAAAGATGGGTTTCTCCCATATAGCACTGCATATGGAGTATCAATAATAGAGAAACTCCACAGCCTATTATTTAAATAATTAGCAGTCAACATGACTTCACCCAATATGATCTGTGCAGACCAGAATCCTCTAGCAGTGAGTCCTTCATGGTTTGCAAGACTCCATTCTGCCCTTCAGCAACATCATTTTCAGCTGCTGTGTATCATTTCTGCGTCTATTTTATTCCTAACTGTCCAAACCACTGTTGAAAACTTGACATGAATTCTGAACCTCTGTCAGTTTGCAGCTGACATACTTGTAATTTATACCTTCTTTCTACGAAGCTTACCCATTAAATTTCTGTAGCACCTCTATTTTACTCTTTAGTAAATACCAGAACCCAAACCTGCTATAGTCATCTACAATGAACAGTGCATACTTTGCTCCTCTCAAACTGGCTTGTATTGTCCCAACCAAATCTGCAGCTCTAGAGCCCTTGTTGTCTGCCTTGTGCTACTTTTGCCCACTGGAAATGCCTTGGACTTTGATGATTTGCATACTGCACACTCCAAATATTCCTTACATCCCTTTATATGCAATCTTTCTGCATATTGGTCCATCTTTTGATCAACTTTGAAGCTGGCATGGCCAAGCTTTCTGTGCAAGAGATGAACACATTTATTTATTTATTTATTTGTTTATTTGTTTGTTTGTTTGTTTAAATTTATATACCGCCCCCTCTCCCAAAGGGACTCGGGGCGGTGAACAGCCAGAATAAAATACACATATAAAACACATATACAATATTTAAAAATTAAAAGAATTAAATACATTGGCTCTTACAAAGATTAAAAATAAGGGAATTAAGAAAGTTAAAACCAGATTAAAAAATTAAAAAACCCCTAGGCTTGCTGAAATAAATGAGTTTTCAACGCACGGCGGAAGGTCAGGAGATCAGGGATGGTCCTCATCTCCGTGGGTAATTCGTTCCAGAGAGAGGGTGCCCCCAATGAGAAGGCCTGCATCCTCGGGGTCGCCAGCTGTCCAGCCGGCGGCACCCCGAGGAAGCCGACTCTATGGGAGCGTATTGGTCAGCGGGAGGCCGATAGTGGCAGGAGGCGGTCTCGCAAATATCCTGGTCCCAAGCCATGGAGCGCTTTAAAGATGATAACTAAGACCTTGAAGCACACCCGGAGGGCCACCGGGAGCCAATGGAGCTCGCGCAGAAGTGGCGTAACATGGGACCCCCAAGGAGCCCCCAACACCACCCACGCGGCCGCATTCTGCACCAGCTGGAGCCTCCGGATGCTCTTCAAAGGCAGCCCCATATAGAGAGCATTGGTATAGTCTAGGCGGGAGGTCACCAGGGCGGAAGTGACCGTGCGAAGCGCATCCCGATCCAGAAAGAGCCGCAACTAATCCTACGGACCTGGCCAAAAGCCCCCCTGGCGATGGCCGCCATATGGTCTTCCAATGACAGCCACACATCCAGGAGGACACCCAGATTGCGGGCCCTCTCTTTGGGGGCAAGAATTCCCCCCCCCCCCCCACAGCCAGCGATGGAACCAGCTGGCTGTACCAGGGTGCCGGGAAGCACAGCCACTCAGTCTTAGATGGGTTGAGCTGAAGCCTGTTCCGCCCCATCCAACACCACACGGCCTCCAGGCACCGGGTCATCACTTCAACGGCTTCATCAGGGTGGCTCGGGGTAGAGATGTACAGCTGAGTATCATCAGCGTACTGATGGAACTCTACCCCAAAGCCACGGATGATCTCACCCAGCGGCTTCATATAAATGTTGAACAGAAGGGGTGAGAGCACCGACCCCTGAGGCACCCCACAAACCAGGGGCCTCGGGGCCGACCTCTGCCCCCCTGCCAACACGAATTGTGAACGGTCAGAGAGGAAGGAGGAGAACCACTGCATAACACTGCCTCCCACTCCTAAGCCCCCCAGCCGCCGCAATAAGATACTGTGGTCAACAGTATCAAAAGCCGCCGAGAGATCTAATAGGACCAGGACAGAGGAATAACCTCTGTCACGGGCCCTCCAGAGATCATCCACCAATGCGACCAATGCCATCTCCGTGCTGTGCCCAGGCCTGAAGCCCGATTGGCATGGATCCAAATAGACAGCTTCATGAATCATACCGTGCCACATTGCCAAATGATTGTGCACACTGAACATTTTGTCCTTGCAACACATAAAGGTTATTATGCTTTATATCCTTTGCAAATACAATGTTATATTTCTTTATGATACGCTGCCCATTTACAACTGTGGTCTCAAATGCTTGCTTGTCTAAATTAGAAACACTCAGCAAATTATGCTCCACTTCAGGCACACACAAAACATAATTGAACCTTGTTTCCAGTTATGGGATTTCCACACTGCCTTTTCCAATGACTTTAGCCTTTTTGCCATTTGCCAAGGCTACTGCATCTCCTGAAGCTGCATCCATCCTGTAAAACAATTTAGAATTATTAACAATTGTTTGACTAGCCCCACTGTCAATTAACCATTCATCTCTGCTATTACAATAGCTAACTTTTGCGACAGCAGCCCATCCATCTGATTTTCTTCCTTGCAAACTGCTTCTGTCTTGCAAATAATTTCTTCCTTGCAAAAAATTTTTCCTTTGCAAACTGTCTCTTCTTTGCCTCTGTTGCTGGGCTGTAATCTGACATCTTCTGCTGTTTTTATCTTCTCTGCAAAGTGTTGCTCTTATCTCTCTGCTCCTTGAGCTCCCTCCTCAGGAATTTCTCCTCCCGCTTGTTTTGTTCAGTAATTAAACCAGATTTAAGGGCTTCCAGATGCAACTCCAGCTCTGGTTTACATTCAAATACTGCAGAAAAAATATTTCATGAGTCATCTAGACCAGTGGTTCCCAAAGTGGACAGTACCGCCCCCTGGGGGGATGGGATGCCTTAGGGGGGTGTTAAGAGGCAAGGGGGCTGCAGGGGGTGCTGGAGGGGGTCCCTCGCAGGGCACAATTCAGGGGTGAGAAAAAATCCCACCGCGTTTGAGGCAAGGCCCCGCAGGATCACCCCACTGACTTGCATACCCCGGTGCAAGGGACTCAATGGGGTGATCCTCCGGAGCCTCGCCCCGAACGCAGTGTTGGGAAATGAGAGCAAGTCAGAGTGGCTTTGCTCTCCTTTTAAAACATCCCACCACCGCCACGTTCGGGTTGAGGCCTTGCTGGATCACCCCATTAAGCCCTTTGCACTAGAGACACCTGCCCAAGCAAGTCTGAAAGGAGCGGAGCACGAAGTCAATGGGGTGAGCTTGAGAAAGGGAAAGAGAGAGGAAAAGAGAGAGAGAAGGAAAAAGAAAAAGAGAAAAGGGACAGAAAGAAAATGGGACAAAGAAAGAGGGGGGGGGTGGAAGGAAAGGACAGAAAGAAAAAGAAATAAAGAGGGAGGGAGGGAGGAGAAAGATAATGAGATATCTATTCTAGTCCAATCACCTGCTCCAGCAGGATTAGAAGGGAGTGTGTGTGTTTGTGTGTGAGTTTGTGTGTGTTCTCCTTGCAATTTACCAGTACATTTTGGTTTTGCCTTCTTCAGAATTGGCACTGTAATACATTGGGGAAAAGTAATTTTTTTAGGGTGGTGGTCTGGTCCAATGGATCATGTTTGAAGCCTCAACAAAATGTGACAGCTTCCTGATAGTCTTGGTCATGTTTTGTCCACAAAATAAATAGAAGCCAAAGATGTTTCAATGTGCTAGCAAAGATGTTGGCAAAGATATTTCAATGTGGAAAAGGGCTCTAAACTAGGCCTCATTCCAATCTGATGCATCAGGTCTCTCTCTCTCTCCTCCATCCCTCTATCCCCCCTTTCTTTGTCCCTTTTTCTTTCTTTCCCTTTTCTTTCTTTTTTTGTTTCTTTCTCTCTCTTTCTTTTTTTTTTCTCTCTCTTTCCCTCTCCCAGGCTCACCCCATTGATTTGGTGCACTGCTCCACTCGGACTTGCTCGGGCAGGTCCCTCCAGTGTAGCGGGCTCAATGGGATGGACCTGAGGGACCGGCAGTGGCAGCACATTTGAAAAGTAGAGCAAACCCAGAAGTCAGTAATTTTTGCTGCAAAGAATCACAAAAGCTTCTGGGCTGTGCACAAGATGGGACACACATGTCAATGCAATTCAGCAACATAAAATAAAAAAATACAAATAAAACAAATCAACAAGAATTGGCAAAGTATCTCTGATTAGATTCTATTCACTACTAGAATCTAATCAGAGATACTTTGCCGATTCTAGTTCAATGATCTGCTCCAGCAGGGTTAGAAGGGAGTGTGTGTGTGCATGGCTATTCTAAATCCACCGACATTTGCATATTCACTAAATGCTGCTCAACAGATTCTACTGGTTGCAGATGTGCTCTATTTAACTTTCTTGATAATTCACAATATTGCATGCAGACACACTCACATGCACACTTAACCACACCTCATTTGCAGTTTTTAAATCAGCTACATGGATAAACTGTTCATCTTCTAAACTTAAGATGATATAAGCCATTGCTTTATCATTCTACCTCTGATCTGCAGCACTCAAGAGCACTTGGGATGGATTTTCCACAATATCCCACAGTTCCTTTCAGGAAACATTCCATCTTTGCAGCCCAAATAATATAATTCTTCTGACCCAGAAGATGCAGAGAGGTCTCCTTAATTTTCTCAGCCATCCTGTAAAGCTTTTTCTGTCTTCAGGCAGTCTCTCTCAGCTTAAATTACCATGCAGTCTTTTTTGTGCGTTCTAGTTGGGCAAATAACCAGTCAGATTTTGCAGCTGAAATTCAAATCCAGTAAACACACACACAGAAGACTGATTCAGCAGGATTCATTAACTTCTTTATATACATAATAACATTTGAAGTAAAGTTTACAATACCAATAGTTTCTCCCAATGTTGTATAGATTACAAGTAAAAAACAAACAGCTCAGAACAGAGACCAGTTTCACTTTAGAGCTGAGAGCACAGACTAAGTCACACCCAGATTGCTTCTACTTTCAGCCCCCAATTCAGCTCCCATTGACTTATCTTGTTAACCATGTCTCTAACAGTTCATGAATATTCTGACAGAATCTCACCTTGATCAGTTTCCATTCATTATTCCTTGTCTGGCCTTCAGATGCCTTGGAAAATAGCTTGACCCCTTCCTCTCTGAGGCAGCCCCTTAAATATTGGAACACTCTATTATGTCTCCCCTAGTCCTTCTCTTTACTAGACTAGCCATGCCCAGTTCCCATAACCATTCTTCTTATTTTAGTCTCCAGCTCCCTAGTTGTTCTTCTCTGCACTTTTTCTAGAGTCTTGAAGAAAATTACTACCCACCCTTCTCCTAGAAGGAGAGAATATTTTAGGAAATATTTTAAAAAGGCAGGATAAAATATTTCCCCTAAAAGAGAAATAAAAACCTTAAAGGAAACAGAAACCCAGAACCTCAGCTCCCTGCCCCCAGCAGATATTCTGGTGCACATTAAGAAAGACTGGGCCAGCCTATCTACAACACGAAAGACCTCCAGATCCAGGGATTAAGGGGATGGGATTAAGGCATGATCCTCTAGGACGCTATGGGATTATTTACCAGCAGGTCTCACTGCATTGTAGATTTTCTTAAGGACATTGCATCTCCAGCAAGGTTCAACTGAAACCTATCTCAGAAAAACTCCTAGGATTTGCACATGATAGCAGAGTCTGACAGCAGCCAATAGAATATATATGCTTGCACAGGAACAGAAAGCTCAAGTTCAAATCCCAAGAGAGGGTATAAATAACCCTCTCTCTCAACTCCATGTGGTCAGCTGCACCAGGACCACTGCCTGATGGTTCTGCTTCATTAAACCATCTTTCCAATCAGCCTCCATGTTTCCAGTGTCTTTCTCCCCACTTGGAACTGAACCAGATGGATATTTTTTCCAACAGTCACAATATCTTTTTTATAGTGTGGTGACCAAAACTGGATGCAGTATTCTAGGTGTGGTCTTACTAAGGCTTTAGAGTGGTATTAGTACTTCACTTGATCTTGATTGTATCCCTCTGTTAATGCAATTTAGGATTGCATTGGCTTTTTTGGTTGCCGCCGCACACTGCTGGCTTTAATTGGTTATCCACTAAGACTCCAAGATCCCTCTCACAGTTACTGCTAGTAAGCCTGGTTTCACCCAGTCTATATGTGTACTTTTGGGTTTGTTTTGTTGTTGTTGTTGCAAACAGCCATTTCTAGGGGAAAACAGGACAAAGCAGAGTCAGGAAAAATATTTTCCTTTGCTATATTTCCACTCTGAATCAGATCATGGTAGAGTCCCTACAGGCGTTGTGCTTTCTGGATATTCTTGTCTTGGATGGCAAACCTCAAAGAACATTCCGTGCAAAGTGCAACATTTGCATGTTTACCTGGAGGAAACATTTGCATGTTTACCTGGAGGAAACAAGACCTTAACACCCAGATAGGACGGAACAAAGGCAGGAACTGAAGCTTATGTTAATCTTAATTAAAAGTTAATCCTAACTAGAGGTGAATGTATAAACTGCTTAAGCAGATAGTAAGAAAGGTTGTCTAAATAGATGTATAGCGTATAAATTAACCACTGGTATGCTACTATGGATATAGAGAGATAGAACGAACTCTGGCAAGAGAGCAGACAGCTCTTCTTATTCTCAACCTGACAATAAAGAAAGCAGCTTGTCTCATCTTCATGTGGTCCTGAGTCTTGATTCCTACAAGTGGCGCCCGAACAGGGACTCCTTACTTCGTCCGGCAAGGATTTGGTGCACCTTCAACCTTTCAAAGGTTTCTGTAAGTATGGGGTCTTCGCTTTCTGAAGAGCAGAGAAAGCATGTGGAGGAATTAGGATACCTTTTAAAGAAAAATCATACAGATGTATCTAGCGCAGTCTCACAAGGCTGGTCCAGGAGATTGCAGCTCAATGTTTATGGTATCCAGAAAAAGGGTCTCTTAGGTTAGTAGATTGGGAAAAAATTGGAATTACTTTACATACAGAGCCAAGGGCTAGCGTGGAGATTTTACATGCTTGGCATTTATGTCGGCATGCAGTTGAGATATTTGGCACTAATGAGGTTTCTTTTTTAGCACCCCCCCTTCACAAAATATAGCCCCCATAGTTTGTCCTCCTTCTTCATCAGAATATCTGACTATCTCTCCCTCTGCTCCCTTAGACACAGGACAAAAACCTCCTGATCCAGTTATTCAAACATCTTTTCAAAAAATGGTGGAGACATGTAAAAAGGATGTCTCCATGCCAGGGGCAGAATTAGCTGAACTATTGTCTGTCTGTCCTGTGCAGTATCATCCAGGTCAAGGCCAACAGCTGGGTCAGCAGATAGCAGAATGGGAAGGTTTACTTTATCAGATATTAAGGGAATTGAAAAAAGCTGTTACAGACTATGGTATTAGTAGTAATTTTACTAGAGGACCTATGGAGGGTATTAAAAATGGATATACCATGGTTCCTGAAGATTGGAAACAAATTTTTCGTACGATTCTAACTTCAATGCAATATGTAGTCTGGGAAAGTGAGTATATGAGACATGCTCAAGCAGCTGCAATGGGAGGAGGAGGAGCTTACATTGTAGAACAGTTGTTTGGCTCTGGACAATTTGTAGCTATCCCTGCGCAAATTATCCTCCCTCCTGCAACTTTAGCTGTTGTGTCAGAATGTGCATATCGAGCATTTCTGAAAGTTCCTCAGACTGGGGAACCTAGAGCAAATTTTTCTAACATCAGACAGGGAGTTAATGAGCCTTATGCTGATTTTGTGGAACGGTTATCAAAGGCCATTTGGCAACAATTTGATCATCAAGAAGCAGCTGGGGAGCTTCTTCGTCAATTGGCTATTGAAAATGCTAATGGTGATTGTAAAAGAGCTTTGCAACCATTAAAGGCAACAGATCATTATAAAGGCAACAGATCATTATACCCTGGCAGATATGCTACGTGTCTGTCAGGATATTGGGTCACAAACCTATAAAATGCATTTATTAGCTGCAGCAATTCAAAAGGGCCAAAAGCCCTCAGGAAATTGTTTTAAATGTGGTAAACCAGGGTATTTTCAAAAAGAATGCCGTTCTGTTCCTAATATTGCTAAAAACCGACCATCTAAAAAATGCCCAATTTGTAAAAAGGGTTTTCATTGGGCTAATCAATGTAGATTCCGTTCGGGAAACTTGCCCATGGGTGTGGCACCCACCCAGAATCCAAAGCATGCCTACCCCATAACCCTGACTCCACCACAGTCACTCTCTCCCATGCCACCCCGGCCACAGCCGGTAGTGCTGGGATCGATTTGATTACACAATTAGAAGTTGAATTTAAATTTCCAATGGAAGTTAAATTGGTTCCCTCTCAATACAAAGGCCCTCTTCCTTCAGGTCTTGTTGGTTTACTATTACCTCGTTCCTCTGCTCATAAGCTAGGACGCTTTGTGGTGCCTGGCGTTATTGACTCTGACTATACTGGCACCCTTATGATACAAATTTGGGTTAACCTCCCACAACGTATCCCTTCTTATTCTTCTATTGCTCAGTTGCTTCTTCTTCCTTATGAAGTTCCTTTTCCTGGGTCTGGAATACGTGGAAATGCAGGCTTTGGCTCCACCTCTCCTTCGGTGGGTCTACTTCAGCCATTGACATTACGTCGACCTTTACTAACACTTTACCTTAATAAGCAACCTTTTCAAGGGCTATTGGATACAGGGGCCGATGTTACTGTCATCTCCTCTTTACAGTGGCCTGTTCAATGGCCTAAGAAAGCTGTTTCTTCCTTGTGGGGCGTGGGTTGCTCCACTTCAGCTTGGCAAAGTGTTCAGGATATTGACATTTCCACTGCTGCTGGTAAGTTCTTTTCTTTAAAACCATATATTTTGGATATTCATACTAATATATGGGGTCGTGATGTTCTTGTCTTTTTAAATGCTCATTTAATTTTGGATGATGGCTCTCCCACTTAAGTGGCTCTGTTCTACTCCTGTATGGGTGGAACAATGACCTCTTCCTGTTGATAAACTTTCAGCTTTACAGCATTTAGTTCATGAACAACTTTTAGCAGAACATATTGAATTTTCTACCAGTCCATGGAATACTCCTGTTTTTGTAATAAAAAAGAAAAGTGGGAAATGGAGATTCTTACAGGATTCCCACTGGCTGTTTATATACACCAGTTTCTGATAAGCAGGTCCACATACATGAATGGCTTAATTTATCTGCTACTCCACCTTGTAATATTTACTCTTATCAGTCCGCTTTAGAAGACATAATAATTAAATCAAGAAAGCGAGCTTTAGTTCTTACTGGATGTGATCTAAGTGGTATAGCCTTTACTCGTACAAAAGCTGAACATGAACATCTAATGACTATTTCTGACTCTTATCAAATAGCCTTTTCCCAATATGTGGGGAAACTTCTTTATTCTTTACCTAAAGACCCCTGGATAGTAATCACCTCTACTTTAAATTCTGCCTTCTCTTCCATTTTTGCTCGAACTCCTTTGTCTTCTGCTATCACAGTTTTTACTGATGGGTCCCCAACTAGAGGAGTTGTATGGCAGGAGCAGCAGCTCTGGCATTCCAAATACACCTCTGTACAAACTTCAGCTCAACGTGCTGAATTGGCAGCGGTAATTCTGGCATTACACTTATTTTCTGATCAACCTATTAACCTTATAGTTGATACTCAATACGTGTATCTGGCCATGCAGTCCTTACCGTATTCGTATTGTGCCTTAAATTTGGATGTAAATTTGTTGGCCCTGTTTTTATCTTTAAAAAATGTCTTGGAAACTCGTTCGTATCCTTTATATGTTGAACATATAAGAAGTCATACTCCTTTTACTAATGCCATTACGGAAGGAAATCGGAAAGCAGATGAATCTTTAAAAGCAGTTACTTCTTTGTTTTCTGACCCTGTTGCAAGTCATTCCTATTTTCATCAAACTGCAAAATCACTGGTTAAGCAGTTTCATATTCCTCTGTCACAGGCACGTGATATCGTATGAACCTGTCCTGCCTGTCAACAAGTGGTTGTCCCATTTCCAGTTGGGGTTAATCCCCGCGGCACTCATGCTAATCAGATATGGCAAATGGATGTCACACAATTTGTAGCCTTCAAGCCCTATAGTAATTTGCATGTTTCCATAGACACTTACTCTCATTATTTATGGGTAACTATTTCTCGACATGAGCGTGCACAGGATGTTATCGCTCATTGTCTTTCTTCCTTTGCTGTTATGGGTCGCCCTTTACAATTGAAAACTGATAATGGTCCTGCTTATATTAGTAAGGACTTTAATCAGTTCTGTCAACAATGGAACATAACATTGGTACATGGTATCCCTTATAATTCTCAAGGACAGGCTATTGTTGAACGGGCCCACCGTACCTTTAAAGCATTACTTCAAAAACAGTTAAAAACTGAATCTGAGCCCTATCATCTCCGAAAAATACAGAATATAATTTCCATTATATTGTTCACTTGGAACTACTTAATAGTCTCAGATTCCTTTTCAGAACCACCTGTTATTTTGCATTTCCGCACAGCAGAACCTTTAGACAAACCTTTGGTTAAATATCATCAAGCACCAGACCCTGAGTGGAAAGGTCCGGCTCGGTTAATTACTTGGGGCCGGGGTTACGTTGCTGTAGAAACTCCGCAGACTCGCCAAGCTATTTGGATCCCTGCCCTTCGCATATGACCTTATCATGGCGTGGCACCAGGGCCTACACAATCCAATTCCAAACTTCAATTTGCACCTGAAAACAGAAGTCCGCCTTCCAAAGCCCAAAGCTGAACGCCCTCCGCCAATTACTTGGGGCCAAGTGAAAGCTACCACCTATCAAGCACAGCAACAATTGCAAAAGGCGGCATTGCCACAAACTCCTGAAAATTTGGTTGCTGCTGTATTTTCCATTATAACAGCTAATTCTGTAATGATTATTATGTGCTTTTTGCTGTTAAGTGTCAGTAGAGTAGGGGCAAAGGATGTTAATTATACTATGCGTCTTAATCCTAATTTGTGGGTTTGTCATGCTCAGTATGTTTATTTGCATCAAGTTATGCTTCAACAATGATTTGCTATTGATTACCTCCTGACTAGACAAGGAAGTTTTTGTAAATTAGTAGGACAGCGCGGCTGTGCTGTTCATTTTCACTCTCTAAATAAAACTATTGAAGAGGAGCTTGCTAACTTACAATCCTATTTTCAGAATAATATTCATGCTATTCCCTCTCCTTTTGAATGGTTGACTAATTGGCTGCCAGATTGGGTTTGGTTAAAACAACTGTTCTTTTATGGAATAATTCTTATAGTGATGTTAATAATATCTTGTTGTTTTATTCAATGTATTCCTTCACTCTTGGCTTTGTTCCGCCCCATTGCGGCTTCTCTCCATCCTATTCAATTACGCTACATTCAAAAATCCTTACTTCCTCACAATAAAGTAAAAAATGGGGATATGTAGGCATTGTGCTTTCTAGATATTCTTGTCTTGGATGGCAAACCACAGACAAAGAACATTCCGTGCAAAGTGCAACATTTGCATGTTTACCTGGAGGAAACATTTGCATGTTTACCTGGAAGAAACAACACCCAGATAGGACGGAACAAAGGCAGGAACTGAAGCTTATGTTAATCTTAATTAAAAGTTAATCCTAACTAGAGGTGAATGTATAAACTGCTTAAGCAGATAGTAACAAAGGTTGTCTAAATAGATGTATAGTGTATAAATTAACCACTGGTATGCTACTATGGATATAGAGAGATAGAACGAACTCTGGCAAGAGAGCGGACAGCTTTTCTTATTCTCAACCTGACAATAAAGAAAGCAGCTTATCTCATCTTCATGTGGTCCTGAGTCTTGATTCCTACAGCGAGCCCTTTTAAAGATTATGTATTAATGCAAAAGCAAATAATTTACCTCTGATTCCTAAATGCTAAAGCTGCTGCATATAAAAAATAGAGAAGCTCTGATCAACTATCACAGTACAGCCACAGCTGTATTGTTGTCTATGGATGCCCCTGCTAAATGCAAGCATGGGATAAACTGAGTCAGGTTTGTTCTCAATCTTTTAAGTAGCCACAAACTACTAGTAAAAGTGGTATTTGATCACAGCAAGGAGGCATCGAGAAATGTTTCCCCTTTTGCATTTGAGCATCAAGAAGAGACAGGAAAGGAGAAAAGGAAAGACAAAGAAAAAAGAAGGAAAGAGGGGAAGGAAGAAGAAAGAGAGAATGAAGAGGAAAGGAAAAGGTAGAAGGGAGGGAGGGAAGAAACAAAGGGATAAATAAATCATGATATATACAAACACTAGCTCGATACCCGTGCTTCACTATGAAACTATGTGGTCGGGTTTAGTTTTTTGGGAGGAAAATAAAGAAAAGAAAATTCTGAAAATTCTTTGATAGGATGTTGTGCTGAAAAACAAAAAGCAAATGGGGGCTTTGGGGAAAGAGATAAGCTTCATGCTTGAAATATGAAAATTAATTTAATCTTTTTAAATTGCTTTTAAATATTGTATTGTATTTTCTATTTTATTTTACTCAGCTGTACACCGCCCGAGTCCCGTTGGGAGAGGGAGTGGTATAAAAGACTAAATAAATAAATAAAATAAATAAATAAGGGGAGGTGGGAAAATAAGTCTATGTAGGGGCTGACCTATGCCTTGTCACACGTTCACCTTTGATGCACCCATATTTGCGAATACATTCATAAAATTCAACTTATTGTCTAGAGTAGTTCCATTTGCAACCGTAAACTGTTTATCATAGAAGGAAGGAAACTATGAGAGGGGGGAAGGTCTGCCTTAGCACTTGGCCATCAGCTGCATCCCCTTGTCCCCTCTTCCTGACCTCTTCTGGTGGCCTCCCATCCGGAAGTGATATTGGATTGGTTCTGGCGTACCCATAGCGGAAATTATGAGTAGTTTGGAGAACCGGCAAATACTACCTCTGGCTGGCCCTGCCCCCAACCACCCGCTCACCACTTGCCCCCACCCTGCCCAACCCTATATAGCTCGCCTTTACCACGTGCATAATCTCCATCTGTTGCCTGCTCTGCTTACCAAATCTAAGCATGCTGCCCGCTCGCCCTTTGCCTCAGGTTGGGGCCCGGAGATGTGCCATTCCCCGGCTCTGGCCTTGCCCGAGCCTCCGCCTGGGTCAGGGAAAGCACCATTCCCCAGCTCTGGCTTTGCCCCGGAGCCTCCACACGATCACCCTTTGCCTAAGCCAGGTTGGCAGAATGTCAGGTTTCCAAGTGATGAAACCCATTTAAGAAAAGAAAAATGCGAAGTCCATCTTCTAAACAAATTTCTTTTAGTTAGGTAATCATCAAATTGGCAAAGTCTGTTGTAATTCTGGATCTGACACAAACCGGAATTACACCACATAATGTTGTAAATCAGAAACACCCCACAAGTCACATTCCCCAATAAAAAGAAATCAACGTTGACCGGTGTCTTCAAACTTCACCTCCAGGTCTCAGCAGGGACAGCCTCTGTCCCCACAGGAAAAAAAGTCACCCAGCCAAAACAATCCTCACTATCTAACCACTCCTCCTACCTTAAGAACATGGTGAGCCTGAAACCCTCCCCCCTTACACCAGCAAAGAGAAAGAAAAGGAATATAAGATTAGAGTATAGAGCTAAATAAAATGACTACATATATGTCGATTTCAGGCTCAACAGCACCATTCCCCGGTTCCTGCCTTGCCCCGGAGCTTCCACCCAATAGCTCTTCACCTAGGCCGAATCGGGAGAAGCGCCATTCCCACGCTCCAGCCTTTCCCTGGAGCCAAAGCCCACATGCCCCTGCCCGCCTCTGGCCTCAAACTACGCCCCCCGCCCCCAGGTGAAGCAATTTATTGGGACCAGCAATTTATTGAATCCTGACCTTCCAGGATCATTTGTGTTTAGAGAACCAAGGTGCTTGCTTTCCAAGTGTTTCTTTCACTTTTTAAGCAAACAAGGAGTGCGTGTTTTGGAACAAGCTGTCAATGTAAATTTCACAGATGCAAAATTTAAACCGTTACTAATTATCCTTATTGATTCCATATCCAAACTATGCAAACTTACCAACATTTATGTGCACTTTGAAAGGAATTTGTTCCAACAAAATAAGCGAAATAAAATCACACACAGACACCCATTATTAAATAGTTTGACAGCCTCAGTATCATTAATATTAGCAAGGTTCAATAAATAGTCATTCCTTCCTTCCCCTCATTTCAAAAATTATCTGAATAGTGCAAGAGCAGCAGCACTGCAAGGTGTTTGGTTTCATTCCCTACCTATTTTCTGACTCTCTAGTAAAAAATGCATGAATTAAAAAAAATCCTATATGACAAGTGCAGAGTTTCCATTGTTAAGGTTCTGCAAGAAGGCTTCTGTTGGACTAATACTTATTACGTAGGTAAAAAGCAAGACTTCCTTTGCACAACTGCATTGGTGTTTTGGGATTACAACTTCAAGTAATCAATGGGCATATTGAACTTTCCGCATCATCTGAATCATATCTCTGAACATGCGCTGTGGGGCGTCAAGGCCCCAGATGAAATCCAGATGTTCCCAATCTGGGATTTCCTTGTGGTATATCAAATTTGGGATCATAGTCATTAAAATGGCAACGTCCTTTGGGTCTGCCAGCCAGTCATGGCCACCCATCCACAGAGCTGTTGGAACAAGCATTCCTTTCATTTTGTAGGGAGGTGGTGTTGGCTAAGAAAGAAGGAAAAATAACGGTTAAAAAAATCCAAAGAGACTCTCATCCTGACGTCACTACTGAACAAACTGGCTGAGGTTGTAGTTTGGCAACAACTGGAAAGCCAAGGATCTCCAGATCTGTTCAACAAGTCATCTGGAGCAAACTACCGTATTTTTCTGTGTATACAATGCTACCTTTTCTTTAAAATATTTACTTGAAATGGAGGGGCGTCTTATACACAGGGGGCCGAGAGAAGAAGGTGTGGACATCCTCCAGCTCTGCCACACAAACCTCTACCTTATGTGCAGCTCTATCATTCCTCTCTATTGTAGTTGTTTCCTGCATCATATTGCCACTCTAGGTTTCAACTCTACTGTTTCTGTGATGCATTTCCTGTTCTTGTTGTATTACTCTCTCTCTCCAATAAGATGGCTTCTGCATAGTGATGGCTTGTAGTGTGCTTACTTACTCTACATGAAACATGGGGGCATCTTACAGATTGAAAAATATGGGTATTTAACAAAGGCCTCCCATTTTTCCCAGGACAAATTTTATGTAACATGCAAAGATATGGCTACACTGATCCTTCTATATTTGTTTACTATTTTCCCAATAATTAAAGTTTTGTGGGCTGATTTTCCAAGCTATGTAAAACATGAAAACAGTAAAAATACAAAAACAATAAATCACACATATATACAATAAAAAACACAACAAAAATAGTTCAATTTCTTAATATAAAGTACACTAAAAATCTGTACCTAAGTTCCAGTATCCTAGTATAATTAGGGCAAATAGAATAAAAAGAAAAGAGTTTAGATGCCAGGCATGGCTTTTGCCAAATGCTTGCCAGGGATGAGTGTCGTTCTCTTTGATTGCCTAAAACTGTAAGCAATCCTCTTTGTGCAAAATTCCCAGAGCTCTCTTTAACAAGATTGATTCAGATAAAATGGAAGAAGTTACAAGAATTTCAGCAACTGAACGGTTTCTAACATTACCCAGCAAAATGAGGATGGCCCTGCTCTTTTCATATAGATAATGGATCAGCTTCCAACCCCTTCTTTCTCTCTACACTGTATATATCAGTGGCTCACTGGTCTGCCGTGAGATAATTTTGGTGGGCCACAGCATGCTGAGGCAGGGAGGTGGGGCAATCCTGCAGTCTCCCTAGCAAACCAGTGTTGTGACTGCTGCCTCCTGCCTCAGCACATCGAGGAGGCTGAGCATCAGAAGGAAGAGCCCGGAGCTTCTAAGCCGCAGGAAGCAGCTGCCTCAGGTGAAGATGTTGTGAGGGGGAGGCTCTACCCCCTCTTCTTCCTTACCAGAAGCACTCACACGCTCAGCAGGAAGGAGGTGGCTTGTTGGGGGCCAGAGGGGCGGTGAGCGTTTTGCGTGTCAGCACTTCTGGCAAGGAGGAAAAGAAGCTTCTGGGGGGGATGCAGGAGATCGCGCCCTCCCTTTGCAGGCTAGGAAACACCTGGGAAGGGCTCCAATGCCGTGATCTCTCGCACCCCTGCCCTCAGGAACTTCTTTTCCTCCGCACCAGAAGCGCTCACATGCTCAGTGGGAAGGAGGGGGCTTGTCGGGGGTCAGAGGGACAGTGAGCGCTTTGCAAGGGAGTGCTTCTGGAGAGGAGGAAGAGAAGCTCCTGGCGGGGGGGGGCGAGCCTCCCTCTTGCAACATCTTCCCCTGAGGGCATCACTGGCAGCCGCTCAACCTCCTCGATGCGTGGAGGCAAGAGGCAGGAGGTAACACCAGTTCAGAAGGCAGGCCAGGCCTGTGCTGCGATCTCCCGCGCATATGACCCATTGCCCACCTTCCCGACAGCCATCTGGTCTTCAGCACGTGGCTCATCAGTCCAGAGTGGAGGTGGCTGCTGTGCTAAACCATGTGCGCCCATGCCCACCGCTATTCTTGGCAGGGGGAAGTGACCCCTCTCGGCTTGGACTCTGGGTTTGTGACTGATATGTCTTAACTTGGACCGGGATGACTTGCCTCGCCCAAGGGACCGCCAAGTAGCAGCTGCCAGCTCCTTTCTCCACACGCCAAGTCTTACCACAGGAAAGAGAGCAGCTGGGGTATCAGTGTAGCCACTCGGTTAGTTCGTAATCGCCCTACCCGGAGGAGGTGCTGGAGGAGGAGGAGGAGGCAGTAGTGGAGAAGCAAGCTAGGTTAAAGACCCAGGTGGAGGGGAGGCTTATAGCCTGGACCCCCTTCTCTCCCCCAACTCTCAGAGAAGCACAAGCCTGAAGATGATGAATGAGACTTCATCGAAACGTCGCCTAGATATTTCCAATTCTACGCGGGAGAAAACCCGAAGAACCAAAGATCCATATATATATATATATATATATATATATATATATATATATATATATATATATATAAAATATGAATTTGGTGGTTCCTGAGGTCTAAAAGGTTGGCGGTCTAATGTGTCTGGAAATTCTTACCTGTTTATAATGAGCCATATTTTCTTTTCTGCTTCCCCAGTCAAATGCTCTCATTTCCCCAGACTTTACAACCTGAAAATAAAGCTACTTTTAAAGGTGTGGATGCCTTCAACAATATTCATTCATCCATCCATCCACCCATCCATTTATTCATTCAACCCTTTCTGCTCTGAGGCATTTATTATATGTAAGAAGAGAAAACAAACAATCAGATGTAGCAGTTTTCCTGTAACACTTGTTTACCCATCCATTCCTTGAGAAAGACACAGCGGTGTATATTTTCCAAAGCCTTTCCATACTGGCAGGCATCCAGGATACAGTGCAAATAATGGCACTGAGTAATCTTAATATCCACCTCCTGCTGAGGGAATTTCTTTAGAAGTAAGACCTCCAAAGTTCAATTGGTCTTACTCCTAGAAGAGCACCTGCAGAATTGCCACACAAGTAAAAGCTAACATTTGAATCATGACCCATCAATGCAAGCCAATAACCTAAACCTCATTGCAGTAAGCATTAATCAATCAGCCTGGAGATTTCATCTCTACCTGACTCCAATGAAGCATATTCTGGACAGATGTTCCAGCTGGGCAGTGTGTTGAATATACATCTATTCGGCTCTGAAAACAACAGTGAAATGATTAGCTAAACCTATAACCAAGTATATAAATTACTTATATTATTAGGCTCTTTAATTCACATTCTTACCATGTTTAGGTTTTTCTCATTAAATCCACACAGGAGAAAGAAAAAGTTGCCACAAAGATCATCAAGTAAAACATGGCTGCACACGTGGGTAGAAAGCCATTTTATAAGCGCATTCTGGGGTAAAAACTGCTTGGTTCCAAATATTTCCTGCCAAAATAAGAACAGTATAACATAGATCACTTTGCAGGAAAATAAGGATGCTTCTCAATATGATTAACATAGCATCCTGGGGCTGGGCAATAAGTAATGGGTGGAAGATCATTAAAGAGAGAACCACCTTAGCACTAAGGAGAAATTTCCTGAAAATGAAAATAATTAATCAGTGGAATAGTTTCCCTCCTGAAAGGTTGGAAGCTCCATCCCTGAAGGTGTTCAAGATGAAACTACACAGCCATTTATCCAGAGTGGCGTAGGATTTCCTGCCAAGGGCTGGGGGTTGGACTAATAACCTCTAAGACAGGGGTGTCAAACTCGCTGCATGTATCAGAACTTTCCTCCTCTTTGCTAAAACAGGGGTGGGCATGGCCAGCGCATGTCGCATCTGGCCCGCAGCCCGGGAGTCTGACACACCTGCTTTAAAGTCTCTTTCAACCCTCTTATTCTATGTTCTTGCCAAATTTACAAAACACTGAGACTGAATTTGGAAAATAAATTTATTTCAATACTGTATGATTCAGTGGACAAAAAAAAAACCCCAACCTTGGTCCCAATGCTACGGAAGTAAGAAAATACTGTATGTGAACGAATAGAATGAAATTACACTGAACAATAACCTGAAAGAGGTTTTTTATATATATAAAATTCTGTATCACTGGTACCCAACACAAACAAAGATAAATAAAGGTGTTTCAAATTATTTAATCAGAAATTGTCTCCCAGTAACATTCAACCATTATTCTGGGCCCTGTATTTTGGAGGGAAGGGAGTCATAGAAGGGAGTTGTATTCTAAAAAAGCTGAGAACAAGACAGAGAGAAAATATTACATTTGATTTAATATACAATAGAGTAATATGACTGCTCACTCTTAATAGAGCTTTTGGTGGCACTCTGGACATTTTCTGCAATATATTCTGTATTAATTTTCAGCAGATTAATCCATGTGGGCACGATCCTGCTCACATTCAGTGAGACTGAAACAGCTATCAAGTCTCTTGATTTTTGCCAAGGCAATCACTAGCTACTCTTTTTTTTCTGAATAGACACTTCATCTTTTCAAAGAAGTTGGCAGTAGAACTCCTCAGTAGTTAGAACAGGTAAAATACACAACACTCAATTCAAGTATTCTCTAGGCACCAACTCAATAGAGAACTTGGAGCAACTGAACATCTCTCTTTCTCAATCTGGCAGAATGAGACCAACCAATGCACTGGGGGACACTGTTTAAATGCTAAACATTATCATTACGGAATTATCAAACTCTATTTTCTTTGATACATTCTGCGGAAGCATTAATCCATTTTCCCGCAATGGTTTTCATATTGAATTCATGGTATTTCAGGATAAATTTTGCCCTAAGACAGAATGTTTAAGCTACAGCATATTGGCAGCAAAGATGATCTTTTGCATTACAGGACTGGTGTTACTACCGAGAATGCCACTTAAACTTAATCTATCTTCTTCTTTCTATCTATATATATAAAAACGTGTGTGTGTGTGTGTGTGTGTGTGTGTGTGTGTGTGTGTGTGTGTGCGTGCGTGTGTGTGTGTGTGTGTGTGTGTGTTCGTTCCAGCATAACTCTGGGACACCTCAAGCAATTTCAACCAAACATGGTAGACAGATGATTTACCCTCTGGAAATACTGTGGGGGTAAGACACTCCTAACACCCCTCGGGGGATGTGTGCCTTACAATGGATTCTACTGTACAGCCCAGTGGACTTGCCATGGTAACGGCTTCACAGTACTCCACAAGGGGGCTCCCTCTCAGCCCTCCAAGGAAAGGTCAGGCGGTTGGTCAAGTGTAATCAAAGCTACAAAAATGAAACACTAGCGTAGAAAAGAAACTCCCAAGGAGAAGAATAGAAGAGTTGCAATGCTGCACAAGAGAGCTACTACATCTAGAACTTTAGAGACAGTATAGCAGTGTAAGGCCCAACTAAAGAATAAGACAGATAGAGCTACTACATCTAGACATTCAGGGACAGTACAACACCTTGAGGCCTGACTACAGCATTTTCCTGTCTAATACAGGATTGGAATAAATAAATACGTGGGCAATGCCGGGTTATTGGCTAGTGTGTTTAACAATGCCAGGTTATTGGCTAGTGTGTTTAACAACACACAGAAATCCAGAGTGTGCAATGTGGAACATATATTTTGAAAGTAGGTCACACCATTTCATTTTTTAATTTTATCTATGCAAGATTTTGGTTAGCCTAACACAGGGCTTATAAGCTTTTGTCTGCACCAGAAGAATACACTTACCACTACAATTGAGCCAACTGTTAAGTGAGTTTTGCCTCATTTTATAACCTTTCTTGCCACTGTTGTTAGGGGAATCACTGCAGATTATTATTATTATTAATTTAATTTATATACCGCCCCCTCTCCCATATGGGACTCAGGGCGGGTGAACAGCCAGATTAAAAACAATACAGAGAAATTAAAAATTTAAAAACAAATTAAATAAGTGGCTGAAATTAAAATAATAAAAACAAGGGCATATAAAACAACAAATTTAAAACCCCACAATACTACTAGGCCAGACCGGCTCGTTGAAAAAGATGGGTCTTCAAGGAGCGCCTGAAGGTCCGCAGGTCAGGGATAATCCGTATCTCCGGGGGCAGCTCATTCCAAAAGGAGGGTGCTCCCACAGAGAAGACCCATACCCTCGGGGTCGCCAGCTGACATCGTCCAGCTGCCAGCACCGCAAGGAGGCCCACCCTGTGAGAGCGCACAGGCCGACAGGAGGCCGATAGTAGCAGAAGGTGGTCCCGTAAGTACCCGGGTCCCAGCCATGGAGTGCTTTATAGATGACCACCAACACCTTGAATCGCACCTGGAAGGCTACTGGAAGCCAATGAAGCTCGTGCAGGAGCGGTGTAACATGGGAGCTACAAGAAGCCCCCAGAATCACCTGCGCGGCTGCACTCTGCACCAACTGAAGCCTCCGGATGCTCTTCAAGGGGAGCCTCATGTAGAGAGCATTGCAATAGTCAAGACGGGAAATGACAAGGGCAATGACAAGATGTTACATTAGTAACAGTGTTGTTAAGTGAATCTGGTTCCCCCATTGACTTTGCTTGTCAGAAGATCGCAAAAGGTGATCACATGACCTCAGGACACTACAACCATCATAAATATGAATCAGTTGTTACGTTAGTTAAATGTTAAGTGAACCTGGTTTCCCTATTGACTTTGCTTATCAGAAGGGCATATGACCTCAGGACACTGCAACCGTCATAAATATGAGTCAGTTGCCAAGCATCTGAATTTTTGAACATGTGACCAGAGGGTTGCAGCAACAATGGCAAGTGTGAAAAATGGTCATAAATCACTTTTTTCAGTGTCACTGTAACTTTCAATAGTTTGTAAAACAATGCTAGTAATTTGAGGTCTACCTATAAGCTGGGAGTAATATTCAGAATAGAATAGAATAGAATAGAATAGAATAGAATAGAATAGAATAGAATAGAATAGAATAGAATAGAATAGAATAGAATAGAATAGAACAGAACAGAACAGAACAGAACAGAATAGCAGAGTTGGAAGGGACCTTGGAAGTCTTTTAGTCCAACCCCCTGCCTAGGCAGGAAACTCTACACCACTTCAGACAAATGGTTATCCAACATCTTTTTAAAAACTTCCAGTGTTGGAGCATTCACAACTTCTGGAGGCAAATTGTTCCACTGATTAGTTGTCCTAACTGTCAGGAAATTTCTCCTTAGTTCTAAGCTGCTTCTGTCCTTGATTAGTCTCCAACCATTGTTTCTTATCCTGCCCTCATGTGCTTTGGAGAATAGCTTGATTCCCTCTTCTTTGTGAGATATTGGAACACTGCTATCATGTTTCCTCTAGTCCTGCTTTTCATTAGACTAGACATACACAATTGCTGCAACCGTTCTTCATATGTTTTAGTCTCCAATCCCCTAATCATCTTTGTTGCTCTTCTCTGCTTTCAACATTTTTTTTCAAATACAAATCCATCCAAAGTGAAATCTAATCCATAATACTTCACCTGTTTCGTAAATTAGGATTTCCCCCTCTTTATACTCATTTTAAGATCCCACACAACAAGGTTCCTGCAAGCAACAAGGCCAAGAAAGTAATTTTGTATAGTGTGGTGAAAGTAAGTCACCACACTATAAAAAAGATGTTGAGACTCTAGAAAAAGTGCAAAGAAGAGGAACCAGGATGATTAGGGGACTGGAGACTAAAACATAGGAAGAACGGTTACAGGAACTGGGCATGGCTAGTCTAGTGAAGAGAAGGACCAAGGGAAACACGATAGCAGTCTTCCAATATTTGAAGGGCTGCCACAGAGAGGAGGGAGTCAAGCTATTTTCCACGGCTCTCAAAGGCCAGACAAGGAATAATGGATGGAAACTGAACAAGGAGAGATTCAATCTGGAAATCAGGAGAAATTTTCTGACAGCGAGAACAATCACACAATGGAACAGCTTGCTTTCAGAAGTTGTGGGAGCTTCGTCACTGGAGGCTTTCAAGAAGACGTTGGATAGCTACTTGTCAGAAATGGTACAGGATCTCCTGGTTGGGCATGCAGGGGTAGGACTAGATGATCTACAAGATCCCTTGCAACTCTGTTAATCTGTTAAATCTGTTGATTAATCCTGAGGTGGAGTGTTTTGCTGGAATTTTTTCTTTCAAAACCTCTGCTTTCAATAATTTTGGAGAGGGGAAGTAATGGACATATTTAAAAAGTGACTTGGGGCCACTTACTATCTCTATCGGCTCAACCTCACTCTTCCCCGCTTATGGGAGGAAAAGAGAAGGAAGAAGAATAGACAGCCATAATTTATGATGGCCCAGAACATCTCAAGTCACATAGGTAATGTTTGTTTAAAACTGAGTTCCTTGTTCAGCTACCTCACCTAACAGCTGCACTTTGTGGTTCAAGCAAATATTTTAAACAAAGCACGTACTTTAAATAGCAATTCGGGAAGCTCTGCAAGTTTGGCCAAACCACCAGATAAAAATTTTGCATTCATAACGGGTGCCAATCCAAAAAATATGTTTATCTTTTTTGCCAATTCTGGAAAAGCTGAAAATGCTATGAAACCTGGAGGAATGAGAAACACAAAAGGCAGGAATAGATCTTAAACTATACGCTGAACAAAATCAATAGGAAAACAATTTGTTGCACAAAAGTAATCATACTTTTCATAATTTTCGCAGCTTATGGCTAGCATCCTTAAAGCAAAAGGAACTTTCTCCGTGCCTGAAGAATTATTTCATCCATTTTTCTTTATAAATCCAAAGCAGCTTTCAAAATGTCTAATCGCTCTGAAATTTGATATAAAAGCCTCTTTTGCTATGCTGAAAAAAACTTGATTTCTTTCTTCCACAGGCAACGGCTGTGTTACCTACGGTATGCTATTTTTAAAATAGGCAGGCAACAAACTAGGAAGAGGATTTAATCCATTGTGCAGACACACTATATTCCACATATCCTTTTATAGAGTTCAACTGAAATTGGGACATTCATTTGGTCCAAGACATCTTAATTCAATCTAGAGTGACTTCAAAACTCTAAAGTCTTCATTCAAACTTTCATACTTTCCATTACTTAACTTTCCTTTATTTAAAATATGTTTTTCCTAAGCTAATACCCTTCAGATTACACATTCCACAAAGCTGCAGTCATAATTTATCTGCAAAACATCAATTTAAAGAATACTGATTAAGATTATTTAACTGTAGTTGGCATAATTATTTTTTATCAATAAGCATTATGAAATTCAACTTCACCTATGTAGCTATTAAAATTACCAATGTTATTTATCCAAAGTAGTTTGTTAACTTACCTATGGTGGTGCCTTGAGAATGACCAATGTAGAAGAGTTGCTCCTGACCAGTTTTGTTCAAGACAAAATGTATTGAAGCAGGAAGGTCATACTTAGCCATTTCATCAAAACTAAAGAGGAGAGGGGAATCCATCAGATTTACACATAACATAAAGAAGTGGGATTCATATTAGAATAGAACAACAAAGTTGGAAGGGACCTTGGGGTCTTCTCATCCAGTGGTCACCAACCATTGGGGCAGGGACCACTTGTGGTCCATGAGAAAATTTTGGTGGTCCTTAGAGAAATGTCACTCCCAAAGCACCTCCCCCAAAGCAATGAATCCAGGCTGCACGGAACACAAGGCTTGCGTCACCTGCATTGTGAACATGAGGTAGTGAGGAGAGGGGGGAAAGGGAGGGGGGACTTGCCCCACTCGCCCCACGTGCTTGGCCTAGCCACCGGACTGCTTCTTTCCGCTTCTTTCTTCTTCTGCTTTTGGCTGCACGTAAGGAAAGCAGCAAAAGTCTTTCTTTCTCTCCCCCAAACTCTGTCAAAAACGAGTCTTTGAGTCTGTAAAGCATCCTGCTCCAAGAGGCTGCACCGGCCAAGACTCATTTCTGGCGGAGTTTGAGGGAGAGAAAGAAAGACTTCTTCTGCTTCTGCTGCGATTCCAAATAAAGAAGAATGATCGATCGGTAGGAAAAGAGCGTGGGGAATTTTCCTGCAGACTTTTTTCCTGCAGCCACCGTCAATCAAAATTCATATTAGTGGTCCGCAGGATTTAAACATATGAGTTTGGTGATCCCTGAGGTCCAAAAGATTGGCAACCCTTGTTCTAGTCCAATTCCCTGCTTAGGCAGGAAACTTTATACCACTTCAGATAAATGGTTATCCAATCTCTTCTTAAAAACTTCCAGTGTTGGAGAATTTACAAATTCTGGAGGCACGTTGTTCCATTGATATTATCCAAGCTGCCACACAATGAAATATTACCCAGTCAATATGATGGAAAGATACCAGGGTTCAAGTCATATTAGGGCTCATGAGTCCTTTACTGACCCATCAAGAAACTTCTGGTTTGGCTTCTTTCCTTACAATGAACACATGGCTTGTTTTAAATGACTAAGTCAAAGATGAAATAACTATAAAATGCAATTAACGTTAACAACAGCAATAAAGGTATCTGAGAAATCTCTCTGCATTCTGCAAAAAAAGCTTTCAAGAATCATGACCAATTTTATACCACTGTGCTTGTTATTTATATAGTCTTCCAATGATTCCATAGTTTGCTTCTCAAGATCCTGCAACCTTCCCAGAAGAGCACATGAAGTGTGTGTTTAGGTGTGTGGGTGTGTCACTCTTTACCTACATGAAAGCAATATATCATGCACTCACCTTTATTTCATTTATATTCCACATTCAGGAACTCAAAGTGGCCTATACACCATTCACTCTTCCCATTTTTCTGAACTACAAAAACTTTGATATCTATGCTAAGAAACAGCAACTGGCTCAAAAATATCCACTGATTTTTTATGGCTAGGGATCATCTGGAATCTAGGTCTTTTAATCCAGTGTTTCTCAACCTCAATAACTTTTAGGATTTCTGCACTTCAGCTCCTAGAATTGCCCAGTCAGCCTGCTTATCTCTTCCTTTCAGCATTTTCCCTTCCTTTCTGCAACTTTTTTTTTTTTAATTTGTTAACCTGGAGGGTTATAAAGAGAAAGTCTCTTTATAGATTTTTCTTTTAAAAAAAGTCAGCTTTGGGAAAGTGCCAGGACAAAAATGTAATTAGCAATGTTCTTCATGAATGCAAAAAGGTCAGTTTACATATTATGGATTTGGTGAAGAAGTCATAGTTTCACCCATATAGTCATACAAACCAAGCAATTTGCACCAAGCCACCATATGTCATCCTCCTCCTTAGATATCAGCACTAGTGCCAGTTTGTCACACAGTATGAAGTATATAGATGTCATATAATGGCAATAATCAAATGTCATCTCTTATTCCTAGCTGTATAGCACAGTTGCAGTGTTGAGCCCACTGTGCAGAGTGAACGCTTAGTATTCTTAAACCTCCCTCCCCAAGAAATTCTCTAAGTCAGAAGTGGGAAATTAATTTCCCCAAGAGGCCACATGAGAAACTCATGAGAGACTCTGGGGACCAATAGGGCAGAACCTCCACTGGCTGGACAGGGTCAATTAAAGGGCTGGATGTGACTGGTAGGCTGTAGAAGCCCAAGTCTGCTCTAGATGTATTACCCCAGCTAGATCTCCTGCTTTAGAATAGCAGCTTAGCAGTTCTCACTGCCACCATCTATAATATTATATACTTACATATATGCATGCGCACATACACGCCCTTTCACTAATAAAGCTATAAAAAGCAGGCACGTGGCACATAAAGAAAGGGATAGGTAGAGGGGCAAAACCAAACAATTCCCAATGTTTAGCAAATTTGTCTACCTGAACATCCAGAATTCTTTTTGCTTTGTGGTATAGTTGATGTGTTTTCGGGACCAGGTGTTGCCTCTGCTGTTCCCTAACCAAACATCAAAACCAGCATCAGCTAGCACAAAACCCAGGCTGTTGTAGTCTAGGTTGGAAACCCAGGTACTGCCATCAGCAAGTAAGCCATGTTGCAGAAACACAGCTGGTCTCGGTTCTGAAAGGGAAGCATTTCACACATAGTTAGAAGCAGGACAACAGCATCCTCTCCTAAGGCAAGAAAGTTCATTCCACAGCAGTTTGTACAAATGCCTTTCTTTGAACCAGAGGTGGGATTCAACCGGTGTTACTACCAGTTCGGTGACTACATTTTGCAAAAACAAACACAACCAAAGTTTAAAGGGTGCCTGGGTGAAGAGCCAGTTCTTTCGCCCCTCAGCATGGAACATAATTCACCTGAACATATCAATCAATCAACCTGAGGGTGGAAGGAGGAAGAGGGGGGCTACAGAAGATTTTTTTTTTAAGAAAGAAGATAAAATACATAAAAGGTTAAACAAAACTTAAACAAATTTTAAATGTTTTAAAAATAATAATAAAAATATGAATTTATTTTATTTGCAGATTATATTCTTTTGCTTAATTTTAAACATACTATTCCAGTGTTGATGCTTTAGTAAAGTAGCAGGATAATCTATTAACTAGTCCTAATTGAAATTTTTGAAATTGATAAATTTGGTTACCCTTCTATTTAAGAAATATCAATTTCATATTTGTACTGACTCCATTAAGTATTTTGGTCTGTCTATACTGAAAGATGTAACTTGGTAACGACATGTAATATAAATCAAATTTAAAAAGAGGTTTAATAAGATAGGATAGATGGGATTCATCCTTTGGAGAATGGGGAATGCTGATAAAATAAATATTATTTCCAAAGTAATTTATATCTTGAGAGGAATTCCTGTTCAAATATATGGGAAATATTTTCAGAAAATAAACTCTTTGAATTGAATTTTGTGGGGTTTTTCAATTCCAAGAATATATTTACACAAGATGCAAATACCAATTAATGAGGGAGAATTCAATTTTCCAAATCTGGAGCTATATCATCAAAAGTACCTATTCTCAAGTTTTAAATACTTGTACTGGAAACCAACAATTGGTGCTAATGTTTTAATGTTGATGACTTTAGCACATCCAATCATGGAATTTGACAAACTGGATAACTACAAATGGATTCTCCATGCCCTTATTACTGCAATGATCTTTTTTTTTGGAGGGGGGGTCATTCCATAGGTGATCAATATAAATTTGGGGCCAATAATTTTTCCCACAGGTAATATCAGGAAGCTAAAGTTGCTAAACAGATGAGTCTTCCCTTTATCTTCCCCTTTTCCACATTCAGCAAAGATAATTCCCCTACTAAAGCTGCCATTTCCTCTATTTTTAAGAAACTGAATGTAAAGAATAAAATAGAAGAATGAGCTTAGTATTCAAATGCATCATGTCTATCTGGGGGTAAAAGTTGAGCAACTGCCAAGATGGTTGCAAATGATCTAATAGAAAAGAATTGGGATGAGTGGAGGTGGAGTGGGATGAGTGGAACTGCGTTTTATATTGTACAGAGAAGCAGGAAAACTCAAGAAGCCAAACTGGCCCCAAGGCTTGACATCACTGATGGAGATATCCAACCTCAAAAACAAGAACAGAGATTTCCTGCTAGGTTACATTTGTTTTAATTTGCCCCACCTTTGGGAAGCTGAGAGACCTTGCAATTTGAAGCATTATGGTAGCAATATTAGAATTATTATTTTTTTACTAAATTTATATGCCAGCCATTCATATGCTAGCCATTCATATGCTACCCATTTCATTATCTAGCACAGAATAGAATAATAGAGGTGGAAGGGACCGTGGAGGTCTTCTAGTCCACCCCCTGCTCAGGCAGGGAACCCTCTACCATTTCAGATAAATGACTGTCCAAAAACTTCCAGTGCTGGAGCATTCACAACTTCCTGAGGCCAGTTATTCCACCGATTAATTGTTCTAACCGTCAGGAAATTTCTCCTTAGTTCTCGGTTGCTTCTCTCCTTGATTAGTTTCCATCCATTATTTCTTTGTCCTACCTTCAGGTGCTTTGGAGAATAGCTTGACCCCTTCTTCTTTGTGAAAACCCCTGAGATATTGGAATATAATGGAACCTCGGGTTGCGAATGCTCCTGTTCGTGAACAAATCGGGTGGCGAAAAAAAATCCACCCAATTTTTGAATCAGGTCACAATTCACAAATCGGATGGTGAACAAAATCGGCGCGGAAAGATTCCCTTTCCACGCAGATTTCCCCTATGGCGCCAAGTTTTTGACTGCACACATGTACAGTCAGCTGTGCTTCTGGACACGACCAAATCGGGTTGAGACCGGAGTCCTGGAACGGATTACAGTCACAACCTGAGACTCCACTGTACTGCTATCATGTCACTCCTAGTCCTTCTTTTTGTTAAACTAGACCTATCCAGTAACCATTCGTGTATGTTTTAGCCTCCAGTCCCATAAACAAGCGACTCTTTTGATGAGTGAAATATTTTCATCCTCTCAAGAAGAATATTGGGAGATCTTGAAGCATCTGAGCAGGGAATGAGTACATAGCAAATTCCTTGCCTCTGAAGATGCCAGCTACAGTTTCAAGCAATATATCAGAAAATCTGTTACCTGGACCACAATTACTAAACTCCAAGGCCAAACATTGCCCAATAAATCGTGGCTGTGAAAGCTTACACAATACAGGTAGTCCTCGACTTAAAACCACAATTGAGCCCCAAATTTCTATTGTTAACTGAGACATTTGTTAAGTGAGTTTTGCCCCATTTTACAATCTTTCCTGCCACAGTTGTGTGAATCACTGCAGTTGATAAATTAATAACCAGGTCGTTAAGTGAATGTGGCTTCTCCATTGAATTTGCTTGTCAGAAGGTTGCAAAAGGTGATCACGTAACCTTGGGAGACAGCAACGGTCGTAAGTATGAACCAATTGCCAAGCATCAGAATTTTGATCCCATAACCATATGGGGATGCTTCAAAGTTCGTAACTGTGAAAAACGGTCATAATGTCACTTTTTTCAGTGCTGTTGCAACTTTGAATGGTCACTAAATGAATTGTTGTAAGTCAACGACTAGCTGTATTGAGAAATGTTTCTTTCAGTGTTTCAGGAAAGATTCTATCTTCTATAAACCCCAGCAGTGTTTTAATGAATCTTTTATGTGCAAAACTGATTTCCATTAGATTAGAGGATGTCTGTCTTTGAATTATATCCTAGGGAGAATTTTCATTTGAATGTATGTCCTATCATTTCTCAGAGGCTGTCCATGATTATTTTGAGTTGGACAGGGAAGTGTTCAAAACACCAATCAGATGGTTGCTGAAACTTAGTACATCAAAATATCCCGAGGATTCTTTCCAAAATTATACCCATCCTAAATTAACCAAATTCATTAGAAGGAACCATTTCCAACCATGTTTGCTCCCTCCCTTGGGAGTCATGGGCTCTGAATTTTAGAAACATTCTCTAAGTCAGCAGCCCCCCAATCTTTTGGGCACCAGGGACCAGTTCTGTGGAGGAAGAATTTTTCCATGGACCAGAGGGGCTGTGGTTTCGTGTGCTGCCTGCATCCCGCAGATGGGGCTTTTTTGCTTGCTGGCATGCCGGGGCCCAGTGCAGTTCCACAGACCGGGGGTTGGGGACCCCTGTTCTAAGTTAGCCCATTTGAGGTACCTTCGTTCAAAAATTGTTGCCTGTTTCATCCAGTTAAGGGCCGTGACAACAAGATTTGCAACAAGAGTTATGTAATATACAGATTGTCTCTCCTTTAGTCAGCTAGATTAATGAACAGGATTGTAATGGTTGCAGTGTTTGAATTTAACAGATTACCAAAATACTGCCCATCATATTGTATCACAGCTTCCTTTTTGAAGAATTTTTTATATGATTTATATCCAACATTTAACTAATTAGCTCTGTATCTAGAAGGCACTGTTATATCGTTCTGCAGCTAGGGCTCTATTAGGCACAAAGATCAGCACCAAGTAGAATTCTGGCCATTCCATTTCAACAGTTCACAAGAATCTCGTGGGCCAATGCTCTTACTGAACTGAGCAGAGTAATTAAACAAATTAAAATATATTGGAAATAGGAAACAATCATTTTAACAAGGACAGACAATATTTATTAGTGATTTGTATACTTTCATAATACTCTATTATCTGTTTACAAACATATACTCACCCTTGGTTTTCTGACTTATTTTTCCATAAGGAATTCTATTAAGATCTAGGTAATATCCATCATCTGTCACCACCTCATATTCCTCACTGGGATATCCTCTGAATAAAATAATTTCACTCTAAAAGAGAAACAAATCAAACATAGCGTTGTTCATTATTAAGCTATTCTAAAGTGCCTAGGCCACCCTTCACCCATTTAATGTTCTCACAATGTTTTGGACTGCTATTCCTTGTATTGCAAACTTTCAGCAACACTAGCTAGGAATTTTGGAATTTGTTGGCTTAAAATATCTACAGAGGCTGAAAAAGGCTGGCCGAGATATTTTATTTCTCTTATCTAAACACAAATCATTTAAAAAGCAAATTCTATATATCAAAGGATGAAAAAAAAAACTCACAAAGGTTTTATGGTAAACATGAAAAAGTTCATTTAATATTATAGCTATTGCTGTAACTGTCAGATGATCTTTGAAGCAAAACAATAAAGCTGAAGCAATACATCTCTGTATCTGATTCATAGCTTGGGCAACTAACAACCTGCCCACATTCTGGATTTCAATTCTGACAGGGCTCAAGGTTGACTCAGCCTCCCATCCTTCCAAGGTCGGAAAATGAGGACCCTGAATGTTGAGGCAATATGATGCCATTGTGAACAACCCAGAGAGTGCTGTAAAAGTATTATGGTACTTTACACAGAGTGGCATTGTCAATGGTCCAACTAACAGACACAAGCACTCTAGGAAACTTCAAAACTCCCAAAGTGAAACCTTTGAGTACACCATTTTGGCACTGAGGAATTAAAAATTATTCTCTATGTATTTGCCCGCGCAACGCTGTATAGGTAAACATTGGATTTCCGTTCCTCCCACCCATCATGATCACATTGTCCAATAATGAATAAGGCTTTTGTTTTGTCTTTGTCGGACACCTACAGTAGTGACTTGGTGTGTCTCGGTTTACACGATCTATTCTTTGAGTGTCTGAATTCTCATCAATCCCTCCCCCAGTTCTTTGGTAAGTTGAATAACGAGTGGTTAAGTGGTTCAGAAGCGATTCAAACTTGACCACTATTATTATTCTATTGATACTGATCAACACAGATATCATAGATAGCCATGTAAACATCCAAATGTATTTTCTGTATTACTGTAAGAAGAGCCACCCTTGAAAAGCATTCAAAAGTAACTACTGGTGCCAAATGTCTATACAAAAATGTCTATATTGAAAGATTTGGACTGCTTGTCCAGTGCCTACAATAACACTTAGTCTTATACTTATACTGATTCACAGTGCTTTACAACCTTCTCTAAACATTACTACTACTCCACTTTGAAGCAACCCAACTGTTAAGATCTGTAGATGTAGAGATGTACCAATAATAGTTTCTCTGGCAGGTGAATCACTAATCAATTGCATTGATTTTCATTCATTCAACATGGAGGAAACCTGAAAAAACTTTTAATTTATTTTTATACCACCTTTATTATTTTTATAAGTAACTCAATACAACAAATGTACTTTTATACTCCCTTCTTGTCTTATTTTCCCCACAATAACAACTCTGTGAATGGGTTGGGTTGAGAGAAAGAGACTGTCCCAAAATGCCCCATCCAGCTTTCATGCCTAAAGCAGAATGGGAACTCGGTCTCCTGGTTTCTAAATTGGTGTCTTAACCACGAGACCAAAGCTGCCCTTTTTAGGCAGGGCTTTTGTTAATTTCTGCAACAATATTATAGTCTCTTTTTAACTCAATAGAGTATGTTATTTTAATTCATTTTTAAAAATATCTACAGACCTCTCACATCCCGGACATAAACTGTTTCAACTCCTTCCCTCAAAACAACCTTACATTTTTGGGCTAATTTCCATCTTTCTGCTCTCTCAAAAGAGAGGTTGGAAAACACAGGCCTAGAAATTTTATTTCACTTATCTAAAAACATATAAAACAGCAAGTTCAATGTACAAAAGGATAAGGAAAAATCGCAAAGTATTTTTTAAATGGAACATTAAAAAGTTCTATTAATTTGCAAATGAGTTACATCATATTGTTGAACAAAAGCTAAGCAATCAAGCTGAAGAAATTCATCTCTATTTGACCAATAGCTTTGGCAACCATCAACATGCTTCAACCTTCACAGATGACTAATGTTTAGGAACTACCGAGAGGCAGTGCGCAAATGCCACTCTGTGTACCTATTGTACAAAACAGATACAATGGAAGTCATATATACATCCATACATTGTCAAGATTGACCATTCCTGCTCTATGGGGGCAGACTTCCATGTAGATAATATCCATGGTGAACACACTGACTTTAGGCTTACAATGAAAATCAGGAACATTTCATCATGTGAAAAGAATCAGGACAATACATTAGGTGGTAGTTCAGAAATTGTATTGCTGAAACCTATTCACAAGAATCTAGGCAACCAATGGATAGTACTAAGTTGGCATTAGATACGAGTCAACAGAATTCATGGAGGGTTAGATTGTTTGTGGCAACCTAACAACTCCATACTTATAACTCTTTTAACACCACCCCCAGTAGGGCAGATCAAATTTTCAATTTTCAATTTCTAAACATTAGGGGTGCTCAAAGTTGTGACATATCTTGGGGGTTGTAAAGATATTTTGGTTACTTTAATATAATTTAGATGTGTTTGGTAAGTAACTACATAAATATCATAATTTTGTAACATTTTGTTTCATTTGGCTCTGCCTCTTCTTCTCCTACATGTTTGCCCTTTTGGATATGTATCTCACACTCAGCTCAGCTCTGAGCATTAATGCCCTTTACAAATTCTGCATTTTATTGTACTGTTTTGCTTTATGTATTATAAACTGCTCCCAACTGGGGAAAATTTGCTTAAGAATAGGGTGTTTTTCCTCTGCAGTCCAAATTTTCAGTGAAGATCAAACTTCATGAAAAGAACAATCACAGAATTAATATGCAGTACCAATCACTGAAACAGTCTGAAATTGAAGTGATAATAGTAACAACTTACAATGTTCATGGATGTTTCTGGATCCACACTTCTTTTTCTTCTGTCAAGCATTGCTGAATTTACCAGGCCTTGGAACATGCTCACTACAATTATTAGCAGCCACATCTTATTTCTACCAAAAAAAAAGAGAGAGAGAGGTCATCTCCTCAGCACAAATATGCAAGTCTATCTCACCACAAACATTATACATTATGCTCCATTATCGTTGGAGGCTGTGGAATTCTAGGAATTGAAGTGCACACCCTTAAAGTTGCTGAGATTGAAAAAAACACTGAACTAGAATAGTCCCATTATTTCTTCTGCCTCTGGCAAAATCATTGGCTTTAACGGAACTAGTTGTCCTCATTAATGTCTGACAGGGATTAGTTAAGGTACAGCATTACCTCAACAGCTTTCTTTCTTAATTGTATATCCAGTGCCTAGTTATTCACGTTTATTGTGCTACAGAGAATTTTGATCTGACCCAGCCGGGTCCTTGTACTTTCTTTGTAAGTCTATATAGAAATTGCAGGTTCACACCTTGAATTCTAATAATCACATACAGCACCATTTATGCACTTTGGGTGGTGGTAGTGGATGGGGAAACAAGACTAAGGAAAATCTCCACGTTTGTAACAGAAAAACCTTCCCCTCCCAAAAGGAGGCAATTAAAGTATGGAGCAGTGTAGGACTCCAAAAATAGCTCAAGACACAGTGGATGTGAAAAGACTCAAGAAGAGGTTTTTAAGACAGAGGGGAAAAAGGAATACAAACAGAGCTGGAATGAAGCTCAATCACCTGTGGTGTTTTTCAGAAGATAAAAAAGAATTGAGTGATAAAACACTTGTTCACTTCTTATTCAAAGAGGATGCCTTTCAATGGTGGAGCTACCTTTCCCCCAGAAGGCCTGTTCCTTTTGGGGGGTGGGGGGGCAGTATTTCACAAGTCTCATGACAGGCTACACAATTCACCTGCCTCCATAAAAGTCACTTCCCTATTACTGCTGAAAATGGAAAATATATTAAAAAGGGGAAGCCAAAGGATTCTGATTGAGACACACTGTTCTCCTCCTGCAATAAAAACGTCTCAAGACCAGAGTTAGAAATCGCAAACAAAACAATTCTGACCTTAAAAATATTGTCAGAATTGTAATTTTCCATCCTTTCAACTTTATGCATTCAATACTAGTCTTCAATTGCTGTCTTGGGCTGTACAGACCCTGCATGCAAAGAGCGTTTTAGGTAGGGAAGAGTCTGAGAGTTGGATGGGAACACACACACCTTCAGAAAGGTTTAAGCTGCCCTTTTTCTCTTCTCATCCAAGAAGCTTTTTCAGCTCTGCCAGGACAGTGAAGAATGGAAAGATTTATATTCCTTGCAGACAGCTGGTTTCCTAAAGGATGCAGATCACCAGCTGTCTGCAAGGAATATCAACCCTCCCATTCCTCGCTGTCCTGGCAGAGCTGAAGAAGCTGCTTGGATGAGAAATGTCTTCAAAATAAAAAAGAAAGGAAGTCCAGCTGCCTCCTGAAAAAAGCACCTTTGGGACATGCTACATTAAGTTTCTTAACCTCGCCAAAGGCGGCACTTAATGACATTTGAAGAGCCACCAACCCGAGGGAAAACACACGTTTCCCAACCACCCTTCCCGCATCCCATTTTCCTGGGAAGCTTCACGGGATCGCCAACATAGGCAATGATTTGATCGGGGTTTCCCCTCGAGTCACGTCCTGGTACCCTGCAGCTAAAGGGAGGAAAAGAGCAGCAAGAAACTCACCGGGAAGCGAGGAGACGGCGAAGGCAGAGGAGAAACCTCGCCCGCACTGACTCCGAGGTTCTTTTTTAGCGCTCCGCCCCGGCATCGCAGCTCAAGCTAAACCACACCTCTCAGGCTATGCGTGTTGCCCAATCAGCGTTCCCGGGGAGAAAGTACGCACGCCCCCCCCCCCTCACATCCATAACAGGGTCCGGAGTGGAGCTGGGAGCGAAGTGAAGCTGTGAGGATCGCCTCCCTGTCTTCTCTTCGCGCCTCGCCTCGCCTCCTTTCTTGCCCTTTTTACGCTTCGCTGCCGCTCTCGTGCGCAGGGCGGCTGGTGCTAAAGCGCTTCTCGGAAGCGATGGGACGTTTCTCCCTGACGAGGCTTCTGCGAAGAGACGGAAAGAGGGCAATCGCCTCCTTCCCTCTGCAGCTGGGCCTTCAGCAATCAAGAGAGCGGCTGACTCTCTCCGGGTTGGCACAAGAGGCTGCCACCCGCCCCGTGGCCCTGCCTGAACATAACGGACAGCTCCTTCAGTGACCGTTCAAAGTTACAACATGGCACTGAAAGAAGTGACTTGTGACCATTTTTCGCACTTGGTAGCATGGGCTCCCACGATCACGGGATCAAAAATAGGGAAGTTTTAATAACCGTTGTAAGAAGTAATCACATGCAAACACGTGCTAGAGAATGAAATATTTTGAGGAATATTAAAGAGGCAGAATATTATCAGAATAATCCTAATAAAAGCATAAACTATCCCCTGGTAGTCCATTTTATTACAATTCAGTAAAATTATTCAATATACTTCTGTAATTCCAACGACTCCATATTTAAACACTCCCACTGAGTTACCAATAAAAATTAATCATTCTCACAGTTACGTCTCCAAATCTCCTAAATTTATAATGTTTAAAATTCTTTTTATAGTCTTTTAATTTTCCAATTGTTTGTCTTCCCAACTGTCCCAAAAATTTTTAAAGTGTTATTATTTTTACACATCTCTTCACCCGAGCAACGTGATTCCAGATTACAACATTTATACATAATCATAACTGCATTTTCAACTTCCTTGTTTAGTATTGTAGGAAGTTAGCACCCACCCCTCTCCTAGAAAAATTGAAATAGCCTAGGAAATATTAAAAAGGCAGAATATTTCCCGTAAAAAGAGTAGAAACTCAAGAAGCAGAAGCTCACTCAAAAAGCAGAAATTCACCCCAGAAGGAGAAACTCACCCCCACCTTTGTTAATGGGTGGGCCTTTAAGGCCTGGGCCAGAATACTTTACATAAGAAAGAACTCCAGGTAAAGCTATAGAAATTGCCAAAAGCTCTTTTAAGGGCATAATCGCCCAGCAAGGCTTGACCAAACCTGGAAGTCAGGACAGCCTACAGAGTTGCCCCTGGGAGTCTGACAACCCATTAGAATACAAGCTCCAATTCAAATCCCAACAGAAGGTATAAAACCCAGCACTCTCAGTATCTCAGTCTTTTCTTTTCCTTTTTTCTTGACCCTGAAGTATGTGATCAGACTTCTCTGGAGCTCCAGGCTATGTTGTCGCGTTGTCGCGGTTTGCTCGTTGTCCTTAGGTTCTCTGATCAGCCCGTAGAGCCCCCGCAGGGGTGAAATTTAGAGGGACCCTCGCGAGGGTGAGTACTTAAGTACTAGAATCAATAATTGACACAGACACCATAGTTTCTCAAGGTGAGAGAGCACGTTGTGCCCGGGGTAGATGAAAAAATCCCCCGATTGCAACGCACCACCCTCTTTTATTTTGCAGTTTTATCAGGGCGGGGGGAGCGAGACATATGTGAAGAGGAGCAAGGAAATATAATTCTAATGGCGCCATGGCAGGATGCGACCACTGTTGTGTGCTAAGATAGCGTGATTATCTATTAACAAGATATTTTGTAGTCAGCTAGTTTCTGTAACTATTTGCCTACGTGTCGTGCCAAGCTAAGTTTATCATGCAATTCCTAACTTGAGAAGGTCATTCTTAGGGCCTTAGGTCAAGAGGACTCTCGAGGTTTACTACAAGTCCTCTTTTCTTTGTTTTTAAGGTGCCGCGATATCCGATTCAAAATATAAGCCTTTCTCCTTTGGAGTATCATAGTGCTTGGATAAGGACATACCCTCCGGGACATCCCGATCCGATTGCACAACCTCGTTCAAGGGCAGGTTATCAGAGTCATCATCGGAATATAAGTGCAAAAGTGGAGCTTTGCACTCCTCAGTTGGAATTGCCATATATACATGATTTTGCATTAAGAGATTAAGTTGCGCAGCAGCTTTAGCTTCGGCAATAGCATTTAAACTACGTTTGATCATTGAAATAAAGATAGGTAATAAACAGGGTAGCAAAGTTGGACCAATTAGTTATGACATGGGTGATGTTAATTTCCTGGGCCTGCCACGGCCATTGTTCCCCCATCGTAGTTCCCCCACACACAAAGCAATTTTTAACTTGCAATGATTTAGCAATAGTCTCTGCAAGGTGTACAAAGGTGTTGCGCACCTCATGTGGTATGGTCAGGTGAGTCAATTTTGCCAATTCCGAATAAACAGAATGAAATAAGGAGTGTCTGGTTGAGTCGATGGAAATTTTGCTTACTATTATTTTGATGGCTACTGAAGGGTTGGTTCCTGTCCCATCAATACCCAAGCCATAGTCATTGTCAGTACCTTTCCATGTTTGGAAGGAAAGCCAATTTTCCGGTACTGGAAACGTGAGATTGATGGGATTGCACTGATGTTGCATACAGTTGGAATCGGGAACTCTAAGACGGGTGATATAGAGTTTTTTAAGGTTATCCCTCTTGGGTATGGCGTCAGGTTGCACTGTGAGCCCTCTGGATTGAAAGTCCACACATTTCCATTCATTGCAGTAGGTGCCTTTGCCACAGGGGTCGTGTTGATTTGAAGTTCTGGCACAGATGTACTTTTCGTTGCTGGAATATGTCCGTCGCCAGACAAGTGAGCCGCATTCGTTTGTGCCATAGTCCATGGCTTCGCAGGCATCAAAAGTGACCGATTGGGATACCTTCGGATTATAAAAGTCATGATTGACCAGAGTCTTTTTCGATGAACCGGCTCCGACAGTGATGAGGATGTTGTAGCGATGAGTGGGGCCTGTGGGGTCATAACAGGTTTGTTTATTGTTATCTTCACAAATACTATACGTCGTGCTATTCCACACACAGGTATGCGTGGATGGTTTGGTGCAAATAAAATGAGTGTGATATATTAATGTAGTTCTGATGGTCTGCCCCTGTTGAGTTTTTTGCAAGCAGGGGGTGCAATGTTTGGCATCTTGGGAGGTGAGTGCACTTCGTGTCCTCCGTTGGGGGGGGATAAACTTTTGTTGTAGGGATAATGTCAGCCGAGAAGAAGTGGCAAAGCCTCGTACCATTTTTGTAATTTCACATTGGTATAGACCAAAGTCTGAGAGGGTCAGATCTGTTACTGAAAGATGAGTTGCTCTAAAATGATAATTGATGGTATATTTGGGTGAGTCTTGTAGATGTATGGTATTGTTGAAAAACCAGCGCCAGATGATTCCCTTTTTCTTGATTGGAGACCTCTGGTAGCAGGAGAGGGCCTGAGAGCGAAGATGTAGTGCTCCCTCATTGTTGTAACGGTGCGTGTGAATCAAGGAGTTGAATTTAGGATGTGGAGAGGACTCGAGAAGCTGTCTACGAATTCGTTGTCCGCGGAGCGGTGACCAGGAACCAGGATAGCGGTCAGGGAGATGGGAGCCAGGTGCATCCCATAGGCAGCTGGTGGTATCACAGGGAGGTTGGCAGCAGGAGAAGTGGCGCACCAGGGTATGGGAAAAAGATTGAGGAGAAGATTGAGACAAAAGGAGCCAAGAAAGAAACATAGAGGGTAGTGGGGGGCGAGTTACAGAGAAAATGGAAAAGAGATAAACTGTATGATTGAAGGATTGACGGGAAGCAAGAAAGCCTAAGCAGGAATAAGGTCCCACCGTATTCGCGGTGACATAGACATGTAGGTAGACCCGACAGGGTTGGTAGCCATACAGAAGAGAAACGTGAGGTGAGGGACGCAAGGCACGGCCTTGATGTTGAAAGGCATAATTACAGGCGGAAAGAGATATGTCTTCAAAGGTAAAGGTAACGCGTGTGAACGGAGGGGCGAAGATAACAGCAGGATCAGCCCGAAACTGAGAAAAGACAGGAGATATCAGAATCAGAAGGGCTAGGAGAGGAACACTTGTCCTTAGCCTCCCCATGATAAGGTCGAACACAGCGCGCAGGCACCCAAAGAACACGATCAGGAAGTTGAACAGCAGCGTATCCTTTGCCCCAAGTGATCAGTTGCACAGGTCCCTTCCACTTCGGATCTGGAAGTTGCCTGAAATAAACAAGAGGTCTGGAGGTAGGGACAGGAGGTGTGGTAAAGTGACGAGAAGCAGCCGTAGAAGAAGGAGAGCCAGTAAGATTCAGAAAGTTCAAGGTATATAAACATACATTTAACACATTCTGTAACGCTGGGAGG
This sequence comes from Bungarus multicinctus, assembly GCA_023653725.1. Taxonomy (NCBI): domain Eukaryota; kingdom Metazoa; phylum Chordata; class Lepidosauria; order Squamata; family Elapidae; genus Bungarus; species Bungarus multicinctus. The sequence continues at coordinate 76,028,982 of CM042844.1, read as the reverse complement.
TTCGGGGGGCGTACGCCTTTTTTCCCCATGTATCGATCAAGGGCCGTTTTGAGTGTTAAATTTGCTCTTTCCACAATAGCTTGGCCTTGGCTATTAAATGGAATTCCAAATTTGTGTACAATGGACCAATGATGACAGAACTCCGAGAAGGAGGAGCTCGTGTATGCAGGACCATTGTCTGTTTTTAAAATTTTTGGACATCCCAGTGTTACAAAGGTCCGAATGCAATGATTGATAGTGTTTTTAGTAGTCTCCCCCCTTTGCAGTGTGGCCATGATGAACCCAGAGTAAGTGTCTACAGACACGTGAATATACTTCCAGGGCGCAAAGGATGGATACTGAGTAACGTCCATTTGCCATGTGTCACAGGCCTCGGTGCCTCTAGGATTTACTCCTTCTGGGACACTTCGTGCCTGCAGACTACATGTAGGACATTGTTGAACAATTGCCACGGCTTCTTGATGAGTAATTCCAAATTGTCTCACCAGAGCCTTTCTATTTTGATGAAAATAAGCATGACTTTCTCCTGCTGTTAAGGTGTTATTCTGCAGGATTGGTAACAAATGCAACTTGCAGGCCTCATCTGCCATGTGATTGCCTTCTGAAAGAAATCCGGGCAGATGCTGATGGCTTCTGATGTGGGCCACAAACAGAGATTCTTTCCTTTCCTTCAATAGGTCTTGTAACTGTAAAAAAAGCGTCATTAAAGGAGAAGGGGTTGCAGGAGAAATGTAGGCATCAAATATATTCAAGGCCAATTGTGCCACATACAGACTATCAGATATTACATTAATTGGCTGGTTGGGAAAAAGTGTGAGTGCCATATTGAAGGCAGACAGTTCAGCCTGTTGAGCAGAAGGTTGTGGTGTGGTAAGTTTTTTATGCCATTGATTGTCAGTTTGCCACACACAAGCCCCGATGGTTTTAGAACCATCAGTGAATACAGTAAGACAATCTTTCACTGGTTGTTGTACTAAAGGAGTCTCTAGAGTGAGCGGAATTGTTTTCAGCACTTGTATGCGTGGGTCTGGTGGTAGATGGCAAGAGACATTCCCTTGCCACCCTTCCAACGCATCTTGTAACGCATCAGAATTTTGGAAGAGTGGTTCCCATTGTGTTAGTCTGCAGGGAGTGTAAAGCGTGCAGATATCCACACCCATCAAGGCTCTAGCTCTTTTCCTCCCCCGTTCTATAAGAAGAGCCATTTGTGCAGCTCTTGTGGTGATTGATGCTTTTGGGGTATGAGGAAGGTGAATCCACTCTAAAATGTGTAGCCTCTTTGAAGTCGAGATTTGAACGATGATTGCTGTAAGGAGTGTGGGTGTGGGAAGAAGTGCCAATGAGAGTGCATGATTGTGTAATGAGCGGTCCACCCAATGGGTATGCAAGGCGCTGTTGATTTCTTTAAGAGCATTAAGCTGTTGCTCATTCAGCCAAATGAGATCTGCTGGATGCTTAAGGCCGACCAATGCTTGAAATAATGGCGAGAGAGTATGAGTTGAAATGGAAAGATATGGGCGTGCCCAATTGAGCGTGCCCAGGCATTGCTGTAACTGAACCAAGGTTGCAGGTTGAGGGAGTGTGAGAACAGGAAGGTGAGGTGAAGCTGTGGAGGCTAAAACCTTGTGTCCTAAATATTGTAACGGATAATGAGACTGCACCTTTTCTGGTGCTACATGCAGTCCTGCAAGAGCAAGGAGAGAGAGAAGACATGGAAAAGTTTTACATACTGTACCTTTAGGACCATCAGCTGCAATCAGGATGTCATCCATGTAATGATACACTAAAAATTCAGGAAATTTGTCCCGATAGGGTTGTAAAGCTTTATTTACAAAATATTGACACATCGTAGGAGAATTGAGCATTCCTTGGGGAAGAACTTTCCATTGATATCTAGCTGTAGGTTTAGAATTATTAAACTCAGGAACGGTGAAGGCAAATAGTATCCTGTCCTCTGGTATCAGCGGGATGGAGAAAAAACAATCTTTGAGGTCAATGATTATGAGATCAAATGTTACAGGAATTAAATTTGGATTAGGAAGGCCGCATTGCAATGGGCCCATAGGTTGCAATATAGCGTTCAGAACACGAAGATCCTGTAGGAGGCGCCATTTGCCACTTTTCTTTTTAATTACAAACACTGGTGTGTTATATGGGCTGGTAGATGGTTCAATATGCCCTTCTGCCAATTGTTGTTGAACAAGAGTGTGAAGTGCGTTTAATTTTTCTTTTGTAAGAGGCCATTGATCAATCCAAACAGGAATATTGGATTTAAGAGTGAGAAAAAGAGGAGAAATAGCCATAATTCAAGGTATGTAGAGAGAAGTGTGGAGTTGAGATAGCAAGTCACGGCCCCACAAATTGCAATGTAATGGAAGGACAAAGGGTTTAAGATAAGCAGTCACAGAGGAATGAGGCGTAGAGGCAGTAAGCCAAAGTGAGCTAACCTTTGCTGCCTGCGCTCCACCGACGCCTTGTACTGAAGTTGTTTCAGCAAGGGGCCAAGAGGATGGCCACTCAGAGGATCGAATGACAGAGACGTCAGCTCCAGTGTCAATCAGGCCAGCAAAAGATTGGCCATTCAGCAATATGGTTAACATAGGTTTGGAGGCTTGAACAGATTGCTGTAGAGCAAACAAAGAAGGGGGTTCAGGAGACGGAAGAAGAATGAGAGTAGCCACAATCGTTCCCGCTTTCAGGGAAAAGCACCGGTCGCCAATGGCAGCGAGAGAGAGATTTTTCAGAGAAGAGGAGTCGTACAAAAAGGGTGCAGCGACTACGCCTTCAATGATAAGGGAGGAGTTAGGTATGAGCAAAACAGGCAAGGAAGGCGGAAGTGGCTTCAGAACAGTGATAGAAAGAGGGAGAGTGAAGACCGAACCAGGATCATCATAAACGATGTCCTCTGTCAGCTGTACAGGGAAAGAAGTAGGTTGTAAAAAGGAAAGAGAAGAGGAAAGAGAAGTTTCAGCCTTTGTAGCGGGGTTAGCTGAAGACCCCATGCCTAGTTTTCCGATTGCTGAGCAGGAGGAGGGTTAGAACGACATTGGGAAGCCCAATGAAAACCTTTTCTGCAACGAGGGCAAACAGTTTTTGGCTTGGCAGCATAGGGTGCAGTACCCCGAGACTGGCCACGAGGCGTTCCAGAGCAGTTTGCAAACGGTTAACGAATGAAGAGTAAGACTCGTCAACCTCCTGCACTACCTTCAAAAAGGTGTGTGTGGATTTAGAGTCTGAGTCATCCACACGTTTCAGGGCATTCATCGCACAAAGATGAATGATTGCAAAGGCACGGCGAGGGCAAGTTTGTTGCTGAATCAGGGTGGAGTATAATCCAGTTCCCTTTAAGTGATCAGCAATGACCAGATTAGGGAGGCCTCGTCTTATTTCAGCATCTACTAATTTTTCATATTCAGACTGCCAAACAACATACTGGGCAGGAGTCATAAGCATAGAAAACAACATCTTCCAATCATATAACAGCATTACAGTGTTAGCAGACACGAGAGAATCAAGCATGCCACGAGTGTAAGTGGATTGCAGTCCATACATATTTACAGCCTCTTTTAAATTTTTCAACACTCTTAACTCTATGTTGTTATGAACAGGAGCGCCAGGGGCTCCCGGAACAAGAGTCATAGGGTAAGCAGAAGGTATATCACAAGATTCTAAGGTGAAGGAAGGAGAAGCCAGGATAGCAGTAATATTTCCCCCCAATGGATGTGGGGATGGAGAATCAGTAGGAATAGGAGAGACAGAAGGAGAGGAGGGCTGCAGACGATTGTGCGGAGTGTCAGAGTGAAAAGGAGGGGCAGAGGCAAGCTGAGGAATATCATCCGAAGAGGCAACAGATTGGTAAGGTGGGGGAGAAGAATCAAAGTGAACAGCAGGAGATTTAGCAGTTTTAGAGGCAAGAGATAAAGACTCAGGGAGAGTGGTGGAGGGGTAAATAGTATTGAGCGCAGCCATTATCGCACGCCAGGACATAAGAATGTCTGGTGGAGCTCTGGGAACATCATACAGATATTTTCCCAAGCGTTCCCACGAAGTGCGATGCAGCGTGCCCTCAGCCGGATAAGCAGGACAGTGCTGTTCCACGTAAAGCAAGAAGGAGGTGATAGATTTTCTAGACAAGGTATATACAGTGGTGCCGTTAATTTTTTGCAAACAATTAGTCTTCTTCACTAAGTGGTAAAGTTCGTCCCTATGAACTGACGAAACTTTGGAGAGTGAGGAGCCCATTACTTACGATTGTACAGAGCCTTTGCCAGGTGCGTAGCAACGGGAGTGAAGGCAGCGCACCTCTAGACAGAAGTCACGCCGTGGAGCTGAAGAAGGGAGAGATCCCGGACGAGCCCCCAGTTGTCGCGTTGTCGCGGTTTGCTCGTTGTCCTTAGGTTCTCTGATCAGCCCGTAGAGCCCCCGCAGGGGTGAAATTTAGAGGGACCCTCGCGAGGGTGAGTACTTAAGTACTAGAATCAATAATTGACACAGACACCATAGTTTCTCAAGGTGAGAGAGCACGTTGTGCCCGGGGTAGATGAAAAAATCCCCCGATTGCAACGCACCACCCTCTTTTATTTTGCAGTTTTATCAGGGCGGGGGGAGCGAGACATATGTGAAGAGGAGCAAGGAAATATAATTCTAATGGCGCCATGGCAGGATGCGACCACTGTTGTGTGCTAAGATAGCGTGATTATCTATTAACAAGATATTTTGTAGTCAGCTAGTTTCTGTAACTATTTGCCTACGTGTCGTGCCAAGCTGAGTTTATCATGCAATTCCTAACTTGAGAAGGTCATTCTTAGGGCCTTAGGTCAAGAGGACTCTCGAGGTTTACTACACTATGTGGTCCTGTACACCATTAAACCTTCCAAGCAGCCTCCATGTTTCCAGTGTCTTTTTCCCCACTTGGAACGGAACCCAGAAGGATATTTCTTTCAACAGTATCACATCACATTATCCAGTCCACTAATCGTTAAATAAGTTTCCATTTCATATTTCAATTCATTAATTCAGTTTAAAAATCATTTCATCCTCACATATATTTCCAATTCTTTATCCTCTATTATTTCCATTTTCAGCTTACCACTTATTTTATTTTACATTGTACATTGTTATCTTCATTAACTTTCTCAAGACTGATATATAGTAAATAATAAAAAGAGTAAAAATAAAGTAAAATAAATATATTTAGGATCCACATAGTATATCCCTCAGTCTACAATATATCTTACATTTATTCCAGAGACATTCATATAACCATTTCATATTTTTTCTTTGTTTCCACTTAGCCAAATTTTACCCTTATTGTTTTAATAAATTTTAATGGCCCACCCATTAACAAAGGTGGGGGTAAGTTTCTGCTTTTTGAGTGAGTTTCTGCTCCTTGAGTTTCTACTCTTTTTCGGGGAAATATTCTGCCTTTTTAATATTTCCTAGGCTATTTCAATTTTCTAGGAGAGGGGTGGGTGTTAACTTCCTACACATATATAGTTGTATAATTCCCGATGAATTTTAAACTTCAAATCTCCCCAATCAACATTTCTAATAAAAAAAATACCATAATGCATTCCCATGTGGTATTCCCTGCTGAATACCATCTCTGTGCACACTGTATGTAGGTGAAGGAGAGCATTTGAGGGTGGCTTAAAACCAGGGAGGGAACGGGAATCAAAGTGAGAGAAGTTACCTGAGAGCCCCGCAGAGGCCCGTCAGGCCCAGAGGGAACGATGGTGGAGGGTTTAAAATGGGAAGTCCGGGGCCTCTGGCAGCTTTAAAAAAGAAAAAGAAAGGGAAGGAGGGAGGGAGGGAGGGAGTGAATGAAGAAAAGAAGAAGGGAGGGAGGGAAACAGGAGGACAGAACTTCTGTCACAGACAGAACTTTGTTGGCAATCCAAGTTAATATTCGTAATCCTGAACTATGAGCTCTTAGGAAAGTATCCTGAAATTAACAGATTTAAAAGAGACCTTGTACGCCATCTAGTCCAACCCCATGCCCAAGACAGAGTCCTTACACCATTTCTGACAAATGGCAGACCAATCTCTTCTGAAAGCCTTCATTGATGAAGCTCCCACAACTTCTGAAGGCAAGCTGTTCCATTGGGGTCTCCTTGTCAGAAAATTTCTCCTTATTTCCAGGTTGAATCTCTCCTTCATCAGTTTCCATCCATTATTCTTTGTCTGCCTTCAGGTGCTTTGGAAAATAGTTTGACCCCTTCCTGCCTGTGGCAACTCCTCAAATATTGGAACACTGCTATCATCTCTCCTCTGGACCTTCTCTTCACTAGACTAGCCATGCCCAGTTCCTGTAACTGTTCTTCATATGTTTTAGTCTCCAGTCTCCTAGTCAACCAGGATGCTCTTCTCCACACTTCAAGAGTCTTAAAGAAATTTACCACCCACCCCGCTCCTAGAAGAATGAAATATTTTAGGAAATATTTTAAAAAGGCAGGATAAAATATTCCCACTAAAAGAGAAATAAAAATCTTAAAGGAAACAGAAACCCAGAACCTCAGCTCCCTGCCCCCAGCAGATATTCTGGTGCACATTAAGAAAGACTGGGCCAGCCTATCTACAAGACAAAAAACCTCTAACTCCAGGGATTAAGGGGATGGAATTAAGACATGACCCTCCAGGACGTTATAGGATTATTTACCAGAAGAGCTCGCTCCATTGTAAATTTTCTTAAGGACATTGCATCTCCAGCAAGGTTCAACGAAACCAATCTCAGACAAACTCCTAGGATTTGCACATAGCCCCATGGGACAGCAGCCAATAGAATATATAGCTTGCACAGGAACAGAAAGCTCAAATTCAAATCCCAAGAGAGGGTATAAATAACCCTCTCTCTCAACTCCATGTGGTCAGCTGCATCAGGACCATTGCCTGATGGTTCTGCTTCATTAAACCATCTTTCCAATCAGCCTCCATGTTTCCAGTGTCTTTCTCCCCACTTGGAACTGAACCAGATGGATATTTCTTCCAACAGTCACAATATCTTTTTTATAATGTGGCGACCAAAACTGGATGCAGTATTCTAGGTGTAATTTTACTAAGGCTTTATAGAGTGGTATTAGTACCTCATTTGATCTTTATTGTATCCCTCTGTTCTTGCAATTTAGGATTGCATTGGCTTTTTTGGTTGCCACCGCACACTGCTGGCTCATATTTAATTGGTTATCCACTAAGACTCCAAGATCCCTCTCACAGTTACTGCTAGTAAGCCTGGTTTCACCCAGTCTATATGTATACTTTTGGGTTTTTTTGTTTTGTTTTGTTGCAAACGGCCATTTCTAGGGGAAAACAGGACAAAGCAGAGTCGGGAAAAATATTTTCCTTTGCTATATTTCCACTCTGAATTACACCATGGCAGGGTCCCTACAGGCGAGCCCTTTTAAGGATTATGTATTAATGCAAAAACAAATAACTTACCTCTGATCCTAAATGCTAAAGTTGCTGCACATAAAAAACAGAGAAGCTCTGATCAACTATCATAGTACAGCCACAGCTGTATTGTTATCTATGGATGCCCCTGCTAAATGCAAGCATGTGATAAACTGAGTCAGGTTTGTTCTCAATCTTTTAAGTAGCCACAAACTACTAGTAAAAGTGGTATTTGATCACAGCAAGGAGGCATCGAGAAATGTTTCCCCTTTTGCATTTGAGCATCAAGAAGAGACAGGAAAGGAGAAAAGGAAAGACAAAGGAAAAAGAAGGAAAAAGGCAAGGAAGGAAAAAGAAGAGGGCAAGGAAGAAGAACGAAAGGAGAATGAAGAGGAAAGGAAAAGGAAGGAGGGAGGGAGGAAGGGAAAAATCATGATAGTGTATATACAAATGTTGAAAGAAATACCCTTCTGGGTTCAGTTCCAAGTGGGGAAAAAGACACTGGAAACATGGAGGCTGCTTGGAAGGTTTAATGGTATACAGGGCCACATGGCCTGGAGCTCCAGAGAAGAATGATCACATGCTTCAAGGTGAGAAGAGAAGGGAAGAAGGGAAGTCCAGATGCTGAGAGATCCTTATATAATCTCTGTTGGGCCCCACCTTAGTGTTTCCTGTTCCTGTGTAAGAAATGTATCCCATTGACTGTCAGACTCCCAGGGGCAGGGGTCTTAACTTTGTAGGCTTGGTCTGGACCACATGGCTTTACCTGAGTGCTGGCTAATGCAATCTTCCCAGAACATGTGATGAGATTGATAATCCTATCATTTCCTGAGGGCCATCCTTAATCCCATCACTCTGGAGCTGAAGGGGGGCGGGCAGGGAGCTGCAGGAAGCTGCTTTGTCTTTAAAACATGTTTCTCCTTTTCTCATCCAGGGAGATATAATATTCTGCCTTTTAAATATTTCCTAGGCTATTTCAATTTTTCTAGGAGAGGGGTGGGTGCTAACTTCCTACAATCCCTCATTATTTTTTTAAAAAAACATGTGAGTTTTGACAAAAAATTTAAAGGTGATCAGATCAGGGAGACTTGATGGGTGCTTTTTTTAAAAAAAATTCTTTTCTCTGATGCAAAGGAAAGGCATTGAAGAAGAGGCAACAGAAAAGGATTCCTTCAGTGGCTCCCAAAAGCTTTCAACCATGAAAGTCTGGGAAAACTTCTAGTTTTTTTTTTCTCTGTATCCAATTTTCATGCCAAATAATTTTCAGATGTTTGATGTACTTTTTGTGAGCTTACAGTCAGGTTGTAAGCACAAGCCTCTACCTTCTTCACAACCTTTAAATTACAGGTTGCCCATTTCCAAGGTTATGGTTACTACCTGCCTAGCTCTTAGCTTCCAGGGTTTGTGAGGCCAAATTGAGGTTAGCCAGTGTGCAAACCAGGCTATTTTGTATTTTTAAAGTTACACACAATGAGCCTTGGGACTTCTACTCATGAGACTACCAGTGCAACATATCCTGCTTTACTGGGCAACTGGGCAGCATCATTTGTGAGTCACAGTCAGGACTTGGGGTTTGGAGATCTCCTTTCTGCTATCTCTTCAGGAATTGCCTGAGGGAGATGCCCCTTCCCCCTTGGGATTAGCAGGGCAATATGACTGTTTGGGCCTTAGTGCCTCAGAGCAGCAAACAAAAACAAAACAAAACAAAACAAAAAAACACATTAAAACGAAGCTAGGAGCAGCTTTGTGTAGAGGTAGGTGAAAGGGGTTAGCCTCTATCTAATTCTAAATGGTGTGTCTCTGTGTATGTGCCTGTGTATGCAGCTAGTTTTACAATACAGATAATACAAACATGTGGACAATTTTCCCTCCCACCAGACAGAAGTACAAGGTGTTTAGAACTTGCTGGGCCAGCACTCTCAAATACAATTCTTACATGAGTACATTAAACTGGTTACAATATAAATGATACAAGAAGGAAAACATTACAATGGATTTCACATTACAATGAATTTTCAGTTACAATGAATTTCCACCCTCCCCCCATAATCTTTCTAACTGTCTTCTGGGGATTGAAAAGAGGTTTTTTTTTTTGTAGTCTTTTACTGGTCCATCTCAGGGTCCTTTCCTTCACGTCTCTGGGTGGCATAGGCTTGGCCTGGTGGTATGGGTGGTCAGTCAGGCTTGGGAAGGTCTGCCCACTCTGGTTTACTGTAATGACTTTCAGTGGAGGCTGGATCCAAACCCAATTCCTGGCTCCAATGGATGGAATGTCTCTAGGGAGCAACATCTGCTTCCACATGTGGCAGGCCTGGAAGACACAGAACAAGGGTCCCCTCCCCCCTTCACTGGTAATTCTACCAGGAAAGGCATTGTAAAAGGATTAGAGATTTTGGTGGGGGCGTAGATAGCTTGCAGGCATGGTTTGAGGATGAAGAATAACACATTAGTATTGCAGTTACTAAAAAGATAAATCAGTTTCAACAAAATGGAGACACAGCAGATGAGAAAGGAAAAAAACTGGATTCACAAGCTTCAAGAAAAAGGATAAACAAGTAAAATCATTTAAACACAGTAAATGCAAGGATGAAACTTTTCTTGTAAATGAACTTAGAACATTCTCTAATAACCTTGGTTTTTTCTTAAAAGCACAGAGAGGAAAGAAAATTGAATCTGTTCCTCATCCAGTCTAGTTGTCCAGACCAGATTGGGAGCAGACAATTTATCTCAGTGTTTTTAAATCTTAACAATTTAAAATTAATATCTGAAGAGGTCAGATACTTAATGGTTGCAACAGTTACCTCGAGGACACACAAAGACTTAGACACACACACGTGCGCACGCACACACACAGAAACAAGGACACAGAGAGGAAAACAAAACTCTGAGGTGTACATACACACTGATCATTCCCACAATAAATATCTTAGTTAAATTGGGGAAGGCATAAATCTTAAGGAACAAACCACGTGGTTGCATAGAAGACAAAGAAAGAAAGACAGAAAGAAAGAATTAAGAAAATTCCCTGTGATCCAGTTTATATATTGCCCTTTTAAGTACCTTTATTTACCACATTGGTCTTCCTGTATCTCTCAGCAAAGCCCATTCTCTACCTATACATTTTGCCTTTTGCTTGCTCATGCCGTCTAGGGTTAGCATCTGCTGCTCATCCCAAGCCTCCAACAGCTCTCCCAGGGAGGCTCCATTCCACTCAGGACCCTCGAACTACCGCTTCCCATGTTCCCCTTCCAATGTGGGGTTTCACACTTTGGCCTAGTCGGGTCAGTCAGCGACCGGTTTCAGACACAAGAAATTCAAGAGCAAGAAAAAAAAAAGGTGTCTGGGGGGGACTTTTGGTGTTGCACCTTGTGCAACAAAATCAAACACTATCTAAAAAAAACACGCACAAAACTCTCTTTATCCACAAAGTATTGCACAAAGTGTTTGACAAAGTACGCGCGTTCCCCTTTAAAAAACCACAAGAGACTCTCTCTCTCTCTCTTCTTTTCGCCACGGTTTTCGGACTGGGGGTATGCTGCCTGTGCAGACTTCTTTCCTCTCCCCAAAAAATAACAGTCCTTGAGACTCTCTGCCCCACCACAGATAAGTACTGATACTCCGCCTCTTTCCTTCAGGCCCACGTTTATGGATCTAGAAGAGCTCAAATCTGGGAAAACTTGCTTCTTAAGCAAGTACTGGTACTCCAATTTAGCATCCAAATTACACTAAAATTATCTAAAATCCTGGGGTTTGCTTTTGGGATACACTGGACAAAAATAATGACAAATTTTCTTCCCTCCCTTCAATCATAACCCGCTTGGCTTTTCCTCTTATATACAGAAGGTCCCACACTCTGATGGCTGCCCCTTGCTTTTCCTATCCTGTTGGTCATGGCTTTGTAGAGCTAACAACAGGCAAGAGGGCGGCTAGAGGCCAAACAAAGAAATGAGATCCAGCTGCTGTCCAAGGGTGAACATGCTCTTCCTTCTTCCCTAACAAAAGGTCCTGTGCTCTGGCAAAACCCCCATGCTCTCCAGACTCTTGTTTTTTCTGCAGTTAGGAAATGCACAGAGGAAGCAAGATCCAGTTGTGTTTGGGAGAAGGACCCTCTGACACACATGCAATCATACACATATTTCCCATGCTTTTCCATGCTTTAAAATTAAAACCTTCCCCTACATTGCCTAAGGGTCAGCTATATGCCCTATATAAACAACTGCGTGCTCTTCTAATGATTATTATGAATCCTCTTCTAACTCCTTCTAACTCCTTTTATGATTGTTCTTTCTCTAACAAAATAAAAAAGAGTGAAATGTGGTAGCCACTGAGGTCCTCTGATGGTGCTAGATGCTAGCAGCAGACTGCGCATTTGGCTAAGGGAGCCTCTTTTGTTACTGCATGATCTCATCCTCTATCTGCTAGGCTGGAAAGTCCCTAACTTTCCAGACATACAGGTGATCTCATTTACTAACGTCACCATTAGTCTTAAGGATTGGTTGAGAGGTTTCACCCATGTGAGATTTATTCTCCAATCCAAATGCTCTATCTATGTTACCTTTGTCTTCTTTTAAAAACGCTATAAATGTAATAAACACTGCCCAGGCAGTCAGACATCTTGGCACCCTGCACAATGACTGGTTTTTGATTGCCACAGGTGTGCTTATGCACGCCCCCTACAGACCTCTTAGGAAAGGGGTGAGGTCAATGGTAGACAGTTTAAAGTTAAAGTTTTTGGGGTTTGAGGAAGAAACCACAGAGTCAGGTAGAATATTCCAGACATTTACCACTCTGTTGCTGAAGTCCTATTTCCTGCAATCAAGTTTCGTGCGGTTTACCTTGAAGTTTGTAACTATTGTGTGGTCTTGTATTGTTGTGGTTGAAGCTGAAGTATTCATTGACAGGTAGGACACTGCAATATATAATTTTATGTACTATACTTAGATGGGACCGACGGCGGCGTAGTTCTAAGTTGTCTACATCTAGAATTTCAAGTCTGGTTGCATAAGGTATTCTGCAACGAGTAGAGAAGTGGAGAACTCTTCTGAAATATTTCTGGACTTTCTCAACTGTATTAATATCAGATACGTAATATGGGTTCCAGACTGATGAGTTGTATTCGAGTATTGGTCTAGCAAATGTTTTGTATGCTCTAGTTAGTAGTGTGATATTACCGGAGAAAAAGCTACTCAGGATTAGGCTAACAACTCTTAATGCCTTTTTAGCTATGCAGTTACATATATATGCATAAAATACATGTAACTGGAAAAATTATAAACTGTCTTTAAAAACATGTAACAGGTAAAAAGCAAAATGTTAAACCACAAGCCTGGCAAGCAAGGTGCCAGCTGTAACTGCAAACTGGGGACAAAAGGAGCGATAGAGCTTATGCTAAGTAGAAGTTAGTTAAAACTGTGAAGCTTTAAACAGGAAAAGGGGAGGGGGAGATAGCGAGTGTTTTTGACAGGATGCTATGCTGAAAAACAAAAAGCAAATGGGGGCTTTGGGGAGAGAGACAAGCTGCATGCTTTAACAGGAAAAGGGGAGGTGGGAAAATAAGTCTATGTGGGGGGATAAAAGGGCTGACCTATGCCTTGTCACACGTTCACCTTTGTTGCACCCCTATTTGCAAATACGTTAATAAAATTATTTGCTACTTTCAAGTTATAGTCTTGGGTAGTTCCATGTGCAACCATGAACTGTTTATCACAGAAGGAAGGAAATTATAATGAGAGGGGGGAGGGTCTGAGGAAAGTCCTGCCTTAGCACTTAGCCATCAGCTGCATCCCCTTGTCCCCACTTCCTGACCTCTCTTGGTGGCCTCCCATCCAGAGGTGGTATTCAGCTGATTCGGACTGGTTCTAACATACCCATAGAGGAAATGTTGAGTAGTTCGGAGAACTGGCAAATACCACCTCTGGCTGGCCCTGCCCGCATCCACCCACTCATCGTTTGCCCTGCCCCACCCCACCCCACTCTATATACCTCACCTTCACCACGTGGCCCAATTAATCTCTGTGCCCCGTCTGCTCTGCTTACCAAATCTAAGCATGCTGCCCACTCGCCCTTTACCTCAGGTTGGAGCCTGGAGATGTGACATTCCCCAGCTCAAGCCTTGGCCCAGAGCCTCCACGTGATTGCCCTTTATTTAGGCCGGGTCAGGGGAAGTGCCCTTCCACGGCTCTGGCTTTGCCCTGTAGCCTCTGCATGATTGACCTTTGCCTAAGCCAGGTTGGCAGAATGTCAGGTTTCCAAGTGATGAAACCCATTTAAAAAAAGAAAAATGCAAAGTCCATCTTCTAAAATTTTTTTATTTTAGTTAGATAATCATCAAATTGGCAAAGTCTGTTATAATTTTGGATCTGACACAAACTGGAATTACACCACATAATCATAATTGTAAATCAGAAAACCCCCGCAAAAGTTATAATCCCCAATAAAAAGAAATCAACGTTGCCCGGTATCTTCAAACTTCACCTCCAGGTCTCAGCAGGAACAATCTCTGTTCCCACATGAAAGAAAGTCACCCAACCAAAACAATCCTCACTATCTAACCACTCCTCCTACTTTAAGAACATGGCGAGCCCGAAACCCTCCCCCTTTACACCAGCAAACAGAAAGAAAGAAAAGGAATATATGATTATGGCTACATATATTTCAATTTCGGGCTCAACAGCGCCATTCCCTAGTTCTGGCCTTGCCCCGGAACTTCTGATAGCCTGATAGTCCTTCGCCTAGGCCAGGTAGAGGGATGCACCATTCCCCGGCTCAAGCCTTGCCCCAGAATTTCCACCCAATCGCCCTTCACCTAGGCCAGGTCGGGGGAAGCCACAGCCCGCATGCCGCTTCCCACCTCTGGCCTGATTACAACTTCAAGTAATCAATGGGCATATTGAACTTTCCGCATCATCTGAATCATATCTCTGAACATGCGCTGGGGGGCGTCAAGGCCCCAGATGAAATCCAGATGTTCCCAATCAGGGATCTCCTTGTGGTATATCAAATTTGGGATCATAGTCATTAAGATGGCAACGTCCTTTGGGTCTGCCAAGCCGTCATGGCCACCTGTACATAAAGCTGTAGGAACAAGTATTCCTTTCATTTTGTAGGGAAGTGGTGTTGGCTACGAAAGAAGGGAAAATAACGGTTAAAAAAAATCCAAAGAGATTCTCATCCTGATGTCATCACTGAGCAAACTGGCTGAGGTTGTAGTTTGGCAACAACTGGAAAGCCAAGGATCTCCAGATCTGTTCAACAAGTCAAACTACCGTATTTTTCCGTATATAAGATGCTACTTTTTCTTTTAAATATTTACTTGATAATAGAGGGGCGTCTAATACACGGGGGCTGAGAGGAGAAGGCATGGCCCATCCCCATCCTCCAGCTCCGCTGCATATACCGGACCAACCTCTTTTTATGCAGCTCTATCATTCCACTCTATTGTAGTTGTTTCCTGTATCACATTGCCATGCTAGGTTTAATCTCTATTGTTCTTGTGATGCATTTCTTTTTCTTGTTGTATTACTCACTCTCTAATAAGATGCCTTCTGTACAATGATGGCTTGTAGTGTGCTTACTTACCCTACATGAAACATGGGGGTGCCCTATACATGAGGGTGTCATATAGATGGGAAAATATGGGTATTTAACCAAGGCCTCCCATTTTTCAAGAACAAATTCTATGTAACATACAAAAATATGGCCACACTGATCCTTCTGTTGTCAGGGCTCCTGCAGTTATCCCATTTAAATCATGTGTCTCTAACCAACTTCCAGAACTTGAAGATTTATTAGGAGTAAACATGCTGGTGCTGCCTGGGTGTAGCCAACTCTGAGATACATCATTCATTGTCACCCTTGACCCTGGTTTCCTCCCATCCCCTGGGTGTATCATAATTCACATTCTCTAATGGGACACATCCATAGCCAAAAAGTCATCAATCATATTCTCCAATTACAATTTTGCACGGCAGAAACTTCAGTCACCTGGAAACTATCTTTGAAAACATTTATGGAATTCAAGCTGCCCATTGCTCCCCTTCCCTTTCTGTTGGAAACTCTAAAAGACCATAGAAATATTTTATGAGTTGACATTTATATTTGTTTACTATTTTCCTAATAACTAAAGTTTTCGGGGCTGATTTCCAAGTTATGTAAACCATGAAAACAGTAAAAATACAAAAACAGTAAACCACACATACGTTCAATAAAAAACACAACAAAAATAGTTCAATTTCTTAATATAAAGTACACTAAAAATCCGTACCTATGTTCCAGTACCCTAGTATAATTAGGGCAAATAGAATAAAAAGAAAAGAGTTTAGATGCATGGCTTTTGCCATATGCTTGCCAGGGATGAGTGTCATTCTCTTTGGTTGCCTAAAACTGTAAGCAATCCTCTTTGTGCAAAATTCCCAGAGTTCTCTTTAATAAGATTTATTCAGATAAAATGGAAGAAGTTACAAGAATTTCAGCAACTGAACGGTTTCTAACATTACCCAGCAAAATGAGGATGGCCCTGCTCTTTTCATATAGATAATGGATCAGCTTCTAATGTTAGCATTCCAGGAAACCTCAACTCCAATCAATAACTCCAAGACAGACATCTTCTCAAAGGTTCTTTTTATTTAGTAAACTGGCACATTTGGGAAATCTCGAATCTGAAAGTTCCAGGTTTCCCTTCAATAAGTAAAAAATTACAAATCAGCTTCTAATGTTAGCATTCCAGGAAACCTCAACTCCAATCAATAACTCCGAGACAGACATCTCAAAGGTTCTTTTTATTTAGTAAACTGGCACATCTGGGAAATCTCGAATCTGAAAGTTCTGGGTTTCCCTTCAATAAGTAAAAAATTACAAATCCACCCCCTGCGCCCCTCATTGCATCACATGCCCCAATCACCATCCGTCCTACCTTGAGATGTCCCCTCAACCACTCCTCAACCAGGTGCAGAAACAACATGACCTTGATTTAGAAGAAGAATGATATTATGTCTAACCACATACATTCCAAGAAATATCCCCCTACCATTTTCCCAGGCTCAAGAATATGGCAGTGTGGAAGCGTCTGGTGCTAATGTGGCTTCCAAAGCTGACATCCAACCCTTACAAAAAAGCCAGCCAATCTGCAAACATCAACTTCATCAACCAATCAAGAAATGACAACACAGCCAACCTCCCCACCAGCATTTATAGAGAGACGGCAGCTCCAATCACACTTTACTCGCACAAGCATAAAGCCGAAAGCACCAGCCTGAAGATGGCGAGTGGGATCTTGTCGAAATGTCGCCAAGATACTCTCAATCTTACACGGGAAAAGACCCAAAAGACGCCAAGACCTGCATACCTGTACCCGTGAAAATCTATGAAAACACACACACACACACACACAAACACACACACATTCACTTAACATCTGTCTCATTTAACATCAGAAATTCTGGGGTCAATTTTGGTCATAAGTCGAGGACTACCTGTATACTGGTTATCTGATAATACTGCGTTCTAATGTGTCTGGAAATTCTTACCTGTTTATAATGAGCCATATTTTCTTTTTTGCTTCCCCAGTCAAATGCTCTCATTTCCCCAGACTTTACAATCTGAAAATAAAGTTACTTTTAAAGGTGTGGATGCCTTCAACAATATTCATTCATTCATTCTATTTACTGCCTTTCTGCTCTGAGGCATTTCTTATATGTAGGAAGAGAAAACAATCAGGTATAGCAGTTTTCCTGTAACACTTATTTACCCCGCATTCCTTGACAAACACACAGCGGTGTATATTTTACAAAGCCTTCCCATACTGGCAGGCATCCAGGATTTAGTGCAGTGAGTAATCTTAACATCCACCTCCTGCTGAGGGAATTTCCTTAAAAATAAGACCTCCAAAGTTCAATTGGTCTTACTCCTAGAAGAGCACCTGCAGAATTGCAACACAGGTAAAAGCTAACATTTGAATCATGACCCATAAATGCAAGCCAATAACCTAAACATTATTGTGGCAAGCATTAATCAATCAGCCTGGGGATTTCATCTCTACCTGAGTCCAATGAAGCATATTCTGGGCAGATGTTCCAGCTGGGCAGTGTGTTGAATATACATCTATTCGGCTCTGAAAACAACAGTGAAATGGTTAGCTAAATCTATAACCAAGTATATAAATTACTTCTTTTTAACATTTCATCTAAAGGGGGAAAACGCATCAGGACTTAACATTTGGTCATCCTGGCCAAATGCAATTGACCCTAGCTAATCTCAAAAAAGTTAAGAAAAGCTGATCTGTTTTGGGATGAATTAGACTAATTTAGGCAATTGAAAAAAAATCACGTGAAGGGGTCTTTAGCATTTGAGAGACCCCATCTTTCTATTCTTAAGCTGACTATGATTCTCAGTCTTTCATTACTAAATAGCTGAGATATAAAGCTTAGAGAAGAGTATTTGACTGTCTGATAAGATACACAATATTATTATTTTTTAAATCACAGATTAATTCATTTTACTTCAAAACAGAGTTTATGCATTTAAGCTCTTTAATTCACGCTCTTACCATGTTTAGGTTTTTCTCATTAAATCCACACAGGAGAAAGAAAAAGTTGTCACAAAGATCATCAAGTAAAACACGGTCGCACACATGGGTAGCAAACCATTTTATAAATGCATTCTGAGGTAAAAACTGCTTAGTTCCAAATATTTCCTGCCAAAATAAAAATAGTATAACATAGGTCATTTTGCTGGAAAATAAGGATGCTTCTCAATATGATTAATATAGAATCCTAGGGCTGGGCAATAAGTAATGGGTGGAAGATCATTAAAGAGAGAACCATCCTAGAACTAAGGAGAAATTTCCTATATTAATTAATTTTAATTAAAAAATGAGATTCTAATTTTATGTGCACTTTACTGCACCAAAAAGTCACTGCTTTTATTTCCTCTCCAGTTACCTTTCCCCTTTTCCCTTCCCCTTTTTCCTATTATCTTTATTTCTATTTGAATTTTACATTAAAATAAACTTCAATTAAATACATTTAAAATGTTAGAATGCCCCAAACTAGGGAATTTGTATACATCGCCAGCAGACTTCGGGAAAAAGAAAGGGATAGCAGTATACGTGAAAGAGGATATGAAAGCAGAGCTAATTTGGACAGATTCCAATGGAAGAATTCTGATGTTACAAATTTGGACTCCAATTTTACTAGTAGTAATTTATGCTCCTAACGATAACCAAAAATATTTTTTTAAACAATTACATGGAAAAATAGTGTAACTAAAAAAAAGGAATATTTATATCTTGGGGGACTTCAATGCCATTGTGGATCATCAGAAAGATCATAGTAGTGGGGGGGGGGGAGGGGGGGGGAAGGAAAAAGAGAGAATTACCAAAAACATGTGAGGAAATGATGATTGAACTAAATCTGATAGATATGTGGAAGAAATTAAATCCAGAGAAAAAGCAATTTACATTTTATTCCAATCCACATCAGTCATGGACATGAATTGATATGGTGTGGATGAATGGTGAGCTAGCAAATGAGTTAAAAGAGATTGAAATTTTACCTAACGAATGGGCAGATCATAATCCGATTCAGATAGTGTGGAAAGGTAGGGAAAAAACCAGGAAAAGGTGGACTCTAAATACACAGCTAACTAAAGAGAAAGAATTTGTGAATAGACTTAAGGAGGAATTAGACTACTTCTTAAAAGAAAATAATAATGAGGCAACTACGAAACAGAATATTTGGGATACGATGAAGGCAATAATAAGGGGCACAACAATATCATACACTGCTAGGAGAAATAAAGAAAAATATGCTCAACAAAACAAATTAAAACAAAGAATTAAAGAATTAGAAATCCAGTTACAAAACACCCCAAAAGATTGCAAATTGCAAAACCAGATGATAATAACTAAACACAAATTAAATTTAATTGAACAGGAAGGAATGGTTACAAAGTTGAATATAGGTAGACAGATATTCTTTGAACAGGCCAATAAACAAGAAGATGGTTGTCCTGTAAACTCAAAAAAGAAAACCAGAAAAGATTGATTTACCAATTAATAGATGAAAATGGGGATGCCCAACAGGGAAAAAAGAAATTGCATGTAAACATTTTGAAGACCTTTATAAAAAGAAGGAGGTAAATGAGGACATGATAAGAAACTATTTGGGTGCAACAAAAGATAAAATAATCGGGGATGAGATGAAAGAAATGTTAATTAGAGATATTACCTGATCTGAGCTAAAAACAGCAATAGAAAATCAAAAGAACAATAAAACCCCATGACCTGATGGGATTCTAGGGGAACTTTATAAGAAAATAGGAGAACAAATAGGACCTCTCATGGTGGAAGTATATAATGAGGTTCTACTTGTAGCTAGAATGCCAGATTCATGGAAGGAGATACTGATTTCGTTGATCCCAAAAGAAGACTCAGATTCACGACTCATACAAAATTATAGACCAATTTCTCTGTTAAATACTGATTACAAAATATTTACTACAATTATAGCAAATAGACTAAAAAAAATAATGAATGAATATATACATAAAGATCAAAACGGATTTCTTCCCAATAGACAAATTAGGAACAATTTAAGAATAGTGTTAAATGTTTTGGAGTACTACGAAGCCCATCCAGAAAAACAAATAGCCCTTGTATTCTTGGATGCACAGAGGCCTTTGACAACCTAAATTGGCAATTCTTAATTCAACAAATCTACAATATGAATTTAGGCACTAAATTTGAAAATATCGTGACTACAATTTTTGTGACTCACAAAAGGTGAATATTATAATTAACAGAGAGTATACGCGCTCAATAAAAATAGAGAAAGGAGTTAGACAGGGGTGTCCATTATCTCCCCTGCTCTTCATATTATCTTTGGAAACATTGCTCACACGAATTAGACAGAATCCAGGAATAAAGGGGCTAAAAAGTAAGAAAGAATACAAACTGCAGTCATTTGCGGATGATATGGTCTTTTTTATAGAGGAACCAAATGAAACAGGTCAAGAACTATTGAAAGAGTTAGATCAATTTGGGAAAGTTGCAGGACTTAAAATTAATAGGGAAAAAACAAAATTAATAACTAAAAACCTAACAGAAAAATAGAAATTAAAATTGGAAAAGACAATGGGACTACAAGTGGTAAAAAAAATTAAATACTTAGGAATTTGGCTGATGGCCCATTGTAAAACTCTAATGGAAAATAACTATAGTAAATTATTACAAGAAGTCAAAAAAATTATGGGTCAAATTGCAAATCTCCGTATTAGAGAGGATTGCTACTATTAAAATGAACATTCTTCCTAAATTTATTTGTTCCAAACAATACCAATAAAAATACATAAAAATTACTTTGAGGAACTTAATAGGATAACCACCAAATTTATTTTGCAAGGGAAAAAACCGAAGATAAATTTAAAGGCAATGCCAGATATGAAGAGCAGGGGGGTATGGCACTCCCAAATTGGGAAGTGTACCATAGCGCAGCCTCCTTACTTTGGCTGAAAGAGTGGGTAAACCTGTCAAATAAAAGAATCCTATTCCTAGAAGGCCATGATTTACAAAGCGGGTGGCATGCATTTTATGGCACACCGGAAAAACCAAACAGAATTATTTCCACAGACATATAATTAAAGATTCTTTATTGGCTAATTGAAATTAAAAAAAAACATTATCTAAAAATCCCAATCTGAATCTCAACGATGGAGGCGATGATACATCCAAATAATTTGGATCTTAACAAGATGATAAAATACAAAGACCTTCTAGATGCGCAAGGAACTTTAAAACCACGGCAAGATCTCCAAGAACAAGGGCTACGAGTAGACGGCTGGCTTAACCTGCAAATTCAAAATAGATACAGACAGGATAAGAAAAATTTTGGAATTTACGGTAAGCTACAACAATTAGATAAAATTTTATTAGGTCCAGATAAAAAAAATATAACCAAATTTTATAATTATCTATTAGAGATAGAATTAGAAGAGGAAGTAGTCAAAGGCAACATGATAGCTTGGAGTAGAAATATAGGACGTAGCATTACATTATTAGAATGGGAAAAGGTCTGGATCAGGAATAATAAAGTCACAAAATCAGCAACATATAAAGAAAATGCCTATAAAATGTTTTATAGATGGCATCTCTCCCCTTCGAGAATAGCGAAGATGTCTCCTAACATGAATCCGAATTGCTGGAAATGTAAAAAGAAACACGGAACATTCTTTCATATGTGGTGGTCCTGCACTGAAGCCCAAAGATACTGGCGTAGAATTAAAGAATGGTTAGAGGAAATAACGATGGAGCAAATTGAATTAAAACCAGAATTCTTCCTATTAGGGATATTTAATAGACAATTTTCTAAAAAAGCCAAATATATAATATTGCACATTCTTACTGCAACTAGATTAACCTTTGCACAGTGTTGGAAACAAGCCGATATTCCAACAGAGGAAATGATCATTCAGAAAATAGCAGCCTGTGCAGAGATGGATAAATTAACCCTAGCACTTAAGGATAAAGAATCATCAGAATATTATAAAAGCTGGGAATGTTGGTATGACTGGATAGAACAAAAATAGAAAATATATTAGTAAATATTGTTAAATTGTAAAAGAGGTAGTAATTACATATTCACAATAAGATTTATTCGTAAATATGACACCAATAATGATAACCTTGAAGGAACCACAGACTGTTGATAATGGAATTGTTTGTTTTTATTCTTTTTCTTTTCTTTTTTTTCTTTATGTTGTGTATGTGCTTGTTTGTTATTTTAATTGTATAATCAATAAAGTTTGCTTTTTTAAAAAAATAAAAACATTTAAAATGTTAAAGTAGGTTAATACGATTCCATTGTGGTTTTTAATGTAGCTGAGTAAGCCGATATGGCTTCATTCCCATATTCTGCTAGCTCTTAATGAATGGACTCACCTATGTTGGTACAAAACGAACTATTTTGAAACTTCCTGTTATGAATCTATGCAGTCATTAACAGGCAGAAAAATGCCACATATCTGATTCAAGGAATGTCAACTCCCTCATTTGGGATAGAAGTATGTCTTAAGTTAATTAAGGGCATCTACCTAATTTTCTTTCAATGTGGAAAACTAGTTTGATGTATTGGATAAGGTGCTGGCCTTGCAATCAGGAGACTTGAGTTCTAGTCCTGCCTTAAAACATGAAAGCCAGCTGGATGATCATGTACCAGTCATACTCACAGCCCAACATACACCTCACAGGGTTGTTATTGTGTAGAAATGAAGAGGAGAAAGGAGTATTAGATATGTTCTCTGCCTTGAGTTGTTTACAAAAATAATAAAAAGGGGAAATAAATAACAACCCAGAAATTTAAAAATATATTTTTTTATTTCATGTATACTATGGCATTGTAACAGTTATATCACGGTTGAACTGCTCCTAGAGTTAGGAAGTTTTTTCCAATATTTCATCAGAAATTGTCTCCCTTTAACATTCAACCATTATTCTGGGCCCTGTATTTAGGGGGTGGGGGGCATAAAAGGGAGTCGTATTCTAAAAGAGAGATGAGAGCAAGACAGAGAGAAAATATTACATTTGATTTAATATATAACTAGCTCGATACCCGTGCTTCACTACGAAATTATGCGGTCGGGCTTAGTTTTTTGTGAGGAAAATAAGGAAAAGAACATTCTGCCTCTGGTTACCAGCATCCATCAGTATTCATCTGGCTAGCGTCCTGTCAGTCTGAGAAAGTGTTGAGGGTTGTTTGGAAACTGAAACAATATTTGCTGTGTGAGCAAGGAGACAACAAGGAGCCTGTGCGTGGCTTAGCTCAACTGTTCTGTACTAAAGTTGGTTGCTACTGTGAAACTGAAACTGAAACTCTTCTCCTCTGCTTGTGTTTTGCATTTGGAACAGATTTCTTTTCAGGTGGGGAGGGGGAGTAAAACTCCTTAGCATCACAGTGTGTTAATAATAATATACAAAATACTAATACTCTGATAGTCATTTCAAAAAATTCTTTCTTAGTGAGCACCTAAAAGCCAAGAAGAACATACGTGCCAAATTTCAAGTTTGTAGGCTTTACGGTTCAGGAGATTTTGTGATGATGTGTGAGTGGTATTTTGCTTTTATATATATATATAGAGAGAATCGTATGATTGCTCACTCTTAGCAGGGCTTTTGGTGGCACTCTGGACATTTTCTGCAATGTATTCTGTATTAATTTTCAGCAGATTTAATTTCAGCAGATTAATCCACGTGGGCAGGATCTTCACGGCTACTCAGTGAGACTGAAACAGCTATCAAGTCTCTTGACTGATGCCAAAGCAATCACTAACTACTCTTTTTTTTCAACCTGAATAGACACTTCATCTTTTCAAAGAAGTTGGCAGTAGAACCTCTCAGTAGTAAGAACAGGTAAAACACACAGCACTCAATTCAAGTATTCTCTAGGCATCAACTCAATAGAGAACTTGGAGCAACTGAACATCTCTCCTTCTCAATCTATGATTGGCAGAATGAGCCCAACCAATGCACTGGGGGACACTGTTTAAATGCTAAACATTATCATTACGGAATCATCCATCTCTATTTTCTTTTGATACATTCTGCGGAAGCATTGATCCATTTTTCTGCTATGGTTTTCGTACTGAATTCATGGCACTTCACAGTAAATTTTGCCCTACGACATCATGTTCAATAATTAAAGTACAGCATATTGGCAGCAAAGATGATAATTTGCATTACAGGATTGGTGTTACTATCGAGAATGCCACTTAACCTTAATGTTTAATAAAACAACACACAGAAACCCGGAGTGTTCAATGTGGAAGAAGTCCTCTGAAAGTAGGTCACACCATTTCATTTTATGATTTTATCTATGCAATCTTTTGGTTAGCCTAACCCAGGGCTTATAAGCTTTTGACCGCACCAGAAGAATATATTTACCACTACAACTGAGACAATTATTAAGTGAGTTTTGCCCCATTTTACAATCTTTCTTACCACTGTTATTAAGTGAATCACTGCAGATGTTACGTTAGTTAAGTGTTAAATGAAACTGGTTTCCCTATTGACTTTGCTTGTCAGAAAGTCACATGACCTCAGGACACTGCAACCGTCATAAATATGAGTCAGTTGCCAAGCATCTGAATTTTTGAACATGTGACCAGAGGGATGCAGCAACAATGGCAAGTGTGAAAAATGGTCATAAATCACTTTTTTCAGTGCCACTGTAACTTTCAATAGTTTGTAAAACAATGGTGGTAAATTGAGGTCCACCTGTAAGCTGGGACTAATAATCAGAATAGAATAGAAATAGGAATAGAATAGAATTGAATTGAATAGAATAACAGAGTTGGAAAGGACTTTGGAGGTCTTCTAGTTCAACCCCCTGCCTAGGCAAGAAACCCAACACCACTTCAGACAAGTGGTTATCCAATATCTTTTTAAAAACTTCCAATGTTCAAGCATACACAACTTCTGAAGGCAAATTGTTCCACCGATTAATTGTTCTAACTGTCAAGAAATTTCTCCTTGGTTCGAAGTTGCTTCTCTCGATTAGTTTCCATTCCTTGCTTCTTGTCCTGCTCTCAGGTGCTTTGGAGAATAGCTTGACTCCCTCTTCTTTGTGGCAGCCCCTGAGATATTGGAATATGACACACTTGCCTGCTAATTTGCTATTTTTCCAACCATCATCTGTCTGCTGTGCTGGGAGATTTAGATTAGCTAGGAAGCAGGAAATGGTTGGATTTCTTGCTTTCTAGCTAGTCTTTAGATCTTCGGCTCTGCTTATAAGCACAGCCGAAGCTCCCTTAGGACTGAAGGTTTGCTTGTAAGCAAATTCAGTGCAGACTCACGGCAAGCAAATTTGAGAGACTGAGCTAGCCGATGGCAGACAGATAGATCACTGAATGATTCTGTGAGCAATTCAATCTGCCTGCCTGCTTTGCCTGATTTTGGGTAAAAGTTGCTCATTTTTATAAAAAATTCAATATTTATATAAGTATTTATAATATTTACCTACAAGCCATGCCCAGCCAGTCACATGACCACCAAGCCACACCCACAAATTAGGCCATGCCCACAGAACCAGTTAGTGGTCTTTGGGATCTAAAATTATGAGTTTGGTAGTCCCTGAGGTCCAAAAGGTTGGCAACCCCTGGACTAGACATACACAGTTCTTGCAACCGTTCTTCATATGGTTTAGCCTCCAGCCCCCTAATCATCTTTATTCCTCTTCTCTGCTTTCAACATTTTTTTTTCAAATACAAATCCATCCAAAGTCAAATCTAATCCATAGTACTTCACCTGTTTCTTAAATTAGGATTCCCCCCTCCCACTTTATACTTATTTTAAGATTCCACACAACAAGATTCCTGCAAGCAAGAAGGCCAAGAAAGTAAGTTTTTGTAGTGTGGTGAAAGTAAATCACCACACTATAAAGAAGATGTTGAGACTCTAGAAAAAGTGCAGAGAACAGCAACCAAGATTAATTAGAGGACTGGAGACTAAAACCTATGAAGGACAGTTACAGGAATTGGGCCTAACTAGTCTAGTGAAGAGAAGGACCAGAGGAGACATGATAGCAGTCTTCCAATATTTGAGGGGTTGCCACAGGGAGGAAGGGGTCAAGCTATTTTCTAAGTTCAACCTCACTCTTCCCCGTTATGTAAGCAGAACTTTGGGTTACCTCAGGAGGAAAAGAGAAGGAAGCAGAATAGACAGCCATCATTTATGATGGCCCAGAACATCTCAAATCACTCAGGTAGTGTTTGTTTAGAACTTGGTTTGTTGATAAGACTTTTGTTCAAAGGCATGTTGGTCTTTTGTTCAAGTATGTACAAAAAGAAATGTAGTATTCAGTTGCATCACCTAACAGCTGAACTTTGTGGTTCAAGCAAATATTTTAAACAAAACACATACTTTAAGTAGCAATTCGGGAAGCTCTCCAAGTTTGGCAAAATGACTGGATGAAAACGTCGTAGTCATAACGGGTGCCAATCCAAAAAACATATTTATCTTTTTTGCCAACTCTGGAAAAACTGAAAATGCTATGAAACCTGGAGGAAGGAGAAACACAAAAGACATGAATAGAACTTAAACTATGTGGCTGAACAAAATCAGTAAGAAAACAATTTGTTGCATATTCCACAAAAGCAATCTTATTTTTCATAATTTTCACAGTTTATGGCTAGCATCATTAAGGCAAAGAGGACTTTCTCCGTGCCTGAAGAATTATTTCATACATTTTTCTTTATAAATCCAAAGCAGCTTTCAAAATGATTAAACACTCTGAAATTTATTTATTTTTTTTTTAGAAAACTTTAATGAATTTTATTACATAAAAACATTAAAAGTATATAATTCAATAAACAGCTGTTTGTGGTGCATTATCATATAACAATCATTTGTGCGATAGTAATAATTTATACATATCTATATTCTTATTCCATCTATGTTCTATATTTAATAATCATCTATCCTTAGTCTGTCTCCGATCTATCCAATTGTACCACTGATCCCCTACCTTATAAAATATTGAAGATTCCTCATCTTTTAATACTCAACGTTAATTTATCCATTTCAGCACAATTCATAACTTTTTGTATAACCAGTTCTTCTATAGGTGTGAATGACTGTTTCCAACACTGAGCAAAAGCAATCCTAGCCGCAGTCAATATATGTAGTAATAAGTATTTTGTAGTCTTTACATATATTTTTATGAAGATCCCAAATAGGAAGAGCTCTGGTTCTAAATCTAATTGTTCATTGGTAATTTCCTGTAGCCAATTTTGGATTTTAAGCCAATATTATTGAGCCTCTGAGCAAGACCACCACATATGATAATATGTTCCCTCTTTTTTTCTACATTTCCAACATGTAGGATTCAGTTTAGGGTACATTTTCGCTAATCTCGAAGGGGGTAAGTGCCACCTGTAAAACATTTTATATGCATTTTCTTTGTATGTTACTGATTTTGTTAATTTATGATTTCTATTCCATATAGTCTCCCAATCTGCTAGCTTTATATTATGTCCAATGTTTTGAGCGCAGGCGATCATACATCCTTTCACGACTTCTTCTTCTAGTTCTACTTCTATGAGATACTTACAAATTTTAGTAATATTCTTTTTATCTGGTCCTAATAAGATTTTATCTAATTGTTGTGGTTTCAAATATATTCCATAGTCCTTTATATCCTTATTGTATCGGCTTTGTATTTGAAGATAAGCCCATCAATCTATTCGTAGCCCTTGTTCTTGGAGCTCCTATTTTGTTTTTAAATTTCCATTTATATCCAATAGATCTTTATATTTTAACATTTTATTCAGGTCTAGGTTATTTGGGTGAATCATCGCTTCCATTATAGATAGCCAAATTGGGATTTTTATATAATGTTTCTTTTTAACCTTGATCCAATTGTATATCAGCGAATCTCTGATCAAATGTCTATAAAAATGTTTTTGTTTGGTAGATCCTATTTCCCAAAGAAATGCATGCCACCCCCTTTGAAGCACTCTGAAATTTAATGTAAAAGCCTCTTTTGCTATGCTGAAAAAAACTTGATTTCTTTTTTCCACAGGCAATGGCTGTGTTACCTAGTGTAAGCCATTTTTTAAATAGGCAGGCAACAAACCAGGAGGAGGATTTAACCCATTGTGCAGACACACTATATTCCACATATCTCTTTATAGAGTTCAGCTGAAATTGGGGTGTTCATTTGGTCTAAGATATCTTAATTCAATCCAGAGTCACTTCAAAACTTTAAAATCTTCATTCAAACGTTCATTACTTAACTTTCCATTATTTAAAATATGTCTTTCCTACGCTAATACCTTTCAGATTTCACATTCCATAAGCTAAACTTATAACTCATCTGCAAAACATCAATTTAAGGAATACTGATTAAGATTATTTACCTCTATCTGGCATAATTATTTTTTATCTATAACCATTATGAAATTCAACTTCACCTATGTAGCTATTAAAATTACCAATGTAATTTAAGCAGTTTGCTAACTTACCTATGGTGGTGCCTTGAGAATGACCAACGTAGAAGAGTTGCTCCTGACCGGTTTTGTTCAAGACAAAATGTATTGAAGCAGGAAGGTCATACTTAGCCATTTCATCAAAACTAAAGAGGAGAGGGGAATAAATCAGATTTACACATAACATAAAGAAGTAGGATCTATATTAGAATAGAATAACAGAGTTGGAAGGGACCTTGGAGGTCTTCTAGTCCACCCTCTGCTTAGGCAGCAAATCTTACACCATTTCAGACAAATGGTTATCCAATCTCTTCTTAAAAACTTCCAGTGTTGGAGCATTTACAACTTCTGGAGGCAAGTTGTTCCAATTATATTATTCAAGCTGCCACACAATGAAATATTATCCAGTCAATGTGATGGAAAGATACCAGGGATCAAGTCATATTAGGGTTCATGAGTCCTTTACTGACCTATCAAGACACTTCTGGTTTAGCTTCTTTCCTTACAATGAAGATGTGGCTTGTTTTAAACGACTAAGTCAAAGATGAAATAACTATAAAATGTAATTAATGAAACTGGGATTGTGGGGACCAAGAGGGCAGAACCTTCACTGGCTGAACTGGGACAATTTAAAGGGCTGGATGTGACCGGTGGACTGTAGAAGCCAATGTCTGCTTTAGGTGTATTATCCTAGCTAGATCTCCTGCTTTAGAATAGCAGCTTAGCAGTTCTCACTGCCACCATCTATAATATTATATACTTACATATATGCATGCGCACATACACGCCCTTTCACTAATAAAGCTATAAAAAGCAAGCACGTGGCACATAAAGAAAGTGATAGGTAGAGGGGCAAAACCAAACAATTCCTAACGTTTAGCAAATTTGTCTACCTGAACATCCAGAATTCTTTTTGCTTTGTGGTATAGTTGATGTGTTTTCGGGACCAGGTGTTGCCTCTGCTGTTCCCTAACCAAACATCAAAACCAGCATCAGCTAGCACAAAACCCAGGCTGTTGTAGTCTAGGTTGGAAACCCAGGTACTGCCATCAGCAAGTAAGCCATGTTGCAGAAACACAGCTGGTCTCGGTTCTGAAAGGGAAGCATTTCACACATAATTAGAAGCAGGACAACAGCATCCTCTCCTAAGGCAAGAAGGTTCATTCCACAGCCGTCTATACAAATGCCTTTCTTTGAACGACAGCAGATTCGATGCATAAATACATTGATGCTAATGGAATCTCTCCAAAAGGGTTCTCAAGAGGAGAATGTGTGATTAGGTTCACATATTTATATGCCGTCCGACTCCCAGCAACTCTGGATGGTTTACAAATGATTTAAAACAGGGGTCCCCATTCCCCGGTCCATCGACCGACGCTGGCATGCCAGAAACTGGGCTGCACACACAAGTGAAAACCCATTCACGGGATGTAGGCGTGTGAAACCACACCCCCTCCGCTCAGTGGAAAAACCTCTCCAAGGAACCAGTCCCTGGTGCGCAAAAGGTAGGAGGGCCACTGATTTTACACAAAGGTAGTTAGGTACCTCCTTGTGGCCTGGCCATTCAAAATCCCTCTATCAAACCACCTGATTTTGACCTGCCTCGTCCTATCTAGTTGAAACTGAACAGAATTAGGTGTTATACTGGAAGAAGTGACTCTACCCCAGGGCTGTCAAACTGGCAGCCTGCGGGCCAGATGCATCACATGCAGGCCACGCCCACCCCAGCTCCACGAAGGGAAAAACGTCACAAAACACCACATGATGACAATGTGACACCGCGAGTTTGACACCCGTGCTCTACCCTGTGTCAGTGGGGATGGAAAGATTCCCCTTGTTCCGATTCTGGAGCCAATATGCGAAATATTAAACATTGTGCAAGATTGCCCAAAACATGCATTCTCTGGTTTCCTAAAAGATCTGCACGAAGCAAGCCTGGATAGCTGGACTGGACATCCAGTTATGATGCTTCTGCCGAATTTCCATAGAAGTTTTATATGCCATTATGTGGACTGTGTATATTGTTTACTTCTCTTCTCTCATGCTGTCAGTATATGCTAAATAAAAATTTAAAATATGATAATAAAAATGCAAGAATAAAAGAGGGTAGGGATGGCAGAATAACAAACCAGGTGGAAACATCATCAACAACAAAAACAACCAAAGTTTAAAGGGCGCCTGGGTGAAGAACCAGTTCTTTGACCCCTCAGTATGGTACATAATTCAAATGAACATATCAATCAATCAACCTGAGGATGAAAGGACAGGACGGTGGGCTACAGAAAAAAATTTTAAGAAAAAGAAAAAATACATAAAAGGTAAAAAAAATCTTTAAATGTCTAAAAAATAATAATAAAAACTTTTACTGATTTTATTTGCAGAATATATTCTTTTTTTCAATTCTAAACATCATACTATTATTCCAGTGTTGATGCTAATGATAGATGCCTTAGTAAATTAGCAGGATAATCCATTAATTAGCCCTAATCGAAACTGATGAAATTGATAAATTTGCTTACCTTTCTATTTAAGAAATATTAATTTCATATTTGTACTCTCTATTAATTATTTTGGTATGCCTATACTGAAAGATGTAACTTGGTAACTTGTAATATAAATCAAATGTAAAAAGAGGTTTAGTAAGATATGGATAGATGGGAGTCATTAAACCTCATCCTTTCGAGAATGGGGAATGCTGACAAAATAAATATTATTCCCAAATTAATTTATATTCTGAGAGAAATTCCTGTTCAAATATATGGAAAATGTTTTTAGAAAATAAACTCTATGTTTAGAAAACTTTTATGGGGTTCTTTAATTTCAAGAATGTATTTATACAAGACGCAATTACCAATTAATTAATGTGGGAAATTTCAAATTTCCAAATCTGGAGCTATATCATCAAAAGTACCTATTCTCAAGTTTTAAATACATGTACTGGAAGCCAACAATTGGTGTTAAGGTTTTAATGTTGATGACTTTAGCACATCTAGTCATGGAATTTGACAACTGGATAACTAAATGGATTCTCCATGCCCTTATTACTGCAACGATAGAAAAATAAATATATGTCCCCATTTGCTCAATGGATTGAAGACCTGACTATACTCACTACTTATGAGAAGACTCCCTATATCGTATGTAAACTTTGTATGGATAAGTATAATGAAATATGGGACTGACTTGTAAAAAGTGCAGTAGGTAAAAAAAGCATGGTAATTATATAAGTGTATTACATATATGACTATTTGTTTAGATAATTGTATAGAAAACTAATTGCTCACTGTTGCAATGAGTTCATTTTTTAATTTTTTTCCTGTTCTATTTGTTTTCACTTTTTAAGTACTTGTTACATACTTTTTCTGATAATGTATATATTTTTGCATTTTCTTTTGTTTTTCCCTCTTTTTTCTATTATTTTAAAAGTAACAAAAAAATTAAGGAGACCACCAGTATAGTGGGACCCATTCAGATATTTTTTTTGGGGGGTGGGGTGGAGGCTCGAGGGAAGTTGTCCCTCGAGGGCATCAGCACATTGCAGGGTGAAATAGATGAGCTTCTCGCACGGTGGAGAAACAGCGAAAGTAAACTCAAATCCATCCAGTCGAAGCTGGGTGACTCAAAGCTCCAAAAGTACATACAATGCTTCAAGGAGCTAAACAAGGAATGTGTGGACTACGTTCAGAGAGGAAAAGACTCCTTCCAGGCAGCTCTCCACGCCACGCTTCAGCGGGAGAAAGCCACATCCGACATGGCCCGTCGATCACACGTGGCTTCCTCCTACTACTCTAAGAAAGCCTCCTCCCTCCATTCTAAGCCACCTAGATCTCAAGCAGGTTCCAGCGTCTCACGGCAATTCTCTGCTGCTTGCTCCTCCCATCCTTCCAGAGCATCCTCCCGGCGCAGCGACGCATCTAAGGCCTCTAAAGCAGCGAGTTATGCCGAACGAGCTGCAGAAGCTCAAATAGAAGCTGCAGTAGCAGATGCAGATCTACACGCAACAGAGAAGGTGACACGGCAGAAGGATGTAGTAGCAGTCCAACAAGAAGAAATGGCCAAAGCTCAGGCCAGCCAACAGGCAGAAATGGCCAAAGCTCAGGCCAAATTGGAGTTGCTTGAACGACAAAGGGAGACGGCAACAAAGACAGCACAGGCCGCAGCATTATGGAAGGTAGCCGACAATGCCTCCCTCAATTTCAACCTTGGAGAATTGGAAAGAGAGAGCCCAGATGAACGTGTCAAGGCCTATGTGGACGAACAGTACTCGCTACAACACGAGCAGGTGCAACCGGCAGTTAGTCAGCAGTCTCCCAAAACCAGAGGATTGAAGGAGTGAATCTCAACCACAGACTCTAAACACCAGCCACAAAACTGACGTTGTAAAACCTAAAACTCGAGATTCCATTCCCGAAAACAGAAAATCTACCCCAATGTCTCAAGACCTACAGGGCAAGCAAATTAGCTCACCAGTAACAGTGAAGATTTCTCAATAGGTAGGCATGCAAGCAGCCACAATTGGCACACCCAATCCACAAAATGAAGAAGTGCACTTCACAATATTGATGTGCACCATACCATGAAGCACGGCAGGGAGGGGACCTACTGGACTCTGTATAGCACCATTAGATGGGAGTTCCCAGTTCCAACTGCCACCTGTGATAGAATGGGATGTGATACCAGATGACCGCAGCCAGATTCCAACACAAGAGATAGCAAGCGACATACCTCACCTGAAGTACATGGCTCATCACTTTACCGCTCTAGATCCGGTAGCCAAGATTCTGCTCTTGTTGAGAATAGACGTATCTGACGCTTTCATTCACACTGAAGTAGTCAAAGGCCCAAAAGGCTCCCCATTTACCTTCAAGATAGTACTAGGGTGGGGAATAACAGGGATGGTCTATGTCAATCAGCTGCAGGCTCTATCCCAGTCAAATGTCTTCGCAACATCCATTCCAACGGTTTTTCAACACTCTTTGGAACTGTTGGAAGCAAGAGTACCTGTCCACCCTACAAGGCTACCATAAGCGACCAGACTTTCACCAAGAAGCTATACACCAGACTAGTCACCAACCTAATGTTGCTGCGGAGAAAGGCTGAACTTGAAGACTGAACCTTAAGCTTTGTATGCTTTGCTTTGTTTGATGCTATATTACTGTTTACTGTTTATCTTAGTTATATAGTTAATTGAGAGTTAGTTGGTAGTGGAATTTATAATTCCAGGCAGGGAGTGTGCTGTCCAGACAGTATATAGGTAATTGGGAATTGAGATAGTTAAGTTAGAATTGGGAGCTGTCCCCTTAAGGAAATGCCTCATGGTAAATGTAGCTAGTGCATCCTGGGAAATGTAGTTCATGTCATATGGTCACATCTGTAATCCCGATGGGTCACTGAATTGACCCTTGGTTGGGTTGGGGGAGATTCCTTTACTCTTGCTTGGACCCCAGCAGTGTGCTGGTGTATCACCCTTTGCTC
Organism: Bungarus multicinctus; assembly: GCA_023653725.1. Taxonomy (NCBI): domain Eukaryota; kingdom Metazoa; phylum Chordata; class Lepidosauria; order Squamata; family Elapidae; genus Bungarus; species Bungarus multicinctus. The sequence continues at coordinate 75,995,148 of CM042844.1, read as the reverse complement.
CATCATTATGGGATGAAGATCACTATACTTTTACACTATGAAGTCAGCTATACAAAGAGTTGGACATTAGATGAATCTCGACATAACCGTGAGATACACCTTGAGAATGCCTTGTGATCCAATAAAGAAACTTTCTAGGGAAGCCTTTGTAGAGTTTGTCTGTCTGTCTTTATATTCAGCCAGCAGTTTAAAGACAGAACAGGCCGTGACAACAAGATTTGCAACAAGAGTTATCAGATGACCAAAATACTGCCTATCATATTGTATCACAGCTTCCTTTTTGAAGAAGTTTTTATACGATTTATATCCAACATTTACTTGGCTAGCTCTAGATCTAGAAGGCACTGTTATATCGTTCTACAGCTAGGGCTCTATTAGGCACAAAGATCAGCACTAAGTAGAATTCTGGCCATTCCATTTCAACAGTTCACAAGAATCTCTTGGGCCAATGCCCTTACTGAACTGAGCAGAGTAATTAAACAAATTAAAATATATTGGAAATAGGAAACAATCATTTTAACAAGGATAGACAATATTTATAAGTGATTTGTATACTTTCATAATACTCTATTATCTGTTTACAAACATATACTCACCCTTGGTTTTCTGACTTATTTTTCCATAAGGAATTCTATTAAGATCTAGATAATATCCATCATCTGTCACCACCTCATATTCCTCACTGGGATATCCTCTGAATAAAATAATTTCACTCTAAAAGAGAAACAAATCAAACATAGCGTTGTTCATTATTAAGTTATTCTAAAACGCCTAGGCCACCCTTCACCCATTCAATGTTCTCACGATGTTTTGGACTGCTATACCTAGTATTGCAAACTTTCAGCAACACTAGCTAGGAATTTTGGAGTTTGTTGGCTTAAAATATCTACAGAGGCTGAAAAAGGCTGGCCTAGATATTTTATTTCTCTTAACTAAACACAAATCATTTAAAAAGTAAATTCTATATATCAAAGGATGAAAAAAAGTCACAAAATAGGTATTGTGGTAAACATGAAAAAGTTCACTTAATGTTCAAACCATCTATTGCTGTAACTGTCAGATGATCATTGAAACAAAACAATAAAGCTGAAACAATTCATCTCTGTATCTGATCAGTAGCTTGGGCAACTTTCAACATGCATCAATGTTCAACATTGCTTAACAATGGTTTAGCAATTGCAAAGAAGTTATGCCCAAATGTCACTCTATATACCTACTTGTGGATTCAATGTGGTAAATCCTGACAGGGCTCAAGGTTAACTCAGCCTTCCATCCTTCCAAGGTCGGAAAATGAGGACCCAGAATGTTGAGGGAAATATTGTGAACTGCTCAGAAAGTGCTGTAAATCACTTTGGGGTGTATATCAATCTGAGTGCTATTGCTATTCTATTGCTATTGATATAATAGTCCTGTATACATCCAAAAATATTTAATAGATTGCCATAACATGAACCACCCTTGAAAAGCATCCAGAAGTAACTACTGGTGCAAAATGTGGCAGCTATTCTACTGTCTATATTGAAAGATCTGGAATGCTTGCCAAATGCTTACAAGCAGTTTAAGATCATTATGCCCTGAGCCCCAGCATATTGCCCCCAACGATTTGGGTCCTCATTTTACCCAACTCGGAAGAATGGAAGGCCGAGTCAACCTTGAGCTTGGTGAGATTCGAACTGCCAAACTGAAGCCAGCTGGCAGTCAGCAGAAGTAACCTGTAATATTACACTCTAATCACTGCAGCATCATGGCTTAAACAAGAAGTTTAAGATATTCCCTCAAACGACTCAGGGCCCAATGATATAAATTACTCCTCCTCCACTTTGAAGCAACTCTACTGTTAAGATCTGTAGATGTAGAGATGTACCAATAGTTGTTTCTATGGCAGGTGAGTCTCCAATCGGTGACACTGATCTTCATTCATGCAAAATCGAGGAAAACTGAAAAGCTATTTATTTATTTTTATACTACCTTTATTATTTTTATAAGTAACTCAACGCAACAAACATATCTTTATGCTCCTTTCTCATCCTATTTTCTCCACAATAACAACTCTGTGAATGGGTTGGGCTGAGAAAGAGACTGGCCCAAAGTCATCCATCCAGCTTTCATGCCTAAAGCAGAACTGGAACTTGGTCTCCTGGTTTCTAAATTGGTGTCTTAATCACTACATCAAAGCTGCCCTTTTTAGGGCAGGGTTTTCGTTAATTTCAGTAGCAATGTTATAGTCTGTTTTTAACTCAAGAGAGTGTATCATTTTAATTCATTTTTTTAAGTTAGCCACTTCGATACTTGATAGAATAGGAAGGCAAAATATATATGAATTAAAATCAGGACTCAGAAGTAAACCCTTCACACAAACTAGAGAAAATCTAACCAGGTATCTGACTCCAATGCTTTAATGAACTATTTCCCCCAGCCGTATTTTAGTACTGGAAGATTTTAGCTCCTTCCTTGAAAAACCATTTTTTTCTTTAAAGGTTAGTAATTGGGGTAAATAACTTTTTGGTGATCAACTTTAATGGTTACGGAGGGTTAAGGATGGCAATTGGTAGGATGTCAATGCAAAAGACATAAAGTTAAATTCAGGGTTTATGCAGATCCAGAAGGTGGATATGACAGTAAGAACAAAGCACTATTTTTATGTGCACTGCATGTTGAGTGGGACCTTCAACCACATTATCATGCCCACCATCTTAAACTTTCTGGTGCACTCTGGCCGCATTGCACATGTGCAGTGACCATGTGTTCTTATTATAAAAAAACAACAACCCAGTTCTTTATTATTTCAGAAAGCTGTCCATTAGATTTAATTCAATTATTTATTTTCTTGGGTTTTTTTCTAGAATTGTCCTTTGTAAAGCAAGTGATAAACATAAACAATTATTTTTGTTTTTTTGAACCTTGTGAATTTCTTTCAGATTTGTACTTTTCCCAGATTTACCCTTTATTGGTTTCAAGAAAATATAATCTTTAGAATTTTTTTCCTTCTGTTTGGAGCAAGCTTGTAATTAGACCACCTTACATTTTAAGGCTAATTTCCATCTTTCTGCTCTTTCAATATACCTAGAGAGGTTGGAAAACACAGGCTTAGAAATTTTATTTCACTTATCTAAAAACATATAAAACAGCAAGTTCAATGTACAAAAGGATGGGGAAAAATCACAAAGTATTGTTTAAATGGAACATTAAAAAGTTCTATTAATATGCAAATGAGCTACATCATATTGTTGAACAAAAGCTAAGCAATAAAGCTGAAGCAATTCATCTCTATATTTGACCAATAGCTTTGGCAACCATCAACATGCTTCAACCTTCACAGTTGACTAAAGTTAAGCAGCTGCAGAGAAGCAGTGCCCAAATGCCACTCTGTGTACCTATTGTACAAGACAGATACAATGGGAGCCATATACATCCAATCACATTGTCAAGATTGACCGTCCCTGCTCTATGGAGATAGACTTCCACATGGTTAATAACATCCATGGTGAACACAATGACTTTCGGCTTACAAAGAAAATTAGGAACATTCCATCAGGTGAAAAAAAAGAATCAGGACCATACATTAGGTGGCAGTTCAGAAATTTTATTGCTGAAACCTATTCACAAGAATCTAGGCAACCAATAGTGCTAAGTTGGCATGAGATACGAGTCAACGGAATTCAGGGAGGGTTGGATTGTTTATGGCAACCTAACAACTCCAGACTGATAACTCTTTTAACACCATCCCCAGTAGGGCAGATCAAATTTTTCAACTTTCAATTTCTAAACATTAGGGGTACTCAAATGTTATGACATGCTTTGAAGATTATAAAGATATTTTGGTTTTATTAATTATATTATTTAGATGTGTTTGGTAAGTAACTACATAAATATCATACTTTTGTAACATTTTGTTTCATGTGGCTCTGCCTCTTCTTCTCCTACATATTTGCCCTTTTGGATATGTATCTCACACTCAGCTCAGCTGAGCACTTAATGCCTTTACAAATTCTGCATTTTATTGTATTGTTTTGTTTTACTGGTTTTAAACTGCTCCCAATTGGGGAAAATTTGCTTAAGAACAGGGTGTTTTTCCTCTGCAGTCCAAATTTTCAATGAAGATCAAACTTCATAAAAAGATTCATCATAGAATTAATATGCAGTACCAATCACTGAAACGGTCTGAAATTGAAGTGATAATAGTAGCAACTTACAATGTTCATGGATGTTTCTGGATTCACACCACTTTTTCTTCTGTCAAGCATTGCTGAATTAACCAGGCCTTGGAACAAGCTCACTGCAATTATTAGCAGCCACATCTTATCTCTACCAAAAAAGAGAGACAGAGAAAGGTCATCTCCTCAGCACAAATATGCAAATCTATCTCACCACAAACTACTACAGTAATAATCAACCACCTCTAACACTCACATTAAGACTGAGAAGCTGCAGCTCTCTTATTTTCTGTATAGAAACATGAGATAAACTGCAGCTTAACTACCACAGTGCAGTATTATCATTACAAAGCAATTATGTATTGCGTACACACATATATCATCTCAATGACTGCTACCAGTTTCCAGTTACTGGATATTAAAAGTTTGCGGGGGGGGGGGGGGGGGCATTAACCACAAATCCATGTTATCTAAACATTTGCAAATGTTGGGTTTTCAATGTATGTATCAAAAACTGAAGTTGCCAGGAACACAAGATCAATATCATAACAGATAAATAGGCTTTTTCATGTTGAAAATCTAGTTGCTTAAAAAAAGCAACTTGGCTGAATTTTTAAAAGATTTTAAATTTAAAAGTTGAATCTAACTACATGGACATGAGACCATTAGGAAGCCTCAGGGTTGAATGTTAGTGTTGTTTCCGCAAAAACAGAATAATCTGCCAGTTAGTAGCATGGGAAAATACGAGAGAGAGAGAGAGAGAGAGAGTACAACCGGAGCTGGAATGAAGCTCAATCACCAGGACTGTGGTGTTTTTTCAGAAGATAAAATAGAAACAAGTGATAAAACACTTTCATTCCTTTTTCAAAGAGGATGCCTTTCAATGGTGGAGCTACCTTTCCCCCAGAAGGCCTGTTCCTTTTGTGGGGGGTTGGGGGGGCCGGCAGTATTTCACAAGTCTCATGACAGGCTACATAATTCACCTGCCTCCAAAAAAGTCACTTCCCTGTTACTGCTGAAAATAGAAATTAAAATTATATTAATATATTAAAAAGGTCCCAAAGGATTCTGATTGAGACACACTGTTCTCCTTCTGCAATAAAAACGTCTCAAGAGCAGAGTTAGAAGTCGCAAAGAAAACAGTTCTGACCTTAAAAATATTGTCAGAATTATAATTTTCCATCCTTTCAACTTTATGCATTCAATACTAATCTTCAATTGCTGTCTTGGGCTGTACAGACCCTGCATGCAAGAAGCTTTTTAGGTAGGGAACAGTCTGAGAGTTGGATGGAAACACACACACCTTCAGTAAGATTTAAGCTGACTGAAAGAGGTCAACCTGATTTTTCCCAGGTTTTTCTACTGTAGGAAGTTAGCAGCGACCCTTCTACTAGAAAATTGAAATAGCCTCGGAAATATTAAAAAGGCAGAATATTTCCTCTAAAAAGAGTAGAAACTCAGAAGCAGAAATTCACCTCAGAAACAGAAGCTCACCCCCACCTTTGTTAATCTCACCCTTACCTTTGTTAATGGGTGGACCATTAAGGCCTGGGCCAGAATACTTCACATAACAAGGATCTGCAGGTAAAGCTATAGCAATTGCCAAAAGTCCTTTTAAGGGCATAATCATCCAGCAAGGCCCAACCAGGCCTGGAACTCAGGACAGCCTGCAGAGTTGCCCTGCATGGTCCCATAGGAGTCTGACAACCAATCAGAATACAAGCTCAAATTCAAATCCCAACAGAGGGTATAAAACCCAGGCATTCAGCATATCAGCCCTTTTCTTTCTTGATCTCTTCCTTCACCTTGAAGCATGTGATCATCCTTCCTTTTCACTCTAGAGCTCCAGGCCATATGGTCCTGATATTAACTTTCCAAACAGCCTCCATGTTTCCAGTGTCTTTTTCCTCACTTGGAACTGAACCCAAAAGGATATTTCTTCCAACACTACTATTACAGGTTGAACTACTATATGATGATCTGCTATGATCTATGGAAATCAGTAGGTGAACCTGATCTGGCATGATGATCATAGGATTGCAGCTGAGCATTTTGTACTTGGATATTGGTTTGGAAAGGACAGGACATGCTGGTAAAATACAGAACAAACAATTATGGAAATGGCTAAATTAGGAGCACATACCAAAAATAGAAAATGAATATTAGTAAAATTATTTTCAATAAATGATCACACCGTCTTAGCTGATAAGAAATATATATGTTTTATGTCAATATTTGTATTTGTATATTGCTTTTGTTTGTAACAAAATGTGTATACACTGTGTCTATTTTTCTTTTTAATCTTTAATAAAGTTTATTTTATAAAAAAAATTTTTAAGTTATGGAATGCCCAGAAGGGAGTTTTTGAAATAATGTTGGCAACTTCAATGAACAATTCTGAATTAACTTCCCTGCCTTGAATTACAAACACAGCTTAGGGTAAATCCTATGTTGAATCAATTCACTGACAACAAAAACAACAAAAAACCACAGAGGTTACTCATCTTTAACATACATGCCAGAATTTGAGGCCAAAGCTTGTTCTTATTCCTAGTTAGCCTGGGGCTTGGGAATCAAATAAAAAAACCACACTCTGCTAGAGAGAAATTCCCTGAAGCTGGGCTCCAGCATGAAAAAATACTCCAGAAAAGCTGGTGGCAAATTACTTCCATAGCCAAGAACTTCATGTCGCCTTCAGAAATCAAATTGAATCAAACAGGCTTTACTTACTGAAGTCTCCTTCAATGTGAGCTGATCTCCTATAGAGACTTTATGCACAGATACAAAACACCTGCTGGCAAGACACTCATTTTCCAGACAACAAATCCATAAACTGTTAGCCCATTTCTTGCTTCTAACCCTGATCCTAATTATGTTATCTACCATTCCTTAAGTAGCTTTCTCTATTTTGACAGGTAAAAGATAAGTCAATTTCCAGGTCTAAGGCACCATCTTTATTTGCTCGAATGCCACTTGGCTTTTGTCAGATGCAGGGATATTCCTGTCAATAAAGATCGTATAAGGGCTGCATTTTCCTTTGCACTTTTTTTAAAATTAAGATGTAGGATCTAGAGGCACCCTTGTATGTAAATAAAGAAGTCAGGTTGGGCAGAGAGCTCTGTAGATACTAAGAGGTGTACAAGGATACAGGGAGAAGAATCTCTGCATCATTAATTTCAACATTCCTTTAGCTGGTATTCTGCCTTCGGTCCTTTTCTAAAACCAGAACTGACATACTTCTAAACACCCAGATCCTTTGCCAGGAAGCTCATTCCACATTAAAGTCCGTAGCGATTCTCAGTTATCCAGTTCATGGTTGTCCCAAAAGTGCTGTTTTCAGGAGGCAACTGGTTTCTCTTCTCATCCAAGAGGCTTCTTCAGGTCTTCCAGGACAGTGAGGAATGGAAGGATTGATATTCCTTGCAGACAGCTGGTAATCTGCATCTTTCAACGACACTCTAAAAGAATGCAAATGACCAGCTGTCTGCAAGGAATATCAATCCTCCCATTCCTCACTGTCCTGGCAGAGCTGAAGAAGCTGCTTGGATTATAAGAGAAATGTCTTCAAAAGAAAAAAACAAGAAAGTCCAGCTGCCTCCTGAAAAAAGCACCTTTGGGACATGCCACATTAAGTTTCTTAACCTCCCCAAAGAAGGCACTTAATGGCATTTGAAGAGCCACCAATCCGAGGGAAAACACACGTTTCCCGCATCCCACTTTCCTGGGAAGCTTCACAGGATCCCCAACATAGGCAATGATTTGATCGGGGCTTCCCCTCGAGTCACGTCCTGGTACCCTGCAGCTAAAGGGATGTTTATATGTATTTTAGTTGGCTGTTCACCGCCCTGAGTCCTTCGGGAGAAGGGCGGTATATAAAATCCATGAAATAAATAAATAAATAAATAAATAAATAAATAAAAGAGCAGCAAGAAACTCACCGGGAAGTGAGGAGACGGCGAAGGCAGAGCAGGAGAAACCTCGCCCGCTCTGACTCCCGGGTTGTTTTTTAGCGCTTCGCCCCGGCATCGCAGCGCAGGCTAAACCACGCCTCTCAGGCTATGCGTATTGCCCAATCAGCGTTCCCGGGAGAAAGTACGCCCCTCCCTCACACCAATAAGAGGGACCGGAGCGGAGCTGGGAGCGAAGTGAAGTTTTGAGGATCGCGTCCCTGTCTTCTCTTCGCGCCTCGCCTCCTTTCTTGCCCTTTTTTCATCTCGCTGCTGCTCTCGCGCGCAGGGCGGCTGGTGCTAAAGCGCTTCTCGGAAGCGACGGGACGTTTCCCGCTGATGAGGCTTCTGCGAAGAGACGGAAAGAGAGCAGCCGCCGCCTCCGCTCTGCAGTTGGGCCTTCAGCAACCAAGAGAGCGGCTAGCTGTCTCCGGGTTGGCGCAAGAGGCTGCCACCCGCCCCGTGGTCCTGCCTGAACATACGGGCAGATCCTTCAGTGATCGCTCAAAGTTACAACTTGGCACTGAAAGAAGTGACTTGTGACCATTTTTCGCACTTGGGACCTTGGCAGCATGGCTCCCACGATGCTTGGCAACTGGTTCATATTTATGACCATGACTGTGTCCCAAGGTCATGTGATCCCCTTTTGCAAGCTTTTGATAAGCAAAGTCAATAAGGGAGTTTAATAACCATTGTAAAAAGGAATCAAGCACGCTCACATGTGCCCTAGAGAGTGAAATATTTTGAGGAATATGAAAAGAGGCAGAATATTATCTTTCCCCGAAGAAGAAATGGAGAAAAATCTTAATAAAGGCAGAAAACAGCCCCAACAGATGCCTGAAGTCTTTAGAGATGAATATTTTGTGCCCATTAAAAAACCCGCCTCAACCTATTTTCAACTCAACCTGAACCTTCAACTCCGGATGATGGGAGTAAGGAATTGACATCCCACATCCAAATTCTAAGAACAGTACATGATGTTTTGGGTATAATAGGATTAACCCACCACCGTTAGAATAGCAAAGGACACAAGGCTCACTACATAGCACAACCTCCTAGGAGTATTTCAGACATTGCACAACCCCCTGCAGCATCTCACAACCTTACAAAAATCCATGTTCTTTTCAAACCAATTTGTAAGCTGTCCCAGAACTACATAATGTTGTTGGGTCTGCTCATCAATAAGCAGAGTCCTTTCCAATCAACCTCCATTTTATTTCCAGCGCCTTTCTCCCGGCTTGGAACTGGACCGGATTTCTCTTCCAACATGTGTTACTAACTTGCTAACTGCAGTGATTCACTGAACACCTATGGCAGGTAAGATAGTAAAATGGGGGAAAACTCACTTAACAGATGTCTTGCTAACAACGTAACTTTTTGGCTCAGTTGTGGTCGTACCTGTATTTCTGAGCTAGGTTTTTAGTTATATTTGCAATTATATTAATTGCAAACACCCAGTTCCTGTCATGCCTTGAAGACAAGTCTTTATAGTGACACAAGTTTCTTTTTAAGTGTATCCCAGTCAGTGGGCTCCAAAACATGAGAGCCAACACAAGAAGGCTTCTTAGGCAACACACACACAAGCATTAGCAGGCTAGTATGCACTGTTCTACTCCACTCTTACCTACTGTTACTCCTTCTCAAACTACCCCTTTTGAGTCCTATTGCTGGAGGACAGTATCTGTTTTGGCAGCTTTATTTCCACAAACACATAAAAAACACTTCTAGCTGTCTCTCTCTTCAGCTTTTATAGCAAACAGTTGCTATACTGGCCAAGGCCTTAAAGCAGGGGTGTCAAACTCAAGGCCTGTGGCCTGGATCTGGCCCATAAACATTGAAGGACTGGCTCAGGATACCTCGGCCCAGCCCAGGATGACCAGGCCCTGATCATTTGGTGTAACCAAAATTTTTTGCCCATGCTATTATTCTTTTACTTGTTCCTCTTCCAATTTAATGTATAAGTAACTATATGTTTTTTTAATCAGTTTTTCTTTTACCTATTAATATCTAATTCTATTGGTTCTGTGTAAAAACCATATCGTTGGTGGATGATCTCTGGAAGGCCCGAGACAGGGGTTGTTCCTCTGTCTTGGTCCTGTTAGATTTCTCAGCGGCTTTTGATACTGTCGACCACATTATCTTATTGCAGCGGTTGGGGGGGTTAGGAGTGGGAGGAACTGTTTTACGGTGATTCTCCTCCTTCCTCTACGACCGCTTGCAATTTGTGTTGACAGAGGGGCAGAGGTCGACCCCGAGGCCCCTATTATGTGGGGTGCCCCAGGGGTCTATGCTCTCCCCCCTGCTGTTCAACATTTATGTGAAGCCACTGGGTGAGATCATCCGTGGGTTCGGTGTAGAGTTCCATCAGTATGCTGATGATACTCAGCTGTACATCTCTACCCCGGGCCACCCCAACGAAGCCGTCGAAGTGATGATCCGGTGCCTGGAGGCTGTGCGGAGTTGGATGAGTCTTAACAGTCTTCGTCTCAACCCGACCAAAACCGAGTGGCTGTGGTTTCCTGCGCCCAGATACAGCCAGCTTATTCCATCGCTGGCCATGGGGGGAGAAATTTTTCCCCCCATGGAAAGGGCTCACAATCTGGGTGTCATCCTGGACGTACAGCTGTCTTTAGAAGATCACATTACGACTGTCGCCAGGGGGACCTTTTGTCAGATTTGTCTGATCTACCAGTTGCGGCCCTTTCTGGATCTGGGTGCACTTCGCACGGTCACTTCCGCCCTCGTCATCTCCCACTTGGACTACAGCAATGCTCTCTACATGGGGCTCCCCTTGAAGAATATCCGGAGGCTGCAGTTGGTCCAGAATGTTACACCACTCCTGTGCGTGCTGCATTGGCTTCCTGTGGCCTTCCGGATCCTATTCAAGGTGGCAGTGATCATCTTTAAAGCGCTCCATGGCTCGGGACCTGGGTACTTATGGGACCGCCTGCTGCCACCAACAGCCTCCCGCCGCCCAGTGCGCTGCCACAGGGTCAGCCTCCTCAGGGTTCCGCTGGCTGGGCGATGCCGGTTGGCGGCCCCGAGGGTGCGGGCCTTCTCTGCGAGGGCTCCCTCCCTTTGGAACGATTTGCCCCTGGAGATACGGGCCATCACCGACATTCAGACCTTCTGGCGCACAATAAAGACCCTGTTTTTTCAACAGGCCGGCCTGGCCCAGTAATAATCGTGGGGTTTTAAATTTGGTATTTTTAAATTTGTATCAGTTTTTATACTTGTTAATTTTATATTCGGCCACTAATTTAATCATTTTAAAATGTTTTTAACTTTACAACTTTATACTGTTTCTGTTTTATTTGGCTGTACACCGCCCCGAGTCCCCTTTTTGGGAAAGGGGGCGGTATAAAAATCTAACACACTAAACTATTCTCTTCATTAACTTTTTTCTGCATTTCTGTGAGATTTTTAACTAATATCTTAGTTTTCTTTGTTTATTTTCAATCCTGCCATGTCGCCATATTCCTCTATTTTTTATTAGCTTAGGGCCTGTTTTTCATGGGTCTTCCAAAATAAAAACTCAATTGTCTGCAAATGCCTGTATCTTATATTTTTCTTTTTTTTATTTCCAACCCTTTTATCTCTATATCTTGTCTGATATTTCTATTTAATTCCTCCAGTGTCAGTATAAATAGTAGGAGAGACAAGGAGCATCCTTGTTGTGTACCTTTTTGATAGCAATCTTCTTGGTCATATCTCCATTTACCATCACCTTTGCTGTTTGCTTGTAATATATCGCCTTAATCATATTAATCTCTTCTTAAAATCCGTATCTTTCAACAGTACTAAAATAAACTGCCGATTCAAATTATCAAATGCTTTCTGTGCATCTAAAAAAATCAACGCCTTTTGCTTCCCTGGATGTGCTTCATAGTACTCCAATGTATTTAAGATTATTCTCATATTGTCTTTAATTTGTCTCTTAGGCAAAAATCCATTTTGGTCTGAATGTACAAATTGATTTCAAATCTTTTAAGACTTTCTGCAATTATTGAAGCATATATTTTATAGTCTGTATTCAATAAAGATATCGGTCTGTAGTATTTTTATCTGTAGCAAGTCTGAGTCTTCCTTTGGTATGAGCATAATATATGCTTCAGTCCATGAATTGGTACTTTTGCTTCTAATAATACTTCATTAAAGACTTTCAACTTTGGTTTACTCATATTTTCCAAGGCTTTATAAAGGTCTGCTGACAGTCCATCTGGACCCGGTGTTTGCCAATTTTTTTGTCTCTTACTTGCTTCTGTTAGTTCCATCATTGTTATACGTTCATCTAACATAACTTTTACTGTTTTAGGCATTTTAGGGTAATTTTGTAGTGAGGGCTCTTCTTTTCTGTTCTCTTTGAAAAAAAAATCTAATTTTTTTCCATAAATTGAATACATTGTTTCTCTTTTAATATTGATTGATTCATCATCCATCTTAGATTTCTTTTTTGTCCTTTCCATATACAGTGGAACCTTGGGTAGCGAATCCTTCTGATTGTGACCAAATCGGGATTCAGACAAAAAATTCAGAAAATTTTTGAATCTGGTCACGGACACATGCTCGGGTGGCAATCAAACACAGCTGATTTCCCCTTCTGCGCCATAAAGAAAGTCCTGATCTGCCGAGCAAACTTGTCTGCAATTCCACATATTAAAGTTAACTTTTAATTTTGTTCTCGGTGGCTTCTTGCTTGTTTTGTAAGATAAACTTTCTTGTGCCAGAAATTTTGAGTAGTTCGGAGAACCAGTAAATACCACCTGTGGATGGTCCTGTCACCTGCTTATTTGCCGCCACCTGCCCGCTTGCCCCGCCCTATGTATCTTGCCTTTGCCACATAGCCCAGCTAATCTCCACACATCACCTGCTCTGCTCATCAAAGGTAAGCATGCTACTCGCTTGCCTTTCGCCTGGAGTCAGGGCCCAGGGACATGCCATTCCCCTGCTCCAGCCTTGCCTAGGAGCCTCCACCCACTAGCCATTCGCATAGGCCAGGTCGGGGAAAGCGCCATTGCCCGGAGCCTCCGTCCACTCGCTCTTCACCTAGGCAGGTTAGGGGAAACGCCATTCCCGCTTCAGCCTTTCCCCAGAGCTTCCGCCTGCATGCCATCACCCAACTCTGGCATCACCCAACTCTGGCATCAAACCGGCTGAAGCAATTTATTGGGACCAGGAAAGGCAGGAAATCAAGAGTGTAACATCTTCCAGGATCATTTGTGTTTAGAGAACCAAGGTGTTTGTTTTCCAAATGTTTCTTTCACTTTTTAAGCAAACAAGGAGTGCGTGCTTTGGAATGAGTTGTCAATGTAAATTTCACAGACACAAAATTTAAACCATTACTAATTATCTTTATTGATTCTATATCCAAACTATGCAAACTTACTAACATTTAAGTGCACTTTGAAAGGAATTTGTTGCAACAAAATAAGCAAAATAAAATCACAAACGGACTTATTATTAAATAGCTTTTACAACTTTGGTATCATTAATATTAACAAGGTTCAATAAATAGTCATTCCCTTCTTCCCCTCATTTCAACAATTAACTGAATAGTGCAAGAGCAGCAGCACTGCAAGGTGTTTGGTTTCATTTCCTACCTATTTTCTGACTCTCTAGTAAAAAATGCATGAATTAAAAAAAATCCTATATGACAAGTGCAGAGTTTCCATTGTTAAGGTACTGCAAGAAGGCTTCTGTTGGACTAATACTTATTACGTAGGTAAAAAGCAAGACTTCCTTTGCACAACTGCATTGGTGTTTTGGGATTACAACTTCAAGTAATCAATGGGCATATTGAACTTTCCGCATCATCTGAATCATATCTTTGAACATGCGCTGTGGGGCGTCAAGGCCCCAGATGAAATCCAGATGTTCCCAATCTGGGATTTCCTTGTGGTATATCAAATTTGGGATCATAGTCATTAAGATGGCAATGTCCTTTGGGTCTGCCAGCCAGTCATGGCCACCCGTCCATATAGCTGTTGGAACAAGCATTCCTTTTATTTTGTAGGGAGGTGGTGTTGGCTAAGAAAGAAGGAAAAATAACGGTTAAAAAAATCCAAAGAGATTCTCATTCTGATGTCACCACTGAACAAACTGGCTGAGGTTGTAGTTTGGCAACAACTGGAAAGCCAAGGATCTCCAGATCTGTTCAACAAGTCATCTGAAGCAAACTACCGTATTTTTCCATGTATAAGACGCTACTTTTTCTTTAAAATATTTACTTGAAAATGGAGGGGCGTCTTATACACCGGGGCCTAAGAGGAGAAGGTGTGGCCCATACTTACCCTCCAGCTCTGTTGCATATACCGGATGAACCTCTTATATGCAGCTCTATCATTCCTCTCTATTGTAGTTGTTTCCTGTATCACATTGCCACGCTATGTTTCATCTCTTCTGCACAGTAATGGCCTGTAATGTGCTTACTTAGTCTACATCAGTAGTTCCCAAACTTTTTCAGTCCACCGCCCCCTTGGTTCTACAAACTCATTTTCAATGCCCCCCACCAAGGAGTGGGATTCAAATTTCTTAACAACTGGTTTTGTGGGCATGACCTAATTTGTGGGTGTGGCTTCATGGTCATGTGACTGGATGGGCTTTGCTTGGTGATAATGTGATCGGATGAGCATGGTTTGGTGGTCATGTGACTGGCAAACCAAATATAAGTGGTCCTCGCTTAATGGCCGGTTGCTTAGTAAGTGTTCTAGTGTTCTCAGAGCTATTTGACCTGTTTTTGGAGCTTTGACAGTCATGTGCACTCGTGCACGCACACGCACCCCTGCTGGAGCAGGTGGTTCGACTAGCTATCTCATTCACTTCTCCTCCCTCCCTTTCTTTCTAATTTTCTTTCTTTCTTTCTTTCTTTCTTTCTTTCTTTCTTTCTTTCTTTCTTTCTTTCTTTCTTTCTTTCTTTCTTTCTTTCCCTTCCTTCCATCCTCTCTTTCTTTGTCTATCCTTTTTCTTCCTTTCTCTCTCCCTTTTTCTTTCCCTTTTCTCTTCCTTTTCTTTGTCTCTTCTCTCTCTCTTTCTCTTTCCCTCTCTTTCTCTTTCTCTCTCTCTCCTTCCCTCCCTCCATATCACATTCACTTTCTCCTCCCTCCCTCCCTCTTTCTATCTTTCTCATACCCTCTTTCTCTCATTTTTCTCTTTCTCTCTCTCTTTCCCTCTTTCCGACCCTTCCTTCCACCACCACCCTCTTTCCTAGTCTATCTCTTTTCTTCCTTTCTGTTCCTTTCTCTCTCCCTTTTTCTTTCTTTACTTTTTTATCTGTTCCTTCTCTTTCCCTCTCTTTCTCTCTCTTTCACCATCTCTCTTTCTTTTTTCTCTCTCTTTCTCTTTCCCTCTCTCTCTTTCCCTCTCTTTCTCTCGTTCCCTCTCTGTATCTCTTCCTTAACCTATCTACTTATTTTCTGCCCAGGAAGGTGTGGCCTAATCTTTCAAAGGCCTGGGCTAATCCTGCATCACCCTGTTTCAGAGGCCCCAGCCCTTAATCTCCCCATTTCCTCCTCTATGACCACCTTCTTTGTCATCCCACGGCCAGGGAAGGCAAGCCAGGGCTGAGCCATTGTTGTTGCTGGGTTCCCCGCCAGCCCACATCGCCCTTGTCACAAATGCTTGCAACTGCCATGTGTTTTTTTTGGTGTGACTGGACTGCAGCTACACCGAAAAAAACATGCGGTAGCTGGAGGTTTTTTTGCAGTGAAAATTACCGACCTCTGGCTTTGCTCTGCTTCTCCAATGTGCTGCTGTGGCCACATTCTAGGTGCCGGCCCCACAGGTCCATCCCATTGAGCCCACTGCAATGGAAGGACTTGCCCAAACAAGTCCGAGCGGAGTGGTGCATGGCCGGTGCGTAGAACACAGTGGCGGTGGTGCATTGGACAAACAGCAAAGCTGGAGGTCGGTAATTTTCGCTGCAAAAAGCCTTCAGACGCTGCATGTTTTTTTCAATGTGGCTGGACTCCAGCTGCACCGGTGTCTGGATGCTTTTTGCAGTGAAAATTACTGACCTCCAGCTTTGCTTGCTCCACTTCTCCAACATGCCGCTGTGGCTGTCAGCGATTGTTGTGCATACACGCAATGTCGTGTATGCGCAATAAGGACTGACTGGGCAAGGAACAGAGGAGTGGGCGGAGAGCAGTAGGGCCAGCCAGGGGCACGTTTTACCAGTTCTCCAAACTACCAGGAACGGTAATGAACTGATAGAATCCCACCCCTGAATTGCGCCCTGTGAGGAGCCCACCTCCATCACCCCCCCTTGCCTCTAAGTGCCCCCCTAAGGCATCCCACCGCCCCCCAGGGGGCGGTACCACCCACTTTGGGAACCACTGCTCTACATGAAGCATGGGGCATCCAATACATGGGGGCATCTTATAGAAGGAAAAATATGGGTATTTAACAAAGGCCTCCCATTTTTCTAGGAGAAATTCTATGTAACATACAAAAATATGGCTACACTGATCCTTCTATATTTATTTAGTATTTTCCCAATAACTAACATTTTGGGGGCTGATTTCCAACTTATGTAAACCATGAAAACAGCAGAAATATAAAAACAATAAATCACACATAAGTGCAATTAAAAAACACAACAAAAATAATTCAATTTCTTAATATAAAGTACCCTAGTATAATTAGGGCAAATAGAATAAAAAGAATTTTAAGCATGCCTGGGCTAAGAGAAAGTTTTAGTTTAAATGCCAGCGATGGCTTTTGCCAAATGCTTGCCAGGGATGAGTGTCATTCTCTTTGGTTGCCTAAAACTATAAGCAATCCTCTTTGTGCAAAATTCCCAGAGTTTTCTTTAACAAGATTTATGCAGATAAAACGGAAGAGGTTACAAGAATTTCAAAAATTGAATGATTTCTAACATTACCCAGCAAAATGAGGATGGCCCTGCTCTTTTCTTTTTTTTTTTTAATAACAAACTGTATTGATTATACAACTAAAACAACAGACAAGCACATACATAACACACAAAAAAGGATATATATGTGTGTGTGTGTGTGTGTGTGTGTGTTAGGTTTTTGAGCTGATAAATAATTAAAATAAGGGAGACTAGTATAGATCTATTTCAAGCTACTTAGCTCTCGTTATATATATATAACTAAATAAAAAAACAAACTATTCCATTATCAACAGTCTGTGATTCCTTATTTGTTATCATTATTGGTATCATATTTCCAAATACATCTTAATGAGAATATATAGTTGCTAGCACTTTTTCAATTTAACAATATTTACTAATGTACTTTCTATTTTTGTTCTACCCAGTCATACCAGCATTCCCAGCTCTTATAATACTCTGATGATTCTTTATCCTTAAGTGCTAACGTTAATTTATCCATCTCTGCAGGCTCTGCTCTTTTCATGTAGATAATGGATCAGCTTCCATTCTCCCTCTCTATACTGTATATATGACAGTTTTCTAAATCTTCATCAGTTTGAGAATCAACCATTACAATCTGTAACACCCACTTTAGCCACTTCATTTGAAACAGATTTCCACAGATGATTAAGTCTCTAAGTAGATACAAGTTGGGATTTTTTTTGCCCTGTAAGCACAATTATAAATGGGGGAGGAATTTACATCAAATGCCGCCTATGCAACCATCTAGCCCACCCTGCCTGCTTAAACATAAGCAAAAGCCTAGCTGATGTGGTTAAAAATTCAGATACATTCTTTTATCTATGTCCATCATGTTCTCCTAAGCTAAACAAACTGAATACCCTACCTGACAGAGTTGAAAGCATAGAATCACAAATTCACTCAATAGAAGTATGCTTAGCAACACATTTTGAAACAACTATACAAGCAAGCCTAATCTCTCTTGAAAAAAAAAATACAGCACAGATAAGTGAGTACCTATTAGCTCAAAATCAAATCCCACAACAATCACAACCACTACCTCAACTACAATCACAACTACAACCAAAAATAACCACCGAACCACAGCCACAAACAATTACTATCCCTTCAAATAATTTCAAAAATAATATTCCCTTACTCATCAAAGACATCATGGAAACGTGAACAGAAACGTCCAAATGCCATCTTATTTGGTCTCGAAGACATCAACGAATCAGATGACATCACCAAAGATCGTGATATCATAAGCCACTCAAATACATAAAACATTTCTCCTGAAGATATCATTGAAATAACCAGAGATGGCCCTGGGTGCAAATACAATGACGGCTCTGTGGCCCCAAGATTTTATAGAAGTTGTATGCAAAAATGAGTCCAGCAAACGTATATTCATTCATACAATAAACGCCATTGCAAAAATCAATCCCAACCACCAAGAATTTCGCTCAATACCAGACTTATCCATACTGCAAAGTATCCGCTCCCATGAACTCCGCGCAGAACTCAAAAACCGTCTAGACAATGGAGAAAAGGATCTATATATTGACTACCGAGCTGATTGCATCAAAAGAAAGTCACACAACCCCTAACTTTGTATCTAACCCCAACCATCCAATCCAACATCACTCAAAACTAGACATGCACGCCCCTAACTACCTCCATTCCAACACAACTGGCCTTAAATGCAAGCTACTCAATGCAAGAAGCCTTGTAAATAAAATACCTGAATTTCTCCTCTTACTAAATACAGCTAAATTCGACATTATATTTGTGAAACATGGCTCAACGCATCTCTCCCTGACTCCATTACCACAGTAAGAGACTATCATGTTTACTGATCAGAACGTGAAATCCGTAGAGGAGGTGGTGTTGCTATCTTCTATAAAGCATCCCTACATCTAAAAAGCATCCAAGTTACCCAGGAGCTTGCTATTCCTGAGACCATCATCTGTGAACTGTCCCTAAATATCACATTTCAGTTCTTACTATGTTACAGAGCACCTGATTATGACATCGAACATGCAAACAAGCTAAATACATTAGTAACATGGGCTGCATCCTGCTTACACGCTTTTATCTTTCTTGGTGACTTCAATCTACCTCATATTAACTAGACCCTTAACGAATGTACAATTCAACCCACACGTGCAACATTCTACAATGCAGTAACAAATGTGGGACTAGAACAACTAGTAACCAACAACACTAGACTTAACAACTGCCTTGATCTCATCTTCTGCAATAGTTTGAATTCAATTTACAGAATACAAATTAAAGAACCCTTTTCCAACAGTGACCACAATATGATTGACTTTTGTCTCAACATACGTCCACACAAAAATCATCACAACGACGGAATCCCCAATTATAACCTCAAAAAAGGCAACTATGATCTTATAAACAATAATCTCTCATCCCTTGATTGGCAATATCTATTCACTGGATGCAATATTGTAAAAGACCATTACAACATATTTTTACTTGAAGTCAAAAGAGTCATTAAACTATATGTACCATTAACAATTCCCCAAACCAGAAAAAACAAATTACCCATAACAATAAGGAAGCTTCAATCCAAAAAGAAATCTTTGACGCAAAAACAAATCTGGTCACATTGCCAACTTCAAAAGCCGATACAAAAATTTATGCCACCAGATAAAGACTGAGTGCATGAATTATCACATTAAACAAGAAGAAAACCTTCTATACACCTATTCCACACGCGCTTTCTACAATTTTGTAAACAACAAACTAAAAGACTCAAGGTCCATCCCACCCCTAAAAGGACCTAATGGTAAAGACTGCAATGTTGACAATATTAAAGCCAACCTCTTTAACTCATTCTTTGGCTCAGTATTTGTAAACAGCAATAGATCATGCCCAGTATTTTCTAGTCGAACCACAGACAACTACAACCATCTAATACATATCGATTTTACAGAAAACAATGTTGAAAAAGCACTACGCAAACGAAAACCATTTTTATCTATTGGACCGGACGGAATATGTGCTTACTTCTTAAAAAAGCTATCCACTGCCATAGCCGAACCTCTAAGCATAATCTTTGAAAAATCTTTCAGGACCAGCTCCTTGCCAAAACTATGTCACAAGCCACAGTCATCCCCATCTTCAAAAAGAGAGACCCCAGCCTAGTTGAAAATTACAGACCAATCTCTTTATGCTGCGTCACCTGTAAAGTCATAAAGTCATGGAATCAATTATTAACCAATCCATCATCCTCCACTTAGAAACAAAGAACCTACTCTCTAATAAACAATTTGGTTTTGGGAAAAAACTATCATGTAATCTGCAACTCTTACACTGTAAAAACATATGGACTACACAACTCGATCAGGGCAAAACAATAGATGCAATCTACATAGACTTCTGTAAAGCCTTTGATTCAGTGGTACACGACAAACTACTCCTAAAACGAAAATCTTACGGTATCTCTGGACACCTGCATAACTGGATAGAAGCATTCCTGTCAAACAGACAACAAATGGTCAAAATTGGGAGCATAATTCTGTACTTGTTAACAGTGGTATCCCCCAAGGCAGTGTTCTAGGACCAACTCTTTTCATACTCTACATAAATGACCTCTGTGATCATATCAAGAGCAACTGCATTCTCTTCGCTGATGATGTAAAGCTATTCAACACAACAGACAATACTGCTACCCTTCAAAAAGACCTTGACTATGTATCAGAATGGCCAAACAAATGGCAACTTCAAATCTCAACAAATAAATGCTCTGTCCTACATATTGGCAAAAAAAAAAAAAAAATCAGAAAATAAAATACAGGCTGAATAGTCAAGAACTTGTTGATGATCCAAACTCTGTCAAGAGTCTTGGAGTACTCATCTCTAATGATCTAAATGGTAGAGCCCACTGTAACTACATAGCCAAAAAGGCGTTAAGAGTTGTTAACTTAATCTTACGTAGCTTTTTCTCTGGTAATATTATACTAATAACTACAGCGTACAAAACATTTGCTAGACCAATACTCAAATACAGCTCACCAGTCTGGAACACACATAACGTATCTGATATTAACACAGTTGAGAAAGTCCAGAAATATTTCACAAGAAGAGTTCTCCACTCCTCTTGTTGCAGAATACCTTATGCCACCAGACTTGAAATTCTAGACCTAGAAAACCTAGAACTATGCCATCTTCAGTCCGATATAAGTATAGTATATAAAATCATACATTGCAACATCCTACCTGTCAATGAATACTTCAGCTTCAACCATAAAAACATAAGAGCAAACAATAGATAAAAACTCAACATTAATCGCACCAAACTTGATTGCAGGAAATACGACTTCAGCAACAGAGTGGTCAATGTCTGGAATACTCTACCTGATTCTGTGATTTCTTCCCCAAACCCCAAAAACTTTAACCTTAGATTGACGACTATTGACCTCACCCCTTTCCTAAGAGGTCTGTAGGGAGCGTGCATAAGTGCACCAACGTGCCTACCGTCCCTGTCCTATTTCTTTTTTTTTTCTTATATGTATCCATGTATTCGTAACTATGTTTTTACTTATATCTATTATCTTGTAAGCAATTGACAAAATAAATAAATAAATCTCGTCAAAAGTCTCAGATTATGTTTTCAGCATTTAAAGCTGCTACAGCTGAAAGCCAGAAGAAAAGCCATTTGGACTGGTTACAGCTAAAAATAAAAATAGAAGGGTTGGCGCTCCATCTGCTGGGAGTAGATGGAAGCGTCCTGAAAAAGGAAGGAGAGGATGTTTTTCCTTGAATAGAAATAGAGAAATGAAGGGTTGTAGGCAGTGTTTTTCTTGTGGTAAGGAGGGGCATTTTGTGAGGAATTGCCCTGACAGGCAAAGAATGGAAAGGAGAGAACAGAAGCTGTATACCCTAATTGAAGATTAGAGGGGTCAATGGCTCCTAACACTTGAATCTCACCGGGAGCCTTTAGTAAATTTAAAGGTGGGACCTGAGGAAGAGGACTGTGTTTTCCTAATAGACACTGGTGCAGCCAGAACTTCTTTGTGTAAGTTACTTGAGGGCATTACTCAGATGGGGAAAACTATGATAGTCTCTGGTGTTAAGGGAGAACCCTTTGATGTTGCTATTGTTGAAAATGTGTCTCTAAAAGGAGGACACTCTGAGATAACAATGGATGTTTTGTATATACCTGAAGTAGGTATGAACCTTTTAGGATGGGATGCTTTGTCCTTATTAGGTGTGAGCTTATCTTTTCTGCAAAGAAGTATACTGTTCATTTACTGACTGATGAACAGGAGAAATGTATAGATCCCATAGTGTGGGAAGCGAAAGAAAATAGAGGTGTTTTGAATATTGCACCTGTGGAGGTGATTTTAAAAGAGGGTGTTGAGCTAGTGTGGTGGAAGCAATATAATATTTCCCTAGAAGGGAGACATGGCTTGAAGCCAGTGACAGAGTCTCTATTGAGGGATGGGTTAATTGAGCCTGCAATGTCACCATATAATACCTATCTTACCTGTAAAGAAACCTGATGGTTCTTTTTACCTTGTGGCTGATTTGTGGTTAATTGAGCCTGCAATGTCACCATATAATACCTATCTTACCTGTAAAGAAACCTGATGGTTCTTTTTACCTTGTGGCTGATTTGTGGTCTGTGAATGAATTGGTAGTTGAAAGACACATTACTACACCTGATCTCTATACTTTGTTAGGGAGAATTCCACATGAGCATAAATATCTTAGTGTAATAGACTTAAAAGATGCTTTTTGGACATGCCCTTTAGCTGAGAACTTGAGAAATATTTTTGCTTTTGAATGGACAGATCCTGATACACATCGAATTCAACAGTATCGATGCTGTGTGTTACTACAGGGGTTTTCAGAGACCCCTAATTTGTTTGGACAAGCAAGTCCTTGAAGGGTTTGAACCACCTGTGTTGCAATATGTGGATGATTTGCTAGTCTCAGGTGAGAAAAAACGGGATATGGAGACAGGCGCAAATGCATAGTTGAATTTCTTGGGAAAACCAAGCCTAAGAGTTTCAAAGAAAAAATTGCAATATGTGGAGTCTGAGGTTAAATATTTGGAACATTTAATTAGTCATGGAAGTAAGAAAATTAATCTGGAAAGAATTGAGGGGATAGTCAGACAACCTATACTGAGAACTAAGAGAGAAGTCGGAAATTTTTAGGGTTGTTAAACTACTGTTGTTTCTGGATAGATAATTATACAGGCAAGGTTAAGTTTCTCTATGAGAAATTGTTGGATGATGAACTGTGGGAGGTTGTATGGAACAGTGAAGAGGTGAATAAGATTGAAATGCTTAAGAAAGCCTTGATACATGCTCCTGCGTTAAGTTTACCTGATTTGAAGAAACCTTTTCATTTGTTTGTAGCAGTGGAAGATGGAATAGTTAAAGGTGTTCTAGTTCAAGTCTGGGCTGGGAAGAAGAATCCTGTAGCATTTCTATCAAAATTGATGGATCCTGTAGTGCATGGTTGGCCTTTGTGTATACAGGTAGTGGCAGCTACGGCTATAGTGGTGGAGGATAGTAGGAAGCTGACTTTGGAAGTGCTTTAGTGGTAAGCAGGTGAGAACAATTTTAATGCAGAGAGTACATAAATGGCTTACACATGCTACACTATTAAAATATGAAGCAATTTTATTGTCCCAAGAGGATTTGTTTCTCTCAACTGACAGGAATTTAAATCCAGCTGAATTCCTTTCAGGAGAGAAACAAGAATGGGATAATATAGAACATGATTGTATTGAAGCTATAGATTTACAGACTAAAATAAGAGAGGATTTGGAAGATAGTCCAATAGAGGGAGCTATTAATTTGTTCATTGATGGATCTTCTCAAGTAGAAAATGGTAAACGTATGAATGGGTATGAAATTGTGAATGGAGATACGTCTGAAGTTTTGGAGTTGGGCCGTTTGCCTGTTGAATATTCTGCTCAGGTGTGTGAAGTATTTGCCTTATTACAAGCCTTGAAACTTTTAGAAAATGAAGTGGGTAATATTTATTTGTAATAAGCCTATTATGAGAAACATAATAGAGAAACTACATGAGGGTACTCATTGGGGGACACAAGCACTTGTGGATTTTGTGAAGAGAAAATATATTTATAGAGGTATGTTTACAATAGCTATGCAAGTGAGTAGAAAATGTATACATTGTGTATGAATAAATAAGAAAATGATGCATTAGAATTTGCAAGGAGGAAGAGATTTAGCTATCTGGCCATTTCAGAGAATACAAGTTGATTATACTGAAATGCCAGCAGTAGGTACATTGAAATATCTATTAGTGATTATTGATCATTTGACTGGATGGGTGGAAGCTTTTCTGTGTGCAAGAGCAAATGCACAAATTACTGTGAAGTTAATATTAGAACATATAATATCTAGATATGGATTAGTTGAATCCATTGTGGATAGGATAGTGATAGAGGTACACATTTCACTTCTAATGTGGTAAAGGGAATTATGAAGGGACTAGGTATAGACTGGCAGCTACACCTGGCTGGACATGCCCCTTCCTCAGGTAAAGTAGAACGAAAAAACCAGACTATAAAAAACACATTAAAGAAATTGATGTTAGAACTTCAATTACCATGGACGAAATGTTTACCTCTAGCTCTATTGCATATGCGTACTTGTCCAAGAATGGGTGTTGGGATTTCACCGTATGAAATGATGTTTGGAATACCTTATACTGGAAGTATTGGTATGCCTAGAATAGAACTTAAGAGATATTTTTCTTAGAAAATATATACAAGGACTGTCCCAGTGTTTTTCTCTTTTAAGGTCCAAAGGACTTTTGGCATAAACACCACCATTTGATTTCCAAGCGCATGATTTTAAGAGTGGAGACTGGGTCCTGATAAAGCAGTGGAGAGCTTTGGGAAAGCTGAGGCCTATTTGGGAAGGACCGTTCCAGGTGCTGTTGACCACTGAATCAGCTGTGAGGACACGTGAGCGAGATTGGACACATCATTTGTGTGTGAAGGGTCCTGTGAATCCAGCTCCTGTCTCTGGAAGAAGCAAGTTTTAAAAGACTGGACTTTTTTTTTTTTTTAGATAGTGGGTGCAGTGAGTTTAGTCTAGTTTAGGTTTATGGAACTTTGGGAGGAGGAGTTGATTATTTGGTTGAGTGTAATACATTTTTTCCTTATATTGTTGATTATTTTAAGTTATGAAACAATAGATTGGTATATACAAATATTATATCCTTTGAGTGCAGAAGAAAATAAAGTGGATGTAAGTCCCCAAAGACCAGTTGTAAGTTTTGAAGTGTAAAACTACATACATTAAAATGGGAGGGGCCCTAGTCCATTTGTCAAAATGATGTTGATAGTGATTATTGCCTTGTGTGGGGTAGGAATGGAGGCTACTGAAATATGGCCTGGTTATCCAGTAACATGGCAACAGTTGTTTCCATACTGAACCCGACAGTACAGAATATGAAGGGCAGATATCACTGACATTGATGGAACATATGGCTGAGGCTGGCATCTGTGTAAGATCCACCTTAAATGATGGTTTGTATTTGGGAAAATACCCAACATGTAACTGCACATATGACATTGCCATTAATCATAAGGACTTATCTAAGAAGATGGAACAATTATATGAGAATTGTTTTGAAATGTTTGGCAATTATTCTCCTTCTTATATGAGATTTAGAGCTCTAGAGGAGATATTATTTATGCCATTCATTGAATTAAGAAGTGCTCCGAAGAAGTTGATGTTTTTGTGTGGCAGTTTAGCTATTGCAAAACTTCCATTTACCTGGAGAGATCGATGTACAGTGGGATATATTGAAGCTCCGAGAATTTTAAGTAGAAGTGTAAGACATGTTAAAGGACAAGAGCCTGTTGTTGCTAAGAGTGAAAATGTTTTTCTGGAATTAATGAAAGTAGCTTTGAATAGTTCTTTTTGTGTAAAAGGACAGACTACAGTTACAGACATGTCTACTTGTTTTATAGGAGTTCCAGTACCAGGAAAGTTTTTGATGGGTGAATCCAGGATTATTATACACCCTGATGCTTATACTTTGTATAATTTGTCAAAGGTGATTACTTTGTTTGGATCTCCTATGAAACCAACAAAATGGACAAATCAGAAAAAGCTGGTTATTGAAGTTAAGACAGTTTTTCCAGCTTATGATTGTGTTAAGTATAAACACCCAGAGAAAAAGCATGAAAAAACAGTTTGTAATTATTTGCCTACTGAAGAGGTTTTTCATTGTACAGAGGTTGAAGAAGTGGATGGAATGACACGTGTGTTATATTTACCTAGAGGTTGGTTTATGTTTTGTGGAGCATATGCATATGCATTTATACCAGCTAATGCAATAGGTGATCCTTGTAAAATTGATCGTTTAATGACTATTATGGCAATTGCACATGCTAAGAATATAAACCAAAACACTAAGTTATATTATGAAGTTATGAGTTCTAGTTTATATCATGATCCTAGGTTTTATAAGGAACCTGTGCAGGATGATACAGTAGTAAGAGAGGAATATGAACATGAACATGTCCACATACAAGAACATGAAGATGCTTCTAAACCTAAAGAGCATAAAGAACCTCATATTATTATATATACTTCTCCTACACTCATTGGCCCGCTGGGGTGCTGTACATGAGTCTGTAGGGGAACATGAGAAAAAATATAGAGGTAAAAGATCATATTTTAGTGATACTTATTCTTCAGTTTGTGATGATGAAGTAGTAGTGTTGTCTAAAGTAGAAGCAGGTGTTCTAGGAATATTTGCTTTGGGAGCTATATACTATAATAATATGCAGTTGGGATATTTAGCTTCTGCTTTGGCTAAGAGTATTAATGTAACTTCCTCTGCTATTGCAGCCCTAGTTGATGAGATGGGAGAAATAAGGAAGTCTGTATTACAAAACCGTGTAGCAATTGATTATATACTTCTTAGAATGGGTCACGGATGCGAGGAATTTTACGGACTATGTTGTTTTGACATTAAAGACAAGTCACAATTTATTGAGTCTAAGCTGAAGGCTTTACATAATATAACTACCCATTTAACCCATGTTACAGATAGTAATGCTTTGAGATATATATGGCATGTTTTGACTTCCTGGTTACCAGATTTTGGATGGATAAAAGAGATATTCCTTGGAATTGTTATAACCCTTATAATAGGGCTTATTTCATGTATTTGTGTTAAAAGTATACCATTATGTGAATTATGTTTCCGCTGTTGTAAGGCTAAGAAACCTGAAGTAAAACGTAAAATGTTTAGTCAGCAGGAAGTTAGGCTTACGTAAAACAAACGGTGGATTGTTATAGGTGAAAATTTGGTTATTACACCTGAGATTATAAAGAACCAAACTAAAGCCATTTTGTTTCGCAGTCTGAACTTTTAAAGCTCAGAATATTTATGCAATGTGTTTTTCTGCTAGAAATTATACAAGATTGCAAAACTATGTACTTGGCATAAGTTAGAATTATGTGCTAGGACGTTCTGGCATTATAAGTCACATTAAGAGATATTAATGGCCTTCTTATAATATTCTGGTATTTGAATAACAGGAAATCTAAAGATAAATCTGAATAAAGAATGTTGATCAGTTTCCAATGTCAAGTGGGGGAAGGATTATGGAAAGACCCACAACTTTCCTATGGGTTTCTATATAATTTTGATTGGAAAGCAAGATGTGTTTACATATACTGTTTATATAACCATTTATGGGTATAAATATGTGGGTCTTACTGGAAAGGGCATCCCCTTTTCCTCATACTGTGTCCAGTGTGGGTTAAAGCTGATCGTTACTACAGTATCAATCTCAATAAAAGCCAGTTACGTGTCTTCAGAATATCAAGTCTGTTATTTCATTTCTGCTCTCACTTATCACAGGAGGAGGAGGAGAAGGAGGAGAGGAGGAGGAGGAGAAGGAGAAGAAGAAGAAGACGACAGAAGAAGCAGTAACATTACAGGTAGTCCTTAATTTGGAACAGTTTATTTAGTGACCATTCAATGTTTCAATGTCACTGAAAAAAGTGGCTATGACAGTTTTTCATACTTACAACCACTTTGCATACTTACAACCACTCCTGATGGTCATGTGATCAAAATTCAAACACTTTGCAACTGACTCATATTTATGACATTTGCAGTGTCCAGGGTCACATACTCACCTTTTCCGACTTTCTGGCAAGCAAAAGTCCACGAGGAAGCCAGATTTGCTTAACAACCATGTTACTAATTTAATAACTATAATAGCAAGAAATGTCATAAAATGGGGCAAAATTCACTGAACACCTGTCTCATTTAACATCAGAAGTTCTGGGCTCAATCATGGTCATAAGTTAAGGACTACCTGTGTACTGGTTATCTGATAATACTGCGTTCTAATGTGTCTGGAAATTCTTACCTGTTTATAATGAGCCATATTTTCTTTTCTGCTTCCCCAGTCAAATGCTCTCATTTCCCCAGACTTTTTAACCTGAAAATAAAGTTACTTTTAAAGGTGTGGATGCCTTCAAGAATATTCATTCATTCATTCATTCTATTTACTGCCTTTCTGCTGAGGCATTATGACATGTAACAATCAGGTGTAGCAGTTTTCCTGTAACACTTGTTTACCCGCCCATTCCTTGAAAAATACACAGCTGTGTATATTTTCCAAAGTCTTCCCATACTGACAGGCATTCAGGATGTAGTACACTGAGTACTCTTAACATTTACTTCCTCCTGAGGGAATTTCCTTAGAAGTAAGACCTCCAAAGTTCAATTGGTCTTAGTCCTAGAAGAGCACCTGCAGAATTGCCACACAGGTAAAAGCTGTATTTGAATCATGACCCATAAATGCAAGCCAATAACCTATACATCACTGTGGCAAGCATTAATCAATTTCAACTCTACCTGACTCAAATGAAGCAAATTCTGGACAGATGTTCCAGCTGGGCAGTGTGTTGAATATACATCTATTCGGCTCTGAAAACAACAGTGAAATAGTTTGTTAACTCTATAATCAAGTATATAAATTACTTCTTTTTAACATTTCATCTAAAGCAGGATTGGAATTCTACCTGGTCGGACCAGTTCTATAGAACGGTTGTTACAATTGTGCACAGTTCGGAGAACTGGTAAATCGTACCACTGGCTGGCCCCTTCCCTTTCCGCCCACTCACTCCTTACCTGGCATGCACACCTTCCAACTTGCCTGTCTTGTGCCTTCACCTAATTTTAATAAGTTGCTATTTTTCATTCCCCCCCCAATCATCAGCTGTTCCGACTATCAGCTGATATACTTAGATCATCTAGAAAGCAGGAAATAGTTGGATCTCTTGCTTTCTAGATAATCTAAAAGCAGAGCTGAATCTTCCTTAGGACTGAAGCTTCTATTTTTCAGTGCAGATTTGGGCAATAGATTGCAGAATGGTAGATCTCTGAATTAATCTATGATTCTGGGAGCAACTGAATCTGCCTGCCTGCTTTGCCTGATTTTGGGTAAAATATGCTCTTTTTAAATAAAAAATTCAATATTTACATGCATGGTGTGTTGTGGTTAATTTTGTAAGTTTGCTTGCAAGCAAATTTTATGTGACAGACTCAGGCAATAGTTTGCAGAAAGGTAGATCTCTGAATGAATCTGTTATTCTGCCATTAACTCAATCTGTCTGCCTGCTTTGCTGATTTTGGGTATTTTAGTTGATCTTTTCTATAAAAAATTCAATATTTACATAAATATTTACAATATTTACATACAAGCCATGCCCAGGCATTCATGTGACCACCAAGCCATGCCCAGTCAGCAAGCCACACCCACTCAATCAAGTTAAGAAAAGCTGATCTGTCTAGTTTTTGGATGAACTAGACTAATTTAGGCAACTGAAAAAAGTTCAACTTTACTTGAAGGAGTCTTTAGCATATGAGAGACTCCATCTTGCCATTCTTAAGCTGGCCATGATTCTCAGTCTTTCATTACCGAATAGCTGAGATATAAGCTTAGAGAAGAGTATTTGCCTGTCTGATAACATACACAATATTTTTTTAAAAAATCACAGATTAATTCATTTCATTTCAAAAAAGAGTTTACGTATTTAGGCTCTTTATTTCACGCTCTTACCATGTTTAAGTTTTTCTCATTAAATCCACACATGAGAAAGAAAAAGTTGCCACAAAGATCATCAAGTAAAACACGGCTGCACATGTGTGTAGCAAGCCATTTTATAAGCGCATTCTGAGGTAAAAACTGCTTGGTTCCAAATACTTCCTGCCAAAATAAGAATAGTATAACATAGGTCACTTTGCTGGAAAATAAGGATGCTTATTCAATATGATACTCAATATGATTAACATAGAATCCTAGGGCTGGGCAATAAGTAATGGAAGGAAGAACATTAAAGAGAGAACCATCCTAGAACTAAGGAGAAATTTCCTGAAAGTGAAAATAATAAACCAATGGAACAGCTTGCCTTCCGAAGTTTTGGATGCTCCATCACTGAAGGTGTTCAAGAAGACTATGCAGCCATTTATCCAGGGTGGTGCAGGATTTCCTGCCAAAGGGTGGAGGTTAGACTAATAACCTCTAAGCAGAGGTGTCAAACTTGCGGCATCACATTCTCGTGATGTGACTTTCCCACCCTTTGCTAAAACAGAGGTGGGCATGGCCAGTGCGTGACGCATCTGGCCAACGGGCCGCGAGCTTGACATCCCTGTTCTAAGGTCTCTTTCAACCCTATTATTCTATATTCTATCTTAATTGCCAAATATACAAAACACTGAGGCTGAATTTGGAAAATAAATGGGTTTCAATACTGTATGATTCAGTGGAACAAAAAAAAAAAAAACCCAACCTTGGTCCCAATGCTACAGAACTGCGAAAATACTGTATATGAAGGAACTGAAATTACACTGAACAATAACCTGAAATATATATAAAATTCTGTATCATTGGTACCCAACGCCTGATAATCTGACAAAAATGAATAAAAATGTTTCAAATGTCTGCAACTAATTGTAAAGAAGGTACTTTTTATCAGATTTGATAGAATCAGGAAAAAGCAAAGAATGATTGGAGGCAGATTTATCCTTTAATTCAGAAGATTCTGGAAAAAAAACAACAAAAAAAATGAAACCAGAAGTTAATGGAAAAGGTGATGGAGCTGCAGAGAAGATGAAATTAACTGTTTTAATTAAAGAACATATCCAGTTTTTTTACACTCAGGAGACCGCTTCTGGATATTGCATTCGAAATGGGAGGAGGGGAGAATGAAATTTTGACTTTGGAGTTTGTTGTTAAATTTACCAATCAAAAAAAAAATGTTACATTGATTTGTTGTTATAGAAATAGGTAGTATTTACTAATTATGTAAAAATTAAAAAATGAGATTCTAATTTTATGTGCACTTTACTGCACTGAAAAAAGTTACTGCTTTTATTTCCTCCCCAGTTACCTTTCTGCTTTCCCTTTTTCCTATTATCTTTATTTCTATTTGAATTTTACATTAATATAAAATGCAATTTAAAGCATTTAAAATGTTAAAGGCGGTTAAGACAGTACCATTGTGGTTTTTAATATAGCTGAGTAAGCCGATATGGCTTCATTCACATATTCTGCTAGCTCTTAATGAATGGACTCACCTATGTTGGTACAAAACAAACTATTTTGAAACTTCCTGTGATGAATCTATGCAGCCATTAACAGGCAGCAAAATGCCACATACCTGATTCAAGGAATGTCAACTCATTTGGCATTTGGGATAGAAGCAGGGGTGGGATGCTACCAGTTCTGCCCGGCTCTATAGAACTGGTAGCTCTGAAGAGCAGCAGACACCGAACCGGTTCTATGTTTGCTGCTCTTGGGCCCACCCACCTGCCCACTCTTACCTGTCCTTTATTTCCTGCTTTTCAACCTCAGCTGCTTTGCGCAGCACAGCTGAGGTTGAAAAAGCAGGAAAAAAATGGCTTTTCAAACGCTGCACACCCGCACGCAGCATTTTTCAGCTGTCCGGGCGGCACAGCTTAAACTTTTTTACATGTGCACACAGCACACGTCAGGACACAAAACATAATCACCGAACCGGTCATAACACCCGTTGAATCCCAACCCTGGACAGAAGTGCATCTACTTAAGTTAATTAAGGATAGCTACCTAATTTTCTTTCAACATGGAAACTAGTTTGGTGTATTGGATAAGGTGCTGGCCTAGCAACCAGGAGACTTGAGAAGACATGAAAGCCAGCTGGATGATCATGTACCAATCACACTCATTATCCAACACATACCTCACAGGGTTGTTATTGTGCGGAAATGAGGAGGAGGAGGAAGGATTATTAGATATGTTCTCTGCCTTGAGTCGTTTACAAAACTAATAAAGATGGGAAATAAATAAATAACAACCCAGAAATGTAAATATATTCTTTTTATTTCATATATACTATGGCATTTTAACAGTTATATCGCTGGTGGAACTGCTCCTAGAGTTAGGAAGTTTTTCCCAATATTTCATCAGAAATTGTCTTCCTGTAACATCCAACCATTATTCTGGGCCCTATATTTTTTGGGGGGAGGGAGGGGCATGGAAGGGAGTCATATTCTAAAAAGGAGCTGAGAGAAAGACAGAGAGAAAATATCACATTCGATTTAATATACAATATTGCTCACTCTTAACAGAGCTTTCGTTAGCACTCTGGACATTTTCTGCAATGTATTCTGTATTAATTTCCAGCAGATTGTTTTCAGCAGATTAATCCACGTGGGTAGAATCTTCATGGCTACCTCAGTGAGACTGAAACAGCTATCAAGTCTCTTGACTGATGCCAAGGCAATCACTAACTACTCTTTTTTTTCATCCTGAATAGACACTTCATCTTTTCAAAGAAGGTGGCAGTAGAACCTCTCAGTAGTAAGAACAGGTAAAACATACAGCACTCAATTCAAGTATTTTCTAGGCACCAACTCAATAGAAAACTTGGAGCAACTAAACATCTCTCTTTCTCAATCTACGACTGGCAGAATGAGCCCAACCAATGCACTGGGAGACACTGTTTAAATACTAAACATTTATCATTACTGAATCATCAAATTCTATTTTGTTTGATACATTCTGCGGAAGCATTGATCCATTTTCCAACTATGGTTTTCATACTGAATTCATGGTACTTCAGAGTAAATTTTGCCCTACGATGGCATGTTCAATAATTAATATACAGCATATTGGCAGCAAAGATAATCTTTTGCATTACAGGACTGGTGATACTACCGAGAATGCCATTTAATCTTAATGTTTAATAAAACAACATGCAGTAACCCAGAGTGTGCAATGTGGAAGAGGTCCTCTGAAAGTAGGTCACACCATTTCATTTTTTAATTTTATCTATGCAAGCTTTTGGTTAACCTAACCCAGGGCTTATAAGCTTTTGACTGCACCAGAAGAATATATTTACCACTACAACTGAGACAATTGTTAAGTGAGTTTTGCCCCATTTTACAATCTTTCTTGCCACTGTTATTAAGTGAATCACTGCAGCTGTTACGTTAGTTAAATGAATCTGGTTTCCCTATTGGCTTTGCTTGTCAGAAGGTCACATGACCTCAGGACACTGCAACCATCATAAATATGAGTCAGATGCCAAGCATCTGAATTTTTGAACATGTGACTAGAGGGATGCAGCAACGATGACGTGTGAAAAATGGTCATAAATCACTTTTTTCAGTGTCACTGTAACTTTCAATAGTTTGTAAAACAATGGTGGTAATTTGAGGTCTACCTATAAGCTGGGATGGATAATCCGAAGAATTGCTTTCAACACTTTTTTTCAAATACAAATCCATCCAAAGTGAAATCTAATCTATAGTAGTTCACATGTTTCTTAAATTAGAATTCTACACAACAAGATTCCTGCAAACAACAAGGCCAAGAAAGTAATTTTTTACATTGTGGTGAGAATAAGTCACCACACTATTAAAAATACGTTGAGACTCTAGAAAACTGGGCATGGCTAGTCTAGTGAAGAGAAGGACCACGGGAGACACGATAGCAGTCTTCCAATATTTGTGGGGCTGCCACAGAGAGGAAGAGGTCAAGCTAATTTCCAAAGCACTCAAAGGCCAGACAAGGAATAATGGATGGAAACTGAACAAGGAGTGTTTCAACCTAGAAATAAGGAGAAATTTTCTGACAGTGAGAACAATCATGCAATGGAACAGCTTTGCCTTTGGAAGTTGTGGGAGCTTCATCACTGGAGGCTTTCAAGAAGAGATTGGACTGCCATTTGTCAGAAATGGTGTAGGTCTCCTGCTTGGGCGGTGGGGGGGGGATTGGACTAGATGACCTACAAACTCCCTTTCAAATCTGTTAATCTGAGGATATTTTCCTCAGATTACGAATGTTAACTTGGACTGCCAACAAAGTTCTGTCTGCGACAGAAGTTCTGTCTTCCTCTTTTTAAATTCTCTTCAGATTAAGAGAGTTGCTCCTTTCCAATTCTCTTGATCTGTTAAATCTGTTAATTAATCTCAATGTGGGTTTTTTCTTTCCAAAGCTCTGCTGGGCCGCTTTCAATAATTTTGGAGAGAGGGGTAATATATATCCATATAAAGTGACTTTGGGCCACTTACTGTCTCTATTGGCTCAACCTCACTCTTCCCCACTATGGGAGGAAAAGAGGAGGAAGCAGAATAAACAGCCACCATTTATGATGGCCCAGAACATCTCAAGTCACACAGGTAGTGTTTGTTTAGAACTGGGTTCCTTGTTGAGACTTTTGTATGAACAAAAAGAAATGTAGTATTCAGCTACATCACCTAACAGCTGCACTTTGTGGTTCAAGCAAATATTTTAAACAAAACACGTACTTTAAGTACCAATTCGGGAAGCTCTGCAAGTTTGGCCAAAGCACCAGATGAAAACTTCACATTCATAGCGGGTGCCAATCCAAAAAATATGTTTATCTTTCTTGCCAACTCTGGAAAAGCTGAAAATGCTATGAAACCTGGAGGAAGGAGAAACAGAAAAGACATGAATAGAACTTAAACTATCTGGCTGACCAAAATCAGTGGGAAAACAATTTGTTGCATATTCCAGAAAAGCAATCGTATTTTTCATAATTTTCACAGCTTATGGCTAGCATCATTAAGGCAAAGGGGACTTTCTCCGTGCCTGAAGAATTCTTTCATCCATTTTTCTTTATAAATCCAAAGCAGCTTTCAAAATGATTAAACATTCTGAAATTTGATATAAAAGCCTCTTTTGCTATGCTGAAAAAAAAACTTGATTTCTTTTTTCCAGAGGCAACGGCAGTGTTACCTAGGGTATGCCATTTTTAAAATATGCAGGCAATAAACCAGGAGGAGGATTTAACCCATTGTGCAGACACACTATATGCCACACATCCTTTTATAGAGTTCAATTGAAATTGCGGTGTTCATTTGGTCCAAGACATTTTAATTCAATCTAGATTCACTTCAAAACTTTAAAGGATTCATTAAAACTTTCATACATAAATACTTTCCATTATTTAAAATATGTTTTTCCTAAGCTAATACCCTTCAGATTACACATTCCATAAGCTAAAGTCATAACTCAACTCCAAAACATCAATGTAAGAAATACTGATTAAGATTATTTATCTCTATTTGGTGTAATTAATTTTTTATCATTAAGCATTATGAAATTCAACTTCACCTATGTAGCTATTGAAATTACCAATGTTATTTACCCAAAGCAGTTTGTTAACTTACCTATGGTGGTGCCTTGAGAATGACCAACGTAGAAAAGTTGTTTCTGACCAGTTTTGTTCAAGACAAAATGTATTGAAGCAGGAAGGTCATACTTAGCCATTTCATCAAAACTAAAGAGGAGAGGGGAATCCATCAGATTTACACATAACATAAAGAAGTGGGATCCATATTAGAATAGAATAACAGAGCTGGAAAGGACCTTGGAGGTCTTCTAGTCCAACCCCCTGTATCTCTACCTGAACATCCAGAATTCATTTTGCTTTGTGGTATAGTTGACGTGTTTTTGGGACCAGGTGTTTCCTCTGCTGTTCCCTAACCAAACATCAAAACCAGCATCAGCTAGCACAAAACCCAGGCTGTTGTAGTCTAGGTTGGTCACCCAGGTACTGCCATCAGCAAGAAATCCATGTTGCAGAAACACAGCTGGTCTCGGTTCTGAAAGGGAAGCATTTCACACATAGTTAGAAGCAGGACAACAGCATCCTCTCCTACTGCCGCCAGTCCTGGTCGATTTCTGACTCTCAGGATGCCCACCGCCCTTGCTCCCTGCCTCACCGCCCCCATCTTCCCTCACCTGCGGCCCTCCATTGTTGCTGCCTTGCCTTCCCACCACCAATTGGTAGTGAGGAGGCAAAGCAGCAGCTTCTGCTGGCCCGGTCCCCTACCTTCTCTTGCCATTGCCGCCAGCCAACTCCCAGGCCAGGTGCCACTGCCTCGCCCACATGGTGGCCGCTGCCGCCGGCCTGCCACCTTTCCTCACCCGCTGCGGCCCAAGGGTTGCTGCCTTGCCTTTCCACCACCAATGAGGAGGCAAAACAGCATGTGCTGCTGGGCCGGTCCCCTGCCTCCTCTTGCCGCCGCCAGCTGACTCCCAGGCCAAGCACCACTGCCTCGCCCACATGGCGGCTGCCATCTTGGCTAGGCCGCCGGCGCCGTCCCACCACCTTCCCTCGCCCGCCATGGCTCAAGGGTTGCTGCCTTGCCTTCCCACCACCGATTGGTAATGGGTAGGCAAAGCAGCAAGTCCTGCTGGGCCAGTCCCCTACCTCTTCTGCCGCCAGCCCAGTCGAGAGCCGACTCCTGCGCTGGCCATCCTCGCCGCAGCAAACTAGAAGACTGAGGAGGTCCCCGGCATAGTTGCCTAGCCAACTTGCCTGTCTCCTTGTTGGTAAGTTGCTTTTTTATATTTATGTATTTTTTTTTACTATTTGTTTTTGTTTTTATTAATCATAAAAACAAAAGAGATATTAAAGAAATAAATAAACTCATAAATAAAAATTATTTTACTATTCATCTTGATCTTTCTCCTTTGCTTAAAGAAACATCAAGATGAATAGTAAAATAGTTTTCATTTATGTGTTTATTTATTTCTTTAGAATAAAAACAAAAACAGATAGTAAAAAAATAAATACATACATAAATAAAAAAGCAACTTACCAAAAGGGAGACAGGCAACTTCTTGTTACATTGATGTTATACATTGTATATTTCTGCTTAAATCAATATATAGCAACATCAATGTAACAAGAAGTTGCATGCATACATAAATGGAATATTTTTTTAATAAAAGTGTTTTATTTTTCTTAAACATAAACAAAACAAACATAAACATAAACCATCTTCAGTTACATAGTGTGTTGGTTGGTACAAATCACTTGTGCACAATCTCTGCAGTCTTTCCCTTCCAATTTGCATTAATCCTTATATCATAAATCCACTATATATATTTATATTATTACTATTAATTACTTATTACTAATATTACATCATTTTATGCGAGCAAATCACCATTTCTACTTAATCTATTTTATAATGTTCATTTCATCACCACTAATCTATTCTATAACAATATATTCTTTTACCTTACCTCTGTAATTCTATTATACTTATAAAGTATTATAAAATATTTCATAAATGAAAAAGCAAAGCAGAAACAAATATCAATAACTACAGCAGTGTAACAGAAAATTATTTAAATTTCTTTGTATTGACTTATTTCTAATTTTGTTAATTATATCAACATGTTTATAATTATCAACCTTCTGTATTTCATACATAGCAATGATCTTTCTCCGCCTAATTTCTACTTCTTATCTCTATCCATTTCTGCACACTGTAATTTTTTAATTTCATTTTCATCTATGGTGATCTCTTCATTTTTCCACTATTGTGCAAACAATTCTAGCCGCTGTTAACACGCATTAAATCTGCATTGTACTAGTGAAAGATGCAATATAAATAAAATGTAAAAAGAGGTTTAATAAGATATGGATAGATGGGATTCATCCTTCGGAAAATGGGATATGCTGACAAAATAAATATTATAAGTATAAATGTATATAAAATATGTATTATATATTATAACATGTGTGACAAAAAGGATGTCAGGACTATCACATCGTGACTAATGTTTTAATAATTCAATCAATAAAATATGTTTAAAAAATAAAAATAAGTATTATTTCCAAATTAATTTATATTCTGAGAGGAATTCCTGTTCAAATATATGGAAAATATTTTCAGAAAATAAATTCTTTGTTTAAAAAAAGTTTGTGGGGTTCTTCAATTCCAAGAATATATTTGCATAAGATGCAAATACCAATTAAGGAGGGAGAATTCAATTTTCCAAATCTGGAGCTATATCATCAAAAGTACCTATTCTCAAGTTTTAAATACATGTACTGGAAGCCAACAATTGGTGCTAATTGTTTAATGTTAATGACTTTAGCACATCTAGTCATGGAATTTGACAACTGGATAACTACAAATGGATTCTCCATGCCCTTATTACTGCAACAATAGAAAAATAAATATATCCCCCATTTACTCAATGGATTGAAGACCTAACTACATTCACTACTTTTGAGAAGACTGCCTATCGATGTAGACTTTGTATGGATAAGTATAATGAAATATGGGACTGACTTGTACAAAGTGCAGTAGGTAAAAAAGCATGGTAATTATATAAGTGTAATATATATATATGACTATTTGTTTAGATAATTATATAGAAAAGTGTAATTGCCACTGTTGTAAGGACTTTTTTAATTTTTTTCCTGTTCTATTTTTTCCCCACTTTTTAACCATGTTATATACATTTTCCGATAATGTATATATTTTTGCATTTTCTTTAGTTTTTTCCTCCTTTTCTATTATTTTAAAAGCAGCAAAAAAAACAAAAACAAATTAAGGAAACCACCAGAATAGTGGGACCCATTCAGATTTTTTTTGGGGGGATGGGGGGGCACCTCATTCCATAGGTGATCAATGTACATTTTGGACCAATAATTCTTCCCACAGGAACTATCAGGAGGCTAAAGTTGCTAAACAGATGAGTCTTCCCTTTATCTTCCCCTTTTCCACATTCAGCAAAGATAATTCCCCTACCAAAGCTGCCATTTCCTCTATTTTTAAGAAACTGAATGTAAAGAATAAAAATAGAAGAATGAGCTTAGTATTCAAATGCATCATGTCTATCTGGGGGTAAAAGTTGAGCAACTGCCAAGATGGTTGCAAATGATCTAATAGAAAAGAATTGGGATGGGTGGAAGTGGAGTGGAGAGACCTACGTTTTATATTGTACAGAGAAGCAGGAAAACTCAAGAAGCCAAACTGGCCCCAAGGCTTGACATCACTGATGGAGATATCCAACCTCAAAAACAAGAACAGAGATTTCCTGCTGGGTTACATTTGTTTTAATTTGCCCCACCTTTGGGAAGCTGAACGACCTTGCAATTTGAAGCATTATGGTAGCAATATTAGAATTATTATTATTTTTTACTAAATTTATATGCCACCCATCTCATTAACTAGCACAGAATAGAATAACAGAGTTGGAAGGGACCGTGGAGGTCTTCTAGTCCACCTCCTGCTCAGGCAAGGAACCCTCTACCATTTCAGATAAATGACTGTCCAATCTCTTGTTAAAAACTTCCAGTGTTGGAGCATTCACAACTTCCTGAGGCAAGTTATTCCACCGATTAATTGTTCTGTCAGGAAATTTCTCCTTAGTTCTAGGTTGCTTCTCTCCTTGATTAGTTTCCATCCATTGTTTCTTTTGTCCTGCCTTCAGGTGCTTTGGAGAATAGCTTGACCCCTTCTTCTTTGTGGCAACCCCTGAGATATTGAAATATAATGGAACCTCGGGTTGCGAACGCTCCTGTTCGTGAACAAATCAGGTGGCGAACAAAAAATCCACCTGATTTTTGAATCAGGTCACGATTCACAAATCGGATGGTGAACAAAATCGGCGTGCAAAGATTCTCTTTCCACGCAGATTTCCCCTATGGCGCCAAGTTTTTGACTGCACACATGTACAGTCAGCTGTGCTTCTGGACACGACCAAATCGGGTTGAGACCGGAGTCCTGGAACGGATTACAGTCGCAACCTGAGACTCCACCGTACTGCTATCATGTCACTCCTAGTCCTTCTTTTTGTTAAACTAGACCTATCCAGTAACCGTTCGTATATGTTTTAGCCTCCAGTCCCATAAACAAGCGACTCTTTTGATGAGTGAAATTTTTTCATCCTCTCAGGTTGTTTAAAAAAATAATAATAATATTGGGAGATCTTGAAGCATCTGAGCAGCGACTGAGTACATAGCAAATTCCTTGCCTCTGAAGATGCCAGCTACAGTTTCAAGCAATATATCAGAAAATCTGTTGCCTAGACCACAATTACTAAACTCCAAAGCCAAACATTGCCCAATAAATCGTGGCTGTGAAAGCTTACACAATACAGGTAGTCCTCGACTTAAAACCACAATTGCTATTGTTAACTGACACATTTGTTAAGTGAGTTTTGCCCCATTTTACAATCTTTCCTGCCACAGTTGTGTGAATCACTGCACTTGATAAGTTAGTAACCAGTTAGTGAATGTGGCTTCTTCATTGACTGTGCTTGTCAGAAGGTTGCAAAAGGTGATCACGTGACCTTGGGAGACAGCAACGGTCGTAAGTATGAACCAATTGCCAAGCATCAGATTTTTGATCCCATAACCATATGGGGATGCTTCAAAGTTCATAACTGTGTAAAACGGTCATAATGTCACTTTTTTCAGTGCTGTTGCAACTTTGAATGGTCACTAAATGAATTGTTGTAAGTCAACGACTAGCTGTATTGAGAAATGTTTCTTTCAGTGTTTCAGGAAAGATTCTATCTTCTATAAACCCCAGCAGTGTTTTAATGAATCTTTTATGTGCAAAACTGATTTCCATTAGATTAGAGGACGTTTGTCTTTGAGTTATATCCTAGGGAGAATTTTCATTTGAATGTATGTCCTGTCATTTCTCAGAAGCTGTCCATGATTATTTTGAGTTGGACAGGGAAGCATTCATAACACCAATCAGATGGTTGCTGAAACTTAGTACATCAAAATATCCCGAGGATTCTTTCCAAAATTATACCCATCCTAAATTAACCAAATTCATTAGAAGGAACCATTTCCAACCATGTTTGCTCCCTCCCTTGGGAGTCATGGGCTCTGAATTTTAGAAACATTCTCTAAGTCAGCAGCCCCCCAATCTTTTGGGCACCAGGGACCAGTTCTGTGGAGGAAGAATTTTTCCATGGACCAGAGGGGCTGTGGTTTCGTGTGCTGCCTGCATCCCGCAGATGGGGCTTTTTTGCTTGCTGGCATGCCGGGGCCCAGTGCAGTTCCACAGACCGGGGGTTGGGGACCCCTGTTCTAAGTTAGCCCATTTGAGGTACCTTCGTTCAAAAATTGTTGCCTTGTAATGCACTGTTTGATCCAGTTAAGGGCCATGACAACAAGATTTGCAACAAGCGTTATGTAATAGATTGTCTCTCCTTCTATGCTTAGTCAGCTAGATTAATGAACAGGATTTTAATGGTTGCAGTGTTTGAATTTAACAAATGACCAAAATACTGCCCATCATATTGTATCACAGCTTCCTTTTTGAAGAAGTTTTTATATGATTTATATCCAACATTTAACTGATTAGCTCTGTATCTAGAAGGCACTGTTATATCGCTCTGTAGCTAAGGCTCTATTAGGTACAAAGATCAGCACTAAGTAGAATTCTGGCCATTAAATTTCAACAGTTCACAAGAATCTCTTCAGCTAATGCCCTTACTGAACTGAGCAAAGTAATTAAACAAATTAAAATATATTGGGAATAGGAAACAATTGTTTTAACAAGGACACACAATATTTATAAGTGATTTGTATACTTTCATAATACTCTATTATCTGTTTACAAACATATACTCACCCTTGGTTTTCTGACTTATTTTTCCATAAGGAATTCTATTAAGACCTAGGTAATATCCATCATCTGTCACCACCTCATATTCCTCACTGGGATATCCTCTGAATAAAATAATTTCACTCTAAAAGAGAAACAAATCAAAGATAGTGTTGTTCATTATTAAGTTATTCTAAAGTGCCTAGGCCAGCCTTTACCCATTTAATGTTCTCATGATGTTTTGGACCACCATTCCTAGTATTGCAAACTTTCAGCAACACTAGCTAGGAATTTTGGAATTTCTTGGCTTAAAATATCTACAGAGGCTGAAAAAGGCTGGCCGAGATATTTTATTTCTCTTATCCAAACACAAATCATTTAAAAAGCAAATTCTAATATAAAGGATGAAAAAAAAGTCACAAAGGTTTTATGGTAAACATAAAAAAGTTGATTTAATATTACAGTTATTGCTGCAATTGTCAGATGATCATTTAACCAAAACAAAGCAATAAAACTGACGCAATTCATCTTGTATCTGATCCAATCATGGTCATGATGTGCACTGAAGATGGTGTTTGATTTCATTGTATGAGGTGCAATTGCAATTAAAGTAAACGTAAGTAAAATAGCTTGGGCAACTATCAACCTGCTTCAATGTTCACAGTTGCTTAACAATGGTTTAGCAACTGCAAAGAAGTAACACCCAAATGCCACTCTATATATCTACTTGTGGTTTGAATGTGGTAAATCCTGACAGGGCTCAAGGTTGACTCAACCTTTCATCTTTCCAAGGTTGGAAAATGAGGACCCAGAAGGTTGAGGACAATATGCTGCCATTGTAAACAACCCAGAGTGCTGTAAAGTATTATGGTGTTTTACATAGAGTGCCACTGTTAATGGTCCAACTAGCAGACCCAAAAAACACACTCTAGGAAACTTCAAAACTCCCAAAGTGAAATTTTTTAGTACATCATTTTGGCACTGAGGAATTAAAACTAGCTTTCTTATGTTTTTCCCCGCACAACCCTGCATTGGTAAACATTGGATTTTCCTTCCTCCCACCCATCATGATCACACTGTCCAATAACAAATAAGGTTTTTGTTTTGTCTTTGTCAGACACCTGCAGTAGTGACCTTGGTGTGTCTCCGTTTACACAATCTATTCTTGGAGTGTCTGAATTCTTTCTCACCGATCTCTCCCCCCAGTTCTTTAGTAAGTTGAATAGCGATAAGTGGTTAACTGATTCAGAAGCGATTCAAACTCGACTGCTATTATTATTCTATTGCTACTGATCGACACAGATATCATAGACAGCCATGTATACATCCAAACGTATTTTCTGTATTACTGTAAAAAGAGTCACCCTTAATAAGCATTCAAAAGTAACTACTGGTGCCAAATGTGACAGCTACTCTACAAAAATGTCTATATTGAAAGATATATGGACTGCTTGCCAACTGCTTACAATAGCACTTAGCCTTATAGACTGATTCACAGTGCTTTATAGCAATGCTCTAAG
This sequence comes from Bungarus multicinctus, assembly GCA_023653725.1. Lineage (NCBI taxonomy): Eukaryota > Metazoa > Chordata > Lepidosauria > Squamata > Elapidae > Bungarus > Bungarus multicinctus. Next base: position 75,951,734 of record CM042844.1, on the reverse strand, counting down.
CCAGTGGTCGCCAACCAGTGGGCCGGAGACCACTGGTAGTCCACGAGAAAATTTTGGTGGTCCGCAGAGAAATGTCACCCCCAAAGCAGCCACCAAAGCAATTAATCCAGGCTGCGTGGGAATACAAGGCTGCGCCACCCACATGGCCCACGGGAACACAAGTATTGCGTTGCTTGAATTGTGAATAACACCAAGTAGTGAGGGGAGGAAGAAAAGGGCAGAGTGGGAGAACTTGCTCCACTCTCCCCACGCGCCTGGCCTGGCCACCGGGCTGCTTTTTTCCACTTCTTTCTTCTTCTGCTTTTGGCTGCACACAAGGGAAGCAGCAAAAGTCTTTCTTTCTCTCCCCCAAATTCCACCAGAAATGAGTCTTTGGGGCCCTGCAAGGCATCCTGCTCCAAGAGGCTGCGCCAGTGCAACAAGTCTCACAATGGAGCTGGAGACGGTATCCTGCAATACCAAATAAAGAATGATCAATCGGTAGGAAAACGGGGTGGGGAATTTTCCTGCAGACTTTTTTTGGGATTTTCCCAGGGTCTCTAGTCCACAGGATTTAAAATTAGGAGTTTGGTGGTCCCTGAGGTCCAAAAGGTTGGCAACCCCTATTCCAAGCTGTTTACAGAATTAGCATATTGCCCCCAACAATCTGGGTCCTCATTTTACCCAGATCAAAAGGATGGAAGGCCGAGTCAACCTTGAGCCCGGTGAGATTCAAACTGCCAAATTGCAGCCAGCTGGCAGTCAGCAGAAGTAGCCTGTAATATTACACTCTAATCACTGCAGCATCATGGCTTAAACAAGCAGTTTAAGATATTCCCTCAAAGAGCTCAGGGCCCAATGATATAAATTACTCCTCCTCCACTTTGAAGAAAACCAATTGTTAAGATCTGTAGATGTAGAGATGTACCAATAGTTGTTTCTCCGCAGGTGAGTCTCCAATCGCTGGCACTGATCTTCATTCATGCAACATCGAGGAAATCTGAAAAGCTTTTATTTTTATAGCACCTTTATTATTTTTATAAATAACTCAATGCAACAAACCTACCTTTATCCTCCCTTCACAGATCCGCTGTTAGATCCCATGCAGTTTGCATACTGAGCAAATAAATCGACAGATGATGCTGTTAACATGGCTCTGCACTACATCCTACAACACCTCGAATCTCCAAATACCTATGCAAGGGTCCTCTTTGTAGACTTCAGTTCAGCATTCAATACCATCATTCCAGACACTCTTCTAAGTAAACTAAACCAACTAGCAGTACCTGAACACACTTGTAAGTGGATCATAAGTTTCCTAACAGACAGGAAGCAGCAGGTGAAGCTAGGCGAAATCACATCCGATATCTGTACAATCAGCACAGGGGCCCCCCAAGGCTGTGTGCTATCTCCACTTCTCTTCTCTCTATATACCAATGACTGCATCTCAAATGATCCATCTGTTAAAATACTGAAGTTTGCTGATGACACAACAGTCATTGGTCTCATTCGAGACAACGATGAATCTGCATACAGACAGAAGGTTATACAACTTGCCTCGTGGTGTAACCAGAACAATCTGGAACTGAACATACTTGTCATGCGTATGAGCAGAAATAATAAGAACAGACTTGATATACTGAAACACGTAACTGACTTTATTAAGGATACTGCAGTATCGATCACCTTTTAACACATACCAAAGATAGTATGAGGAAAAGGAGACGCCTTTTCCCAGAAAGACCACATATTTATACTCAATATAGTTATATAAACAGTTACATAACACATATTGTTTTTCAGTTACAAAGATACATAGAATCCCATAGGAAAGTTGTGGGTATTTCCACTACCTTTCCTTGCTTGACACTGGATTGTTACCAACATCCTTTTTCTCGGATTTATCTCCAGATGTCCAGTTATGCAATTATCAGAGGGCTATAATTTCGATTAATGTGACTATATAATGTCAGGGTGCCCTTAGAATACAAATTCCAAACCTAGGCCAAGAACAAACTTCGCAATCCAACATATTTGTTTCACAAAAACTTATTTCTCAACTTTTCTGTCCTTTTAAAAGTTCAGGCTGCAGACACAAAATGGCTACAATCTGGTTCTGTATTTTCTCAAGTATAATATTCAAATTTTACTTATAACACACTCAAAACCGTAGAAATGGTGGTAGACTTTAGAAGAAACCCTCCCATACTACCACCTCTTACAATACTAGACAACACAGTATCAATAGTAGAGACCTTCAAATTTCTAGGTTCTACTATATCACATGACCTAAAATGGACACCTAACATCAAAAACGTCATCAAAAAAGCACAACAAAGAATGTTCTTTCTGCGCCAACTCAGAAAGCTCAAAGTGCCCAAGGAGCTGCTGATCCAGTTCTACAGAGGAATTATTGAGTCTATCATCTGCACTTCTATAACTGTCTGGTTTGGTTCTGCAACCCAACAGGACAGACACAGACTTCAGAGGATAATTAGGACTGCAGAAAAAACAATTACCACCCACCTGCCTTCAATCGAGGACCTGTATACTGCACGAGTCAAAAAGAGGGCTGTGAAAATATTTACAGACCCCTCACATCCTAGACATAAACTGTTTCAACTACTTCCCTCAAAACGACGCTATAGAGCACTGCACACCAGAACAACTAGACACAAGAACAGTTTTTTCCCGAAAGCCATCACTCTGCTAAACAAATAATTCTCTCAACACTGTTCAACTATTTACAAAGTATACACTACCGTGTTTCTCCAACAATACGGCCTCCACCAATAGGAAGACCCAGCATGTTTTCTACACACGAGGTGAAATTTATTTTATTTTGTTATTTATATATTAATTAAGCCCCGCCTCCAAAATTTAGACCTATTTAAACCATACGTTTTCCAGCAATTTCTCACATCGTTCGTTAGATCTACTGTACACAAGGTGAAGAGAAATGGGGGGAAAACAGTGGGGATGGGGATGGGGGAGAAAACTTGCCTTAGGAGCTCCCTGCAGGTAGCCTAGAATACCCCAATCTAACATCAGGTGATAGAAGCTCCCTAGGGGCAGTCACCAGCCACTTCGATCGGCAGGTAGAAGCGGCCTCAAGGCAAGTGCACATGCACACTCCCCTTGCCTCGAAGCTGCTTCCATCGGCCGATCGAAGCTCCCCTAAGGAAAAGTCTCCAGCCACTTGGGGGGGGGGGGGGGAGGCTGCTCGCATCCCCTCACCAAGAGGAACTTTATTTGAGGCAACAGAAACTCCAGGAGCAGTCACCAGCCACTTCGATCGGTAGGTAAAAGTGGCCTCAAGGCAAGTGCACACTCCCCTTGCCTTGAAGCTGCTTCCATCAGCCGATCGAAGCTCCCCTAAGGAAAAGTCTCCAGCTGCTTGGGGGGGGAAGATGCTCGCATCCCCTTGCCAAGAGGAACTTTATTTGAGGCAACAGAAACTCCAGGAGCAGTCACCAGCCACTTCGATCGGCAGGTAAAAGCGGCCTCGAGGCAAGTGCACACGCACACGCACACTCCCCTTGCCTCGAAGCTGCTTCCATCGGCCGATCAAAGCTCCGCTAAGGAAAAGTCTCCAGCTGTTTGGGGCGGGGGAGGTGTGACTATGCATCAGGTTCCCAACTGCAAACTCAATCGCATACAATATGCTGTTGTCAGAATAAATATCAGGCGACCCCATGATTCCCGCTGCATTTCTGCTTCCTGAGCCAGCCACTCTTCTTCGTCCCCTCAGAAAGCCCTATTCCTTCCCCCTGCCCCGATTTCCCACTGCAACCATTTGGATCGCAGGAGGGTCGCTAAAGAAGCTTTTGTCTTCTCCTGTCCCTCTTTTAAACTTCTCTCTCCAGCCTTGTAAATCCTCTCCTGGGGACTCCATCCCAGCTCCAACCCTGCTTAGTTTCCATCCTGGACAAGCCCCCCCCTTGTGTTCTGGGAATGCAAGGACTGGTTCTGCCCCCCCCCCCCCCCCCAAATCTCTGACTTGAGCAGAGCAGGCACTGAGGGCATGACTACGTTGCAGGGAAGAACCCCCCCCCCAAAAGCCCCTTGGGGAAACATAAATAAATGAATGAATAAACTCAAAGGGTCTTGGGAAAAACCCTGCCCCCAGGTAAATTGCACCAACAAAAGAGAGATGGTGGAAGAGCAGGGACCTTCAGGTTCAGAAAGTCTCGATTAAACACAAGCTTCTTCTTCTTCCCTCCCTGCCCTAATTTCACATTGCCTATGATCACAAAGCAGATCTTAATGATAAACAACCCTTTTGTAACTTACCAACTGCATTAAGCCACCACCCCCAGGTGGCTTAATGTGTTTGGGTTAATTGATTAATTGAATTAATGATCTAAAGTGATTTTTATTTTGGTCCAGAGAGAAGATGAGTTTAAAAAGAAAGAGCTACTCTGTCGAATTCAAGAAAGCAATCGTGGAGGATTCTTGTGGTAAGAATCTGACGGCTTTCTGTAAAGAGAATACGTTGCATCTCCGTATGGTCCGAAAATGGAGAGCTGAGTACGATAACCTCAGTCAACAGGTGCAGAAGGGAAATGGCAAGAAGCGTAGGTGTGGATCAGGTCGGCATCCATTATATCCTGAACTTGAAGACACCATCTCTCAATGGATTACTGACAGGAGAGCAAAGGCTTTGGTTGTACACAGGAGTGATATTCAAGCATTTGCCCTTGCAATGGCACCACAGTTTGAAATTACCCAAGGAGAATTCAAAGCCTCTCATCGCTGGCTGGATGGCTTCCTTCAGCGATATGAATTGTCTCTGAGGAGATCCACCTCGCTCTTCAAGCTAGAAGATGGTGAAATTGTCAAACGGGCACTTGCTTTTAAATCATTTGTTGATGCCATTGATTTCTCCAAATATAATGTCTCTCACCTGATTGCGATGGATGAGACTGCAGCTTTTATGGGCCAAGAGGCTCAGACAACAATCAAAAAGAGGGGTGCCTCATCAATTTATATTCCATCAATAGGATATGAAAGTGCACGTATTACGTGCATCTTGGCTATTCGCCTGGATGGAACCAAAGTAGCATCTCTTGTCATTGCCAAGGGCAAAAAAGAAAAAATTGAACGTCTTTCTGGGACTTATGTGCTTGAAACCAAAAAGGCTTGGTGCACACAGGGCGTTATAAGGAAGTGAGTAGAGTTAGTGATGCCACTTGTTGTGCAAGGTGGTCAAAGAGGCATGCTGATATGGGATGCAGCCAGCACTCACAGTGCCAAAGACATGAAGCGTTTCCTAGTGCAGAGAAGAGTGGATCAAATAATGATCCCAGCAGGAATGACTGCACATCTCCAAACCCTAGACATTGGAGTAAACAAACCATTCAAGGACAATCTGCAGGTACAAATCAATGACTATATTGAGAATTGCATGGAGAGAAACCAACGAGGAAACTTTGTGAAGCCTAGTCTGGCAGAGGCTGTGAGTTGGATGAAGAAGGCATGGGATACCATCACTGACACCTGTGTTGCCAATGCACTACGAGCAGGATACATGGACAAGAGGTACTCCTTTAAGGAGACCTCTATTGCTAAACATCAGCGATTGGGACCAATTATTTTACAGGCAATGGAATCACAAGAGATTCCAGCCAGAATTCAAGCTTTGGAGTGTTACGACGATGTTCCAGAAGAAGATGACATAACTGTTTTTGAATAAATTGTTCCTACGTATGTTTGCATAAATTGTTCCTGTGTTTAAATAAATTGTTCCTACGTGTTTGCATAAATCGTTCCTGTGTTTCAATAAATTGTCCCTGTATTTGAATAAATGGGTTGGTTTATTTATTTTTATTAAAATGGTAGATTTCTAATAAATTGGGGTGTTGCCTTGTGGTTCCCCTGGGGGTGGTGGCTGGGATTAGGCATGCAGTTGGTAAGTTACAAAAGGGTTGTTTATCATTAAGATCTGCCTTGTGATCAAAGGCAACGTGAAATTAGGGCAGGGAGGGAAGAAGTAGCTTGTGTTTAACCGAGACTTTCTGAACCTGAAGGTCCTTGCTCTTCCACCACCTCTCTTTTGTTGGTGCAATTTACCTGGGGGGGGGGATCCCAAGACCCTTTGAGTTTATTCATTCATTCATTTATGTTTCCCCAAGGGGCTTTTGGGGGGGGAGTTCTTCCCTGCAACGTAGCCATGTCCTCAGTGCCTGCTCTGCTCAAGTCAGAGATGGGGGGGAGGGAGGGCAGAACCAGTCCTTGCATTCCCAGAACGCAAGGGGGGGGGCTTGTCCAGGATGGAAACTAAGCAGGGTTGGAGCTGGGATGGAGTCCCCAGGAGAGGATTTCCAAGGCTGGAGAGAGAAGTTTAAAAGAAGGACAGGAGAAGACAAAAGCTTCTTTAGCGACCCTCCTGCGATCCAAATGGTTGCAGTGGGAAATTGGGGGGGGGGGAGGGGAGGAGAGGAATAGGGCTATCTGAGGGGACGAAGAAGAGCGGCTGGCTCAGGAAGCAGAAATGCAGCGGGAATCATGGGGTCGCCTGATATTTATTCTGACAACAGCATATTGTACGCGATTGAGTTTGCAGTTGGGAACCTGATGCATAGTCATGCCTCCCCCATCCCAAGCGGCTGGAGACTTTTCCTTAGCGGAGTTTTGATCGGCTGATGGAAGCAGCTTCGAGGCAAGGGGAGTGTGTGTGTGCGTGTCCACTTGCCTCGAGGCCGCTTTTACCTGCCGATCGAAGTGGCTGGTGACTGCTCCTGGAGTTTCTGTTGCCTCAAATAAAGTTCCTCTTGGCAAGGGGACGTGAGCAGCCTCCCCCCCCTCCAAGCGGCTGGAGACTTTTCCTTAGGGGAGCTTCGATCGGCTGATACCGGTAGAAGCGGCCTCGTGGAGAGGTGGGTACACATGGGATGCTCTAGTTGGAGGAGTAAATTAAGTCACCCCCGAAAAGATGTCCTAGCCGTTTTTTCGGGGGCCCAAAAAAATTAAGACCCGGCCTTATTTTGTGAGAAACACGGTACTATTACTGTTAATCTTCTCATCACTCCTTATCACCCATCCCCTCCCACTTGTGACTGTAACTTTGTTGCTTGTATCCTCTGTTTCCTAGTATGATTTGATGTTGATTGTACCCTATGACTATCATTAAGTGTTGTACATTATGATTGATTCTTAACGAATGTTCCTTCTTTATGTATACTGAGAGTACTTACACCAAGACAAATTCCTTATGTGTCCAATCACACTTGGCCAATAAAGTATTCTATTCTATTCTATTCTATTCTATTCTATTTTATTCCTTCTCGTTCTATTTTCCCCACAATAACAACTCTGATTGTGAATGGGTTGGGCTGAGAGAAAGAGACTGGCCCATAGTCACCCATCCAGCTTTCATGCCTAAAGCAGAACCGGAACTCGGTCTCCTGGTTTCTAAATTGGTGTCTTAACCACTAGACCAAAGCTGCTCTTTTTAGGCAGGGCTTTTGTTAATTTTAGTAGCAATGTTATAGTCTCTTTTTAATTCAAGACTCGGGTGTCATTTAATTCACTTTTTTTAATTTAGCCACTTTGATACTTGATAAAATAGGAAGGCAAAGTATATGTGAATTAAAATCAGGAATCACAAAAAATGAAGAAAATCTAACCAGGTATCCGACTCCAATGCTTTACTAAACTATTTTGCTCAGCCTCATTTTAGTATTGGAAGATTTTATTCCTTCCTTGAAAACCTTCTTTTCTTTAAAGCTTAGCAATTGGGGAAAATAACCTTTTGGCAATCAATCTTAATGGTTATGGAGCAGTGGTGGGGTTCAAAATTTTTTACTACCGGTTCTGTGGGCGTGACTTATTTGGTGGGCGTGTCTTGGGATCACGTGACTGGATGGGCGTGGCTTGGTGTTCATGTGGCTGGGTGGGCCTGGCTTGGTTGTACATGATTTGGCTGCGTGGCTTGATGTTCATGTGACTGGGTGGGTGTGACCAACTCAGTGTCACTCACATCAAAGGGGTGCCTCGCCTGGCCCCTCCCCTCCCAACCATTCCTTGTCACATCCAGCCTCAACATATCTGTAGTTCTGTAAAAATGTTGTTCACCTTTTTTTGACTTTATTATCTACGTACTATAGATGTACTTTCATGGACCACTGAAAGGAGGAAGTGGTTCACATGCTTTGCCCAAGAGTGTGACAGGCAACAGGCTTTTAAGGGGCTGCCAGAAAGAGGGGGGGGGGGCGATGTATTTTCCAAAGCACCAGAAGGCAAACAATGTATTTTCCAAAGCACCAGAAGGATGGAAACTGAACAATGAGAGAAGCAACCTAAAAGTAAGTAGAAACTTACTGATAGTGAGAACAATTAACCAGTGGAATTGCTTGCCACCAGAAGTTCTGAGTGCTCCAAATTTTTAACAAAAGACTGGAAATTTTTAACAAAAGACTAGACAGTCATTTCTCTGAAATGGTATAGCGTTCCCCCCATGGCTCCTTCTAAGTGTTATTCTGTTATTCTGACATCTTTCCCAGGACCTCTATTCAAATTTTGGCATCCTCAGAGTTTTCCTGCCTGAGCAGGGGGTTGGACTAGAAGACCTCCATAGTCCCTTTCAACTCTGTTAAACGCACCTGTATTTATGCTCTGGACTATTGATATGTAAACCCTGAAAAATACCTGGCAAAAGAAAGGCAATAAAATCACTCTAGGTATAGGGACATTGCAAGTATTAATATATGATAAATAATGGAACAATTAAAAATAATAGCACAGACTTTTGTCTCCCCCCCTTCCTTATTCTTTTTTATTTATTTATTTCTCCCCCCTCCTCTTTCTTTCGTTCTTTCTTTCTTTTCTTTCTTTCTTTCTTTTCTTTCTCTCCCTTCCTCTTTCTTTCTTGCTCTTTCTCCCTTTCTTGCTCTTTCCTTCTTGCCCTTCCTCCTTCCCTCCCTCCCTCCTTGTCTCTATCTCACACGCACACACCTTTTCTGGGAAGAACTTATTGGGCGAACTCCCAATGAGCAGCGAGCGGCAGGACAATGAAGAAAGCAGCAGCCCCGGAACATCCATCCGCCCTCCTTTCGAAGCACATGGGCAGTGGAGGCGCCCCGAAAGAGAGGGAGAAAGGATACGGAAAGCCGTTCGCTTTCTCTGGTGTGCTGGGGCCAAGAGGGGCGATGGAAGTGCCCCGAAAGGGAGGCCGGGAAATCCTAGGACTGCTTCCCATAGCCGTGCTGCTGCTGCTGCTGCTGCCCCTCCCCCCCGCCCTCTGGACTGGCCTGAAAACAGTGCCCCACCTTTGCTTCCTCCTATCCGGAAAGATCCCGGGTGGTGGAGCGGAGGCACGGAAGGGCCTTGGGCAGTGGGGGGGAGGCACATAAAGTCCCCAGGCAATGGGGGAAAGCCCCGGAAAGTCCCCAGGCAGTGGGGGAAAGCCCTGGAAAGGCCCCGGGCGGTAGGGAGGAGGCCTGGAAAGGCCCTGGGTGGTGGGGCAGAGGCCCAAAAAGGCTCCGGATGGTAGGCAAGTGTCTAGCGCGACTCGCAGGCTTACCTGTGAGCAGGGCAGGCAGATCAGGGCTGCTCAGTTGGGCGCAGGCTCCACGTGGGGAAGTCAGGTTAGGCAAGCCACATGGGCCCAGCGTGCCACATAGGAAGGGAGGAGTGACTGGGCGGGGTGAGAGGCGGGCAGGTGAGCTGTGCGAGCGAGTATCAGGTGGGCGGGGCAACTGAGTGACCAGCGGAGAACCGGTTCGGGGGCGTGGCCAGCCAGAAGTTACTACTGGGTTGGTGACCCATGCCTAATCACCACTACCGGTTTTCCAAAACTGGTGTGAACTGGTTGAATACCACCTCTGTTATGGAGGGTTAGGGATGGCAATTGATAGGATGTCAATGCAAAAGACATAAAGTTAAACTCAGGGGTTTATGCAGATCCAGGAGAAGGTGGCTATGACAGTATGAACAAAGCATGGACTGTTTTTTAATGCACTGCATGTTGGGTGGGACCTTTAACCACATTATCATGCCCACCATCTTAAACTTTCTGTATGCACTCTGGCCGCATTGCACATGTGCAGTGACCACATGTCCTTTATTATATAAAAAAACCCAGGCCTTTATTTCAGAAAGATGTCCATTAAATTTAATTCAAGTATTTATTTTCTTGGTTTTCTTCTAGAATGTCTTTTGTAAAGCAAATGATAAAGAAAAACAATTATTTTTGTTTTTTGAACCGTATGAATTTCTTTCAAATTTGTTCTTTTTTCACATTTACCCTTTATTGGTTTCAGGAAAATATAATCCAGTAGAATTTTTTTCCTTCTCTTTGGAGCAAGCTTGTAATCAGACCACCTTAAACTTTAGGGCTAATTTTCATCTTTCTGCACTCTTGAAATACTTAGAGAGGTTGGAAAACACAGGCCTAGAAATTTTATTTCACTTATTTAATCTAAAAACATATAAAATAGAAATTTCAATATACAAAAGGATGGGGGGAAATCACAAAGTATTTTTTAAATGGGACATTAAAATTTTCTATTAATATGTAATATGATTGTTGAACAAAATGTTCTATTAGTATGTCATATGATTGTTGAACAAAAACTAAGCAATAAAGCTGAAGCAATTCATCCCTGTATTTGACCAATAGCTTTGGCAACCATCAATATGCTTCAACCTTCACAGTTGCCTAATGTTGAGCAGCTGCAGAGAGGCAGTGCCCAAATGCCATTCTGTGTACCTATTGTACAAGACAGATACAATGGGAGTCATATATACATCCAATCACATTGTCAAGATTGACTATCCCTGCTCTATGGCGGCAGACTTCCATGGTGGTATAACATCCATAGTGAACACACTGACTTTCGACTTACAAAGAAAATCAGGAACATTCCATTAGGTGAAAAAAAAGAATCAGGACCATACATTAGATGGCAGTTCAAAAATTTTATTGCTGAAACCTATTCACAAGAATCTAGGCAACCAATGGATAGCACTAAGTTGGCATTAGATATGAGTCAACGGAATTCAGGGAGGGTTGGATTGTTTGTGGTAACCTAACAACTCCATACTGATAACTCTTTTAACATCACTCCCAGTAGGGCAGATCAAATTTTTCAAGTTTCAATTTCTAAACATTAGGGGTGCTCAAAAGTTGTGACATATCTTGGGGATTGTAAAGATATTTTGGTCACTTTAATATATTTTAGATGTGTTTGGTAAGTAACTACATAAATATCATAATTTTGTAACATTTTGTTTCATTTGGCTCTGCCTCTTCTTCTCCTATATGTTTGCCCTTTTGGATATGTATCTCACACTCAGCTCAGCTCTGACTATGAATTCCCTTTACAAATTCTGCATTTTATTGTACTGTTTTGCTTTACTTGTTATAAACTGCTCCCAATTGGGAAAATTTGCTTAAGAATAGGGTGTCATGTTTTTCCTCTGCATTCCAAATTTTCAGTGAAGATCAAACTTCATGAAAAGATTCACCACAGAATTAATATGCAATACCAATCACTGAAACAGTCTGAAATTGAAGTGATAATAGTAACAACTTACAATGTTCATGGATGTTTCTGGATTCACATCTCTTTTTCTTCCGTCAAGCATTGCTGAATTTACCAGGCCTTGGAATAAGCTCACTACAATTATTAGCAGCCACATCTTATCTCTACCAAAAGAGAGAGAGGGGGAGGGGAGGGGTCATCTCCTCAGCACAAATATGCAAGTCTATTCCACTACAAACATTGTACAGTAATAATCAACCTTCTCTAACACCCACATTAAAACTGTGAAGCTGCAGCTCTCTTATGTTCTGTTCAGAAATATGAGTTAAAAGCAGCTTAAACTAATTTACCCTCAGCTGATACTCAGAGCTGTGGCAAAAAAATAGTGTTTGCTTAGAACAGAAAATCTAACAAAAAATCCATTATCGTTGGAGCTGTGGAATTCTAGGAATTGAAAGTTGCTGAGATTGAAAAACACTGAACTAGTATATTCCCATTACTTCTTTTGCCTCTCGCCAATCTCAATAATTGGCTTTAACAAAACTAGTTGCCCTCATTAATCTCTGACAGGGAGAAAAAAAGTAAACTAATCCTTGTGCATTGTCATCTTAGGCCAGAGACCTTTTGGCCACCAAAGACGAGTTCTGTGGAGAAAGGTTTTTCCACAGACTGTAGGGAGCATGGTTTTGAGTGTTGCCTGTATCCCACAGATGGGCCCTCCCTTGTTTGCATGGCCCAATTTCTAGCATAAAGTGGGCCGGAGACCATGGGGGTTGGAGACCCCTGATCTAGGCCATAAGGTATAGCATTAACTCAGCAGCTTTCTTTCTTGGTTTTAAATCTTGTTTTTCCTCATGGAACTCAAGGAAAATTACATAGCGCTCCCTTCTCTGATTTTTCCCTACAACAATCCTGTGAGGTAGGCTTGGCTGATTCACCTAGTTACCCAAGGAATTTCCATGGCTGAGGGTGGACTAGAATCAGCCTTGCCTGGTTCTACTAATACACCATAACTGCTACATCACAGTGCAGTACTATCATTACAAAACAATTATGTATGCGTACACACGTATCATCTCAATGACTGTTACCAGTTTCCAGTTACTGGATATTAAAAGCTGGGGGCAGGGTAGAAACATTAACATCACCACAAATCTATGTTACTTATCTAAACGTTTGTACAGTGGTACCTCTACTTACGAAATTAATTCGTTCCGGAAGCCGTTTCGTAACGCGAAAATTCCGTAAGTAGAGACGATTATTTTATGAGCCTTGAATGCTCTTGGATTCTCGGAATGGTAGATCAGCAGGGGCTTAATTTTACAATCCCCACTGGCATTGCCACAAAGGGCAAGCGTAAGGCGATCCTTCATGGGTTTGTGGCCTGGCAATTTCTTCTCCTCAACGGTGATGAACGTACGGTGAGGCATCTTTTTCCAGAAGAGGCCCGTCTCGTCACAATTAAAAACTTGCTGTGGGACATAACCTTCCTCAGCCACCAATTCCTCGAATTTTCATACAAATTCGTCGACCGATTTCTGGTCGGTGCTAGCTGCCTCGCCATGCCAAACAACAGAGTGAATTCCAGTCCTCCTCTTAAATTTCTCGAACCACCCACGTGATGCCTTAAATTCCGGGTGTGATTGTGGTTCCGAAGTTCCTTCACCTGCATCCTTCTTCACGAGGTCATTAAAGATGGCCGTTGCCTTTTCGCAAATTATCGTTTCGGTCACTGTGTCTCCAGCTATCTCTTTCTCCTTTATCCATAGGAGTAACAACCTCTCCATTTCATCGTTCACTGGCGACCTCTTCTTCGAAATAACAAAGAGGCCTTTAGAAGGAGTCGTAGCTTTTAGGGCTTCCTTATGCTTCAGAATCGTACCGATCGTGGATGGGTTACGGCCATATTCTTTCGCGAGATCAACCAAGCGCATCCCCTTTTCATACTTTTCTATTATCTCTTGCTTGGTTTCTATGGACAAGAGAACTCTCTTCTTCTCATCAATTTTCTCCATTACTTTCTTGGGGGCCATAGTGAATAAAAGTTAATACACACACTTAAAGAAGCAAAAAACAATCATGAAAACTGACGAAAAACACTTCGTGCTTTGCTGGATTTCGCTAGCGTGACACTGAGAACGCGGCGCGGTGCGTTACTCTCATCCCATACACAAAGATCCCTCCTAGCCAATGGGATGCCAGGAAGATGCTGGGAGATAACCAATGGCAGAGCAGCTTGGACGCGCCATTTTCAAACCAAGATCAAACTGCGCAAATTAGCGCAAATTTTGAAATTTTTGGCCTTTCGTATCTTGAAACATATTTCGTAACTAGAGACGATATTTTCTCGATGACGCGCTTCGTAACCTGAAACTTTCGTAACTAGAGCCTTTCATAAGTAGAGGTACCACTGTAAAACACTGGGTTTTAAAAACTGAAGTTGCCAGGAAGACAAGATCAATATCAGAACAGATAAATAGGCCTCTACATGTTGAAGATCTAGTTTAAAAAAGCAACTTGTATATAGCTTGGCTGAATTTTTAAAAGATAAATAAAGTCGGATCTAACTACATGAACACGAGACCATTAGGAAACCTCAGGGATGAATGTTAGACTGGGAAGTTAAAACCCAGCAAACAAAAAAGCAAAAGCAAAATATTTTCACATCGTGTCCCATCAATCAACAAGAGCTGAACTCAATTCTAGGGAACTGGGATCAATTATTGGTCTCCTATACTGCTTGCAGAGTTTCCAGTGCCTGGTTACTTACGTTTACTGTGCCACAGAGAATTTTGATGTGACCCAGCTTAGTCCTTGTACTTTCTTTGTAAGTCTATATAGAAATTGCAGGTTCACACCTTGAATTCTAATAATCACATACAGCACCATTTATGCACTTTGGGTGGTGGTAGTGGATGGGGAGACAAGACTGCTCAGGAAAATCTCCACATCTGTAAAAGAAAAACCTGCCCCTCTCAAAAGGAGGCAATTAAAGTATGGAGCAGTGTAGGACTCCAAAAATAGCTCAAGACACAGTGGATGTGAAAAGACTCAAGAAGAGGCTTTTAAGACAGAGGGGAAAAAGGAATACAAACAGAGCTGGAATGAAGCTCAATCACCTGTGGTGTTTTTCAGAAGATAAAAAAGAATTGAGTGATAAAACACTTGTTCATTTCTTATTCAAAGAGGATGCCTTTCAATGGTGGAGCTACCTTTCCCCCAGAAGGCCTGTTCCTTTTTTGGTGGGGCGGAGCAGCATTTCACAAGTCTCATGACAGGCTACACAATTCACCTACCTCCATAAAAGTCACTTCCCTGTTACTGCTGAAAATGGAAAATATATTAAAAAGGGGAAGCCAAAGGATTCTGATTGAGACACACTGTTCTCCTTCTGCAATAAAAATGTCTCAAGACCAGAGTTAGAAGTCGCAAACAAAACAATTCAGACCTTAAAAATATTGTCAGAATTGTAATTTTCCATCCTTTCAACTTTATGCATTCAATACTAGACTTCAATTGCTGTCTTGGGCTGTACAGATCCCACGTGCAAGAAGCTTTTTAGGTAGGGAACAGTCTGAGAGTTGGATGGAAGCACACACACCTTCAGTAAGGTTTAAGCTGAATGAACAAGATCAACCTGATTTTCCCAAGGCTTTTCTATTATTACAGGTTGAACTACAATATTATGATCTGCTATGATCTATGGAAATCAGCAAGTGAATCTGATCTGGCATGATGATCATAGGATTGCAGCTGAGTATTTTGTTCTTGGATATTGGTTTGGAAAGACGGGACATGCTGGTAAAATGCAGAATAAACATTTATGGAATGCCCAGAAGGGAGTTTTTTAAATAATGTTGGCAACTTCAATTAACAAGTAACAATTCTGAATTGACTTCCCTGAATTATAAATACAGCTGTGGATATTCATTCAATTTTGTGCTGTAAATCCTATGGTGAATCAATTCACTGACAACAAAAACAACAAAAACCACAGCGGCTTCTCATCTTTAACATACATGCTAGAATTTGAAGCCAAAGCTTGTTCTTATTCTTAGTTAACCTGGGGCCTGGGGGTGAAATCAAACAAACACACTGCTAGAGAGAAGTTCTCTGAAGATGGGCTCCACCATGAAAAATACTCCAGAAAAGCTGGTGGCAAACTACTTCCCTATGGTTGCCAAGAACTTCGTGTCACCTTCAGAAATCAAATGGACTCAAACAGGCTTTACTTACTGAAGTCTCTTTCAATATGAGCTGATCTCCTAGAGAGACTTTATGCAGATACAAAACACCTGCTGGCAAGACACTCATTTTCAGACAACAAATCCATAAACTTTTAGCCCATTGCTTATTTCTAACCCTGCTCCTGTTGTCTAACATTCCTGAAGTAGCTTTCTCTACTTTGACAGGTAAGAGGTAAGTCCATTTCCAGTTCCAAGGCTGCATTTCCTCACCATCTTTATTTGCCGGAATGCCAGTTGGCTTTTGTCAGATGCAGGGATATTCCTGTCAATAAATATTGTATAGGTGGCTGTATTTTCTTTTGCACTTTTTATTAAAAAAATTAGGATGTAGGATGTACACCCTTGTATGTTAATAAAGATTTCAGGTTGGGCAGAGAGCTCTATAGATACTAAGAGGTGCGCACAAAGAATACAGGGATACAGCTTTGGTCTTAAAAATATTTTCAGAACAGTAATTTCCCATCTTTTCAAGTTTATATATTCAATATTGGTCTTCAATTGCTGTACAGAATATCACAATGCCACTGAGCTGGGCTGGCCCAGTGGTTAATCCAGGCTACTTCTGGCTGCCAGCAGTTCCAGTCTCACCAGCTCAAGGTTGACTCAGCCTTCCATCCTTCCGGGGTCGGTAAAACTAGGACCCAGATTGTTGGGAGCAACATAAACTGCTTAGAGAAGGGCTGCAAAGCATTGTGAAGTGATGTAAATAAGTCTAAGTGCTATTGCCATTATTTTTATCTCATTGATTTAACAGAACTAGTCAAGTTTATTTGACCAGCAAACATTGGCTATAAAGGGAGAAGAATCTCTGTGCATCATTAATTTCAACTTTCTTTTTTCTGACATTCTTCTGCCTTTGGTCCTTTTCTAATCTAGAACTGACATACTTCTAACGACTCAGATCCTTTGCCACAAAGCTCGTTGCACATTAAAGTCTGTAGAGATTCTCAGTCATCCAGTTCATGGTTATCCCCAAGATGCTTTTTTCAAGATACAACTGGCTTCTCTTCTCATCCAAGAAGCTCTTCAAAACTCAGCCAGGACAGCGAGGAATGGAAGGATTGATATTCCTTGCAGACAGCTGGTCTCCTAAAGGATGCAGATCACCAGCTGCCTACAAGGAATGTGGGTCCTTCCATTCCTCACTGTCTTGGCAGAACTGAAGAAGCTGCTTGCATGAGAAGCGAAATGTCTTCAAAAGGAAAAAACAAGGAAGTCCAGCTGCCTCCTGAAAAAAGCACCTTTGGGACACACCACATTTAAGTATTTAAATAAAATAAAATAAATTAAGTTTCTTAACCTCGCCAAAGGTGGCACTTAATGGCATTTGAAGAACTACCAACCCGATAAAACACACACGTTTCCCAACCAACTTTTCCGCCTCCCATTTTCCTGAGAAGCTTCACGGGATCGCCAACATTTGCAAAGATTTGATCGGACTTTCCCTCGAGTCACGTCCTGTAGATAAATTGAGGAAAAGAACAGCAAGAAACTCACCGCGAGGCGAGGCGAAAGCAGAGAAGGAGAAACCTCTCCAGGAATCCGCCCGTGCATCGCAGAGCAGCCAAACCACGCCTCTCAGGCTATGCGTGTTGCCCAATCAGCGTTCCTGTGGAAAAAGTACGCCCCACCCCTCACACCCATAAGCGAGATCGGAGCGGAGCTGGAAGGGAAGTGAAACTGTGAGGATCGCTTCCTTGTCTTCTTTTCGCGCCTCGCCTCTTTTCTTGCCCTTTTTACGCTTCGCTGCTGCTTTAGTGCGCAGGGAGGCTGGTGCTAAAGCGCTTCTCGGAAGCGACGGGACGTTTCCCTCTGACGAGGCTTCTGCGAAGAGACAGAAAGAGGCCAGCCGCCTCCTCCGGTCTGCAGCTGGGTCTTCAGCAACCAAGAGAGCGGCTGGCTCTCTCCGGGTTGGCGCAAGAGGCTGCCATTCGCCCCGTGGCCCTGCCTCAACATACGGGCAGATCCTTCCGTTCAAAGTTGCAACTTGACAGTGAAAGAAATGACTTGTGACCATTTCTGCACTTGCGACCTTGGTAGGCTCCCACGATCATGGGATCAAAAATAGGGAACTTTAATGACCATTGTAAGAAGTAATCACATGCAACACGTGATAGAGAATGAAATATTTTGAGGAATATTAACGAGGCTGATTATTATATTTCCCCAAAGAAGAAAAATCTTAATAAAGGCAGAAAGCAGCTCCTACAACCTCCAGCAGACGTCTGAAGTCTTTAGAGATGAATATTTTGTGCCCATTAAGTAACGTGCCTCAGGCTATTCCCAAACACCTTCAACTCCATGGGATTAAGATGAGATTAAGAATTTACATCCCACATTCAAATTCTAAGAAAAGTACATAATGTTTAAGATATGATAGGATTGATCCACCATCTTTAGAATAGCAAAGGACGCAAGGCTTACTACATTGCACAACCTCCTAGGAGTATTTCAGACATTGCACAACCCTGCAGCATCTCACAACACTATAAAAACCCATGTGCTTCTCAAACCAATTTGTCAGCTGTCCCAGAACTACATGATGTTGTTGGGTCTGCTCATCAATAAGCAGAGTCCTTTCCAATGAACCTCCATTTTATTCCAGCGCCTTTCTCCTGGCTTGGAACTGGAGCGGATTTTTCTTCTAACACGTGTTACTAACTTACTAATTGCAGTGATTCACTGAACAGCTATAGCAAGAAAGATCGTAAAATGGGGGAAAACTCACTTAACAGATGTCTCGCTAACAACAGAAATTTTCTCACTTGTGGTCGTTCCTATATTTCTGAGCTAAGTTATTAATTATATTTGCAATTATATTAATTGCAAAAGCCCAGTTCTTGTCATGCCTTGAAGACAAGTCTTTATATAGTGTTACAATTTTTTTAAGTGTATCCCAGTCAGTGGGCTCCAAAACATGAGCGCCAACACAAGCGTTCTTAGACAACACACACACACACACAAGCATTAGCAGGGTAGTAAGCACTGTTCTACTCCACTCTTTCCTACTGCTACACCTCCTCACCAGTAAATACCACCTGTAGATGGTCCTGCCACCTGCTCATTTGCCGCCACCTGCCCACTTGCCCCGCCCTATGTATCTTGCCTTTGCCACACAGCCCAGCTAATCTCCACACCTCGCCTGCTCTGCTTATCAAATGTAAGCATGCTGCTCGCTTGCCCTTCATCTGGGGTTGGAGCCCGGGGATGTGCCATTCCCCGGCTCCGGCCTTGCCCAGGAGCCTCCACCTGCTTGACGTTCGCCTAGTCCAGGTCAGGGAAAGCGCCGTTCCCCCACTTCGGCCTTTCCCCAGAGCTTCCGCCTGCGTGCCACCACCCAACTCTGGCCTCAAACTATGCCCCCGCCCCCCTACTGAAGCAATTTATTGGGACCAGGAAAGGCAGGAAATCTACTCTGTAACACCTTCCAGGATCGTTTGTGTTTAGAGAAACAAGGTGCTTGCTTTCCAAGTGTTTCTTTCTCTTTTTAAGCAAATGAGTGCATGTTTTGGAACAAGCTATCAATGTAAATTTCACAGACACAAAATTTAAACCATTACTAATTATCTTTACTGATTCCATATCCAAACTATGCAAACTTACCAACATTTAAGTGCACTTTGAAAGGAATTTGTTCCAACAAAATAAGCAAAATAAAATCACACACGGATACCCATTATTAAATAGCTTTCACAACCTTGGTATCATTGATATTACGAAGGTTCAATAAATTGTCATTCCCTCCTTCCCATTTCAAAAATTATCTCAATAGTGCAAGAGCAGCAGCAGTGCCAGGGGTTTGGTTTCATTCCCTATCTTTGTTCTGCCTTTCCATTAAAACTGCATGAATTAAAAAAAAAACCTATATGACAAATGCAAAGTTTCCATTTCTTAAGGTATTGCAGGAAGGCTTGTGTTGGAATACTACTATACGTAGGTAAAAAGCAAGACTTCCTTTGCACAACTGCATTGGTGTTTTGGGATTACAACTTCAAGTAATCAATGGGCATATTGAACTTTCCGCATCATCTGAATCATATCTCTGAACATGCGCTGGGGGGCGTCAAGGCCCCAGATGAAATCCAGATGTTCCCAAACTGGGACCTCCTTGTGGTATATCAAATTTGGGATCATAGTCATTAACATGGCAACGTCCTTTTGGTCTGCCAAGCTGTCATGGCCACCCGTCCATATAGCTGTTGGAACAAGCATTCCTTTTATTTTGTAGGGAGGTGGTGTTGGCTAAGAAAGAAGGAAGAATAACAGTTAAAAAAATCCAAAGAGATTTTCATCCTGATGTCACCACTGAACAAACTGGCTGAGGTTGTAGTTTGGCAACAACTGGAAAGCCAAGGATCTCCAGATCTTTTCAACAAGTCACCTGGAGAAACTACCGTATTTTTACATGTATACGACACTACTTATTATTTAAAATATTTATTTGAAAATGGAGGGGCGTCTTATACACAGGGAGCTAAGAGGAGAAGGTGTGGCCCATACCTACCCTCCAGCTCTGCTGCATATACCAGACGAACCTCTACCTTATATGCAGCTCTATCATTCCTCTCTATTGTAGTTGTTTCCTGTATCACATTGCCACGCTATGTTTCATCTCTATTGTTCCTGTGATGTATTTCCTGTTCTTGTTGTATTAGATGGCTTCTGCACAGTAATGGCCTGTAATGTGCTTACTTAGTCTACATCAGTAGTTCCCAAACTTTTTCAGTCCACCGCCCCCTTGGTTCTACATACTCATTTTCAGTGCCCCCCACCCAGGAGTGGGATTCAAATTTCTTAACAACTGGTTCTGTGGGCATGGCCTAAGTTGTGGGTGTGGCTTCATGGTCATGTGACTGGCTGGGCATGGCTTCCTCGTTGGGTGTGACTTGGTGGTCATGTGACTGGATGGGCATGGTTTGGTGGTCATGTGACTGGCAAACCAAATATAAGTGGTCCTCGCTTAATGGCTGGTTGCTTAGTAAGTGTTCTAATTTATGATTGACCTCCCCAGAGCTACTTGACCTGTTTTTGGAGCTTTGACAGCCATTGCGCTCGTACACACACACACACACACACACACTCCCTTCTAACCCTGCTGGAGCAGGTGATTGGACTAGATATCTCATTCACTTTCTCCTCCCTCCCTCCCTTTCTTTCTTTCTTTCTCTTTCTTTCTGTCCCTTCCTTCCATCCCCCCCTCTTTCTTTGTCTATCCTTTTTCTTCCTTTCTTTCCCTTTTATCTTTCTTTTATTTCTTGTCTCTTACTTCTCTCTCTCTTTCCCTCTCTCTTTCTCTCTCTCTCTCCTTCGCTCCCTCCATATCTCATTCACTTTCTCCTTCCTCCCTCTTTCTTTCTTTCTTTCTTTCTTTCTTTCTTTCTTTCTTTCTTTCTTTCTTTCTTCCTTCCTTTCTTTCTCTTCCTTCCTTCCTTCCTCTCTCTCTCTTTCTGTCCCTTCCTTCCACCCCCCCTCTTTCTTTGTCTATCCTTTTTCTTCCTTTCTCTCTCCCTTTTTCTTTTCTTTCTTGTCTCATCTTTCTCTTTTTCCCTCTCTTTCTTTCTCTCTCTCCTTCCCTCCCTCCATATCCCATTCACTTCCTTCTCCCTCCTTCTTTTTCTTTCTTTTTCTTTCTTTCTCTCTCATACCCTCTCTCTTTCTCTCTCTTTTTTCTCTCTTTCTCTCTCTCCCACTCTTTTTCTTTCTCACCCTTCCTTCCACTCCCTCTTTCTTTGTCTATCCCTTTTCTTCCTTTCTCTTCCTTTCTCTCTCCCTTTTTCTTTTTTACTTTCTTGTCTGTTCCTTCTCTTTCTCTCTCTTCCCCCCTTTCTTTTTTCTCTCTCTTTCCCTCTCTCTCTCTCTTTCTTTTTTCCTCTCTCTTTTTCTCTCTTTCCCTTTCTCTTTTTTCTCTCTCTCCTTCCCTCTCTCTCTCTTTTTCTCTCTCTTTCTCCCGTTCCCTCTCTCTGTCCCTTCCTTAACCTTTCTACCTATTTTCTGCCCAGGCAGGCATGGCCTAATCTGTCAAAGGCCTGAGCTAATCCTGCATCACCCCGTTTCCCCTTTCAGAGGTCCCAACCCTTAATCTCCCCATTTCCTCCCCTACGACCATCTCTTTCGTCATTACCGGTTGTCCAAACTACTGGGAATGGTAATGAACCGATAGAATCCCACCCCTAAATTACGTCCTGCGAGGGACCCACCTCAAGCTTCCCTCCTTGCCTCTTAGCGCCTCCCTGCCAGCCCCCTTGCCTCTTAGCGCCCCCCTAAGGCATCTCACCACCCCCAAGGGGCGGTACCACCCACTTTGGGAATCACTGCTCTACATGAAGCATGGGAGCCTCTTATAGATGGAAAAATAAGGGTATTTTAAAAATGCCTCCCATTTTTCCAGGACAAATTCTATGTAACATACAAAAATATGGCTACACTGATCCTTCTATATTTGTTTACTATTTTCCCAATAACTAATGTTTTGGGGACTGATTTCCAAGTTATGTAAACCATGAAAACAGGAAAAATACAAAAACAATAAACCTCATATAAGTGTGTTGGAAGTTTCAATTCCCCCCTGCTCTCCTAAGAAAACAACCCCCACCTTTGTCAAGTAGGGCTATTAGAATAGCTGGGGCCAGCTTACTTCTCACAACAAAAGGAAGGAGAAAATTACAAACATGAGATACAGAGAAAAACCTCACAAATTAGTTCAGATCCTTTCCCATAGAAATCAAATAGATAGCAAGCTATAAAAACTTGTGAAAAGCAAACCAAAAGGCATAATAATAATAGTAATGATAATAATAAATATTTATTTATATACCACTCCTCTCCCGAAGGACTCAGAACAGTGCACAGCCATACAATTAAAACAATAAATATGTGAAAAGTTAAAACTAAATTAAACTAAGGCCCTGGCTGTAATCAATTAAAACCCCTCCCTAAAACCCTAAAATTTAATATAAAAAGTAAAACACCCAAATCTAAAATCAGCCCAAGCCGGCCTGGTCAAAGAGCCAGGTTTTCAAGGCACACCTGAAGGTACCCAGGTCCGTGGCTATACATAACTCCGGAGGCAACCCATTCCAGAGGGCAGATGCCCTCACAGAGAAGGCCCTATTCCTTGGGGTCACCAGCCGGCACATAGATGCCGACGGGACCCACAGGAGACCCTCCCTGTGGGAGCGCACCGGACGGTGAGAGGAAAATGGCAGAATGCGGTCTTGTAAATATCCTGGTCTGATGCCATGGAGCGCTTTAAAAGTTAACACTAAAATCTTAAAGCGCACCCGAGAGGCCACTGGCAACCAATGCAGCTCGCGCAGGAGGGGCGTCACATGAGAGAACCTTGACGCCCCCATAACCACCCGCGCGGCCGCATTCTTTACCAGTTGAAGCCTCTGGATGCTCCCATTCGGGAGCCCCATGTAGAGGGCGTTACAGTAGTCTAGTCGGGAGGTGACCAAGGCATGAGTGACCGTGAGTAAGGCATCCCGATCCAGAAAGAGCTGCATCTGGCGGATCAGGCAAATCTGATGAAACGACCCCCTGGAGACGGCCGTAATGTGGTCTTCCAAAGACAGCCGTACATCCAGGAGGACACCCAGATTGTGAGCCCTCTCTGAAGGGGGCAAAATCTCACCCCTAATAGCCAGCAATGGAACTTCCTGGCTATATCGGGACACCGGAAACCACAGCCACTCAGTCTTGGAAGGGTTGAGTCGGAGCCTGTTCCCGCCCATCCAGTTCCGCACGGCTTCCAGACAACGGGACATGACCCTCATGGCATCGTTGGGGTGGCTTGGGGTGGAGATGTACAGCTGAGTATCATCAGCGTACAGATGACACCTCACCCCAAACCCACGGATGATCTCCCCCAGCGGCTTCACATAAATGTTGAACAGGAGAGACCGACCCCTGAGGCACCTCACAATCGAGGGGCCTAGAGGTGGATCTCTCCCCCCCCCGCCAACACAAATTGCAGACGGTCGGAGAGGAAGGAGGCGAACCACCGCAACACGGTGCCCCCAACCCCCCCAACCACTGCAATAGGATACTATGGTCAATAGTATCAAAAGCTGCTGATAGGTCTAATAGGACCAGGACAGAGGAATAACCCCTGTCACGGGCCCTCCAGAGATCATCAACCAACGCGACCAATGCCATTTCAGTACTATGTCCGGGCCTGAAGCCCGATTGGAAGGGATCCAGGTACATATCTTCATCCAGGTACTGGGGAAGCTGACCTGCCACCACACTCTCAACAATCTTCGCCACAAAGGGAAGGTTGGAGACAGGACGATAGTTGTTCAAAAGAGTTGGGTCCAGGGAGGGCTTCTTAAGGAGGGGTCGCACCACTGCCGTTTTCAAGGGTTAGGGTTAACAATTCCCTGGAGCCAACTCTGCGTCACCTCTCTGGTGGTAGAGACCAGCCAGGAGGGGCAAGTGTCCAATAAACATGTGGTGGCATTCAGCCGCCCCAGCAACCTGTCTATACCCTCGGCGGTCACAGGGTCGAACTCGTCCCAGATAACCACAGTCAAGACTCGCCGCGGTCACCTCCCCCGGGACCTCCCAACTAGAGTCCAACCCGGCCCGAATCTGAGTGATTTTATCGTGCAGAAATCATGAAAACTCCTCCGCCCTTCCCTGCAAGAGATCCTTCCGCGCTCCTGGCCCAAGCAGGGAGCGGGTCACTCTAAACAGGGCGGCGGGTCGATTTTCCGCCGATGCAATAAGGGCGGAGAAGTGAGAACGCTTCGCCACCTCTATATAATATAGGACCTAACCTGTGTTCAGTCGGACTCGGCACGACTGGCCCTCCAGATGCCCTCCAGACATCTTTTCCGGCATTTCATCTCCCTCAGCTCCTCCGTAAACCACGGAGCTGAGTGAGATCTCTGCCGGGTCAGAGGTCGCAAAGGCACAACTCGGTCCAGAGCCTCGGCAGCCAGCCTATCCCAGGCGGCTACCAAGTCTGTGGCCGAGTTATGAGCCAGAGTTTCAGGTAATGGCCCAAGCTCTGTCTGGAACCGTTCAGGATCCATCAGGCGCCTGGGGCAGAACCATCTCCTTGGCTCTGCCTCCCTGTGGTGCGGATTGGCGGTATAGAAGTCTAAGGAGGGAATGATCAGACCATGACAAAGGTTTGACAGCTATATCCCCATATCGATCATTCAACCTCTGTCCAGAGACGAAAATCAGGTCCAGCGTGTGTCCTCCTGTGTGAGTGGGTCCAGAAACTAATTGGGTCAGGTCCAAGGCCGTCATGGAGGCCAAGAACTCTCGGGCCACCCCAGAGGATTCACCAAGTGAAGGCAGGTTGAAGTCACCCACAGTCTGGGTGTCTCCACCGCCAGCTCGGCTATTACCCCGAGGAGCCCGGGCAGGGCCGATGATACGTAGCAGGGAGCCAGGTACATTATCAAGAGACCCATCTGCCCACCCTGACCCTACTTCACAAAGAGGGACTCACAGCGAGCCATCTGAGGTACAGTGGCCTCCCTAGGACAGAGATCTTCCCTAATAATTACCACCATACCACCACCCCTACCCTGAGCCCTCGGCCGATGAAATGCCCGGAAACTTGGTGGGCACATCATTACCAGGGGGAGACCCCCCTCTGGGCCCAACAGGAAACTCAGGAATAAACAGCTACTATAAAACAATTACTCTTATCAAGATCCCAGGAAGAAATCCCAATATCAAGAGACAGGAATTCATCACACACAGACAAATCAAAGACTTCAAGAGTTCACACTTACAAAATCAAAGGATCTGAAGTATATAAAAGAGAGGGTTTCCTACTCACTTATAGAGATTAATCCTAGGAACGCTGTGAGATTTCTTACCTGCCTTCCTATTAATAAACTGATTCTGACTTTCAACGCAGCTGACCAAGATCATTTTGCATTTCTCCCAGCCGGGAAATTTGAATCCACAAAGAGAAGAACTTTGCCTAACACAAAAGGGCAAGGCTTCTTTTCCCTTTCATCAAGTGCAATTAAAAAACACAACAAAAATAATTCAATTTCTTAATATAAAGTACCCTAGAATAAAAAGAATTCTAAGCAGAGAATGCCTGGGCTAAGAGAAAGTTTTAGTTTAGATGCCAGGCATAGCTTTTGCCAAATGCTTGCCAGGGATGAGTGTCGTTCTCTTTGGTTGCCTAAAACTGTAAGCAATCCTCTTTGTGCAAAATTCCCAGAGTTCTCTTTAACAAGATTTATTCAGATAAAATGGAAGAAGTTACAAGAATTTCAGCAACTGAACGGTTTCTAACATTACCCAGCAAAATGAGGATGGCCCTACTCTTTTCATGTAGATAATGGATCAGCTTCCACTCTCCCTCTCTATATTGTATATATGACAGTTTTCTAAATCTTCATCAGTTTGAGAATCAACCATTACAATCTGTGACACCCATTTTAGCCACTTCATTTGAAACAGGTTTCCACAGATGATTAAGTCCCTAAGCAGATACAAATGGGGATTTTTTTCCCCTGTAAGCACAATTATAAATGGGGGAGGAGGGGGACACCTCATCACTGCCTTAGGATAAAGCATTCACAAGAAAATTTATGTATTTGCAAAAAAGAAGGAGGAGAGGGAGGAGGAGGAGGAGAAGCAGAAGCAGAAGAAGAAGAAGTAACATTACACGAGTCCTTAATTTATAACAGTTCAGATAGTGACCAAAGTTTCAATGTCACTGAAAAAAGTGGCTATGACCATTTTTCACATTTACAACCACTACAGTAGCATCCTGATGGTCATGTGATCAAAATCGAGACACTTTGCAACTGACTCATATTTATGACATTTGCAGTGTCCTGGGGTCACATGCTCACCTTTTCCAACTTTCTGACAAGCAAAGTCAATGGGGAAGTCAGATTTACTTAACAACCATATTACTAATTTAACAACTACGGTGGCAAGAAATGTCATAAAATGGGGCAAAATTCACTTAACACCTGTCTCGTTTAACATCAGAAGTTCTGGGCTCAATCATGGTCATAAGTTGAGGACTACCTGTATACTGGTTATCTGATAATACTGCGTTCTAATCTGTCTGGAAATTCTTACCCGTTTATAATGAGCCATATTTTCCTTTCTGCTTCCCCAGTCAAATGCTCTCATTTCCCCAGACTATTTAACCTGAAAATAAAGTTACTTCTAAAGGTGTGGATAGCTTCAAGAATATTCATTCATTCGTTCGTTCGTTCACTCACCCATTCACTCATTCATTCATTCTATTTACTGCCTTTCTGCTCTGAGACATTTATGATATGTAGGAAGAGAAAATAAACAATCAGGTGTAGCAGTTTTCCTGTAAAACTTGTTTACCTGCCCATTCCTTGAAAAATACACAGCTGTGTATATTTTCCAAAGTCTTCCCATCCTGGCAGGCATCCAGGATTTAGTGCACTGAGTAATCTTAATATCCACCTCCTGCTGAGGGAATTTCCTTAGAAGTAAGACCTCCAAAGTTCAATTGGTCTTACTCCTAAAAAAGCACCTGCAAAATTGCCACACAGATAAAAGCTAATTTTTGAACCATGACCTATAAATGCAAGCCAATAACCTAAACATCACTGTGGCAAGTATTAATCAATCAGCCTGGGGATTTAAACTCTACCTGACTCAAATGAAGCATATTCTGGGCAGATGTTCCAACTGGGCAGTGTTTTTTTTTTATTTACAATTATATGCTGCCCTTCTCTGGAGACTCAGGGCTGCTTACAGACTTTAGAGCACCATGCTAAGTGCTCGGCAATAGCCTCCATTCCATTGTATATGCCTGCTTATTACTAGGGCTTTTTGGCCCCCCCAAGCGGCATTTTTTTACAAAGTCAGCTTATTGCCCCCAACAATCTTGTGTCCTCAATTTACCTACCCTGAGAGGATGGAAGGCTGAATCAACCTTGAGCCTGGTGGGATTCAAACCTGCACTAATTGCAGGCAATTGGGCTAAGTGCTAGATGATTAACGGCTTGCATCTATTCGGCTCTAAAAACAACAGTGAAATGGTTTGTTAAATCTATAACCAAGTATATAAATTACTTCTTTTTAACATTTCATCTAAAGCACGAGTGGGATTCTACCTGGTTAGACTGGTTGTTACTATTCTGTGCAGTTCGGAGAACCAGTAAATTGTTCCACTGGCTGGCCCCTCCCCTTCCCACCCACTCACTCCTTATCTGGCATGCATGCCATCCAACTTGCCTGCCTTGTGCCTTCACCTAATTTTTAGTAAGTTGCTATTTTTCATTTCCCCTCCGACTATCAGTTGTTCCGACTATCAGCTGATATATTTAGATTAGCTAGAAAGCAGGAAATAGTTGGATTTTTTAGTTTTCCAGGTAATCTAAAAGCAGAGCTGAACCTTCCTTAGGACTGAAGCTTCTATTTTTCAGTGCAGATTCGAGCAATAGATTGCCGGATGGTAGATCTCTGAGTGAATCTATGATTCTGGGAGCAACTGAATCTGCCTGCCTGCTTTGCTTGATTTTGGGTAAAATATGCTCTTTTTAAATAAAAAAATTCAATATTTACATACATGCTGTGTTATGAGTTAATTTTGTGAGTTTGCTTACTAGCAAATTTTGTGTGTTTGCTTGCAAGCAAATTTTATGTGACAGGCTCAGTCAATAGATTGCAGAAAGGTAAATTTCTGAGTGAATCTGTTATTCTGCTAGCAACTCTGCTTACCTGCTTTGCCTGATTTTGGGTAAAAGTTGCTATTTTTTATAAAAAATTCAATATTTACATAAACGTTTACAATATTTACATACAAGCTACGCCCAGCCATTCACGTGACCACCAAGCCATGCCCAGTTAGCAAGCCATGCCCACCCCATCATGTGACTACTAAGCCACACCCACAAATTAGGCCATGCTCACAGAACCGTTTGTTAAAAAATTTGAATCCCAGCCCTGATCTAAAGGGAGAAAATGCATCAGTACTTAATATTTGGCCATCCTGGCCAAATGCAATTTACCCTGCCTAATCTCAAAAAAGTTAAGAAAGGCTGATCTGTCTAGTTTTTGGATGAACTACTAGACTAATTTAGGCAACTGAAAAAAGTTCAACTTTACTTGAAGGAATCTTTTGCATTTGAGAGACCCTATCTTGCCATTCTTAAGCTGACTATGATTCTCAGTCTTTCACTACCAAATAGCTGAGATATAAGCTTAGAGAAGAGTATTTGCCTGTCTGATAACATACACATCTTTATTTTTTTAAAAAATTACAGATTAAATCATTTCATTTTAAAACAGTTTACGCATTTAGGCTCTTTATTTCACGCTCTTACCATGTTTAGGTTTTTCTCATTAAATCCACACAGGAGAAAGAAAAAGTTGCCATAAAGATCATTAAGTAAAACACGGTCACACATGTGTGTAGCAAGCCATTTTGTAAGTGCATTCTGAAGTAAAAACTGCTTGGTTCCAAATATTTCCTGCCAAAATAAGAATAGTATAACATAGGTCACTTTGCTGGAAAATAAGGATGCTTCTCAATATGATTAACATAGAATCCTAGGGATGGGCAATAAGTAATGGGTGGAAGATCATTAAAGAGATCCTAGAACTAAAGAGAAATTTCCTGAAAGTGAAAATAATTAACCAGTGGAACAGCTTGCCTTCCAAAGTTTTGGATGCTCCATCACTGAAGGTGTTCAAGAAGAAGACTATGCAGCCATTTATTCAGGGTGGTGTAGGATTTCCTGCCATGGGCTGGGGGTTGGACTAGTAACCTCTAAGGCAGAGGTGTCAAACTTCTGGCATCACATTGTCCTCATGTGATGTAAGTACCGTGACTTTCCCCCCTTTGCTAAAATGGGGCTGGGCATGGCCAGTGCCTGACGCATTCAGCCCACGGAATGCAAGTTTGACACCCCTGCTCTAAGGTCTCTTTCAACCCTATTATTCTATATTCTATGTTATTTTCAAATTTACAAACCAATGAGACTAAATTAGGAAAATAAATGTGTTTCAAAACTGTATGATTCAGTGGACCAAAAAAACCCCCCATCCTTGGTCCCAAAGCTACAGAACTGAGAAAATACTGTATGTAAAGGAATGGATTGATGTAGTAACAACAGAGATCCTGTAGATGGTGAAGGCAGCACACTGCTGTGTCTAATACCTATATGGGCCTCTTTGCATGATCTCACTCCCTGTTCCGGGCTACAGTACGTGGTACAATGATCTCACCTTTCTAACATCACCACTATTCCTAAGGATTGGTGGTGGTGGGGGCGGTGTTTCACCAATCCTAATGCTGTATCTATTCACCAATCCAAATGCTGTATCTATGTTACTCTTCCTTGCTTGTAAAATGGTATAAAAGCTACATGGGTAGTCAGACATCTTTGCACACTGAAATGACTGGTTATTGAACTCCAACAAGTGGCGCCTGACCAGAGACAGACAGCCCTCTGGAGTAAGCAACAGCTAACATATTTACCACCATCTGGAATAGACCCCTAAGGTGCACCTCGTCCCACGGGACTTCAGTGGTAAGTATGGGTTGCAATCTATCTCAGCAACAGCATAAACATGCACAGGAACTTAGATTCCTGTTACACAAATCAGGTGCTACAGTATCTGAGGCGGACATAAGGAAGTCGATTGAGGAGATCGGGATACTTTGCCCCTGGTATCCTGAGTGTGGGACGCTCAGGTTAAAGGATTGGTTACAGATAAGAGTATATTCTACATCTTGAACCCAGGGCCCTAGTTCAAATATTACATCGATGGAATCAATGTCGTCAAGCAGTGGAAAAATTTGGCTCTGATGTCTCAACAGGGCAATGATTGACTACAAGCCCCCCTCCTGATTATGATCAGGTAAAAATTGTCACCCCAAAATCCTTTCCAATTGGACCTTCAGCTCCTTCTGAAGATTTATTTATTTATTTTTATTTATTAATCAATTTTATGTACCGTCCCCCTCTCCCAACGGGACTTGGGGCAATGTACAGCCGAATAAAAACACAGATATAAATACAATAATTAAAATAGAATGAAAAAAATTAAATAAATGGCTGGATAATAAAACAATCAAAGGGATTGAAAACTAAAAACCATTCAAAATCAATTAAAAACCCTACAAGTAACTCTAGGCCAGACCGGCTTGATGGAATAGGTGGGTCTTCAGTGCACGCCAGAAGGTTAATAGGTCAGGGATAGTCCTCATCTCCGGGGGTAGTTCGTTCCAGAGGGAGGGTGCTCCCACAGAGAAGGCCCGCACCCTTGGGGCCGCCAGCTGGCATCGTCCAGCCGACGGCACCCCGAGGAGGCCCGCGCTATGGGAGTGCACTGGCCAATGGGAGGCCGATGGTGGCAGTAGGTGGTCCCGTAAGTACCCAGGTCCCAAGCCATGGAGCGCTTTAAAGATGACCACTAACACCTTGAAGATGTTAAAACTTTTGCTTCCCCACAGCCCCACAGCCATACCCATAAGGAAAACATTGGAGGAACAATTAGATAAAGGGGGAGGGGGGGATATAGTATATGTTGTCTGTGTGTCCAGTGCATGCCACGACAGAGCAGATCAAAATGGAGCTCAAATAGTGGAATATCGCCCTGTGTCATATGCAATTTTAACAGAACTTAGAAAAGGAATTAGAGATATGGTTTGGGAAGTACTTATGTGCAGGGAATGTTGGAAGCTACTATGAGAAATCATATCTTAGTACCTGAAGATTGGAAAACTACCTTTTGCATGTTGCTTACTCCAGCGCACTATGTAGTTTGGGACAGTGAATTTAGACACCAATGTGCTATGCGTGCCCAGCATTCAGGTGGTGCTTTCATTCCTGATCAATTGTATGGATCTGGTAATTTTGCTCCAGTTGATGCTCAAATTGTTTTACCAGCTGCCACTTTACAAATTTCTTCTGAATGTGCCTATTGAGCATTCTCAAAGGTGCCTGTTTCTGGCAAACCTCATCAAGCCTTCTCTAATATCAGGCAGAAAGCTACTGAGCCATATCGTGATTTTATTAACAGATTACAGATGCTTTACAGTGGCAGATAGATAACTCCGAGGCTCAGCATGAGTTATTAATGAAGCTAGCAAAGGAAAATGCCACTTCTGAATGTTGCAGGGCAATTATTGGTCTGGGAACAAACCCTGATTTGGCAGAAATGATTAAAGCATGTCAAGATGTAGGAACAGCTTCTTATCAAACTAATTTATTGGCGGCTGCTTTATCACAAGGCAGCAAGCTTCAAGGAAATTGTTACAACTGTGGTAAACCTGGTCATTTTAGAAGGGAATGTTGAGATTCAGGAGGAGGTATGTCTACAGCATCTCGCTCCCCTTTCCATCAGAGGTTGAAGCCAAAAACAAAATGCCCAAAATGTCACAAGGGTTATCATTGGGGAAATTAATGTTGGTCGGGAAACGGCCGACTGGACCAGTCTCTGGCCCCAGTCCAAACAGAGACCATAAACCAACAATAGAAAATACTCCTGCCACTACAAGAGGTAGTGCTGGTATTGATTTGATACTGCAGGAGGAAGTGAATTTTAAATTTCCTGGGATGTTCAAGTAGTTCCATCTCAATTATCAGGCCCCCTACCACAAAATTATGTAGGGCTTGTCCTTCCCCGGTCAAGCATGGGGGGAAAAAGGTATTTTTGTTATTCCGGGTATGATAGATTCGATTATACTGGAATTATTTATATTCAATTGTGAACTAATTTTCCCCAAATTTTGCCCATTTACTCTAACCCTGCTCAACTCCTGCATTTGCCTTATTTTGTCCCAGCAGCAGGAGCACCAAAAGAGAGTGGGGAAGGAGCTTTCGGTTCTACTAACCCGGCTACTTCCATCATAGCTGCCATCACTATCCCGATCACATTTCAATGGCCCCGTCAGATCATAATGTTGCAGGGTAAGCCCTTTGAGGGAATTTTGGACACTGGAGTGGATGTTTCAGTGATTTCTGCCAGGCAGTGGCCTGACACCTGACCAATGAACCTTGTGTGGGGTGTGGGAGGTCATCAACGTGCACACCAGAGTGCACAGTTTCTTTCAGCCCATTTGCCTAATTCAGATTTGGTTATTCAGGTCCATCCTTTTATATTAGATATCCATGTCAGCCTTTCAGGATGTGACCTGCTTAGTAAATTGGGTGCCACCCTCACTTTGGAAGACTGAGGCTACGGCCTTTCCACTTAATTGGTTGATTAAAGAACCGGTATAGATGGATCAATGGCCCATGTCACATGAAAAATCGACAGCTCTCCATCAGCTAGTAAATGATCAGCTGCTTGCTGGTCATGTTGTACCTTCTATGAGTCCATGGAACACCCCTGTTTTTGTCATAAAAAAGAAAAGTGGCAGGTGGTGTTTCCTTCATGATTTATGTGCCATAAATTTGTGTATTCAACCTATGGACCCTTTGCAGTGTAGAACACCTAACCCTAATTTGATTCCTCAAGATCATGAAGTAATGGTAATTGATTTAAAGGATTGCTTTTCTCTATTCCTTTATGCCCCTCTGATCAAGAAAAGTTTGCATTTACTGTGCCTGCAATGAATCATTCAGAACCTAATAAACATTATCATTGGACAGTTTTGCCACAAGGAATACTGAATAGTCCCACATCATATCAGCTTTATGTCGCTGCAGCATTAGCTCCTTTTTGCAAATGTCATCCATTGGTTTTGGTATATCATTATATGGATGATATTGTAATTGGAGCTCCAAAAATATAGCCAAATTAGCTTTCTGAACTAAAAAATGATTTAAATGTCTATGGATTGCAGATTGCTCCAGAAAAAAATACAGCTGCAGTCTCTTTATCTTTATTCAGGGCATAAAATGTTATTATCTTATTCTGCTCCAGCTTTTCCTCGTTTAAATTTACCTAAAGTTATTTCTTTGGTCAATTTGCAGTAATTGTTAGGCACCCTCAATTGGGTTTGTCCATATTTTTCTTTACCTACACATTTACTTAGTCCATTATTTGATTTATTGACTAAAGGAAAACAACCTGCAGATCTTATTATAGTTCCACCTGCTGCTCTTACAACAGTAAGCAGATTAATGATATTTTAAGCACTCAGTTTGTAGATCGTATTCCTCATAGAGATTGTCAATTAACTCTTTTAATATTCCCAACTAGTAAGCTGCCTATAGGAGTTTTAGCTGTATTAGAAGGAAAAAAGGGGTATTGTATTGAATGGTTTTATTTACCTCATACCCCATCCCAAAATGTCTTACTGTTTAGCCAAGCTGTTGCTGACATAATAATTTTAGGACAAACTCGAGCTTGTCGGAAAAATGGGACAGATTAATGAATATTATTTTTCCTCTCCCGAAATCTGATTTTGAATTTTATTTTCAGAATAACTTCTCTCTTCAATGTGCTTTAACTGAATATGTAGGCTGTATTGCATATCCTTTGCTTAAAGATCCTCGGCTTGCTTGCTTAATGACCTCTTCCTTTCCTATTCATCCACTCCTTCTCCATTGTCTCAAGCTCCTACTGTTTTTTCAGATGGGGGGGGTGAATGAAAGGAGCGATTGCTTACAAAGATGATAATATCTGGAAAGTTTCCTACACTGCAGTGCAATCCTCACCTCAACGTTCAGAATTATCTGCTGCTATTTTAGCTTTCCAAACCTTTTCTCAACAGCCTTTCAATTTAATCTCTGACGCTCATTATGTGTGTCAACTTATATTTAATCTTCCAGGTGCTTATATCATGCCCAAAATTGATCCCAATCTCATGGCCTTGTTTTTAACTTTGCAGCAGCTGCTACAAGATTGAAGGCAGTTATATTAAGCGTCTCACATACGTAGTCATTCCTCCCTTCCTGGGCCTCTTTCTGAGGGCAATAGTTATGCTGACGCTGCTGTTCATATTTTACCTACTTTATTTTCAGATCCTTTTTTCAGTCACTCTTTTTTCCACCAAAACGCAAGGGGACTGGTCAAGTCTGTCATATTCCTCTTGACCAAGCCAAACAAATTGTGTCATCCTGTCCCCAATGCTCTGGGGCAGTGGTCGCCAACCGGTGGGCCGTGAGAAAATTTTGTGGGCCACAGAGAAATCTCACCCCCAGAGCATCCCCCAAAAGCAATTAATCCAGGCTGCGCAGAAACACAAGGCTGCTCAACCCACATGGCCCACGGGAATCCTCCCCATTCACTCACTCCTTACCTGGCAAACTTGTCTGCTAAGTTGCTATTTTTCCTTTTTCCGATCATCATCTGTTCTGCTGTGCCGGGAGATTTAGATTAGCTAGGAAGCAGGAAATGGTTGGATTTCTTGCTTTCTAGCTAAGCACAGCCAAACCTCCCTTAAGACTAAAGGTTTGCTTGCAAGCAAATTCAGTGCAGACTCATGGCAAGCAAATTTGAGAGACTGAGCTAGCCGATGGCAGATAAATAGATCACTGAATGATTCTGTGAGCAACTCAATCTGCCTGCTTTGCCTGATTTTGGATAAAAGTTGCTTCTTTATATAAAAAATTCAATATTTACATACATGGTGTCTTATGAGTTAATTTTGTGAGTTCGCTTACTAGCCAATTTTATGAGTTTGCTTGCAAGCAAATTTTATGTGACAGACTGAGCTAGCCAATGGCAGATAGATAGATTTCTGAATGAATCTGTGATTCTGTGAGCAACTCAATCTACCTCCCTGCTTTGCCTGATTTTGGATAAAAGTTGTTCTTTTTTATAAAAAATTCAATATTTATATAAATATAATATTTATATACAAGCCATGCCCAGCCAGTCACATGACCACCAAGTCACACCCACAAATTAGGGTGTGCCCACAGAAACAGTTAGTGGTCCCTGGGATCTAAAATTATGAGTTTGGTAGTCCCTGAGGTCCAAAAGGTTGCTCTGGGGCATCCCTCTCAGGGGACACGGGAGTTAATCCCCATGGGTTTGCCTCTAATCAACTTTGGCAAATGGATGTTACCCACAGCTCCTTGGAAATATATTCATTTATCTATTTACTTGGGAGCCATTTGGGCAATCCCTCAAAGAGGAGAGACAGCTAGTCATGTTATTTCTCATCTTTTTTCGGCTATTACTGCCCTGGGCAAGCCCTCTTCTTTAAAAACTGATAATGGGCCAGCCTATTCGTCATCAGTTTTTTTGCAATTTTGTACAACCTGGAAGATCGTTCTGACTCATGGTCTCCCCTATAATTCCAAAGGTCAAGCCATTGTGAAACACGCTAAACGGTCCTTTAAGGACTGCCTCCAAAACAAATAAAAAAGGAGGGATCTAGTAGGGTCCCCAATTTGTCATGGGTAACACAACAGGTTCAAAAAGTATTATTTACCTTAAACCAATTGAATGTCTATATTCAAATTTTAACCGTTTATCAGAGTCATTTTCAACAGAAAACAAGCTTGCCTCCCCCTCTGGTATATTATCGAGCCTTGCCAGATAAAACATGGCTGGGGCCGGTTCCTCTAATTACTTGAGGGCAAGGCTATGCTGCTGTTTACTCCTACAGGACCTTTGTGGGTTCCAGCTCATTGTGTCCACCCAGCCAAATATGTCATGGCACCAGTCCCCAAACCCAATCCCAGAGATGACCAAGATGATTCTACAGACAGCACAGCGTCCCATCTGATCCCGCCATGCCAGTGATCCAGTGACATGGGGAGATGAGAAGAACCTGACTACCAAAGTGCAGGCAGTGTTACAACAGCAGCAAGTAGAACAAACACCCGAGAATTTATGCGCTGCCATTTTTGCGGTTTTAACTGCAAATTCCTTAGCCATCATTTGCTTATGTTTGATTGTTCACAGTTGTCCTTTGGCAACTGCAGCTGTTATTCCACCTAAACACTTACTTGTGCAACAGATGAAGCAAAACCTATGGGTGCAATTGGCTAACATCACACAGAATGATGTGTTTTGTTTATCTGAAGCTTATGATATGGAAAATTTGCTTTCTACATGTTTAGTTCCTGTCTGCACTCCTTCTACAGTAATTCAAAACTTCACTGTCTTATGTGGATTTTTATTAAACGGGAGCTTTAACTATGGGACTATATCTAATTGGGGATTTGCTGCCTATTATCCACCTCCTGATATGATTGCTTTGCACACCCCAGTAGTAGCAATTCCTGAAAATATAACCTGTGCAAAAGTAGTTAATTGTACATCTTCAAGTAAAAACCTCATTGTCATCGTATTAGCTCACCTACTTTGATCTGCACAGCTTTTGAAAAGACTTCCTTTAACTTTGCCCATGTTTGGCTACCGCAAGGATGGTTTTTTACATGTGGTCATGAAACTTTTAATTATGTTCCTGCTAATATTAGTGAAGCGCAATGCTGGTTCAGCCGGCTAGTTCCTGTTTTTCTCTCTAAACAACAACTTTATCATTCCAATCGTTCTCGACGTGGGGTCACACTAGACTTGTGATTCTGAAGCAACCTTACCTAATAAAGCAGAATATGTAGCACTAGCTATCTCTATGGTGGGCGTGCCAGTACTTGCCTCTCACGTTCACCTTAATATTAACTCTGTTGGATGTAATTTAGCAAAAACAATTAATGCTACTTCTTCAGCTATTTCAGCAATCAACCATGAGATGCAAGAATTAAGAAAAGCTATTTTATAAAACCATGCTGCTATTCATTATTTGCTTCTATGCCAACATTTGGGTTGTGAAAGTTTCCAGGGATTGTGTTGTTATAATTTTATTGATGAGTCATGAAATATCCAGCATCAGCTCAATATTTTACACAATTTGGCCTCAGATTTAAAAATGGATAATGTAGGATCTTGGTGGGACAGTTTTTGGGCTTGGTTGCCCACAAGTTTAATGGGAAATATTTTACGCTATGTAGTCATTATTTGTGCTATTTTAATTAGTGGGTGTTGCTTCATTCAGTGTCTTCCTTCCCTTTGCAACATATGTATCACAGCTTTTTGCCCCAAACCCCCTACTACATTGCCTCAGAGACAGGTATATGCCCTGTATAAACAAATGCAAGCGTGCTCTTCTAATGATTATAATTCCCTTACTAACTCCTCTTATGACTATGCCTTGTATAACAAAATAAAAAAGAGTGAGATGTAGTAACAACAGAGATCCTGTAGATGGCAAAAGCAGACACTGCTGTGTCTAATACCTATATGGGCCTCTTTGCATGATCCCACTCCCTGTCCCGGGCAACCGTACCTCGTACAATGATCTCACCTTACTAACATCACCACTATTCTTAAGGATTGGTGGGGAGGTGTTTCACCAATCCTAATGCTGTATCAATGTTACTGTTCCTTGTTTGTAAAATGGTATAAAAGGTAATAAACGCTACATAGGTAGCCAGATATCTTTGCACACTGAAATGACTGGTTATTGAACTCCAACAGATTGAAATTACACTGAACAATAATCTGAAAGCGATTTTGATATATATATATATATATAAAATTCTATTATCACTGGTACCCAATACCTGTTAATCTGACAAAGATGAATAAAGATGTTTCAAATATCTGCAAGTAATTGTAAAGGAGGTACTTTTTATCATATTTGGTAGAATTAGGAAAAAGCAAAGAATTATTGGAGGCAGATTTATCCTTTAATTCAGAGGATTCTGGGGGAAAAAAATTGAAACCATAAGTTTTCTTTTAGAACTACTGGATAAAGATCTTGAAAAGATATACGGATAGATAGATAGATAGATAGATAGATAGATAGATAGATAGATAGATAGATAGATAGATAGATAGATAGAGATATGGACCTATGTTGACTGCAGTGAGAATTCCGTATGTGCAAAAATTGAAGGATATGTCAATTCCTACAAAGGAAGAATAGATGGAAAAGGTGATGGAGAAGATGAAATTAACTGTTTTAATTAAAGAACATACCCATTTTTGCTTACACTTGGGAGACCACTTCTGCATATTGCATTCGAAATATGGGGGGCGGGGGGGATAAAATTTTGACTCTGGAGTTTGTTAAATTTAAGTTTAATTTTTTATAAATGTTAAATTCATTTGTTGTTATAGAAGTAGGTAGTATTTACTATGTAAAAATTAAAAAATGATATTCTAATTTTATGTGCACTTTACTGTACCGAAAAAAGTCACTGCTTTATATTTTCTCCCCAGTTATCTTTCACCTTTCCCCTTCCCCTTTTTCCTATTATCTTTATCAATTTGAATTTTACATTAAGATAAACTTCAATTAAAAACATTTAAAATGCTAAAGGAGGTTAACACGATACCATTGTGGTTTTAAATATAACTCAGTAAGCCGATATGGCTTCATTCACATATTCTGCTAGGTCTTAATGAATGGACTCACCTATGTTGGTACAAAAGAAACTATTTTGAAATTTCCTGTGATGAATCTATGCAGCCATTAACAGGCAGAAAAATGCCACATACCTGATTCAAGGAATGTCAACTCATTTGGCATTTGGGATAGAAGCAGGGGTGGGAGGCTACCGGTTCTGCCCGGCTCTATAGAACCGGTAGCTTTGAACAGCAGCAGACACCAAACTGGTTCTGTGTTTGTTGCTGTTTGGCCCACCTGCCCACTCTTACCTTTATTTCCTGCTTTTTCAACCTCAGCTGCTTTGCGCGGAACAGCTGAGGTTGAAAAAGCAGGAAAAAAGCACTTTTCAGCTGTCCGGGCGGCACAGCTTAAAGTTTTTTACATGTGCACACAACACACGTCAGGACACAAAACATAATCATCGAACCGGTAGTAACACCGGTTGAATCCCATCCCTGGATAGAAGTGCATCTATTTAAGTTAATTAAGGACAGCTACCTAATTTTCTTTCAACATGAAAAACTAGTTTGGTGTATTGGATAAGGTGCTGGCCTAGCAACCAGGAGACTTGAGAAGATATGAAAGCCAGCTGGATGATCACGTACCAATCACACTCATTGCAACACATACCTCACAGGGTTGTTATTGTGCGGAAATGAGGAGGAGGAGGAAGGATCATTAGATATGTTCTCTGCCTTGAGTCGTTTACAAAACTAATAAAGATGGGAAATAAATAAATAACAACCCAGAAATTTATTTTTTTTAAAAAAAATCTCATGTATAGTATGGCATTGTAACAGTTATATCGCGGTGGAACTGCTCCTAGAGTTAGGAAGTTTTTCCAACATTTAATCAGAAATTGACTTCCTGTAACATTCAACCATTATTCTGGGTCCTGTATTTTTTTTGGGGGGGGGGAGAAGGGGGGCATAAAAGGGCATTGTATTTTAAAAGAGAGCTGAGAGTAAGACAGAGAGAAAATATTACATTTGATTTAATATACAATAGAGTTGTATGATTGCTCACACTTAATAGAGCTTTTAGTGGCACTCTGGACATTTTCTGCAATGTATTCTGTATTAATTTTCAGCAGATTAATTCATGTGGGCTGTCTCAGTGAGACTGAAACAGCTATCAAGTCTCTTGACTGATGCCAACGCAATCACTAACTTCTTTTTTTTTCATCCTGAATAGACACTTCATCTTTTCAAAGAAGTTGGCAGTAGAACCTCTCAGTAGTAAGCACAAGTAAAACACACAGCACTCAATTCAAGTATTTTCTAGGCACCAACTCAATAGAAAACTTGGAGCAACTGAACATCTCTCTTTCTCAATCTACGATTGGCAGAATGAGCCCAACCAATGCACTGGGGACACTGTTTAAATACTAAACATTATCATTACTGAATCATCAAATTCTATTTTCTTTGATACATTCTGCGGAAGCATTGATCGATATTCCTGCTATGGTTTTTGTACTGAATTCATGCCACTTCAGAGTAAATTTTGCCCTATGACATCATGTTCAATAATTAAAGTACAGTATATTGGCAGCAAAGATGATCTTTTGCATTACAGGACTGGTGTTACTACCAAGAATTTAAAAAGAGGAAGACAGAACTTGTGTCTGCGACACAACTTTGTTGGCAATCCAAGTTAACA
The DNA here is from genome assembly GCA_023653725.1 of Bungarus multicinctus. NCBI lineage: Eukaryota > Metazoa > Chordata > Lepidosauria > Squamata > Elapidae > Bungarus > Bungarus multicinctus. The sequence continues at coordinate 75,911,076 of CM042844.1, read as the reverse complement.
TTCGTAATCTTGAATTGTGACCTCTTAGGAAAGTATCCTCAGATTAACAGATTTAGAAGGGACTTTGTGGGTCATCTAGTCCAACTACCTGCCCAAGCAGGAGATCCTACAACGTTTCTGACAAATGGCAGTCCAATCTCTTCTAGAAAGCTTTCAGTGATGAAGCTCCCACAACTTCCAAAGGCAAAGCTGTTCCATTGTATGATTGCTTTCATTGTCAGAAAATTTCTCCTTATTTCTAGATTGAAACTCTCCTTGTTCAGTTTCCATCCATTATTCCTTCTCTAGCCTCCAGGTGCTTTGGAAAATAGCTCGACCCCTTCCTCTTTGTGGCAGCCCCACAAATATTGGAAGACTGTTATCGTGTCTCCCCTGGTCCTTCTCTTCACTAGACTAGCCATGCCCAGTTTTCTAGAGTCTCAACATATTTTTATTTATTTATTTATTAATCAAACTTTTATACCGCTCCCTCTCCCAAAAAGGGACTCGGGGCGGTGTACAGCCTACTAAAAAAACATACAATAAATATATAATAAATACGATTAAAAATAGATTAAATAATTAGATCCGGCTGTCTATTCAAGATTCAATTAAAAATTAAAAGCTAATAAAACCCCAATTAAAATTAATTAAAACCAAAAACACAGTTACTGGGCCAGGCCAGCCTGTTTAAAAAATAGGGTTTTCACTGCGCGCCGCAAGGTCAGAATATCCGTCATAGCCCGTATCTCCGGGGGGAGATCATTCCATAGGAAGGGAGCTCCCACAGAGAAAGCCCGAACTCTCGGGGCCGTCAGCCGAGAGCGGCCAGGCGGCGGTACCCCAAGTAGGGCAACCCTGTGGGAGCGTACTGGGCGGCGGGAGGTTGACGATGGCAGTAGGCGGTCCCGTAAGTACCCAGGTCCCGAGCCATGGAGCACTTTAAATACCATCAGTACCACCTTGAATCGAATCCGGTAGGCCACAGGAAGCCTGTGCAGCCTGCGGAGAAGCGGTGTAACGTGGGAGCTCCGAGGGGCACCCACAATCACCCGCGCGGCTGCATTCCGGACCAACTGTAACCTCCGGAGACTCTTCTAGGGGAGCCCCATGTAGAGAGCATGGCAATAATCCAGGCGGGAAATAATAAGGGCGGACGTGACTGTGCGCCCAGATCCAGAAAGGGCCGCAACTGGTAAATCAGACGTATCTGATAAAAAGCCCCCCTGGCGACGGCTGCAATGTGCTCTTCTAAAGACAGCCGTACATCCAGGAGGACGCCCAGATTGCGCGCCCCTTCCACGGGGGTCAAAACCTCTCCCCCCACGGCCAGCGAAGGAACCAGCTGGCTGTATCTGGGCGCAGGCAACCACAGCCACTCGGTTTTGGTCAGGTTGAGACGGAGCCTGTTACGACTCATCCAACTCCTCACGGCCTCCAGGCACCGGGACATCACTTCGACGGCTTCATTGGGGTGGCCCGGGGTGGAGATGTACAGCTGAGTATCATCAGCGTACTGATGGAACTCCACCCCGAAGCCACGGATGATCTCGCCCAGCGGCTTCACATAAATGTTGAACAGCAGGGGCGAGAGCACCGACCCCTGAGGCACCCCACACAGTAGGGGCCTCGGGGCCGACCTCTGCCCCCCTGTCAACACAAATTGCGAACGGTCAGAGAGGAAGGAGGTGAACCACCGCAACACGGTGCCCCCCACTCCCAACCCCTCCAACCGCCGCAATAAGATACTGTGGTCGACAGTATCAAAAGCCGCTGAGAGATCTAATAGGACCAGGACAGAGGAACAACCCCTGTCCCGAGCCCTCCAGAGATCATCAACCAACGCGACCAAAGCCGTCTCCGTGCTGTGCCCGGGCCTGAAACCCGATTGGAGGGGGTCAAGATAACTCGCTTCATCCAGGTACTGCGGGAGCTGATGTGCCACCACACTCTCAACAACCTTCGCGACAAAACGAAGGTTGGAGACAGGACGATAATTAGATAACAATGCTGGGTCCAGGGACGGTTTCTTGAGGAGGGGCCGCACCACCGCCTCTTTCAAGGCAGCAGGCAGCAGCCCCTCTCTCAAGGAAGCGTTTATAATGCCCTGGAACCAGCCTCGTGTCACCTCCCGAGTGGCCAAAACCAGCCAGGAGGGACACGGGTCCAACAAACAGGTGGTGGCATTAAGCCCCCCCAGTATCCTGTCCACGTCCTCCAAAGTAACAGGGTCGAACTCAACCCAATTGACCTCACCGATATCCACCCCCACCCCCCCGCCCGGAGATGCCCAATCGGAGTCTAGTTCGCTCCGGATCTGAGCGATTTTGTCCTGCAGAAACCTGGAAAACTCCTCAGCCCGTCCCTGCAAGGGGTCCTCCCGCGCTCCCACCTCCAGGAGGGAGCGGGTCACCCTAAACAGGGCGGCTGGGAGGTTTTCCACGGACGCAATAAGGGTGGAGAGGTAAGACCTCCTCGCCATCCTTATCGCCACTAAATACGTCTTAATATAAGAACGTAATAGTGTTCGGTCAGACCCAGAGCAGCTAGCCCTCCAACTGCTCTCTAGGCGTCTTTTCCGGCGCTTCATCTCCCTTAGCTCCTCAGAAAACCAGGGAGCCACATGGGATCGGCACCGGGTCAGAGGCCGCAAGGGCACGACTCGGTCAAGGGCCCCAGCAGCCACCCTATCCCAGGTGGCAACCAAGCCCTCAACCGAGTCGTGTGTGTGAGCTTCGGGAAATGGCCCAGGCTCCGTCAGGAACCTATCAGGGTCCATCAGGCGCCTGGGGCGGTACCATTTTAATGGTCCCGCCTCCCTGCGGTCAGGGGGCGCGGAACGGAAGTCGAGCTTCAGGAGCGAGTGATCCGTCCATGACAGGGGTTCCACAACTATATCCCCCATACCCAGATCACTCTGCCACTGATCAGAGACAAAAACCAGATCCAAGGTGTGACCTCCCACATGAGTAGGGTCCCGAATTAACTGGGTCAGGCCCATGGCCATCATGGAAGCCATGAACTCTTGAGCAATCCCCGAGGCACCACTGGCAGATGGCAGGTTGAAATCCCCCATGACCATAAGCCTGGGGGTCCCAACCGCCACGCCAGCTATAACCTCAAGGAGCTCAAGCAGGGCTGCTGCCGCATAGCAGGGAGCCAGGTATGCGACCAGCAAGCCCACCTGAACCTTGGAACCGAACTTCACGAAAAGGAGCTCACACCCGGTCGTCTGAGATACAGTGGCTTCCCTCGGACACAGATCCTTCTTAATAACTACCGCAACCCCCCCTCCCCTCCCCATGGCCCTCGGCCGATGAAAGACCCAAAACCCGGCTGGGCACATCTCCACCAGAGGGACTCCCCCCTCCTGGCCCAGCCAGGTCTCGGTAACTCCCACCAGGTCCGCACCCCCCTCACAAATCAAATCATAGATGAGGGGGGCTTTATTAACAACGGACCTGGCGTTACATAACATCAGCCGAAGGCCCAGGGCCCGATTGCTCAAACCCCCTGGGGAACGGGAGATGACAAGGGGGTCGGAGCGCGCCACAGCAAGCAAACAGCGAGGGCGCGCTCCCAGCACAGAATATGGCCCCCTACAACCGCCAAATCTGCCCCTCCCGCTCACCGTATCAATAGATTTAATTCCACCCTCCCCGATGACCCCTCCCATCCTCAATACAGTCCTGTCTGGATTCTGACTCTCCCGGCCACGCCCAACCCTTTCATCCATTTTTCTTTATAAATCCAAAGCAGCTTTCAAAATGATTAAACACTCTGAAATTTTATATAAAAGCCTCTTTTGCTATGTTGAAAAAAACTTGATTTCTTTTTTCCACAGGAAATGGCTAGTTACCTAATGTAAACCATTTTTTAAATAGGCAGGCAGCAAACTAGGAGGAGGATTTAACCCATTGTACAGACACCTTATATTTCACATATCCCTTTATAGAGTTCAACTGAAATTGGGGCATTCATTTGGTCCAAGACATCTTAATTCAAACAAGAGTCACTACAAAACTTTAAAATCTTCATTCAAACTGTAATACTTTCCATTATTTAAAGTATGTCTTTCCTAAGCTAACAACTTTCAGATTACACATTCCACAAGCTGCAGTCATAACTCATCTGCAAAACATCAATTTAAGGAACACTGAATAAGATTATTTACTTGTATTTGGCGTAATTATTTTTTTGTCAATAAGCATTATGAAATTGAACTTCACCTATGTAGCTATTAAAATTACCAATGTTATTACTAATTACTAAATTACTAATGTTATTTAAGCAGTTTGCTAACTTACCTATGGTGGTGCCTTGAGAATGACCAATGTAGAAAAGTTGCTCCTGACCAGTTTTGTTCAAGACAAAATGTATTGAAGCAGGAAGGTCATACTTAGCCATTTCATCAAAACTAAAGAGGAGAGGGGAATCCATCAGATTTACACATAACATAAAGAAGTAGGATCCATATTAGAATAGAATAACAGAGCTGGAAGGGATCTTGGAGGTCTTCTAGTCCAACCCCCTGCTTAGGCAGGAAAACTTACACCACTTCAGACAAATGGTTATCCAATCTCTTCTTAAAAACTTCCAGTGTTGGAGCATTACAACTTCTGGAGGCAAGTTGTTCCACTAATATTATCCAAGCTGCCACACACTGAAATATTATCCAGTCAATGTGATGGAAGGATACCAGGGTTCAAGTCATATTAGGATTCATAAATCCTTTACTGACCTATCAAGACACTTCTGGTTTAGCTTCTTTCCTTACAATGAACACATGGTTTGTTTTAAATGACTAAGTCAAAGATGAAATAACTATAAAATGCAATTAATGTTAGCAACAGCAATAAATGCATCTGAGAAACCTCTCTGCATTCTGCAAAAAAGCTTTCAAGAATCATGATCAATTTTATACCACTGTGATTTTTATTTATATAAGTCCTCCAATGATTCCATAGTTTGCTTCTCAAGATCCTGCAACCTACCCAGAAGAACAAATGTCTACCTGAACATCCAGAATTCTTTTTGCTTTGTGGTATAGTTGATGTGTTTTCGGGACCAGGTGTTGCCTCTGCTGTTCCCTAACCAAACATCAAAACCAGCATCAGCTAGCACAAAACCCAGGCTATTGTAATCTTGATTGGACACCCAGGTACTGCCATCAGCAAGAAATCCATGTTGCAGAAACACAGCTGGTCTCGGTTCTGAAAGGGAAGCATTTCACACATAGTTAGAAGCAGAACAACAGCATCCTCTCCTAAGGCAAAAAAGTTCATTCCACAGCTGTTTGTGCAAATGCCTTTCTTTAAACGACAGCAATGCATAAATACATTGATGCTAATGGAATCTCTCCAAAGAGGTTCTCAAGAGGAGAATTCATGAATGTGTGATTAGGTTCACATCCAACTCCCAGCAACTCTGGATGGTTTACAAATGATTTAAAACAGGGGTCCCCATTCCCCGGTCCATCGACTGACACCGGCATGCCAGAAACTGGGCCGCACACACAAGCGAAGCCCCATCCACAGGATGTAGGCATGTGAAACCACGCCCCCTCCACTCAATGGAAAAACCTTTCTCCAAGGAACTGGTCCTTGGTGCCCAAAAGGTAGGAGGACCGCTAATTTAAAACAAAGGTACCTCCTTGTGGCCTGACCATTCACAATCCCTCTATCAAACCACCTGATTTTGACCTGCCTCGTTTTGTCTGGTCGAAACTGAACAGAATTAGGTGTGATATTGGAAGAAGTGACTCTACCCCAGGGCTCTCGAATTGGAGGCCCGTGGGCCAGATGCATTACGTGCAGGCCACGCCCACCCCAGCTCTGCGAAGGGAAAAACATCATACGACAGCAATGTGACACCGCGAGTTTGACACCCGTGCTCTACCCTGTATCAATGGGGATGGAAAGATTTCCCTTGTTTGCGATTCTGGGATCCATATGCAAAGTATTAAACATATTATGCAAGATTTCCCACAACATGCGTTTTGTGGTTTGCTAGAAGATCTGCACGAAGGAACTCCTGGATAGCTGGATAGGACATCCAGTCATGAAGCCTCTGCCGAATCTCTATAGAAGTTTTATATACAACTATGTGGACGACGTATATTGTTTACTTCTCTTCTGTCATGCTGTCAGATTATTATTATTATTGTTATTATTATTTATATTGCCACCTATTCGCCCATGCTGACTCGAGGCAGCTTACAAAATGTAAAACCATATTTAAAAAAAAAAAACCAATAAAAACTAACAAAAGAATAAAATAAATTAATAAAGTACAATATAACAAAATCTGGAAAAATAAATAAATAATCACCCCCCACTCCCAAACCCCAACTCCCATCCCCCAACCGACAATAGCAGATCACATGAGCCATTTGATGGGCTCCATCCTGCTCTGGGTTCCCCAGGCCCGTTGGCAGAATCAGGTCTTCAGGGCCTTCCGGAAGAGTATTGGGAGGGCGTTCTAATCTCTGGGGGAATGATGTTCCAGAGAGAGGGAGCCACCACAGAGAAGGCCCTTCTTCTGGCTCCCACCAGTTATATCTCCCTCAGGGATGGGACCCACAGCATTTCCTGCCTACTGGTTCTGATAGGTCGGGTAGATGTGATCGGCAAGAGACAGTCCCTCAGATAATCTGGTCCCAAGCCAGAAGGGCTTTAAAAGTGACAACCAGCACCTTGAATTGCACCCGGAAGCAAATCAGCAACCAATGAAGCTCCCGCAGGAGGGGTGAAACATGTGTAAACCAGGGTCTGCACAAAAACGTGCAGGCCATTGCATTTTGCACCACCCAGAACTTCTGGATGTTCTTCAAGGACAGCTCCACGTAGAGCACATTGCAATAATTAAGAGGGGAAGTGACTAGGGTATGAGTGTTGTGAGTAGGGACCATTGGTCCAGGTAAGGGCTTAAGTGGTGCACAATCCGCAGTTGCGCAAAGGCCCCCCTGGCCACCACTGCCACCTGCTCTTTGAGCAGGAGTCGTGAGTCCAGGAAAACTCCTAGATTACTCACAGGGTCTGTTTGTGGAAGTGCCACCCCATCCAAGACCAAATATGGCAATTCTCCCTGAGCCAACGAACCCAAAACCCAGAGCCACTCGGTCTTGCAAGGGTTTAGTTTCAACCCGTTGCTTCCCATCCAGCTCCTAACAACCTCTAGGCACTGCAAGATGGAGGACACATTCACCACAGGCCGAGACATACAACTGAGTATCATCAGCATATTGGATGATCTCACCCAGCGGCTTCATATAAATGTTGAACAGGAGCGGAGAGAGTACTGAGACCTGAGGAACCCCAAAAAGCAGCGGTCGAGAGCTGGATCTCTCCTCTCCTATCAACACTGATTGAGAGCAGCAGCAGAAAAAGGAAGTGAATCAGGACAGCACAAGACCTCCCACTCCCCTGAAGCTGCTCCAGGAGAATCCCATGGTCAATGGTATTGAAAGCCTCCGAGAGGTCAAGTAGAGCAAGGATGGATGCACTACTGCCATCCTGCTCCCACCAGAGATCATCCAAAAGTGCGATCAATGCTGTTTCTGCCCCAAATCCAGGCCTGAATCCTGACAGGTAAGGGTCAATATAATCTGTTTCATCCAGAAATCTCTGGAGCTGCTGCACGACCACCTTCTCAACAACTTCCCCAAAAAGGAAAGATTGGAGACAGGTCGGAAATTATTCAACCAGGTGGAGTCCAGCGATCTCTTCCTAAGAAGAGGACACACCACAGCCTCCTTAAAATGCTGGGGCACCGTCCCCTGCTGTAGGGAAGCATTAATCACTGCCAGAGTCCACCTGCCTTTTACCTACTGGGAAGCTAAATAAAAAATATGCCAAATAATAATTTAAAATATGATAATAAAAATGACAAGGATAAAAGAGGGTAGGGATGGCAGAATAACAAACCAAGTGGAAATATCATCAACAACAAAAACAACCAAAGTTTAAAGGGCGCCTGGGTGAAGAGCCAGTTCTCTGCCCCCTCAGCATGGAACATAATTCAGCTGAACGTATTAATCAATCAACCTGAGAATGAAAGGACGAGGAGAGTGGGCTACAGAAGAATTTTTAAAAGAAAAAAGAAAAATAAAAAATACATAAGAGGTTAAAAAACTAAACAAATCTTTAAATGTTTTAAAAAATAAAATAATAAAAAATATGAACTGATTTTATTTGCAGATTATATTCTTTTCCTTAATTCTAAACATACCATTTCAGTGTTGGTGCTAATGATAGACGCCTTAGTAAAGTAGCAGGATAATCTACAAACTAGTCCTAATTGAAATTAATGAAATTGATAAATTTGGTTACCCTTCTATTTAAGAAATATCAATTTCATATTTACTGACTCCATTAAATATTTTGGTATGCCTATACTGAAAGATGCAACTTGGTAACATGTAACATAAATAAAATGTAAAAAAAGGATTAGTAAGATATGGATAGATGGGATTCATCTTTTGGAGAATGGGGAATGCTGACAAAATAAACATTATTCTCAAATTAATTTATGTCCTGAGAGGAATTCCTGTTCAAATATATGGAAAATATTTTCAGAAAATAAACTTTTGCTTATAAAAATTTTATGGGGTTCTTCAATTCTAAGAATATATGTACAAAAGATACAAGTACCAATTAAAGAGGGAGAATTCAATTTTCCAAATCTGGGGATATATCATCAAAAGTACCTATTCTCAAGTTTTAAATACATGTACTGGAAGCCAACAATTGGTGCTAATTGTTTAATGTTGATGACTTTAGCACATGTTGTCATGGAATTTGACAACTGGATAACTACAAATGGATTCTCCATGCCCTTATTACTGCAACAATAGAAAAATAAATATATCCCCCATTTACTCAATGGATTGAAGACCTAACTACATTCACTACTTTTGAGAAGACTGCCTATCGATGTAGACTTTGTATGGTTAAGTATAATGAAATATGGGACTGACTTGTATAAAGTGCAGTAGGTAAAAAAGCATGGTAATTATATAAGTGTAATATATATATGACTATTTGTTTAGATAATTATATAGAAAAGTATAATTGCCACAGTTGTAAGGACTTTATTTTTTATTTTTTTATTTTTTTCCTGTTCTATTTTTTTCCCCACTTTTTAAGCACTTGTTATATACATTTTCTGAGTATATATATGTATTTGCATTTTCTTTTGTTTTTTTCCTTTTTTTCTATTATTTTAAAAGCAACAGCAAAAAAAACAAAAACAAATTAAGGAAACCACCAGAATAGTGGGACCCATTCAGATTTTTTTTTTTGGGGGGGGGGGGGGGGCACCTCATTCCATAGGTGATCAATGTACATTTTGGACCAATAATTCTTCCCACAGGAACTATCAGAAAGCTAAAGATGCTAAACAGATGAGTCTTCCCTTTATCTTCCCCTTTTCCACATTCAGCAAAGATAATTCCCCTACTAAAGCTGCCATTTCCTCTATTTTTAAGAAACTGAATGTAAAAAATAAAAATAGAAGAATGAGCTTAGCATTCAAATGCACTCATTTCTACCTTGGTGTAAAAGTTGAGCAACTGGCAAGATGGTTGCAAATGACCTCACTTAAACGAATTGGGATGAGTGGGTGATGGAGGGGCCTCAAGAAGCCAAACTGGCTCCAAGGCTTGACATCATTGATGGATGTCAGAACAGAGATTTCCTGCTGGGTTACATTTGTTTTAATTTGTCACACGTTTGGGAAGCTGAGAGATCTTGCAATTTGAAGCATTATAGCAGCAATATTAGAATGTTTTTTTTACTAAATTTATATGCCAGCCATTCATATGCCACCCATCTCATTATCTAGCACAGAATAGAATAACAGAATTGGAAGGGACCGTGGAGGTCTTCTAGTCCACCTCCTGCTCAGGCAAGGAACCCTCTACCATTTTAGATAAATGGTTGTCCAATCTCTTGTTAAAAACTTCCAGTGTTGGAGCATTCACAACTTCCTGAGGCCAGTTATTCTACCGATTAATTGTTCTGTCAGGAAATTTCTCCTTAGTTCTAGGTTGCTTGTCTCCTTGATTAGTTTCCATCCATTGTTTCTTTTGTCCTGCCTTCAGGTACTTTGGAGAATAGCTTGACCCCTTCATCTTTGTGGCAACCCATGAGATATTGAAATATAATGGAACCTCGGGTTGCGAACGCTCCTGTTCGTGAACAAATCGGGTGGCGAAAAAAAATGCACCCAATTTTTGAATCAGGTCACAATTCACAAATCGGATGGTGAACAAAATCGGCGCGGAAAGATTCCCTTTCCACACAGATTTCCCCTATGGCGCCAAGTTTTTGACTGCACACATGTACAGTCGGCCGTGCTTCTGGACACGATCAAATCGGGTTGAGACCGGAGTCCTGGAACGGATTACAGTCGCAACCTGAGACTCCACCGTACTGCTATCATGTCACTCCTAGTCCTTCTTTTTGTTAAACTAGACCTATCCAGTAACCGTTCGTGTATGTTTTAGCCTCCAGTCCCATAAACAAGCGACTCTTTTGATGAGTGAAATATTTTCATCCTCTGAAGAAGAATATTGGGAGATCTTGAAGCATCTGAGCAGGGACTGAGTACATAGCAAATTCCTTGCCTCTGAAGATGCCAGCTACAGTTTCAAGCAATATATCAGAAAATCTGTTGCCTGGACCACAATTACTAAACTCCAAGGCCAAACATTGCCCAATAAATCGTGGCTGTGAAAGCTTACACAATACAGGTAGTCCTCGACTTAAAACCATAATTGAGCCCCAAATTTCTATTGTTAACTAAGACATTTGTTAAGTGAGTTTTGCCCCATTTTACAATCCCCGTGATGCTTTTTTCAGGATGCAACTGGTTTCTTGTTTCATCCAAGAAGCTCTTCAACTCAGCCAGGACAGCAAGGAATGGAAGGATTGATATTCCTTGCAGACAGCTGGTCTCCTAAAGGATGCAGATCACCAGTTGCCTGCAAGGAATGTCAGTCCTTCCATTCCTCGCTGTCCTGGCAGAACTGAAGAAGCTGCTTGCATGAGAAGCGAAATGTCTTCAAAAGAAAAAAACAAGGAAGTCCAGCTGCCTCCTGAAAAAAATACTTTTGGAACACACCACATTAAGTTTCTTAACCTCGCCAAAGGCGGCACTTAATGGCATTTGAAGAACCACCAACCCGATAGAACACACACATTTCCCAACCACCTTTCCCACATCCCATTTTCCTGGGAAGCTTCATGGGATCGCCAACATTTGCAAAAATTTGATCAGACTTTCCCTCGAGTCTCGTCCTGCAGCTAAAGGGAGGAAAAGATCAGCAAGACACTCACCGCAAGGCGAGGCGAAGGCAGAGAAGGTGAAACCTCGCCAGGAATCCGCCTGTGCATCGCAGAGCAGCCAAACCACGCCTCTCAGGCTATGCGTATTGCCCAATCAGCGTTCCCGGGGAGAAAGTACGCCCCTCCCCTCATAACAGGGACCGGAGTGGAGCTGGGAGCGAAGTGAAGCTGTGTGGATCGCCTCCCTGTCTTCTCTTCGCGCCTCGTCTCTTTCTTGCCCTTTTTACGCTTCGCTGCTGCTGTCGTGCGCAGGGCGGCTGGTGCTAAAGCGCTTCTCGGAAGCGACGGGACGTTTCCCGCTGACGAGGCTTCTGCGAAGAGACTGAAAGAGGGCAGCCGCCTCCTCCGCCCTGCAGCTGGACCTTCAGCAACCAAGAGAGCGGCTGACTCTCTCCGGGTTGGCGCAAGACTAAGAGGCTGCCATCCGCCCCGTGGCCCTGCCTGAACATAATGGACAGCTCCTTCAGTTACCGTTCAAAGTTACAACTTGGCACTGAAAGAAGTGACTTGTGACCATTTTTCGCACTTGGGACCTTGGCAGCATGGCTCCCACGATGCTTGGCAACTGTTTCATACTTATGACCATGACTGTGTCCCAAGGTCATGTGATCGATCACCTTTTGCAAGCTTTTGATAAGCAAAGTCAATAAGGGAGTTTTATAACCATTGCAAAAAGGAATCAAGCACGCTCACATGTGCCCTAGAGAGTGAAATATTTTGAGGAATATTAAAGAGGCAGAAAATTATCTTTCCCCAATGAAGAAATGGAGAAAAATCTTAATAAAGGCAGAAAACAGCTCCAACAGATGCCTGAAGTCTTTAGATATGAATATTTTGTGGCCATTAAGAAACCCGCCTCAACCTATTTCCAACTCAACCTAGATCTTCAACTCTGGATGATGGGAGTAAGGAATTGACATCCCACATCCAAATTCTAAGAACAGTACATGATGTTTTGGATATAATAGGATTAACCCACCACCATTAGAATAGCAAAGGACACAAGGCTCACTACATAGCACATTTCAGATATTGCACAATCCCCTGCAGCATCTCACAACCTTATAAAAATTCATGTTCTTCTCAAACCAATTTGTCAGCTGTCCCAGAACTACTTGATGTTGTTGGGTCTGCTCATCAATAAGTAGAGTCCTTTCCAAACAACCTCCATTTTATTTCCAGTGCCTTTCTCCCGGCTTGGAACTGGACCGGATTTCTCTTCCAACAAGTGTTACTAACTTACTAACTGCAGGACAGCTATGACAGGAAAGATAGTAAAATGGGGGAAAACTCACTTAACAGATGTCTCGCTAACAACATAACTTTTTGGCTCAGTTGTGGTCGTACCTGTATTTCTGAGCTAGGTTATTAGTTATATTTGCAATTATATTAATTGCAAAGGCCCAGTTCTTGTCATGCCTTGAAGACAAGTCTTTATAGTGTCACAAGTTTCTTTTTAAGTGTATCCCAGTCAGTGGGCTCCAAAACACGAGAGCCAACATAAGAAGGCTTCTTAGGCAACACACACACAAGCATTAGCAGGCTAGTATGCACTGTTCTACTCCACTCTTACCTACTGTTACTCCTTCTCAAACTACCCCTTTTGAGTCCTATTGCCAGAGGACAGTATCTGTTTTGGCAGCTTTATTTCCACAAACATATAAAAAACACTCTCTTCAGCTTTTATAGCAAATAGTTGCTATACTGGCAAGGCCAAGGCCTTAAAACAGGGGTGTCAAACTCAAGGCCTGTGGCCTGGATCTGGCCCATGAGGTGGTTAGATCCGGTCCATTGCACTGGCCCGAAAACCGATATCGAAGGACCGGCCCAGGATACCTCGGCCCAACTCAGGATGACCAAGCCCTGATCATTTGGTGTAACCAAAATTTTTTGCCCATGCTATTATTGTTTCTTTTACTTGTTCCTCTTCCAATTTAATGTATAAGTAACTATACGTTTTTTCTTTTACCTATTAATATCTAATTCACTTGGTTCTGTGTAAAAACCACCTAGTTTTGTGTCTTTCTTGAATCTAGAATGTATCTGCAGTTGTGAGTATTGTGTCAAGTCAATCCCTTGATTGCTCAATTCTTGTTTATTTTTAAATTCCCCCTTCACATTCAATATATCTCTATATTGAAACAATATTTTCTATGTTAACATTTGGATGAACCAGTGCTTCCATTGTCGAGAGCCAGACTGGTATCCTCAAATAGTGCTGTTCTCTGATTTTTCATACTAACAATAATGCATTCCTAATATAGTGCCTTTGAAAGTAACCATGTGTTTTGTTTTTCCCATACCACAAGAAGGCATGCCAGTCCAATTGCAAATCATGTTCCTCCAAAGTCAGTAGTCTTTTGTTTCTCAATACAACCCATTCTTTCACCCAAGTACCACCGCCTGATAGTATAGTTCCCAGTTCAGTAACCCAAAGCTTCCTTTATATCTCGAATCTTGCAGCATTTTTAATCTTATTCTTGTTTTTTTCCCTTGCTAAAAATATCTTAAAATTACTTTATTAAGTTCCTCAAAGTATTTTTTTCTCCAGTTTTATTGGAATAGTTTGAAATATGTACAATCTTGGCAATATGTTCATTTTTATTATAGCTATTCTACTAATCAATGATGGTTGCAAATTTTTCCATTTCTTCAGGTCTGTTTTAATTTGTTGCATCAGTTTATAATCATTGTCTTCCTTAATAGTTATGCATCTTGCTTTTAAATCCCTAAATATTTTATTTTCTTCGTAATCTGAACATCTATTCTCTTCATTAACTGTTTTTTCTGCATTTCTGTGAGATTTTTAACTAATATCTTAGTTTTCTCTTTGTTTATTTTCAATCCTGCCATTTCACCATATTCCTCTATTATTTTTATTAGCTAAGGGCCTGTTTTTAATGGGTCTTCCAAAGTAAAAACTAAACCATCTGCCTGTAACTTATATTTTTCTATTTTTAATTTCCAACCCTTTTATCTCTATATCTTGTCTGATACTTCTATTTAATACCTCCAGTGTAGGTATTAAATAGTAGAGGAGACAAGGAGCATCCTTGTCAAGTACTTTTTTTGATAGCAATCTTCTTGGTCATGTCTCCATTTACCATCACGTTTGCTGTTTGCTTGTAATGTATCGCCTTAATCATATTAATAAATCTCTTCCTAAAATCCATATCTTTCAACTGTGCTAAAATAAACTGCCGATTCAAATTATCAAATGCTTTCTGTGCATCTAAAAAGATCAACGCCTTTTGCTTCCCTGGATGTGCTTCGTAGTACTCCAACGTATTTAAGATTATTCTCATATTGTCTTTAATTTGTCTCTTAGGCAAAAATCCATTTTGGTCTGAATGTACAAATTGATTTCAAATCTTTTCAGTCTTTCTGCAATTATTGAAGCATATATTTTATAGTCTGCATTCAATAAAAGATATTGGTCTGTAGTTTTTTTATCTGTAGGAAGTCTGAGTCTTCCTTTGATATGAGTGTAATATATGCTTCAGTCCATGAATTTGGTACTTTCGCTTCTAATAATACTTCATTAAAGACTTCCAACGTTGGTTTACTCAAAGTATTTTCCAAGTCCTTATAAAATTCTCCTGAGAGTCCATCTGGACCTGGTGTTTTCCCATTTTTTGGTCTCTTACTTGCTTCTGTTAGTTCCATCATTGTTATACGTTCATCTAACATAACTGTTACTGTTTTAGCTATTTTAGGGTAATTTTGTAGTGAGGGCTCTTCTTTTCTGTTCTCTTTGAAAAAGAAATCTAATTCTTTTTCCGTAAATTGAATACGTTCTTTCTCTTTTAATATTGATTCATCATCCATCTTAGATTTCTTTTTTGTCCTTTCCATATTCAGTGGAACCTTGGGTAGCGAATGCTTCTGATTGTGACCAAATCGAGTTTCAAACAAAAAATTCAGAAAATTTTTGAATCTGGTCATGAACACATATTCGATTGGCAATCAAACACAGCCGATTTCCCCTTCTGCGCCATGAAGAAAGTCCTGATCCACTGAACAAATTTCTCTGCCATTCCACACTTTAATCTTGTTCTCGCTGGCTTCTCACTTGTTTTGTAAGATTAATTTTCTCCCCCTGCCAGGCAGCTTCTCTTTCCCTCTCCAACCTCCTCGGGAGAGCAGCATTACACAACAGAAGCCTCAATAGCAGCTTGTTATAGTTTGAGTGCTGCGAGGGCTGGGAACAGAGCAAGCAAACTGCAGTTGAGAATTCCGGCAGTTTGGAAACCAGGATCTCCTGCCTCCCCTCCTCTCAGTCCTCTGGGAGCTGCTGAGAGTGGTAGCTCTCTGTCTCAGTAGGCCAGCAACAGAAAGGCCCTGGCACTCTGCTTTGGAATGTGGAAGGAGGGTGTGTGTTGAGCCACTTCTCACCTTGGGCTTCCTTGCAGACAGGAAAGTAGGAAGAGCGCTGTGATAGCCAGCTCAGCCCAGCCCAAGCCCTCCTGCCCAGGTTGTGGGAGAACCGGACCCCTAAGATGGAGGCGGGCTCTCCAAAAAAACATCTGTCTCTCACACAATTGACCGGCTGAACTGTTGTTTCTCTGTTGTTAAAGATTTTGTCAGTGGTTGTAATAAAGGATTTTACATTTTATTACTTTTGTGCTTGTGGTTTTTGTGCTTAAAAATCTTAAAAAATATGCAGTTTGTAGGGATCTGGAAGGGATCGATCATATTTACATGCAATCCACTGGGAAAATTAGTTTCGACCAAATCAGGCTGCAACCAAAGTTAGGGAACAAATTGTGGTCATGACCAGAGGTTCCACTGTAACTTTTATTGGATTATGGTCTGCCCAATTACTTGTTTCTAAATTCAATTCTTGTATGTTACCCTTCAATTCGGCTGACATCTATGTCATGTCTATCCTTGACCAAAACATGGACTTATTTGAGTAGAATGAATATTGATTTTCCTTAGGATGTATCATGTGTCTTGGATACCTAATTCTTCAGCCAACTTAAAAAAAAGCTTTGGTAAATGTTTTTGTTCACTTTCCTGATTTTATAATCTAGTTTTGCATCCACAATTGCATTAAAATCTTCCACTACACAGATATTTTCATATTCCAATTCTGCTATGTTCTTGTGTAGTTTACTATAAAAGTCATCTTGTTTACTATTTGGTGCATAAATGGCTACTAAGAGTATCTGTTTATAATTATTTGTTAACTCCACCATCAAAATCCTCCCTTCTTCACCAGCAAATATTTGCTTAGCAGTTATTCTTTTATCCCTCTCTTCTTATGTTGTGATAGAGAAGTATAGAGTTTCCAATTTTGGGGTATTACAATAATTTATTATGTTGTTTTTTAATATGTACCTCTTGTAAGCAAATTATATCCAGCTTTAATTTTTTTCTACTTTACTAAAAGCCCTTTTCCTTTTTATGGATGAATTCAATCCATTTATATAAATTGCCAATAATTTTATTTTTCCTTCCATTATTTACTTATAAATAGGTTTGGTTGTTCTAGTCACTCTTATCTCTCTCTCTGTTCTTTTGTTTTTGTCCCCTCCCTCTTTGCTCTTTCCTCTGCTTCTCTTTCATCTTTTTTTGTGTGTGTATCTCTTCCCTGTATCTTCCTCTTGTTGTCTATCCTCCTTTCCCCTTTTACTATCTCTTTGTACTCCAAAACTGTGGTGATAAAGTTGTTCTGCTTTTTCTGTAGTATCTAATCTGTGTCTTTGCTCCATCCAAGTCACAATATTCCCCCTGGGAATCGGTCACCTGTCCCGGCTTTGATCAGGCACGCAATGGCCATCCTTTTCTCCCCACTGGATTTAAAGCCTTTCTCTGGATCAATCAGGAAGTATGTGGGCTTCCTGAGATCAATGGAGTGTGCACTCTTACTTCATCATCCCTCCAAGATGATTTAGGTCCATCCCAACCTTCTTGCAGCTTGAATTTCAGCACGATCCCACAAAGCCCAGTGGCATGCATCATATCACCATGAGATACCAACCTCACCCCCCAAGCACCCGATCACAGAAATTTTGAGTAGTTTAGAGAACCAGTAAATACCTCTGGATAGCCCCAGCCCCACCTGCTCACTTGTCCCCACCTGCCCGCTTGCCCTGCCCTATGTATCTCACCTTCACCACACAGCCCAGCTAATCTCCATGCCTTGGCTGCTCTGCTTAAGGTAAGCATGCTGCTCGCTTGCCCTTCACTTGGGGTTGGAGCCCGGGAATGTGCCATTCCCCAGCTCTGGCCTTGCCCAGGAGCCTCCACCCGCTCAATGTTCGCCTAGTCCAGGTCAGGGAAAGCGCCGTTCCCCCACTTCGGCCTTTCCCCAGAGCCACTGCCTGCATGCCACCACCCAACTCTGGCCTCAAACTATGCCTCCCCTCCCCACCACCCTGGCTGAAGCAATTTACTGGGATCAGGAAAGGCAGGAAATCTACTCTGTAACACCTTCCAGGATCGTTTGTGTTTAGAGAACCAAGGTGCTTGCTTTCCAAGTGTTCCTTTCACTTTTTAAGCAAACAAGGAGTGCGTGTTTTGGAATGAGTTGTCAATGTAAATTTCACAGATGCAAAAATTTAAACCGTTACTAATTATCCTTATTCATTCCATATCCAAACTATGCAAACTTACCAACATTTAAGTGCACTTTGAAAGGAATTTGTTCCAACAAAATAAGCAAAATAAAATCATACACGGATACCCATTATTAAATAGCTTTCACAACCTTGGTATCATTGATATTAAGAAGGTTCAATAAATTGTCATTCCCTCCTTTCCATTTCAAAAATTATCTCAATAGTGCAAGAGCAGCAGCAGTTCCAGGGGTTTGGTTTCATTCCCTACCTATGTTCTGCCTTTCCATTAAAACTGCATGAATTAAAAAAAACCTATATGACAAGTGCAGAGTTTCCATTTCTTAAGGTATTGCAAGAAGGCTTGTGTTGGACTAATACTTATTACGTAGGTAAAAAGCAACTTTCTTTTCACAACGACCTCAGTGTTTTGGGATTACAACTTCAAGTAATCAATGGGCATATTGAACTTTCCGCATCATCTGAATCATATCTTTGAACATGCGCTGGGGGGCATCAAGGCCCCAGATGAAATCCAGATGTTCCCAATCTGGGATCTCCTTGTGGTATATCAAATTTGGGATCATAGTTATTAAGATGGCAACGTCCTTTGGGTCTGCCAGCCAGTCATGGCCACCCGTCCATATAGCTGTTGGAACAAGCATTCCTTTTATTTTGTAGGGAGGTGGTGTTGGCTAAGAAAGAAGGAAAAATAATGGTTAAAAAAATCCAAAGAGATTCTCATCCTGATATCACCACTGAACAAACTGGCTGAGGTTGTAGTTTGGCAACAACTGGAAAGCCAAGGATCTCCAGATCTGTTCAAGAAGTCATCGGAGGCAAAAAACCGTATTTTTCACGTATAAGATGCTACTTTTTCTTTAAAATATTTACTTGAAAATGGAGGGGCGTCTTATACACAGGGGGGCGTGAGGAGAAGGCGTGGCCCATACCCACCCTCCAGCTCCGCTGCACATACTGGACGAACCTCTTATATGCAGCTCTATCATTCCTCTCTATTGTAGCTGTTTCCTGTATCACATTGCCATGCTAGGGTTCTATCTCTATTGTTCCTGTGATGTATTTCCTGTTCTTGTTGTATTAGATGGCTTCTGCACAGTGATGGCTTGTAATGTGCTTACTACTCTATATGAGCATGGGGGCGTCCTATACATGGGAGTGTATTATAGATGGGTATTTAACAAAGATCTCCCATTTTTCCAGAATAAATTCTATGTAACATACAAATCTATGGCCACACTGATCCTTCTATATGTGTTTACTATTTTCTCAATAACTAATATTTTGGGGTCTGGTTTCCAAGTTATGTAAACCATTAAAACAGTAAAAATACAAAAACAATAAACCACACATATGTACAATTAAAAAAACACAACAAAAATAATTCAAATTCTTAATATAAAGTACACTAAAAATCCATACCTAAGTTCCAGTACCCTAGTATAATTAGGGCAAATAGAATAAAAAGAATTCTAAGTAGAGAATGCCTGGGCTAAGAGAAAGTTTTAGTTTAGATGCCAGGCATGGCTTTTGCCATATGCTTGCCAAGGATGAGTGTCATTCTTTTTGGTTGTCTAAAACTGTAAACAATCCTCTTTGTGCAAAATTCCCAGAGTTCTCTTTAACAAGATTTATTCAGATAAAATGGAAGAGGTTACAAGAATTTCAGCAACAGAACGGTTTCTAACATTACCCAGCAAAATGAGGATGGCCCTGCTCTTTTCATATAGATAATGGATTAGCTTCTAATGCCAGTGTTCCAGGAAACCTCAACTCCAATCAATAATTCTGAGAAAGATATTTTCTCAAAGGTTCCTTTTATTAGAGTAGTAAACTGGCATATCTGGGAAATCCCGAATCTGAAAGTTCTGGGTTTCCTTTCAATAAGTAAAAAATAACAAATCTACCCCCTGCACCCCTCACTGCATCACATGCCCCAATTACCATCCGTCCCACCTTGAGATGTCCCCTCAACCACTCCACAGCCAGGTGCAGAAATAACATGACCTTGACTTTAAAGAAGAATGCTATTATGTCTAACCACATACGCTCCAAGAAATTCCCCCCGCCCATTTTCCCAGGCTCAAGAATGTAGCAGTGTGTAAGCGTCTGGAGCTAATAAGGCTTCCAAAGCTGACATTCAACCCCCCCCCCTCTCTCTCTCTGTATATATATATATATATATATATATATATATATATATATATATATATATATATATATATATATATATATATATATATATATATATATATCTATATGAATATGACAGTTTTCTGAATCTTCATCAGTTTGAGAATCAACCATTACAATCTGTGACACGCACTTTAGCCACTTCAATTGAAACAGGTTTCCAAGATGATTAAGTCCCTAAGCAGATACAAATGGGGATTTTGTTTTGCCCTGAAAACACAATTATAAATGGGGGAGAAGGGGACATCTCATCACTGCCTTAGGATAAGGCCATTCACAAGAAAACATATGTATTTGCAAAAGAAGGAGGAGGAGGAGAAGGAGCAGAAGAAGAAGAAGGAGGAGGAGGAGGAGGAAGAGGAGGAGGAGGAGAAGCAGCAGCAGCAGCAACATTACAGGAGTCCTTAATTTATAACAGTTCATTTAGTGATCAAAGTTTCAACATCACTGGAAAAAGTGGCTATGACCGTTTTTCACACTTACAACCACTACAGCAGCATCCTGATGGTCATGTGATCAAAATTCAAACACTTTGCAACTGACTCATATTTATGACATTTGCAGTGTCCCAGGGTCACATGCTCACCTTTTCCGACTTTCTGGCAAGCAAAGTCAATGGGGAAGCCAGATTTACTTAACAACCATCTTACTAATTTAACAACTACGGTGGCAAGAAATGTCATAAAATGGGGCAAAATTCACTTAACACCTGTCTTGTTTAACATCAGAAATTATGGGCTCTATTGTAGTCATAAGTCGAGGACTACCTGTATACTGGTAGTCCTGATAATACTGCAGTCTAATCTGTCTGGAAATTCTTACCTGTTTATAATGAGCCATATTTTCTTTTCTGCTTCCCCAGTCAAATGCTCTCATTTCCCCAGACTTTTTAACCTGAAAATAAAGTTACTTTTAAAGATGTGGATGCCTTCAAGAATATCCATCTATCCATCCATCCATCCATTCTATTTACTGCCTTTCTGCTCTGAGGCATTTATTATACGTAGGAAGAGAAAACAAACAATCAGGTGTAGCAGTTTTCTTGTAACACTTGTTTACCCGCCCATTCCTTGAAAAATACACAGCAGTGTATATTTTCCAAAGTCTTCCCATCCTGGCAGGCACCCAAGATTTAGTGCACTGAATAATCTTAACATCCACCTCCTGCTGAGGGAATTTCCTTAGAAGTAAGACCTTCAAAGTTCAATTGGTCTTAGTCCTAGAAGAGCACCTGCAGAATTGCCACACAGGTAAAAGCTAACATTTGAATCATGATCCATAAATGCAAGCCAATAATCTAAACCTCACTGTGGCAAACATTAATCAATCAGCCTGGGGATTTCATCCCTACCTGACTCCAATGAAGCATATTCTGGGCAGATGTTCCAGCTGGGCAGTGTGTTGAATATACATCTATTCGGCTCTGAAAACAACAGTGAAATGGTTTGTTAAATCTATAACCAAGTATATAAATTACTTATTTTTAACATTTCATCTAAAGCACGAGTGAGATTCTACCTAGTCTGACCAGTTCTATAGAATGGTTGTCACAATTGTGTGCAGTTCAGAGAAGCGGTAAGTCGCGCCACTGGCTGGCCCCGCCCCTCCCCACCCACTCACTCCTTACCTGGCATGCACGCCATCCAACCTGCCTGCCTTGTGCCTTCACCTAATTTTTAGTAAGTTGCTATTTTTCATTTTCCCCCGACTATCAACTGTTCTGACTATCAGCTGATATATTTAGATTAGCTAGAAAGCAGGAAATAGTTGGATTTCTTGTTTTCCAGGTAATCTAAAAGTAGAGCTGAACCTTCCTTAGGACTGAAGCTTCTATTTTTCAGTGCAGATTTGGGCAATAGATTGCAGAATGGTAAATCTCTGAGTGAATCTATGATTCTGGGAGCAACTCAATCTGCCTGCCTGCTTTGCCTGATTTTGGGTAAAAGTTGCTCTTTTTTATAAAAAAATCAATATTTGCATATACAAGCCATGCCCAGCCACTCACGTGACCACCAAACCATGCCCAGTCAGCAAGCCACACCCACCCAATCAAGTTAAGAAAAGCTGATCTGTCTAGTTTTTGGATGAATAGACTAATTTAGGCAACTGAAAAAAGTTCAACTTTACTTGAAGGAATCTTTTGCATTTGAGAGACCTCATCTTGCCATTCTTAAGCTGACTATGATTCTCAGTCTTCATTACCAAATAGCTGAGATAACATACACAATACTATTTTTTAAAAAATTACAATTAATCCATTTCATTTCAAAACAGAGTTTACGCATTTAGGCTCTTTATTTCACGCTCTTACCATGTTTAGGTTTTTCTCATTAAATCCACACAGGAGAAAAAAAAAGTTGCCACAAAGATCATCAAGTAAAACACGGTCGCACATGTGTGTAGCAAGCCATTTTATAAGTGCATTCTGAGGTAAAAACTGCTTGGTTCCAAATATTTCCTGCCAAAATAAGAATAGTATAACATAGGTCACTTTGCTGGAAAATAAGGATGCTTCTCAATATGATTAACATAGAATCCTAGGGCTGGGCAATAAGTAATGGGTGGAAGAACATTAAAGAGAGAACCATACTAGAACTAAGGAGAAATTTCCTGAAAGTGAAAATAATTAACCAGTGGAACAGCTTGCCTTCCAAAGTTTTGGATGCTCCATCACTGAAGGTGTTCAAGAGACTATGCAGCCATTTATCCAGGGTGGTGTAGGATTTCCTGCCAAAGGGTGGAGGTTAGACTAATAACCTCTAAGACAGAGGTGTCAAACTTGCGGCATCACATTCTCCTCACGTGACGTATCATGACTTTCCCACCCTTTGCTAAAACGGGGATGGGTGTGGCCAGTGCATGACGCATCTGGCACACGGGCCACGAGTTTGACACCCCTGCTCTAAGGTCTCTTTCAACCCTATTTTTCTATATTCTATGTTATTGCCAAATTTACAAAACACTGAGGCTGAATTTGGAAAATAAATGTGTTTCAATACTGTATGATTCAAAGAACAAAATAAAACCCCAGTCGTGGTCCCAATGCTACAGAAGTGAGAAAATACTGTATGTGAAGGAACAGATTGAAGTTACACTGAACAATAACCTGAAAGCGATTTTTATATACGTGTGTTTGTGTGTGTGTGTATGTATGAGTGTGTGTATGTATGTATGTATGTGTATATATATATATATATGTGTGTGTATATATATATATATATATATATATATATATATATATGTTTGTTTTCTGAGGTTTTCGTGGGTATTTGTATGTGGATCTTTGGTTCTTCGGGTTTTCCCCCGCATAGAATTGAAAATTTCTAGGCGACGTTTCGATGAAGTCTCATTCATCATCTTCAGGGTTGTGTCTTCGGCCTTGTGTTTCTCAGAGTAATGTGAGCTTGCAGCTGCTTCTTCCTTTTAACTGCTAGTGGGGGTGTGACTTGATTGGGTGGGGGCTTGGCTGTGTTCTGATTGGCTGGGGGTGTGTTCTCATTGGTCGGAGGTTTGGCTGTGTTCTGATTGGTTAGGGGGTTGGCTGTGTTCTGATTGGCTGGGGATGTGTTCTGTTCCAGTGGGGGTTTGGTTGTACTCAGGTTAGTCTTAGTTGCTGGGGGATTTGAGCTGGTGAGCTGTGATCCTGTTGTTTGGCTTTGCGTTCGTGGTCGTGCCACATCTTTATTGTGGGCGTCAGTTCGCTTCATGTATGGGTTGGGGGGGTTTGAAGCAAGTAGTGATGCAGCTGCAGTGCGGCTTCTGGTCTGTGGTCGTCTCATCTTCTGTGTATGAGTCTGCTTTCTAAGTGTGGTGGTAGCTTCTTGTGTGGCTGGTGTGTGTCTGGTGTCCATCTTCATGTTAGGTACTCGTTTGTTAATGAGGGCGGGATTCCAAATGGCTGGTAGGCGAGAGGTGTCATCTCGTTTATTCATGCTGTGTGGGCGTTTTTCTATCTCTATGGCTTCTCTGATTATTCTGTTGTTGAAGTGTTCGGTTTTGGCGATAGTTCTGGTATTTTTAAAGTCAATCTTATGTCCTATGGCTTTGAGTTGTTGGACCAGGGAAGAGGTCGGTTCTTCTTTTTTGATTGAGTTCTTGTGTTCTTCAATGCATGCACTTATTCTTCTGTTAGTTTGTCCGATGTATGTGGTGGGGCAGGAGGTGCACGGGATTTCGTATACTCCTTGGTTTTCTAACTCAATTTTGTCTTTAGGGTTTCTTAGGATGGTGGATATTTTTCCATTTGTGCAGAATGCTGTTTTAATGTTGTGTTTTTGGAGGATCTTGCTGATTTTGTCTGTAGTGCCTTTTATATATGGGAGGAGGGCTTTGCCGTTTTCTTGTTCTCTGTCTTGGATTTTGGTTGGGGTTTCTTTTTAGATTAGGTAATCTTCTTTCTTTGGAGTCCATTGGCTGTTAGTACGTTGGTGAGAGTGTGTAGTTCGGTTTTTAGGTGTTGTTCGTCGGCTAAGCATTTTGTTCTGGAGATGAATGTCTCGGCTACGGAATTGATTTGTGCTGGGTGGTGGTGTGAGAGTGAGTGCAGATAGCGGTTTGTATGTGTTTTCTTCTGGTAGATGGTGTGTCCTAGGGAGCCATTGGATTTTTTGTATACTAAGACATCTAGGAAGGGAAGTTGATTATTAGCTTCTGTTTCCATGGTGAATTGTATTTTGGGGTATAGGCTGTTGAGGTGTGTGAGGAAGTTGTTCAGTTTTTCTTTCCCGTGTGGCCAGATTATGAAGGTGTCATCTACGTATCTGAGCCAGAGTTTGGGTTTGTGATCATATTTTTCTAGAGCTTGTGTTTCAAAGTATTCCATGTAGAGGTTTGCGATGACAGGTGAGAGGGGTGATCCCATGGGTGCTCCTTCTATTTGTTTGTATTTTTGTCCGTTGTAGGTGAAGTATGTATTGGCTAGGCAGTGGTTGTCAGATCTAGGATGTGCTGGGGGGGGGGGGGGTGTTGTATTTATTTTGGATGGCTGTCAAGGCTTCATACCCAGAGAGAAATCATCCAGATGCCCTAAGTTTTATGGTCTCGCCAAGATATATATATAAAATTCTGTATCACTGGTACCCAGTGTAATTGTAAAGAAGGTACTTTTTTATCATATTTGGTAGAATTAGGAAAAAGCAAAGAATTATTGGAGGCAGATTTATCCTTTAATTCAGAGGATTCCTAAAACAAACATAAAACAGAAGTTTTCTTTTAGAACTACTGAATAAAGATCTTGAAAAAAAAATATGGACCTATGTTGACTACAGTGAGAATTCTGTATGTGCAAAAATTGAAGGATATGTCAATTCCTACAAAGGAAGAATAGATGGAAAAGGTGAGGCAGCTGCAGAGATGAAATTAATTGTTTTAATTAAAGAACATATCCAGTTTTGTTTACACTTGGGAGACCACTTCTGCATATTGCATTCGAAATGTGGGGGGGAATGAAATTTTGACTCTGGAGTTTGTTAAATTTAAATAAAATGTTAAATTGATTTGTTGTTATATAAATAGGTAGTATTTACTAATTATGTAAAAATTAAAAAATGAGATTCTAATTTTATGTGCACTTTACTGCACCAAAAAAAGTTACTGCTTTCATTTCCTCCCCAGTTACCTTTCTGCTTCTCCTTTTTCCTATTATCTTTATTTCTATTTGAATTTTACATTAAGATAAACTTCAATTAAAAACATTTAAAATGCTAAAGGAGGTTAACACGATACCATTGTGGTTTTAAATATAGCTGAGTAAGCCGATATGGCTTCATTCACATATTCTGCTAGGTCTTAATGAATGAAGTCACCTATGTTGGTACAAAAAAAACTATTTTGAAACTTCCTGTGATGAATCTATGCAGCCATTAACAGGCAGCAAAATGCCACATACCTGATTCAAGGAATGTCAACTCATTTGGCATTTGGGATAGAAGCAGGGGTGGGATGCTACCGGTTCTGCCGGCTCTATAGAACTGGTAGCTATGAAGAGCAGCGGACACCGAACTGGTTCTGTGTTTGCTGCTGTTTGGCCCACTTGCCCACTCTTACCTGACCTTTATTTCCTGCTTTTTCAACCTCAGCTGCTTTGCGCGGAACAGCTGAGATTGAAAAAGCAGGAAAAAAGTGGCTTTTCAAACGCTGCACACCCGCACGCAGCACTTTTCAGCTGTCCGGGCGGCACAGCTTAAAGTTTTTTTCATGTGCACACAGCACACGTCAGAACACAAAACATAATCACTGAACCGGTAGTAACACTGTTTAAATACTAAACATTATCATTACTGAATCATCAAATTCTATTTTCTTTGATACATTCTGCGGAAGCATTGATCCATTTTCCCACTATGGTTTTCATACTGAATTCATGGTACTTCAGAGTAAATTTTGCCCTACGATGGCATGTTCAATAATTAAGCTACAGCATATTGGCAGCAAAGATGATCTTTTGCATTACAGAACTGGTGATACTACCGAGAATGCCACTTGTCTGAACCTTAATGTTTAATAAAACAAATGCAGAAACCCGGAATGTGCAATGTGGAACAAATCCTCTGAAAGTAGGTTACACACCATTTCATTTTTTTATTTTATCTATGCAAGATCTGGGTTAGCCTAACACAAGGCTTACAAGCTTTTGACTACACCAGAATACACTTACCACTACAATTGAGCCAATTGTTAAGTGAGTTTTGCCTCATTTTACAACTTTTTTTGCCACTGTTATTAAGTGAATCACTGCAGATGTTACGTTAGTTAAATGTAAGTTAATCTGGTTCCCCCATTGACTTTGCTTGTCAGAAGGTCACACGACCTCAGGATACTGCAACTGTCATAAATATGAGTCAGATGCCAAGCATCTGAATTTTTGAACATGTGACCCAGAGGGATGCAGCAACGATGGCAAGTGTGAAAAATGGTCATAAATCACTTTTTTCAGTGACACTGTAACTTTCAACAGTTTGTAAAACAATGGTGGTAAATTGAGGTCTATCTGTAAGCTGGGACTGATAATCAAAAGAACTGCTTTCAACACTTTTTTTTCACATACAAATCCATCCAAAGTGAAATCTAACCTATAGTAGTTCACATGTTTCTTAAATTAGGATTCCCTCCCCCACTTCATACTCATTTTAAGATTCCACACAACAAGATTCCTGCAAGCAACAAGGCCAAGAAAGTAATTTTTTACAGTATGGTGAAAGTAAGTCACCACACTATAAAAAAGATGTTGAGACTCTAGAAAACTGGCCATGGGTAGTCTAGTGAAGAGAAGGACCAGGGGAGACATGATAGCAGTCTTCCAATATTTGAGGGGCTGCCACATAGAGGAGGGAGTCGAGCTATTTTCCAAAGCACCTGAAGGCTAGAAAACGAATAATGGATGAAAACTGAACAAGGAAAGATTCAACCTGGAAATAAGGAGAAACTTTCTGACAGTGAGAACAATCAACCAATGGAACAGCTTTGCCTTTGGAAGTTGTGGGAGCTTCATCACTGGAGGCTTTCAAGAAGAGATTGGACTGCCATTTGTCAGAAATGGTGTAGGGTTTCCTGCTTGGGCAGGTGGGGGGAGGGGTTGGGCTAGATGACCTACAAAGTTCCTTCCAAATCTGTTAATCTGAGGATACTTTCCTAAAAGGTCACAATTCAAGATTACGAATGTTAACTTGGATTGCCAACAAAGTTCTGTCTGCAACAGAACTTTCTGTTCTGTTCTGTTCTGTTCTGTCTGTCTTCCTCTTTTTTAATTCTCTTCAGATTAAGAGAGTTGCTCCTTTCCAACTCTCTTGATCTGTTAAATCTTTAGATTAAATCATAGATTAATCCCTATGTGGGTTTTTTGTTTAAATATGTAGAAAAAGAAATTTAGTATTCAGCTACATCACCTAACAGCTGCGCTTTGTGGTTCAAGCGAATATTTTAAATAAAACACGTACTTTAAGTAGCAATTCAGGAAGCTCTCCAAGTTTGGCCAAACCACCAGATGAAAACTTATGAGTCATAGTGGGCGCCAATCCAAAAAAAATGTTTATCTTTTTTGCCAACTCTGGAAAAGCTGAAAAAGCTATGAAACCTGGAGGAAGGAGAAACACAAAAGAAATGAATAGAACTTAAACTATCTGGCTGACCAAAATCAGTGGGAAAACAATTTGTTGCCTATTCCACAAAAGCAATTGTATTTTTCATAACTTTCACAGCTTACGGCTAGCATCATTAAGGCAAAGGGGAAGTCATTAAGTGCCCGAAGAATTCTGTCATCCATTTTTCTTTATAAAACCAAAGCAGCTTTCAAAATGATTAAACACTCTGAAATTTGATATAAAAGCCTCTTTTGCTATGCTGAAAAAAACTTGATTTCTTTTTTCCACAGGCAACGGCAGTGTTACCTAGGGTATGCCATTTTTAAAATATGCAGGCAACAAACCAGGAGGAGGATTTAACCCATTGTGCAGACACACTATATGCCACATATCCTTTTATAGAGTTCAATTGACATTGGGGTGTTCATTTGGTCCAAGACATTTTAATTCAATGCAGAGTCACTTCAAATCTTTAAAGTCTTCATTCAAACTTTCATACATAAATACTTTTCATTATTTAAAATATGTCT
Source organism: Bungarus multicinctus (assembly GCA_023653725.1). NCBI lineage: Eukaryota > Metazoa > Chordata > Lepidosauria > Squamata > Elapidae > Bungarus > Bungarus multicinctus. Next base: position 75,882,364 of record CM042844.1, on the reverse strand, counting down.
TTCCTAAGCTAATACCCTTCAGATTACACATTCCATAACCTAAAGTCATAACTCATCTCCAAAACATCAATGTAAGGAATACTGATTATCTACCTGTATTTGGCATAATTATTTTTTTATCGATAAGCATTATGAAATTGAACTTCACCTATGTAGCTATTAAAATTAGCAATGTTATTTAAGCAGTTTGCTAACTTACCTATGGTGGTGCCTTGAGAATGACCAACGTAGAAGAGTTGCTCCTGACCAGTTTTGTTCAAGACAAAATGTATTGAAGCAGGAAGGTCATACTTGGCCATTTCATCAAAACTAAAGAGGAGAGGGGAATCCATCAGATTTACACATAACATAAAGAAGTGGGATCCATATTAGAATAGAATAACAGAGCTGGAAAGGAGTTTGGAGTCTTCTAGTCTAACCCTCTGCTTAGGCAGGAAACCTTATACCACTTCAGACAAATAGTTATCCAATCTCTTCTTAAAAACTTCCAGTGTTGGAGCATTTACAACTTCTGGAGGCAAGTTGTTCCATTGATATTATCCAAGCTGCCACACATTGAAGTATTATGCAGTCTATGTGATGGAAAGATACTAGGGTTCAAGTCATATTATGGTTCATGAGTCCTTTGCTGACCTATCAAGACACTTTTGGTTTAGCTGCTTTTCTTACAATGAAGATGTGGCTTGTTTTAAATGAATAAGTCAAAGATAAAATAACTATAACATGCAATTAATGTTAGCAATGGCAATAAGTGTATCTGAGAAACCTCTCTGCATTCTGCTTTCAAGAATCATGACCAATTTTATACCACTGTGATTTTTATTTATATAGTCTTCCAATGATTCTCAAGATCTTGCAACCTACCCAGAAGAATATAAGCACATGAAGTGTGTGTTTAAATGTGTGGGTGTGTCCCTCTTTACTTACTTGTTTTTATTATATATGTCATGCACTCTCCTTTATTTCATTTATATTCCACCTTCAGGGGCTCAAAGTGGCCTACACACCATTCACTCTTCCCATTTTTCCGAACTACAACAACTTTGATATCTATGCTAAGAAACAGCAACTGGCTCAAAAATATCCACTGATCTTTTATAGCTGGCGATCATCTGGAATCTAGGTCTTTTAATCCAGTGTTTCTCAATCTCAATAACTTTAAGATTTCTGCACTTTAGCTTCTAGAATTGCCCAATCAGCTTGCTTAGCCCTTCCTTTCGGCATTTTCCCTTCCTTTCTGCAACTTTTTTTAAAAAAATTGTAAACCTGGAGGTGGATCATGTTTATCTTTATGGACTTTTTTTTTAAAAAAAGGCAGCTTTGGGAAAGTGCCAGGACAAAAATGTAGTTAGCAATGTTCTTTATGAATGCAAAAAGGTCAGTTTACATATTATGGATTTGGTGAAGAAGTCATAGTCAGTTTCACCCATATACTCTAGCAGAAAGAAAGTGATAGGTAGAGGGGCAAAACCAAACAGTTCCTAACATTTAGCAAATTTGTCTACCTGAACATCCAGAATTCTTTTTGCTTTGTGGTATAGTTGATGTGTTTTTGGGACCAGGTGTTGCCTCTGCTGTTCCCTAACCAAACATCAAAACCAGCATCAGCTAGCACAAAACCCAGGCTGTTGTAGTCTAGGTTAGTCACCCAGTTACTGCCATCAGCAAGTAAGCCATGTTGCAGAAACACAGCTGGTCTCGGTTCTGAAAGGGAAGCATTTCACACATAGTTAGAAGCAGGACAACAGCATCCTCTCCTAAGGCAAGAAGGTTCATTCCACAGCCGTCTATACAAATGCCTTTCTTTGAACAACAGCAATGCATAAATACATTGATTCTAATGGAATCTCTCCAAAGAGGTTCTCAAGAGGAGAATTCATGCATGTGTGATTAGGTTCACATATTTATATGCCGTCCGACTCCCAGCAACTCTGGATGGTTTACAAATGATTTAAAACAGGGGTCCCTATTCCCTGGTCCATAGACTGACATCGACATGCCAGAAGCTGGGCCGCACACACAAGCGAAAACCCATTCACGGGATGTAGGCATGTGAAACCACACCCCCTCCGCTCAGTGGAAAAACCTCTCTCCAAGGAACCGGTCCCTGGTGCCCAAAAGGTAGGAGGGCTGCTGATTTAAAACAAAGGTACCCTCTTGTGGCCTGACCATTCAAAGTCTCTCTATCAAACCATCTGATTTTGACCTGCCTCGTTCTATCTAGTTGAAACTGAACAGAATTAGGTGTGATACTGGAAGTAGTGACTCTACCCCAGGGCTGTCAAACTGGGCCAGATGCATCACGTGCAGGCCACGCCCACCCCAGCTCCACGAAGAGAAAAACATCACAAAACACCACATGACGACAATGTGACACCGCGAGTTTGACACCCGTGCTCTACCCTGTGTCAGTGGGGATGGAAAGATTCCCCTTGTCTGATTCTGGAGCCAATATGTGAAGTATTAAACATTGTGCAAGATTGCCCACAACATGCATTCTCTGGTTTCCCAAAAGATCTGCACGAAGCAAGCCTGGATATCTGGCCTGGACATCCAGTTATGAGGCTTCTGTCGAATTTCCATAGAAGTTTTACATGCCATTATGTGGACTGTGTATATTGCTTGTACTTCTCTTCTGTCATGCTGTCAGCATATTATTATTTATTGACTTTATATTGCCGCCTATTCACCCATGCCGACTCGAGGTAGCTTACAGAATGTAAAATCGTATTTTAAAAAAACCTAATAAAAACTAACAAAAAGAATCAAATAAATTAATAAAGTACAAAAGAACAAAATCTGGAAAAATAAATAAATAAAAAATGAATTCCCAATTCTCATCCCTCACCCCAATGACAGCAGATCACATGAGCCGTTTGATGGGTTCCATCCTGCTCTGGGTTCCCCAGGCCCGCTGGCACAATCAGGTGTTCAGGGCCTTCCGGAAGAGTATTAGAAAGGGGGCCATTCTAATCACTGGGGGAATGATGTTCCAGAGAGAGGGAGCCACCACGGAGAAGGCCCTTCTGGCTCCCACCAGGTGTATCTCCCTTCTGCAGCATTCCGTGCCTCCCTGCTCTGATAGGTCAGGTAGATGTGACCGGCAAGAGACGGTCCCTCAGATAACCTGGTCCCAAGCCATGAAGGGCTTTAAAGATGACAACCAGCATCTTGAATTGCATCCGGAAGCAAATTGGCAACCAATGCAGCTCCCGCAGGAGAGGTGAAACATGTGCACACCAGGGTCTGCACAAAACCATGCAGGCTGCATTTTGCACCAACTGGAGCTTCTGGATCTTCTTCAAGGACAGCCCTATGTAGAGCATGTTGCAATAATCAAGAGGGGAAGTGGCTAGGGCATGAGTGACTGTGAGTAGGGACCATTGGTCCAGAAAAGGGCGTAACTGGTGCATAACCCTCAGTTGCGCAAAGCCCCTCCTGGCCATGACTGCCAACTGCTCTTTGAGCAGGAGTCCTGGCTTCAGGAAAACCCCTAGATTATGCACAGGGTCTCTTTGGGATAGTGCCACCCCGTCCAAGACCAAAGGTGGCAATTGTCCCTGAGCCAACGAACCCCAAACCCAGAGCCATTTGGTCTTGCAAGGATTTAGTTGCTCCCCTAACAGCCTCCCGGCATTGCAAGAGGGAGGACACAGCAACACTTAACTCACCACAGGTTGAGACATACAACTGAGTATTATCAGCCTATTGGTGATACCTCAGTCCATGGTGACAGATGATCTCACCCAGCGGCTTCATATAAATGTTGAACAGGAGCAGAGAGAGTACCAAGCCCTGCAGAACCCTGTAAAGCAGTGGGCGAGGACCGGATCTTTCCCCTCGTATCAACACAAAATAGAAGAATGAGTTTAGCATTGAAATGTATTCATTTCTACCTTAGTGTAAAAGTTTGAGCAACTGCTGAAATGGTTGCAAATGACCTCATAGAAAAGAATTGGCCTGGCCTGTGAGGGGATGGGGGTGGGGGAAAAGGAACCTCTGAACTGGTGTTACCTTCTGCCTCTTGCCTCCGCGCATCGAGGAGGTCGAGCGGCTGCCGGGTGATGCCTTCAGGGGAAGATGTTGCAAGGGGGAAGCTTGACCCACTGCCCTCAGAAGCTTCTCTTCTTCTTCGCCAGAAGCGCTCACACGCAAAGCGCTCAACACTCCTCTGGCCTCTGACAAACCTCCTCTTTCCCGCTGGGCATATGAGCACTTCTGGCGAGGAGGAAGACAAGCTTCTGAGGGGAGAGGCATGGGAGATCGTGGCATCGGAGTCCCCTCCCAGGTATTTCCTGGCCTGCGGGGGGAAGCCCCTCCCCTCAGAAGCTTCTCTTCCTCCTTGCCAGAAGCGCTCACACACAAAGTGCTCACTGCCTGTCTGGCCCCCAAGAAGCCGCGTCCTTCCCGCTGACCGTGTGAGTGCTTCTGGCGAGGAGAAAGGGGGTGTCGAGCCTCCCCCCACAACATCTTCACCTGAGGGCATTGCTGGCAGCTGCTTCCTGCACCTCAGGAGGTCCGCGCTCTTCCTGCTGCTGCTTGGCAGGAGGCAGCAGCCATGACATGTGTTTGCTAGGGAGAGTGCAGGATTGCCACATTTCCCCGCCTCAGCAGGCTGCGGTCCACCAAAATTTTCTCAGACTGGAAATAGGAAACAATCATTTTAACAAGGACAATATTTATAAGTGATTTGTATACTTTCATAATATTCTATTATCTGTTTGCAAATATATACTCACCCTTGGTTTTCTGACTTATTTTTCCATAAGGAATTCTATTAAGACCTAGGTAATATCCATCATCTGTCACCACCTCATATTCCTCACTGGGATATCCTCTGAATAAAATAATTTCACTCTAAAAGAGAAACAAATCAAAGATAGTGTTGTTCATTATTCAGTTATTCTAAAGTGCCTAGGCCAGCCTTTACCCATTTAATGTTCTCATGATGTTTTGGACCACCATTCCTAGTACTGTAAACTTTTAACAACATTAGCTGAGGAATTTTGGAGTTTGTTGGCTTAAAATATTTACAGAGGCTGAAAAAGCCTGGCCTAGATATTTTATTTCCCTTATCTAAACACAAATCATTTAAAAAGCAAATTCTATATATTAAAGGATGAAAAAAAAACCCTCACAAACGTTTTATGGTAAACATGAAAAAGTTCATTTAATATTACAGCTATTGCTGCAACTGTCAGATGACTATTTAACCAAAACAAAGCAGTAAAACTGACGCAATTCATCTTGTATCTGATCCATTCATGGTCATGATGTGCACTGAAGATGGTGTTTGATTTCATTGTACGAGGTGCAATGTCAGATGATCATTGAAACAAAACAATAAAGCTGAAGCAATTAATCTCTGTATCTGATCCATAGCTTGGGCAACTAACAACCTGCTTAAATGTTCAAAGTTGCTAAACAATGGTTTACCAACTGCAAAGAAGTAACACCCAAATGCCACTCTATATATCTATTTGTGGTTTGAATGTGGTATTGCAGCTAACTCTGCCCACATCCTGGATTTCAATTCTGACAGGGCTCAAGGTTGACTCAGGCTTCCATCTTTCCAAGATCGGAAAATGAGGACCCAGAATGCTGAGGCAATATGCTGCCATTGTGAACAACCCAGAGAGTGCTGTAAAGTATTATGGTGCTTTACACAGAGTGTCACTGTCAACGGTCCAACTAGCAGACACAAGCACTCTAGGAAACTTCAAAACTCCCAAAGTGAAGCCTTTGAGTACACCATTTTGGCACTGAGGAATTAAAACCTACTCTCTATGTTTTTCCCCGCGCAACGCTGCATAGGTAAACATTGGATTTACGTTCCTCCCACCCATCATGATCACATTGTCCAATAATGAATAAGGCTTTTGTTTTGTCTTTGTTGGACACCTGCAGTAGTGACCTTGGTGTTTCTAGGCTTCCACGGTCTATTCTTGGAGTGTCTGAATTCTCATCAATCAATCCCTCCCCCCAGTTCTTTGGTAAGTTGAATAGCAAGTGGTTAATTGGTTCAGAAGCGATTCAAACTTGACCCCTATTATTATTCTATTGATACTGATTAACACAGATATCATAGATAGCCATATACACATCCAAACATATTTTCTGTACTACTATAGGAAGAGCTACCCTTGAAAAGCATTCAAAAGTAACTACTGGTACCAAATGTGACAGTTACTGTACAAAAATGTCTATATTGAAAGATTTGGACTGCTTGCCCAATGCCTACAATAACACTTAGTCTTATATACTGATTCACAATGCTTTATAGCCCTCTCTAAGCATTACTACTCCTCCACTTTGAAGCAACCCAACTGTTAAGATCTGTAGATGTAGAGATGTACCAATAATAGTTTCTCTGGCAGGTGAATCTCTAATCAATGGCACTGATCTTCATTCATTCAACATGGAGGAAACCTGAAAAACTTTTTATTTATTTTTATACCACCTTTATTATTTTTATAAGTAACTCAATGCAACAAATGTACTTTTATACTCCCTTCTCTTCTTATTTTCCCCACAATAACAACTCTGTGAATAGGTTGCTCTGAGAGAAAGAGACTGGCCCAAAGTCACCCATCCAGCTTTCATGCCTAAAGCAGGACTGGAACTCGGTCTCCTGGTTTCTAAATTGGTGTCTTAACCATGAGACCAAAGCTGCCCTTTTAAGGCAGGGCTTTTGTTAAATTCAGTAGCAATGTTATAGTCGCTTTTTAACTCAAGAGAGTTTGTCATTTTAATTCATTTTTTAAGTCAGCCACTTTGATACTTGATAGAATAGGAAGGCAAAGTATATGTGAATTAAAATCAGGAATCAGAAGTCAACCCTTCACACAAACTGGAGAAAATCTAACCAGGTATCTGACTCCAATGCTTTAATAAACTATTTCCCCCAACCTTATTTTAGTACTGGAAGGTTTTAGCTCCTTCCTTGAAAACCTTTTTTTCTTTAAAGCTTTGCAATTAGGGTAAATAACTTTGTAGCAATCAACCTTAATGTCTGGAATACTCTACCTGACTCTGTGGTTTCTTTCCCAAACCCCAGAAACTTTCACCTTAGACTGTCTACTATTGACCTCACCCACTTCCTAAGAGGCCTGTAGGGGCGTGCATAAGCGCACCAATCATGCCTACCATCCCTGGCCTATTGTTTCTTTTTATTTTTCTTATAAGTATCCATCTCATGTATTCAAAACTATATTTCTTCTTATACTGGTATCTGTAAGCGATTGACAAATCAAATAAATACTAAAAAAAATACCTATTGTAAAAGACAGATACAATGGAAGTCTTGTGTACATCAAATCACATTGTCAAGATTGACCGTCCCTGCTCTATGGTGGCAGACTTCCATGTTGGTATAATATCCATGGTGAATACAATGACTTTCGGATTACAAAGAAAATCAGGAACATTCCATCAGGTGAAAAGAATCAGGACCATACATTAGGTGGCAGTTCAGAAATTTTATTGCTGAAACCTATTCACAAGAATCTAGGCAACCAATGGATAGTAATAAGTTGGCATTAGATACGAGTCAACAGAATTCGTGGAGAGTTGGATTATTTGTGGCAACTGAACAACTCCATACTGATAACTCTTTTAACACCATCCACAGTAAGGTTGGTCAAATTTTTCAACTTGAAATTTCCAAACATTAGGAGTGCTCAAAAGTTGTGACATGACTTGGGGATCGTAAAGATATTTTGGTTTAATATAATTTAGATGCGTTTGGTAAGTAACTACATAAATATCATAATTTTTTAACATTTTGTTTCATTTGGCTCTCCCTCTTTTTTTACATATTTGCTCTTTTGGATATGTATCTCACAAGAACTCAACTGACCACTGAGCATTTTACAAATTCTGCACTTTATTGCATTGTTTTGCTTTAGTTGTTTTAAACTGTTCCCAATTGGGGAAAATTTGCTTAAGAACAGAGTGTTTTTCCTCTGCAGCTGAAATTGTTCAATGGAGATCAAACTTCATGAAAACATTCATCACAGATTTAATATGCAGTACCAATCACTGAAATGGTCTGAAATTGAAGTGATAATAGTAACAACTTACAATGTTCATGGATGTTTCTGGATTCACATCTCTTTTTCTTCTGTCAAACATTGCTGAATTTACCAGGCCTTGGAACAAGCTCACTGCAATTATTAGCAGCCACATCTTATCTCTACCAAAAAAGAGAGACAGAGAAAGGTCATCTCCTCAGCACAAATATGCAAGTCTATCCCTCTACAAACATTGTACAGTAATAATCAACCTGCTCTAACACTCACATTAAGACTGTGAAGCTGCAGCTCTCTTATGTTTTGTACAGAAACATGAGATAAAAAAAGCAGCTTAAACTAATTTACCTTCAGCTGATACTCAGAACTGTGGCAAAAGAAAATAGTGTTTTCCTAGAACAGAAAATTTAACAGAAAATCCATTATCGTTAGAGGCTGTGGAATTCTAGGAATTGAAAGTTGCTGAGATTGAAAAACATTGAACTAGAATATTCCCATTACTTTTTTTGCCTCTCGCCAATCTCCACAATCATTGGCTTTAATAGAACTGGTTGCCCTCATTAATCTCTGACTGGGAGAAAAACAGTAAACTAATCCTTGTGCATTTTCATCTTAGGTGAGAGACCTTTTGGGCACCAAAGACAAGTTCTGTGGAGAAAGGTTTTTCCACGGACTGAAGGGAGCATGGTTTTGAGTACTGCTTGTATTCCACAGATGGGGCTTCGCTTGTTTGCGTGGCCCAGTTTCTAGCATGAAGTGGCCCCGGAAACCACGGGGGTTGGAGACCCCTGATCCAGGCCATAAGGTACAGCATTACTTGAACAGCTTTCTTTTTTAGTTTCATATCTTGGTTTTTTCTGGTGGAACTCAAGGAAAATTACACAGCACTCCCTTCTCTGATTTTTCCCTACAACAACCCTGTGAGGTAGGCTTGGCTGATTCACCTAGTTACCCAAGGAATTTCCATGGCTGAGGGTGGACTGGAATCAGCCTTGCCTGGTTCTACTAATACACCATAACTGCTACATCACAGTGCAGTACTATCATTACAAAGCAATTACGTATCGCATACACACACATACCATCTCAATGACTACTCAATAATTTCCAGCTACTGGATATTAAAAGTTGGGGGCATGGTAGAAACATTAACATCACCACAAATCTATGTTACTTATCTAAACATTTACAAATATTGGGTTTTCAAAACTGAAGTTGCTAAGAACACAAGATCAATATCAGAACAGATAAATAGGCCTCTACATGTTGAAAATCTAGTTTAAAAAAGCAACTTGTATCTGGCTTGGCTGAATTTTTAAAAGATAAATAAAGTCGGATCAGGACATGAGACCATTAGGAAACCTCAGGGATAAATGTTATACTGGGAAGTTAAAAACCCTGCAAATAAAAAAGCAAAAGAAAAAATATGTTACATCATTATAAAGTCTCCCATCAATCAACAAGAACTGAACTCAATTCTAGGGAATTGGGATCCATTATTTGGTTTCTTATTCTGCTTGCAGAGTTTCCAGTGCCTGGTTACTTACGTTTACTGTGCCACAGAGAATTTTGATATGACCCAGCCTGGTCCTTGTATTTTTCTTCTAAGTCTATATAAAAATTGCAAGTTCACATCTTGAACGCTAATAATAACATAAAGCACCATTTATGCACTTGGAGGGGGGACAAGATTGGTCAGGAAAATCTCCCCATTTGCAAAAGCAACTCCTCCCATCCAAAAAGAAGGCAATTAAAGTATGGAGCAGTGTAGGACTCCAAAAATAGCTCAAGACACAGCGGATGTGAAAAGACTCAAGAAGAGGCTTTTAAGACAGAGAAAAACAGTACAACCGGAGCTGGAATGAAGCTCAATCACCAGGACTGTGGCGTTTTTTCAGAAGATAAAAAAGAATTGAGTGATAAAACACTTGTTCACTTCTTATTCAAAGAGGATGCCTTTCAATGGTGGAGCTACCTTTCCCCCAGAAGGCCTGTTCCTTTTTTTTTTTTTTTTTTTGGGGGGGGGGGGGGGGGGCAGTATTTCACAAGTCTCATGACAGACTACACAATTCACCTGCCTCCAAAAAAGTCACTTCCCTGTGAAAATGGAAATTAAAATTATATTAATATATTAAAAAGGACCCAAAGGATTCTGATTGAGATGCACTGTTCTCCTTCTGCAATAAAAACATCTCAAGAGCAGAGTTAGAAGTCGCAAAGAAAACAGTTCTGACCTTAAAAATATTGTCAGAATTGTAATTTTCCATCCTTTCAACTTTATGCATTCAATACTAATCTTCAATTGCTGTCTTGGGCTGTACAGACCCCGCATGCAAGAAGCTTTTTAGGTAGGGAACAGTCTGAGAGTTGGATGGAAACACACACACCTTCAGTAAGGTTTAAGCTGACTGAAAGAGGTCAACCTGATTTTTCCCAGGTTTTTCTACTGTAGGAAGTTAGCACCCACCCCTCTCCTAGAAAACTGAAATAGCCTAGGAAATATTAAAAAGGCAGAATATTTCCTCTAAAAAGAGTAGAAACTCAGAAGCAGAAACTACCTCAGAAGCAGAAGCTCACCCCCACCTTTGTTAATGGGTGGACCATTAAGGCCTGGGCCAGAATACTTTCCATAACAAGGATCTGCAGGTAAAGCTATAGCAATTGCCAAAAGCTTTTCAGTGCATAATCATCCAGCAAGGCTCAACCAGGCCTGGAACTCAGGACAGCCTGCAGAGTTGCCCCTGCATGGGAGTCTGACAACCAATCAGAATACAAGCTCAAATTCAATTCCCAACAGAAGGTATAAAACCCAGGCACTCTCAGCATATCAGCCCCTTTCTTTCTTGATCTCTTCCTTCACCTTGAAGCATGTGATCATCCTTTCTTTTCACTCTAGAGCTCCAGGCCATGTGATCCTGATATTAAACCTTCCAAACAGCCTCCATGTTTCCAGTGTCTTTTTCCCTACTTGGAACTGAACTCAGAAGGATATTTCTTCCAACACTACTATTATAGGTTGAACTACTATATTATGATCTGCTATGATCTATGGAAATAGATTATTCAGGAGGACCTAGGTCCTAGGGAATCCACTGTTCCTCAGATGACCGGATGTGAATCCCTCTTTGTAAAGTGTGGTTCCGGGGTTCAGATGCACCTGGTGGCTGCCTGGGACAGGGTGGCGGCTGGGGCCCTTGACCGGGTCGTGCCCTTGCGGCCTCTGACCCGATGCCGATCCCACTCGGCTCCATGGTTTTCTGAGGAACTGAGGGAGATGAAGCATCGGAAAAGACGCCTAGAGAGCGGTTGGAGGGTCACCCGCTCCGGATCTGACCGAACACTATTGCGGTCCTATATTAGGACCTATTTAGCGGCGATAAGCACGACAAAGCGTTCTCACTTTTCCGCCCTTATCGCGTCCGCAGGAATCGCCCAGCCACCCTTTTTAGGGTGACCCACTCCCTCTTAGAAGTGGGAGTGTGGGAGGATCCTCTGCAGGGGCGGGCTGAGGATTTTTCGAATTTTCTGATGGACAAAATCACTCAGATCCGGGATGGGTTGGACTCTGACTGGGCGACTCTGGACAGGGGATCGGGGACAGAATTTGGGGAGGTCATCTGGGGGGAATTTGATCCTGTTTCCCCTGAGGACGTGAACAGGATGCTGGGTGGGCTTAATGCTACTACATGTTTACTGGATCCGTGCCCCTCCTGGCTGGTATTGGCCACTCGGGAGGTGACGCGAGGTTAGTTCCAGGGTATTATTAACGCTTCCTTGAGCGAGGGGTTTCTACCTGCCACCTTGAAAGAGGCGGTAGTGAGACCCCTCCTCAAGAAACCGTCCCTGGACCCAACTCTTATTTAACTATTGTCCGGTCTCCAACCTTCGTTTTGTGGCGAAGGCTGTTGAGAGTGTGGTGGCACGACAGCTTCCCCGGCACCTGGATGAAGCTGTCTATTTAGATCCACGCCAATCAGGCTTCAGGCCCAGGTACAGCACTGAGACGGCTTTTGTCGCGTTGGTGGATGATCTCTGGAGGGCCCGTGACAGAGGTTATTCCTCTGTCCTGGTCCTATTAGATCTCTTGGCGGTTTTTGATACTGTCGACCACAGTATCCTATTGTGGCGGTTGGGGGGGTTGGGGGTGGGAGGCACTGTTTTACGGTGGTTCTCCTCCTTCCTCTCCGGCTGTTCGCAATTTGTGTTGGCTGGGGGGCAGAGATCAACCCCGAGGCCCCTGATTTGTGGGGTTCCTCAGGGATCGGTGCTCTCGCCCCTACTGTTCAACATTTATATGAAGCCGCTGGGTGAGATCATCCGTGGCTTTGGGGTAGAGTTTCATCAATACGCTGATGATACTCAGCTGTACATTTCTACCCCAGGCCACCCCAACGAAGCCGTGGAAGTGATGACCCAGTGCCTGGAGGCTGTGCGGGGTTGGATGGGGCGAAACAGGCTTCAGCTCATCCCGGCCAAAACCGAGTGGCTGTGCTTTCCGGCACCCCGATACAGCCAGCTAGTTCTATCACTGGCTGTGGGAGGGGAAATTCTTGCCCCCACAGAGAGGGTGCGCAATCTGGGTGTCCTCCTGGAGGTGCGGCTGTCATTAGAAGATCATATAGTGGCCGTTGCCAGGGGGGCTTTTTGTCAGGTCCGTGGGATCTACCAGTTGCAGCCCTTTCTGGATCGGGATGCCCTTCGCACGGTCACATCCGCCCTCGTCATCTCCCGTCTAGACTATGTCAATGCTCTCTACATGGGGCTCCCCTTGAAGAGCACCCAGAGGCTCCAGTTGGTGCAAAATGCAGACGCGCGGGTGGTTTTGGGGGCTTCTCGGAGCTCCCATGTTACGCCACTCTTGCGCGAGCTGCATCGGCTCCCGGTAGCCTTCCGGGTGCGATTCAAGGTGTTAGTGACTATCTTTAAAGCACTCCATGGCTTGGGACCTGGGTACTTACGGGACCGCCTACTGCCGTCATCGACCTCCCGTCGCCCAGTAAGCTCCCATAGGATGGGCCTCCTCGGGGTGCTGCCGGCTGGATGGCTGGCGACCCCGAGGGTATGGGCCTTCTCCTTGGGGGCATCCTCCCTCTGGAACGAATTGCCCCCAGAGATGAGGACCATCCCTGACCTTTTGGCCTTCCGGTGCGCATTGAAAACATACTTATTTCATCAAGTCGGTCTGGCCTAGGGTTTTATAGGGTTTAAATTGGTTTTAGTCTTTTATACTCTTGATTGAGTTTTTATCTTTGAGCCACCATATTTAATATTTTTAAATTGTTTTTTAAATATTGTATTTGTACTATTTTTTAACTTTGGCTGTACACCGCCCCGAATCCCTGCAGGGAGAGGGGTGGTATAGAAAACTAATAAATAAATAAATAAATAAATTTTGTGCTGTAAATCCTATGTTGAATCAATTCACTGACAACAAACACAACAAAAAAAAACACAGAGGTTACTCATCTTTAACAAACATGTCAGAGTTTATAGCAAAAGCTTGTTCTTATTTGTAGTTAGCCTGGGGCTTGGGAGCAACATTAAAAAAAAACACACTGGGCCGACACAGATTGGATCCCGCAACATTATTCTGGGGCACATATGTTTGCCTTCATTTGTTAAGTCAAAAAAGATCTTTATGAAACCTGTCCTGTAACTTGATGGAAGGATGTTTAATAGGGAATTTATAGGTTAAACTACTAGGAGATCTGAAAAATACTCCAGAAAAGCTGGTGGCAGACTACTTCCGTATGGTTGCCAAGAACTTCATATCACCTTCAGAAATCCCCAAGATGCTTTTTTCAGGAGGCAACTGGACTTTGTTTTTTCATTTGAAAACATTTCTCTTCTAGTCCAAGAAGCTTCTTCAGCTCTGCCAGGACAGTGGGGAGTGGAAGGATTTATATTCCTTGCAGACAGCTGATCTCCTAAAGGATGCAAGGAATATCAATCCTTCCATTTCTCACTGTCCTGGCAGAGCTGAAGAAGCTGCTTAGATGAGAAGCGAAATGTCTTCAAAAGAAAAAAAAACCAAGGAAGTCCAGTTGCCTCCTGAAAAAAGCACCTTTGGGACATGCCACATTAGGTTTAACCTCCCCAAAGAAGGCACTTAATGGCATTTGAAGAGCCACCAACCCGATGGAAAACACACGTTTCCCAACCACCCTTCCCGCATCCCATTTTCCTGGGAAGCTTCACGGGATCCCCAACATATGCAATGATTTGATCGGGGCTTCCCCTCGAGTCACGCCCTGGTGCCCTGCAGCGTTGAGTACTTCATAGCCCGCTTCCCCAATATGTTCCACTACAACTCCCAGAATCCCTAGCCCAGAACAAGATGAGCTATCACCCCAAAAACTACTCCCAGTCCTTCCTTAAGTAAGGGTCCCTGCAATATCCCTCCAGGCTTCCCGACTCAGGTTAAAGGAAGGAAAAGAGCAGCAAGAAACTCACCGGGAAGCGAGGATACGGCGAAGACAGAGGAGAAACCTCGCCCGCACTGACTCCGGGGTTGTTTTTTAGTGCTCGCCCCGGCGTGCAACGCAGCTAAACCACGCCTCTGAGCTATGCGTGTTGCCCAATCAGCGTTCCCGGGGAGAAAGTACGCCCCACCCCTCATACCCATAACAGGGACCGGAGTGGAGCTGGGAGCGAAGTGAAACTGTGGGGATCCCTTCCCTGTCTTCTTTTCACGCCTCGCCTCCTTTCTTGCCCTTTTTACGCTTTGCTGCCGCTCTTGTGCGCAAGGCTGCTGGTGCTAAAGCGCTTCTCGGAAGCGACGGGTCGTTTCTCCCTGACGAGGTTTCTGCGAAGAGACTGAAAGAGGGCAGCGGCTGCTGGACCTTCAGCAACCAAGAGAGTGGCTGGCACCCGCCCCGTGGTCCTCCCTGAACGCATGGCTCTCACGATGCTTGGTTCATACTTATGAGCATGACTGTGTTCTATTTTTCTATTTTTAAAAATAAATGTTTTATTTTATTTTTATTACAAACATATCTTCTTCCATTTGTTGACCTGTCATCTGGTTACAAGTATCTTGTGCAATGCAGTTAATGTTTAATATCACATAGTATTATTCTCTAGTCTTATTGTACTTAATATCACTATCTTCTTAGCTTATTTATTTCTGTTAAAAATATCTATTGTCCTTCTTAACTAATCCATTAATTATATCTAGCTTTCATATTTTTTCTCTAACCATTGGTAGAACAATTCCCATACCTTATAATATTTAGTTTTCTCTCTTTCGTTAATTATAAGTGTTAATCTATTCATTTCTGCACATTCTAATATTTTCCTAATCACATTATCTTTAGTAGGCATGTCTTCCTTTATCCAATTTTGAGCAAATATGATTGTCGCTGCAGTTATCACATGAATAATCAAATATACATTTTATTTGCTATAAGTTTCAGGTAAGATCCTCAACAGGAATATTTCTGGCGTGGCAGGGGAAGAATACTGTAAAATATCCAGTCAGAGGTGGTATTTGCTGGTTCTCCGAACTACTCAAAATTTCCACTACCAGTTCTCCAGAACTGGTCAGAACCTGCTGAATACCACCTCTGATTTCTGGTTTTATCATCTCTTCCAACCATGAGCATACTTTTGTCCAATATTTTTTAGCTTCAAAATGTCCACCATGTTTTTTAGCTATCACATGTCCACCATGTGGTAATATGTGCTAGGTGTTTGGCGGCATTTCCAACGTTTTGCTGATTTATCTTTAAATATCTTTGCCAACCTTGCTGGCACATAATGCCATCTATAAAACATTTTGTATAATTTGGCTTTGTATGTGATTGACATTGTTACGTTATAATTTATATTCCATAATTTCTGGCAGTCATCAAGTGCTATTCTATAACTAAAATTCTTTGCCCGTGCTATCATTGTCTCCTTCAGCTTCTAGTTTAATGCCTAATAGGTAGCTGTATGTTTTTTTTTAATCAACCTTTCTTCTGTTCCTGTTAGTATCTTACCTAATTCTGTCAATTCTTTGTATAAGCCATATGCTTTAACATCTTTCTCATATCTCATCTGTATTTGCAAGTATGAGTATCAAATCGTATCTATCCCTTGTTTGCCCAAATCGTATCTATCCTCTTGTTTGGTTTTAAGGTCATCTCTTTCATTTAAGGTATCTGAAACTGAAACTCCTTTGCTTGTGTTTTCCATTTGGAACAGATTTCTTTTCAGGTGGGAAGGGGAAGTAGAACTCTTTAGCATCAGAGCGTGTTAATAATAATATACGAAATACTCATGCTCTGATGGTCATTTCGAAAAATCCTAGAAGCCAAGTGAACATATGTCCCATTTTCAAGTTTGTAGGCTTTACAGTTCTGGAGATTTTGTGATTATGCGTCAGTGGTATTTCACTTTTATATATAGAGAGAAGAAAGATATAATTTATTTAGTTATTTATTTGATTTGTCAATCGCTTGAAAGATAATAGGTATAAGTATAAACATGAGTAAGAATACAGGAAATAGGTATGAATAAATAGGGACAATAGGACAGGGATGGTAGGCATGATGGTGCACTTATGCACGCTCCTTACATATGCAAAACAAAATAGAGTACGTCTTGTTTCTGAAATGCTTAGTATAAAATACATGTAACTGGAAAAATTATAAGCTGTCTTTGAAAAACATGTAACAGGTTAAAAAGCTAAATGTCAAACCACAAGCCTGGCAAGCAAGCTGTAACTGCAAATAGGGAACAAAAGGAGCAATAGAGCTTATGCTAAGTAGAAGTTGGTTAAAACTGTGAAGCTTTGAACAGGAAAAGGGGAGGGGGAAGATAGATTGAGCGGCTTTGACAGGATGCTATGCTGAAAAACAAAAAGCAAATGTGGCTTTGGGAAGAGAGAGAAGGGGAGGTGGGAAAATAAGTCTCTGTAGGGGGATAAAAGGGCTGAATTATGCCTTGTCATGCGTTCACCTTTGTTGCACCCCTATTTGCAAATACCTTAATAAAATTCTTTGCTACTTTCAAGTTATTGTCTCGGGTAGTTCCATATGTGACCATGAACTGTTTATCACAGAAGGAAGGAAGGAAATTATAATGAAAGGGGGGAGGGGGAGGAAAATCCTACCTTAGTTCTTGGCCATCAGCTGCATCCCCTTGTCCCCACTTCCTGGTGGTCTCCCATCCTATCACTTGGTTCAAAGCATCCTCAGTGAGTTGGTCTCCCTCTGGCCCAAGTACTTTGCCCTCCCGCACACACCATAAGCAACATGGCCAACATGGCAGCAGCAGCAGCCTAGAGGAAGAGGTAAGTGCAGCCGGGCAGCACCTTACGGAAACCTGGGCAGGGCTGAGCTATTGTCTGGGGGTCCTCCACATGGCCTGAGAGGGATGGCAAGGCTCCTCTGGTGGACAAGAATTTAGCGCTCGCCCTGATCTTGCCTTCCTTTGCTGGAGACAATGGATTCCCCCCAGCCCCACCCGGGTCACCACAGGTGTCTCCATGAGTGACGCCTACCACATCCATGCCCACCACAGCCACACCCACCGTGGCACCTGAGGTCAAACATGTGGCCCTCAATGACATAGAGTTTGACACCCCTGCCTTAAAGGAACAGGACAACAGCATCATAGATGCTGGCCATTTTGTAGGCAGCCTTCCCCCTCATGCGTACACAGGGAAGATAGCATTTTATTTTAGTCTACAACTCTATTCAAAATATTAAACCCAAATAAAAACAGCTCAGCAATATGGGAGCATTGAAGTGATGTGTCCAAATGCAACCTTCTAATGACTTGATCAGAACTCCTCTCTTAAAAAAATGTTTAATAGCATGATTATCCACAACACGGTCGTCCTTTATAATAGCAAGTACATCTCAAGTCAGGACAGGCTGTTTCTTATTGAGAATACAGATCGTGACCAGGTGGCGCTATTGTTTCTAGATGCTAAAAAGGCATTTGACAATGTAAAGTGGGATTTTATCTTGCAGCAAATTAAATACATGGATTTTGGACAAAAATTTCTAAATGTTAAATCGGCAATATATAATAAACAAGAAGCTAGAATATTGGTGAATGGGGGAACAACCAATAAATTTGAAATACAAAAAGGAACAAGGCAGGGATGCCCACTATCACCACTTTTGTTTATTTTGACTTTGGAGGTTTTATCAAGAATAATTAGGAATGAAACAGAAATTAAATGGTTAAAAATAAAAAAGGAAGAGTTTAAATTGCAAGCCTTCACTGATGATCTAGTTTTTATCTTAAAAGAACCACAAAATTTGGGACCAAAACTTATAGAAAATTTAGAAAAATTTGGAGAAGTCACAGGGCTAAAAGTTAATAAGGAGAAAACAAAAATAATTACCAAAAATATGACAAATAAGCAAAAGGAAACACTAGCTGCAAGAAAGGGCATCCAAAGAGTAGATAAAGTAAAATATTTGGGGATTATGATCTCAGCGAGATGTACAACACTTAAAAAGGATAACTATGATCCATTAATGAAACGAATAGCAGATGATTTAGAAAAATTGGACAAATTAAGACTATCTTTCATGGGTAGAATAGTGACTGTAAAAATGAATAGATTACCTAAATTACTATTTCTTTTTCAAAATGCTCCCATAAAAATGGGGAAAAAAAAAGTTTTTTGATGATTTGAGCTGTTAAAAGAAATATCCTTCTGGGTTCAGTTCCAAGTGGGGAAAAAGACACTGGAAACATGGAGGCTGTTTGGAAGGTTTAATGGTGGACAGGACCACATGGCCTGGAACTCCAGAGTGAAAGGGAGGAGATCAGTAAAAAGAACTGAGATGCTGAGAGTGCCTGGGTTTTATACCCTCTGTTGGGATTTGAATTTGAGCTTGTATTCTGATTGGTTGTCAGACTCCCATGGGCAACTCTGTAGGCTGTCCTGAGTTCCAGAGGCTTGGTCTAGCCTTGCTGGATGATTTATGCCCTTAAAACGAGTTGTCCCCAGAGATACGGACTATCCCTGACCTGCGGACCTTCAAGCGCGCCTTGAAGACCCATCTCTTCCAACGAGCCGGTCTGGCCTAGCAGTATTGTGGGGTTTTAAATTTGGTATTTTTAATATTTCCTTGTTTTTATTATTTTTATTTATCAGCCTCTCCCTAATGGGAGAGGGGGCAGTATATTAAATAAATAAATAAATAAATAAATAAATAATAAATAAATAAATAAATAAATAAATAAAAGGGCTTTTGGCAATTGTTATAGCTTTACCTGGAGATCTGTCTTATGTAAAGTATTCTGGCCCAGGCCTTAATGGCCCACCCATTAACAAAGGTGGGGGTGAGATTCTGCTTCTGGGGTGAGTTTCTGCTTCTGAGTTTCTATTCTTTTTAGAGGAAATATTCTGCCTTTTTAATATTTCCTAGGCTATTTCAATTTTCTAGGAGAGGGGTGGGTGCTAACTTCCTACAGAACAAGTTGATGTCAAGTTTCATATGGCAAAAGAGAAAACCAAGAATCAAATTGAATTTGCTGCAAGGTACCACAGAAAGGGGCGGATTCGACCTACCTGACTGGGAATAGAGCTGCAATTTTAACATGGGTAAAAGATTGGATAAATTGTAAGAATAAAAGAACATTAATATTAGAGGGTTATAATTTACAGACGGGATGGCACGCCTTCCTGTGGCAGGATAAACAAATAGGCTACAGTTACTTTCAAAGACATAAAATTAGGCAGACTCTTAACTGCATGGAATAAAATCAAAAGACAAATTTATATAGAAACACCTATATGGCTATCTATATTGGAAGCTTTGATGCATCCAAACCTATTCCGACAAGGGAAAATAATTACGTATGAGGACATATTAAACGAGAGAGGGGAACTACGATCAGGACAAGATTTGAAGGATCAAAGTATAGATATAGAATGGTGGGCTTATTTGCAACTCCAATCAAGATATTCGAAGGATATGAAAGAATGGGGAATGTAAAACAGTGGGAGTGGGAGATGTAAAACAAAATTAGATGAAGTACTATTAGCAACTGATGAGAAATTGATAAAAAAAAATTATAAAGTTTTATTGCAAAGTAAATTAGAGGAAGAAAAAGTAAAGGAAACGATGGTGGCATGGATGAAGAATTTTGGATATAGTATAAATTTAGATGATTGGCAAATATTATGGGAAAGAAACAAAAAAATGACTTTGGCTACACCGTTTAAAGAAAATTTATATAAATTGTTTTACAGATGACACATGCCTCCATCAAGATTGGCAACAATGCATCCAAACCTTTCCTTCACATGTTGAAAGTGTAACACAGAAAAGGGAAGTATTATCATTTATGGTGGAATTGCAAAGAAGCCCAGAAGTTCTGGCAAAAAATTCAGAAATAGTTAGAAGAAATATGTATGATCAAAATAGAATATAGACCGGATTTTTTCTGTTAGGAATCAATGTTGGGAAATATGACAAGAAAATTATATATTGAATAATTCATATAATCACAGCTGCAAAATTGCCTTACGCACAATAGTGGAAATGTAAAGAAAGTCCAAGTGAATTAGAAATAATTAGGAAAATCTGGATGTGTGCAGAAATGGACAAATTGACAAAGGAATTAAAAAATCAAGATGAATCGGATTATTACAAAGTATGGGATAAGTTTTATGGTTGGTTAGAAAAAAGACAGGATCAAGACAATAAGAAATGAAAAATGTATTATTTTTATATGTGATTTAGCAATGTAAGACCACTATGTGAAGGATTGTACCATGTTCAATGTTTTTAATGTTTCTTTTTGTTTTTTGTTTGTGTTTGTTTGTCTAATATTTTTTTTTAAAAAAAAAGATAATACAGATTGAAAACACCAGGATATGTTGAGCCAGAGAGACAGTTTGGTGTACTGGTTAAGGTATCAGGAGCCCAAGATTTCTATTCTTCCCTTAAACATTGAGCCACATGGTTGGCCTTAGGCCAGTCACTTTCTCAGCTGTAGAAAAGCGACCATGGCAAATCACATCTAAAAAATCTTGCCAAGAAAATTGCAGGGACTTATTTAAATAGTCTCTGAGAATTGAACTGAAGAAGAAAAAATACCCCGGTTGAGCCAAGTAATAAACATGTTTGTGAATCTGATAGGTATTTTAGTGCCACCTTGTGATAGAAATAAAACAGTTTTGTCTCACTTGTGAGTACCTTGATCTTTGAACTGCACGTCAGGCCTTTTCGCTTTAAACTCCCCCCCCCCGCCCCAATTCTCCATAAATTGAGTTTTGTGTTCTAAATTATGCTTATCATTCTCTGGGACTATCTGAATTCTGGCTGTGTGGAGCAGCAAGTGAAATCTAAGCCAGTTTCTGTAGTGCAGAACCTCCAATATTGACCCTGTTGGAAGAAATATCCATCTGGTTCAGATCCAAGCTGGGAGAAAGACACTGGAGACATGGAGGCTGATTGGAAAGATGGTTTATTGATGAAGCAGAACCACATGTGATTCTGGGCAACTGACAAAATGGAATTGAGAGTGGGTGGGTTTTTATACTTTCTTTGGGCATCCTGTTCCTGTTCCAGAACAGGTCCTTTAATATTCTATTGCCTGTTTCAGATTCCTATGGGGTCATGTAGGGGTTATCTAGGGGTCTTAGCTGGCTCTATAGGCAAAAAAGGAAATACAAATCCTAGGTGTTTATGTCTGAACTAATCTGGTTAACCTCTGGTTTATTGTTTATCTGTGCTCCCACATTTATTGCTCTGGGGGTGCAATGAACAGGTCTGAAAGGATGTTGGGCAATTCCTATTGTGGCTAATTCTATTGCCTGTTGTCAGATTCCTATGTAGAGGTTATCAGGGATGGGATTCAACCAGTTCAGGCTGGTTTCGGCAAACCAGATGTTAATTTTACATCCAGTTCAGCAAACAGGTAGTTCCAACAACCAGCTGGCCCTGCTATCCCACCCCACCCTACTCCTCCCCTCCTCTCCCAGGAGTCCCCACAAGGCCCATTTGGCTCCCAGGTATTGGCTGTTGTCAGATTCCTATCTATGCTCCCAGCTTTACTGCTCTGGGGGTGCAATCAAGAGGTCTGGAAGGATGTTAGGCAATTCCTATTGTGGCTAATAGGGTTTCGTTCTGTGTTGGATCTTGGGTGAGGGGCTGCTTCTAACCCTATCAATCTGCTTTTGTTAACTATCAAACTTTGCTGCAAGCAGTTTCAAAATATCCTGTCTTGAATGGATTTATGCAATATTTGCTTTGCTTATGAATAGAGCCATCCAGATAGTTGGCTTCTTCTTTCAATAAGCTCTTTAACTCCTTAACAGCGGACATCTGCTGTGGGCTATTAAGAAAAAGTGGGGGTTGTTTTCTGCCTCTGAAACACATGTTTCTCTATTTTTCCCTTTGGGGAAATAAAGTATCTTGCTTTTTAAATATTCCTCAAAATATTTCATTCTTCTGGGGGGAGGACTTCCCACAACCCACAACTCTACCATCTAGATTACCAATTAGAGAATGCATACAAAACCATCAACATTGTCAACAAAGGTAAACAACACAGAAGGGATGAAGAAAACGACAACAGGCTACTTTTCCTGGATATCCTTATCAGTCACAGCAAACTACAAACACAAGGTTTTTTTTTTTTTTAAAACTATCCACATCAATCAAGTGTTCCACTACCAAAGTAACAACCCAACTTCCCTCAAGGGACATTGTGTAACAACACTACAGTATATAGATGAATGCAAACATATTGCAGCAACCCTAAGCATCAGAAAAGAGGGGGGGAAAAACCCAGGTCAGCAGTACAACTTCCAACAAAACAGATCTCCGTGCAACTTCATATTGCATTAAAAAAAAAACCACCCCAAATCCAGCATTTGGCTTTGCCAATTCAAGGTTTGGTCAACATGTGGATCTTCCACAGTGAAAAGCCTAGGATTATGTTTTCATGTAGTATCATTAGAAATTCCCTTAACACCCACAACATACTAATTTGTAGTAATAGCTATTACATTTTAAATTACAAACAGGGGGTCCATACAACACAAGCCACAACACAGGGCTCCTACATATTTTGATTTGGGCACAGAAGTTTACTGGGTATGGTAATTTATTTGTTGTTTTCATTTCGAAAACAGTACAAAGCCAGTACAAATGAAACTTTCAACAGGTTGTGTTTTTTTAAAAAAGGATGTCACATCTTCCAAGAATAAGGGAACCCCACTCACCATACTGTTAGCACTGCTGTTTAACAACAAATCAAATACAAAATTTCTTTACAGAAAAGAATCTGCTAGAATGCTGAATCTTCTATCGTCACTGTACCGGAACAATACAAGCAGGACCACGAGAAATAAAAACTGATCCTACATCTGGATGGGCTAATAGAGCAACTTTCAGTTTCCTTTTCTAGGAACAGGAAATGAAAAACTCTTTTCCCTTTATGACAAGTTAAAAGCGAGTAGCAACAAACCAATGCAGCATTTCAGACCAGATCATTGAGAAAAGAAACCCATTATTTTCAGAGAAGCAAGCTCTCTTAAAACAAAAACTTCTAACCAGGCAATATGAGGTAAGTGAATAAGAAGTAACATTATATTATCCTTCTCAGTTATTTGACTTATAAAGTATTTAGTGTTAAATACTGTAAGGTCCCAGAAGTTCCCCCAAGCCACTGAGATGCCAAAGAGACTGAGATTCCAGACGAGGCTTGCAAAAAGTAACAGTTTTTAATTTTTGGCCAAAGCTAAAAGAGCTGAAAACTCTTTCTAAAACATACAGACAAAATGCACGTAAGGAATAACCACACCACTGCAAGAGTGCCCAGAGTATTATACACATTTTTACCCCATTAGAGACAAAGTTTATGCAACCAGAGCCAAAGCTTCGTTACCAATATGGGTCTTTATCTTTAAAGGTTTCTTTGTTCAGGCACCTATCTCTGTCCTCCTTGTCTATGGAGCATCCCTATACATACAATGTTGGGGGGAGGGGCAGAGGTAGTATTCAGCAGGTTCTGACCAGTTCTGGAGAACCGGTAGCACAAATTTTGAGTAGTTTGGAGAACCAGCAAATACCACCTCTGACTGGCCAAGTTGTTTATTCAGCAGAATGCTTTTAGGTAACTCCCTGCTGTAGTACTATCTATGAGGCAGAAAGCTCCCTACTCCGGTTCCTCCATCCAGGTGCCTGATATTCTTGGATAACTGTTTCTTTTATATTTACAAGGATGTGCCTAGCTTTGAAGCAGTGGTGGGATTCAAATAATTTAACAACCAGTTCTCTTCCCTAATGATTTCTTCCAACAACCAGTTCACCAAACTGCTCAGAAAGTTAACAATTGGTTCTCCCGAACTGGTGCAAACTGGCTGAATCCCATCACTGCTTTGAAGCCAAGAACAGAAGCAAGACACAGCAGCGAGATAACAAACTTTGCACTAATGCCAATCGGTATCAAGGTGACAGTAAGCTAGAATTGATTCCTAACTACTAATTTCTGACAGTATACAATAATATGAGCAGAAGCTAATGACAATACCTAATTCCTAATGAATGATTTCTAGCAGTATATCAGAAGCAAACAGCAGATATTGGTTTGATCACTATGCTCCTTCGATATGCATTTAGCATAGTATTTAGCATTTTCATCATGCAAAGTTTCAGCTTATTTCTTGAAAATAATACAGTCTGTTTTATAAATGTATAATGCTGTAAAGGAACTTAAAGCAGTGATCCAGGGTATAAATCAACTGCAATGAATCCAATTAAATCTGTATCATTATGAGCCAATTACTAGATTTATCATTTCTAATATAAATAATAGCTTCTGTGAGCATAGGGAGGGAGATTTGAGCAGTTGTTAGGAAAATGTTTTTTTTTAGACTAGAACTCGAAATAGATTAAATGGAAAAGATAATACTTTTCAGGTAGTCCTCAACTTATAATTCATTTATCAATGTCTCGGAGTTATAACAGCCTTGGAAAAAGTAATGATCTTTACTCCCATTTATTTATTCTTTTAATATAAATTTTATTTGGGTTTTCACAAAAATATACTACAAATAAAACATCTTTTTTTGAGAATAACATGATCCCGGGTTATCACTTCTCCATACAGACACAAACTCAATTTCATATTCATCTTTGTGTTCTATTCCATAACTTATTACTATTTTAACATTTTCTTCATAATTTTTCCCCTCCCTTGATTTTCTCAACTTTATTTTTAATTATCTCATATCTAAATTCAATTATATAACTTTTTCTAAGTTTCAATGTGTTTCTAATCATTATATTTATACTTTTGTCTGTCCTGTTTCAATTTCATATTATCTTTTCTTATTAAACAAATTTTCCCTGTAGTTACTAATTGGAGTATGTCACCTTTATATCTTTTAATTTTATCCATTCAACTCTTATTTAAACTTCAATTTATGCCTTTAGAATTATAACATTCAATATAGTACATAACTTGCTATCGAATTCTGCTTGGTACATTCTTAAAATACACACTATGTTCTTTAAATATATATATGTACGTATATATATATAAAAAACAATAGTAAATAAGACACTCATTCCATTCCAATTCAATTTTATCATTAATATTAGTTAGAATCTTAACTTCTTTAACATTTCTTTTCAATTGAATATCATACTTCCTTGGGAACACTTATAAACTTTCCATAATTAATTCTTTTTTTCCATATTTCTCTTCACTTATATTTTTATAAGTCATTAATAATGATTAAAATGTCTCCATCCTTTCCTAATTTCATTCTCTCATTCTCTTTATTTCATTTATTTATTAACAAACATTCCATTGCATTACAATAAGTATTTTATCCATCATTTTAATCATATATTGTCTCATATTTTCTAAAATTATTTCTATTTCTAATGTAACAATACTATCTTATGTACCTTTGCAGAATCCCTTTTTCAATTAAATTTTCACCTATTATCTCTAAATAGGCTTATACTTTCAATCCTTATACATTTTCCCTGTTTCTCTATGTCTTGTTTCTGTCTTTTATAACTTTTCCTTTCCTTCTTCCCCCTCTTCTTCTCCCTCCCCTTTCCCCCCCTCTACTTCTCTCTACTTCTAATTCTCTCTTCTGTAATCCTCTCTTCTTTTGCTTTCTAATATTGTAATTATTTTTCAAACTATTCTTTTTTTTGGTTGTTTTTTCAAATCTTAAACTTTCCACTTTCTTTCCCCCCTTTCCTTTTTTTCCCCATATAAAATTACTTGATCATTAAAGATGGCTTTTTCTTTGTCCTGACCTTCTTGTTCTACAAGTGTTTCTTGTTTCTCATAGTTCCAGATCTCCATTTCTAAAAATTGAAATACGAAGCCAAAAGAACCTCTTCCTTCTTGTGCATCTCCTTTCTGTTTTTTAAGCTCCATTTTCAGTTCTTCCAAAAGTGATGCCATTTTAAACACTTTTAAACAACCACCTGATTGATTTTAGTCATTTAAATCAATAGCCAAAAATCCAAAAATCACCAAGTAATCCAAATAA
The DNA here is from genome assembly GCA_023653725.1 of Bungarus multicinctus. Classification (NCBI taxonomy): domain Eukaryota; kingdom Metazoa; phylum Chordata; class Lepidosauria; order Squamata; family Elapidae; genus Bungarus; species Bungarus multicinctus. Next base: position 75,855,850 of record CM042844.1, on the reverse strand, counting down.
CCCAAAGCTGTTTCTTCTTGCTTCTTTTTTCCACTTTCTCTTTCTGGGGTTCTATTATTTTGTTACAAAGTTTCAGTTAGAATGTATCTTTTAGGAATCTTGTTAAAGTTTTACTGTAAGTTCCTTTTAGTTCCAGGCAGTCTCCTCCATTTTTCCAGATCCCGCCCTTTTATTCTTTCCTTTTCTCTCGTTTCCTTCTTTTAAAGGTTTTTGAGTATCCAAAAGTCTTTATTATCCCTCTGACATTTTATTTTCAGCTTAAATGCCTATTGATGTCAAAGTGGATTTTTGTCAATTTCTTACTTAAACCTCTTAGCTGTCAGTATAAGGAAGGGAAGGAAAAAAAGCCAAATCCTTTCCCTTCCCTCTCTCTTTCGCTGCTTCAAAATCTTCTTTGGGAACAATGTTATTTTTTATAGTTCAAATTCCAGGGTACCTTACGTTGTTGCTTTTTCAGTTCAACCCGGTCAACCAAAACTCTTTCTTCTTATCTTCCTCCTGCACATTCTTTTCCAGTTGAGTTCTTCTTTGAGGTGGTCATTTCTGACCACCACTGTAACCGCCTTTGGGAAAGCGAGTAATGGCCAGCTGAGGAGGAGAGATGCGGCTCTCCTTAACCCCACTGGCGGTCTCCCCCCTCTTCACCACCTCTACAGGATGGCTTAGCCCTGAATCCAGTTGGCTCAGGGCACTCCAGTGATGAGCACGGATTAAAACCACATACAATCGCGGATCTCGGTTCGTCGCCGAAGAAGCTCAAACTGGAAGTTCTGACCTTTACTCCCATTTATGACTGCCAGAAATATCACACCACCCCCCATGAACATTTGATCACGAATTGGGAGTTTGGCAACTAGCTGATATTTACTACTTGTTGCAATATTTTACAGTTGGGTGATCATGATCAGGGTGGATCAAAATGAGGATTTTTAAAATCAAAAAATTGGATTTTTTTTATTTAAATCTTTTTTTTCATTTTTATTGAATTTGTTTTAATAAAATGCTTTTGCAGTAAAAATCTATCTAAAGATAGTTTTCTATTTAAGATACACTAATAATTTAGTTTATTCAGCATGAAATGGAGCTTAGTTATATAGCATGAAGCTGTAAATTCTGTAATATTTACATATTTGGTAAACTTGAAATTCATGATTCACTTAACAAATGTGATTTTATGAAGTCATAAAATGTACCAAAACTCACTTAATACATTTCTCACATAGCAACATAATTTTGGGGCTCAATTGTGTTGTAAGTTGAGGACTACCTGTACTTAACCCTTTATGATAAGATGTACTTAACCCTTAACCCGTATTGGGATGGAGAAGGAATGATCTGCAAAATCTTGAGAGAGAGAGAGAGAGAGAGGGAGAGGGAGAGGGAGGGAGGGAGGGAGGGAGGGAGGGAGAAAGAAGGTAGCATACATTAAGCCAAACGACATTTATAAATCTGATGACGTATAAGGATGATTTTATAGCATTGTAAATAGGATAGGCAATGCTCAAAACTTGGGAAGGTTCAAAAATGCTATTTTTTTCCTTCTTTCTTGAACACTTGAAGGAGGGGTATCAAACTTGATTTCATCGAGGGCTGCATCAGGATTGTATTTGATCTTGGGGGCAGCTGGATGGGCATGCCTAGGGTAGGCATGGCCAGCTTGATGTCACTCATGTCGGGGGCACCTGTGGTGGCTCGAGCACTCTGCCAGAGAAAATGAATCTCAGGATGGCTGCACGCGGCCCTCCCGAGCTCCGTTTTCACTGCCAAAGGGTTGTAGGAGGCCGTCAAAGCTGAAAACAGAGCTCGGGATTCGGGTCGCAGGCATTGAGTTTGATACCTCTGATTTGGAGCCTTTCGCACAATCGGTTCTGTGGGCGTGGCTTAGTTGATGGGCATGGCTTGGTGGTCATGTGACTGGCTGGACATGGCCAACTCAACATCACTCACATCGAGGCACGCATCTCCTCGCTTGGCCTCTCATGACTGTGGGGATGCTGTAACCGTAAGGGTGCTGCAGTCGTAAGGGTGAAAAACGGTCATAAGTCACTTTTTTCAGTGTCATTGTAACTTTGAATGGTCACTCCACACAAGCAAAGTACCAGCAAAGGAGGAAAAAAAACTCCAGAGAAGTTCCTGAGACAGGAAGTCTAGTCTTGCCAAGAATGTAATAAGGGTTAATGGAGAGGCAGTTTCTGTAAGGAACACCAGAATGTTTCCTTCCTGCCTTCTTTACAGGATTAGGCCAGTAATTTCTTCTAACAACCGGTTCTCTAAACTGCTTAGAATGTTAACAACCAGTTCTAGCAAATAAGTGTGAACTGGTAGAATCCCATCCCTGCCTTCACTTAGAAAGTGAAGTGCCTTCACTTCGCCTTAGAAAGGACACGTTTACATGGTCCTCAGCAAGGCAAGGAGGTGCAGTGATAAAATGAAAGTTAGTTTCTGTTTTGGTTTCTGCAAATAACACTGCAAGTTTACATGCAGGGTGAAAGGAAGAAAACAAAAATGCTTTATAGTTTATCTTACAGGCAGCCCTCTTTGATCCTGCTGGTTCAGCTTAATCCTCCTATTGATTTTTCACACACCATAAAATTAAATTCTTCCAGGAGTGGCGCGGTGACCTAGAAGTGGAGCTCTCGCCTCAGAATCAGGAGGCTGTGAGTTGGATCCTAGGTAGAGACAGATATTTCTCTGGGCACAATGTGAATCTGCTGAACAAAAACTCTGCATTGGAGACAGGAAGGGCATCCGGCCATTAAACACTTGGCTGGCTTCATTCAGTTGCCCAGACTCCACCCTGCAAAGGATTATGGGGTCTTTAAAAGATGATGATGATGATGATGATAAAATTAAATTCTTCCATTTGAGGCTTCCTCCGAGGCATCTTAAAAATTTAAGTGCCCTACGGAACTATAATCCACACATGGTTGGAAAAAACGATAAAACAACACATAGACTTTAAACCTGAGATATTCTTATTGGGAATTATACCGGAAACATACAGTAAAGAATTGAAATATTTGATTGTAAATGTTTTAATAGCGGCTAGAAGTGTATTTGCTAAGAATTGGAAAAATGAAAAAATACCTATGCAGGAGGAAATTATTAAGAAAATCATGGACTGTGCTGAAATGAGTAAATTGACATTTGAAATCGGAGAACAAGAAGACAAATAATTTTATATGATATGGGATTTATCAATGGTTAGATAAAAAGACATGGTAAAGAAATAGATTAGGAAGCTTTACAATAAAAAGTTAATAGATTGATATAGAATACAATATAAAATATATAACCATTGGATGAATGTATAAGATTTAATTATAATGAAATTTAGAATATCTCGTATAGAACGATGGAAAAATAGTTTAGTCAAATGAATTATTAATGATTGATATTACACAGCACATGTTAGATTGATAAGATGAGAATTTATACAACTTGTGAGTAATGATAAAAAAAAAGGATAGTACAAAAGATTGTAACCAACCACACTGTATGTATATAATTGAAAGATGGTTTTATGTTTTTATGTTTTGTTTGTATGTTTATTATAAAAAATAAAAACCTTATAAAAAAAAAGATTTAAGTGCCCAGAAAACATTAGCACCAATTTTACAATGCTATTTTAGTGAAAGAACAAATGATTAAATGCAGAATAGCAATCACATGAACTGTATCCACTCTTAATCAAATGTCACATTGGCTTTATCCTCATTCCTTAAGAATTGGAAAGTAGCCTATACTTAAGAGATTTAAGAGATTTCTTTCACCAAAAGCATTTTTGAGCCCGTGGTGTTAGAGGGCTTAAAATAGTGGTTTAAGACAGGGGTCCTCAACCTGTGGGCTGTTAGTGGTTTGCAACTGGGCCATGGAGATGGCCATTGAGCATACATGTGCGCACATCCTCCCTTGCACAAGCAATGGGTGCTTGCACGAACCATGCCTTCCCCGCTGCCAATCCACAAAGCCAAAATTGTTGGGGAACTCTGGTCTAAGATAAGGAAGATCCTCAATGGCGTTTTTGTTTTTGTTTTAATTTGCATCCTTCAGTCTCAAAAGACTATGGTATCATGCTCTGAAAAGAGGTCCTAAAACAGCATCTAATGTGGCTAAAAAAGGCCAATTCAAGAGTGGCAATCCCTTCCACACTGAGGACAGATACTGTCCTCTGTCCGGCCCCCAGATTTCGCTGGTTCTGGGACTGCCTCTTTCCCTCAGCCTGTCAAACGAGTGTCTCTTTGAATTGGAGAAAGACCATGCTGTGTCCTCAGCCTCCAAATTGAACGATTAGAGGTCAAGGTTTCCCAACTGTTAATGTCCATTCCCAAGACCTTTAGATCCCTCTTGCAACTATCCTTAGATCGCAGCTGTGGTCTTCCTCTAGGGCGCTTTCCCTGCACTAACTCTCCATATAGGTCTTTCGGAATCCGCCCATCAGCCATCCACATGACATGCCCAAGCCAGAGTAGACGTCGCTGTTTCAATAGTATATACGTGCTAGAAATTCCAGTATGTTCCAAGACTGCGCTGTTTGGAACTTTGTCATGCCAGGTGATGCCAAGAATACATCGGAGACTATGAAAGGTGTTCAACTTTCTCTCCTGCCATGCATAAAGAGTCCAAGACTCACTGTAGTACAAGAGTGTGCTCAAGGCACAGGCTCCATAGACCTGAATCTTTTGTATGTTCCATCAGCTTCTTATTAAGCCATACTCTCTTTGTAAGTCTGGAAAATGTGGTGGCAGCTTTATAGATATGTCTATTCAGCTCTGTGTCTAAAAAGAGAGTGTTGGAGATAGTTGAGCCTAGGTACACAAAGTCAGGGATGACCTCCAGTTCTTGTTATACATTTGGATACAGTATGGGTTTTTACCTTGTTTTATTGGATTGTTGTGAGCCAGGCATTAGGTGAGATGGGTGGCCCTACAGATTGAATGACTAAACAAATAAATAAAATAAGATCCACTTCAAGTCCACCTTCAACTAGGCCCAGTCATTCCCTCTAAGCCCATTCAACCTGACCCAACGGTTATTGTAAAGATAACTTGAAGGGAGATACCCGTGTAAGCCTGGCTGAGCTGCCAGAGAAAAGTGGGAGATCAATGAATCTACAATCCTTTCAAGTCAGCCTTGTATGTTGAACTTCATCTCCCAGAATTCCATAGCAGAAAATTGAAAACCAACCAATCAGAAGGCATTAGTTTGGGAAAGGCTAGAATAATAGCATTTTAAAACTTTTTGCTCCTGGGACTCCTACCTAGTTTTAAAAAGTATGGGGCACCCCAAAGGAATTTTTATTTATAAGAGTATTTGTTTATTTGTTTATATATTTGTTTGTTTATTAAATTTATTTATAAGTCATTTTACCACCTGGTAATTCTGAGTGGAGAGTTTACCCATGTTTACTATATTAAAAGTTAACATTGACACATTTGTAGAATATTTATCTAATTATATAAATTAATATTCAACCATTAGATATTAATATAAATAAATACGTATATTTCATGCAAAAGCTCTTATTATCAGCCACACATTGTAAACTATACAGGAATCACGATCATATGAGCTAATTCTATTTTATGATAAAGCTACATTGACAAAATCCTGTAATCTGAAAGTACAATCCTTCCCCACTCCAACTCTTCTACAGCCTGAAAAACTAGGGAGAATCTCTTTTGAGCCTCTTTCTCAGCTAGCTCTGTCTCATCTGTCTCTTGTCTGACTGTACTCTTAGCAGTGTCTCTTGCCCTAATCTCCCAAGGTCTTTCCTACCTTCTATCCTCATCTATAAGCTTTTAACAAATCTTAAAAAATGAGAAGAATGATATTGCTTTACATTTTTGCAAATAACTTTAATATTTGATAAATAATTTTGATTTCATGGACTCCTCAGAAGGTCTTGAGGGACCTCAAGAGGTTCTGGGACCATACTTTAATAAACATTTCTCTAGTTCATTCTTATTTTGCAATGAATTCCTAAACACTGATCATACCACAGTTATAGAGGTTTTAATACATTTGGGCAGGCATGAAGTTAATATATACAGGTAGTCCTGAGGTTACAATGGGAAAATATAACCAAGGAATACCATCTAGATACATAGCCTAATTATCACTAATTGATTTCCATCTATACATTAAATAAAAGGTAGTTAAAAAAAGTAGTATAAAATGTACTTTTGAATTGAATTTTTTTGTCTGCAAATGGTATACGTCTCTCATTCTCTTTCCATTTGTCCTGCAGTCTCCTCTCCCAGGAAATTTTAAAGAAGGTTCTCCAACAACTTGAATGCCATTTTACATGGGAGTTGCAGAAAGAGCATATTGATCCTGATGAATTGGAGGAAAGAATTGCCGAGCAGATCCAGTTCTTAATCAGTAAATCCAAAGTTCAAAATTACAACCTTCTTGCCTATGTGAAATTCCTGAACGACAAGAAGGAAGAAGCCCTGGAAAACTTGCAGAAAGCTGAAGAGGCTGTGCCCCTAGAATATCCTGGGGATGTTGAAAAGGGAAGCCTGGTTACCTGGGGCAACTGTGCCTGGGTGCACTACCACATGGGCAATCTTACTGAATCCAAAGCCCACCTGGAGAAGGTAGAAAGCATCTGCAAGCAACTTGGAAGTGAGTCTCCTTATAAGCTGGAGCTCCCACAGGTCTACTGTGAAAAGGGTTGGGCTCTCCTAAAATTTGGAGCCAGGTATTATGAAAAGGCCAAGGAGAGCTTTGAAAAAGCCCTGGAAAAAGAACCAGAAAACCCAGAATTTAACTCAGGCTATGCAATCACGGTATACCGCATGGAAGATGATAATTTTGCCAAAAACCATTCAGGGAAAGAGTCATCCCTGGAACTTTTGAAGCGTGCAGCAAAAATGAATCCTGATGATGTATTCATTGTTCCTCTACTTGCAGTAAACCTTCAAGAAACAGACAAAATGGAAGAAGGAGAAAAGTGGATTAAAGAAGCCCTCCAAAAACATCCCGACACTCCTTATGTATTAAGGTACGCTGCCAAATTTTACAGAAAGAAAGGAGATATAGAGACATCATTGCAACATTTGAAGAAAGCATTGAGCTTGACCCCAAACTCTGCATTCTTGCACCATCAAATTGGCCTTTGCTATAGGGCACAGTATTTAGTGATGAAACAGGAAAGCCGATATGACAAGTGCCAAGCCAAGGATAAAACGGAGGAATTGACCAGATCGTGCATGTTTCATTTTGAAAAAGTGGTGGAGCATAAATCCAATTTTTTTTATGCTAACCTTGACCTTGCAAATAGATATGCAGAAGAAAAACAGCTACAGAAGGCAGATGAAACATACCAGAAGCTCCTTACCAGAAGCAACCTAACTCCCTCAGAGAAACAACAGCTCCATTACAAATATGGGCGTTTTCAAGCATCTCACAGACACTCACCATCAGAAGCCATCAAATACTACCTTGCAGCGGTGAAGATTGAATTTGACTCTTCTGTGAGAGATAAATGCCAGTGTATATTGAAGAGATTTGTGGAGAATAAAATCAGGAAAGGTGAAGCCAATGCTGAGGATTTTGCCATTCTTGGATTTATTCATCAGCTTAATGGAGAAATGGAACAAGCAAGGGAAGCCTATCAAAAAGCCTTGAACATTGATCGTTGGAATGAAGAATATTCCAATGCAATTTTGAAGTTGAATCTTTCTTCGTAAACCAACATATGCCAAAGTGGGAATTTTTCCATGAATACTGGTTTTAAAAATGTATGACCAGATGATGCCAGTCTCCTTACTCCATTTCAATATTTCATTTTGCAGAATAGAATAGAATAGGAATAGAATAAGAACAGAATAGAATAAACAGAGTAGGATGGGACCTTGAAACCCCCAAAGTACCCCCCCCAAAGCAATTAATCCAGGCAGCGGGGGAACACAAGGCTACGCTGCCCACATGGCCCGCAGGAACACAGGGCTTGCGTCACTTGCATTGTGAACAACATGAGGTAGTGAGGGAAAGGGGAAAGGTGGAGGGGGGGAACTTGCCCCACTCGCCCCACACACCTGGCACCTGGCCTGGCCGGTGGGCTGCTTCTTTCCACTTCTTTCTTCTTCTGGTTGTGGCTGCACACAAGGAAAGCAGCAAAAGTCTTTCTTTCTCTCCCCCAAACTCTGCCAGAAATGAGTCTTTGGGACTCTGCAAAGCATCCTGCTCCAAGAGACTGTGCTGGCAAAAACTCATTTCTGGTGAAGTTTGGGGAAGAGAAAGAAAGAGTTCTGCTGCTTTCCTTGCATGAAGCCAAAAGTCTCTCTCCTCCCATGAGAATGGAGCTGGAGACTGTATCCTGTAGTCCCAAATAAAGAATGATCGATCGGTAGGAAAACATGGTGGGAAATTTTCCTGCAGACTTTTTGGGGGATTTTCCAAGGGTCTCTGGTCCTTGGGATTTAAAATTATGAGTTTGATGGTCCCTGAGGTTCAAAAGGTTGGCGACCCCTATTCTAGTCCTACCCCATGTAGGAAACAACACCATTCTGGACAAATGGTTGCCCAGTCTCTTCTTTAAAATCTCCAGTGTTGGAGCACCCACAACTTCTGAAAGCAAGCCTTTCCATTCTAGGCAGGATCTCCCTTTGATAAGTTTTAATCCATTGTCTTGACTTTGGAGGTACCTTGGGGAATAAGCTGTCTTCCTCTTCGTTGTGACAGCCTCTCAAATATTGGAGGACTGCTATCCTATCACCTATATCACCTATCCTATATCCTATCCTATCACCCTTCTCTTTGTTAGACTAGACATACCCGGTTCCTGCAACTGCTCATCATATGTTTCAGCCCCCTACCTACATATATATATTGTTCTTTTCTGCATTCTTTCTGAAGTCTCAGCATCTGTTTTGTATTGTGCAGTATTGATGTATCAATAATATAAAGTACCAGCCAAGCTGTCAAAAATGGATAAAGGAATATCAAACCAGGGCTGGGGATATGAAAAGGAAGAAAGGACCTTTTAATCATGCATGTAACAAAGCAAGGAAATTTTGGGCACAAATCCAATTAATGATGCCAATATTATTGTGAACTAATATGCTGAAAATAGCATTGTTTCTATTAGGTTTTATGTACATTGAACTAGAAAGAAAATCACAGGAAATTAGCATCTGATTAATGTATGCACAAAGATAGAATAATCAAATGCCCCCCTTCCCCCCGCCTCCCCGCCCTTGGAAAGCTAGATTATAACATTGAGAGAACCCGTAGAAATGGCAAAACTGACCCAAAAGCAGTAATGATCTTCTTGAAAGACTAGAAATCTTATATGGGCTTTTTGCTGAAAAAAGAGAACACTGAATTGATGATTTGGGGATTTAAGGACTAAAAAGGCTTAAAAGAGAAAGAGAATGGAATTACAATGTAAAGGGGAAAAAGTGAAATGGTAACTGCTTGATTGATAGATGAAGGGAAGGGAAGGAAAGGAAAAGGAAGGGAAGGAAGGAAAGAAAGAAAAAGAAAGGAAGGAAGGAAGGAAGGAAGGAAGGAAGGAAGGAAGGAAGGAAGGAAGGAAGGAAGGAAGAAGGGAGGGAGGGAGGAATTATGGTTCATATTTTTCTTTATATTTTGGTTCTTTATACTTTATTCTTTTACTGTATTGCACAATGTAATAAATAGCTAATGTGTGTTATAATGGCAAACATTTGAATGTTGGCATGCTTCAAAATGTTTCATCCAGTATCTTTTCAGCTGACTTCATGTTGAGTGGCCTGATTTTCCAGCTTGATTTTCCAGACACTCAACACTAGGGGACAGAATATTCCTATCTCCAAGGTCCTTCCAACTCTGTTATTCTGTTACATATTTGTATTTTTTTGTCTTTTCACAAGGTGGCCGTGCATCGTAAAATGACCTTTCATGTTTTCCATTTTCCATATTTCTAACACAGATTAGAAGTACATCTTGGATATATCTACACTTTTGATTAGAAGAGAAGCGTTTCATATTTCTTCATATTTTTTCCAGCACAACCTTAACCTTTTTACAGTTCTAATCAGGCCAGCTGTACTATATGTCTTTCAAAAAAGGAGAAGAAAGAAATTAAGCTAAACTTTTGTGCCAAGGCTCTGAAACACTGCCAAGATAACCAGAGTTACACATCACACTTAAATTATGCTGATTCAGCAAAGTGGTTCAATTCCTCTTTGTGTTGTACAAGAGAACAATTAAACATAAGGGAGAATCAGTAGACTTTCAAATACCGGTCACCATTTCTTTGGAGAATAGCAAGCTCCTTGGTGCACAGCGCATAGTAAGGGATGCTTGGATTTGTAATTCTAACGAGACTATTTCCCCATCAAATCTATGAAAATGGTCAGTGGAAGCTGTGGAGATGAGGTCAAAACCAACAAGATGGTGGACAGACATAGTGATGGAGTCTCTATTTGAAAGGATATATGATAATCCCATCTCTGCTCGGGACCAGCAGATCTTTGAAAGACTGGGGTCTCCATCACAATGCTGCGTCCACCATTATGCCCACCTGTACATTGACACCATTGAGAATAGGTTGTTGTTTTTTCTTTTTCACATACATGTCTCATCATAGAGCAGGGGTATCAAACTCAAGATCCATGGGGCTGGCCTGGAAATATCAAGGGTCCGGCCCACAGTATCTCTGGCGGCTAAAACGGGCTGCTCATGGTCCCCCTGTGCCTCATTTTCACCCTCCATGGCCTCCTGCAGCGTTCTGCTGGCCATGTCCTAGAGAATGAAATATCCTGAGGAATTTTAAAAGTGGCAGAACGTTATCTTTCCCCAAAGGAGAAATGGAGAAAAATCTTAATAAAGGCAGAAAGCAGCCCCAACAGCCTCCAGCAGATGCCTGAAGTATTTAGATCAATAGTTGGCGCCTATTAAGAAACCCAGCTCAACCTATTCACAAAACACCTTCGGTCCCAGAACTACGTGATGTTGTTGGGTCTGCTCATTAATAAGCCGAGTCCTTGCCAATCAGCCTCCATTTTATTTCCAGAGCCTTCCCGGCTTGGAACCAGACTGGATTTTTCATGTTACTAATTTACTAACTGCAGTGATTCACTTAACATCCGTGGTAAGAAAGGTTGTAAAATGGGACAAAACTCACTTAACAAATGTCTTGTAACAAATAGAATTTTGGGCTCAATTGTGGTTGTAGGTTGAAGATTACCTGTATTTCTGAGCTATCCAAGAGAGCCAGTTTGGCTGAATATTAGTGCCACCTTGGGTAACCTTGGCTGAATCCCTCTTAATCACTCTGAAACCTTGTCAAGAAAACCTCAGGGTCTGGCCCAGACAGCTACTAGAAACCCATCTTGACTTGAAGGCTATTGTATTTAGGCTTCAAACTACTCCAACAACTTGTGAGTCCTACTGCTGGAGGATAGTACCTGTTTTAGTTGCTTTATTTCCATAAACAGACACTAATACTCCTAGCTGTCTCTCTGTTCAGCTTTTATAGCAAACAGTTGCTATGCTGGCAAGGCCAGGGCCTTAAAACAAGGGTGTCAAACTCAAGGCCCGCAGGGTGGATTCAGCCCTTGGGGTGACTTGGCCCGCAGGTCCGGCCTTGAAATAGCAATGGATCGGCCTATGGTGCCTCTGCCAATGAAAATGGGCCACAGGTGGCCCCTGTGCGACCTGTTTACAACCTGGACGGCCTCCTGCAGCACCCTGCCAGCCAAAATGTTTTGACCGGCAAGGTGCTGCAGGAGGCCATCCAGGCCCAAAAACGGGTCGTGCAGGGGTTGCCCATGGGCCTCCATATCCCATTATGGCCACCAGGATGCTACAGGAAGCTGTGGATCCTGTCTCCACCTCTCCGAGGGCTGGCCTGGGAAGGACAACTACAATGCTGATGTAGCCCTCAATGAAATCGAGTTTGACACCCCTGCCTTAAAGGAACAGCAGAACAGCATCATAGGTGCTGGAGAACTAAATCTCTCAAGAACTATATCTCCCAAGCGGATTTAACTACATTTCCAATAAAGCATTCCCTTAAGGGGACAGCTCTCATTCCCAACTAACTATATATTGTCTAACCAGCACAAGGACAATGGTATCATAGGTGCTGGCTATTTTGTAGGCAGCATTCCCTCTCATGCATACACAGGGAAGATCAACATTTTATTTTAGTCTACAACTCTACTCACACTATTAAACCCAAGACTAACAGCTCAGCAATATGGGAGCATTGAAGTGATATGTCCAAATGCGACCTTCTAATGACTTGACCAGAACTCTTCTCTTTTAAAAAAATGTTTAATTGCATGATTATCCACAACGTGGTCCTCCTTTATAATAGCAAGTACATCCCAAGTCAGGACAGGGGGTTTCTTATTGAGAATACAGATCGAAAACCACAGGATATTGTTCGATATGGGCTAGATCAATGGTCACCAACTGGTGGGCCGGGGACCACTGGTGGTCCATGAGAAAATTTTGGTGGTCTGCAGAGAAATGTCCCCCCCCAAGCAATTAATCCAGGCTGCACAGGAACACAAGGCTGCACCGCCCACATGTCCTGCCCACCTACTGGCCCTCACCCTTTGGCCAAGCACAAACCTTGAGTACACTTGAGCTGGAACTGGAAGGTAAGACCAACAGTGGGGGAGTGAAATCCATCCTGTGGTGGCTTGCTGACGTTAGTGGGAAGGTCGGGCCCCTATTCCAGAGCTGCAGTAGTCACAGGACTGGCCCTTTGGTCATCCTGGAGCAGCTCCTCCAGTCCATGGTAGGCCGGTGCACCCAGGTGGAGGAGCAGCTGTTCTGGGATGACCAAAGGGCCAGTCCTGTGACTACTGCAGCTCTGGAATAGGGGACCGACTTTCCCACCAACGTCAGCAAGCCGCCATCAGTCAAAATTCATATTAGTGGTCCGTGGGATTTAAAATTATGAGTTTGGTGGTCCCTGAGGTCCAAAAGGTTGGCAACCCCTGGGCTAGATTGAAGAGGCAGGACAACGGTAGAAGGAAAGGATTTCTTTATTTAGCTCTGAACAAAAGACTGCCACCCGTGTACCTGCTGTTCTTTTTACAGGCTGCTGTCCACAATTTCAGCCACTGATGGCTGTTCATTTTCCCGCCTGGAAAATGAACCAATGGGGAAAGTCTGACATCACTGACTTTTCCCCATCAAACACCCCTCCCCTCCTGGAAGAAGCATTCATCCGATCAGTTCTCACTCACAGACATAATCACGTAAGTAGGAGGGATTCCTATGAGTGCGGCTGGACCTTTGCAGTTCAACCCCTACAGCGGTGGCAACCTGACTAGTTGGATCTGTTGTCATTCCAGAGCCAGCCTCAGGGTTTTTCAAGGGCAGGGCTGGCTCCGATGGAACAGAGGGCTCTGAGTTTCTTTGCTGGATTTCTCCCCCTTAATAAGCTAAATTATCCTGCGGTGTACTAGAGTTTGAGTCCCACCCTAGAGTGAGGAGGCTTGTGTTTTCAGTATTTTCAGTATTTGTTAGGGTTGGTCTTACCTCTCTATGTTGTGTTTCTGTTTCTGAGGTTTTCTGGTCGTTCAAATTCCGTTCCAATCATCCCTGGAATTGGTCTATGTGTCTGCTCCATATTTTCCCATCTTCTAGTTCTACTTTATAAGATCGGGGGCCTCTGACTTGCACTACTCATGCAGGGACCCATAGTTGTGAGCATAGACCGATTGACCTATGTTCAAATATCTGCATTTACTCATCGAATCTGCAGGTGTGCTTGGATTGTAGTGTGGGTGTAATCTATCTAGCTGTGATCTTAATTTCCGCCCCATTAAAAGTTCTGCTGGACTTTGTCTATTTTCATTTGCCAATCCCCTGCTCCCGTTTTTGCTAAGGTTTCCTTCGTGGACCTTACAGCTTTCTCTGCCTGCCCGTTATTCTGGGCACATCCAAGTGCTGATAATGTGTGGCGGATTCCCTGTTCAGCTAGGAAACATTCAAAATTGTTTGCTGTGAATTGGGGCCCATTATCCGATACCACAACATCTGGTAACCCATGTGTGGCAAACAATTTCCTCAATACCTTAATCACTGCGTCTGCTGTGATGGTTTTCACGATCGTTACTTCCACCCACTTTGAATATGCATCAAAGTTATTAGAAATGTTTGCCCCTGCATTGGCCCTGCCAGGTCTATATGTATTCTAGACCAAGGTGCTTTTGGTAATTCCCATTCTAGGGTTGGTGCTGAAGGGGGTGCAGGTTTAGATTCCTGAGAAGCCATACAATCCGCAACCCATTTTTCAATTTCCTTATCCATTCCCGGCCACCAAGTATAACGTCTGGCTAATGCTTTCATTCTTACTATCCCAGGGTGGCCCTCATGCAACATTCTTAAGACTTCTTCTCTCAGCGTCTCAGGTATCACAACTCTATCCCCCCACAACAAACACCTTTTAATTACAAACAGTTCATTTTGCTGAATTTTAAATGGTTTAAAGTCACCTTCCAGCGTTTCTTCTGGCCATCCCCTCAACACCCAGTTTAAAATACGTGCCAGAGTTTTGTCATTGGCTCAGTGTTCGGCTATCTCTGATGCTATGATAGGGCCAGTGGCGATGTCTTCAATGAGGAGTATGGATGTGGCTGGAGCTGAGTCTTCAATAGGTTCCGGAAGTGGGCAATGGCTGAGTGCATCTGCATGAGTTATGGTCTTGCCCGGTTGATGTATAAGGCGATAGTTATATGCAGCTAAGAAAACCGTCCATCTTGTCATTATAGGGAACAATATGTTTGGTGTTGGTTTGTTTCCTGCTATGATGCCTAGGAGTGGTTTATGGTCTGTGACTAGTTCAAATTGTCTCCCATAAAGATATTCGTGAAAACGCTTAATGCCTGCTACTACAGCCAGTGCTTCCTGGCTGTAATTGGCTGTAATTCCATTCAGCTTTGGATAAAGTTTTTGAGTAGAAAGCAATGGATGCTTCTCTGCCATTTGGGAATTTATGGCTGAGAACAACCCCTACCCCAAAAGGAGATGCATCACATGTTAGTGAAAGAGGTAATGTTTCATTATATTGTACTAGAACACTGTTAGAAGTTAGGAGTCCTTTTATGGATTCAAATGCAGTTGCTTCTCTGTGCCCCCAAGTCCATTCTGCATTTTTATCAAGAAGTCTGTGAAGTAGTTCAGCAACTGTCGTTTTCTGTGGTAGAAATTTCAGCCACTGACTGCTGTTCATTTTCCCGCCTGGAAAATGAACCAATGGGGGAAGTCTGACATCACTGACTTTTCCCCATTGAATATCTAACAGATATGTTGAGCCAGAGAGACAGTTTGGTATACTGGTTAAGATATCAGGAGACCAAGATTTCTATTCTTTCCTTAAACATTGAACCACTTGGTTGGCCTTAGGCCAGTCACTTTCTCAGCTGTAGAAAAGTGACCATGGCAAATCACATCTAAAAAATCTTGCCAAGAAAATTGCAGGGACTTATTTAAAAAGTCTCTGAGAATTGAACTGAAGAAGAAAAAATACCCCGGTTGAGCCAAGGAATAAACATGTTTGTGAATCTGATAGGTATTTCATTGCCACCTTGTGATAGAAATAAAACAGTTTTGTCTCACTTGTGAGTACTTTGATCTTTGAGCTGCACGTCAGCCCTTTTTGCTTTGAAGCCCACCAATTCTCCATAAATTGAGTTTTGCGTTCTAAATTATGCTTATCATTCTCTGGGACTATCTGAATTCTGGCTGTGTGGAGCAGCAAGTGAAATCTAAGCCAGTTTCTGTAGTGCAGAACCTCCAATATTGACCCTGTTGGAAGAAATATCCATCTGGTTCAGATCCAAGCTGGGAGAAAGACACTGGAGACATGGAGGCTGATTGGAAAGATGGTTTATTGATGAAGCAGAACCACATGTGATTCTGGGCAACTGATAAAATGGAATTGAGAGTGGGTGGGTTTTTATATTTTCTTTGGGCTTTGTATTTGAGCATCCTGTTCCTGTTCCAGAACAGGTCCTTTAATATTCTATTGCCTGTTTTCAGATTCCTATGGGGTCATGAAGGGGTTATCTAGGAGTCTTAGATGGCTCTATAGGCAAAAAAGGAAATACAAATCCTAGGTGTTTATGTCTGAACTAATCTGGTTAACCTCTGGTTTATTGTTTATCTGCGCTCCCAGATTTATTGCTCTGGGGGTGCAATGAAAAGGTCTGAAAGGATGTTGGGCAATTCCTATTGTGGCTTTCGTCCTGTCTTGATCTTGGTTGAGGGGCTGTTTCTAATCTTATCATTCTGCTTTTGTTAGCAGTAAAACTTTGCTACAAGCAGTTTCAAAATATCCTGTCTTGAATGGATTTCTACCTGCAGTATTTGCTTTGCTTATGAATAGAGCTATCCATATAATTGGCTTATTCTTTCAATAAGCTCTTTATCTCCTTAAGTGCTGACATCTGCTGTGGGCTATTAAGAAAAAGTGGGGGTTGCTTTCTGCCTCTAAAACACATGTTTCTCCATTTCTCCCTTTGGGGAAATAAAATATCTTGCCTTTTTAATATTCCTCAAAATATTTCATTCTTGGGGAGGGAACTTCCCACAACCCACAACTCTAGATCACCAATTAGAAAATACATACGAAACCATCAACATAGTTACCAAAGGTATAAAATTCAGAAGGGGTGAAGAAAACAGGCTACTCTTCCTGGATATCCTCATCAGTCACAGCAAACTACAAACACAATTTATCAAACCCACCCACGCCAATCAAGTGTTCCGCTACCAAAGTAACAACCCAACTTCCCACCAGAGACATTGTCTAAGAATACTATAGATGAACATAAACATATTGTAGGAACCGAGCATCAGGGGAGAGAGAGAAAAAAAACCATATCAGCCCTACATCTTCCAATCGTTGGAAGAATTATGCTTCTGGGTTCAGTTCCAAGTGGGGAAGAAAGATAGAAAGAAGCAGGAAAGAAACGGGGCTCCTACATATTTTGATTTGGGCACAGAAGCTTACTGGGTGAGGTAATTCATTCGTTGTTTTCATTTGGAAACAGTACAAAGCCAGTACAAATGAAACTTTCAACAGGTCGTGTTTTTTTTAAAAAGGATATCACATCTTTCAAGAACAAGAAAACCCACTCATCATACCATTAGCACTTCTGTTTAACAATAAATCAAATACAGAATTTCTTTACAGAAAAGAATCTGCTAAAATGTTGAATCTTCTATCGTTATGTACCGGAACAACACAAGCAGGATCAAGAGAAATAAAAACGATCCTACAGAGCAACTTTAAGTTTCCTTTTCTAGGAACAGGAAATGAAACTCAATTCATTTCCCTTTATAACAAGTTAAAAGTGAGTAGCAACAAACCAGACCAGATCATTGGGAAAAGAAACCCATTATTTTCAGAGAAGCAAGCTCTCTTAAAAAAAACTTCTAATCAGGCAATATGAGGTAAGTGAACAAGAAGCAACATTGTATTATCCTTCTCAGTTATTTTACTTGTATTTAGCGTTAAAAAAGCTCTTTTTTATTATGCAAAGTTTCAGCTTCTTTTTATAGGATTAGGTATTCTCTTGAAAACAAAAATACACACTCTGTTTTTTAAATGTATAATGTAGTAAAGGAACTTAAAGCAATTATCCGGAGTATAAACCAACTGCAATGAATCCAATTAAGTCTGTAACATTAAGTCTCAGAGCAAATTACTAGATAGTTTTCATGCACAATTTAATATTTCTAATATAATGTTGAAAGAAATATCCCTCTGGGTTCAGTTCCAAGTGGGGAAAAAGACACTGGAAACATGGAGGCTGCTTGGAAGGTTAAATAGTGTACAGGACCACATGGCCTGGAGCTCCAGAGAAGTCTGATCACATACTCAAGGAAGTCAAGAAAAAAGGGGTGAGGCACTGAGAGTGCTGGGTTTTATACCCTCCGTTGGGATTTGAATTGGAGCTTGTATTGTAATTGGTTGTCAAACTCCCAGGGGCAACTCTGTAGGCTGTCCTGAGTTCCAGGCTTGGTCTAGCCTTGCTGGGCGATTATGCCCTTAAAAGGGCTTTTGGCAATTTCTATAGCTTTACCTGGAGTTCCTTCTTATGTAAAGTATTCTGGCCCAGGCCTTAATGGCCCACCCATTAACAAAGGTGGGGGTGAGTTTCTCCTTTTGGGGTGAGTTTCTGCTTCTTGAGTTTCTACTCTTTTTAGGGGAAATATTCTGCCTTTTTAATATTTCCTAGGCTATTTCAATTTTTCTAGAAGAGGGGTGGATGCTAACTTCCTACAATAAATAGTACCGGTAGCTTCTGTGAGCACAGGAGGGAGATTTGATTAGTTGTTAGGAAAATGGGCTTTTAAAACTAGATCTCAAAATAGATTAAATGAAAAATGGTAGTCCTCAACTTATAATTGTATATAAATTGAATGAATAAATAAATAAATAAATAAATAAATAATTCATTCATTTAACAATGGCTCAAAGTTATAACAGCCTTGGAAAAAGTAATAACCTTTACTCCCGTTTATGACTGTCAGAAATATCACACAACTAGCTGTGTGGCAACTAGCTCACATTTACTACCAGTTGCAATATTTTACAGTCATGCAATCATGATTTGGAATATTTTTTACCAATTTACAGCAAAAAAAACCCTATGATGTCTCAACTTAGGACTGCAACAACTTATGATGTAAATTCTTGTCCCAATTGAAAACTGAAAACCAACCAATCAGAGGGCATGTTAGAATGCTTTTCTTGTCATTGCATTCCACGAACACAATGAGATTTGAAAGCTATTCCAGCACAGTGAGCCAAACTCCACATCACAATCATACTACAGATTATTTAAAACAACAACAATAATAATAATGCCTCCCTGATGGTAACAGTTCAAAATATGAATGTCCAGGATGAGAACAGTCTGTGGAGATTTTTAGTGTTCAGTTTGGGAAAGGCTAGAATAATAGTTTCAAAACTTTTTGCTTTTAGGACTCCTACCTAGTTTTAAAAAGTATGGAGGACCCCAAAGGAACTTTTGTTTATAAGGGTATTCGTTAATAAGGGTATTTGTTTATTTGTTTGTTTGTTAAATTTATTTATAAGTCATTTTACCACCTGGTAACTCTGAGTGGAAACTGTACACATATTTACAGTATTAAAAGTTAACATTGACACATCTGTAGAATATTTATTAAATTATATAAATTAATATTCAACCATTAGATATTAATATAAATAAATATATTTCATGCAAAAGCTCTTATTATCAGCCTAACATTGTAAACCATACAGGAATCAAATCATATGAGCCAATTCTATTTTATGATAAAACTACATTGACAAAACCTTGTAATCTGAAAGTACAATCCTTCCCCTCCTCCAACTCTTCTACAGCCTGAAAAACTAGGGAGAATCTCTTTTGAGCCTCTTTCTCAGCTAGCTCTGTCTCATCTGCCTCTTGTCTGACTGTTCCCTTAGTAGTGTCTCTTGCCCTAATCTCCCAAGGTCTTTCCTACCTTCTATTCTTATCAATAAACTTTTAACAAACCTTTAAAAATGAGAAGAATGATATTGCTTTACATTTTTGCAAATATCTTCAATATTTGATAAATAATTTTGATTTCAAGAACTCCTCAGAAGGTCTTGAGGAGCCTCAAGAGGTGCTGGGACCATATTTTAATAAACATTTCTATAGTTCAGTGGTTGCCAACAGGTAGACTGCGGCCCACTGGTGGTCTGCGAGAAAATTTTGGTGGTCCGCAGAGAAATGTCACCCCCACAGCACCCCCCAAAACAATTAAAACAGGCTGCGCAGGAACACAAGGCTGCGGCGCCCACATGGCCCATGGGAACCCTCCCCGCCCACTCACTTCTTACCTGGCAAACTTGCCTGCTAAGTTGTTATTTTTCCTTCTTCTTTTCCCTGACCATCAGCTGTTCTAGTGTGCCAGAATATTTAGATTAGCTAGAAAGCAGGAAATGGTTGGATTTCTTGCTTTCTAGCTAATCTTTAGATCTTCAGTCCCTTAGGATTGAAGGTTCTATTATTCAGTTGAAGACTCAGATAGCCGATGGCAGAAACACAGATCTCTAAGTGAGTCTGTGATTCTGTGAGCAACTCAATCTGCCTGCCTGCTTTGCCTGATTTTGGGTAAAAGTTGCTCTTTTTTTATAAAAAATTCAATATTTACATAAATATTTATAATGTTTACATACAAGCCATGCCCCGGCAGCCACTTGACCACCAAGCCACACCCACAAATTAGGCCACACCCAAGAACCGGTTGTTAAGAAATTTGAATCCCACCCCTACCTCTGTGTGTTTGTGTGTGTGTGTGTGTGTGTGTGTATATGAGAGAGGAGAGAGGGAGGTTAGATCAGATCTCTCTCTCTCTCCCACCAAAGTCAGCAAGCCACTGTCAGTCAAAATTCATATTAGTAGTCCCCAGGTTTTAAAATTATGACTTTGATGGTCCCAAAGGTTGGTGACCCCTGCTCTAGTTCATTCTTATTTTGCAATGAATTCCTAAACACTGATCATACCATAGTCATAGAGGTTTTAATACATTTTGGGCAGGCATAAAGTTTAATATACAGGTAGTCCTGAGGTTACAATGGGAAAATATAACCAAGGAATACCATGTAGATACATCGCCTAATTATCACTAATTGATTTCTATCTATACATTAAATAAAAGGTAGTTTAAAAAAGTAGTATAAAACATACTCTTGAATTGAATTTCTTTGTCTGCAAATTGTACACGTCTCTCATTCTCTTTCCTTTTGTTCTGCAGTCTCCTCTCCCAGGAAGGTTTAAAGGAAGTTCTCCAACAACTAGAATGCCATTTTACATGGAAGTTGCAGAAAGAGCACATTGACTCTGATGAATTGGAGGAAAGAATTGCTGATAATTGGAAAATCAGTAAATCCAAAGTTCAAAATTACAACCTTCTTGCCTATGTGAAATTCCTGAACGACAAGAAGGAAGAAGCCCTGGAAAACTTGCAGAAAGCTGAAGAGGCTGTGCCCCTAGAATATCCTGGGGAAGTTGAAAAGGGAAGCCTGGTTACCCGGGGCAACTGTGCCTGGGTGCACTACCACATGGGCAATCTTACTGAATCCAAAGCCCACCTGGAGAAGGTAGAAAGTATCTGCAAGCAACTTGGAAGTGAGTCTCCTTATAAGCTGGAGCTCCCACAGGTCTACTGTGAAAAGGGTTGGGCGCTCCTAAAATTTGGTACCAGGTATTATGAAAAGGCCAAGGAGAGCTTTGAAAAAGCCCTGGAAAAAGAACCAGAAAACCCAGAATTTAACTCAGGCTATGCAATCACGGTATACCGCATGGAAGATGATAATTTTGCCAAAAACCATTCAGGGAAAGAGTCATCCCTGGAACTTTTGAAGCGTGCAGTAAAACTGAATCCTGACGATGTATTCATTGTTCCTCTACTTGCAGCAAACTTCCTAGAAGCAGGCAGAATGGAAGAAGGAGAAAAGTTGATTGAAAGAGCCCTCCAAAAGCATCCTGACATTCCTTATGTATTAAGGTACGCTGCCAAATTTTACAGAAAGAAAGGAGATGTAAAGACATCATTGCAATATTTGAAGAAAGCATTGAGCTTGACCCCAAACTCTGCATCTTTGCACCATCAAATTGGCCTTTGCTATAGGGCACAGTATTTAGTGATGAAACAGGAAAGCCGATATGACAAGTGCCAAGCCAAGGATAAAATGGAGGAATTGACCAGATTGTGCATTTTTCATTTTGAAAAAGCGGTGGAGCATAAACCCAATTTTTTCTATGCTAACCTTGACCTTGCAAAGAGATATGTAGAAGACGGACAGCTACAGAAGGCGGATGAAACATACCAGAAGCTCCTTACCAGAAGCAACCTAACTCCCCCAGAGAAGCAACAGCTCCATTTCAAATATGGGCGTTTTCAAGCATCTCACAGACACTCACCATCAGAAGCCATCAAATACTACCTTGCAGCGGTAAAGATTGAATTTGACTCTTCTGTGAGAGATAAATGCCAGTGTATATTGAAGAGATTTGTGGAGAATAAAATCAGGAAAGGTGAAGCCAATGCTGAGGATTTTGCCATTCTTGGATTTATTCATCAGCTTAATGGAGAAATGGAACAAGCAAGGGAAGCCTATGAAAAAGCCTTGAACATTGATCCTTGGAATAAACAATATTCCAATGCAATTTTGAAGTTGAATCTTTCTTCGTAAACCAACATATGCCAAAGTGGGAATTTTTCCATGAGTACTGGTTTTAAAAATGTATGAGCAGATGATGCCAGTCTGCTTACTCCATTTCAATATTTCATTTTGCAGAATAGAATAGGAATAGGAATAGAATAAGAATAGAACTGTCATGCCCTTGGTGGAGACTGACTCTGAGGAAGAGGAGGAAGAGCCAACAGGGAGTGGAAGTGTGGCTCCAGAAGTGATAGAGGAGGCTGGGGAAGGACAGAGGCTGGTTGAGCAGTCAGAGGAGGACCCAGACCCATCCCCTATCCATCCTAGGGCACGCAGGGAGGAGAGGATCAGGGTAAAACGTGGTCTACTTGGGAGGAGATGATCCCCTTCATGGGTTGCAGGTGGGAGATTTGCATAAGAGTGTGGACCTGCGTGCTAACAGACGCTGGAGACAAATTAGTGTTTTATTCCTAAAGAAGGTTTATCTTGGTTAGCGTTCTTCCAACAGTCTGTACCTGGTTATCTTCCTGAAGCTGGCAATTATCTATCCTAGTCTGTCGAGGAACTTTATTCAATGTGATTTGGTTTTGGTTTTTGCTTTGTTATCGACTCTTTGAATGTGAACTGTGTTTCTTGCCTTTGAAATGTTATTTTGAAAATAGTTTACTCCTCCACTGTGAACAATTAAACAGTGAAGCCAAGTTGAAAGCATTAAAGGACTTTTAGTTATGTTTTGGATTTTGTTATGTTTCTGATATACTCTGGGTCATCAGAAGAACAGAATAGAATAAACAGAGTAGGATGGAACTTTGAAATCCCCAAAGCACCCCCCCAAAGCAATTAATCCAGGCTGCAGGGGAACACAAGGCTACGCTGCCCACATGGCCCGCAGGAACACAGGGCTTGCGTCACTTGCATTGTGAACAACACGAGGTAGTGAGGGAAGGGGGGGAAAGGTGGAGGGGGGGAACTTGTCCCACTCGCCCCACACACCTGGCCTGGCACCTGGCTTAGCCACTGGGCTGCTTCTTTCCACTTCTTTCTTCTTCTGCTTGTGGCTGCACGCAAGGAAAGCAGCAAAAGTCTTTCTTTCTCTCCCCCAAACTCTGCCAGAAATGAGTCTTTGGGACCCTGCAAGGCATCTTGCTCCAAGAGACTGTGGTGGCAAAAACTCATTTCTGGCAAAGTTTGGGGAAGAGAAAGAAAGACTTCTGCTGCTTTCCTTGCATGAAGCCAAAAGTCTCTCTCCTCCCCTGAGAACGGAGCTGGAGACTGTATCCTGTAGTCCCAAATAAAGAATGATCAATCGGTAGGAAAACAGGGTGGGAAATATTCCTGCAGACCTTTTGGGGGATTTTCCAAGGGTCTCTGGTCCATGGGATTTAAAATTATGAGTTTGATGGTCCCTGAGGTCCAAAAGGTTGGCAACCCCTCTTCTGGTCCAACCCCATGTAGGAAACTACACCATTCTGGACAAATGGTTGCCCAATCTCTTCTTTAAAATCTCCAGTGTTGGAGCACCCACAACTTCTGAAAGCAAGCCTTTCCATTCTAGGCAGGATCTCCCGTTGATAAGTTTTAATCCACTGTCTTGATCTTGGGACAGCCTTGGAGAAGAGGCTGTCTTCCTCTTCTTTGTGACAGCCTCTCAAATATTGGAGGACTGCTATCCTACCCCTCACCCTTCTCTTTGTTAGACTAGACATACCCGGTTCCTGCAACTGCTCATCATATGTTTCAGCCCTCTACCTACATATATATATTGTTCTTTTCTGCACTTTCTGAAGTCTCAGCATCTGTTTTGTATTGTGTAGTATTGATGTATCAATAGTATAAAATACCGGCCAAGCTGTCAAAAATGGATAAAGGAATATCAAACCAGGGCTGGGGATATGAAAAGGAAGAAAGGACCTTCTAATCATGCATGTAACAAAACAAGGAAATTTTGGGCACAAATCCAATTAATGATGCAAAGGTTATTGTGAACTAACATGCTGAAAATAGCATTGTTTCTATTGGGTTTTATGTACATTGAATTAGTAAAAAAATCACACAAAATTAATATCTGATTAATGTATGCACAAAGATAGAATAATTAAATGCCCCCCTTGCCTCCCCCAACCTTGGAAAGTTAGATTATAACATTATTATTATTTTATTATTTATTAAACTTTTATACCGCTCCCTCTCCCAAAAAGGGACTCGGGGCGGTGTACAGCCTACTAAAAACATACAATAAATACCCAATAAATACAATTAAAATAAATTAAACCAAATTGATCCGGCTGTCTATCCCAAGAATTCAGTTAAAAATTAAAAGCTAATAAAACCCCGATTAAAATTAAGTTAAAACCAAAATACAGTTACTGGGCCAGGCCAGCCTGTTTAAAAAATAGGGTTTTCACTGCGCGCCGGAAGGTCAGAATATCCGTCATAGCCCGTATCTCCGGGGGGAGATCATTCCATAGGGAGGGGGCTCCCACAGAGAAAGCCCAAACCCTCGGGGCCGTCAACCGACAACGGCCGGGCGGCGGTATCCCGAGGAGGGCAACCCTGTGGGAGCGTACTGGGCGGCGGGAGGTTGATGATGGCAGCAGGCGGTCCCGTAAGTACCCAGGTCCCGAGCCATGGAGCACTTTAAATACTGTCAGTACCACCTTGAATCGAATCCGGAAGGCCACAGGAAGCCAGTGCAGCCTGCGGAGAAGCGGTGTAACGTGGGAGCTCCGAGGAGCACCCACGATCACCCGCGCGGCTGCATTCTGGACCAGCTGCAGCCTCCGGAGACTCTTCAAGGGGAGCCCCATGTAGAGAGCATTGCAATAATCCAGGCGGGAGATGACGAGGGCGGAAGTGACTGTGCGAAGTGCACCCAGATCCAGAAAGGGCCGCAACTGGTAAATCAGACGAATCTGATAGAAAGCCCCCCTGGCGACAGCTGCAATATGTTCTTCTAAAGACAGCCGTACGTCCAGGAGGACACCCAAGTTGCGCGCCCTTTCCACGGGGGTCAAGACCTCTCCCCCCACGACCAGCGAAGGAACCAGCTGGCTGTATCTGGGCGCAGGAAACCACAGCCACTCGGTTTTGGTCGGGTTGAGACGAAGCCTGTTACGACCCATCCAACTCCGCACGGCCTCCAGGCATCGGGACATCACTTCGACGGCTTCGTTGGGGTGGCCCGGGGTGGAGATGTACAGCTGAGTATCGTCAGCGTACTGATGGAACTCCACCCCGAAGCCACGGATGACCTCACCCAGCGGCTTTACATAAATGTTGAACAGCAGGGGCGAGAGCACCGACCCCTGAGGCACCCCACATCGTAGGGGCCTCGGGGCCGATCTCTGCCCCCCCGTCAACACAAATTGCGAGCGGTCGGAGAGGAAGGAGGTGAACCACCGCAACACGGTGCCTCCCACCCCCAACCCCTCCAACCGCTGCAATAGGATACTGTGGTCGACAGTATCAAAAGCCGCTGAGAGATCTAACAGGACCAGGACAGAGGAACAACCCCTGTCCCGGGCCCTCCAGAGGTCATCCACCAACGCGACCAACGCCGTCTCCGTGCTATGCCCGGGCCTGAAGCCCGATTGGAGGGGGTCAAGATAACTCGCTTCATCCAGGTACTGCGGGAACTGACGTGCCACCACACTCTCAACAACCTTCGCAACAAAGCGAAGGTTGGAGACAGGACGATAGTTAGATAACAATGCTGGGTCCAGGGACGGTTTCTTGAGGAGGGGCCGCACCACCGCCTCTTTCAAGGCGGCAGGTAACAGCCCCTCTCTCAAGGAAGCGTTTATAATACCCTGGAACCAGCCTCGTGTCACCTCCCGAGTGGCCAAGACCAGCCAGGAGGGGCACGGGTCCAGCAAACAGGTGGTGGCATTCAGTCCCCCCAGTATCCTGTCCACGTCCTCCACAGTAACAGGATCGAACTCAACCCAATTGACCACACCGATATCCACCCCCGCCCCCCCGCCCGGAGATGCCCAGTCGGAGTCCAGCTCGTCCCGGATCTGAGCGATTTTGTCCTGCAGAAACCTAGAAAACTCCTCAGCCCGTCCCTGCAAGGGGTCCTCCCGCGCTCCTACCTCCAGTAGAGAGCGGGTCACCCTAAACAGGGCGGCTGGGAGAACATTGAGAACATTGAGAGAACCTACAGAAATGGCAAAGCTGACCCAAAAGATAGTAATGATCTTCTTGAAAGACTGGAAATCTTATATGGACTTTTTGCTGAAAAAGGAGAACACTGAATTGATTTGGGGATTTAAGGACTAAAAAGGGTTAAAAGAGAAAGAGAATGAAATTACAATGTAAGGGAGAAAAAGACAGAAAAAACTGAGGTGGTAACTGCTTGATTGATAGATGAAGTAAAGGAAAGGAAGGAAGGAAGGAAGGAAGGAAGCAAGGAAGGAAGGAAGGAAGGAAGGAAAGAAAGAAAGAAAGAAAGAAAGAAAGAAAGAAAGAAAGAAAGAAAGAAAGAAAGAAAGAAAGAAAGAAAGAAAGAAAGAAAGAAAGAAAGAAAGAAAGAAAGAGGGAGTGTGGGAGGGAGGGAAGAAGGAGTTATGGTTCACATTCTTCTTTATATTTTGGTTCTTTATATTTTATTCTTTTACTGTATTGCACAATCTAATAAATAGCTAATGTGTGTTATAATGGCAAACATTTGAATGTTGGCATGCTTCAAAATGTTTCATCCAGTATCTTCTCAGCTGGCTTCATGTTGAGTGGCCTGATTTTACCAGAACTCTCGCCATGTACTTTTCCAAGTTTACGTATTATTCAGTTCTGTATTTATTTAATACAGAGATCTCCAAACTTGGCAACTTTAAGAGTTGCGGAGTTGAAGTTCACAAGTCTTAAAGTTGCCAAATTTGGGCACCCCTGATTTAACAGCAGGACCATTGAAGGAACATGGTGGAGTTTATTCATTAGAGATTATACCTGTAGTTTACAACCATGATGTAAATGGAATATGGGCACCTATAAACATGGACAGGGTGAAATTTCCCCCATTTGGGGAGCTGGGAATGAAATGATTTTTTCTTTTCATTTATGTAACATATTTGAGAAGATATACCGAATCCTCCCTCTTATTTTTACCACTACACTAGAAGTTTGGAGGGGATTCTGAGGGCCACAAGAGCTTTTCCTGCACTTTTCCTATACATCTGTTCTGAGAAAGTATCTTTGAAACTATGACTTTAAATATTTTAAATACACATATACATATAAAATATATAAAATTTATCATGCTTACAAAAACACCTATTTCAT
The DNA here is from genome assembly GCA_023653725.1 of Bungarus multicinctus. Classification (NCBI taxonomy): domain Eukaryota; kingdom Metazoa; phylum Chordata; class Lepidosauria; order Squamata; family Elapidae; genus Bungarus; species Bungarus multicinctus. The sequence goes on along the minus strand of CM042844.1, from coordinate 75,828,402 downwards.
TGTATGAATTTACAAATGAGCAACCAACATCCCAAAACAGATGTCATTCTGCTCATCTGATCAATCAAAAGCTTGATTTTCCATACACTCAACGCTAGGGGGCAGAATATTCCTATCTCCAAGGTCCTCCCAACTCTGTTATTCTGTTACGTGTTTGCATTTTTTTCTTTTCACAAGGTCGCCATGGGTACGGTAATTCATTCGTTGTTTTCATTTGGAAACAGTACAAAGCCAGTACAAATGAAACTTTCAACAGATCGTGTGTTTTTTTTAAAAAAAGGATGTCATTCAAGAACAAAGGAACCCCACTCACCATACTGTTAGCACTGCTGTTTATCAACAAATCAAATACAGAATTTCTTTACAGAAAAGAATCTGCTAGAATGCTGAATCTTCTATCGTCACTGTACCGGAACAACACAAACAGGACCAGGAGAAATAAAAACCGATCCCACATCTCGGTGGGCTAATAGAGCAACTTTCAGTTTCCTTTTCTAGGAACAGGAAATGAAACTCAATTTGTTTCCTTTTATGACAAGTTAAAAGCGAGTCGCAACAAGCCAATGCAGCATTTCAGACCAGATCATCGAGAAAAGAAACCCATTATTTTCAGAGAAGCAAGCTCTCTTAAAAAAAACTTCTAATCAGGCAATATGAGGTAAGTGAACAAGAAGCAACATTGTATTATCCTTCTCAGTTATTTTACTTATAAAGTATTTAGCGTTAAAAAGCTTTTTTGCATTATGCAAAGTTTCAGCTTCTTTTTATAGAATTAGATATTTTCTTGAAAAAAAAACCCAGTCTGTTTTTTAAATGTATAATGCCGTAAAGGAACTTAAAGCAATTATCTGGAGTATAAATCAACTGCAATGAATCCAATTAAATCTGCAATATTAAGTCTCAGAGCTAATTATTAGATAGTTTTCATGAACAATTTAATATTTCTAATATAAATAGTACCGGTAACTGCTGTGAGCACAGGAAGGGAGATTAGTTGTTAGGAAAATGGGCTTTTTAAACTAGATCTCAAAATAGATTAAATGAAAAAACATATTCTTCAGGTAGTCCTCAATTTATAATTCATTTAACAATGGCTCAAAGTTATAACAGCCTTGGAAAAAGTAATAACCTTTACTCCTGTTTATGACTGTCAGAAATATCACACAACTAGCTGTGTGGCAACTAGCTCACATTTACTACTAGTTGCAATATTTTACAGTCATGTGATCATGATTTGGAATATTTTTTACCAATTTCCAGCCAAAAAGCCCATGTGGTGTCTAACTTAGGACTGCAACAACTTATGATAGAAATTCTTGTCCCAACTGAAAATTGAAAACCAACCAATCAGAGGGCATCAGTTTGAGAAAGGCTAGAATAATAGCATTTTAAAAGTTTTTGCTCCTGGGGACTCCTACCAAGTTTAAAAAAATATGGAGGACCCTAAAGGAACTTTTGTTTAGAAGGGTATTTGTTTGCTTGTTTATTAAATTTATTTATAAATCATTTTACCACCTGGTAACTATGAGTGGAGAGTTTACCCATATTTACAATATTAAAAGTTAACATTGACACATCTGTAGCATATTTATCAAATTATATAAATTAATTTTCAACCATTAGATATTAATATAAATAAGTATATTTCATGCAAAAGCTACTATTATCAGCCTAACATTATAAACCATACAGGAATCACGATCATATGAGGTAATTCTATTTTATGATAAAGCTACATTGACAAAACCTTGTAATCTGAAAGTACAATCCCCCCCCCCCCCGCCCGCCCGCCCTCCAACTCTTCTACAGCCTGAAAAACTAGGGAGAATTTCTTTTGAGCCTCTTTCTCAGCTAGCTCTGTCTCATCTGTCTCTTGTCTGACTGTTCCCTTAGCAGTGTCTCTTGCCCTAATCTCCCAAGGTCTTTCCTACCTACTATCCTTATCTATAAATTTTAACAAATCTTAAAAAATGAGAAGAATGATATTGCTTTACATTTTTGCAAATATCTTCAATATTTGATAAATAATTTTGATTTCATGGACTCCTCAGAAGGTCTTGAGGGACCTCAAGAGGTTCTGGGACCATACTTTAATAAACATTTCTCTAGTTCAGTGGTCGCCAACAGGTGGACTGTGGCCCACTGGTGGTCTGCGAGAAATTTTGGTGGTCCACAGAGAAATGTCATCCCCACAGCACCCCCCAAAACAATTAAAACAGGCTGCGCAGGAACACAAGGCTGCGCCGCCCACATGGCCCATGGGAACCCTCCCCTCCCACTCACTCCTTACCTGGCAAACTTGCCTGCTAAGTTGTTATTTTTCCTTCTTCTTTTCCCTGACCATCAGCTGTTCTGGTGTGCCGGAATATTTAGATTAGCTAGAAAGCAGGAAATGGTTGGATTTTTTTGCTTTCTAGCTAATCTTTAGATCTTCAGTCCCTTAGGATTGAAGGTTCTATTATTCAGTTGAAGACTCAGATAGCCGATGGCAGAAACACAGATCTCTAAGTGAGTCTGTGATTCTGTGAGCAACTCAATCTGCCTGCCTGCTTTGTCTGATTTTGGGTAAAAGTTGCTCTTTTTTTATAAAAAATTCAATATTTACATAAATATTTATGTTTACATACAAGCCATGCCCCGGCAGCCACATGACCACCAAGCCACACCCACAAATTAGGCCACACCCAAGAACCGGTTATTAAGAAATTTGAATCCCACCCCTAACTCTGTGTGTTTGTATGTGTGTGTGTGTATATGAGAGAGGAGAGAGGGAGGTTAGATCAGATCTCTCTCTCTCTCTCTCTCCCACCAAAGTCAGCAAGCCACTGTCAATCAAAATTCATATTAGTGGTCTCCGGGATTTAAAATTATGACTTTGGTGGTCCCAAAGGTTGGCGTCCCCTGCTCTAGTTCATTCTTATTTTGCAATGAATTCCTAAACACTGATCATACCATAGTCATAGAGGTTTTAATACATTTTGGGCAGGCATAAAGTTTAATATACAGGTAGTCCTGAGGTTACAATGGGAAAATATAACCAAGGAATACCATGTAGATACATCGCCTAATTATCACTAATTGATTTCTGTCTATACATTAAATAAAAGGTAGTTTAAAAAAGTAGTATAAAACGTACTCTTGAATTGAATTTCTTTGTCTGCAGATTGTACACGTCTCTCATTCTCTTTCCTTTTGTCCTGCAGTCTTCTCTCCCAGGAAGGTTTAAAGGAAGTTCTCCAACAACTTGAATGCCATTTTACATGGGAGTTGCAGAAAGAGCACATTGATCCTGATGAATTGGAGGAAAGAATTGCCGAGCAGATCCAATTCTTAATCAATAAATCCAAAGTTCGAAATTACAACCTTCTTGCCTATGTGAAATTCCTGAACGACAAGAAGGAAGAAGCCCTGGAAAACTTGCAGAAAGCTGAAGAGGCTGTGCCCCTAGAATATCCTGGGGATGTTGAAAAGGGAAGCCTGGTTACCTGGGGCAACTGTGCCTGGGTGCACTACCACATGGGCAATCTTACTGAATCCAAAGCCCACCTGGAGAAGGTAGAAAGCATCTGCAAGCAACTTGGAAGTGAGTCTCCTTATAAGCTGGAGCTCCCACAGATCTACTGTGAAAAGGGTTGGGCGCTCCTAAAATTTGGAGCCAGGTATTATGAAAAGGCCAAGGAGAGCTTTGAAAAAGCCCTGGAAAAAGAACCCGAAAACCCAGAATTTAACTCAGGCTATGCAATCACGGTATACCGCATGGAAGATCATTTTTCCAAAAACCATTCAGGAAAAGAGTCATCCCTAAAACCTTTGAGGCATGCAGTGACACTGAATCCTGATGATGTATTCATTGTTCCTCTACTTGCAGTAAACCTCCTAGAAGCAGGCAGAATGGAAGAAGGAGAAAAGTTGATTGAAAGAGCCCTCCAAAAGCATCCTGACATTCCTTATGTATTAAGGTACGCTGCCAAATTTTACAGAAAGAAAGGAGATGTAGAGACATCACTGAAACATTTGAACAAAGCATTGATCTTGACCCCAAATGCTGGATTCTTGTACCATCAACTTGGCCTTTGTTATAGAGCACAGTATTTCATGATGAAAAAGAAAAGCCGATATGATAAAATGGAGGAATTGATCAGATCGTGCATTTTTCATTTTGAAAAAGCAGTGGAGCGTAAACCCAAGTTTTTCTATGCTAATATTGACCTTGCACAGATGTATGCAGAAAAAGGACAGCTGCAAAAAGCAGATGAAACATACCAGAAGAAGCTCCTTACCATAAGCAACCTAACTCCCTTAGAGAAACAACAGCTCCATTTCAATTATGGGCGTTTTCAAGAATTTTACAGAAGGTCACAATCAGAAGCCATCAAACACTACCTTGCAGCGCTGAAGATTGAATTTGACTCTTCTGAGAGAGATAAATGCAAGTCTATACTGAAGAAATTGATGGAGAATAAAATCAGGAAACGTGAAGCCAATGCTGAGGATTTTGCCATCCTTAGATTCATCAGTTCAATGGAGAAATGGAACAAGCTGGGGAAGCCTATCAAGAAGCCTTGAACATTGATCCTACGAATGAAGAATATTTCAGTGCAATTTTGAAGTTGAATCTTCCTTTGTAAACCAACGTATGCCAAAGTGGGAATTTTTCCATGAATACTTGTTTTAAAAATGTATGAGCAGATGTTGCCAGTCTACTTACTCCATTTCAATATTTCATTTTGCAGAATAGAATAGGAATAAGAATATAGAATAGGAATATAGAATAGAAATAAGAATATAGAATAGGAATAGGAATATAGAAAATAGAATAGACTAGAATAAACAAAGTTGGATGGGACTTTGGAGGTCTTCTAGTCTAACCCCCTGCAGGAAACTACACCATTCTGGACAAATGGTTGCCAAATCTCTTCTTTAAAATCTCCAGTGTTGGAGCACCCACAACTTCTGAAAGCAAGCCTTTCCATTCTAGGCAGGATCTCCCTTTGATAAGTTTTAATCCACTGTCTTGACCTCAGGTGCCTTGGAGAATAGGCTGTCTTCCTCTTCTTTGTGACAGCCTCTCAAATATTGCTATCCTATCACCTATATCACCTATCCTATATCCTATCCTATCACCCTTCTCTTTGTTAGACTAGACAAACCCGGTTCCTGCAACTGCTCATCATATGTTTCAGCCCCCTACCTACATACATATGTTGTTCTTTTCTGCACTTTCTGAAGTCTCAGCATCTGTTTTGTATTGTGTAGTATTGATGTATCAATAGTATAAAGTACCAGCCAAGCTGTCAAAAATGGATAAAGGAATATCAAACCAGGGTTGGGGATATGAAAAGGAAGAAGGGACCTTCTAATCATGCATGGTGGAGTTGTAACAAAGCAAGGAAATTTTGGGCATTTAATAATGCAAAAGTTATTATCTATAAAAGCGAAATACCACTCACGCATCATCACAATATCTCCAGAACCGTAAAGCCTACAAACTTGAAATTTGGCACATTTGTTCCTCTTGGCTTCTAGGTACTCATTAAGAAAGGATTTTTCGAAATGACCATCAGAGCATTAGTATTTCCTATATTATTATTAACACGCTCTGATGCTAAGGAGTTCTGCTCCCCCTCCCCACCTGAAAAGAAATCTGTCCCAAATGCAAAACACAAGCAGAGGAGAGGAGTTTCAGTTTTAGTTTCACAGCAGCAACCAGCTTTAGTACAGAATAGTTGACCTTAGCCAGGCCCAGGCTCCTTGCTTTCTCCTTGCTCAAACAGCAGATACTGTTTCAGTTTCCATGTTTCAGTTTCCAAACAGCCCTCAACTCTTTCACACACTGACAGGACGCTAGCCATATCGATGGAAGCTGGTAGGCAGAGGCACAATTTCCCCCTCTTATTTTCCTCCCCAAAAACTTGCCCGATCACATAATTTTGTAGTGAAGCATGGCAGTGGTGGGATTCAAATTTTTTTACTACTGGTTCCCTGGGCGTTGCTTGGTGGGCACAGCAGTGGAAGAATACTGTAAAATCTCAATTCCTTCCCCTCTCCTGGGAAAGTTATTGCAAAATCCCATTCCCTCCCCAACCCACTAACCTACTTTCCAGCTCCATTCTGTCGAGGGCAACAAAAGAAGACCCAGCCAATCAGCTGGGACTCGAGAGGCAGAGAATAGATGGGGGTTGCCAGTCAGAGGTGGTATTTCGAACTATTCAAAATTTCTGCTACCGGTTCTCCGAACTACTCAAAATTTCTGCTATCAGTTCTCCAGAACTGGTCAGAACCTGCTGAATACCACCTCTGAAACACGGGTACCTTGTTACTGAATTAATATGCTGAAAATAGCAATGTTTCTATTAGGTTTTATGTACATTGAACTAGCAAAAAAATCACAGGAAATTAGCATCTGATTAATGTATGCACAAAGATAGAATAATCAAATGCCCCCTTCCCCCCCCACCCGCCCTTGGAAAGTTAGATTATAACATTGAGAGAACCTGCAGAAATGGCAAAGCTGACCAAAATGCAGTAATGATCTTCTTGAAAGACTGAACATCTTATATGGGCTTTTTGCTGAAAAAAGAGAACACTGAATTGATGATTTGGGGATTTAGGGACTAAAAAGGGTTAAAAGAAAAAGAGAATGGAATTAAAATGTAAGGGGGGAAAAGACAGAAAAAAATGAGATGGTAAGTGCTTGATTGATAGATGAAGGAAAAGAAAGTGGAAGAAAGAAAGAAAAGAGAAGGAAAGACAGAAGGAAGGAGTTATGGTTGAATATTCTTCTTTATATTTTGGTTCTTTATACTTTATTTTTTTACTGTATTGTACAATCTAATAAATAACTAACATGTTTATAATGGCAAACACTTGAATGTTGGCATGTTTCAAACTGTTTCATCCAGTATCTTCTCAGCTGGCTTCATGTTGAGTGGCCTGATTTTACCAGAAATCTTGCCATGTACTTTTCCAAGTTTACATATTATTCAGTTCCGTATTTATTTAACAGCAAGATCATTCAAGGAACATGGTTCATTCATTAGAGATTATAGTGGATACAAGAATGATGTAAAGTGAGTATGGGCACCTATAAACATGGACAGGGTTAACTTTTGGGGAGCTGGGTATGAAATGATTTTTTTTTCAGTTATGTAACATATTTGAGAAGATATACCGGAATCCTCCCTCTTATTTTTACTATTACACTGGAAGTTTGGAAGGGATTCTGAGGGCCACAAGAGCTTTTCCTGCACTTTTCCTATACATCTGTTCTGAGAAAGTATCTTTGAAACTATGACTTTAAATATTTTAAATACACATATATTATACATATAAAATATATAAAATTTATCATGCTTACAAATGCACATATTTCATTGTATGACTTTACAAATGAGCAACCAACATCCCAAAACAGATGTCATTCTGCTCAATTGATCAATCAAAAGTTTGATTTTCCATACACTCAACACCAGGGGGCAGAATATTCCTTTTTCCAAGGTCCCTTCCAACTCTCTTACTCTGTTATGTATTTGCATTTTTTTGTCCTTTCACAAGGCCGCTGTGCATTGTAAAATGACCTTTCACGGTTTCCATTTTCCACATTTCCAACACAGATTAGAAGTACTTCTGTACATCTTAGATATATCTATACTTTTGATTAGAAGAGAAGTGAATCTATGAAGATAGTGGAAGCTGTGGAGGAGGTGAGGTCAAAACCAGCATGATGGTGGACATAGTGATGGAGTCTCTATTTGAAAGGATATATGATAATCCCATCTCTGCTCGGGACCAGCAGATCTTCAAAAGACTGGGGTCTCCATCACAATGCTGCGTCCACCATTATGCCACCCATATGTTGACACCATTGAGAATAGTTACGGGATTGTTTTTTTCTTCACATACACGTCTCATCATAGAGCAGGGGTGTCAAAAGTCGAGGCCCGGGGGCCAGCCCATGGGGCTGGCCTGGAAATATCACGGGACCGTCCCATAGTGCTTCAGGCAGCTAAAATGGGCCACGTATGTTCCTCCCATGCCTCATTTTCATGCTCCATGGCTTGCAGCATTCTAGCCGAAACCGGAGCCAAAAATGGCCAAAAAATGAGCCGAAAAACAGACTGAAAACAGACCCAAAAGAGGTTGAAAATGGACCAACCCCCATACCCTGTTTTGGCCAGCAGGGTACTGCAGAAGGCATCTGTCCTGTCCCCACCCCACCGCTGCCGGCCCCCCAGAGGAGAACTACAAAGCTGCTCCATCCCTCGAAGTAATCCAGTTTGACCCCCCTCTCATAGAGCATCTTCTTTAAGATCAACTACTGCCTCTGCAGTTGAAGGTTTACTCCCTCCTGCGTTCCCAGGTGAGTTAACCCCTTATGAGTGCAAAGAAATCTGGACATGGTAGAATGAAGAAGTGAAATGGTTTGATTCTGCAGGGAAACGATTAGTCGTTCATTTAAGGATCTTATCAGACTGCTCAATTTGCAAAAATGGGATGGCGGGGACAACAATAAAAACAGAATATAATCAGTCACATAAACGGAAAGAAAAGTCCTAGCAACGCAACATAAATTTTTGGGGAGCCCCTTCATATGTCACACCTCAAAGGATCTGCTCATCAATACTCTGGCCCCAACATCCAAAGGAACATCTATCTTAAGTGCCCTCCTAAAGAGTTAAATAGGGTATGGATTGATTGAATGGATGTGCCACTAGCTTTAGAATAAGAATGGATGTGTCACTTAATAACTTAGGATATTATATAGTATTGCTGTAAAAGTAAGGAAACTCATTTTCAAGACCTGTTGATTGGATTCATAGGCTTTGCTAAGTTTCAAAATGAAACACACCTTATCCACTGTTATTTGTATTTATTTATTTATTTATTTATTTATTTAACTTATATACCGCCCCCTCTCCCAAATTGGGACTCGGGGCGGTGTACAGCCCAAATAAAAACAACACAATTACAAATATAAAAGTTTAAAATAGATTAAAAAGATTAAATTAGTGGCTGAGATAACAATAATAAAACTATAAAAACAGGGTAAAAATGTTACAAAAATTAAAACCATTCCAGTGATACTAGGCCAGACCAGCCTGTTGGAAAAGGTGGGTCTTCAGTGTGTGCCGGAAGGTTCGCAGGTCAGGGATAGTTTGCAACTCTGGGGGTAATTCATTCCAGAGGGAGGGTGCACCTGCAGAGAAGGCCCGCACCCTCGGGGCCGCCAGCCGGCATCACCCAGCTGATGACACCCCGAGGAGGCCCACCCTGTGGGAGTGCACCGGCCGGCAGGAGGCCGATGGTGGCAGCAGGCGGTCCTGTAAGTACCTGGGTCCCATGCCATGGAGCCCTTTAAAGGTGACCACCAATACCTTGAATCACACCTGGAAGCCAATGCAGCTCGCGCAGGAACGGTGTAATATGGGAGCTCCGAGAAGCCCCCAGAATCACCCGCGCGGCCGCATTCTGCACCAGTTGAAGCCTCCGGGTGTTCTTCAAGGGGAGCCCCATGTAGAGAGCATTGTAATAGTCTAGGCGGGAGATAACGAGGGCAGAAGTGACTGTGCAAAGTGTGTCCCAATCCAGAAAGGGCCCAACTGGTAGATCCGACGGACCTGACAAAAAGCCCCCCTGGTGACGGCCGCTATGTGGTCTTCTAATGACAGCCGTACATCCAGGAGGACACCAAGATTGTGAGCCCTCTCCATGGGGGTCAGAATTTCTCCCTCCACGGCCAGCGATGGAACAAGCTGGCTGTATCTGGGCGCAGGAAACCACAGCCACTCGGTCTTGGTTGGGTTGAGTCGAAGTCTGTTTAGACCTATCCAGCTCCGCACGGCTTCCAAGCACCAGGTCATCCATGGTTTATACCACACTGCATAAACCTAACTATCAATAAACCATGATTTGCAAAATTAGGTGAACTAGTCTAAATATGATCTTGTTTCTATGCCTCTGTTAATACAATCTAGGATTCCATTGGCTATTTTGGCTGCTACCGCACATTGTGGGCTCATATTTCATTGTCCACTAGGAGTCTCAAGATCTCTCACAAATATTGCTATCAAGCCAGGTTTCACCTAATCTATATCTGTAATTTTGTTTTTTCTTGCCTAAGTGTAATATCATACTTTCTCATGTTCAATTTCATTTTGTTGGTTAAGGCCCAATGTAACATACCTCCTATTTAGTGGCAAAGAACAATCTTTCACCTGGGTTACATATACACTGGAAATCAGCTCTGGAAGGCTGAAGAGCCCAGTAGTTTACTATTCAATACATCTGAATCCAGGGGTAGCTGCTACGGGTATCCTTCCTAACAGGAGTCTATAACTATAACAATAGCTTGTGGTTTGTTTGTTTTTTTAATTTTTATTTTCACTGCCCACAGGGGAATAAGCACATGTCTATGTTTTTAAATGCAATAAAGTTTCCAGGTATGGCTGCATTAGCTGCAGTGGAAAATCCTGATAGGGATTGCTGGAGGTAGGAACCATACCTTTAATGAGGCACCTTCAGGATTTCCTAATGGTGTTATATTAACCTCTGATTACTTTTAGCACATGGACCAGAGAGCTTATTTAGAAAACACGCCACAGGGCTGTCAAAACTGCCTAGGTTTATTCCTACGCTACCCCAATGGGTGTTGGCTCCAACTGGTTTCAGCCAGAGGTGGTATTCAGCAGGTTCTGACCAGTTCCGGAGAATCAGTAGTGGAAATTTTGAGTAGTCCCAGTTTGGAGAACCGGCAAATACCACCTCTGACTGGCCCACTGGTGGGATTCAAAAATTTTTACTACCAGTTCTGTGGGCATGGCAGGGGAAGGATACTGTAAAATTTCCATTCCCACTCCATGCCTGGGGAAGGATACTGTAAAATCCTCAATCTCTCCCCACCCCACTAACCTGCTTTCCAGCTCCCTTCTCCTGTGCAGGGCAACAAAAGAAGACCCAACTGATCAGCTGGGACTCTGGAGGCAGAGACTAGATGGGGCCAGTCAGAGGTGGTATTACGAACTACTCAAAATTTCCGCTACCGGTTCTCCAGAACTGGTTAGAACCTGCTGAATACCACCTCTGCACTGGCCCCGCCCCCATCTATTCTCTGCCTCCTGAGTCCCAGCTATCGGCTGGGTCTTCTTTTGTTGTTCTGGATAGGAGAACGGAGCTGGAAAGCAGGTTAGTGGGTGGGGTGGGAATGGAGATTTTACAGTATCCTTCTCCTGCCATGCCCACCAAGCTACGCTGTGCCCACCGAGCCACACCCACAGAACCGGTAGTAAAAAAATTTGAATCCCACCACTGGTTGCAGCCAAATCCTTTGGGGCAGTGTTTCTCAACTTTGGCATTTTGAAGACATATCACCTTCAACTCCCAGAATTCCCCAGCCAGCAGTTCTATGTCTTCAAAGTTGCCACAGTTGAGAAACACCACTTTGGAGTATTCAGAGGTCACTGTAAACTTTTAAAAACATGTGTCTATACATAGGAGCTCTTGCTTGTCAATTGACCATGTAGTTACACTGTTATAGCCACATTTATTTCTCAATGCAGTCTTTGTGACTTCAGATGTTTGCACGTTTCACAGAGGTAGCTGTACTTACAAAACTATAAAAAGAGACAGGAATCTTATGGCTCATTAAGCTTATTACAGTATGGGACTGTTTGCCATTCTTTCTCAGCTGTATGCCAATACTTGGTAGACTTGATGGAAATCTATTCAGTCTCTAGCTCAACTATTGAATATATTATTTGATCTGCAACAGAACTCAGGAACTCCACCAGTGTGCTAAAGCTTGGTAGGAACTTAAATTCAACTTTGGACGTACTGAAAAAAACAACCAGAAGAAAAATGGCAGAAGCTTTGTCCTCCTCTTCTCTTCCTCCAGTTGAGGATATTTTGCCAGCGTCTTGATCCAAACTCTTACAAACATGTTTTAGAAATATAAGAGGAGGGAAAGAGGAATTAACTGATGCCTGGATTCTTATGCCTCTGTGTGTGTGTGTGTGTGTTTCTGAATTATGTATCTTTGGTGTTGTCGTTTTCAATTTTCACTGTTGCTTGACAAGGCAAATTATTCTGCAGCCCGATCCTTCCTTTTGTTGAATTCATTTACAAACATAGCTAAACAATTTCTACATAAACTGATTGTGCCCTTTCATTGGTTTCAATGCCAGGTACAGTAAGCCACATTTTCATCCAAATTAACTTATGGAAGTTCAAGAAAGCACTTTCCAAATTGCTGATTAGATTTAATTACTGGTTCTCTTGTTGATAATTCCAAGTAAGCTGAGGTATTATCTGCGATGGATCTCAACCAACATGGAGTCCTAGTTCTAGCTCCTTTATACATATGTTAAATTTCAGAAACTCTGGCTGCTCTATCAAGAAGATATTCTGAGAATTGAGAGGGAAGACTAACAAGAATTCACACCATGCTGTAGTTCGTTCTCTCCAATCTTTAATGCCCATTTCCCAAGAGAAGAAACAAAGAATGTTTTTGCAAAGTCCTTTATTTCCAGGATGGTTTCGAGGGCATCGTTGACCAAGGTGGTGACTATTTTGAAAAGAATAGGGCATAAATTTAGGAGCCTCTTTCACTTCTGATGGGTTTGTGTTAGAAAACTGACAAAAATAAATTTTAGTAGTGTACAAATACAATGAGTTTCCAAAGTTTGATAGTACTGGGAACTGCAGGCTGCACACAGTCAAACAGATAGTATATTTTCTGTCTCTGCTATAGCAACTTGCAAAGTGTTAATGGACAATGGAGGGGTATGAGATTATTCTTTTTTTCAAGCTGAAAGTGACAAGATGCTTTTCAATAGGAAATTATCAATTAGAAACTTCAAATGTTGAGGATGACCCATTAAATGCCCGAACTGAACTAATTAATTCTTTGCTGTGTCCAAAATATTGTATTCTGTATTTTCCTGATTCACTGGTCTTTGGGATGTGCCATTCTATTATAGATGTACTTTGGCCCATCGTGCCTTTCTTCCAAATCAACCTAATGGAAAAAACAGGTTTCATGAATGGAAGTGATTGTCTTAAGACAATACAGGTTGATTCAGTCAAATGCAGATAAATCTCAGGTTTCAATAGGATTTCAATTCAGGATTTAATCATATAATCTCATTCTATAGTTTCCGAAAAACTGCTGCATTGATAATCCACACTGCAGCTAACAAAATAAATTCAAAATAAAACCAAAAACTAGCAAAATGTCTCTCAAAATTCCATGCTTTGAAGACGTAATCCATTCTGTGGACTCTAAATCACCTTCATTAGTGAAATACTGAACTGAATGCAGACATTTTCTAGAAATTCTTCCCTTTCCAAATTCAGATTTCCATAGAAAGAAAGAAGATGCTACCAAATTCTGTGGGATAGAAAAGGCTTCCTCATAAAAATTTTTAAAGGTGAGATAAGCTTGTCTATTGTTTTTCCAAGTACTAATCCAACACCTTCTGGGATGAAAGTCAAGACAAAGTCAGAGAAACCACATTTGATGTAGCATTACAAGTAAAGATATTCTGGATTATATGTAGGAGAAGGACAAGCAGAGACAAGATGTGGAGTCAAGAGTGGCATCTTTATACCCTATGATTATAGGAATTCATTCATTGTGGGGAAATGAGGAACATTACCTCTCTTATACTTTTAAAGCCAATGTCTTCAGAGAAAGCTTCCAACAACCTTGGAAATTATCTTTCATTTATGCTCAAAGTCTTTAACAGCATAATATGTACAAATGAATGATTACATCATAAATTAACAGCATAAATGGTTGGATTATTATATTTACACAACTCAACTTCTCACTTCATTACCTTCACAGATGATCACAGATGAACTGGAACAGCCTTCACATTAAAGAATCATCATTATAGTTTATCTATGTAATGTTTATATCTGTACATTTCGTTTCTACCCTCCACTAGAACACATCCATAGAGCCTGGGGATAGATGCATGCCATGTCTTTGGCCAGATCCTATGGTTGCACTGATTCAGGTGCAATTGCACATAGAGAAGTGTTGAAATCATTCCTCCCAAGCTCTATCTTCCCCATAGTTGTCTACTTTCAAGTATTATTTGACCAGAAAAGGAACTTTCCAGAGATGAATGAATCTTTACACCTCTTTCCATGCGGATCCTGATTTTTGACCTCCCTGCACTGTTTCGATATTTTAAAAAGACCGAAGTGACATCAAATGATTCTGTACATCCGTTTTTGGAAAATGAAGCGCAGTTTGAGTATCTGCTGCAATATATAAAGTCTTGACGGGATTGCTTACCGAGTATCCCATGAGGCATCGTCATGCAGCACTTGCCAGCTTTTAGAAATGTTATCATGTTTCTCCACCGTAAGGAAAGTAAAATTGGCCTGGAAAGAATAAGTAATGATAGAGACATGAAATACCCACCTGTAAAATAGCTCCCCAGAAACAATCACTTAGGGATATATATTGGATAAGATCAGAGGATCTCCTTAGATTGTCTAATGGTTTATTATTTAAATCTCCCTCACGGTTATATATTTTGTATTCATTTGTTTCCTCTTCCCCATCTTCCTTCTCTGTATTTGCAATTATGATGAGAAGGAGGGAAGGGGAGAGAGAGAGAAAAATAAATACATAGACATTGCACCTCAGAATTATTTGGTCAAGTGCAGGGAATCTAAGGACTCGCTCAATTTTTCTGTGCAATCTTTCCATTGGTTTTGTATCTCACCATATATTCTGTAGAACTCCTTGGATTTGCTCCTACAAAATGCACTTCAGCAATCTCTCCCTGGGTAAAAGAGATGGAATGAGATTTGAGAAAATGAATGGTAAATCACATCCATGGTACCAATCAATCAATTCTTCTATGGCACAAGTCTTTTGAACTTCAGAGCTTTTCCTATGCTCAAAATGAGCAGCTTTCCTGATGGCCGTTCAATTCTTAAAACACAAATGGGTAAGGAGATGTGTATATATCTATGCAGGTACATATCCTGCTAGGCATTTCTTTAAAATGTGCAAATATCCTAAGTGCTTAGAAACCTTGCAGTATGATTGCAAACATATATACAACAACATTCAGTGCTTCAACATGGAAGATAATCACTCTTTCCTGAAATGTCAGTGAAAGGATACAAATGGTGCACAAAGTGAAGCTATCATTGTATTGACTCAATGGCTGAAGGCTCTTCAGAATTAACCAAGGAGCAGCAGCTACAAGTTCAGGAGGTGTGGCTAGGGGGGGTGCCATGTGCCTGGGTGGGAGTGAGTGACGTCGAGTTGGCCATGCCCATCCAGGTTTTGTGGCTCCCTGTATTTTCTTTTCTGTGGGAAATGGTTCTTTTAGTGTTCTTTTAGTCCAAATGGTTCTTTTAGTGTTTAAGGTTACAGTCCCCTGGTCTAGGTCTATGCACTGATAGCTTCAGCTATGCATCCTGGGCTTGAGATGTACAATTAGGGATCAGGAGCATATAGATGGTCCTTGAGTGAGGGAAATGTATCTACCCTAGGAAAGGAGAAAGTTACAAGAGTTTTATTGGAAGAACCCTCCCGGCTGCTATAATTATAAATTACTCATTTCAATTAGACTTTCACCTAGGTAGGATATGGTAAAGAGACTGCATTGGTTGTCTCTCAGAATGACCTATACTGGAAATTACACTAAATGGAGAAGGGATTCAATCCTACCAATTGTTTTGAATATCGCGAGATAGGTGGCAAATAAATTTAATAAGTAAATAAATGAATACACCAGTAGCATTTGATACCATCAGCTATGGAATCTTTTTGGTCCATCTGATGTAGTTGAAGATGCTGGTTTCCAGTGCGTTTGATCCTTCTTCTTGGGTTATGTTTGGAAGCTCTCTAAGCTTTTATTCTTCTACAAAGGAATTATTGAGTCTATCATCTGCACCTCTATAACTGTCTGGTTTGGTTCAGGACAGACACAGACTTCAGAGGATACACTGGTACCTCTACTTACGAAAGGCTCTAGTTACGAAAGTTTCAGGTTACGAAGCGCGTCTTCGAGAAAATATCGTCTCTACTTATGAATATGTTTCAAGATACGAAAGGCTTTGTTGGAAAATGGCATGTCCGAGCTGCTCTGCCATTGGTTATCTTCCTGGCATCCCATTGGCTAGGAGGGATCTTTGTGTACGCACCGCGCCGCGTTCTCAGTCTCACGCTAGCAATCCAGCAAAGCACGAAGTAATAACGAAGAATTACTGTCTGAATTTCAGGGGCTTGGAACGGATTAGGGCATTTACAGGTAAAATGCGTCTCTACTTACAAAATTTTCAGGTTACGAAACGGCTTCCGGAACGAATTAATTTCGTAAGTAGAGGTACCACTGTAATTAGGACCGCAGAAAAAACAATTACTACCAACCTCCCTTCCATCGAGGACCTGTATACTGCACGAGTCAAAAAGAGGGATGTGAAAATATTTACAGACCCCTCACATCCCGGACATAAACTGTTTCAACTCCTTCCCTCAAGACGACACTATAGAGCACTGCATACTAGAACAACTGGACACAAGAACAGTTTTTTCCCTGAAAGCCATCCCTCTGCTAAACAAATAATTCCCTCAACACTGTCCAACTATTTACAAAGTCTGCACTACTATTACTGTTAATCTTTTCATCACTCCTTATCACCCATCCCCTCCCATTGTGACTGTATGACTGTAACCTGTCGCTTGTATCTTTATGATTTATATTGACTGTTTCCTAGTATGATTTGATTGCTTATTGTACCCTATGACTATCATTAAGTGTTGTACCTTATAATTCTTGACTCTTGATGAATGTATCTTTTCTTTTATGTACACTGAAGAGCATTTGCACCAAGACAAATTCCTTCCAAGTGGATAAAAGTTGTTCTTTTTTTAAATTAAAAATTCAATATTTATATGCACGGTGTGTTGTGAGTTAATTTTGTGAATTTGCTTGCTAGCAAATTTTATGTAACAGACTGAACTAGCCAATGGCAGATAGATGGATTTCTTAATGAATCTATGATTCTGTGAGCAACTCAATCTGCCTGCCTGCTTTGCCTGATTTTGGGTAAAAGTTGCTCTTTTTTAATAAAAAATTCAATATTTATATAAACATTTATAATATTTACATATAAGCCATGCCCAGGCAGTCACATGACCACCAAGCCACACCCACAAATTAGGCCATGCCCACAGAACCAATTAGTGGTCCCTGGGATTTAAAATTATGAGTTTGGTGGTCCCTGAGGTCCAAAAGGTTGGCGACCCCTGCTCTAGAGCCCCAGGCCCAGAACCTGGCTTCTAAGGTCTTACAAAAAACTAGAAAGATGAGTGTGCATTAGGTGTGTGTGCAAAGGTGTGCGATCAGCAAACTGGTAGTGGAACAGATCCCACTGCTGGCACCTTCCTTAGGTTGGGTGCTGCAGCAGAAAATGCACAATCCTTATTTTCATTTTGCTGTTATGTTTATATTTTGCATTTTCTTAGATATAAATTTCATAATAAATAAAACAGACTGGGTTGAGAAAGAGATCTAATCCAAAGGCACTCTGTGAGCTTTTGTGCTTGAGGTTTCCTAACCCTGATCCTAATTTGATGTCCTCACTGCTGCACCACTGGAAGTTCTTGGAACACCAGGACACTGTTATGTAGTGAGCTAGTATATTGCCGCTCAAAATGATATGATTAAACAAGGTTTAAAAATACAGCCAAATAAAGTGGTTGGGGAGGAGGAGTATACATACCACTTTGTAGGTTGGTTGAACATCTTTTAGAACATCACCATACTTCTGACCAAGTGGTTTTTTATCCATAACAGGGGGCAAAAAATTCAGCTTTGTTATGTTTAAGATGGGTGGCTCTGTAATATTTGTTAAATCTCGAGTGGTATTCTGAAAAAAATGTAATTCAGTTTGGAATGAAAGGTGTTTTAATCTTAACCAGGAAATAAAGCAAAGGAAAAAAGGAGAAGGATTATATAATAAAAATATTCTCTGCATGGAGTTGAGAGATCCTGTTCAGTATTTCTGTATCCAAATCTTTAGTTCTATTTTAGTTTTTCCCTTGTTTTCATTTACAAACTCCTTGAAATGGGCCTACTACAACTACGACAACTCGTCATGGTAAACTTGCCACCCCCTGGGCACCCCTTCACAGTCACAGCCAATTCGTCATGGGATAGCTCATCGTGGCCAACTCACTGTGGGCCAACTCACAGTGGGGCAGAAATTACACTAATATCAAAGAAATAATGGAATAGATAGGGTGTCAAACTGGTGGCCCATGGGCCAGATGCATCACGTGCAGGCCACGCCAATCCCGGCTCTGCAAAGGCAAAAAATGTCACCATACATCATATGATGTCACGTGACATGATCGAGTTTGACACCTGTGGAATAGAATCATTAAAGAAAGAATGCCAAAGGAGGGACAAAATCAGAGGTGGTATTCAGCAGGTTCTGACCAGTTCTGGAGAAACGGTAGTGGAAATTTTGAGTAATTCGGAGAACTGGCAAATACCACCTCTGACTGGAGATTTTACAGTATCCTTCCCTTGCCACGCCCACCAAGCCACGCCCACAGAACCGGTAGTAAAAAAATTTGAATCCCACCAATGACATGTAAATGACAAAAATTAAAATATTTTTAAAATTATTTTAAATAATTAAATTGAATTGTTGAATTGTCCTATGGCGAAATGGTTGTGGCAAGATGGCTATGGAGAATTCTTCCATTCTGCCTTGAATGGTTTTAAACCTCCATAGCAAACTATAGAAGCAATATTATTCACACTTAGTTGCTTGTTTACTCTGGGAATGTAAAAAAATCTCTTGACAATTTTTGCATGGATTGTAGGTAGTAGTCAGCATAGATTAACAGTACAGGTGCTGGGATGAAGAACAAAATAGCTTGCTTGGAATTTATACTGATAGAACATATCCACGTCAGAATGCAGCCCTTTGGAAACCTTTTATCCTATGTGCACCTCTACAGATTGCAATCTATTTCCACTTATAACTCAGAATCAGAGATTCTTTAACACTTCATAATTGCAATTTGTTATTACCGTAGCAAGAGCTCTGGCCAGACCTTGAAATAATTGTATATAGGCAGAAAGCGTGTGTGGTCCAAAAATAGTGGACCCTCCTTCATATCGTTGAACCTACAAAGTGAGACATGAAGATGTATGAATTCATGACTGCTTCATAATCCTAACAGAAATCTAAATTTTCTACAAAGTGTAGTCACAAATCATTCATGCTACTTATTTTTGTCTTAAGAATATTACTGGTTAATTACCTGATATTCTTCATACGTAGTTATGTAGTGGGTGTAAATGTTGCTCAATCCTGAAAGTATAATATTCATTCCTGCTTTTCCTTGAATTTCAAATTCCTATGAAACAGAAAAAGAGTGAAGAAAGAAAGAAAGAAAGAAAGAAAGAAAGAAAGAAAGAAAGAAAGGAAGGAAGGAAGGAAGGAAGGAAGGAAGGAAGGAAGGAAGGAAGGAAGGAAGGAAGGAAGAAAGAAAGAAAGAAAGAAAGAAAGAAAGAAAGAAAGAAAGAAAGAAAGAAAGAAAGACAGACAATTCTGAATTCAGAGCTCAGTTGGCATTTATTCATGTGTTCAAGATTTATACCATGGTTAGCAATTTTCTGGGGGGAAGGAAAGTATGATAAATAATTAGAATAGACTTTTTAAATTATGATCATTGACCACAATGGCAAACAGAAACATGTTAGTTAAAATTTAATAGGCTGTCTCAAAGTAATTACAACAGGTTAATACATTAATGTCTGCAAAAAAAAAAAAAAATCCCTCCACCCCAAGGAAAACCTCTGGCGAATAAAATAGCCATGTATTATAAAGCTTGGAAGAAAGAAATATTTTCCTTTCTGTTGAAATTAAAACTTGTAAATACTGAGCAAAGATGCCAACATGTGAAGAATTAGTATTGAAAAGAATCAGATGTCCCAAACTTTGCCCTATACTTAAACAACAGCAAAGAGGTCACATATTACCATATTTGAATAACTCTAAAATCTCCTGTTACATAATCACAAAAAGCATTATTTCAGTTTAATTAAGTCTTGTGTATTAGACAATTCTGAAGTCAAGGAGAAATTGAGAAGCCATAAAAAAAGAGAAATTCGTCTAAAATCTATCCCTTCTAGAAGCTGAAAATTAATCTATTTAGTCAATTTGTCTGGCCAATCATAAGACAAATTAAAAACAAATTGCCATCATGGTACAAAAATTAAAGTGCAAACTGTAGGCTTTTGAAATTCCTCAATAAATGTATGAACGGAGAGCCTGGACAGATTATTTCTCCTATTTTTTTTCCACAGGAAGAAAATATTCATCAATAGTTGTTGGTTTTTTTTTCTTTTTGCAGTGACACTAATCTTGCTATTTAAAAGAATCAAGGAGTTGCAGTTTGTTAGTAAGCTTAACTATGTAATGAAGGGCAAGACATTCATATATGTTCACAATATGGTAGCCCTTGGCACAAATACAGGCAGTTCTCGACTTACAACCACAAGTGGGACTAGAAATTCCATTGCTAAGTAAGATGAGTCATGTCGAATTTCATGTCCTTTTTAGCTGTGCTATTATGGGAACCACTATAGTTGTTAAATAAACCACACGGTCGTTAAGCAAATCTAGCTTCCTCCGTTGACTTTGCTTGTCAGAAGCCAGCTGGGAAAGTGACCCCAAGACCCTGCAACCATCATAAATACATGCCATTGGTCAAGCACCCAAAATCTGACCATGTGGCCATGGGGATGCCATGATGGTTACAAGTAGGAAAGCCAGTTGTAAGTCACTTTTTTCAGTGCCATTGTAACTTTGAACTTTGGTCACTAAACAAATGGTCATAAGTCAAGGACTACCTGCATGTGCAAAAATGTCACAGCACTAGCACTAGCAGTAGCACTTATATACCGCTTCACAGTGCTTCACAGCCCTCTCTAAGTGGTTTACAAAGTCAGCATATTGCCCCCAACAATCTGGCTCCTCATTTTACCCACTTCGGAAGGATGAAAGGCTGAGTCAACCTTGAGCCTGGTGGGATTCGATCTGCCAAATTGCAGTAGGAGTAGCTTGCCGTACTGCACTCTAACCACTGCGCCACTGAGGCTCCTTAATGTTCCACTGCTAAGAATTTCTCAACTTCTTCCAAAGACAAAGCATCGCTTTATCAAGTGGAATGAGTCCTTTAACAATTGCAAGGAAAGTTCTCTACCATCGTTCACTAATTCTTTTCTTATTCTAAAACCACCAACTTACTTTTTTCACAGCTTCACGGACTCTTCGGCCAGACATTGTCCTGGAAAAAACACACACACACACACACACACACATACATGGAGTATTAGTTTCCATAGCCTTCTAAACAGCGGTTGATTCTCAAAGAAGGTTGTTAGATTATTCTCTTTACAAAAAACTTAAAAGATAATCATTAATGTTTCTGAATAACAGAATACCAAATCAGTTTCCTGTCTGCTCTGATGCAATGAAAATCTATGGAAAATAATCAGATAGTTGTGTCATTATTCACTTGTTACATTTTTTCCTCTTTAAATTAGGGCTTAAACATGCTACTCAGGACTCAGTTAATTTAAGGGGATGTTCATCAAAGGAAGTGGTAGATTGCACTTTGAGCACCTTAAATTAAATCAAAGATATTGTAATGTCAATCACTGGCTTTAATTTTGCCCTGTTAATTTTATAGTACATGAGCAGAGTGTTGCCTGCTGCAGGCTTCTGCAATCTATTGCCTTTCAGATATATGTGGGTTTCAGTTCCCCAAATTTTCATCTATCACACTAATTCTGGCTGATCTTGTCTGTCTTTCTATATTTCCCACTATCTGTCCTCTAGAACAGGGGTCGCCAACCTTCTGGACCTCAGGGACCATCAAATTCATAATTTTAAATCCTGCGGACCAGAGACCCTGGGAAAATCCCAAAAAAAGTCTGCAGGAAAATTCCCCACCCCATTTTCCTACCAATTGATCATCTCCAGCATTGCTGGCTGAGGAATTCTGGGAGCTGAAATCCACAAGTCTTAAAGTTGCCAAGGTTGGAGACCCCTGCTTTAGAACAAGGCTTTCCTCCTAAATAAACCTGCTTTCTTTTTCCAAGCTAACCATAAAACACAAAATATATGCTTGAATTATATTATAAAAGACAGAATATAAATTCATACGTAAATTCTCCTGGAAGACACACGAAGGCTGTAGATCCAATAGTAAACATCTGGATATCAACTATCTTGGGCTGCCATGGGTAAGGCTTGGTAAGCTTAAGCAATTCAAGAGAAAAGGGGAAGATCAGCCTTTATATTAAATCATCAATATCATCAACAATAAAACCACATTTACTCTCCTTTGTCACTCAAGGATTTGTGAAAGATTAGAAGTGGTTGGGCAAAGTGAGCACATCGAACTCTCAAACCAACCCCTAGAATTGATTCCTTACTGTTTATCACCAGAACCCTTTAGAAATATGATACACAAATTACTTGATAGAATGACTGCTTAGAGAAGGCTG
This sequence comes from Bungarus multicinctus, assembly GCA_023653725.1. Classification (NCBI taxonomy): domain Eukaryota; kingdom Metazoa; phylum Chordata; class Lepidosauria; order Squamata; family Elapidae; genus Bungarus; species Bungarus multicinctus. The sequence continues at coordinate 75,805,837 of CM042844.1, read as the reverse complement.
TAAAGCAAGGGTGTCCAAACTTGACAGCTTTAAGACTTGTGGACTTCAACTCCCAGAATTCCTGAGCTAACATGACTGGAGGAGGAATTCTGGGAATTGAAATTAGCAAGTCTTAAACTTGCCAAGTTTGAAGACCCCTGTTGTAAAGCAATGCTGTTTTTGGCTTAACCTCAGGTAAAGGTAAATTGCAGAAGTAACCTGGAAATGTCATATTTTAACTGAGAGATTCAAGGATGAGGTATAGATTGCAATGGCCTAGAAAAGATTGAATTAGTGAATCAATGAAAACTAGTCAAAGACTATCCTGGCCATAACTGCCACTTGCCACTCAAAAATGGAAGAGGTCCAAATAATTGTGTACCTGTTCATGGCAGTGCCTCCATCCAAGGCTAAATATGGAACTATGTAAAGGACTATGAACCAAAAGTAGTTCCATCACTTCTCTGGCATACGGAAATCTGGTGGCACAGTGGTTAGAATGCAGTATTGCAGGCAAACTCTGCCTGGAATTCGATCCTGACAAGGCTCAGTATTCAGGGTTGACTCAGCTTTCCATCCTTCCAAAGTCAGTAAAATGAGGATCCAGATTGTTGGGAACAATATATTAACATTGTAAACCATTCAGAGAGTGCTGTAAAGCATTATGGAATGGTATATATAATTCTAAGTGCTCTAAGTTACTATAGTCTGGAATGGAGATATACAGGTGGATATCATCAATGCATTCCTGATAAAGATGAAAGACAAAAAGGGGATTGGCATCAATTTCCAATCTCCTGCAATGCTTTCCTATGTGCCTCCCATAATATGTCTCTCTGGGCATCACTACATCAGTCTGTTCCTACTATTCAGCCTTCAGATCATGCTACCTCCTATTCCTGCCATCTAGCCTACAGCTATTCCTGTTTAATGAACCATGCCTCAGGTTCTCTGACTCCCTTTCCTTCCAAGTTCCCTGGTGCCCACAATCCTCCCCTCAAAAAAAAGGGTGGGGCAAATGTTATTGCCTTTGTGGCTTAAAGTGTATCATCAAAGTGAACCTATTAAACAGTAGGGAATATTGTGGCCTTTTTATGATCTTTCCCAAAACAATACATCCAAGCAAGGGCTGCACTTCTTGGTGCTGCTGGGTAATGAATATAATCTGTGAGGCAATAATTAGTTTAAACCGGAGAGCCCCCAATAACCTCAGAAAGACAAGCAGCAAGGGAAAGCTCTTAATAGGCTTAATTGAACTTCTGGGCATTCAGCCAAGAGCATTTCACACCTCATAAAAGTATTGCAAGCTAGATAAACAATCCACTCAGTGCTTGCGAGGGAAAGCCATTGAGAAAATCAGATAACGTAGCCACTAGCTGCTGAGGGGATTAATTCCCAAATAATAAGTATTATGTAACTCACCAGAAACTCCACTAAGACTCCAAGATCCCTCTCACAGTCACTGCTATTAAGCCTGGTTTCACCCAGTCTTTTATTTAAGTATTAAATGCACAAAATAATAAACAACTTTTTGGTATATATCTTTTTTTTTAGATAATTAGAGCAAAGAAGCAACATTGAGTTGGCCACACCCACCTAGCCATGCCCACCCAGACTACCCAGAGAGCCCCTTGCTTAAAAAAATTGAAGTCCACCTCTGGTTTAAATAATGAGCTTGCTTCTCCTAGTAAGACCTAATGGTTCATACCTCTCCTATAGGAAGTAGAATAGGCTTAGGTTTGTGGCATTCTATTGATTCATTGGATGGACGAACAAGGAAAGTATCACGGATAGAATCCCAGAATGGGTGGCCTTCAGTGGTGCCTGTTAAAAAAAGTATGTAATAGTAGAACGTTTTCCATCATGTTAAAATACGTTATTAAATTAATATGAAATATTTAAGAACATCTATTTGCATTAAAAAAAATGCCATTAAAGAAGAACCAGTTTGGTGCAGGAGTTTAAAAAAGGAAACTGGAAATTGTGAGTTATAGACCTGCCATAGGATAAGTTGGGCCAGTCCTCTTTCTCATCCCTAGGAAGAAGATGATGGGAAACCACTTCTGAAAATGATGGTTTAAAAAAAACCCACAGGAATTTGTCCATGTAGTTGCCAGGAACCAAGACTACCATAAAAGTACATTTATTTATTTATTTATTTATTTATTTATTTATTTATTTATTTATTTATTTATTTATTTATTTAAACATTTATATGCCGCCCTTCTCTGGAGACTCAGGGCAGCTTACAGTCTATAGAGTATCATGCTAAGTGCTCAGCAATAGCCTTCATTCCATTGTATATGCCTGCTTATTACTAGGGTTTTTGGGCCCCCTAAGCAGCATTTTTACAAAGTCAGCTTATTGCCCCCAACAATCTTGGGTCCTCAATTTACCTACCCCGAGAGGATGGAAGGCTGAGTCAACCTTGAGCCTGGTGGGATTCGAGCCTGCACTAATTGCAGGCAGCTTGCACTAAGTGCTAGATGATTAACAGCCTACACCACCAAGGCATATTTTGTGTGCTTTTATTTTGTTATGAGGGGAAAAAAAGACAGTATAATTTATACAACCTATAATTGTCAAGAGGCATTTAACAGATTTCTAGTTTCAGTACCTTTGCCTTTTAATAAACAAACACGAAACTCGTCTAAAAACATTTACAAGTATAAATCATTTTTGATTGATGGTGAGGACTGATTGCAAAGTTAAGGATGCCTGATATTTGCAGCAATCTGTTTTTTTTTTTAAGAAGTTGCAGATGTGAGAAAGATTATGGGAGCCTAGGAAAGGAAAAAAAAACAAGGGAATAGATTTCTAATCAACAGATAATGGGCAAGATAGATGGAAGTTTATCTCATAAATAGTAAACTAGCCCAGATAGCAAGAAATCTGGGGAAAAGTGCTACAGATCATTCAAAAATTCTTAATAACCTCCTTATGAACAAGGATTGGAAATTTATCTTTTAATTTCCAAGAATTTTTAATGATGCCCAGATTAGCATTAAGTATGCTTTATTGTAACCGGTATAAGTTTTGCTATCTTGATCTTACCTGGCTCAATAGAGATTGGCCTGATGATTAATTAATGAAATACTCAAGTAACTAATTAAGTAAACAATGCAGAAATACAATGTAGGCAGTAATAACATTCAGATAACTTTGTTTTCAATAACTTTGCTGGTATGCCAAATCCATGGGCTACTGTACCATTTTATAAGAATGGACCACTTTTAATACTATGCATTAATTACATCTTTAAACCATATATTCACAGATTATTTTATCTCATTTCATTTTGTTTTGTTGATGACATTATTATCTTGTGTCCTTTGCGCAGTGGTGGTAGAAAGCTTGGAAACTAACTACCCTACTGAACAGTGTTTTATTGCCTGGTGAAACTAGAAAAAGAAAGCAGCATGTCTTGTTCTACCTGGAAGTAAATTGGATAGTGCTACTGATATATTGGGAATAGTGGTGGGATTCAAATTTTTTTACTACCAGTTCTGTGGGCGTGGCTTGATGGGCATGGCAGGGAAGGATACTGTAAAATCTTTATTCCCTCCCACCCCTATTAACCTATTACTAACCTATTTTCCAGCTCTGTCCTCCTGTGCAGGGCAACAAAAGAAGACCCAACCGATCAGCTGGGACTCGGAAGGCAGAGAATAGATGGAGATGGGGCCAGTCAGAGGTAGTATTTGCTGGTTCTCTGAATTACTAAAAAATTCCACTAGCAGTTCTCCAGAACTGGTCAGAACCTGCTGAATACTACCTCTGGTTAGGAAGTACCCCTTCTGAGCCTATTTTTGCCTGCAATGCCTCTCTTATTTTCCCCAAGCAGCATCTATTCGCCCTGTATCCCAAGGTCTTTCCCACATACAAAAGTCCATGATGTAGAAATTTCAAGAACAAAACGATTTTAAATATTTGAATACAAGTTCATAATTTTTTCAAAATCTATTGCTTCATATTTCAGGGTCAAGGCAGAATGCAAACTTTTTTTTAAAAAAAAAAATAGATTTACCTTTATTTTTTGGTCAACTCAAGACATACCTAATACTCTTATTTTTCCCACAATAACAAACTTGTGAGATGCATTGAAAGTGTAACTGGTCCAAAGTCAACCTTGGTTTTGAGAGGACTACAACACATAGTCTCCTCATTTCTACCCAGCATTGTAGCCACTCCCCCAAGCTGGCTCTCCAAATTTGTCTTCCAGTCTCAAATGCTCTGCACTGCAGAACATTGGGGCTGAGAATTTGAGAATCTGCAGTCCCATCACATATGCAGACTAGTAGCTTGGGGAATGCTGTGTAACAGGAAGAGTAATAGTAATAAATAAAATCTGTCGATATTTCTTTCTACTTGCCTTGAGTAAAATTTAACATTCCTGGTCCATCAATGGTACCTGCAGCAAAGCTGTATCCCAACGCTGCTTTACATGTTTTAACCTTTGGAAAAACAATGTAAAGAGTTAAAGTCTGCATTGTAAATATTTCTATATTGTTACCATCTGCCTAGAACATCATCTCCATGGGGGTATACTACCGTGTGTGTAGAGTTAAGCTGAACAGTGACGTTACTCATATCCACCCATCGATGAACTGAACTGATGGGGCCATCAATCTCTTTTGAGGCCTTCATATATATTTCCTGAAATACAAATGAAAACCAATCATCACTCAAAACTGGTGATAATTTTATTACCATATTTGAGCACATATATATTGTTCATGTGTGGATCTGTATGTGTGAATATGTGGTAGGGAAGTTCTGGACTTCTGAACTGCATGTCAGGATTCTGGCAGTTAATCCAATGAAATCATGAGTCTCGAACCAAATTTCCAAGACTTCAAAAGGATTTATTGGGAGTTAACATGTCTGGCACTGCTTGGCTGTAGCCAACTCTGAGACACATAATTCATTGTCACCCTTGACCCTGGTTTTCCCCCACCCCCTGGGTTTATCATAATTCATATTCTCCAATGAGACACATCCTTAGCCAAGAGTAATCAATCGTGTTCCCCAGTTAGATATTTGCGCAGCAGAAACTTCAGTCACCTAATTACTATCTTTGAAAAATTATGTATGGAATGCACTTTCGATTTCCAAGCTGCCGCACTGCTCTTTCAAACCCCTTTCCCCCCTCCCTTTCTGTTGGCAACTCTAAAGAGACTGTAGAAATATTTTATGAGTTGACACTGCAACTCCCAGGGACCCTCATCATTAGACATGCAGGCAGAAGCTACTATGATTTGCAGTTCAACAAATCTAGCAGGCAGAAGGGACATGAAATCCTGAGGTAGAAATAGCCGCAGCCCAGGTCTTATCCTGACAGAAGGGTAAACTCTTCATCATGGGAAAAGTATTTCATTTTCCCCCAATATAACTCATACACCCATGGTTTCTTACTAGTTAGGAAGTAAGAACTCTAAGCAGATAAGATAAGGTTAGAACGACATGTGATAAGGTTAGAATGACATATGTCAATTTCCTCCTACCCCCAATGGGTAATTTAATTGGAGGTATGGGAGTTGAAGAAGTAACAAAAGAATATTTTGTACCCGTCCTGAATTTGAACAAAATTGAGATCCAAAGCTTCACAGGAAAGAGAGGCAAAGTTAATGCAGAGGCCTAAAGACAGTGTCTGTCAGGTGCCATACAGCAATGAAACTTTACACCGAACATGACATTATCTATCTATCTATCTATCTATCTATCTATCTATCTATCTATCTATCTATCTATCTATCTATCTATCTATCTATCTATCATCTTTGCATAACTGTATACATTGTATCATTGCTAAACAAAGTTTTTTAACGGAAAAATATTCTAGTTAAAAGGAAATTTGGCATATTATTAGAAAAGTGACAACCTCTATCATCTATATTTTCCTGGAACGTTAAGATTCTAGCATCTATATTTTCCTAGAATGCTTTCCTAGAAAATATAGAAGCTAGATGCTAGCACTTATAACATCCATATTTTCCTAAAATGTTACAATTTTAAACATACCTTTGCATTTGAGTAGATGTGTCTCCCAATTATTTGTGTGCTCTGAAACATGTCTGTCCCAGGACCTGTAGCAATGCACAACTTAGCCTAAATTGGATTTCAAGAGAACAAATTAGAAGGGAAAAGATATGTGGTTGACCAGCCTTTATCTTTGCATCTACTTAACTTCCCTTTTATCTTTCTTTCCTCAATTCTAAATTCCGATTATAAACTCCTTTCAATTTCTCTTTAACTTGCCGCTAATCAAGCAGCAAATCAGAGCCAGTTAGCTGTAATGGTTAAGGCACTAGGTCAGGCACCCATGAGTTCTAGTTCTGATTTAGGCATAAAGTCATTTTGTCCAGTCCCTTTCTTTTAGCCCTAGGAAAGAAGGCAATAGAAAACCTCTTCTGAAATATTTTCCAAAAAAAGGGCTTGTCGAGCCACTCTATGAGAATTAACGTGATAGAACAAAAGCAAAATAAACTTAGTGAGACTTGCCTTGGTTTGGATTGCCACCGTGCTTTGGCTTGGATTGTGCCTTGTGAACTCTGGACTTTTCTTACCTCGTGAACCCTCTTGTATTGTGGATTTAATTTTCCTTGGTGGGTTTATTTTAACTAGAAAAAGTTCAAGTGCTTTGTGGACTTATTGACCATTGCTCTATGGACTACCATTGGTCTGCTTGTGGCTGGATGTTACTGGGACAGTTTTGAGCTTTTGATAAAGGAAGTTGCTGGGGAATATAAACCTCTCTCTCATACTCCTCAAGTGTGCGTGTGTGTGTGTGTGTGATAGAGAGAGAGAGAGAGAGACACAGACACACAGTCACACACACACACACAGAGCGCGAGTGGGACAGCATATTATTGAAACTGAATTTGGAGAATGAATATATGAAGCATTGTATCATTCAGTGGACAAAGAGTTTTGGATATAATATAATGAGCAGAGGGGAAAATATGGGCAAAGGGTTTAAAATTTATATTAAATTATAATTGAAAAGAAAAAAATTATAAGATAATGTACTGTTGGTATGTAACACCAGATAAATTGTCAAGAATGTATGAAGGTACTTCGAATGAATGTTGGAAATGTAAATGTAAAGAAGGAACTTTTTATCATTTATGGTGGACTTGTGATAAAGCAAAAGGATATCGGAGCAGGATTCACATCTTAATACAGTAGATTCTTAAAGTGAATATAAAGATAAAACCAGATACTTTTCTCTTGGGATTAATGGATAAAGCTTGAAAAAAAAATGGAACTCTTAGGCTGCAAAAGCTGATGGAGTTAGCAGAGATGGCTAAACTGACTTGCTTTGATTAAAGAAAAAAATACAATCAACTTTGTTTCTACTTGGAAACGGCTTTTGAATTTTGTGCTTGAGATGGGAAAAAATGAAACTTCGATTTTGGATTTTGTTGATTAAATAAGTTTGAAATGGCTATTATATATTATTATATATAATAATAATAAGTAAAAAGTTGACGTTGTAAGTTATTACCTTATTTTAATGCACCAAAAAGAGTCGGCAGTCAATGTTTTTCTCTTTGTTCTCCCCTTTATCCAACACTTTTTCCACTTTCCCTTCCCTTAGCCTGTTTTCTGATTATTATTTTTCTTGGAATTTCTATATTTTATATTGTGATTAAATAATAAAAAATCTGAAACATCAACATTGCTGTATGGTATCCTGAATGGTATCCATTCCCTGATCTGGCCCGCCTCAAAGGACTGGAATCCCTTTTGGCTCTTGTCTCCTTATATATAAAATTATCTGGCTTAGCTCTAACTTGATCTATTATTGTTGTTATTGTTGTTGTTATTATTTATCTTCCCTTTTTATAGATACTTAATCCTCCTATGGGCTGGAAGAAAATGACTAACCCAAAGTCACCTAGTTGGTTTTGTGCCTAAAGCAGGACTAGAACTTGCAATCTTCTGGTTTCTAGCCTGGCGCCTTAACACTACAACAAACTGGCTCTCTTATTAGATGCAGCAAAGTAATGAGAAGGAACTAAATAGTATATCAAATTGGCATGGTATCTACTGTGTTTCTCCAACAATACGGCCTCCACCAATAGGAAGGTCCAGCATAATTTCTAGACATGAGGTAAAATTAAGCCCCGCCCCCCAAATTTAGGCCTATTTAAACAATGCGTTTCCCCGCCATTTCTCACATCATTCGTTAGAACTATGGTACACGAGATTTAGAGAAATGGGGGGAAGGGTGGGTGGGGGATAAAACTTGTCTTAGGAGCGCCCTGCAGGTAGCCTAGGCTAGAATACCCCGATCGAACATTAGGCGATAGAAGCTCCCCGAAGGCAGAGTCACCAGCCACTTTGATCAGCCGATAGAAGCGGCCTCAGGCAAGCGCCCACGCACACTCCCCTCGCCCTGAGGCCGCTTCTACCGGCCAATCAAAGTGGGGAGCTTCCATCACCCAAAATAAAGTGCCTCCTGGTGAGGGGAGTGTGCGTGGGCACTCCTGTCAGGAGCGCCCCGTGGCCCGAAGAGGCTGGAGACTTTTCCTTTGGGGAGCTTCGATCAGCTGATAGAAGTGGCCTCGTGGTGAGGGGAGTCTGCGTGGGCACTCACCCCGAGGCCACTTCTACCGGCCGATCAAAGTGGCTGGTGACTTCTCCTGGGGAGCTTCCATCGCCCGAAATAAACTGCCTCATGGCGAGGGGATGCGGGCATCTTGCCCCGAAGCGGCTAGAGACTCTTCCTTCAGGGAGCTTTGATCGGCTGATAGAAGCGGGCTCGTGGAGAGGTGAGTGTGCATGGGGCGCTCTAGGTGGGGGAGTAAATTAAGTCACCCCCATTCTAGCCATTTTTTCAGGGGTCAAAAGAAAATAAGGCCCGGCCTTATTATATGAGAAACATGGTATGGAGATTCTCAATCATCTAGGTCACGGTGCTGGAAGATGCTTTTTCAAGAGGCAACTGGGCTTTCTGTTTTTTCTTTGAAGAGGTTTCACTTCTCATCCAAGAAGCTTCTTCAGCTCTGACTGGATGGTGGGGAATGGAAGGATTTATACTCCAGGTGGTCTTAACAACTTGCTAAAAGAATGCAAATTGCTTGCTAAAAGAATGCAAATGACCAGCTGACCAGGGGGTTTTATACCCTTACATACAGCTGGTCATTTGCATTCTTTTAGCAAGTTGTTGAGACCACCTGGAGTTTTATCTATGTCCATCAGGATCACCTGAGTGGTGCAAATGGTGTGGGGCCTTCTTGGAACTATTGAAATGACTGTGTGGTAGACTGGAGATAGAGGATGCTATATCCTTCCACCTCTGTTGAGAGAAGGCTGTTCAATTTTGACATAGATGGCCTCTTTGACCCTTCTTTCAAATCAACAGTCCTCTCTCTCCAAATTATAGACTTGAATGAATACATACTATTACCCAACAGTCAGGGGGTTATGATGTAACCAAAGGCACAATGGAATGATTATTTGTAATTATCAATGGGAACTGAGACCATCTTGAGCATTTTGAAGAGTAATCTATTTAGGCAGATTATCCTGAAACCTTGCTCTCTTTGAAAGACAATCTTATTACAGTTGAATTTATAAAGTTCTGGTTATTTTCCTGCCGAGTACCTTTGCTGTATATAAAAAGGAGGTATAAGAAGCCCCTATAATTTCAACCATGAAATGCACAAACTTTTGATACAGATCTAATACTTACCCCACCTATAAGGCAGTAATTCCCCATGTTTTCACAGGGCTCCCCAGTGTTGATGCAGTGCGGGCCCTTTGTATTCGGAGACACATCGCCCAAGTTAGAAGATATAAAAGCTGCCACAAAGGGGCCCTGAAAGAGGAAGAAAGTCATATCGGTGACTCCTGTTGATCCCATAACATTTATAACTCAGAATCATCGGTACCTCAGGGAGGTGAGAGTATTAAAATTGCAAGATGGCAAGGTGAAAAGAAAGACACCTTACTCTTTATAAATGCATACAGAGTCGATGAATGTAGAACAGTTGCTGGGATTGGTCTGCAACACCACACCTATCTTTGTGCGAATGTTCATACAAACACATGATAACCTGCAGACATTGCCAAAAACAACCCCTCCTCAAGCCTTATGTAAGAAATTTAAATCTGTGTATTATTCTTGGTAGCATATATGATTTATAATAACATATATGATTTACAACCATTTGTTAGTGACTGAAGTTGCAACAGCAGCGGAAAAATGACTTATATCCATTTTTCACACTTACAATCATTGCTGCGTTTCCCATGATTACGTGATCAACGTTGGGATGCTTGGCAATTGGTTCATATTTATAATGATTGCAGAATTCTGGTGTCATGTGATCAGCTTTTGTGACCTTCTGACAAGCAAAGTCAATGGAGAAGCCATTTTCCCTTAAACAATTTGCTTAACGTGTTGCTAACTTAACAACTGCAGTGATTCACTTAACAATTGAGGCAGGAAAGGTTGTAAAATAGAGGAAAACTCACTTAACTGTTTCACTTAGCAACTGAAATCTTGGGCTCACTTGTGGTCATACATTGAGGACCACCTGCAGTCCATTCCCCTGTGAGACTGGACTAAAACAGCATAACAATATTTGAGCAAGTTTGACCATACAGATACTTATCAATGTGACCTTTAATGAGACCTGACATTTACTGCAATGTTTTAATTGCCTGCCACATTCATGTAATATTCGGTGCTTTCAGATTTTGTGAGTACTGTAGTCACATGGAAATGAAAGTTTGCTTTTTTGGTATTTGTTTCATTTCATTTCCACTGCCATGCTTTGTTATTATGGATCGTTGCAGTCAGCCAGATGTTCAGACTGGATTTGGCATATTTAATTCACCTATTTAGTCCTTTCCAAGGATCCAGGATATAAATATTATTTATATCTAAAGTCTGTGTGGCTTACAAAATCCAAAAACAATTAAAAAAACAGTTAATAACATACAACCACACAGGAAACCCAGACCAAAACAATCAATCCACACCAAAGGACCAATAAACACATCACCCACAGGACTGGTTTTCTGTCTCATGCACAGTAATGGATTTGTAGGCTGTGCAGATGCAGATAGATAAATTCCACAAAACATCCATAACTAAGTACATTTATTAGTTCATCAGGTATCCTCATAACTCACATTTGTGATGAAGTGCTTCTTTAATTACCAATCCTTTGTATATCAGCCTTGCAGGTAAAAGATGGTTATCTCCTAACCCATCTCGTAGCGATAGAAAGAAGCTGCTATGAGACACCGCGGGTGAGGTAAGCTTCCTATGCCATCTGAGGTTGTAGGCCTTCTGAAATATCGCAGCTTCTCCAGAGGGTTGGACATCTAAAGGACCAACTGGTTGTTGGGATCCAGACTTCATGTTTAGAATAAGGGTGGGTGGAGGATTCGGGTCTTCTGGTACATCAAAGACATCTGTCATGGCTGAGGAAGTTGCCATGTTTCAAATTGGCAAAAGGTGACTTTGGAAAAATGTAGTGAGTTTCTGTGCATTTCCCTTTTTTGTATTAGGGTGCACTGCAAGCAGGTAGCAGAAAGTAGAATTGCTGCTGGATTTAATACTTGAGCACATAGGTGGCACTGCAGAGTCTGGGTGATGCTAGCACAGCACACATATGGCTGCTTCTAGGATGCGTTGTGAGCTTGTAACAGAAGGGGGCACTAGACGTTGCATCACAAAGTCTGAAGACTAGAGGGCTGAACGCAGAAATATGTGTAGCATAGGCTGAAGACTTGAGGAAATATGCAGAAATATGCCTATAATTGTTGCTTGCTTCACAAAGTGGCAGCAGAGGGTCTGGAAGACGCTGTTGCTATGCCCATGTTAGGTTGCAGTTACTCTTGGGACCTTTGAACTAAGTTGATTAGATAGTCCACAATAGTCGCAAAAAGGGGTTATCATTGGAGAAACACTGATCAATTTTGAGAGACTTTGTAAAAAAAAATCATATAAGAATTTTTTTTGACCACTAGATGGTGGTAGAGTCTAGCAGTTGAATGACAATTGAAACGCTGGAAGGAAAGGTGAGTATGATGCTTCACCATGGTTGCTTTGAGATTCAGTTGCTGAAGTCGTATTTCCTGCAATCAAGTTTGGTGCGGTTAACCTTGAGTTTGTATCTATTATGTGCTCTTGTGTTGTTATAGTTGAAGCTGAAGTATTCATTGACAGGTAAGTCATTGCAATGTATAATTTTATATACCATACTTAGATCAGACCGAAGACGGCGTTATTCAAGGTTTTCTAGGTGTAGAATTTCAAGTCTGGTGCCATAAGGTATTCTACAACGAGTAGAGGTGTGGAGAACTCTTCTTGTAAAATATTTCTGGACTTTCTCAACTATGCTAATATCAGATACGTAATGTGGGTTCCAGACCGATGAGCTGTATTCGAGTATTGATCTAGCAAATGTTTTGTATGCTGTAGTTAGTAGTGTGATATTACCAGAGAAAATGCTACGTAGGATTAGGTTAACAACTCTTAATGCCTTTTTGGCTATGTAGTTACAGTGGGCTCTAGCACTTAGATAATTAGAGATGAGTATTCCAAGGTCCTTTACAGAGTTGGATTATCAACAAGGTTGACTATTCAGCTTGTATTTTATTTTCTGATTTTTTTTGCCAATATGGAAGACAGAACATTTATTTGTTGGGATTTGAAGTTGCCATTTGTTTGACCATTCTGATACATAGTCAAGATCTTTTTGAAGGGTAGCAGTATTGTCTGTGGTATTGAACAGCTTTACGTCATCAGTGAAGAGAACGCAGTTGCTCTTAATATGATCACAGAGGTCATTTATATAGAGTATAAAGAGGGTTGGTCCTAGAACACTGCCTTAGGGGACACCACTATTGACAGGTACAGAATTTGATAGGACATTAGGTCCTATCAGGGGTGGGATGGACCTTGAGTCTTTTAGTTTGTTGTTTATAAAATTGTAAAAAGTGCAGGTGGAATTGGTGCGTAGAAGGTTTTCCTCTTGTTTAATGTGATAAGTGATACATTCAGTCTTTATCTGGTGGCATAAATTTTTCTATCGGCTTTTGAAGTTGGCAACATGATCAGATTTGTTTTTCCGCCAGAGTGATCTCTTTTTGGATTGAAGTTTCCTTATTGTTATGGGTAATCTGTTCTTTTGTTTTGTTTTGGGAGTTGTTATTGGTACATATAGTTTGATGACTCTTTTGACTTCAAGTAAAAATATGTTGTAATGGTCTTCAACAGTATTGCATCTAGTGAATAGAGATTGCCAATCAAGGGATGAGAGATCGTTGTCTATAAGATCATAGTTGTCTTCTTTGAAGTTATAATTGGGAATTATGTCATTGTGATGATTTTTGTGTGAGCGTATTTTGAGACAGAAGTCAATGATATTGGTCACTGTTGGAAAAGGGTTCTTTAGTTTGTATTCCGTAAATTAAATTCAAACTGTTGCAGAAGATGAGATTGAGGCAGTTGTTAAGTCTAGTATTGTTGGTTACTAGTTATTCCAGTCCCAGATTTGTAACAGCATTGTAAAAGATTGCAGGTATGGGTTCAATTGTACATTTGTTTAGGGTCCAGTTAATATGAGGTAGATTGAAGTCACCAAGAAAGATAAAAGTGTGTGGGCAGGATGTTGCCCATGTTAGTAGTGAATTTAGCTTGTTTACATGTTTGATGTCATAATCATGTGCTCTGTAAACATAGTAAGAATCGAAATGTGATATTTAAGGATAGTTCACAGATGATGGTTTCCGGAAGAGCAAACTCCTGGGTAACTTGGATGTTTTTTAGATGTAAGGACTTTTTATAGAAGTTAGCAACACCACCTCCTGTACGAATTTTATTTACCATGATGCATTCTCTTAAGGGGACAGCTCATAATTTCTAAGTAACTATATAATTCCCATAGACTGGCTGGGACAGCACAACTGGGAATAGAACCAAGTGTTAAGGCTTTTTAGAACTCCAGAATAGGGAGCTACTATTCCACATTTCTCCTGCCAACTGAAGAAAGGAACATATTTCTCCAATTTAGGCCCCTCGCCTTAACCTCCTCAACTGTACTGTGAGTATAATCTCCAAATTTATTTATTTAGTCAAGCACGTATTAGATAACATGTATAAGTATAAACAGGATTATGAATACATGAAATGGATACTAATAAAAAGGAATATTAGGACAGGGACGGTAAGCACATTGGTATGCTTATGCACACCCCTCACAAACATCTTAGGAATGGGGTGAGGTCAACAATAGACAGTCTAAGGTTAAAGTTTTTGGGGTTGAGGAAGAAACCACAGAGTCAAGTAGTGTATTCCAGATATTGACCACTCTGTTGCTGAAGTCGTATTTCCTGCAATCGAGTTTGGTGTGGTTTACCTTGAGTTTGTATCTATTGTGGGCTCTTGTACTGTGGTTGAACTGAAGTAGTCATTGATGGGTAGAACATTGCAATAGATAATTTTATGTACTATGCTTAGGTCGGATTGAAGGCGGTGTAATTCTAGGTTGTGTAAGCCTAAAATTTCAAGTCTGGTTGCATAAGGTATTCTGCTGAAAGTAGAGGAATGGAGGACTCTTCTCGTGAAATATCTCTGGACTTTCTTGACTGAATTAATATCCAATATGCCATGCAGATTCCAGAATGATGAGCTGTATTCGAGAATTGGTCTAGCAAATTTTTTGTATGCTCTAATTAGTAGTACAATATTTCTGGAGAAAAGGCTTCTGCAGGATTAGGTTTACAATTCTTAATGCCTTTTTGGCTGTGTAGCTACAGTGGGCTCTAGCACTCAGATCATTAGAGATGAGTACTCCAAGGTCTTTGACATAGTGGGGGTCATCTACAAGGTTATGACCATTCAGCTTGTATTTTATTTTCTGATTTTTTTGCCAATATGTAAGCTAGAGCATTTGTTTGTTGAGATTTGAAGTTGCCATTTGTTTGACCATTCTGACACATAGTCGAGATCTTTTTGAAGGGTAGCAGTATTGTCAGTGGTGTTGAATAGTTTTACAACATCAGCAAAAAGAACGCAGTTGCTTTTAATATGATCACAAAGGTCATTTAATGTAAAGTATAAAGAGAGTTGGTCCTAGAACACTGCCTTGTGGGACACTGCTGATTACAGGTACAGGAATTGATAGGGCATTCTCTATTTTGACCATTTGTTGCCTATTTGACAGGAATGCAGCTATCCAGTCATGCAGGTGTCCAGAGATACCATAAGATTTTAGTTTTAAAGGTAGTTTGTTGTGTAAGACAGAATCAAAGGCTTTACAGAAGTCTATGTAAATTGTGTCTATTGCTTTACCCTGGTTAACTTGTGTAGTCTATATGTTTTTGCAGTGTAGGAGTTGCAGATTACATGATAGTTTTTTTCTGAAACCAAATTGTTTATTAGAGAGTAGGTTGTTTGTTTCTAAGTGGAGGTTGATTGGTTAATAATTGATTTCATGACTTTACAGGTGATGCAGCATAAAGAGATTGGTCTGTAATTTTCAACTAGGCTGGAGTCTCCCTTTTTGAACATGGGGATGACCATGGCTAGTGACTATAGGTTGGGCAAGGAGCTGGTCCTTAAATATTTTTCAAAGATTATGCTTAGAGATTCTGCTATGGCAATGGAAACCTTTTTTAAAAAGTAGGCACATAGTCCATTGGATCCAATAGATAGAGATGGTTTTAGATTTTGTAGTGCTTTTTTGACGTTATCTTCTGTAAAAGTGGTATGTAATTAGATCATTGTAAATGTCTGTGGTTTGATTATAAAATATTGGGCATGAACCATTGCTGTTTTATAAAAACCGAGCCACTTACAAATTGTAAATTGCTGTTTATAAAGGCTATCTTGGTCAATAGGACCTGGAATTCTAGGAACTGAATTTGAAATGCTTTTGGAGAGTAACTTAGCTGAACTTTAGATTTTTTATAAAACCTAAAGTACTAATACCATCTTTAAACAGGGTTTAAAACCTAATGGGGAATAATCGTTTGGGGCTATTCTTCTATGCATTGCATGGAAAAGGTCCCAGATGCAAATCCCAAGATCTTCACATAGAAATATAATATTTCCTGTATAAAACTCTGGTCACTGCCAAGTACATGGGACTATTTGAACCACTAGCTACATTCAATAGAAGGGCTGACATAACTTACTATGTTGTATACACAATGATGCATATTAATTGTTCTTACCTTTCCTGGAAGGTATCCTTCATTCTTCTCTTGTTCAAAGAGATAAGCTGCATAGCCAACATTATCACTATTAACTAAAAGGTTGGTGTTGTTCATACTGACAGGATGAACGGCAAACCAACTAGTAAAAACATAAAAAAGGGAAAGCTGTTAGGAGAGTATATTTACTTACTTACTTACTTACTTACTTACTTACTTACTTACTTACTTACTTGTATGTCACCTATTCTCAAAGGCCCTTGGCTGCTAACCATATATGATTTAACACTTCCTATCCCAAAATCCAGTCAGCCTCTGTCTGTCTGTCTGTCTGCCTGTCTGTCTGTATATTATCTATCTATCTATCTATCTATCTATCTATCTATCTATCTATCTATCTATCTATCTATCTATCTATCTATCTATCTATCTATCTATCTATCCTATCTATCTATCTATCTATCTATCTATCTATCTATCTATCTATCTATCTATCTATCTATCATCTAGCTAGCTCTAATCCATTTATTTTTATTAATTTATTATTAAATTTATTTGCCACACATCTTACAGTTTGAGGTGACTCTGACTAGCTTTGAATGTGATAAAATATGCAAATATCCAAACAAGTATAAAAATAAAAAACAGGTTAAAATGACAACAAACTCAAACAAATGCAAAAGCCTGACTTTGGACTGGAGAAGTGTGGAGGTGCCTTCTGTATTACTGCACCGACAACCTCCAGCCAGCAGCTTCTCCTTCAGGACTCCGAGCCAATTGACATAGTCAGATTTTAAGGCTTTTCCTGAAAGTTAAAAGAGACGAAGGAGATCTCACCTCCTGTGATGAGTAAATTTGCCATGCATGCCACATGCCCCACCTGTATAATGTAAAGCATTCTTCTGCACATTTTTGTGCAGAACAAAGACAGCAAATTAAATAAATTCTGGAAATGTATTTTTATGAAGCACAGGAGGGATGAAGTGGAATGAAACTTTATTGGGAGGGGGTTTCAGACAATGGAGCAGTGCATCTCTGAGGCACTCTCCAATGACAATTCTTCAGGGTTGGGACCTGGAAATCATTGACCCATTAATTGTTAACATTGGGACTGGAAAAGTGATAACCAACAGATCTCATCCAGACAACTATTGGCAAACAATGGAGCTCCTGCAGCAGAAAGATTGCTCAAATATATTTGAGCAAATCCATCATTGCCTGAACCACAGAATTTTTCACCAGCTGCAGCTTCCAGAGGTTTTTCAAGGATAGCTCCATTTAGAATACATTATAATAATCCAACTGGAAGTTGATTAGGGCATGATAGTTTTCAGACTCAGCTATCCTTACTCTTTTTCAAAACAAAAACATTAAGCAACGTATTAATGCTAAAAGAAACCCAAGGCTAAATATAACTCTTTATGAACATTTTGCAAGAACATTGGTTGTTGTTGTTGTTGTTTTTAAACAAAAAACCCCAAAATCACTCTTTGAAAGCTCTGTTCTTGAAAGGGAAGCTGCTAGTATGCAGACTGCTAGTAAGCAGTCAATGATTAATAACTAGCAGGAATATATGTTTAACCTATCTCCCAGCAAGCTATACTTCCAATACAGTGGGATATGGAGTTATTTTTCCTTTGTTCTTCATCAGACAAGTCAGCTTTTCTCAATTTTTTTTCCTTACCTACCCATCTTCCTTTAATTTCAACTTCACCAACTCATCAGACAATGTATGAAATAAAGGTGATTAACTTGAAAAAAGAAGACCAAAGTTCAAGATACCTTTGGCCATTCAAGTTCACCTGTATGTTTGAGCCAGTCACTCTCGTTGCCTTATCCCAACCTGCCCTACTATACCAGCCTTTGTGAGCTGTTATAAATGTAGTCTGTAACTACCCTGCTAAGAATAAAATGAACCAATACAGTCTGCCTGAGTTGTCTTCCTTCCTGTTTTCAAAGGATTTCTCACCTAAACATTCCAATCTCTTGGCCATTATCTGCAACCATTTTCAGCAACGTCATTTCTTTGTCTACATTTGATGAATACCTGGAAAACATGGAGGAAGTGGGGGGAGGGGGAGAAAAGAGAGCTTTCACAGCAACTAGAACAGAGCTTCTGAATCTTTAAGATTTGTGGATTCAACTCCCAGATTTCCACAGCAGCATGAAGAATTCAACCTTCTCAGCATTCAGCATTCTGAGCACTCAAAATTCATTCTCAGCATTATCAACATCCTTAGCAACATCAACATTAAAGTTTCTTGGACATTCACATATGTACACACTTTTACCTATATTTGCAGACTCTTAATGTCATGGACGTTTTACTATAGACAGACCTTGTCAAGTATGTGCCTAATTCCATTTTTATGTTGATTCTGGTTGTTCACTTAAAGATTCATGTTGCTTTACCATTATAATTTATAATTTCTATCATGCCATTATTATACCATGAAGGTTCTGTTGCCTATTAACTGCTGAATAACATAAGTTTCATGTGCTATAAAATGAATAAATAAATGAATGGCTGAGGAAGGAATTGAGCACTCCTGAACATTCCAGCATTGCCATCAGCAGATACCTAGTGAACTTCCCTCATCAAGGAAATGGAAGAAGGAGAGGAAAAAAATAACGCCCTCTAAAGATATTTTCCTCTTCTGGGCATTTTGGAATGAGAACAAAACAGTAAATCATTATATTCCAGAAAGGGCTCCTATCCATTTTACCCATAGGATTCTGTTTTTTATCGAGCAAGTTCTAAACAAACAAACAGATAATTCCTTAGAGCAGTGTTTTTCAACCAGGATAAATTTAAGCTGTTTGGACTTTAGTTGCTCAAATCTCCAATCAATATGTTGGAGAGAATTGTGGCAGCTGAAGTCCAAAGAGCTTAAAGTTATTAAAGTTGAGAAACACTCCCTTTGAGCAAGTGAATCTTAATCCAGAGTTGCGTAGATGTAAATACTATATCTAGACTCTTAGCTAAATTATAAGATTCACAGTACATCCATTACAATTAATGAAAATGTCTCGAGATTTTCCTTCATTTACCGGTGTCTTTCAGAAACTGGATTCTGAAGGTAAGAAAGAGGACTTCTGTTGATCTGACTGTTTTCTACCAAACCTGTACCGATAAAAATGTGTCCTTCCACCATGTTCTGATGGGCCATGTCAATACTCTGAAAATGAGAAAATAGGAATTAAAAACATGGAAACTGAGACATTCTGATTTGCAGCCAGCTTTTTTGTTAATGAAGGGTTAGCACATGTAAACAAATCCTATTATGCCACTAGATAGATCAGGACCAGGTATCATCAGCCTATAATTGAGTATTAACATCACAATCTCATGTGTATTTAACACAAAGTAAAGTAACTCCAGAACCACACAACCCTGAGTCATGCCCCAGGAAGCCACAACTGCCCAAGCCCCGTTCCAGTTACCCTCACCATCCTACAATCTGCGGCCTTGCGCTCTACTGCCCCAGCCAATCTTTTTTGCTCTCTTCTTGCTCCCTCTGCTAAGGAGACATGTCTGACCTGGATGCTGGATCATGCATCTTTATGCATTGCAAAGATTTTTAGAAAGCACAATAGCACTTAGACTTATATGCTGCTTCATAATGCTTTGCAGCCCTCTCTAAGTGGTTTACAGAATCAGCATATTGCTCCCAACATTCTGGATCGTCATTATATCGCCCTCGAAAGGATGAATCAGCCTTGACGTGGTGAGATTTGACCTGTTGAACTGCTGGCAGCCGGCAGTCAGCAAATTAGCCTGCAAAACTGCCTTTGAACCACTGCAGCAGCATGGCTCCTAAATCAAGTTAAAGAGGCTGTAGAGTGTCAAAATGCCCCTTTTTACCACTTAACTAGGTCATGGGAATGACTTTGCACTGCAGAGAATCAAAGGGAGTGGAGGAAGGCTGCTTTGGGTTTATTTTTTATTTTTCCCTTTTTTTCCACTGTGCAAAGCTAGTCCTATATGGTTCAGGAGGATGAGCAGAAAGGCTCTGGGCCCTTTAAGCTGCTTTATGCTTTTTTCCTCTGTTTTTGCAAAACAAAACCAGCACCATATAGCCCAACAGCCAGGCTGGGCATACCTCACAGTAATAGGAACAAGAGGATGGCGGTAAGAGTTAGCACTGAATGGCAGGGTCCAAAATAATATAGACGCGGAGGAAGATAGATGGATGAGGGAGCTGTAATGGCCCTGCAATCATAAGGGCAAGTGAGCTGCCAAGTACTCAGATTTTCATCAAATTTCTCCTACCGGTGCATGCCAACCTTCCTCATCTATCAGCTGGAACAGAGTCTCCAACTCCCAGGCCAAGGCCCACTACTGGACTGCAGTGTATTTTAAACCAATCCACAAAAAAGCAGACACCATGTGAGGTTTGCAAATTGTGAATCCAATTCAGGATTACTCTGTATAAATGGGGCATAGTATCCTCCCTTCAGTGTGACTCCAGGGTCCCACGTCAAACTGTAGATCACATCCTGACTGGTTCTAAGTTGAGGGCATTTACCAATCCAGTATCTGATTTTTTTTTAAAAAAAAATATAAACAATACTGCACTTCAATGGGTAAATGGCCTAGACATTGGAATATGAATATTATTTTTCTAATCTAGGTGAAATGTTAATATATATAAAATAAACTAATTAAACTGACCACAGAGGCATTGCAATGAGTCACAAATCTGTTCATTCAGTGCCCTCATATCTTTGAACAGTCACAGAATGAATGCTCATAAGTCAAGAACTACCTATAGCTGGAGGAAGAAGCTGTTCTCTTAAAGGATTGTCCAAAGGAGGATGAGAATCTCTTTCAACCTCAAAAGATACCATTACATGGAAGTTAAAACAGTAAATTGGATGCTGCCTTACTTTAACGATCCCGTTGACAATGGCATTCAGTGTTGGCTTTATAAGACCTCCAGAAGATATCATGAGTAAGGTGTATTGGAAATAGCCTCCAGCCCCTGAGTGAGTATGAGTTCCAGTGATTATGACATTGTTGTGATTGTAGAGATTTCCGTATTTACCTTTTAACCGTTTCATTACCTTAAAAAAGGATGAAAAGAAATATATTTTCTTGCATTGTTACATTTTACTTTTAGGAGAGGAAAGGGGAGGAGAGGTACTGGTTATTCCCCACCTACCTCTAGCCTTATTCTTTGAGACACCATTCCTGTTTCAGCAACCACATGCACTACTCGGTTGATGTCATTCTGTCTCTCTGCAAGGATGAAAGTTCTGCAATATAGTCGTGAGAGGATGCCACCACCTTTCTGACCTGGTTTGCCGTAGCCGATCTACAATAAAACACAACATGCCATTATTTATCCATTTGTTTAAGATTAAAAACAGCTTTGGTGGTTATTGACTTTGAGTGACTAAGTAAAAAATAATAATTAAAACATAGGAATGCAAATCCTTACATTCTGTACTTGTATTGTTCTGTAAATATAGGAATGATAATTACTCTCTCACATCATACTATCATCCTGAACCAAGAAACAATAAGCAAATTCATATATGTCCTGATCTTACTGTAAGAGGTAATCTAATCATTTCAACCCCCAAAGGCCTTTTGGAACAGCCAACCTTTCTTAAACTCCTATAGGATTATTGCCAGTTTAAGCTTGGGAGCAATACTATTGCAAAAAAAGGGGGAGGGAGAAATGCAGAAGAGCTTGCAATCCCTGATGGTAATATCTCTTCAGAGAAGGAAGACAAAGGAAGCCTCCTTCCAGATTCTACCAGTATCATTAACTGGATATCATTAACCATACACATAATTCAATCCTCTCTTAACAGAAATGTTATAGTCTAAGACTCCAGAAATGCACATGCCTCCTCAAACTTGGCAGGTGGCTTCCAAAATCCTTCTGAACATTTCCACCAAGTTATAAATATAATTATATGGGAAAGAAAGGAGTAGTTATCAAATACACAAGGGGTATCTTTTAAAAAATCACCAGTAATAGGCAAATGTTTCAGTATAGATAGGTGGAGTGTGGGCATAATACATTATTGGTTACTCATTGGTACAGGTAGTTCTCAATTTATGAGCACAATTGAGCCCAAAATTTATCTTGCTAAGTGAGACAATTTTTAAGTGAATTTTGTCCCATTTTACAATCTTTCTTGTCATAGTTGTTAAGTGCATCATTGCATTTGTTAAGTTAGTAATGTGGTTGTTAAGTGAACCTGGTTTGCCACCATTAACTTTGCTTGTCAGAAGGTCACAAAAGTGGATCATATGATCACAAGAAATTGCAACTGTCATAAATGTGAGTCGGTTGCCAACTCTCTGAATTTTGATCGCTTGACCTGGGGATGTTGCAATAGTTGTAAGTGTGAAAAATAGTTATAAGCCACTTTTTTCAGTGATGTTGTAACTTTGAACTGCCAGTAAATGAACTGTCGAAGATTACCTTTATATGTTTCCTGGGAGAATTTTGAGAAGAAATAGTTGTAGAAAAAAGTTGGAATGTTACAGCATGTGGGAATGACCTTTGGAATGTTAGCAGCAGAAAATTGTTCTGTTCTTTGTCTGCACTACTTTGCTGGGCTAATAATGAAAGAAGAAGAATGGGAAGATGTAGCATCCAGAGAATAAAATGGTCCTGGTTGGGAGATTTAACTTGCTGAGATATTGGAAGAAAGCAGTTCAGAGGAATGGGAATATTATAAGATGGGAGGGGGAAAGGTTTGATGTTTGGTTTCTGGGTGTTAGACATGCACCAAAAGAGAAACCTTCTTTCCCACTGAAAACTATTAGAAGGCATGGGTCCCTGTTACTCCAAAGTTGGATGACAGCTTGATAGAAGGTGATCAAGTGGGAGACTCTGAACACGGTAGGCAAAAGTTTGAGTGGGACATTAAATGGTTGGGATAAATAGGCTGTGAACTATTGAGGCCAGGCAAATACTCACAAAAGGTACTTCAGCTATAGGACCAGTACAATCCGCCCGACCAACACCAATTAAGTAGCCCTCAGAATCTTTAGACAATTCAGAATTAGCATCTGAAAAAACATACATAGAAGAATTAGGCATTCCTTTCAACATAGAAGCAGGGCTGTGCAGAATTTGAAATTTAAAAGGGTATCTATGTTCTTAAAGCTAGGTTGACACATTGAAAGAACACTGCTTGAGGATTCCAGAATTAAGGCCAATGAAATGAAACACAGAATAGCACCTTCAGGGTGGGAAGTGTGTTTCCTCAGTTAGAAGAGTTCCTCAGTTAGAAGAGTCCCTCAGTTAGAGGAACAGTATTTCAATTCTAAAAGCATGTAAGGTTAGGTACCACCAAAAACACTGGTTAAAAAAACAACTAGTTTACTTTTTTTCCACCTTTGCTGTTTTTGCAAATTTTATTTCCAAGCTTGATAAACAACAAAATCAATGATGGAATGGAAGATTATGACATCTTTCTCTCTCACTATTGTTAATAGATCCCAAAGAAGCCCGTATGTTTGCTTTTAAACTGACTGCACCCCACTGTCTTTGTACTGGACTTTGACTGTAATAAAAAACAGATTGCTTTCAGATGTTGTCTTGCTTTTTCTTTTCTTTTTGACAAAAAGGAAGAGAACTCCAAGGAACCAAGGGAAAAGTATTAATAGTGGCATTTTTAGAAGAAAACGTTAGGAAATTTTGAGTCCCTTGTAAGTGTTTCAAGGCATTTACCATCCCTCAACTTTTTAAAAAAATAGCTTTGTTTTTCTTTCTTCTCCTATTTCCCTCTATTATGGGCCTTGCTATACCCATGCCTGTCATCAGAGTATAACCTTCAACACTGCATATAAGCATTTCCTTTATTTGGTAGTTGGCAATGTAACCATTACAGAATGGTATGGGCGGGAACAGGCTTCGACTCAACCCTTCCAAGACTGAGTGGCTGTGGTTTCCGGCGGCCCGATATAGTCAGCTGACTCCGTCGCTGGCTATTGGGGATGAGATCTTGACCCCCACAGAAGGGGCTCGCAATCTTGGTGTCCTCCTGGATGTACGGCTGTCTTTGGAAGATCATATCACGGCCGTCTCCAGGGGGGCTTTTTATCAGGTTCGCCTGATACGCCAGATGCGGCCCTTTCTCGATCGGGACGCCTTACGCACGGTCACCCATGCCCTGGTCACCTCCCGTCTGGACTACTGTAATGCCCTCTACATGGGGCTCCCTGCGGGGAGCACCCGGAGGCTTCAACTGGTACAAAATGCAGCCGCACGGGTAGTTATGGGGGCGTCGAGATACTCCCACGTGACGCCCCTCCTGCGCAAGCTGCATTGGTTGCCGGTGGCCTTCCGGGTTCATTTTAAAGTATTGGTTTTGGTCTTTAAAGCGCTCCATGGCATCGGACCAGGATACTTACAAGACCGCATTCTGCCAGTAGTCTCCCACTGACCGGTGCGCTCCCACAGAGAGGGTCTTCTCCGGGTCCCGACGCCTTCTATGTGCCGCCTGGTGACCCCGAGGAATAGGGCCTTCTCTGTGGGGGCACCCGCCCTTTGGAACGGGATGCCCCTGGGGCTACGAATGACCACTGACCTGAGGGCGTTCAGACGTGACCTGAAGACCTGGCTCTTTGAGCAGGCCGGCCTGAGCTGACTCAAATGGGATTTTTAAATGGGGTTTTAGATTACTTGGGGTGGGGTACAAAAGTTTTAATTTATTTTAATTGGGGGTTTTAGATTTTTATTGGGGCAGCCTATAATTTAATTCTTTTTAAACTATATTTATCTCTGTTTATATGTATTTTAGTTGGCTGTTCACCGCCCTGAGTCCTTCGGGAGAAGGGCGGTATATAAAATTCATGAAATAAAAAAATAAAAAATAAATACTATCAGAAAAGAAATGCAATTTGAGAATTAGTGTTAAACACTTAATCCTTTTCTACTTTTATCCCAGGACCGTGCTATCTTCAAAATTTTCTGGCCCAGTATTTTTTCTTCATTGTAATCTCATCCTTTTTCTTCCTTTTTTTAATGACCATATGGGAACATGAATACCCTGAAAAAAATCCTACAAGGGAAAATGAATAGACCAAAATCATTCCAATCCCACCCTTGGTAAGGAAATCTCTCAGGTGCAATTGATAATAACTTCATGGACACCACTATTTCAATACTGATAGAAGAAGTCCAGAGACTTACCACTTGGCTGAACGTAGAGGATTAAAAAGGATATGACCACTGCTAGTACTACCATCATGAAGGCAACAGTAACAATACCAAGAGCAATTGCTAATTTGGATTTCTTCATCAATGGAACAGCAACTATAAAAACAAAAGTAGAGGAAACAACAAGTCAGAAGAAATAACAATAACCTAGGTACATGTCTTACATATCTTTGGACAACCTCAAATATTTTGTACTCAAGAAGAAGGAGACCACAGTCTCACAGACAGAAGTCAACCTCAATAAGAGATGCTGTTAGGGCTGCAAGGTGTATTACAGAATATCCATAATTCTGGCCTCCAGAGCTGGAGCTATTTGTTTGTTTTTCTGAGGCAAAACTCTTTTGATTGTGACTTTTTAAAAAGTTTGATCCATGAGTCAATTCCCATGAGATAAGAGATAGAATGTAAATAAAAAGAGAGCTTGAAATGGAAAACACAAAAGCACCAGAGCTGGTATTCAGCAGATTCTGGCCAGTTCTGGAGAACTGATAGCGGAAATTTTGAGTAGTTCAGAGAACCGGCAAATACCACCTCTTACTGGAGATTTTACAGTATCCTTCCTCTGCCACGCCCAACAAGACATGCCCACAGAACTGGTAGTAAAAAAATTTTTGAATCCCACAACTGAAAAGCACCCTTACCTGATGAATGGTTGCAGAGGATCAGAAGAAAGCTGGAGATCCCTGTATTTCACTGTGCAGAAACTGTACTCTTTGCCTTGTTGGTCATGGATACTGAAAGAAACACAGAACTATCAAAGTGACATGGTAGCCTGGGGGACAGGTGAAGTGCTTTTTAAGTGCATTCCACTGAGAAAGAAAAGTTTTACATATTACTCTCACTTTTATAATATAGAAATTTTATCATACTGTAATAATCTAGCAATGATTTTATAATCTAGCAATTGAGAGTAGCTTTATCTAACGAGGATTCCTTGATAACCTCTGCTTTATCAGTTAATACTGGGCAAGAAAAACAACTAAGTAAGATCATGCATCCCTTCAACCTTGAACTCCTAACATCCTGAAATCTGTAGCATTTAGATTGCAAAGTTCATGTGTATGTACCATATGTTTGAATGCAGCAATAGCAATAGCACTTAGACTTATATACTTTAGACTTCACAGTGCTTTACAACCCTCTCTAAGTGGTTTATAGAGTCATCCTATTGCCCCCAACAATCTGGCTCCTCATTTTACCAATCTCGGAAGGATGGAAGGCTGAGTCAACCTTGAGCCTGGTGAGATTCAATTTGCCAAATTACAGGCAGCCGGCAGAAACACCCTACAGTACTGCATTCTAACCACTGCGCCTCCATGGCTCATACTGTGCATATGTATATGTATGTATGGGTGTATACAAACACATATATACATATAAATATATATACACATACATATATATTATGTTTCCCAAAAAATAAGTATGTATGTATACGTACCCATGTTTCTTTCAAAATACAACCGGGTCTTATTTTCTTTTGATCCCCCAAAAAACAGCTAGGCTTTCTTTTCGAGGGTGTCTTAATTTTTCCACCCTGCATCTCACCTGGCCACTGGGACACTTCCTTCATGGCTGAAAAGAATGAGCGATGCGACCCACACACCTCGCGCCTAGCTGTAGCGGTCACTCCAGCTACCGGTAGCTGTCCACCTGAAAAAGCCTGCCATCGTCCACTCCGGCAAACCTGGCCACAGGGCTGCTTCTTTTGCGGATATAGAGTGTGTGGGCAAGCAATGGGCCTGAAGTATGCAACCTTTTTTTTTTGCGTGTTTATGTTTGTCCTGACCCACGTGGCCCAGTGCAGCAAGGAAGACTTTTTGCAATAGTGAGCCAGCCTGAGAAAGACCTTCTGGACAGATGATTTTTTTGGACTGAAAAGGCACACCCCTACTGTTTTCTGTGGACTTAACAGCTTGATGGATCTTTTGCCTGGGAGGGAAAATCGCTCTTATTAGCCTGTTTGACTGATGACTTGTGACTGTAGAGGCTGAGACGACCCAGCCACTGGTGCATCAGGATTCAGGTGAGCTAGGTCTAATAATAAATGAACTTTTAAATTGTGTTGCAACACTTTTATAAATTTGTCTAAGGGTTGTTTTAAAAAAAACTTGTGGCTGTATGTGGATCTCTGTTTGGAGTATGTGTGTCTATACTGTTTTCTTATTTCCTCTTGTTCATTTTCTGTGTTAAGTGCGGTTGTTTTGCTATTTCTCAATGGGGATTTATCTATCTAAACAGCCGGCTGCTATTGAAGTGCCATCAATTCCGGCTCTCTCTCTCCTTGGGGAGTTGATCCAGCAATGGAATGAGCCGTGGTTAATCAAATATACTAAATCACTTAATAAAGTGACACAACTTACATCTGCTGGAGGTAGATGGAAATGTCCTGGCCTTTTGTCTTGGAACAAGAATAAGGAGATAGGAGGAAGCAAACAGTGTTTTGCTTGTGGCAAGGAAGGGCATTTTGTGAGAAATTGCCCAGACAAGCTGAGAATGCAGAGAAGGGAACAGAGGTTGTATATCCTAATTGAAGATTAGGCTCCTAACTCTTGAGTCTCAATGGGAGCCTCTAGTAAACTTAAAGATGGCACCTGAAGAAGAAGATTGTGTTTTCTTGATAGATACTGGTGTGGCTAGAACTTCTTTGTGTAAATTACCTAAAGGTATTACCCAGGTAGGGAAAACCTTGATAGTATCTGGTGTGAAGGGAGAACCTTTTAATGTTGCTATTGTTGATAATGTGTGTTTAAAAGGAGAACACTCTGAAATAACATTAGATGTTTTATTTATACCTGAAGCAGGCATGAATCTTTTGGGAAGAGATGCTTTGTCCTTATTAGATTGTGAGCTTGTCTTTACAGAAGACAGGTGCACTGTTAACTTGTTAACAGATGAACAGGAAAGATTTATAGACCCCATAGTGTGGGAATCGAAAGGAAATAGAGGTGTTTTGAATATTGCACCTGTGGAGGTGATTTTGAAAGAAGGTGTTGAGCCAGTGAGGCAGAAGCAGTACAATATTTCCCTGAAAGGGAGACGTGGTTTGAAGCCAGTAATAGAATCTCTATTACAGGATGGGCTAATTGAGCCTAAAATGTCACCATACAATACACCTATCTTGCTTATAAAGAAACCTGATGGTTCTTGGCATCTAGTTGAAGATTTGAGAGCTGTGAATCACCTAGGGGTGGAAAGGCATATTATTACACCAGACCCCTATAGTGAGAATTCCACATGAACACAGGTATTTTAGTGTGATAGATTTGAAGGATGCTTTTTGGACTTGCCCACTAGCAAAGGGATCAAAAAATATCTTTGCTTTTGAGTGGACAGATCCCGATGCACATCGAACTCAACACATCGACGGTGTGTTTTACCACAGGGGTTCTCAGAAAGCCCTAATTTGTTTGGACAAGCATTAGAGCAGGTCCTTGAGGGTTTTAAACCGCCTGTGGGTATAACGATATTGCGATATATGGATGATTTATTGGTTGCAGGTGAGAAGAAAAAAGATGTTGAGAAGGGCACAAATACATTGTTGAATTTCTTAGGACAACAGGGCCTGAGAATTTCAAGAAAGAAATTACAATATGTGGAGTCTGAGGTCAATTACCTAGGACAAAAAAGGTCCCTATTGCAGATGGTTATAGGCCTGGGCCAAATGATCTCCTTTTGTGACCTCCTGACAGGCAAAGTCAATGGGGAAATCCAGATTAATTACAATCCAGATTGATTGTAAGCAACCTTTTCATAACTTAATCCCAGCCACTATCCCAAGTGGCTTAATGGTTTGGGTTAATGGATTAATGGACTTAATGATCTTAAGATCTTAATGACAAACAACCCTTTTGTAACTTACCAACTGCATGCCAAATCCCAGCCACCACCCCAGTGGAGACTGGACACACATGTGCTTAAATAGGGCCAAATTTTGGAGTTAGGGCTTAATTTTAATACATGCACACAAAACAGTTCTAAGTCTTCTTTTTGGAGTGGGTCATGTTTTAGGAGAAACACGGTATATATGTATGTATGTATGTATGTATGTATGTATATGTACCAATATATGCACATATATTCACACACATATATACATATAAATATACATACGTATATACATACCCTGTGGTGGCTTAGTGATAAAGATCTTGAAATCCATCATTGGAAAATTGGAATCCAATGCAAATAAGAATAACAAAAGTATGCCTATCATCAAAAGAGAAGCAAAGAAGAAGGGACCATGGGCTGTTTTTAATTGCTCTTTTAAGCAGATCATGCCTGAAAAAAATGCCGGTGTCTGACACAACAATGCAATGCAGATCTTGTGAATCAACAGAATATGGGGCCAGCAAGTGTCCAGCTCTTTTCTGAGCAGCATCGCAGAGAAATTCCACAGGCACCCCCTCCCAAGAGCTACAAATGGGGCCTTCATTTTGGGAGTCCCAAAACTGTAATGATATCTGGGAATGATCTTGAGAAGATTGGGGGAAGAGATGCTACCTAGTGAATGATCAGATGGGGGGGGACTTAAAGTTCAAGTTCAAGTTCAAATCTTCATTGTCAGAGTACAACATGTGTACAATGAGATTGGCTGAGCCTCCCTTTATGCACCACCACCCCAAACACAATACAACTCACAGTGAAAACAGAAAATCCCTAACCCAGTGAATCCTACTAACAACACACAATCCTATTGGACCATGTGAATTTATTGCACATCGTGCCGGCTCTGCAAGTCAATCATACTATGTTGTAAGATTGTTTTCCATTCAGGAGTCTGATAGCCCATGGATAAAAACTATTCTTCAGCCTGTTTGTGCAGATGTCTATGCTTCTATATCTCCTTCTCGATGGTTAGGAGAATAAAGAAGTGCTGACCAGGGTGAGAATCATTACTGAGGATTTGCCTTACTCTTCTGAGGCAGCAAGCCTTAGCGATGTCATCTCGTAGTGGTATTAGGGAACAGCCCACAATACTACATAAACTGGCAGAGAAAAATATCAGAAAGGAAGCTGTTTAGTTTATCAGGCTGCAAAAAGAGAAGGCAGAAGATTTGTACTTTCAGACTTGCAAGATTTTGTTAATGTAGCCTTACAATAAAGTAGAATAGCTCATCTGGTCATATTTTCTGTTGGTTTACCTGGGAAGGCTGGAGGGCCTTCTTCCCCAGTTTTTTTTTCAACTTTTCAAATTCCAAATGTAACCTTGTGAAAAAATTGGACATGAATTTACTGATGAAAAAGATACTCTTACACAACTGACATCCTGCTTAAGCAATAGAATAACATATGAAAGCAGTGTGTTGTAATCAGAGACATTTGTGTTGAAGACAAGAATTATTGATTGTGAAGATAAAGATTTTTCACTGTACAAAACACCATTAAGTGTTATCAGACTTTGTTCTTTAGGACATGATGTTCTTGATAAATTGTGTGATGATAATAGCTGTTTTGAACGCTTGATTCTTACCCATAGATTACATGAAACCTGAGTGTTATCAAATACTGTAGTATTTCCTGATACAATCTCCAGTTAGAAAATAAAGTTCAACTGATTTAGAAGGCCTCAGACTGATAATTGCTGGATTCATCTATTGATCCCAATTCAACTAATAATTAACTATGAAGGCTATGAAATAAATAACTTGCAATCACATTGTCTATAGTTTGAATGGGACTTCAGTGATGTGAACCTTTGAAGGAATTGAAATCTCATGCCCTTGTTATCTCTTAAACTACCAGTATTTTCATGACTTTGAAAATGTTCTATAAAATTATGTGGAAATACGCTCTAGATATGATAAAGATTTTAACACAGAAGGTTTTTATGATAAACTGTCTGACTTAGGTAAGATTTTGACAGGTACTGATGAAAAGGTGATTAAAAAACTAAATGGACATTTATTAGAAATTAAGCTAGAAGAAGAACAAGTTAAAGAAACAATGATTGCTTGGGGAAAATTTTTTGGATATGGGATTGATTTAGAGAAATGGCAAAAATTGTGGTCTCAAAATTATAAAAGGACAATGTCAACAGCATATAAAGAAAACTTGTATAAGATGTTTTACAGGTGGCATTTACCCCCAACAGGAATAGCAAGAATGTTCAAGAACAAATCTGAAAAATGTTGGAAATATCATCAGATACTGGGCTCATATTACCATATGTGGTGGACATGTGCTGAAGCTAAAAGATATTGGACTAAAATCCACACATGGTTGGAAAAAATAACAAAGAAACACATAGACATAAAACAAGAGATATTTTTATTGGAAATTTTACCTGAAATATACAGTAGGGAATTGAAATATTTGATTGTAAATGTATTAACAGCGGCTAGGATTGTATTTGCTAAAAATTGGAAAAATTGGAAAATACCAATGCAGGAGGAAGTTATTAAGAAAATAATGGAATGTGCTGAAATGAGTAAATTGACATCTGAAATTAGAGAACAAGAAGATGAACAATTTTATAAGATTTGGGATCTATTTCATCAATGGTTAGAAAATAAAATATGGTAATGAAATATGTAGAATTTTACAATATAAGGAGAATAGAATTATATAGAATATAATATAAAGATGTGTTATTATTGGATGGATTTAGGATGATAATATGAATTGTTATAATATAAAAAATTTAAAAATATGGAACATCTCGCGTAATATGAAGGAATATTAGTATAGCCAAATGAATGATTAACAGTGATAATAATGTATTCAGAAATATTTGATTGATAATATGAGAATATATACAAACAATTGTAAGTGAGGACTATGGGGAAGATGAACAAAAAATTTGTAACCAACCGACACACTGTATGTACATAATTGGAAGATGGCTTGATATATATATATATATATATACTGTATATATGTTTTCATAGATTTTCACGTATTTTCAGGTATGCAGGTCTTGGCATGTTTGGGTCTTTTCCATGTAAGATTGAGACTATCTTGGCAACGTTTCGACGAGATCTCACTCACCATCTTCAGGCTGGTGTTTTCGGCTTTGTGCCTCTGCTTTGGGCCCTTTGCTCGCAGAAGCACAAAACCAAAAATACCAGCCTGAAGATGGCGAGTGAGATCTCATCGAAACGTTACCAAGATAGTCTCAATCTTACATGGGAAAAGACCCGAACATGCCAAGACCTGCACCACAGACTTCAGAGTCTAATGCAAGTTGTTAGTCATAACCTATAAAACCCAACATGGCTTGGGCAGTGATGCATTTCAAATATTTTTACCACCGGTTTGGTGCACACACACACACTTTGTGCATGCGTGTGTGCCAAACACGCACTCTACACACACGCAGAGGGTTTCCGACTCACCTCCTGCAATCCTGCACTCTCTGTCGCTTCAGCAGCTGCCACATGGCAATCTGCTGTGCCTTGCAAAGCAGCTGCACTTCAAAAGCAGGGAATAAAGATTAGTATGGGAGTGGGTGGGCAGGTGGGCCCAACAGCAGAGCGTTGGAAAGAACTGGTTTGGCCTCTGCTGTTCATCAACATTACCAGCTTGGGAGAACCAGGCTGTACCAGTAGAATACCATCACTAGGCTTGGGCCCTTCTTACAGGTAGTTCTCAACTTACCAGAATGTCAACTCATAAAACATATTGTATACACGTTTTTTAGTTGTCAACAGAAAGGAGGGGGGAATTTCAAAGAGCAAGCAGCAGTGTGGAATTGAAAGTACATTCCATTCGTATTTTCTTCAGAGACTGATTAGATGATTGAAACTTCTGCTGTGCAAAAATCTAACTGGAGAGCATGATTGATGACTGTTGGCTATGGACGTGTTTCATTGGATGATACACCCAGAGGGGTGTGGGGCGGGGGGGGGGGGAAGCAGGATCAAGGGTGACAGTGAATTACGAATCTCAGAATCAGCTACACCCAGGCAAATGCCGGCATGTTAATTTCTAATAAATCAAAAGAAGTTTTGGGAGTCTGGCTTGAGGCTCATGATTTAATTGGCGTAACTGCCGGAATCCTGACACAGAATTTCTGTGACTATGTAAGGTTTTTAAATGAATTGTGCCCAATTTTATTATCTTTTTTTCCAAAGTTGTTAAGCGAATCTTGCAGTTAAATAAATCCCATGGTTGTTAATTGAATCAAGTGGCCAGGTGTTTGGATTTTGATCACATGATCAATGTGGGGATATTGCAATGGTCATAAGTGTGAGGACCAGTCATTAGCCAGAATGATCACTAGACAAATTGTTTTAAGTCATAACCAATTAAGTCAATTGTTTTACCTCGAGTTACAACCATTCAGTGACTGTTTGAAGTTGCAACAGCACTGAAAAAAGTGACTTATGACCCCTTTTTCACACTTATGACCATTGCAGCAACCCTGAGGTGTGATTTACATCTGGAAATTTGACAACTGGTTTGTATTTATGACAGTCATAGTATCCCAAAGTCATGTGGTCTCCTTTTGCCACCTTCTGATAAGCAAAGTCAATGGGAAAGCCAGATTCACTCAATAACAGTGTTATTAATTTAACAGCTGCAGGGATTCACTTAACTAATGTGGCACGAAAAGTCATAACATGGGGCAAAACTCACTTAACAAATTTCTCATTTAGTGACATAAATTTTGGGCTCAATTGTGGTCGTATGTTGAGGACTACCTGTACTATTTGTCACTTTGCTTTTGTGTTAAACATTCCAGCAAACTGGGATTTGTTAATTATCCTAAGCTTTGGTTAACGATAAGAGGAGCATTTTTAACTGATATGATCAAAGGGTAAAATGGATATTTGAATGGAACTAATAAGGACATACCAAAGGAGCAATCATTTCACCACTAATCTCTCCCTTTGAATATGTGCAGTAATAAAAAATAATTACAGGTTGAGGGAGGCAGTTGAAAATTAGAGGTGGCTCACAATAACCAAATGCAGTGAAGTGAAATCCTACAGACTACCTGTACTTATATCTTCAGGACTATCTTCTCCAATAGGATATGCCCTCTCTACTTGGTCTAATTTCCCCTGCTCTATCTTGTCTTTTTTTTTAAAAAAAAAGGTAAAAACCCTCTTTTCTAAGACCTTGAGAAAGAAAATATTTTAATTGAGGACATCAACAGATATCGTCTTAATGTTGGCTGATTTTTTTTTTAAAGGATGTATTGATGTATGTTTCAGGTGTTAATGGATATACTGATGTATGCTACAAGTACGCGTTGCAAGCAGCTACACAAGGGAATTATCAGATTATTTTTATCGTTATTGTTGTTGTTGTTGTTATTCCCCCTCTTAAAAAGTTTTCTTAATCACTAAAACCTGACCTGCAATAACCCAAGGAAATAGTGTTGTAAGACAAATAAGATATTGTAAAACTAACTTAATGACCATACCTGAAAGTAATGCTGGAGACTATTTGATCAAGTGAAAGACAGACTAACAAATGAAATTCCAAAACATTCAACTCCATGGATATACAAAAACTTAACACTCAACATGTTGCATACTCAAATAGGTGTTAAAAAACAGGCCTCCTCCAAAACTGCATGACCACCAAATTAACACCAATATACTTTTCCTTTCTGCATACTTCTCTCTTATATAAAAGCACATATTCTTCCCTATAAAAAGCACCCAAAACTTTGCAGCCTGCCATTTTTGAAAGCCTGTTTCTGTGTTGTGGTCTTGAAGATAAAGAAAAAGTTCTATTCTCCTCTACAAGTTTATCTTCTTAGCTTGGGGATCAAATCCCCTTTGATCTTTCGACATCCCCATTGCCATCTTTATCTTGAAACTATTCAGGTTGTCTGACAAATGGATGGTATTTGATTTATTGAGTGCAAGTTTTGTCAAGGTGGCCTTAAGCTGCATCTTAAAAGAAGAAAACAGAACTTTAAAATAATAAACAGCTAAAATTGATTTAAACTTTAGTTTAAATCGAGGTAATTCAGGGATGGGATCCGACCAGTATAACTACCGGTTCTGTCGCTCTGCGTTGTGCAAGTGCAATTTACGACCTGCTGAGCTGTGCTGCGTGCAAGTGCACAGCAGTTAGAAAAGTCCTTTTTTCCTGCTTTTTCAACCGCAGCTGTGCCGCGCAAAGCAGCTGCAGTTGAAAAAGCAGGAAATAAAAGTCAGGTAAGAGCCCGGGCGGGCATGTGGGCCAAAAAGCAGCAGACATAGAACCGGTTCTATGTATGTTCTCTGTCTGCTGCGCTTCAGAACTACCGGTTCTACAGGAGAGGACAGAACCAGTAGAATCCCACTCCTGCGCTAATTCCACGGTAACCCAGCAGGGGAAAAAATGATATTATTATGTGAGTTTCTGGTATGATTATGATGAAGTAGGAGAAGGTCCTATATGTGCAAGTAAAAAAGACGTCTTTTTCTCTTGCAGCTTTAGCTACACTGTAGAATTGCTTTTATGCTGAAAGCATGGAATAAAACGTTTATTAGAAACATGTTTGGAATTCATATCTCTAGGCTTGTCTTGATAAGATAGGGAGATGGGAACTGTTTTTCTGTTCTCTACAATAGTCTAAAGTTTAAAACCTAGACTTCAACTTCTATCAGCTCCTGCCTAGATGAAGAACGGCAAAAGATTGTGAGTGACATAATTATTGTCTAATTGGTGGCATTCATGGTTCTCAACAGTCCATAGAATTATTTGCAATGGATTAATCAATGATATTTTAACTATTGGATTTTGATACATTTTCCTCATTTCTGAAAGCTCATCCTAGCTGAAGTATTTTGTTTGAACATGGTGTCTAAAAAAGGAAAGGGCGTTTAACCAATTTATAATATTTAGAAATATCATCTTTAGCTATATTTTTTATTCTGCTTTCCACAGGCATGAAATAATGTTAAAGCAACACAACGACTCCCCTCTCTTTGAAATCCCATGTAGGATTTCACTTCACTGCATTTGGTTATTGCGAGCTATCCTTAATAAATAAATCTTCAACTGCCTCCTTCAACCTGTAATTTTTATTACTACACATATTCAAAGGGAGATATTAGTGATGAAATGATTGCTCCTTTGGTATATCCATTTTACCCTTTGATCATATCAGTTAAAAATGCTCCTCTGATCGTTAACCAAAGCTTAGGTTAATTAACAAATCCCACTTTGCTGGGATGCTTGAAAACATAAGCAAAGTGACAAATAGTACAGGTAGTCCTCAACTTACAACCACAATTGAGCCCAAAATGTATGTCGTTAAGTGAGAAAATGACTTTTCTTGCCACATTAGTTAAGTGAATCCCTGCAGTTGTTAAATTTTTGAGTGAATCTGGCTTTCCCACTGACTTTGCTTAACTGAATCTGAATTGGCATCCTTCAGTCTCAAGAGACTATGGTATCATGCTATGAAAGCAGTAATTGCCACTTCCTGTGCTGTTTTAATGCTGTATGCAAAGCTGGAGTGTCCTCTTCAGAGCATGAGATCTGGGTAATTTAATATGGAAGATAAACTGTTACCCAAGCAGCAGATCCCCCCTGTATGACTGCCATGTGGAGACTATTTGAAATACTGTCTCTGTGGAATTGTAACTCAAGGATTTTACCTATAGGAATGCAAGCTTTGAGCTCATTCTGTTCCCAAGTAATAAAGTGAACATTAGAAATCTACAATATCCCAATAGCTTTATTTATAAAGCCGCTTGTCACCATTTCAGTTCTCCATCTGTCCAGATCACTGCAGTTCATCTGATGATACTAGGACTGAGCAGGATAGGGTATAGAGATAGGTCGGGGTCTTCAAACTTGACAGCTTGTAGGCTTCTGGTTTGAGCTTCTTCGGCGACGGACAGAAATCCGCGATCATGCCAGAGTGCCCCGAGCCGGCTGGCCATTACTCCCTTTCCTGAAGGTTGCAGCGGTGGTCAGAAATGGCCACCTCAAAAAAGAACTCAACTGGAAAAGAATGTGCAGGAGGAAGATAAGAAGATAAAGTTTTGGTTGACTGGGTTGAACTGAAAAAGCAACAACGTAAGGTACCCTGGAATTTGAACTATAAAAAATAACATTGTTCCCAAGGAAGATTTTGAAGCAGCGAAGGAGAGAGGGAAGGGAAAGGATTTGGCTTTTTTTTCTTCCCTTCCTTATACTGACAGCTAAGAGATTTAAGTAAGAAATTGACAAAAATCCACTTTGACATCAATAGGCATTTAAGCTGAAAATAAAATGTCAGAGGGATAATAAAGACTTTTGGATACTCAAAAACTTTTAAAAGAAGGAAAGGAGAGAGCAGGAAAGAATAAAAGGGCGGGATCTGGAAAAATGGAGGAGACTGCTTGGAACTAAAAGGAACTTACAGTAAAACTTTAACAAGATTCCTAAAAGATACATTCTAACTGAAACTTTGTAACAAAATAATAGAACCCCAGGAAGAGAAAGTAGAAAAAAGAAGCAAGAAGAAATAGCTTTGGGTTATTTGGATTACTTGGTGATTTTTGGATTTTTGGCTATTGATTTAAATGACTAAAATCAATCGGGTGGTTGTTTAAAAGTGTTTAAAATGGCATCACTTTTGGAAGAACTGAAAATGGAGCTTAAAAAACAGAAAGAAGATGCACAAGAAGGAAGAGGTTCTTTTGGCTTCGTATTTCAATTTTTAGAAATGGAGATCTGGAACTATGAGAAACAACAAGAAACACTTGTAGAACAAGAAGGTCGGGACCAAGAAGAAGCCATCTTTAATGAGCAAGTAATTTTATGTGGGGGAAAAAAAGGAAAAGGGGGGAAAGAGAGTGGAAAGTTTAAGATTTGAAAAAACAACCAAAAAAAAGAATAGTTTGAAAAATAATTACAATATTAGGAAGCAACAGAAGAGAAGATTACGGAAGAGAGATTTAGAAGTAGAGGGACAAGGGGGCAAAAAGAGGAGGGAGAAGAAGATGGGGAAGAAGGAAAGGAAAAGAAGTTATAAAAGACAGAAACAAGATATAGAGAAACAAGGAAAATGTATAAGGATTGAAAGTATAAGCCTATTTAGAGACAATGGGTGAAAATTTAATTGAAAAAGGGATTCTGCAAAGGTATATAAAATAGTATTAATAGTATTATTATAGTATTGATAGATATTGTTATGACTTCATGATAGAATTCCATCAGTACGCTGATGATACTCAGCTGTACATTTCTACCCCGGGCCACCCCGATGAAGCCGTCGAGGTGATGGCCCGGTGCCTGAAGGCCATGCAGTGTTGGATGGGGCGGAACAGGCTTCAGCTTCATCCATCTAAGACTGAGTGGCTGTGCTTCCTGGCACCCTGATACAGCCAGCTGGTTCCATCGCTGGCTGTGGGGGGGGGGAATCCTTGCCCCCACAGAGAGGGCTCGCAATCTGGGTGTCCTCCTGGACATACAACTGTCATTGGAGGACCATGTGGTGGCCATCGCCAGGGGGGCTTTTGGTTAGGTCTGTAAGATCTACCAGTTGCGGCCCTTTCTGGATCGGGGTGCGCTTCGCACGGTCACCTCCACCTTCGTAATCTCCCGCCTAGAAGAAGCGGTGAGAAGCGGTGGTTTGACCCCTCCTCAAGAAACCGTCCTTGGATCCAACATTGCTATCCAATTATCGTCCTGTCTCCAACCTTCGCTTTGTAGCGAAGGTCATAGAGACTGTGGTGGCACGTCAGTTCCCGCAGTACCTGGATGAAGCGGATTATCTCGACCCCCTCCAATCGGGCTTCAGGCCCGGGCACAGCACTGAGACGGCGTTGGTCGCGTTGATGGATGATCTCTGGAGGGCAGAAGGATCTCTGGTCCTTCTGGATCTATCAGCGGCTTTTGATACTGTCGACCACAGTATCCTATTGCATCGATTGGAGGGTTTAGGGATTGGAGGCACCGTTCTTCGATGGTTCTCCTCCTTCCTCTCCGACCGTTCGCAATTTGTGTTGACGGGGGGACAGAGATCGACCCCAAGGCCCCTACTTTGTGGGGTACCTCAGGGATCGGTGCTCTCTCCCCTACTGTTCAACATTTATATGAAACCGCTAGGTGAGATCATCCGTGGCTTTGGGGTGGAATTCCACCAGTACGCTGATGATACTCAGCTGTACATCTCCACCCCTGACCACCCCAACGAAGCCGTCTTAGTGCTGACCCGGTGCCTGGAGGCCGTACGGAGTTGGATGGGTCATAACAGACTTCGTCTCAACCCGATCAAAACCGAGTGGCTGTGGTTTCCTGCCCCCAGATTCAGTCAGCTTATTCCATCGCTGACCGTAGGAGGAGAGACATTATCCCCTGTGGAAAGGGCACGCAACTTGGGTGTACTCCTGGACATGCGGCTATCCTTGGATGATCATATTGCGGCCGCCACCAAGAGTGCTTTTTATCAAATTCGTCTTATCTACCAATTGCGACCCATTCTGGATCTGGACGCACTTCGCACAGTCACCTCTGCCCTCGTCATCTCCCGCTTGGACTACTGTAATGCTCTCTACATGGGGCTCCCCTTGAAAAGTCTCCGAAGGTTACAGTTAGTTCAGAATGCAGCCGCACGGATGATCTTGGGCGCCCCTCGGGACGCCCACATAACACCTCTTCTCCGCTGGCTGCACTGGCTTCCTGTGGCCTTCCGGATTCGTTTCAAGGTGGTACTTACAGTTTTCAAAGTGCTCCATGGCTTGGGACCTGGATACTTACGGGATCGCCTGCTGCCACCAACAACCTCCCGCCGCCCAGTACGCTCCCACAGAGTTGCCTTGCTCAGGGTACCACCACTGGATCGCTGTCGTCTAGCAGCCCCGAGACTATGCGCTTTCTCTGTGGGAGCCCCATCCCTCTGGAATTGTCTCCCCCCGGATATACGAGCCATATCAGACATCCTAACCTTCCGGCGTGCAGTTAAGACCTTGCTGTTCAAACAAGCCGGTCTAGCCAAATAAGATCATTGGGGTTTATATTTTGGAATTTTATAGGGGTGATTCTTGGCCATCTTGATTATTTACCTGTTTTCGCTTCTGTTTTCTGTATTATCTTGTTTGTTGAGTGTACACCGCCTTGAGTCCCTTTTTGGGAGAGGGAGCGGTATAGAAGTACGAATAAATAAATAAATAATAAATAATAGACTATGCCAATGCTCTCTACATGGGGCTTCCCTTGAAGAGCACCCGGAGGTCCAGCTGGTGCAGAATGCAACTGCGCGGGTGGTGTTGGGAGCTCCACGGGGCACCCATGTTACGCCACTCCTGGGTGAGCTGCATTGGCTCCCGGTGGCCCTCCGGGTGTGCTTCAAGGTTCTAGTTACCATCTTTAAAGCACTCCATGGCTTGAGACCAGGATATTTGCGGGACCGCTTCCTGCCATTATTGGCCTCCCGTCAACCAATATGCTCCCATCGAGTCGGCCTCCTCAGGGTGCTGCCGGCTGGACGGCTGGTGACCCTGAGGGTGCGGGCCTTCTCGTTGGGGGCACCCTCCCTCTGGAACGAATTACCCCCAAAGATGAGGACCATCCCTGATCTCTTGACCTTCCGGCGCGCATTGAAAACCTATTTATTTCATCAAGCTGGTCTGGCCTAGGGTTTTTAGGGGATTTTTAATTCGGTTTCATCTGGTTTTTAGCTTTTAGCCCTCTATTTTTTAGCTTTCAGCCTTTTATATTTGGTCTTTTAATAGTTTTTAATTTTACACTGTTTTTTGTATTTTAATGCGGCTGTACACTGCCCTGAGTCCTGTTAGGGAAATAGGGCAGTATATAAGTTTAATAAATAAAATAAATAAATATTAGAAATAGAAATAATTTTAGAAAATATGAGACAATGTATGATTAAAATGATGGATAAAATACTCATTGTAATGCAATGGAATGTTTGTTAATAAATAAATGAAATAGAGAATGAGAGAATGAAATTAGGAAAGGATGGGAACATTTTAATTATTATTAATGATTTATAAAAATATAAGTGAAGAGAAATATGAAAAAAAGAATTAATTATGGAAAGTTCCCAAGTATTCCCAAGGAAGTATGATATTCAGTTGAAAAGAAATGTTAAAGAAGTTAAGATTGTAACTAATATTAATGATAGAATTGAATTGGAATGGAAGAATGTCATATATATGTATGTATGTGTGTGTGTGTGTGTGTAGATACATATACATACATACATACATACATACATATATATATATATATATGTATATATATACATATACATAGGTCTTGGCGTGTTCGGGTCTTTTCCCATGTAAAATTGAGACTATCTTGGCAATGTTTCGATGAGATCACACTTGCCATCTTCAGGCTGGAGTTTGCGGCTTTTTGCTTCTGCGAGCAAAGCGTGATCTGAGCTGCTGTCTCCCCAGATATACTGGTGAGGAGGTTGGCTGTGTTGTATTTTCTTGATTGGTTGATGGAGTTGATGTTTGCAGATTGGCTACACCACAAAACCTCAGGATGTTGCAACACAGCCAACGACTCAGGAGATTACAATACAAGACCCAGGATGTCACAAGATTAAAACTCAGAAGGTCATCACACAGCCCATTAGCCAGGTCATTATGACCCAGGAGTTTACAGCACACGACCCAGTAGCTCACAAGATTAGTACTCAGAAGGTCATCACACAGCCCATTACCCAGGTTATTACAACCCAGGAGATTACAGCACAAGATCCAGGAGGTCAAAACTTTAAAACTCAGAAGGTCATCACACAGCCCATTACTCAGGTCATTACGACCCAGGAGATTACAGCAAAAGACCCAGGATGTCAAAACCATAGAATTCAGAAGGTCATCATACAGCCCATTATCCAAGTCGTTACAACACAGGAGGCTGATAGGCACACCACCAATACCTCAGCCACACATGTTCTTAAGAAAAAGCCAGCCAATCTGCAAACATCAACTCCATTAACCAATCAAGAAATGACAACACAGCCAACCTCCCCACCAGAATATATAGGGAAACAGCAGCTCAGATCATGCTTTGCTCGCAGAAGCACAAAGCTGAAGATACCAGCCTGAAGATGGTGAGTGAGATCTCGTCGAAACGTTGCCAAGATAGCCTCAATTTTACATGGGAAAAGACCCGAACACGCCAAGACCTGCATATGTATGTGTGTGTGTGTGTGTGTGTATGTGTATATATATGTGTATATATATGTGTATGTATATATGTATGTGTGTATATATATGTGTGTATATATATATGTGTATATATATGTGTGTATGTATATATGTATGTGTATATTTAAAGAACATAGTGTGTATTTTAAGAATGTACCAAGCAGAATTTGATTGGAAGTTATGTACTATATTGAATGTTATAATTCTAAAGGCATAAATTGAAGTTTAAATAAGAGTTGAATGGATAAAATTAAAAGATATAAAGGTGTCATACTCCAATTAGTAACTACAGGGGAAAATTTGTTTAATGAGAAAAGATAACATGAAATTGTAACAGGACAGACAAAAATATAAATATAATGATTAGAAAGACATTGAAACTTAGAAAAAGATATATAATTGAATTTAGATATGAGATAATTAAAAATAAAATTGAGAAAACTAAGGGAGGGGAAATTATGGAGAAAATGTTAAAATAGTAATAAGGTATGGAATAGAACACAAAGATGAATATGAAATTGAGTTTGTGTCTGTATGGAGAAGTAATAATCCGGGATCATGCTATTCTCAAAAAAAGATGTTTTATTTGTATTATGTTTTTGTGAAAATCCAAATAAAATTTACAAAAAAAAAAAAACAAAAAAAAAACTTGACAGCTTGTAGACTTGTGGACTTCAACTCCCAGAATTCCTCCTCCAATCATGTTAGCTAAGGGAGTTGAAATCCACAAGTCTTAAACTTGCCAAGTTTGAAGACCCTTGAGATAGGTTATAGAGAATGGTGCAAGTCATAACCAGGGGTGGGATGCTAACCCCTTGATAACTTTCTAAGCAGTTTGGAGAACAAGTAGTTAGAAGCAATCTCCTTTTGTTTTGTTTTCCACCCTTATTACATTCTTGCCAGTACACCTAGACTTCTTGTCTCCGGAGCTTCTGGGGCTTGACTTTCTTAAAGTGAAAGGGTTGTTTTAAGATTTTTACACTGCTGTTGGAAGGAAATATTTCCCTGGACAATCAACACTTTAAAGAAATCATTGAATAACCAGAAAGGAGCTTTTAATGACAAGGAACCAAGATGAGTGACATTCAGCAAGGCTTCTTGGCTAGCTAGAAAGATTGACATTCAAATATGAGTTTACATACACTTTCTGAGTTTTGGTCTAAAACTGGTTTTTGGTGAAGATTAATTTTGTGCTTGGTGATGTTTAATCCTGTGTTTATTGATGGGATAATTTTCCCTATTCAGTTTCAACAAACAACAGCTACTGTTGTGATTTAATTATTTGTATTGTGTTTGGGTTTTTTCCTGTCTCATGATTTCTTTTTCTATCTGGGGAAGGGGCCTTCCTTCACTGTTTTAGTGGCACATTGCATAAGAGTGGAGGTCTTATTTCCAATCATTGGGCTCATCATTTCCTTAACCTAACATATTTTATCTCAACCTTGACAACCTACATGAAGACATGTAGACTTCAATTCCCAGACTTTTTTCCAAAAGGCAATTGGAGATCTATAGGAAGTTCTGCTGCTGAACTCATCCTAACTATTCATATTGAGGGGTAAGATTCAGAAACCAATACTGACTTTTTCCCTACCTCCATCCTTCCTCCCCTGCCAGAATCCAAATCTTCCACTCCCTCTTTTAAAGGACAACAGTCAAGGTTACGATGTTCTGAATCTTTTTCTCACACTATTTCCCAGTTAATCGTTTTATCTCCCCCACATCCTCATTTCCTTTACACTTTATCTCTGTTTGTTTCTATCTCTGTCTTCTCTTAGACTGTCTACTATTGACCTCACCCCTTTCCTAAGAGGTCTGTAGGGGCGTGCATAAGCGCACCAATGTGCCTACTGTCCCTGTCCTATTGTTTCTTTTCTTTTTCTTATATGTATCCATTTCATGTATTCATAACTATGTATATACTTATACCTATTATCTTGTAAGTGATTGACAAATCAAATAAATTCTAAATTCTCTTATCTTATGTAATCTCTGGCTAGCATGCTCCAGGTCCCTTCTGTTAGGTAGTGCCACTTTGTGGCATTTAGAAGTTATGCCTTCGTAGAG
This sequence comes from Bungarus multicinctus, assembly GCA_023653725.1. Taxonomy (NCBI): domain Eukaryota; kingdom Metazoa; phylum Chordata; class Lepidosauria; order Squamata; family Elapidae; genus Bungarus; species Bungarus multicinctus. The sequence continues at coordinate 75,761,355 of CM042844.1, read as the reverse complement.
GTGTAAGGAGATAGCTTTGAAGGAGAAATGCAAGTACAGTTAAGTAAATGTTAACTTTGATCGGAAAAGAAGATGGGTGGAAAAGAAACTCAAGATCGCCCCACCTTGGTTCTCTTGAATTCAAGAAAGAGCAGATGGAAACTTTCAAAGCTTTCAAGGTTCTGTTAATATGCAGCTGTAAAGTTCCAGTAGTTACTGTGGTATCGGTTTTCCAATCTCACAAAAGTGATACTTCTCCACTGCAGAGTCTTCCCTATAGAGCTGGACTTCCTGTCTCAGGAACTTCTCTGGAGTTTTTTTCCCCTCCTTTGCTGGTACTTTGCTTGTGTGGAATGACCATTCAAAGTTACAATGGCACTGAAAAAAGTGACTTATGACCATTTTTCACACTTACAACTGTTGCAGCATCCCCACAGTCATGAGAGGCCAGGGGAGGAGATGTGTACCTCGATGTGAGTGATATTGAGTTGGCCACGTACAGCCAATAACATGACCACCAAGCCACGTCCACCCAGTCACAAGACCACCAAGCCACGCTCACCAACTAATCCATGCCCACAGAACCAGTTGTTGAAAAATTTGAATCCCACACCTGGGTGTAATGGTTAAGATGCTAGACCAGGAGCATGGAAACCCAGGTTCTAGTCTTCCCTCAGATATGTAAGCTGTTTGGGTGACACAGGGCTAGTCAAATCCAAAATCATAAATTCATAGTGCTCCCATCCTTTTCATTTGCCACAAACTACTAAAGATCTAGTTGTTCTCTCAGGTCTATGGTTAGGATGTAGTTGAAATCCTTTGGGTTTTTTTTTTTTGGGGGGGGGGAGGGGGGTGTCTTCCTTCTGCTTAATTGTTTTGGTTTTTCCCCCTTACTTAATATTCCTTTTTAAAAAAAAAAAAACTGTAAGCTGCCTAGGGTCACTTTAAAACCAGGCAGTCTTAAAATTGAAATGATAAAGGGACCAAGCACAGCCAAAGAAATGTACTAAATAATGTTAGAAGGCATAAAAAATGATGGCCTTGGACAGTAATGGTCAAATAAGGTTACCTGAACCCTGGCCAAGAAAATAACACGAGAAACAATAGTGGGATTCAAAAAAATTTACTTTCGCTCTTTGGGCGTGACTTGGTGGGCTTGGCTTGGGAAGGTTACTGCAAAATCCCATTCCCTCCCCACCCCACTAATCTGATTTCCAGCTCCATTCTCCTGTGCAGGGCAACAAAAGAAGACCCAGCTGGACTCGGGAGGCAGAGAACAGATGGGTGCGGGGCCAGTCAGAGGTGGTATTTGCCGGTTCTCCAAATTACTCAAAATTTCTCTACCGGTTCTCCAGAACTTGTCAGAAGCTGAGAAAATATCTCAGACAAGCTCCTCCCTAATTCATATGAAGGTAAAGTGTGGAAAGGGGAACCACATTCAGACTAACAGTGGTACCTTGGTACTCAACTGCTTAGAAACTCAATAAATTTGGTACTCAACTCATTTTGATGTGAAAACATTGTCCTAGCACTCATTGTTTGTTTGGTAATTAACATGCTAGAACTTGTCAGTATGGACTGCCTTGTGACATTATTCCTTATGAGAATTTGTTTGGTACTCATTGTTGCGTCTCCTGGAACCAGTTAACAATGAGTACCAAGGTATAAGATTCTGTTACTATAACTGTTACCATAAAAGTAGTCCTGACCTACCATATATAGTATTGGGTTTCTAGTCTAGTCTTTTTTTAGGGTTGATAATGACTCCCTTAATAAAGGAAGTTATACTGAAAAGCAATGAAACCAAGCATCTATAGAAGAATGAGCAGCTGCAAAGGCAAAGCAGACAAAGGAGAAGCATTACAAGCACAGGACTTTTAACAACCTTGAAGGAAAGATTAAGGGGGGAAAATCATGGTTATAAAAAGGCACATTAATGAAGGAAACAGATTCATTTTTTTATTATGATTGTTGCTGTGTAGCAATGTTTTATAGCAATTTATGCGTTTGTAGATTCATGAGTCTGCAGTATACAAATTTGGATGGTGATGACGATGGCTATTTTGAAGCGTTGTGTATTTTGAGAAAGCAAACATTGCAAAGTATGTTACAGAATAAAGGACATCATGGTTTCTTCCTAATCTGTGACTTGATCTGTAGCTATTAAAACTGCCACCTATTTTTTAAAGAAACATAATTATTAAAAAGACCTGCTCCTCCCATATCCTTTTGCCTGTATCTGAAAGGAATGTCAGAAACTTCAGTAAGATATTTTAATGTTCAGATAATTGACCTGTGGTACCAAAATATTTATTTTACTTGTGCAGCTGGTTTTCCAGCATAGGAAGGCAAGCAACACCTATGGGAATACATGTCTTTCTCTTCCTTTTAATTAGGCAGCCCAAATGTTCATAGGTAGTCTATGTGGGAATGGAAAATTCTAATGACCCCCAGATTGTACCCATTGCTCTTACCCACATCTAGTGCTACTTTGGTTTCCATACAAATTGCTATACTAATTCTTCTTTGGGGTGGGGGGGAGAGGAATATAAAGGGTTTTTAAAGGTGGACTAAGTTGGATCAGGAAGTATGCTGTCCACCTACAGGGTATTCCATGAAATCTTGAAACCAGTCTAGACAGTCCACTATCCCAGAGATGGTATTCAGCAAGTTCTGGCCAGTTCTGGAGAACCGGTAGCGGAAATTTTGAGTAGTTTGAAGAACTGGGAAATACCACCTCTGACTGGCCCCGCCCCCATCTATTTTCTGCCTCCTGAGTCCCAGCTGATTGGCTGGGTCTTGTTTGGTTGCCCTGCACAGGAGAACAGAGCTGGAAAGCAGGTTAGTTGGGTGGGGAGGGAATGGAGATTTTGCAGTATCCTTCACCTGTCATGCCCACCAAGCCACACCCACAGAACCGGTAGTAAAAAAAATTGAATCCCACCACTGCACTACCCCATTCCTCTCCATAGCTGCAAGCTTAACAACCTTCACTGAAAGTGAGAAGAGAAGCTGCTAGTTATCCCGCCCAGTTGGAAAAGATGTACTTCTTTCCTTCAAGGTGGATGGAGCACCTTTACCCAAGGTCACATTATTCACTGCCCTCTATAGCTCCCTGACAACAAGAGAAGAAATCCAATGTAGTAGCAGCAAACCACTACTTGCTCAGGATTGACAGTGCCAAACCACCTCCCATGAATGCCTCTGTCATCTCTTAATGAATCTGCCCAGCCAACAAGTATTCACTGAGAATTCACTGAGTGAATATAAGCAATTTTCTTCTCCAAATGTCTTGCAAATTTGTCACAGTAGCCTAATATGTGATCATTTACACCAGCCTTCCTCAGGAGTATTCAGGTCCTCATTTCCCAATGGTTTTACTATCTATTTTTTACAGTTATATTCCTCAATATGTCACAGTTAATTGCCCCAAAGAAATGAATTGTAGGTAAATATATGTACTTCTGGAACTTCTACCCCATAGCTACTCAAGAGTTAGGAAAACTTACGTATAAAATTTATTCAGCCAGAAAGAAGTACAAATGTCCCAGGAGTTACATACATATGTAGCAGATGCTCAATGTGAAGATTTTGGAATTTTGCTTGATACAAAAAAATCCCTGGGTTTGTGAAGCTCATTTCCAGGCTCCACAAACCCAACCTATTCTTCAGGGGACAATCAAATGTCTAAACAGAAATCAGCAACAAAACTCTGAAGGTTAAGTCCCCTATACCAGGAGTCTCCAACCATGGCAACTTTAAAACTTGTGGACTTCAACTCCCAGAATTCCTCAGCCAGCTTTGGAATTCTGGGAGTGGAGTCCACAAGTCTTAAAGTTGCCAAAGTTGGAGACCCCTGCCCTATACTTCCCAGGAAAGTTTCTGTTCACTGCTTGATGTAGAGATTGTATGTGGTGCTTATGATTCAGGAGCATTGATGCCATTGTTATTTTTATGGTCCATTAAGACAGCCTTGATTCCAGGGGTGGGATGCTACCGGTTTTGCCCGGCTCTATAGAACTGGTAGCTCTGAAGAACAACAGACATCGAACCTGTTCTGTGTTTGCTGCTGTTTGGCCCACCCACCTGCCTGGGCTCTTACCTGTCCTTCATTTCCTGCTTTTTCAACCTCAGCTGCTTTGCATGGCACAACTGAGGTTGAAAAAGCAGGAAAAAGGTGGCTTTTCAAACACTGTGCATCCCCACGCAGCACTTTTCAGCTGTCCGGGCAGTACAGCTTATGACGTTTTACATGCGTGCGCAGCAAAACGTAATCACCAAACCAGTAGTTACACCAGTTGAATCCCATCCCTGCTTGATTCCTGGAGACTGCTAGAACAAGTCCCTGCAATTTGCTTGGCAACGTTTTCAGAAGTGGCTTGCCAGGATCTCCTTTTTAGAGCTGAGAGAGAATGACTGACTCAAAACCAACCAGCAGGCCTCATGTCTAAATTCTATAACTCAGGGTTCCCACTTTTAACGCAGCACCTTTAACTACTGCACCAAAGTGTCACTGTATCTTCTTAAAAAGGTGTAGAATTCTCCTTTCAAAATTATCCACACATGCAACCAATGTTATGGCTTTCAGCAGATTTCTCCTAATCTCACATTAAGTCTCATCAAAAGGTTTTTGTTCGTCCACCTCAATAGGAAATAAAGAAACACAAGTAGCATCAAAGTCTGGTAGCTATGTTGAAAAATGAACCATTGTGTCATTCATCCTAACCACCCATAGGGATGGAGAGAGAGATACAAATCACTCAATTTCCTACAAGAGATTACAAGCTTGTTTATGATACCTGAAGTATAGTAATGTCATACACACCCCCAGGATCCTCCCTAGTGCTTTTCTGTGAGAACGAAAGAAGACCAGAAACTTGCCATTGACTGAAGATGACAACAGCCTGGTCAACAAGAGTGACACTTTGTAAACCTAAGAAACCACAATTGATCTGACAACAGGTGGCCATTTGTGAGTAAGGACATTCTAGTTTGGGGAGTGATGCTGGTATCTAATTCTGTGGAAGAGGCCCCACAATTGTGGCTGCATAAACTACACAAAGAGAGCCCAGGTCTTATTATAATCTCTTTCCTTCAAGGACCTTCAAAGGTACACTTTGAAGCAACTTCACAGCAGCGGGGGTAAGCTATGCAGCATCAAAATTACAAGGCACTGTTTTGATTTGTGGACTCTCTTGTTCACCGTCGTTCAAGAGCAGGTTAGTGGAACGTTATACCCATTTATAACACAGATCCATCACAGTCAAAGTTCTATTCTCTTTCATTGCCTTCCTAAGACAGTATCTTCTGTCATTCAGAGCCAAGAACATATATTCTAAACCTGTCCCATGAATATGGAATGTGAAAAATGCCTGGGATAACCTGTCTAATCTTTTTAACTTAGTGCCATTTACCTTAGGAATATTCTGTTCTAGTAACATGAAGCAAACACACATGCAAACTGAATTGCCATTCTCTCCATGATTTTCGATGCTGCCACCCTGTAAAATAACTTCCCCTTTGCAATATGTCAGATCCAACACCAAAAGAGTAGATGTACAACTCTTTTCTTTGTAGGATGGTTTTCTCCACCCATTTTTCCCCTCTCGTTTTTAATGGATTTTATCATAAACTACTTCAGGTTTTTTGCAATGAGAAACAGGATAAAATACTTTGGACTAATTTGATTAATAAATTTAAATGTACTGACCTGTATTCAATTGTGGGGTCTGTTACTTATGAACTCAGCAGTCAGATGAAGATTTGCAGCTGGCTTTGGTTAATCCCAAAACGGTAAAAGAAGATTTGGTTGGTATTTGAATGAGAGGCTACTCTACTTATCTTTCTAATTAGGCTAGACTCAAAAGTTAAATAGCATTCCAAAAGAACCAATGGCAAATTACTTCCTCAGTTGCAAAGAAAATCACATGGTTCATAAAGTAACTTGGAACTGAACTTGAGGTTAATTATTTCTGATAGCATCTTCATTTTTGAACAACCCAGTAATTAAACAGGAGTTTCCATAAAGCTGTTGTCCAGATTATATACTTTTTAGTTACCGCAATTACTTCTTTCTGCAGGTGCTTCCTTGAACAATTCCAAGGCCAGGATATTTTACTTTTATTCAGCAGAGTGAGATATTTCTTAGATCACTGTGCAGGATAAGAGAGAGAAAATTGCTGCATTTTTTTCTTTTTTAATAGCCATAAGAGATCTGTAAGGCCAACTTATTTATTATTTACAAAGATAATTAGGATAGCAATAAGTTACAGTACCAAAGAAAAGCAACATATTACTTTAAGAAGTTAAAAAAAAAGAGAAAAAAGTATATTATTAAAAACATATATATTACTCATCTATAACTATCATTGCCTACTATTGAGTATAAATGTGTCACATATTATATTATGCTTGTCCACACACAGTCTATGTCTATCCACTCACAGGTGGCAAGTATAACCAGCTCTTCAATCCATTGAGTGAAATGTGGCCATAGCTTTATCTTTCCAATCCTGCAGTATCAGTCTTGAGGCCATAGTAAGAGCATGGAGAATGAATAGTTATCAACTATTCATACTAGGTATGTAATTCGAGGGACTATTATGCTCTGAAAATTTTAGCTCTTGTCACAAAGTCATATTTATGTCTATGTCATAAGTCGCTACTTTGTCCCAACAGGAAAGTCCAGCCCTGCAGATATATTGGGACTGAAATTTCTTTGTCCAGGGAAGCAATTAAAATATAGAACTGCGGGATAAATATAAGACTGAGGTTGCCTGCAGATTAGGCTATGCAATGTTTTAGCTTTGATGATTTAAGTGATGTCCCATCCCCAAAGCTAAGTCATGAAATGTTGTGATCCATCAACAGCCAGATTCGGACAGTGAGAAGGTTGGGGAGGAACATGGGCCAGTCGTGGAGTCTGGGAAAGGCTCTGATTAGTGCTCTGTGTCGGAGGCAGAATTGGGGGCAGGGCCATCTGAGAGTTATCACTGCCTTCGGAATTGGACATCAGTGAGGCAGAAGAACAGCTGGAGCCTGTTTCCAGTGTGCATATGCACAGAGTTGCCAGATGAAGGGAACAGCTAAGGAACAAGGGTTGACTTGGGAGTAGAGCTACAGGTGGACGGTGAATGGCCCCTCCCATAGGCAATAAAAGAGGAGCGGAAAGGGTGTGGGGTTTTGCAGGAGACAATTAATTCATGCCTGCATTCTTGCCCACTATTGTGGCATCTGAAAGATATCGGCCTGGCCACTCTCCCAGCCTGATAAAGGTCTGTAATTGTGAACTATCCTGAAAGACCGTTGGCGGGGACTTTGCTGGAGAGGAATTCACTGTAAATGAAATAAAAGGAGTTTATCGGGACGAGGACTCGGCTTCATGCTGTTGGGGAAGCCTAGAACATGACATGACAGGACCCCTTCCCAGAGCAGCCCTTTGCCTCTCTATACTGGCCCTGACAATTGAAGCTGATGAAATAGCAATAGCACTTACTTATATACCACTTTACAGTGCTTTACAACCCCCTCTAAACAGTTTACAGAGTCAGCATATTGCCCCCAACAATCTGGGTCCTCATGTTACCCACCTCAGAAGGATGGAAGGCTGAGTCAACCTTGAGCCGGTGAGAATCGAACTGCTGCAGTCAACAGAATTAGCCTGTAATATTGACTTCCGGGTTAAGCCCTTCTTGTTGATGGACTGGGGACTGCGACTGTCTGCAGCTTCGGTCTGTGCTCTCTCGTTGGAGAGCCCCAATCAGAGGGGCGGAGGAGTAAGGGGAAGCCGCCAGCCAGGTTAAGGGGAGCCGCATCCCCACTCCCTGGGCTAGGCAATTTTTCCCCCTGAAGATAAAATGGCCACCCTGAAGAGGAGGACTTAGCTGGAACAACTTGGAACAACAATTAATTAAAAGGTACCCCAGGATGATATTTTAAGAATTTTTATGAAAGATTAAGAAAGAAAGCAGCAGATTTTTAAAGGGAAAGGGGAAAAAAGTGAAAATATCTTTGACAGCTGAGCAGGGCTTTGAACCAGGATTGGAAGAAGCCAGAACAAGATATCCAAACAAATTGAATTAAAATACATTGCTAACAAACAGGCACAATTTAAAGCTGGATTTAGGAGTTTTCAAAAAGAAGGAGGAAATATTTAAATCGAAGATTTTACTGGTTTGGAATACCAAAGTTTGGAAAGCCCCGAACAATAAAACGGGGGAGGGGGTAGGGAGGTGAGGACATTGTATAACGGAGAGTGCCATCTGGTGGACAAAAATTTAAGCTGAAAAAGGGAAAGTTCCTATTTCTCTATGAATCGGATCTGATACAATGAAAAGGAAATACTGAAACAATATAAGAAGTACCCTAAAAAGTGAAAATTGAATTAGAACAAAAGAAAAAATATGGATTGTTGGACTGATTAGTTATTTTGCTATAAACCCAGTTTGGGAATAGTTGTTAATCCAGAAAGTTTGAAGAAGGAAAAAGAAAAAGATTGGTGACTGGTGGATTTTAATGATTATAAGATATAAGAGTGTGTAACAATGATCTCTCTGTGGGATCTAAAAATGGAACTTAAAAATTTGAAAGAACTACTACTTGCAAGAGGTGAATCACTTGCCTCTGAGTTAAAAGCTATGGAAATGGTGATTGAAGAATATGAAGAAGAAACCTCAGAGAAGGAGGAGTTAGCTTAAGAAGAAGCCATCTCAAATAGACAATCAACACAAAGAACCCCACAAAGGAGAGGAAAAAGAAGGAGGGTTAAAAATGGGAGATTTAAAAAAGTAACTAAAATGGGGAATATTTATAAAAATTGGAAAGACAGAAAGAAACAGCAGAAAAGTAAAAGGGGGAAGGAGAATATATATAGAGAGAGGGAAATAAATCAGAGGGAGAAAAGATTTGGAAAAACAAAAGGGAAGAGAGGCAATGAGGAACAGGAAATAAATAAATATGGGAATTGTAAAATAAATGAAAAATGTTCTTTACCTAGAATACATCGGGACAATGGTTAATTAAGAGGGGATTCTGCATTGATATGAGGGGTAATAATAATGTACTTTGCAATTACAAATTATAGAATATAGTTTATTGAGAGGAGGGAGGGGCACTGATATTTTTTTAGAAGATAAATGCATTTTCTTATTTTTATTGTTACAAGAAAGGTTAATTATATATATTGAAATGATTGAAATAAATTGTGAGGTTTAAAAATGAGATTAATATCAGTGACCAAGCAAAATGGATTCTTTCTTTCTTTTTTATTTATTTATTTTATTTTTTTGATACCATAAATAAAATTTCATGGAAGTAAAGGGAGAAAATACATTGCGGAATCTGACTGAAAAGTATAACATAGTTTATTTTTCTAGGGATTTATTATTATTATAACTAAGTAAAATAGATGTTTAATTGGGAATTACAGATGAGGGAATTAAGGCATACTTAAACCACTAAGGTGACACCCCAAACTAGTAAAAGGGAAGGAGAAATTTATGTTTTGTTTTATGTGAAAAACTTGTATTAATCTAGACTTTATGAAAAGAATATGCGATGGAATTGCAAATTTGACAAGATAAAAAAGAATTAAAAGAGAATAAGTATGAAGATATGGAAACTATTAGTGATTTAAATGAGAAAAGAGTACTTTGGAAAAGGCAATGTTTAAAAGAAACGTTAAGGCATAAGAAATACATTTGAAATAAATTGAAATGAATTGAGAAGATGTTTAGAATGAGAGTAATATTAATAAATAACATTAACTTGCCTGTTCCTTTTCTTATATAAAAGTTGAGAGGTAAAATGAGAAAAGATACTTTGGAAAAGGCCACGCTTAAAAGAAATGTTAATGTTTAAAAACATATTTGAAATAAACTGAAATGAATTGAGAAGATGCTTAGAGTGAAAGTAATATCACTTAACAGAATTAATATTTGTTTCTTTTCTTATGTAAAAGTTGAAACAGAGAAGTAATAATAGAATTAAGTTAAAAATGGACAAGGCAGAATGTTGAATGTAAAAATGGATATATAATTACTGTCATATTTGCATGTAAAAGTGGTGACTCGGAATTATGTTGTACACTGAAAAGAGCTTTTTTTATGTTGTTTTGGAAAAATTGAATAAAACTTGTATTTTTAAAAAAAGAATTAGCCTGCAATATTGCCTTCTAACCACTGAGTCACCAAGGCTCAGTGGTAAATTGGGATATATACAGAGGCATTGCAACTTCTGCAAGGACTAGTTAAAGCTACAGAGCATCATTGTAAGATTCCACCTCCACCCCATTTATACATTAGTCTTTTTTAAAAAAATCTTGCTTGCTGTTCAATTTAATGTTTTGACTTTTATTGTGGTAATAAGGCCTTATTAGAAGCTAATATTCTAAAAAGCACACACAGAGCAGAGATGTAAATACTCTAATTCAAGGCAATTGTAAATGGTAACTATTTGGGTTTTTGACATGGCATGAAATGCAAAGCTGAAAATATTTGGAAGCCATATATTGGAAAACATAGCAAACATTTAGCTTTTCAAGGAAAGCTTCAAGTTCATCAATGCAGTCAGATACTCTTCATTCCCCGGATCCATTTTCAGAGCTATTTCATAGGCTTCAATGGTTTCTTCTTTTAATCCAAGGCGTTCGGAGACAGATCCTAAGATTTCAAATATCTCAACACATATTAGACCTTTCTTAACTGTTTTATGCATCAATTGCTTCAAGCTCCTTTCACATTTCTTTTGTTCAAATGAATGGTTTTCAATTTTCAGCCCAGCCAGGTACTGTTTCATAGCGTTCACTTCTGATTCTCTGTGATGTTCCTGAAAACGTCCATAATTAAAATGGAGCTGCTGTTTCTCTGTAGCAGTTAGGTTGCTGATGGCAAACACTTTCTGAAAAGTTTCATCTGTTTTCAATAGTCTTTGTTGTTCGACATACATGTTAGTAAGGTCAACAGGTAAAGGATCTTGGAGTTCTCATCTCTAATGATCTAAGTGCTAGAGCCCACTGTTAACTACATAGCCAAAAATGCATTAAGAGTTGTTAACCTAATCTTACATAGCTTTTTCTCTGGTAATATCACACTACTAACTAGAGCATACAAAACATTTGCAAGACTAATACTCGAATACACCTCATCAGTCTGGAACCCACATTACGTATCTGATATTAGCACAGTTGAGAGAGTCCAGAAATATTTCACAAGAAGAGTTCTCCACTCCTCTACTCGTTGTAGAATACTTTATGGCACCAGACTTGAAATTCTAGACCCAGAAAACCTTGAATAATGCCGTCTTCGGTCTGATCTAAGTATGGTATATAAAAATCATATATTGGAATGACTTACTTGTCAATGAATACTTCAGCTTCAACCATAACAACACAAGAGCACACAATAGATACAAACTCAAGGTTAACCGCACCAAACTGGATTGCAGGAAATAAGACTTCAGCAACAGAATGGTCAATGTCTGGAATACTCTGACTCTGTGGTTTCTTCCCCAAACCCCAAAAACTTTAATCTTAGACTGTCTACTATTGACCTCACCCCTTTCCTAAGAGATCTGTAGGAGGCATGCATAAACGCACCAATGTGCCTACTGTCCCTGTCCTTTTGTTTATTTTATTTTTCTTATATGTACCCATTTCATGTATTCATAACTAGGTATATACTTATACCTATTATCTTTTAAGCAATTGACAAATCAAAATAAATTTTAAATTCAATGTAATATTATTGAATAATAATATTGCCCCAGGTAACCACGCTTCCCTCTTCAACGTCCTCAGGGTACTCTAGGGGCAAATTCTCTTCATCTTTCTGCAAGTTTTCCAGGGCTTCTTCCTTCTTGTCATTCAGGAATTTCATAGGCAGGAAGGTTGTTAATTTCGAATTTTGGATTTATGGATTAAGAACTAGATCTGCTCGGCAATTCTTTTCTCCAATTCATCAGGATCAATCATTGTTGTATCCACTATAATCTCTAACGAATGAACCACGTTCCATCAATGATCCTGATGTTAGATAAATGCGGAACTGAATAATATGTAAACTTGGAAAAGTACATGGCAAGATTTCTGGTAAAATCAGGCCACTCAACATGAAGCCAGCTGAGAAGATACTGGATGAAAGAGTTTGAAACATGCCAACATTCAAGTGTTTGCCATTATAAACATGTTATTTATTAGATTGTACAATACAGTAAAAAAATAAAGTATAAAGAACCAAAATATAAAGAAGAATATTCAACCATAACTCCTTCCTTCTGTCTTTCCTCCTTCTCTTTTTTTTCTTTCTTCCACTTTCTTTTCCTTCATCTATCAATCAAGCAGTTACCATCTCACTTTTTTCTGTCTTTTCCCCCCTTCCATTTTAATTCCATTCTCTTTTTCTTTTAACCCTTTTTAGTCCCTAAATCCCCAAATCATCAATTCAGTGTTCTCTTTTTTCAGCAAAAAGCCCATATAAGATGTTCAGTCTTTCAAGAAGATCATTACTGCTTTTGGGTCAGTTTTGCCATTTCTGCAGGTTCTCTCAATGTTATAATCTAGCTTTCCAAGGGCGGGGGGGGGGGGGGGGGGAAGGGGGGCATTTGATTATTCTATTTTTGTGCATACATTAATCAGATGCTAATTTCCTGTGATTTTCTTTCTAGTTCAATGTACATAAAACCTAATAGAAACAATGCTATTTTCAGCATATTAGTTCACTAGCAGGGTACCCATGCTTCGCTACAAAACTAGTGATTGGGCAAGTTTTTGGGGAGGAAAATAAGGGGGGGGAAATTGTACCTCTGCCTACCAGCTTCCATTGGTATTAATCTGGCTAGCATCCTGTCAGTGTGAGAATGTTGAGGGCTGTTTGGAAAGTGATACAGTATTTGCTGTGTGAGCAAGGAGACAGCAAGGAACCTGGGCGTGGTTTAGCTCAACTGTTCTGTACTAAAGCTGCTTGGTGCTGTGAAACTAAAACTGAAACTGCTCTCTTCTGCTTGTGTTCTGGATTTGGAACAGATTTCTATTCAGGTGGGGAGAGGGAGTAGAACTCCTTAGCATCAGAGCATGTTAATAATAGTATACGAAATACTAATGCTCTGATGGTCATTTCAAAAAAATTCTTTCTTAGTGAGCACCTAGAAGCCAAAAATGTGGCAAATTTCAAGTTTGTAGGCTTTACGGTTCTAGAGATTTTGTGATGATGTGTGAGTGGTATTTCACTTTTATATATATAGATAACAACTTTTGCATCATTATTTGGATTTGCGCCCAAAATTTCCTTGCGTTGTTACAATTCCATCATGCATGATTAGAAGGTCCCTTCTTTCTTTTCATATCCCCAACCTTGGTTTGATATTTATCCATTTTTGACAGCTTGGCTGGTGCTTTATATTATTGATACATCAATACTGCACAATACAAAAAAGATGCTGAGACTTCAGAAAGAATGCAGAAAAGAACAATATATATATGTAGGTAGGGGGCTGAAACATATGAGCAGTTGCAGGAACCAGGTTTGTCTAGTCTAACAAAGAAAAGGGTGATATGATATAGGATAGGTGATATAGGTGATAGGATAGCAGTCCTCCAATATTTGAGAGGCTATCAGAAAGAAGAGGAAGACAGCTTATTCCCCAAGGCACCTCCAAAGTCAAGACAATGGATTAAAGTTATCAAAGAGAGATCCTGCCTAGAATTGAAAGGCTTGCTTTCAGAGGTTCTGGGTGCTCCAACACTGGAGATTTTAAAGAAGAGATTGAGAAACCATTTGTCCAGAATGGTGTAGTTTCCAACACCAGGAGGTTGGACTAGAACAGGAGTTACCAACCTTTTGGACCTCAGGGACCACCAAACTCATAATTTTAAATCCCAGGGACCACTAACCAATTCTGGGGGTGTGGCCCAATTTATAGGTGTGTCTTGGTGGTCATGTGACTGGCTGGGCATGGCTTTTATGTAAATATTTATATAAACATTGAATTTTTTATTAAAAAAAGAGCAACTTTTACCCAAAATCAGGCAAAGCAGGCAGGCAAATTGAGTTGCTCACAGAATCACAGATTCATTCAGAGATCTATCTATCTGCAATTGGCTAGCTCAGTCTGTCACATAAAATTTGTTTGCAAGCAAACTCATAAAGCAAACTCACAAAATTAACTCACAACATACCATGTATGTAAATATTGAATTTTTTATTAAAAAAAGAGCAACTTTTACCCAAAATCAGGCAAAGCAGGCAGGCAGATTGAGTTGCTCACAGAATCATTCAGTGATCTATCTATCTGCCATTGGCTACCTCAGTCTGTCACATAAAATTTGCTTGCCGTGAGTCTGCACTGAATAATAGAACCTTCAGTCCTAAGGGAGGTTCGGCTGTGCTTAAAAGCAGAGCCGAAGATCTAAAGACTAGCTAGAAAGCAAGAAATACAACCATTTCCTGCTTCCTAGCTAATCTAAATCTCTCAGCGCAGCACAACAGCTGATCGTCAGAAAAAGGAAAAATAGCAATTTAGCAGGTAAGTTTGCCAGGTAAGGAGTGAGTGGGCAGGAAGGGTTCACGAGGGCCATGTGGGGGCACAGCTTTGCGTTTCTGCGCAGCCTGGATTGCTTTGGGGGGGTGCTCTGGACGTGAGATTTCTCTGCGGCCCACCAAAATTTTCTCACGGCAAACCAGTGGGCCACGGCTCACCGGTTGGCGACTGCTGAACTAGAAAACCTCCAAGTTCCCATCTTATTCTATTCTATTCCTATTCCTAACCACCATTCATGGAAAAATTCCCACTTTGGCATATGTTGGTTTACAAAGAAAGCTTCAACTCCAAAATTGCACTGAAATATTCTTCATTTGTAGGATCAATGTTCAAGGCTTCTTGATAGGCTTCCCCTGCTTGTTCCATTTCTCCATTGAGCTGATGAATAAATCCAAGGCTGGCAAAATCCTCAGCATCGGCTTCACCTTTCCTGATTTTATTCTCTACCGATTTCTTCAATCTACACTTGCATTTATCTCTCTCAGAAGAGTCAAATTCAATCTTCAGTGCTGTAAGGTAGTATTTGATGGCTTCTGATTGTGACCCTCTGTCAAATTCTTGAAAACGCCCATAATTGAAATGGAGCTGTTGCTTCTCTAAGGAAGTTAGGTTGCTTATGGTAAAGAGCTTCTGGTATGTTTCATCCACTTTTTGCAGCTGTCCTTTTTCTGCATACATCTTCGCGAGGTCAATATTAGCATAGAAAAACTTGGGTTTACGCTCCACTACTTTTTCAAAATGAAAAATGCAAGATCTGATCAATTCCTCCATTTTATCCTTGGCTTGGCACTTGTCATATCGGCTTTCCTTTTTCATCACTAAATACTGTGCCCTATAGCAAAGGCCAATTTGATGGTGCAAGAATGCAGAGTTTGGGGTCAAGCTCAATGCTTTCTTCAAATGTTGCAATGATGTCTCTATATCTCCTTTCTTTCTGTAAAATTTGGCAGCGTACCTTAATACATAAGGAGTGTCGGGATGTTTTTGGAGGGCTTCTTTAATCCACTTTTCTCCTTCTTCCATTTTGTCTGTTTCTTGAAGGTTTACTGCAAGTAGAGGAACAATGAATACATCATCAGGATTCATTTTTACTGCACGCTTCAAAAGTTCCAGGGATGACTCTTTCCCTGAATGGTTTTTGGCAAAATTATCATCTTCCATGCGGTATACTGTGATTGCATAGCCTGAGTTAAATTCTGGGTTTTCTGGTTCTTTTTCCAGGGCTTTTTCAAAGCTCTCCTTGGCCTTTTCATAATACCTGGCTCCAAATTTTAGGAGCGCCCAACCCTTTTCACAGTAGATCTGTGGGAGCTCCAGCTTATAAGGAGACTCACTTCCAAGTTGCTTGCAGATGCTCTCTACCTTCTCCAGGTGGGCTTTGGATTCAGTAAGATTGCCCATGTGGTAGTGCACCCAGGCACAGTTGCCCCAGGTAACCAGGCTTCCCTTTTCAACATCCCCAGGATATTCTAGGGGCACAGCCTCTTCAGCTTTCTGCAAGTTTTCCAGGGCTTCTTCCTTCTTGTCGTTCAGGAATTTCACATAGGCAAGAAGATTGTAATTTTGAACTTTGGATTTATTGATTAAGAACTGGATCTGCTCGGCAATTCTTTCCTCCAATTCATCAGGATCAATGTGCTCTTTCTGCAACTCCCATGTAAAATGGCATTCAAGTTGTTGGAGAATCTCCTTTAAACCTTCCTGGGAAAGGAGACTGCAGGACAAAAGGAAAGAGAATAAGAGATAGTTACATTGTGGAAATAAGAATTAAGAAAGAGTTATCTCCCATTAACTGTGATAATGGGAGATATTTTTTAAAAAAAAAACCTGAACATAGTGATGCATTTTGGTGTTTTTGAAATATACTGATAGTTAGGAATTAGTAGTATTTGCAGTAACGGTCTTCCAGAGAAGAAATGTTAATCTGAAGATGCCTGTGCTTTTATCACAGTGAAATAAAGAGCTGCAAAGCAGAAAAGTAGAGCACAGGAGATCATCCACAAAATGCTCCAGACAGCTGCTCTTCTAATAACTGCAAGACATCAGTCTCTGTTTAGACAATAGTGGGATTCAATTTTTTTTTTACTACTGGTTAGTAGGCGCGGTTTGGTCAGCATGGCAGGGGAAGGATACTGTAAAATTCCCATTCCCTCCCCACCCCACTAAACTGCTTTCCAGCTCCGTTCTCCTGTGCAGGGCAACAAAAGAAGACCTAGTCAATCACCTGGAACTCAGGAGGCAGAGAATAGATAGGGGCGAGAGAGGTGGTTTTTGCCGGTTCTCCGAACAACTTAAAATTTCCGCTACTGGTTCTCCAGAATTGGTCAGAACTTGCTAAATATTAGCTCTGTGTTTAGAGTACTGGAAGACATCTTTCTCAAAGCCAGATTGTGCCTTTAAAGACATTGGGTATGCATATTTATTTTTCTAAAAACTTTTATTTTTTTGCTATTAGGAACCTTTGGTTCCACAAGTCTGAAAGTATCAGGTGAGTTCCCTTCAATCCTTAGTGGAAGAAGTTTTAAATGCAAATTTAAAAACTTTTTAAAAATGCACATTTGGGGAATAAATAGCAAAAGGTTATTAGAACTTTGATTGTATTTGATTTAAAATACAATTCTGAAATTAATTATAACAATCCTTCCCTTAAGAAAATGAGATGAGACTTTGAAAAGTTTGGACACTAGAGGAAACTCGAAGAAATTATAGTTTACAATTAAAGGAGAAGAACACTTAAATTTGACTTACACAGAATTAAGCAAAGTATTTCAACACTGGACATATTGAAAGGGATCTTTGAAAATGGATCTAGACATTAACTTTAAGGTATCTGACTATATATATATAGACTCTGTTGAAATGACAAAGCTTTAAGGCAGGGGTGGGAATGATGTCCCTTTTATGACTTTATGTTGGCTCGGGAATTCTGGGAGTTGAAGTCCACAAGTCATAAAGCGGCCATCATTCCCCATCTCTGCTCTAAGGATTTGTTCATATAAAGGAAATAAAATATGGGAAGAAGATACTATTTGTTGTATTTTAAAAGAAGGCTATAAACTATTTAGGATGGATGAGATTATACATGAATAAAGAGGAAGTAATTTCTCTAGAAATTATAAAGATTTGCAGGTCAATTATAGTATTTTAAAAATTACTTACAATTATTTTTACCCACAAAACATCTGTTGTTCTACTCATCATCTTCCTGGTAAAATATTCCATACTTTCCGATCAGTATTTCAAAGCCCACAAGTCAGAATGTGAGTGTTGTTGTGGTTGTTCCCATGAATGCCATTTAGACTGTTGACTTGAGATTTTAGGTCAAAAACAACATCAAAGAGATGGGAGTTGCCTGCATAGTCACAATCCCCTCTCCCAGTACTGCTTCCCCTAAATTCAAGACTTCCTTAACACATCTAAGCATATGCTAACCAGAAAGGTACAGCATGCCCCTCTGATTAAATCTTACCTTTTTTTCCATTCTCCATCAACAATTAAGAACCAGAGTAGCATTTTAAAATTGCCCAAATTGTCCTCACAGAAGGACACTTGGTAGTATATAGATGAAACATCAAAGCATAAAAATAATATATACAAAATTTTAAAAGGCAAAGATGATTAAAATTCAACATTAAAGAGTTAATTAAGAAGGTGTGTGTGTGTGTGTGAAGCTGACTTTCAGGCCGCTATCAATCCCATTGCATGTTCCTATGTGAGCGCCAAGCAAGGCTGCAGAGACATGTTTTTTACCTTTCTGGCAGGCCAGAAGAATGGAGGCCCACCACACAGGGTGGGTGGGGGCAGTGCTCCAGAGGGTGGGGGCAATGGCAGAGAAGGCTCTTTCTGGACCCCGCCAGTCCGAATTCTTTAACTGACAGGAAACTCAACATATCCTCCCTGCCTTACTGGGTGGGACAGATTGATGTAATGGGGCGAAGACCGCCAGCAATAGGTAGGCAGGCGAGCAGGCAGGCAGGTAGATAGACAGATAGAGAAAGATAGAGAGATAGAGAGAGATGATAGATGGATGACAGAAAGAGATGAAGAGAGAGAGAGATACACAGAGAGAGACTGATATAGATAAGAGATGGATAAGCTTGATAAAATATAAGACATAAATGACTGAATGGATGGATGGATAGATGGATGGATGGATGGATGGGTGGATAGATATGATAGATATAACAGAGATAGACATAGAAAGATATAGATGGATGATAGAAAGAGATGATAGAGATGGATAGTTACAGTAGATAGATATAGAAAGAGATAGGGAGATAGACGATAGATAGAAAATAGATGATAGAAAGAGATGATATAGATATGGTATGTGTGTGTGTGTGTGTATATATATATATATATATATATATATATATATATATATATATATATATATATATATATATATTCTTAAGTTTTCACGGTAATGTATATGTATGATATTGATATGTAATGGTATATGGATGGTATTCAGTTTTGTTCGGGTATTTTCCCATGTTATTATAGTTGTGCTGATATACATATATAAAGAGAGAGAGCGAGAGAGAGGTGTTGGATGATAGACAATAGGATGGATGGATAGTTTGATAGATACCAATAGATCGATGAGTGTGTATGAGTGATGGGGGAGCAGAAAAGCCCACTTGCAAGTCTATAAAGGAGCGAAAAGGATTTTCACACATAAATGGGCTGAGATTGGCTCCAGGAGCTGAAGCCTGAGAGAAAAGGAATGACTTAAAAGAGCTAAGAAATAGTTACGGTAAGAAAACAGTGCTGCAAACTTTAGGAATACGTATATAGAACATAAGAGACAAGGAATTTGTAGATGAAGTAAAATGGAAAGAGTTGTGAACTTATAGGACTAGGAAGATGGAAGAACAAAACACGGGCTTAATTTTGTACAGTTCGGTGTGGGAAAAACTAACCACAATCTTTGTGTTTTGCTTTCTGTACCTTATTAGAAAAAAGCTCCAACAGGAGGGGTGAGATCCTTCTCTCCCATCGGAGCTTTCCCTTCAGGGCTGTTCTCACAGAAATAAAACTGCTAAGCCACCCTGATCTTTTATTTAAAGGATGCTCTCTTGGAACCGCAATCAGATCAGATCAGATAATCAGAGTTGGAAGGGACCTTGTAGGTCATCTAGTCCAATCCCCTGCCCAAGCGGGAGACCCTACACCATTTCTGACAAATGGCAGTCCAATCTCTTCTTGAAAGTCTCAAGTGATGGCGCTCCCACAACTTCCAAGGGCAAGCTGTTCCATTGGTTGATGGTTCTCACTGTCAGAAAGTTTCTCCTCATTTCCAGACTAAATCTCTCCTTGTTCAGTTTCCATCCATTATTCCTTGTCTAGCCTACAGGCGCTTTAGAAAATAGCTTCCTCCCTGTGGTAGCCCCTCAAATATTGGAAGACCATTATCATGTCTCCCCTGGTCCTTCTCTTTACTAGACTAGCCAAGCCCAGTTCCTGCAACCATTTGTTGTATGTTTTAGCCTCCAGTCCCCTAATCATCCTGGTTGCTCTTCTCTGTACTTTTTGTAGTGCCTCAACATCTTTTTTATAATGTGGTGACCAAAACTGGATGCAGTACTCTAGGTGTGGTCTTACTAAGGCTTTATAGAGTGGTATTAGTACTTCCCTTGATCTTGGTTGTATCCCTTTGTTAATACAATTTAGGATTGCATTAGCTTTTTTGGCTGCTACTGCACACTACTGGCTCATATTTAGCTGGTTGCCCACTAAGACTCCAAGATCCCTCTCACAGTTACTGCCTGGTTTCACCCAATCTATATGTTTACTTTTGGTTTTTCTTGCCTAAGTGTAGGACTTTACTTTTCTCTACACTGAATTTCATTTTGTTAGATATGGCCCAGTATGGCCCTGTCAGGATCCATCTGGATCTTGAGCCTATCTTCTTGGGTGTTAGCTATTCCTGCCAGCTTAGTATCATCTGCAAATTTGGTAAGTTCCCCTTCTATTCCCTCATCTAAGCCATTAATGAAGTTATTGAAGAGTATTGGGCCTAAGACGGAACCTTGTGGCACCCCACTGCTTACTTACCTCCATGTAGACTTAGACTCATTAAGGACTACTCGTTGAGTACGGTGTGCCAGCCAGTTGCTAGTCCATCTAATGGTGGTGCTATCTATTCCACTTTTTTCTAGCTTACTAAGAAGTAGGTTGTAGTCTACTTTGTTGAATGCCATGCTGAAATCTAAATATATTATGTCCACAGTATTTTGCTGCTCTACTTATTTAGTCACTGCTAAGTGACTAGATAAGATTGGTTTGGCATGATCTGTTTTTAAGAAACCCGTGCTGACTGCTAGTTATTACTGTTTCTAGATGTTGGCAGATCTGTTTTTTTATTATCTTTTCCAGTATTTTCCCGGGTATTGATGTTATGCTGATTTGGCTATAGTTTCCTGGGTCTGTTTTTTTTTCCTTTTTTGAAGATGGGTACCATATCAGCTCTTTTCCAGTCCTCTGGTAGTTTCCCGGTGCTCCAGGATTTTTGAAAAATATGGTGCAGTGGTTCTGAGATGATCTCTGCTAGCTCCTTTAAAACTCTGGGATGTAATCCATCAGGCCCCGGTGATTTGTTTTCATCAAGATCAGACAGGTGTTCTCTTACTAATTTTTTGCTTATTTTAACTTTTATTTCTGGTCTGTCTTTTAGTTATGTTTTTGGTGGGTTGAGCTATACCGTGTTTCTCCAACAATACGGCCTCCACCAATAGGAAGACCCAGCATGTTTTCTAGGCATGAAATGAAATTAAGCCCCTCCCCCCAAATGTAGGCCTAGGTTAAAACATGCTGGGGGGGAGGGCAGGGGTTAAAACATGCTGGGGTGGGAGGATGGGGGTTAAAACATGTTGGGGGGGAGGGCGGGGGTTAAAACATGCTGGGGGGGAGGGCAGGGGGGGAAACTTGCCTTTAACAGTGCCCTGTGTGGCGCTGGAGCTGTTCTCGCACCAGCAGGAAGTGTAGAAGTGTTTCTGCTGCTTCTCGGGCGGGGGAGCTGCCTCCATGGCTTCCACAGTTCCTGCCGGCATGAGAACAGCAGCAGCCCCAGCGGAAAGGTAGAAGCGTTTCTGCCGCCGCTCGGGTGTGCACACACCCGAGTGGCGGCAGAAACGCTTTCCACGTTTCCACCGGCAAGACAACAGCAGCAGCACCAGCGGAAACATGAAAGCGTTTCTGCCGCTGCTCGGGTGTGTGCAGAACACCCGAGCAGCGGTAGAAACGCTTCCACGTTCCTGCTGGCGCTGCTGCTGTTGTCGTGCCAGCGGGAACACCGCTGCCGCCCACCCGTTGATGGGGGGGAGAGAAATTAATTTACCCCCGAAAAGATGGCCTAGACGTTTTTTCGAGGCTCAAAAAAAAAAATAAGGCCTTGCCTTATTTTGTGAGAAACATGGTAGTTTATTTTTGCGTGAAGACAGATGCAAAGAATGAGTTAAGCAGTTCTGCCTTCTCTCTGTTGCCTGTTACTTCCTTTCCATCTTCTCTCTTTAGTGGACCGACTGTTTCCTTGATTTTTTTCTTGTTATTTATATGTTGGAAGAAACTTTTTTTATTATTTTTGACTTTTGTTGCAAGTCTTTGTTCGTTCTGAGCCTTTGCTATCCTGACTTCGTCTTTGCAGATTCTGGCTATCTGCTGACATTCTGCCTTAGTTGTATGTCCTTCTTTTCATTTTTTGTACTTGTCTTTTTTTTCTTTCAATTTGCCAGAAAGATCTTTGTGCAGCCATGCTGGTTTCTTCTTGGATTTCTTGTTTTTCTTTCTCAGTAGTATTGTGCTGGTCTGGGCTTCTATGATCATACTTTTTAGAGTTTCCTAAGATTCTTGAGTTGTTTTCCCCTTTAGGATTTTCATCCATGGAATCTTTCCCAAGTTCTCTCTGAGTTTATTGAAATCAGCTCTTTTAAAATCCAAGACTCTGGTGTCATTATGTTCTGTTCTTGTGTCTGTGTTATGTTGAATTCTAATATGACATGGTCACTCTCACCCAAGGTTCCTGCAGTTTCAACTCCCTCTATCACTTCTTCTCTGTTTGTAAGAATTAAGTCCAGTATGGCTATCCCTTTACCTTTTGGACAACAAAGTTGTCAGCTAGGTTAGTTAGGAACTTATTTGATTTGTCACTTGGTGCAGAATTAGTTTTCCAATTGATTTCAGGATAATCTCAGCTGTTTCACCGAATTCCAGACAGGAAGGGAAACAAAGGTCTCAAGGTAATGATCAAATGAGTCTTTATTCGTCCATACAATGCTCCGGATTCAGGTAACACCGACTAACCATAAGGAATTAAAGTCAGCTCTGGCGCACCTCGCAGCCAGAGCTGTATTTATACACCAGTTAACAACTTAATGAGTTTATCCACCATCCGGTGTCTGCTACTGCATCACATCCGATCACCATGTAATACCCTAGATACCGTGCTTTTATCCATCAATAATCCACCCATATTTACCATATTTGTACAAATATCATATTCCATCATTGTATTTACAGCTATGAAGTGACCCTCTACCCCTCTCGAGATCGTTAGTTCAACAGGCAGCCTCTTAATCACTTTGTCTACAACTGCCCACAGGATGTAACAGCTCAGCGTGTGATGTCCGCATGGCTCGTTATCTCCGCTGAACAGTCGAAGCCCCAGGTCGGGTGATTAACAGCACTTCCCTCCTCGATAGCATAGGCTGACATGGCACAACGCCCTGGAGACATGACAGATAACTGAAGTTATCTAATAACTATGGTTGGGTGTTTCCTGCATATGTTTGTTAGTTGACTGGCAAAAAGGACATCTATTTTTTTCTGCTTGATTGGGTGACCTATAATATACACCTATGGCCATGTCATTCTTTTTTTCTTTTATATTGACCCATATGCATTCTAGGAGGTTTTCATCTTTGGTTTCATGCATTTCTGTAGCAATATAGTGGTCCTTCACATACAGTGCAACTCCACCTCCTCTTTTATGGGGTCTGTTTTTTTTAATAGTTTGTGTCCTTCTACCAGTATGTTCCAGTCATGGGTTTCATCCCACCAAGTTTCTGTTATTCCAACTATATCATATTTACCTTCATGTATTCGTAGTTCGAGTTCACCCTGTTTGTTCCCCAGACTTTGTGCATTTGTATATAGGCAACTGAGATCTTTATGACTGACACAATGTTTGTAACCTGTGTTGTGCCTGTCTGTCCCTACTTTCTTGCCACCTGTTTGATTAGTGCACATGGTATGGCATTCACTATTAAATGCTTGGTTTTGGTTGGCATCATGGTTGATAATCTTACCTGCACAAATATCTATTTTGCATGCACTGGTATCCTTATTAGTTTCAGGTTGCTTGGGACAGAAATGTTCTGAATCCATTAATTCTCTGTCCCCACTATTCAGTTGAAATGTTTATCCAGGAAATCTGTGAATTTAATGCCAAGTAACTCAGTCCCTTTCTTTGATAGATGCAAACTATCTCTTTTGTAGTTTTTCATTGGACCAGTTGCAGACATCATGACTAATAAAACCAAAGGCTTCCCTTTTACACCACTCCTTTAGCCACACATTAAACTCTGCTACACGCTGCCCTTTCCCTTTTTGTTCCTTGTATACTGCTAGAACCTCTGAAAATATAAGCCTTCAACCCATATTACTAAGTTCATACCCCAAGCTCTGGAAGTAGCAGAAAGTACATCCTTCTGGGGCAGATCATTTGTACCAAGATGTATAATAGCATCAACATCACAGTCCTTGCTGGCATTCTTGACTATCTTAAGAATACGCCGTCTTATCTCTGCTGGCAGTAGCACCTAGTAGACATCTGACCTCTTTCAAAACCTCAGTATCCTTTCCTAAATTTACATCCCTTACAATTGAGTCCCCAACCAGAAGGTGGCTTCTCTTTTTGGATGCCAAGCACACAACCCAGCCACAACAAAAAACTTCCACACCATGCAACAAACGCTGACATCGAGGATGCCAGCTCAATTTCGGGGGCTTCTTCGGGCTAAGAAATCGTTCGCTGCCTGCCCACAAGACCAAATCGGCAGGAGCAATCAAAGCCAGAAATGCAAAATACAACCCTCAGCAAAGAAGAAGAAAAGTGCCTCTATTATTATCCGTCTCCTTACCTCATGATTGCAGTTTTATTATTAGGCGTGGGGGGGGGGAACCCGATGGTTCTCCTTTTCCTCTTTTGCAGGAATGACGATCAGGGTTTTCTTTAAATTTCAAAGAGAGAGAGAAGGGAGAGGATCGGTTGCTTCATACGGCCAGCCGTCTGCTCAGAAAGAAGTTGGGAGGGGGAAAGGGAAAAACGAATCTTAGGCGATCCAGTGAACTTGGGAGAACCGAAACTTAAATTCTGCCCTGCTGGAAGTAAAGTGTGGAGCGGAATGGATTTCCATTTCTTCTCATTCCGCCGTTGTTAATCGCTGTTAAGGGGCAGAGCAGGCTGGCTTTTCCTGGTTTGGGGTTAAATAACGTTAAGATTGGCCAAAAAATCTGGTCAAGCGACACTCCGTAGAACTGACGGGAAGGAATGGACGCTGCTTGCATTTGTGTTAAATACACGTGTGTGTGTGTGTGTGTGTGTGTGTATTGTATTGTACATCTGGGAATATGGCTGAAGATATTTTTGGGGGAGGGGAGGTATACAATCTAAATCAGAGGTCTCCAACCTTGGCAACTTTAAGCCTGGCGGACTTCTATTCGCAGAATTCCCCAGCTAGCAGGGGGATTGAAGTCCCCCAGGGTTGAAGTCCACCAGGCTTAAAAGTTGCCAAGGTTGGAGACCTCTGATCTAAATTACCTTTTGGATGGCTCCAGAAATCTTAGATTTCTATCCTACTTTTCTTCCAAGCATCTCTCTCTCTTACATTTCTCCCCCTCTCCCCAAACAGCTCCTGGGAGATAGATTGTCTCTCTTAATACCTTTCCATGTTTTAAGGTTAGATTTTGAAGCTAGTCTTCCTGGCCCTTTTCCAATACTTTTACACCACCCAGAGGCCCTTGTTTTCAGTAGATATTCATCTGCTTTTCTTGGGTGGCTATACATTTGCTTTTCCTAGCCTAAGTGTAAAAAAAACTTACTTTTCTCTACAGTGAATTTCAAAATGAAATTCAAAATTAACAAAGTGAAATTCAATTTCATTTTCTTAAATAGGGCCCAGTGTTCAAGGACGTCAAAATCCATGTGGATTTTGAGCCTGTCTTCTGGGGTTTTGCTATTCCTGCCAACTTGATGTTGTCTGCCAATTTTATGAGTTCCCCACACCATGTTGTTATCCAGGGGCCTCCTGCAAGACCCAAGAGGGTCTGTGAGGCTCCTTCTGGCACCCATTCTGGTCCTGTCATCCCCCCCCCACCCCATGAGCCATGCTGAGCTGGCCACACCCACCCAGGCCACGCCCACCCAGTGAGCCATGACCACACGCACACACCCAGCCCCTCTCCCCACCAATCATAATCCTGATGTGGCCCTCAATGAAATCGAGTTTGACACCCCTGCGCTAGATGACAGGCTCCAGATCCAGATGGATTTTGATAGACAATGGACAGAAATCAATCAAGGAGAGATTCAATCTGGAAATAAGAAGAAATTTTTTGACAGTGAAAGCAATCAACCAGTGGAACAGCTTTGCCTCCGGAACTTGTGGGAGCTTCACCACTGGAAGTTTTCAAGAAGAGATTGGACTGCCATCCATCAGAAATGGTGTAGGGCAGGGTTGTCAAACTCAAGGCCCAGGATCTGGCCCGCAGGGTGCTTAGCCTGTGGGGCTGCCGTGGAAACAGTGAAGGACCAGCCCGTGGTACCCTACCAACATGGCCCTCCCGAGCTGTTTTTGCTGGCAGAGGGTTGCAAGAGGCTGTCGCAGCCGAAAATGGAGCTCAGGAGCCCGTTTTGCCTGCAGTCACCACAGGCGCCCAACATGAGTGAGGTTCAGCTGGCCTCGCCCATCCCCCCCCAGGTCAAGCACAATCCTGATGTGGCCCTTAATGAAATTGAGTTTGAGACCCCTGGTTTAGGGTATTCTTCTTGGGCGGGGGAGTTGGAATAGATGACCCTTCCAGCTCTGTTATTCTCTGTGTCTCTGAAAAATGTTTATTTTCTGTATCTGTTGTGTTGAACAGTCAAGACCAGAAATGCAACAACCTCTCCCCTATCCCCTTATTAATTCCTTACCTTGATTGCAGTTCTGTTAGCAGGGTGGAATGGAAAGCAACTGAGTTTCTGTTTCCTAAAAAAAAGTACCAGATCAACTCACCCTGGTCAGAAGAAAAGGAAACTTAAGAAATCTGCAGCTTTCTGAAACTGAAACAAAACTTGGCCAGGCTGAAGGTAAAATCTGGAGCGGAATCAGTTTCCATTTCTTCTGGTTTCCTTGTATCGCTGAGGGTCACTTGCAGGGCAGGCTGTCTTCGTATGTTTCCCGATAAAGAAAAATAAGGATAAGTGAATAAATCTTGCCAGGTTTAAGACATGGTATTCTGTAAAACTGGCGGGAAGGAAGAGATTGGACTGCTTGTTTATCTATGTTAAGCAAATGGAGGACTGTAATATATCACATATCTGAGGATTTTTGTAGGCTTTTCCAGATAGACTCTAGACAAGTAACTCATCCAGGAGTTGTAGCTCTATCTTTAATGTAAGGTTACGTTAATATCCCTTATGCCTCTGTGGCGCAGTGGTTAGAGTGCAAGCTACTGTGGGAAGTTAGCATCCACTCCTCTCCTAGAAAAATTGAAATAGCCCAGGAAATATTAAAAGGCAGAATATTTCTTCTAAAAAGAGTAGAAACTCAAGAAAGCAGAAACTCACCCCCACCCTTGTTAATGAGTGGGCCATTAAGGCCTGGGCCAGAATACTTTACATAAGAAGGAACTCCAAGGTGATGGGATTAAGGATGGCCCTCAGGAAATGATAGGATTACCCATCTCACCACATGGCCTGGGAAGATTGCATTAGCCAGCATTCAGGTAAAGCCATGTGGTCCAGACCAAGCCTATAGAATTAAGACCCCCGCCCCTGGGAGTCTGACAACCAATTAGAATACAAGCTCCAATTCAAATCCCAACAGAGGGTATAAAACCCAGGTACTCTCAGCACCTCAACTCTCTTTTACTTTCTTCCTTTTTTCTTTTTCCCCTTTTCCCTTTTTCCCTTCTCTTCTCATCTTGAAGCATGTGATCATTCTTCTCTGGAGCTCTAGGCCATGTGGCCCTGTAACCATTAAACCTTCCAAGCAGCCTCCATGTTTCCAGTGTCTTTTTCCCCACTTGGAACTGAACCCAGAAGGATATTTCTTTCAACAATTGGCACCCAAGCAGATGGGACTCCAAGCTAACCTAACCAATGGACCAGGCCCAGGTAAGATTCCCTTGCTAGCAAACAGACCCATTGAGTCTGTGGGTGAGTTTTTCCTGGACCTTGGCCATTTGGAAAAAATGGTTTTAAAGGGGTTTTGAGTGTTGAGCTCAAAGGCTGCTTGGAAAGAAGGTGAGTACCTCTAAATTTTAATTTTAAAGCATGGAAAAGTATGGGAAATATGTGTATGTTTGCATGTGTGTGAGAGTGTCCTTCTCCCAAACACAACTGGATCTTGCTTCCTCTGTGCATTTCCTAGCCGCAGAAAGACCAAGAGTCTGGAGAGCATGGGGGTTTTGCCAGAGCACAGGACCTTTTGTTAGGGAAAAAGGAAGAGCATGTTTATGAGTGGCTTCATCCTTGGACAGCAGCTGGATTTCATTTCTTTGTTTGGCCTCTAGCCGCCCTCTTGCCTGTTGTTAGCTCTACAGAGCCATGACCATCAGGACAGGAAAAGCAAGGGGGGGGCCATCAGAGTGTGGGACCTTCTGTATATAAGAGGAAAAGCCAAGCGGGTTATGATTGAAGGGAGGGAAGAAAATTTGTCATTTTTTTTTGTCCAGTATATCCCAAAAGCAAACCCCAGGATTTTAGGTAAACTTAGGTAGTTTTAGTGTAATTTGGACACTAAATTAGGAGCGCCAGTACTTGCCTGCATAAGAGCAGCAAGTTTTCCTCGGATCTGAGCTCTTCCAGATCTGTAAACGTGGGCTAGGAAGAAAAGAATAGAATAGAGAAAAGTGGAGTACTCGTACTTGTCTGAGGGGGGCAGAGAGTCTCACGGGCTGTTTTTTTTGGGGAAAGGAAAGTAGGCTGCATTGACAGCAACACCCCCAGTCCGAAAACCGTGGTGAAGTGAGAGAGATAGAGAGAGAGAAAACTCTCGGGAATTTTTTTACTAAAAAGGGGAGCGCGCATACTTTGGGAAACACCTAGTTTTTTTATATTTTTGTTCTGAGGTTAAAGAAAAATGTTTGATGCCGTTGCGCCAGGAGCAACGACTAAAGTCTCTTATATTTTTGTTCTGAGGTTTAAGAAAAGTGTTTGATTCTGTTGCGTCAGGAGCAACGACCAAAGTCTCCCCCAGACACCCTTCTTCTTCTTCTTGCTCGGATATTGCTTGTGTCTGAAACTGGTTCGCCTAGCTGACTGACCCGACTAAGCCAAAGTGTGAAACCCCACATGTAAGGGGAACATGGGAAGCGGTAGTTCGAGGGTCCTGGATGGAACCCCCCAGGGAGAGCTATTGGAGGCTTGGGATGAGCAGCAGATGCTGACCCTAGCCGGAATGAGCAAGAAAAAGGTAAAATGTATAGGTAGGGATTTGGCTTTGCTGAGGGATACAGGAAGACCAATGTGGTAAATAAAGGTACTTAAAAGGGCAATGTATAAACAGGATCACATGGAATTTTCTTAATTCTTTCTGTCTTTCTTTCTTTGTCTTCTATGCAACCACGTGGTTTGTTCCTTAAGATTTATGCCTTCCCCAATTTAACTAAGATATTTATTGTGGGAATGATCAGTGTGTGTATAAATCTCAGAGTTTTGTTTTCTTCTCTGTGTCCTTGTTTGTGTGTGTGTGCGTGCGCACGTGTGTGTGTCTAAGTCTTTGTGTGTCCTCGAGGTAACTGTTGCAACTGTTAAAAGTGTCTGACCTCTTCAGATATTAATTTTAAATTGTTAAGATTTAAAAACACTGAGAGAAATTGTCTTCTCCCGGTCTGGTCTGGCCAACCAAACTGGATGAGGAACAGAGAAAATTTTCTTTCCTCTCTGTGCTTTTAAGAAAAACCCAAGGTTATTAGTGAATGTTCTAAGTTCATTTACAAGAAAAGTTTCATCCTTGCATTTACTGTGTGTTTAAATGATTTTACTTGTTCATCCTTTTTCCTGAAGCTTGTGAATCCAGTTTTTTTTTCCTTTCTCATCTGCTGTGTCTCCATTTTGTTGAAACTGATTTATCTTTTTTAGTAACTGCAATACTAATGTGTTATTCTTCATCCTCAAACCATGCCTGCAAGCTATCTACCCCCCCACCAAAATCTAATCCTTTTACAATGCCTTTCCTGGTAGAATTACCAGCAAAGGGGGGAGGGGACCCTTGTTCTGTGTGTTCCAGGCCTGCCACATGTGGAAGCAGATACTGCCCCTAGAGACATTCCATCCATTGGAACCAGTAATTGGGTTTGGATCCAGCCTCCACTGAAAGTCATTACAGCAAACCAAAGTGGGCAGACCTTCCCAAGCCTGACTGACCACCCATACCACCAGGCCAAGCCTATGCCACCCAGAGACGTGAAGGAAAGGACCCTGAGATGGACCAGTAAAAGACTAAATGACTCTTTTCAATCCCCAGAAGACAGAAAGATTATGGGGGAGGTTGGAAATTCATTGTAACTGAAAATTCATTGTAATGTGAAATTCATTGTTATGTTTTCTTTCTTGCATTATTTATGTTGTAACCAGTTTGATGTACTCATGTAAGGATTGTATTTGAGAGTGGCTGGCCCAGCAAGTTCTGAACACCTTGTACTTCTGTCTGGTGGGAGGGAAAATTGTCCCACATATTTATATTATCTGTATTGTAAGACTAGCTGCATACACAGGCACATACAGAGACACACCATTTAGAATTAGATAGAGGTTAACCCCTTTCACCTACTTCTACACAAAGCTGCTCCTAGCTTCAATTTTAATGTATTTTTTTTTGTTTTGTTTTTGTTTTGCTGCTCTGAGGCACTAAGGCCCAAGCAGTCATATTGCCCTGCTAATTCCATGGGGGAGAGGTATCTCCCTCAGGCAATTCCTAAAGAGATAGCAGAAAAGAGATCTCTAAACCCGAAGTCCTGACTGTGACTCACAAATGATGCTGCCCAGTTGCCCAGTAAAGCAGGATATGTTGCACTGGTGGTCTCATGAGTAGAAGTCCCAGGGCTCATTGTGTGTAACTTTAAAAATACTAAATAGCCTGGTTGCACACTGGCTAACCACAATTTGGCCTCACAAACCCTGGAAGCTAAAAGCTAGGCAGGTAGTAACCATAACCTTGGATATGAGCAGCCTGTAATTTAAAGGTTGTGAACACTGTATAGAGGCTTGTGCTTACAACCTGACTGTAAGCTCACAAAAAAAGTATATCAAACATCTGAAAATTATTTGGCATGAATAATTGGATACAGCTAAAAAAAAAAAAACCAGAAGTTTTCCCAGAGCTTTATGGTTGAAAGCTTTTGGGAGCCACTGAAGGAATCCTTTTCTGTTGCCTCTTTTTCAATGCCTTTCCTTTGCATCAAAGAAAAAAAAATTTTTTTTAAAAGCACCCATCAAGTTTCCCTGATCTGATCACCTTTTAATTTTTTGTCAGAACTCTCACGTGTTTTCAAAAAAAAAAAAAAAAAAAATGAGGGATTGTGGGAAGTTAGCATCCACTCCTCTCCTAGAAAAATTGAAATAGCCCAGGAAATATTAAAAGGCAGAATATTTCTTCTAAAAAGAGTAGAAACTCAAGAAAGCAGAAACTCACCCCCACCCTTGTTAATGAGTGGGCCATTAAGGCCTGGGCCAGAATACTTTACATAAGAAGGAACTCCAAGGTGATGGGATTAAGGATGGCCCTCAGGAAATGATAGGATTACCCATCTCACCACATGGCCTGGGAAGATTGCATTAGCCAGCATTCAGGTAAAGCCATGTGGTCCAGACCAAGCCTATAGAATTAAGACCCCCGCCCCTGGGAGTCTGACAACCAATTAGAATACAAGCTCCAATTCAAATCCCAACAGAGGGTATAAAACCCAGGTACTCTCAGCACCTCAACTCTCTTTTACTTTCTTCCTTTTTTCTTTTTCCCCTTTTCCCTTTTTCCCTTCTCTTCTCATCTTGAAGCATGTGATCATTCTTCTCTGGAGCTCTAGGCCATGTGGCCCTGTAACCATTAAACCTTCCAAGCAGCCTCCATGTTTCCAGTGTCTTTTTCCCCACTTGGAACTGAACCCAGAAGGATATTTCTTTCAACACTACTTCTGCAGCCAGCTGCCTACAATTTGGCAGTTCAAATCCCATCAGCCTCAAGGTTGACTCAGCCTTCCTTCCTTCAGAGGTGGGTAAAATGAGGACCCAAATTGTTGGGGGCAATTTGCTGACTCTGTAAACTGCTTAGAGAGGGCTGTAAAACTCTATGAAGTGGTATATAAATCTAACTGCTATTGCTATTTATAGTCCAAGAAACAAAGGAGGGTCTTTTCTGAAACATTTGCCAGTCCATTTTTTCTGGGAGCCCAATTCATTTCACAACAATATAGACGGAGTTAACCATAGTTTCAGTTGTGGGAAATGTGACCATCCTATCCCAAGCCAAGTCCAAAACTTTCAGGGAATTTCTAGCAGCCTGGCAGTCTGACAAATCAACCATCAATAGACACATAGGCATGTAGGAAGTTAGCATCCACCCCTCTCCTAGAAAATTGAAATAGCCTAGGAAATATTTAAGAGGCAGAATATTATATCTCCCTGGATGAGAAAAGGAGAAATATGTTTTAAAGACAAAGCAGCTTCCTACAGCTCCCTGCCCCCACTTCAGCTCCAGGGTGATGGGATTAAGGATGGCCCTCAGGAAATGATAGGATTACCAATCTCATCACATGTTCTGGGAAGATTGCATTAGCCAGCATTCAGGTGAAGCCATGTGGTCCAGACCAAGCCTACAAAGTTAAGACCCCTGCCCCTGGGAGACTGACAGCCAATGGGATTCATTTCTTGCACAGGAACAGGAAACACTAAGGTGGGGTCCAACAAAAGGTTATAAAATCCAGGCACTCTCAGCACCTCAGCCCTTTTTTTCCCCTTCTCTTCTCACCTTGAAGCATGTGATCATTCTTCTCTGGAGCTCCAGGCCATGTGGTCCTGCACACCATTAAACCTTCCAAGCAGCCTCCATGTTTCCAGTGTCTTTTTCCCCAGTTGGAACTGAACTCAGAAGAATATTTCTTTCAACAGGCATTAACAACATCTATAGACTATGCAAGAGACAATCAACCAACCAAAAATGGAACAAACAGACCCAAACACCTCTCCACCAGCAATCAGCACCCAGATCAGCATAGATTAACTACAAGGTTAACATCAGACCAATAAACAATATCCCAATCAAGAAACTGCCAAAGAAACTGCCAACAATAAATAGCCTAAACAAAGAATCTCTAAGACCAATGCCATCAGCAAATCACCAGAATATAAACTGACAGCAAACCAAACTCCTTACTAGCACTGATGATGTTACCTACCTAATTAGGGTAATGAAATGTCTGCAAGAAAACAAGCAAGCTCAGAGAGCACCAAGGACCCCTCTTTTAAACCCTGGACTACAAATATTCTTTATTGGTCTCTTAACTAAGGGCCCTTCCTCCTGTCTCCTTGGTTTCTTTATTCTGGGTTGGTATTGATGCATCTTGAATTAAGATGATGCCATTGAATGGAAGGCAAGAGCCTGTCTGGAGCAAGGATGTAGGCTCAGCTCCAGGATTACTATGACGTTCCTCAGGAAGAAGTCCAGCACAACAACCATTTCTTGGAGAGGAAAAATGCAATGAAGGGAGTGAATTTTGATCCTGACCAGATTGCTTTTTTGAGGAAGATTCCAAAACAGGTTGAGGCTTTTGCAGAAACCATTGTGGCAAGTACAATGGCTGTGGAAGGAGACCTCTGGTGCCAGGATTCCAAATACCAGCAACTCTGTGTTGGCCACTCATGCTGCATTTCTTTAAATTTGCTTGGAATCTAGTGATGGTAGAGTCTGCATCCAATTATTGAGGACCTCTTGGATCAGACATTACTTGTGTGTGGTATATGTAAAGATACAATAGAATTTATGAGTTGTGGGCAGATGCTGACTTCTTGAGTGAAGGCTCGAAACTCTGGACTCTTGTGGAAGCTATCAAGATATTGTTCATTTGATTTGGGATCTACAAGCCCGAGTTTGAAAGCGGTGTTACACAAAGTGCTAGATACCTTTTACTGAATCATTAAAACAGCCATGTCTTTTTCAAAGCTTGAACAGCTCACACGGGGACTGGACGTTTTTTGCAGCGAAAATTACTAATCTCCGGTTTTGCTTCTCCAATGTGCCGCTGTGGCCGCATTCTAGGTACCGCCCCACAGGTCCACCCCATTGAGCCAGAGGGACTTGCCCAAGCAAGTCTGAGCGGAGTGATGCAGCTGTCAATGGGGTGAGCCTTCATGGCTGGTGCCAAGAACGTGGCGGCGGTGGCATGTTGGAGAAGCAGAGCAAAGCTGGAGGTCGGTAATATTCGCTGCAAAAGACCTCCAGATGCCGCGTGTTTATTTTGGTGTGGCTGGACTCCAGCTGCATTGAAAAAAACACATGGCGTCCGGATGGTTTTCAGAATGAAAATTACTGACCTCTGGCTTTGCTTGCTCCGCTTCTCCAATGCGCCGCTGTGGCCATCAGCAATTGTTGCGCATGCACGTGATGTTGCACATGCGCAATAAGGACTGACTGGGCAGGGAACGGAGGAGTGGACGGAGAGGAGCAGGGCCAGCCAGGGGCCCATTTTACCGGTTCTCCAAACTACTGGGAATAATAATGAACTGGTAGAATCCCACCCCTGAACTGCGCCCTGCAAGAGGCCCACCTCCAGCCTCTTAGTGCCCCCCTGCCAGCCCCCTTGCCTCTTAGCATCTCCCTAAGGCATCCCACTGCCCACTTTGGGAACCGCTGTTCTGTATTCTCTTATGAATCAGATTAGCAATACCTGGAAAGTGTTTATGGCATTAAGCAAATTTTAATGTGTGATTCCCTTCTGGACAATAAAAAGTAGGTTCTTGTTCCAGTCTTTGACTTCTGTTGGGAAACATATGTGTGAGTGCATCCAGCATCAATAATGATGAACATTCTCTGATTTTCAATACATTTGACAGATGGGGAAAATCAACTGGGAATTTTTGATGTTGGATAGCTTTTTAGGGAAAAACAGAAAGGTTTCAAACTAATTAATTATCCAACAAATTATCCGATCACAATCAAATTTTGACCTGCTAACTGTGTAGGTGTGGGTATATACACGATATATGCAGACATATACATTCTACTATAAACCTCTTTATAGATAAAGCAAGAATTAAAACAACCACACTTAGATAAAAGTCAATCCCAATCACCATATAAAATCTATGTGAGTATTACAGACATTTCTTGCCAATAAAACTGGTGCAAATTTATTACCAACTTATGTTTCCCCAGCAAGAGGAGTAATATGGTAGCTGTGTTTTGGACATTATTGCACAAGCCAGTATCCATGCTTCTATGAATCACATAAAAGACAATCCACTCTGTGGCTTCGAGACAGGAAATCAAATTATAAACAGAAATAAATCATTGCAGCAGAACTCCAGGGCTGCTCAGGCCCATGGGGAAGTTAGATTCATAAGTTCACCCATGGGGTACCAATTTCTTGAATGATCTTCCATTCCAATGTTGTTCACACTAGTATGAATTATTTTCAGATCCTTTGCAAAGGAAACCTCTGAGATCCTTCAGCCTTTCAAATTCTGTTTTTATCTACAAATCCAACTCTAGGTAAAAGGCTTGGGTTTTGTTTGTTTTTTCAACAAGAAGGAGGCAAGCCACATTGTCAAAAGTGGATCTTCAAAAATTCCTTGCGAACAATGCTGAGGCACTTTTGACAGATTTTTAGCGACCTAAAAAATGACTTTAGAGTTTACTGCGCCACACCTTTTGAACCATGTCTGCCTCCTGTTTCAGTGTCTTTCTTTCCTTTCCCTGTGAATACAGGTTGTTTCTAACATTGAGTTCATTTGCCTCACACCACAGTACTGGGATCCCATCACAATTTACAAAATCCCCATGATCACCGAAGCCTTCGTTTACTACAGGCTTTTTAATTTGCTTGGAAGACAGAACGTTTCTGAATGAAAATTCTGTTGATTCCTGCCTCCCTCTATTGGAGGAAAACAAAATCAACTGTGTAGCAGACTTAGCAATATCTGTTTTAGGCAAAAGGGGAGCATTAGTACATCTGTCATCTTTTGCTGTGGCTGCTTGGCTCCCCAATCGACAGTTCTTCACCTCTTTGATCCAGTTCTCCAGTTACCAGATAAACTATGGTTCCATTTGTCCAGCTTTCTTGTTTGGCCAGAGTGTCTCTGCTCTCTGGTCCTGAGGATGTGGGTGTGATCTTGGCCAGTCGTGCACAGCACAACAGTGTCGAACTAAGTACCATAGAAAACCCACAAAGCAGGAAAGATGCTGTGTAGTTGCCAGTTGTATCCACAAGCCAACCTATAGGTAACACAGAAGATAATTCATGTATTTGGATTAGTTTGTGGATCAGGGTTCACTGGCAATCAGCTAGCTGGGTTTATACAATGGAAGTATGCTTACAGTTTACACCAGAAACCATTGTGTACAAATAATAATAGCACTTAGACTTACAACATTTTACAAGCCTTTCTAAGCTGTTTGCAAAGTCAGCAAATGGACCCCAACAATCTGGGTCCTCATTTTACCAACTTTGGAAGTATAGAAGGCTGAGTCAATCTTGAGCCAGTCAGGATCAAACTTCTGGCAGTGAGCAGAATTAGCCTGCATTCTGCGTTCTAAACTCTGCACCACTGTGGCTCATAGCTAGAATGTCTTTCTTTCTAAAACCAAGCAGTTTATATACCTAGCCAGCAGGTCTTGAAAACAACGTGAATTTTTTTACCGTTACATTTGCAATACAACTCCATCCTAAGTTATTAAATGATACATCCATTCAAATTCAAAGGATAGTTAACACATCCATTCAACTGGCTTAGATCCTGTTACTCTTTAAGAGGGCACTTAAAATGGATATTCTCTTGGATGTTGGAGCCAGGGTATTGATGAGCATGTCCTGCAAGGTATGACATATCCTGGGGCTGCCCCAAAATGAATGTTATTTTGTTGGGACTTTAGTTTCCCTGTCAGTGGGACTTAATATATTCTGTTTTTATTGCTGTGCCTCCCCCCACACAATTTGTGCAAGTTGAGCAGCCTTATAAAGACCTTAAATGAATGACTAAATCATTTTTTTGCAGAATCAAAATATTTCACTTCTCCATTCCACCATGTCCAGATTTCTTCACATTCCTAAGAGACAAAATCTCTCTGGAGGAGGAAGGAAAAAACCTTCACCTGCAAAGGCAGAAGGTTATGTTAAAGGGGTACCATTCTCAGTGTATGAGTGAGCAGAATGGGGTACACAGTATTGTGATTTAGAGCCAGTCCTTTCGAAGACCTGTTGGTCCCAAGCAGAGATGGGATTGTAGTATATCCTTTCAAATAGAGACTCTATCACAATCTCTGTCCACCATCTTGCTGGTTTTGACCTCACCTTCTCCACAGCTTCGGTCTTTTCTCATCGATGTCTCATTAGAACTACAAATCCCATCATCCTTCATCAGGCCCTGTGCACAAGGAGTATGCTGTTCTGAAAACTGGTGATTAGTACCTGACAGTCTGCCGATTCTGCTCCCTCGTCTAAATGCTTCCTTATATAACATAAACAGTAGGAAAGGACCTGCTGAATCGACATAATTTAAATGTGATACATACTTCTGATTATCTTGGCACAGTTTCAGGGGCTTGGCACAAACATTTGGCTTAATTTCCTTTTTGGAAGAAAAGAAGGCATACAGTATAGCAAGCCTGGACGGTACATTAAAAAGGATTATGAAGAAAGGAGACATACACAACCCTTCTCTTCTTTCGATAATAAAAAATGGGGATGGGTTTTCTTCCTGACTTGTGTGACTTTCAAGTCCTGGAGGAGGGGGGGAGTGAAGGAAAGTGAAGCACACAGAAACAGGTGGAGACAACCAGGAACAGCTTTGAAGGAGTTTTTTAAGCCATAAAAAAGACTTGACTGCTTTTACAATTTGAAGATTAGACTTCTCTAGATTGCTCTACTTCTTCTGAAAGAGTTCATAGATTCAGAAACCAGAAAATGATCTTGGCAATGAAAGAGCCAAACTATGGTAGTAAATAATAAAAACCTGTTCATAATATTCCAGATTCATCAAAGCCCTTGAACTACTGCTCACAGAAGAGCAACAATAGTGTATATTTATTCCTTTCCTGTATTTTCCCAGTTGCTGGAGAAGAGATAAGAACACTCTGCCCTCTAGCGTTGAGTTTATGAAAAAATTACACCTTTCATTGATTTTGCCCAAAGAACTGAGCATCAATCTGTTATTTCATGTGTGTTCATTTATAAATCCATACAGTCAGTTGTGTGTTATTTTAAAGATCCCCATTGTCAGGGCTCCAACAAATCCACCCTCATTCAAATCAAAAGTCTCTAGCCGCATCACAGAGAAACTATGGGTTTAGTTGACACCCATAATATATACATATAAGTATAGGCAGCTTCAGAGATTCATGGGGTCCACAAAGATCCTTCGGTGGTGTTCAGAAGGCCTTCTGAATTCTCTCAGCATGTTGGTGAAAATCAAAGAGTAGTGGAGTATCCTTTCAAGTTTCCTTCTTAGTCCTCAAAAATGTGGGATAAGACATTCATGGCATCACTTAATTCAGTGAGGATAGAGATGTATAACATACTGATGATACCTCACTTGTTGGGGACATATATACTCACCAAGTGGCCTCATGTAAGATATTAAAATAGAGAGAAGCATTGAATCCTGTGACACCCCCACATAATAGGGGCAAAGGACAGGATCTCTCCTCCCCAAACATCACCAACTCAGAGGAAAGGAAGTGATCCAGCACTACACACTGTGCTCCCCATCTCCAATTCCCAAAGTATACCATTGTTGATGGTACTGAAAGCCACTGAGAGGTCAAGTAGGGAAAGGATGGCAGTTTGAAATCGAGGTGTGCAGAATAATAATACTTCATATATTATATAACTGCCCCAGGCTTTGGCTGCTACCGGCATAATCCTCTTTCTACATTGGATTCCAATTGATGTGGCGGTTTCCTACCTTGTCATTCTGACTATGCATAGGAATTTGTACCTGTGGTTTTTATGGAGTGCTTTCATCTTCTCTTCCAAAGTTTTTTTCATTCTTTAGATTCAGAAGAAGACATGCTTTCCCATCAGCTGGGCTCTTTCATTTGCTCTCTCTTTGCAAGCTAGGAAAGCCTTATGAGTGAATCCCCTTTGTTGAACCTCTCTGAATTCCTGCAAGTGTTCAGTTTCACCTTCTGGCTTTGGCTGCCATCAAACTTCAGGCACAGATCAAAGGCTCCTTTGATGCCTATGCTCTTGGTTCCTTCATTGCTCATCTGGATATGACACTTCAAGGTTATTTTGGTTTTTCCTCTCATCAAAACAAGCACTGCTGCATATTTGAATGATTCGGTGGCGATATCAACAATTCTTGCATGTAGCAAACATCTAACCAGCACTCCATCCTCACATCTACAATTCAGTTTGGTTCTCTTCTTTTTTGAGACACAGGCAAAACCTTAGAACCAAATATTCTCTTGTGTTGTGATCAAAGCTGGGCTTTCTTCCATGCCTTAGTTTATATGACAGTATCTCAGCACCTTGAGTGGGAATCTGTTTTGCAGGTAGATAGCTGCATGAGGTGGAGAAGCAAAGGATAGAAACTAATCAAGGAGAGAACCAACCTAGAACTAAGGAGAAATTTCCTGAGAGTGAGAACAATTAACCAGTGGAATGCTTGTCTTAAGAAGTTGTGGGTGCTCCATCACTGGAGCTTTTTCAGGAGAGATTGGACAGCCATTTGTCCAAAATGGTATATTATATAGTTAATTCTCATTTGGTGTTCACAGGAGAATGGAGGAATAGCAGATTTCAGGTTAGGAAAAGGGAAGCCTTTAAGGACCCAGGTGTTTATTGGGAAGAGAAAGCTTCACATGAAGGTGATGGTTGGCAGATGAAATGGCTAAAATAGAGTTAGATAGCTCTAGTGGCAATTGAAGATGCACTGAAAGAGATACTATGGTTTTAATCCAGAAAACTAGAAAACTACGGTTTTAATCCAGGAGAGATACAGTTGACAGAACTGAATGAAACCATATTTGACAGGTGTATATAAACAAATCTGTATATTATTCTGATTCCCTCCTCTGTACTGACCTGCAACTGGTGGGCTGACCAGGTAAGGGACTGCATGAAGGAAGTAAATCATTCCAAGGGCAGAGGATAAGGAAGCAGTCCCCACAACATCTGCTGTCACCACAGGAAGTAGAGTGATGTAGGCTCCGTCAAAATAGCCAAAGGTGAAAGAGAAAGGCAGCAGGAGTGGAAAGCTTTGGAGAACCGGAAGGAAGAGGCAACAGAGACCATCCATTGCCACTGCAAAGAGGTAGCAAACATAACGGTATTTCTTCAAACACCTGAGAGGGAACAGTCAAGAAAAGAAAGGAGAGAGTTAGTTGTGATGAGATCCTCTTTCTCCAACGAGGCGGAGGGGAGGAGGATCCTTGGTGGTCTTGTGGTTCCACCTTTTATTCTTTTTTCCTATCTTTGGACTTTGGGCCTATTCAGATCTTTTTTTTCCTGCCAGGCTGGCTATAATTTCATCCAAATAAAAAGCAACAGCTTCTTTTCAGGTTATACGCTAACACTAAATTGTAGCGTCTTTTTTTTTTTTCCTTTTTACAACCCTGTAACCTCTTTTATTGGGTTGGAGTGGGGGCAACTGAATGGAACTGAGTGTTTACTAGCCAGATGCCCTTCCTAACACCTAAGCGGAGTTAGCAACAGATAGCTTCTCTTTGTTCCCTGATAGAGAAACATCTGTTGCTGCCTAGGATTGAACTGTCAACCTTCCAGGTGGGAGGTAAGCATCTCCACTCTAGGCCACGGGTGTCAAACTCACTGCATCACATTGCCATCACGTGACGTTTCAAACGTTCCCCTTCAGGGAGCTAGGGTGGGCGTGGCCTGCATGTGACGCACTCGGCCCATGGCCCATGGTCTGCCAGTTTGTCAGCTCTGCTCTAGGCCATCATGCCACTCACTAAATTGTAGTGTCTATTTTTAGAAACTGAACACCATCCATTTGCTTTACCCCTTTCTGGGATAAAATAAAATCAGAATTATAACTGATTTGGAAAACTTTTTCCAGTCTGGTAGCTTGTGGAAATGCTGCCATTCTTTGAGAAAAAATCATGGAAAAATTTGGTTCCTTTCCTGTCCTGCTGTTATGGTTCATCAACAGCCCATGCAGACGGCAGCAGAATCAGGCAGTGGGGAACAATGGGGACCAGTCCAAGAGGACTCGGACAAGGGTCCTACATCTAATGCAGAGATGTGGTCAGGACTATCAGGGAGTGGTGTGCTGACTCCGGAGCCTCTAGAGTCTGGCAGCAGCGAGGCAGAGGAACAAGGGGACCCTGTTCCCAGTGTGTTTCTGTGCAGAGCTGCTAGAAGGCAAGAGCAGCTGAGACAAAAGAGGTGACTCAGGAGTAAGACTTGGAGGTGATTGAACCTCCCATAAGGTATAAAGCAGGGATCACCAACCTTTTGAACCTCAGGGACCACCAAACTCATAATTTTAAATCCCAGGGACCACTAATCGGTTCTATGGGTGTGGCCTAATTTGTGGATGTAGCTTGATGGTCATGTGATCGGCTGGGCAAGGCTTGTATGTAAATATTATAAATATTTATATAAATATTGATTTTTTTATAAAAAAAGAGCAACTTTTACCCAAAATCAGGCAAAGCAGGCAGGCAGATTGAGTTGTTCACAGAATCACAGATTCATTCAGAGATCTATCTATCTGCCATTGGCTAGCTCAGTCTGTCACATAAAATTTGCTTGCAAGCAAACTCATAAAATTTGCTAGCAAGCAAACTCACAAAATTAACTCGCAATACATCATGTATGTAAATATTGAATTTTTTATTTTAAAAAAGAGCAACTTTTACTCAAAATCAGGCAAAGCAGGCAGGCAGATTGAGTTTTTCACAGAATCATTCAATGATCTATCTATCTGCCATTGGCTAACTCAGTCTGTCACATAAAATTTGCTAGCAAGCAAACTCACAAAATTAACTCACAATACACCATGTATGTAAATATTAATTTTTTTATATATAGAAAAAGAGCAACTTTTATACAAAATTAGGCAAAATAGGCAGGTAGATTGAGTTGCTCACAGAATCATTCAGTGAAATATCTATCTGCTATCAGCTAGCTCAGTCTCTCAAATTTGCTTGC
The DNA here is from genome assembly GCA_023653725.1 of Bungarus multicinctus. Lineage (NCBI taxonomy): Eukaryota > Metazoa > Chordata > Lepidosauria > Squamata > Elapidae > Bungarus > Bungarus multicinctus. The sequence goes on along the minus strand of CM042844.1, from coordinate 75,719,247 downwards.
CATGAGTCTGCACTGAATAATAGAACCTTCAGTCCTAAGAAAGGTTCAGCTGTGCTTTAAAGCAGAGCCGAAGATCTAAAGACTAGTTAGAAAGCAAGAAATCCAACCATTTCCTGCTTCCTAGCTAATCTAAATCTCCCGGCACAGCAGAACAGATGATGGTCGGAAAAAGGAAAAATAGCAATTTAGCAGGCAAGTTTGCTGGGTAATGAGTGAGTGGACGGGGAGGGTTCCCACGGGCCATGTGGGCTGCGCAGCCTTGTTTTTCTGCGCAGCCTGGATTAATTGCTTTGAGGGTGACGTTCTGGGGGTGAGATTTCTCTGTGGTCCACCACAATTTTCTCACGGCCCACCGGTGGGCTGTGGCCCACCAGTTGGTGACCACTGGTATAAAGGACATGTAAAGGTAAAGAAACTTTTGTAGGAAGCAAAGTTGTTCATTCTGTTCATATTAAACCTTGAAGCTCTGTGTGGACTTTGTGCTTTGGTTGGTTTTTTACAGTTCATTTGGCACTTTAGTGGTTGGCAGCAGTTCAAAGGAGAGAAAGGTGGGTGCTTATCTTGAGGGACTGTTTGAGACTCATTACAGGCTGGGAATAAACATAATTTCCAGCGCTGAAATAAAACAAGAGTTATTTTATCTAAGCGTGTGCTTAATTATGGTCTTGGGAAGCCTTGGTCAGAACACCTGCCTACTTTCCTGTCCTTGATCTTTCACTTTTCCTTTATAAATTTAATGAGTTTCATTGTTGTATAGCATTCCCAAATCTAGAACCTGCCCAATTAGTATTGGGTCAGCACTTTTCAGAATTCCAACTATCAATGCTGACTAAGAATGTTACATTTAATCTCGTATCTTATCATGAGGGCAACAGGCTAGGGACGGCTGAAACAAAAACTTTGGTATCCCTTTTTGCAGCTCCAAAAGGCTTTAGGAAAAGGTCACGAAAAGATTTAAAAGAACCAAAGTATTCTAGTAAAAACAATGTATAGGTCTGTAAAGGCTAGGCTCATAAAAAGCCTAGCACTAACAAGACTCTTGTGGTCATGCTTGGGAGGGTGTTTTGATATCCCTCAACCACAAAGGGAGACACTATCAGGCTTACTGTATCTCTAATATCCTGTTTTAGTCTTGGCTAGTAAGGATTTAAAAAATGTTTGTAGTTTATAGTTGAAATAATAAGTTCTTGGTGGTCTCTGAGCTTGGTTGTTCTCTTGCAGATGTTTCATTACTCAAACTAGGTAACATCATCAGTGATAGTCACTGCCTCTAATTTGCGAACTAAATGAGGAAAAATTATTGCAAAGGGTTGGCTTCCTTCTTCCTACTGTTCCAACTACTGATTGACTTATGGCTACTGTTTGGAAGGGAAACCAAGCGCAGAGCCTTATGTGATTACTACTTCAGGAAGCTCTGATTCCTACTTTGGCCAAGGAACATTTGATTTGTGGAAAAATTGCAGGGAAGCAGCTTCTCTTATTCCACATTTGGAATAATGTGGCTGTGAACTGTTTGCACACAGAAAGCCCACACCCTTCAAAAAGGTTCGAGCCTTCAAAGAAAAATAATAATGTGGGAGCAAGGAAAAGCTAAAATTAACTGCATTCGTTTGTGAGGGAGACCATCACAAATCATGCTCCTTAAACCGTGGGTAAGGATAGCTGGGTGACTGGCATGAGATGTTAAATCAATTTTCAAGTTGCCAGAGTGACAGGTCACTGTGCAGAGATGTGTCATGGATCATTCAAACCCTTAGGGTTTTTTTAGGACAGGGGTGTCAAACTCGATTTCATTGAGGGCCCATCAGAGTTATGTTTGACATCGTGGGCCAGGGTGGGCGTGGCTTGGATGAGTGTGGCGAGCTCAATGTCACTCATGTCAGAGGCGCCTGTGCTGGACCAAGGTCCAGTGAAAACGGGTTCCTGAGCTCCGTTTTTGGCTGCAACAGCCTCCTGCAACCCTTCTCTGGCAGTGGGTTGCAGGAGGCTGTTGCAGCCAAAAATGGAGCTCGGGAGTCCGTTTTTGCTGGCAGAAGCACCACGGACTGGTCCTGTGCTGTTTCCAAGGTGGCCCTATGGGCCAGATCTAAGCACCCCATGGACATCCATGTTTTAGGAGAAGGTGAGAAACAATACATTAGAAGGAGAGAGAAGTTGAGGATGACTATAGGTTGGGTCCACAATGGTCTGAGAATAATACAAAGGCTGCATCACAAAGAAATGACTTCTGCAAACAGCTTCTGGTATGCAAGGAGAGCATCCAAGTGCTCAGTGCCTTGAACCATCTCCTTCCCCTGCATAGCCCTCTTACCTTTGATCCGTGAGCCATCCAAAAGTAATATTGCCAATGATATCAATGACTCCAAGGACAGACATGAGAAAAGCCGCCTGTTGGTGGCTGACTCCAACACTTAATGAGTAAGGCACCAGGTAAACAAAGAGTGGACTACAGCCATAAGCCATGAATAAGATGGACACTGCAAGTACCACAAAGTCTGGGGTCAGTACAAAGTTGTACTCCTGCTGCGAACAACGGCACACCCACTTGTGAGACCATAGCTTGATCACAGGAGAACAGAAAGACCACGCTTTGAAGGCTGGCTTTGGCGCTTCCAGCTCAAGCTCAGAGAATTCCAGCATGTTCTTGTGGTCCTCTTTTCCTGCAATTGGCCTCATTAAGGCACCACAGACACAGAGGTTCAAAACAAAACCGCCCAGGATGAGCAAGGCGCCACGCCAGGAAAAATGCTCAATCAGAAGCTGGACCACAGGAGCCAGGATGAAGGTCCCAATGCCGCAGCCTGACATGGCGATTCCATAGGCCAGGGCTTTTCTCTTGTGAAAATAGTTGCCTACCATGGCTACAGCTGGAGAATATGAAAGAGCAAACCCCAATCCTGGAAAGAGAATGACACACACAGAAGCAGAAGATAAATTAATTGCAGCAATCAAGAGGGATTGACTAGTGAAATAGTGTACGAATCTGTTTTTCAAAAAATATCCTTCCTATTTTGTATTAATCTGCCTTTTAAAATATCTTTATAATAATTAAGTTGAAACAAGTGATCTAGTCGTCAAGCCCGAAATTAACATATGCGTAGCCATTTTCTTTAGCCTTATTATATATTCCTTTTCTCTCTCTCTCTTTACTGGGTATGGTGGAGAAGGGTTTTGGGCTTGCCACATTCCTAAGGTGGAAGGAATAGAGATAGAGAGTATTGTTTAGGCTAGCTGGTTCTTCTTCCAGTGGGAACATGAACTGACCCGACTGAGGCCTTGAAGTGGAGATTGATGACACCAGGCAACATTGATTTACTTCTATTGGAGAATGTGACTTTTTGGGCTGTTTCTAACTTCCAATATTATGTGGAGTAATTCCAGATTGTGTCAGATCCAGAATTACAACAGACTTTGCCAGTTTGATACTTTCCTAAATAAAAGAAATAGTTATGGAAGATGGACTTTGTTTTTTTCTTTTTAAATGGATTTCATCACTTCGAAACCTGACACTGGTATTTTTGCCAATATTACTCCTAAGAACCAGCATGAAGGCAGTATGTTTTTCTTGGTTTACTGTACCTAAGGCTAAAAGTCCAACGTATATATCACAGTCGAAACCTACTATTCTATCTATCTTCTATTAATCTTTTTATCTAAGATACCAATCATTAATATATCTAAAGCTTTGGGTTCCATAGATATTTTATTTCTCATAATACATCCCATTAAGAAATCCTGTAGGGCAGGGGTCCCCCAACCCTTGGCCCATGTCCACTACTGGCCACGGCCTATACAGAACTGGGCTGCATGTGTGGCAAGCTGGTGCATGCATACGCATGCACACTCAACTTGCACAAATTGAGCTGCATGCACATGTGCATGCACCTCAGCTTGCCGCTCACACAGACCAGTTCCCCTCTCCCCTTCCTCCCCCCAGCTGGGCCAGCAAGCGACAAAGGTTGGGGACCACTGATCTATGGATATTTTATAATGTCATCAGTAAAAAATTAAGGTGCATGCATTTACAGACAATGCTTTCAACTAAGGTTGATGGAGAAGTGTTGGCCCAATGCATCAAACATCCATCATAACACAGGATTTTTGTTCTTTATATAAACAGGCTCTTGGCAGTATTTCTGTGCAATATTTTTGCAAAATTGTTGTTAAATAGCAGGGGTCTAAGCAGTAAGCTCACATCACTACAGCTACAATGCAAGCTTTAATAAGTCAGCAATTTTAGCATAAACATTTCTTATGTCTCATTTTGAACTGGGAGAGAACAATGGGATGCTTTAGTTTGTTCTGTTTTTAAAAGGAAGGACTTGATTTATTGGGAACAAGACTCTGGACAATACAGTCTACCACAAGTAAATATAATCAATCAACCATGAAATGTTAAGCCTTCACATATACCCAGATGAAAAACAGCAAACCTAAATTTTAAATTCAAAAATTAAGATTTCATTTCCACTCAAATGTGAGTATTATTTTCCAGATCTAATTTTACCTCTATTCCAATTTTCTTTATATTATTTTGCTGGTTTTGTTCAAAGTATCTATAAAATCTCTTCTCTCTTTAAATTCTTTCTTGGATATCAAGTCAAGATACCTTTATTTTGGCAATCAACCAGCAAAAAAAAAAAAAAAAACTTTGAAGAATAAAATTACAACTGTCCCATTACTTTTTGATCAATAGGATAAATGATAAAAACATGATAGTAATACAGCTAGTTTTACAAGTTTAAGATTTTAAATATCTAAGATAACTTTCTTTAAGGTAACTCCCACTGTATAGTTTTGTATAAACTTTCTCTCTTACTTAATTCCCGAACTGTAACAGGAACATTACAGCAACCTAATCCAAATATCTAATACAGTGGTCCCCAACCTTTTGGGCACCAGGTTCCGCTTCCGTGTTTTCCCACGGATCAGAGAGGGTGTGGTTTCATGGGCTGCCTGCATGCCACAGACCAGTGTCAGTCCACACACGCGGGTTAGGGACCCCTGATCTAATGTACTCAAGCTGTAATCTTAAATAAATTCAAGAGTAAATTCTACTGAATGCAGTTGGATTGCCTCCTAAATTAATGCAAAGGATTACACTCCCATGCAGTGTATACTGCAGGTAACAAAACAATGGCTCCCACTAATGTGTACGTAAACAATCATATTCGTGCCAGAAATAATACCTGTAAGAATGCCCAAGGAAAGGTAAAGATGCTCCAAAGTGGTGGCAAAGGAACTCAAGATAAATCCAGCAGATGCAAGGAGCCCTCCAAGCATGATTCCCACTTGACTAGAGACATGATTGCTGATGAAACTCCCAAGAGGAGCTTGAAAGGAAAAGAAATAGCAATAGCACTTAGACTTTTATACCACTTCACAGTACTTTTACAGCCCTCTCTAAATGGTTTACAGTGTCAGCATATTGCCCCCAACAATGTGGGTTCTCATTTTACCAACCCTGGAAGGATGGAAGGCTGAGTTTGAATATAATTATATAATTATAGAGAAATATAATTCTTACGTTTAACATTAAATTGATTTTAAAAAGAGGAGCATCTTTCAAAAGGCAAGTTTAATTTCAAGGAGATCGGAGAATACTGGCAAAGCTTTAATTTCACATGGACAAAGTGACCCACAGAAGCCTATATCAGCAGGGTATAATGGTTGTATGGATGGAGTCTACCTGGGGAGGCATAGAATCAGGTTCCCCCCATAGCCATGCAGCTCACTGGGCAGTGGTGGGATTCAAAAAATTTTTACTATCAGTTCTGGGGGTGTGGCCAGGTGGGCATGTGACTGGATGGGCGTGGCTATATGGTTCCCCCCCACTTTTGCATCACCTCTTCCCCGTGCCCTGTTTTTTGCCTAGTGAACCTCCTGGTGAGGTAGATACAACAGTGAGAAGGGGGGATCAGCTATGGTACATGATTTAGATTCACTAGAAAGCAAGTAATTTCCTGCTTTCTAACTAATCTAAATCATGCGGCACAGCTGATCATCGGAAATACCGGTTCGGTTTTTTTTTTACTATTGGTTTGGCCGAACCAATAGCAATTTTTACTACCGGTTCACACGAACCAGGCCGAATCGGTAGAATAGCACCATTGTCGCTAGGTGCCTCTGAACTAACCATTCTTCATTCAATGTAGAAATAAAGAAAAAAAAAAAAGACCGTGTGGAGAATTATAGGAACACAAAACTCCTGGAGGAAAGACAAATTCTAACTGTAATCATTAAAGCAATTACAGGTAGTCCTTGACTTGTAACCACAGTTGAGCCCAAAATTTATGTTGCTAACAAGACAGTTATTAAGTGAGTTTTGCCTCATTTTATTACCTTCATTGCCACCATTGTTAAATGAATCACTGCAGTTGTTAAGTTAGTAACACAATTGTTAAATGAATCTGGACTCCCCATTGACTTTGCCTGTCAGAAGATCACAAAAGGAGATCATGTGACCCCTGCAACTGTCATAAATATGCCAAGCATTTGAATTTTGATCACGTGACCATGGGGATTCTGCAATGATCATAAATGTGAAAAATGATCACAAGTCACTTTTTTCAACGCCGTTGTAACTTTGAACTGTCCCTAAACGAATAGGTATAAGTCAAAGAGGAAGGTTTTTCTCGGATCCAAAATAATTCACTTTGTTTTAGCCTTTTCGAACCTGGTATCTTTCAGTTGTATTAGGGCTGCAATTTCCCCAAATTTCCAATGAACAATTCTGGGAATTGAAGACTAAAACACTGAGTTAGGAAAGCTGAATTAGATAAAATCAAGAGCTGAGTTCATTTGGTTCTAGTTATTTGGGGCTAAGCATAAGGAAGTTATTCATAATACAAAACACAGCAGATACGTAAGCATTGCTGGTTGGAGGATTGTATCATCTGTCGTGTAATAATACTGCACACTACATAAATACTAACCACACAACATAGTAGCACAGTCTACAATGGAATGGATCCAAGCTGTCCGGGCATAATCTTGTGCAAAGTAAGTCTGGAACTCCACAAAAAATATTGAGATACATCTGAGGAAAGGGGGAAAAAAAGAAAACTTATCATCGGATGTGATACCATCACAGTGAAACTTGAAAGAATAGATAGAAATTGACCAAAGGCCTACTAATTCTAGAACTAAGCCAAAATCTTTAAAAAGATATCCATGTTTAAAGATATGATGATGATGTGTCTTCAGCATACAAATCTTGCAGTCTATAATAGCTGCAAATCCAGCCTCCATATCAACCATCATCCTGAGATAACAGCAGCAACCAACATTTTCCTAAATGCAATTCTTTTCACACAGATTGAACAAGCGTATCTAAATTTAAGAACAAGGTTTACTTCTGGGTTTCGGTGAAAAATAGCTCGTCGTTCAACAATGGATTCACTTTACGACTGCCATGTTTGTTTTACAACCAGATTTGCTCAACGACCACAAAAAAATGGATGTAAAATCAGGTCAGTCAAATGATGACCCACTGTGTGACTGTCATGACTTACCATTGAAATTGCCAGACTTAATTATGATTGTAAATCAAGGAGGGCCTATAATGATGAAACTATGCAGTGCTAGGAGATTTCTGTCATTAGCAGGGAAGTCAGAGGTTGAGGCCTTATTTTCAATGTTATAATTATACAAAACAAATAAATGAAATTTAAGTGGTATGACTGGAGAACTATGATAAGAACAGAATAGATAAAGTCAAAATTTGACCAGAGCAATGTGAGGAATACAAATAGCAAAGGAATTCATCTTCTATATTCAGGAAGTGCCAATCCTGCCATTTGACAAATTAAAAGTTACATGTGTTATGGATTGGGGAATATATATATATATAAATATATATTTTAAAACAGCAATCATCATTGTTTAGACTTCGTTGTTGTGTTTCCAATATGGGAGAATCTATACTAGAGTGGTAAGTTCTATAATGATGCTGTCAACTTCGAATCGAACCTGGCAGAAGCTATTTTTCTATTCTTCAGTTGCCACACAGAGGGGGAAGTATGTTGCTAGACAAAACACAGAACTTTCTCATGGGAACCAAAGTCATCTCTACAGGTGGTGGATAAAGACGAGGAGGAGTGCTTGGAGAACTCGCCAATTAATCTAATTGGCCAACATGACTTTTGGGGAGGGAGTTATTTCCTATTTTAATTATACTGAAACCACAGGAAATATTTAGAGTTGGTTTTCCATTTGATTGTGCTGATATGATATACCCAATAAAGAAGTTCTTAGAGGAAAACCCCAGGGTCAGAGTTCTGATTTGCTTGGGTTCGGGATCTTGACAGATAACTTTTACCCTTGCAACATTACCCAGGAGTCATGTGAAAATAATTACAGTCATAGTAGTAATTGTGTTCAAGTGGAACAGTAACCAGACACTAAACAATATTGTTACCAGTACAGGAAAATTACTTGGTAACTGAATAGCAAAGGAATCAGTCGTAGTCATAACTGCTTGATTCTGAGCACTGCGTACAGTTTCAGGTACAGGTAGTTTTTGCATTTGGAAGCAATAAGTACAGTAGAATGGGCAATTACGTTTTATTCCAAGGCAGTGTGAGAAACAAGGAAAAATAATAGAATACAGCTCATAAAATATATATTTAAGAAACAATAACATAGTTTGTCTACTTGGAAGGGCTGATAATGTCTGTTCGTCTCGACCAAGGATAGAGGGAATAGGGTATCTTATCAATATGTCCACCTGTCCTTGCCATGAAGGAAGAGGAGAAACATAACTTATCCTTGACTGTCTTCGCTTACCCTATGTGAAAATCATGGCCATGGCAAGGCAAGGAGTATGTTATTAATAGGCAAGGACAGAGAATATCCAGATTTTTCATACCAAGGACAAGATAAGAAAGTTAAACAGAAAAAATGTTCAAGGTTTGATAGCCTTTGGAGGTTGTGGGAGCTTCATCGCTGGAGGCTTTCAAGAAGAGATTGGACTGCCATTTGTCAGAAATGGTGTAGGGTCTCCCACTTGGGTGGGGAGTTGGACTAGATGACCTATAAGGTCCCTTCCAACTCTGTTAATCCATATCTGTATGCAGATCTAAGTTGCTCTTTGTTTGATGCTCTCCTCTCCCATCTTATTGTATTTTACTTGGAGTGAATTTAGTTGGAGTAAAAGTGAGCCTCTTTTACTGTTCTGCTATGTTTTTGCTTTGATAAGGGCCTTGTATACTTTTTGAGAGAAATAGCAATAGCACTTAGACATATATACCTCTTTATAGTGCTTTCCAGCCTTCTCAAAGTGGTTTACAGAGTTAGCATATTGCCCCCAACAATTTTACCCACCTCGGAAGGATGGAAGGCTGAGTCAACCTTGAGCCTGGTGGGATTTGATCTGCCAAATTGCAGTAGGAGTAGCTTGCAGTACTGCACTCTAACCACTGTGCCACCGAGGCTCACTATTATGTTAATGTTAATTATGCATAAAATGAGGGCTTAAAAAAGCTGAGGAGGAAATAGCCAGACTTTTCACCATAGAAGAATTACTCTCGATAGTCAGTCCTCAAGATGAATTGTTCCTGTGGCTGAGATTTTTGGAAATCAAGATGAAATGCCTCCAGTATGGTCAGCCTTAATTCAATCTGTGGCTCAGAATCCTCCTCAAGATTAATCAATTCCACCCAAATGATAGATAAATTGCAATCAATGTGTAATCCTATTTTTTATTTCATTTATTTATTTTTATCCCTCCTTTCTTATTTTTATAAATAACCCAAGGCAGCAAATCTACATAATACTCCTATTTTTCCCCAAAATAGGGAAAATTCACCTGAGGTGAATTGGGCTGAGAGAGAATAATCCACCCAAAGTCACCCAGATGGTTAGATGTCTAAGGCAGGACTAGAACTTACAGGGCCTTGGTTTCTAGCCAGGAGCCTTAGCCACTGGACCAAACTGCCTTATGGTAAATTATTCTATGGTTGTAAGGTAACCTTATGGTAAATTATGAGGCAATTAAGGTTCATAAAGATACTGGCATAATAGTTAAAATATTCCCAGTCTGGATTTCAATATCTCATCCTCTTTTTATGAAATTATATGAATACAATGAAAGTTTAAATTAACAAATTCCAAGTAGAGCTGACAAGAGTGAAGTCAATAATTGATAATTCTTGTGAACCCCAAGCTGAATGCAGAGAAACTTCAATTCAAAAATAAGTAAGGAACTTACATCTGCATGATAAAAATTCAATTAAACTACAAGGAGAGCTGATCAGCAGAAATGTAAAGAGTCCACAAGCTATCCACTTCTCTTTATTTTCATCATTAGAAATTATCACCCACAACTTTGAAGCAAAGAACAAAATTAATAAAATAGAGCAAAATCTCATGGCCACTAGGTTTACCTGGTCACAGCTCGAGTGCAGATCGTAACCAGGAAGCAACCAATCACAATCATCCATCCCCATCCGCCATCGGGAGGAGAGGTATTTGAACATTTCTTTGCCGCAGCCATGTTTGATGAGAAATTACTGCTTTTTAAACTGAGGTAAAGTTAGTTTAAAAAGATGACTGCCAGTTGAAGGCAGAATGTACTGGAAATACTACCTGTTACAAAGACTTTTCAACATCTGAAACAAGGAGAACAAAAGAAAAACAATTATCAAAGGTTAAGGTGTTCTTCTAGCTAAGGATTGCAAGATAAAAATTCTACACATTGTTGGAACATGAGAAATAAATCTAGGTAAATAGATATCTAGATAAATCAAGCGTCCCACCCAGTGATCTAAAATGTCTGATTTGATTTTACTGATTGATCTGAATTGACATAAGTATTGAAGCACCTCAGTGGTTTAAAAAAAACAAATTTAAAATCACAATTTTAATGGCACTGAAAAATACAAGTAAGTAAAAAAATAATAATTAAAATCAAGAGTTAAAATGATATAAAAACCTGTATAAAATATGTGCTGTAATGGCCTTCTTTAAAAGCTAATGAAAATATTATACCTCTCATCTTTTCAGGTGAGCTTGGATGGCAACAGAGAAGGATGATTTCTAATCATTGTCAGATGAGCTTCAGGTAATCGTAACAGTGGTCTACAAATATACTCAGTAAACATGAAATATCATATATTTTCTTCAAACAGCTGTGATGGTGCAGTGGTTAGAATGCAGTATTGCAGGCTAATTCTGCCAACTGCCAGGAGTTGGATCCTGACCAGCTCAAGGTTGACTCAGCCTTCCATCCTTCCAAGGTCAGTAAAATGAGGACTCAGGTTGTTGGGGCAACATGCTAACTCTGTAAACCATTTAGAGAGGGCTGTAAAGCACTGTGAAGCGGTATATAAGTCTAAGTATTGCTATTGCTAAATAATCTGAACCTAAGCAATAGAGGACTTTTAAAATATTGGTCAGGACCTTAAGTAAAGGGATGATATGGTCTCTTTGCATCCTTCCTAAAACTAAACTTTTGTTATCGGTTGAAGCTTTCTGTTAAGAGACAAAAGTTGAGCAGGGGGAGGGGAGGGGGTGTCAGACTAGAAGACCTCTAAAGTCTCTTCCAATTCTGCTACTCTATTGCCCCATGTAAACCTCATTACTATAGTCTACCCTGGAAATTGCCAGCACGTGCATCATAGCTTTATGATTATTATCTTCCAGAAAGGAATGCTGTTGACATACCAGAAAAGCTGATCAAAGGTATTCGTGTTCATTGCTTTAATCTAGGAAATCAGAGAGAGTTCTGGATCCACAAGCACTTAAAAAATGCATACCTCCTCCTTCAAGTCCATTCAGAACAGACAGATTTACCACATCTTTGAAGTTGTTCACAAGAGACACCTCCGTCTTATTTGGAGTCGATGCCCGTTTGTTATCTCTCATCTAGTCCATTGCTGGCTGCAGAAAGGCATTTGGGGAACCTGGCCATTTTCTGAAGAAAATATAGACAAATAAATCTGGGTATCATTTATTTTTATTTATTTATTTATTTTGTCAAGCGATTATAAGGTAACAGGTATAAGTATCAACATAGTTATGAATACATGAAATGTATACATATAAGAAAAATAAAAAGAAACAATAGGACAGGGGCGGTAGGCACGTTGGTGTGCATATGCACACCCCATAATCATCAGCTTCTAATCTCCAGATCATCATCCCCAGCAATTCATGCAGATATTGACCTACACTGGAAATAAAATTATCGTGTATAGATGAAATCTGCTTGAAGCCATGATTGCTTCTTACTGCTAGAGAAAGGGGATTAGGTCAGAATATATTCTCATACTCACAAAATTGCATTCCCCAGAATTTTCCAGGAAAAGGTAAGATAAATTCATTAAAAACTTCTTCAACTGATCTAGTAACATAGGGGAGATTCCATTCTATACCTTACAATGGATGTCTTTGCATTTGCAGAGCGACAGAGGTAGAAGACCTGGCTCACATCCTATTTGATTTTGCCTGCATAAGAGTGTGAGAGATAGTACTTTGGTCTATTTAGCAAATAAATGACCCATTGGGATCCCCATATCAAAACAGCTTACCTTATGTGCTGCCAGAATCTGAAAATACAGCATCTGTTTAACATAGCACAGTTCTTAAGCAAAATGGTTCGTTTGAGATCTGCATATGCGGGACTGATTGGGGTAGATTGTAGGGGTGACACCAAAATACAATTTTATCATATTTTATCTATATCTTAAATTGTATTTTATTCCATTTTCATCTTAGATTGTATTTTATTCTAATTTCATTTTAAATTATATTTTATCCAATTCCGTTTTAAATTGCTTTTATCAAACTTCAGTAATAATTTGTTTGGAATTCTAAGTTGTCTGGAACTCTGCACTTTATATGGCCCAAGGGCTAATCAATCAATCAATAAAAATATGATACCTGCTAACAAGTAACTAAAATATATCTCAGAACAAGAGAAACAATGTCTGAAGCAGAGAATACCATCCTTGACAGACTTGAAACCTGTATCAATTCTTTTAGATTTTCCTCGGAAGTTCAGGAGTGTCCACAATGGTGCAGGGAGGGGAATCCGAAAAAGACAATATGGCAGCCAAAAAGGGGCATGGCTTTGGGTGCATATTTTTTTAATCACCCTCATGGACCCAGCAAATGCAGAAAATCCTTTTAGGTCATCTATCTTAATAGCTCACAATGCTTTTGAAAGTTATATGGCTTCTGCAACCTTCTGAATTAAATTTAAGATTTCAAACAAATACAGAAAAAACTGTCTGGTATGTGTTTCAGTTTTTCTTGGAGAGGAACTTAAAATGGCCCAGCTGCAGTCTAATTAGCTATTGCACACAGTATTCACACTGACAAGAATCAGAGGCTGACCCATCAAATGTCATCTGATGCCATCTAGACTGTGATCAGTTTCTCTGTAAACAATCAAAAGTTACTTAAGAGAAATATGCAGGTTACCATTGCTAATTAGTACTGATTGAAGATGTTCTTACATCATAATTGCCAAGTACACACTAGGATTGTGTCACACTATAAGAGCTTTCCACAGAACCAGGCTATATGTTGGTAATCAATTTACATTATGGCCTTTGCCACATTGGAGCTAAAAAATCAACTGCAGATGTTTGACTGGATCCTGGGATTCTACACAGAAGATCCCTTAATGCTAGAATTTTGAAATATGCTTGATATTTGCTGGACAACATGGATCTACTCTGATGCTTCCTAGCCCTTCCCCCACCACCACTGGCAGCCCTCAAAGCTCTCCATGAATGTAAGGTAGCATTAAGGTGGCAAAACGGTCACATTTCTTCAGTACAATTTTCTGCCAAAAAGAAAACAAGGGTGAGAGAGCCTCAGAAGCTGGCCTGGGATTGCCAGATTGGTTTCTAGAACAGGAGTGTCAAACTCAATTTCATTGAGGGCTGCATCTGGTTTGTGTTTGACTTTGGGGGGGGGGACAGAGTGGATGTAGCCAGGGTGGGCATGGCCAGGAGAGTGGATGTAGCCAGGGTGGGCATGGCCAGCATGACATCACTTGTGTTGGGGGGCACCTGTGGTGGCCCGAGTGCACTGCCAAGTAAAAACAGGTTCCCGAGCTCCATTTTTAGCTGCGGTGTCCTCCTACAACCCTCTGCCAGTAAAAACAGAGCTTGGGGAGCCATGCATGGCTCTCACAAGCTCCATTGTCAGCTGGAATGGCCTCCCTCAATCCTCTGCCAGTGAAAATGGAGCTCAGAAGGGCCCTCACAAGCTCTATTTTCGCTGGCAGAGGCACCGTGAGATGGTCCTTCATTAACAGATTTAACAGATAATCAGAGTTGGAAGGGACCTTGTAGGTCATCTAGTCCAACCCCCTGCCCAAGTGGGAGACCTTACACCATTTCTGACAAAAAAAACATATTTTATTTGGTTTGTCAATTGCTTACAAGATAATAGGTATAAGTAAAAACATAGTTATGAATACATGGATACATATAAGAAAAATAAAAAAGAAACAATAGGACGGGGACGGTAGGCACGTTGGTGTGCTTATGCACGCCCCCTACAGACCTCTTAGGAAAGGGGTGAGGTGAATAGTAGACAGTTTAAGGTTAAAGTTTTTGGGATTTGGGGAAGAAACCAGAGTCAGGTAGAGTATTCCAGACATTGACCACTCTGTTTGCTGAAGTCGTATTTCCTGCAATCAAGTTTGGCAGTCCAATCTCTTCTTGAAAGTCTCAAGTGATGGTGCTCCCACAACTTCTGAGGGCAAGCTGTTCCATTGGTTGATTGTTCTCACTGTCAAAAAGTTTCTCCTTATTTCCAGGTTAAATCTCTCCTTGTTCAGTTTCCATCCATTATTCCTTGTCTGGCCTACAGGCTCTTTAGAAAATAGCTTGACCCCTTCCTCTCTGTGGCAGCCCCTCAAATATTGGAAGACTGCTATCATGTCTCCCCTGGTCCTTCTCTTTACTAGACTAGCCAAGCCCAGTTCCTGTAACCGTTCTTCATAGGCCTTAGTCTCCAGTCCCCTAATCATCCTGGTTGCTCTTCTCTGTAGAATAGATTTCTCTGTAGAATAGATTTCTGCACTGGAAATTGATTTCTCTATTTCCAGGGCAGCCCCGTGGGTCACATATAAGCACCCCATGGGTGTAGAATAAGGAGAAATGCTAGGAATCATGTTGTAGAATAATGAGAAATGCTAGGCATTGCTAGGGCCAAACAAATAATTTGGAGAGGTGCTTTAACTGGAAGACACCAGCCCTTGCTTCATTCGTATGGCTATTCTTGTGGAAAATTCTGAGTATTCCCGGGTAAGGGCAGTTAACTTCCAGAAATGTCCTGGTTACAAATCAGCACTGATTCAATTCCAGTTACAAATACGAGAATTGAAGAAAGCACATCCAATGACCCAATCCAAGGGTGCAGTTTGAGGGGAAAGCAATTCAATTTGACATTTTGCAATTTGTCTGAAATAGGACAAATTAATCTTATCCTATCACAGGGAAGCATTTAAACACTACAGCTGCTTCCTTTGCGGGGTAGAACCGAATGAAAATAGATATGATGCAAGGCATTTATCTAATTTTATCTTGATTCTGTCAAGGTTGCACCACAGTAATAAGTTTTTCAAGCATTTTTTTTTCAATTTACAAGCAGAGATAGCAGTGTGAAAGGAAGGTCAGCACCACAGCCACAAAATTTCTCCTTGAAAGGGCCAACATTTGCTGAATCAGGTGGAAAGCGTCCAACTCAACTTGAAAATAATAAACCTAAAAAAAATGTTTAGAAACTAAGCTCTTATTTTCCCTATTTGCATTTCTGGAGAACTGGGCTTACTGCAACACTGGTAAGTGACAACTGATTTAAACATGCATGTACTTTGTCCTTGAATACAGATAATCCTCAACTTATAACAGTTCATTTAATGACCATTTGAAGTTAAATGGTATTGGAAAAAATGACTTATGACCATTTTTCACACTTATGACCGGTCATCCCCACAGTCAGATGATCAAAATTCAGATGTTTGGCAACAGGCTCACATTTAGGACAGTTGCACTATCTCAGGGTCATGTCACCTTTTGCAACCTTCTGACAAGCAAAGTCAATGGAGAAACCAGATTCATTTAACAACTCTGTTTTTAACTTAACAACTATAGTGATTCACTTAACCAATGTGGCAAGAAAAGTCGTAAAATAGGACAAAATTCACTTTACATCTGTCTCACTTAGCAACAGAAAATTTGGGCTCAATTGTGGTCTTGATTTGAGGACTACCTGTATTGTGGAGTGCCAGCAAAGTTAGCCTATATGGCTTTTGTGGCAAGCCATACTGGGTAGGACATCCTGGCAAATTTAGGTTCTTTGGGTCAGAATGACTCTTGATTTGGTTTTGTGAGATAGAACAGCATTGTTGCCCCTGTTTACAGGGATTTTCTGAGGTACTAGAAAGATTGGCACAGCTGATTGACAAGCTCATCCTTTCTCTTTGGAAGGGCCGGTTCATCACTGGTAGGACTGTGTTGTCCTATTCTGGCGTTCCTCTAGCTCAGTAAAAAAGGCAGCAAAACAGGGGTTCACTCAATGAATTTCAGTGCTCAGAAACAGAAAGACCACAGAAAACCAGACTGGCGCAGAGAATTGTTAGTATTAGTTGTCCTCTTTTCTTTAAACAAACAAACAAACAAAAAAAGACAGCTGACCTGTCTTTCTTTCTTAGGGTGGCACGGTAGCTCAGCAGTTAAAACACTGGATTTGTCAGCTGGAAAGCTGGCAGACCACGTTCAAGACCCAAGCGCCAAGCAAGGGGTGAGCTCCCATATCACTCAAGCTCCTTCCAACCTAGCAGTTCAAATACATGAAAATGTGAACAGATCACATCACTTCGGTGGGAAAGTACAGCGCTCTGTGATGTCACGCTGGTTACATAACCGCGGAAATGGCTTTGGACTGTGCTGGCTTAACGGCACCATCAGTTATAGTTAAGACAAGCACCATCAGTTATAGTTAAGACAAGCACCATCAGTTATAGTTAAGACAAGCACCATCAGTTATAGTTAGAAATGACCAGCAGAATAAAATCCACAGGGACTCCTTTACCTTTTTACCTTCCTTAAAAATGTGAATGTTTCGGCCAGTTTTCACCCCACTCAAGGACTAGCTACTAAATGGTAGTGGGTTAATCCTATTTTGTCCTGAAGATTCATGCCCTGATTTTCTTAATCCCATCAACCTGGAGCTGAAGGTCTTTTGTTTTGTTGATAGGCTGGCCCAGTCTTTCTTAATGGGCACAAAATATCTGCTGGGGGCTATTAAGAGAGACTGAGTCTGCTTTCTGTCTTTAAGAGCATGTTTCTCCATTTCTCCCTTAGGGGAAATATTCTATTCTGCCTCTTTAATATTGCCAAAAATATTTCATTTTTCTGGGGGGGGCAGTGTGGCTTCCCACACCCCCTTGATTTTGCTTGTCAGAAGGTCGCAAAAGGAAAACACACGATCCAGGACAGTGCAACTTTCATAAATATAGGTCAGTTTTCAAGCATCTGAATTTTGATCCTGTGACCATGGGGATCCTGCAATGGTAACAAATATGAACAACGGTCACAGGTCACTCAGTTGTATTGTAACTTTGAACGGTCATTAAATGAATGGCTGTAAGCAAAAGCAAAAATACCTGCATAAGCATAAGCAAAAATGCCTTGAAACAACTTCAAAATCAATCCGAAAGTTACTGCTTACTATAATAGTTCTCCTCCTTCTGATTTACCAGCTACCTGAAAGTAATTCAAAAAATGCAGTTTGGTAGGCAGATATATAAAACCTAGTAGCTACTAAATGGATAGATGTTAACAGCTTATGTGAAAGAAAAAGAACAATCAGCAAGGGGCAACCTTAAAAGTAATTCTAAATCTGTGTTTTGGCTCCTCTGTTGCTTAGGATTAAAGAGTTGAAGAAGCTTCTTGGATGAGAAGCAAAACGTCTTCAAAGAAAAACCAGAAAGTCCAGTTGCCTCTTGAAAAAGCACCTTTGGGACAACCATGACCTGGATGACTGAGAATCTCCATAGAGTTTGGATTAAATATACACATTTGCAAATTTTTGATAAATAAAATCCAGTTGGATAGACACGCTAATACATGCAATTTACTACCCATTTGTTAAGGGAGAAAGCAATGCACATTAACAGGATTTTGAAGATTAAAATGCACAGAAATGTTGACAGGTCAGAAACACCATTACTTGCTTTGAAGCAGTTACTTTTAAGTTTACCTTCTAAATCAGGGCTACAAAAATCCAGATGACCAGCAGATGGCAACAAAAAAAAGGCCCACTTTTTGCTGTTTATTGTTATCTGATCCAGAAGCCCTATCACTCTCTTTCAAAGCAACTATTGGTTGCCCAACCTTTGACCGAACAAATTCCCAAATGAATAGATGACGACATAAACTTCATGGAAATACAGCCATTACTCTGGCAATAGTTCAAAGGGAAATAAGCTTCAAGGCTTGACTTTGGCAAGGAATTCATCTTGTATTCAGAAGAACATATTTCCAATTATTTTCCTGACATTTCTTTCAGGTTGGGATGAGGGAAGGGAGTTTGAGGAGAAAATTGTTCAATAAACTTACTTAAAAACTTTCTTACTCAATATCCTCCTGCAGTTAACAACTGAAAAAGACAATAACATCCCCAGAATGCCTCTACTTTTTTCAGTCTTACTCCATCTGCCCTCTTGGATACTACAGGATTTGGGCCATTTCTAGGTAAAATTTCACATAGGGAAAATATTTCTTTAATTAACTTATTTACCTCATGCCATTTTTTTTACAAATAACTCAAGGCAGCAATCATATCCAACATATCTTCCTCCTATTTTCCTCACACCAACAACCCTGTGAGGTAAGTTGGGCAGAGAGAGTATGACTGGCCCAAGATTTCCCAGATGGCTTTCATGGCTAAGATGGGACTTGAACTCACAATCTCCTGGTTTCTAGGCTAGTACCTTAACCATTGGCCGAAATAACAAGATATCACAGAACTGGATAGAGTTCTTTGGGAAATTTTTCTAGGACAGTCCCTATATTCCTTTTTAGCCAGAGATGCACCAAATTGTGCCTGTTTACTGTCTACATCCGCATAAAATACATCTCCCTGGAAAGAAACAAACAAACCATCTTAAGTTAGGGTTAGGCACTGAGATATACATTTTTTAATAGTTGCAGGTGGTTATCCAATAGAGAACCCATATACTTTACCTTCTACAACATAATGTTGTCTTGACTTGAGGGAAAAGACAAGCCTTGGAAGACAGCTTGTTTTCCAAGTTATATAATTTGTTTTTTCATGTTATGGTGAATCATGTTTCACTCAAAGTACAATAGAGTAACCAGATCTAGATCCTATGGTATTTTTACATGGATTGTGCCAACCTTTTGCAACCTGGTGCCCTTTAGAGCTATTGATGGACTACAGTTTCCAGAATTCCTGGGTAGTATCCAAAGAGCTCTGGTTCCAACATATTTGAAGGACAACCTGGATGGAAGTAGGATGTTCCATGTCCAAGTGTTCTCAGCCCTGATATGAAAACTTTCCCCAAACAAATGATTTTTTTATCAACTCCATATATTTGTGGTTCTAAACCACTTTAACTCATTATTAATACAGCTTTGTTATGAATACATTTGCCATCCATACATGGCATACATATTTGCATAATCGAATTCCTAGCTAGGATTCTTTTATGCTTTGTAAATATCACATCATTCAACAGCATACACAAGTGGTGAGAACCAACAGAACAATAACCAAAGCAGCATCATGTAGAAAGAAAAGAAATAGTTGCATTAATGTGATTTATGAAATGGGGAGGGGAAGGGGGGGAGGTCAGTACAAATGTGTCTTAATAATATTTGGCTATTAAATTATTTGTTTAATTCAATATATTTATGAAACATGGCCCTCTCTTGCAAGCTAGATAGACCCTGCTGTCATATCCTTTCAAAAGCTGATGGATCTTTTATCCAAGAGAAGTTTACAGATCTAGTCTGTACTACCAAATCCATGATATGGAACCAAAGCCAGGAATTCAATGCTGCAATTTAGATGGATTCACATGCTAAAATTTAAACATTTTCATCAGATGTTTCTCCAATAATTTTACTTTCTCAACAAACTATATAAAAGCAAAAGGGCCAGTCTGGTGAGTAGAATTATGTTCCTGTAGGACTCTTCATAAAAACCAATTTAGAATTATTTTAGCATCTCTCAAGAATGACAGTGAAACTTTCCAGGAAATTGAATTTAGACAAAGGAACAAAGGACGTCACTACCAGATTTCAATCTGAAATGGTTGAAATAAACTGTATTCATCTTCAATTACTGCAAACACTTTTGGTGTTATTATTAACTCTCGCTGAGTTAGTCAGCTCACTAGTGCATACATGTCTACCTTGGCACCAACCAAGTGTTTTTTGAATGGCTATGATTCATGAGGGAAAGCTGACAGAATTCTTTCTGCATTTTATTCCTATTTGACCTCATGTTTACAATCCGTTCAACCATATTTAGTATTATCTTTCACTCATCTGAGTAAATTAGCGCCATTTCATAGAATGCCACTATGAATGCTATTAGCCTTATATTAGTGCACATCAAGTACTGGGTTCTCTGGTCATTTGGAAATCTCATCCAGATCTTATCAAGTTCACGAGGTTAAATTTATGTGATTTTCCTAAATATATTTTTTGTTTTTCCTTGAAGACATTTCGCTTCTTCTGAAGAAGCTGAGAAACGAAACGTCTTCAAGGAAAAACAAGTTGCCTGTTGAAAAAACACCTTTGGAAAAATCACATCAAAAGTTTCCTCTTGAAATTGATAACAGTCCAATCAGCCCCCCCTTCTGGAATTTTTAACTGAATAGGTATTTTGATAATGAGCAATGCCAAATATATAGCCAAATCTCAATGTTATTGATTTTTACTCTCTCTTGACTATCATCACTCTGGTTCTTCAGTGGATTTATGAGAGCAATAAAATCAAATATCCAAATACAGAGGCCATTCAGCCATAAGAATCAGATAAGAATGCTTAAGAATCTTTGAAGAGTGGTTGCATTGGAGAACGTCTATTTGAAAGGTGCTGTCAAACTTGCCACAATAATTATGAGATTTGGTTGGATGATGGAGTCAACAATGCAAGAACAAATCATAACACTGACAGAATTCCTATTAACCAAGTTATGAGATCACCTTGCTTGAAAATTACTATTAAGTGTGACAATTCTGTGTGTGATTCTTATGCAGGATTCTCTTCTGTTTATCCTGAAGTTGCCACAGCTTTTCATTGAAAATAAAATTGGTGGTTAATTTCTAAAGGTTTTCTGAAGGTTAAAAATGATATCCATTATGAATGACCGTTATAAGAACTTAGCTGCTAGATTACAAAAATAAAATTAATCACGTCATAATATTCCCAAACTACAATACTCTTCTTCAGTTTGGTACTTTAACTCCCAGACCTCAAGGGACTTTGTGTTGTTGGGATTTGTAGGCACTATATTCACATACAGCTGGAGGACCCCAGGCTAGAAAAGGCTAGCCTTAAATACTGTACAGGTAGTGCTCAACTTACAACAATTCATTTAGTGATCGTTCGAAGTTACCATGGCCCTAAAAAAGTGACTTATGACCATTATTCAGATTTATGACCTTTGCAGCATATCCCTGTGGCCAAAAGACAGCTGTTTGGCAACTGACTCATATTTATGACATTTGCAATGCCTTGGGATCATGTGATCGGCTTCTGACAAGCAAAGTCAATGGGCAAACCAGGTTCAATAACAATTGTGTTTCTAACTTAAAAACTGTGGTGATTCACTTAACAACCATGGTGATAAAGGTCGCAAAATGGGGCAAAATTCACTTAGCAAATGTTTCACCTCGCAACAGAAACTTTGGGCTCAATTGTGGTCGTAAGTTGAGGACTACCTATACTGAGTGAGATACTGTACATTGTGACATGTTTTGTAGCATCTGTTAGAAATCATAATAAAGTAATGTTCAGCTTCTAAGCTTCCATACAGTATTTCATGTTGCAACATTTGTAAAAGAAGGAATAAAGCAGGAGTGGGAATCTACCAGTTCACATCTATTCACTAGAACTGGTTGTTAACATTCTAAGCAGTTTGGAGAACCGGTTGTTAGAAGAAATTACTGGCCTAATCCTGTAAGGAAGGCAGGGAGAAAACATTCTGGTGTTGCTTACAGAAACTGCCTCTCCGTTAACCCTTATTACATTCTTGGCAGGACTAGACTTCTTGTCTCTGGAACTTTTCTGGAATTTTTTTCCCCCTCCTTTGCTGGTACTTTGCATGTGTGGAGTGACCATTCAAAGTTACAATGGCACTGAAAAAAGTGACTTATGACCATTTTTCACACTTATGACTGTTGCAGCATCCCCACAGTCATGAGAGGCCAGGCGAGGAGATGCGTGCCTCGATGTGAGTGATATTGAGTTGGCCACGCCCAGCCAATAACATGACCACCAAGCCATGCCCACCAATTAAGCCACGCCCACAGAATCAGTTGTTAAAAAATTTGAATCCCAGCCCTAGAATAAAGCAAACATTTTTACCTCAAAGAACTGGAAACTGCCAAGATAGGTCTTCATCTGCAGATCAAAGTAGAGATGGAAGGATACTTCTGTAAAGAAATGAATATAAGATTGTTCTTTTTAAAGAGTATTTATAAAGAAACGAGCAACAAAAATGCAGTTTTGATTATACAGTTGCACATGCTCAAAATAACTTTGGAAATGCATTATCAACTAACTTGGTAACCTATATGGTTTTTTCCACATTTACATGTAATAGCCACTTATCGAAGATCCACACACCCAATGTTTATAAAAATGTGTTCCAAGATCAGAAATAATATATTAGTAAGGACAATTCCAACATCATTTAAGATTTGAAACCAGAGTCATACTAGCAGCCTAGATATTGTGTCTTGATTCATACATGACACTAAGGCAAGGTTTGTTGAAAAATAAAAGTTGATTAAAATAATGGAATACTTTATTAAGCCATAATTTGACAGATGATTTCTATACTGTAATAAGCTAAGCTGAAACCAATTCCTTTTTGTACACTAGGGTTTAGTGAAGTGTGTGAATCTAGGCTTCCTATGATCATGGTTAGTCAATGCACTATAGAATTGCTTCATATCAGACTTCAAATAATTTGGAGCAAAGAAGATTAACACATGGTAGATGAGAAATCAAATAAAACATATCCCTTAGGCATCACATTCTCTGGGTCTGTGAAAATCTGTTTTGATGAGGCAAAATTTTGCCTAAGTATGCAAAACTATTGATCCATGTCAATCAATTTTACCTGAGAAACCACCAAAAGCTTGTCAGAACAAGTGCTAGTTGAAGGTAAGCAGTGAATGGTAATCCAGCTTTTATCATACTAATGTAGCCTATTAAATTAAACAAATCATCAACTTCTAACCCATCTTGGAAATACAGATTCTGATCAGCAGGTTCAGACAGCCCCAACTGGCACCCAAGAAACTTCACCATACTTCACCACTTGCAGAATGCCAAGTCAAGATGACAATCATCTATTATCATATAATCGCTTTAGTGTGTTTATTAGTTTGCATGTGAAAAACTATGTTGGATTAGCTTCATAAATCTGCTTAGTAAGGGAGGCTAAACTGATGAAATTCACTTTATTATTGGAGGCAGTCTGTTCTCAGGATATGCATGTCACTTGATCCTATTGGCTAATCACACTTTCTATGGTACATAATCTGTGCAATCTTTTGAATCAAAAACAAATGTACTCGTGATATAATTAAGTCAGTTGCCATTCTAAAGACACCACGTTTTTTTAAATCAAGAGTTGTGCCAGATAAGGGTCATGGACCAAGACAAATACTCAGGACATGTGAAGGATGGCACTGACTCTCCAGAAGGACCAAGACTTTTGTCCCTTGAGAAGAGATGAGGACATTCCACAACTGCAATTTCTAACGCTGAATGATCTCAGATCTTACATAAAGTGGAGAAAATCTACAAGTGGCTCTTTTCACAGAGGTAGCTCATATATCTCTATGTGGAATGCATGAGAACTGCTAATCAAACTTCAGTAAAATGAGCCCTTCCCTGGGGGCAAGTTGAAGTGCTTTCCACCCATCTTCAGGCTGGCAGAAAACAACCTCAGCATGAAATCCGACTCCATTGCTGATCTCTAACATGCCTCTATTTAATGGCAATTCTTTAACTTTCCTCCAAAATAGTGGGTGACAAACTTTTACCCATCGTCAGGTTGCCCTATGTAATCTCAGTGCAACCACTTCTCCTAAAAAGGCCAGCTCTGCCTTACAATTCAGCAGGAAAGAAGAAAAACCAACTGATGACATATATTTGCATTTTTCCACTCCCTTAACACACCAGCAATTTTATTTAATGTGTATCCCCTCTTTATTATTATTACAAACAAGGCAGTGAAGATATCCAGTAAAACTTCCTTCTCCTATTTTCCCCACAAAAATAACTTTGTTGGGGAACCATCAGGGGGATGGGCTAAGAGAACGCAAAGTCACCCAGTTTGCTTTCCTGGACCAGAACTCACAGCTTTCCACTTTCTAGCCTGATACTTAACCAGTCTAAAACAAATTGCTCTTAATGTACTAATGCTCTCGTTGCACAAAAAATCAAAGGTCTTGCTCACCACTTTTTGTTTTATTTTTAAAGAAGATTTTGTCATTCATCTTAATATTCTTGGGTATATGCCTTTCTTCTCTTGGAGGTACGGCACTTTTTAGAGAATTCTTGCATATCTTCAGCTAGTGGTTAGCACATTATTAAAAATTGGTTGGGTTCCTGTTGTAATGTTTTAGTGTGCTTATGAAAGTGCTTGAAAATGAAAGTTATGGATGAGCAGTGGCCATGTTTCTCTTTATTGGCCTTTTTAAAATCAGGATTTCCATTTTTTGAAAATGAAAATGTGAATCTGACTTTGCTGCATACTAGCTTACTACTTTTCAGCTGAGTTGTACCTTGGATTTTCAAGGATTCTGAAAAAAACATAACCCTGCTTTTTAATTTTCTTTTTACCAATCTTTTTGGAAACATTAACCTCTGAAGTCCAATGTGGATTGTTTTGGCAATCCCCCACTTGTATGGATGAATGAAAGGTCAACATTTCTAACAGATCAGAAATCAATTTTGATATATTTGGAAAAATGTGTGGAGCTGGGTGCTTTCTCTTTAGCTCTCTTGACAGTTAATGTGGCTTTAAGAATATCTATCTAGATTCTTTGCCTTCTCCAAATTATACTTTCCCCCAATCTAGGTGATTGGGAAAGGTTACTAAAATGGATCCCAATTTCCAGTTTGTTTATTATTGTTAAATCACCTATTCCCCTTATTATTTCAATAATTCCAGAATTATAGGCAATAATGAGAAATCAAATGAAAGGGAGATTTTAACTGATTCCATTCAGGGTAAACAATCGGTTAATCTTGATAATGCTAGAGGCAAAATAAGCATATGGGGAAAGAAAAGCATGAATCTGTGCCCCTCCAGCTGTTTCTGGCTACAATTCCCAGCACCCACAGCCAGCATGCTAATAGCGAGGAAGCTTGAGTAACGTCCTGAAGACCACAAGTTGCTCAACAGATATTTTCTTATCTTCATGACATGGAAAAGGTCAGTACATTGGCTTGGGTCACAGGTAATTCTAACTCTAAATTCTTTGTTAATAGTATATGCAGGAGACATGTTTATATGCTCCAACCTCTCTTCTCTTTCAGAGTATCTACAAAAGGCTTTTGCTGCCCTGTTCAATGAACTATAGTTTCTCTTAAGAACAATATCAACGATGGTTTTGTAAAATAAGCAAAGGAACAAGTGCCATCATTTGAAATTGGTTTGTTGCACTCATCAGATTTGGGGCTGGTAGACACATTGCATTCGGTCCTAGTGTAGTTTTTTGGCTTTAACAGAATCCATGATTTACTTCTATGTGCTGTGTAAAAATCACACAAGCACAACCTAGTTGTCTTAATGTTTTAAAACTAGCATAGATCAGTGTCTGAACCCAAACTTTGCCCCAGCAAGAAAGAGAACCCAATACTTCAAGTCTAAATTCATTCAAATGCATCCCATCAGCGTTAAACCAGAGTTCAGCATTATGTGTTGAAGATCAGTCAATTCTTCTTTTTATCAGAAGGCAGGACAGAGAAGAACAAAAGAATGTTGAAGTCTCCTTGTTTTCCTTCTGTTTTTACTTACAAGGCTGAATCGTCAACGATGTTCTTTTGCGGGTATATCAACTTAACAGCCAACAGTTGCCAATAAGAAACTTGCAACAGAGGCAAACAAGGGTGTGCTACACTACTTCAGGATTCCTGGCAAATTTTTATCTGAGTCATGAACTAATTGCACATCATGATTTCCATGTAACCTGAAATACTCTCAAACTCAAAAAAGGATTAAGCCAGCAATTTTATACATTGACACAACTTTCTCCTATGAATGCTGGGAACTGGAATCTTTTATTTATTACTGATCTCTGCAATACTGGAGTAATATGACCCTCACTTGTCAGTTAGGCAGGGCTTACAAATATCCTGTTTCAAGCACTTATTCAACTTTTTCAAGACGCCCACTTGCACAGACATTTGTGGGCAAGTGTGCTGAATGATTCAGAGTATATGAGACCACATAAAACTAACACTGTGGTATTGCACCCTTGCCATGTTTATGAATGACACGCCTATATGAAATCCTCCCACTGAAAATTGGACTAAAAGAGGCAGGTCTGTGCCAGCAGCTTCATGTGTACAGATAAGTTGGATGAATCATGAGGAAATTAGACGGTGAGAATCCTTGAGTAGATCTAATGACCAAACAATGGTTGAAAATCAAAACAGAGGGGAAAATATCTGATTAAAAGAAAACAGATTTTTAGCCTTGCTTGCTTGCTTTATTTATTTATTTAATTAATTAATTAGTTTTCTATACCGCCCCTCTCCCTGCAGGGACTCAGGGCAGTGTACAGCCAGAGTTAAAACACAGTGCAAATACAATCTTTAAAAAACAATTAAAAAAATTAAATAAGGTGGCTAAAAGATAAAAACTCAATCTAGAGTATAAAAGACTAAAAACCAATTAAAACCAATTTAAAACCCTATAAAACCCTAGGCCAGACCGGCTTGATGAAATAGGTATGTTTTCAATGCGCGCCGGAAGGCCAAAAGGTCAGGAATGGTCCTCATCTCCGGGGGCAATTCGTTCCAGAGGGAGGGTGCCAAAGAGAAGGCCCGCACCCTCGGGTTCGCCAGCCGTCCAGCCGGTGGCACCCCGAGGAGGCCCGCCCTATGAGAGCGCACTGGACGACAGGAGATCGATGAAAGCAGTAGGCGGTCCCGTAAGTAAGTACCCAGGTACCAAGCCATGGAGTGCTTTAAAGATGGTCACTAATACCTTGAATCGCACCCGGAAGGCTACCGGGAGCCAATGCAGCTCGCGCAAGAGTGGCGTAACATGGGAGCTCCGAGAAGCCCCCAAAACCACCCGCGCGGCCTGTTACAAATCAAACTCTTACCTTAAATAGCCTGACAAGTTATTTAAATAACCTGACAAGTTCCTTAAATAACCTGATAGCTGTAGGTAGGTAAATAAACCAATTAGCACACCTCTTATTGTGCCTATTAGGTAGTCCTTGACTTACAACAGTTCATTTAGTGACCATTTGAAGGCACAACAGCTCTGAAAAAAGTGACTTACGACCATTTTTCACACTTATGACCATTGTAGCATCGCCATGCTCATGTGATTTACATTTGGATGCTTGACAACTGACTCACATTTATGATGGTTGCAGTGTCCTGGAGTCACATAATTCCCTTTTGTGACTTTCTGATAAGCAAAGTCAATGGGGAAGCCAGATTTGCTTAACAACTGTATGATTAAGTGAAGCTGTGATTCACTTAACAAATAGGGTGAGAAAAATCGTAAAATGGGGCAAAATTCAACAAATTTCTTCCTTAGCAACATAAATTTTGGGCTCAGTTGTGGTCGTACGTTGAAGACTACCTATCATTATATACTAGTCGTTTATAAATATTTTATATATTTTTATACATGGTAGCTGTGGATATATTAGCTTCGTTTTATTGGGTGGGGAGTGTTAAAGAAGATTTCTACAATTGATATATGTGCCATAAAATTGGTGTTGAATCTATATTTTTTTCCCCATGACAATCTGAGCCTAACTTGGTCTTCCAATGGTGCAATTGTTGCCACAGTAACTGAGTCCATCCACTTTGCTGCTGGTCATCCTCTTCTTCTCTTTCCTTCCATCTTTCCCAGAATTAGAGATGCTCTATAAAGCTTGGCCTTTGCACAATGTCTGAAATATAATACTTTGAACCTGGTCCTTTGGGCCTTGGGTGAGAATTCTGGGTTAATTTGTAAAAGTGATCTGTTCACAATATTCTCAGGAGTCTTCTCCAATCTCAGAGTTTAAAGGTGTCAATACTCTTTTTACCCTTTTTTTTAAAAGGCCAACTTTCTCTTCGATAAAGTGTCACCGGAAATAGCATAGACACATCCCAGTACCTGAATATTTTTTTCCAAAGCTTTCATAATTAACCAAATGCTAATCAATGGCCAATTCATTGATTGCTTCTTCCTATACTGTTGATGGTAGATCCTAAAAGGCAAAAGCTATGTGCCATTTCAATATAATAATTAGAATTGTTATTTGTTTTTAATATCAAGAAGCCACCATAACTGATTGGAAGCATCCTGTTGTATTGTATTATTGTTTGGAAGCATTACTGTTTCGGTTAGGAAGGTGAAAAAGGAAGAAAAAATTATTGGAAGTTCACTTCCTTTTACCCAGGACATAGCATATAAGCGCTGCTTGAGCAGGGCTCGTAGTATTGTCTGGGACGCATCCTTTCCACAACTGGCTTTCTTTATTACCTTCTGGGAAAAGACTTTGTGGTACCTGAAGCAGAACAACTAGATTCCGTAATAGCTTTATACCATATAAAGCATGGGTTTCAAACTCAAGGCTCACGGCTACAGGCTGCTTAAATCTGGCCTACAGGGCCAACCTGGACACAGCAAAGGACCAACCCATGGTGCCTCGGCCTGACCCAGGCCAACTAGGCGCCAATCTACAACTTGGTGGCAGCTGGCAGAGTGCTGTAGGAGTTGTCGCAGCCAAAAACGGAGCTTGGGAGGGCCACACACAGCTCCACAAACTCCTTTTTCACTGGCAGTGTTCTGGAGGCCGCCTTCTGACCCATACACTTTGCCCTCCTACATACACCATGAGCAACTTGACCAAGGAGAATGAGCACAGCAGCAGCAGCCACAAGGAGAAGGTAAGCACAGCTGGGCACCCCCTCGGAGAAGTGGGGCGGGGCTATGGAGTCTCAGTGACTGGGCACTTGCCCTCCGCTGCCTAGGGCTCTGGACAGCCATCTGGGGGTCCTCCATGTGATATGAGAGGGATGGCGAGGCTCTTCTGGAGGATAAGGATTTGGCCTTCTCCCTGGTCTCACCTTCCTCCACTGAAGACAATGGATCGCCCCCATCCCCACCCGGGCTGCCACAGGCACCCATGACACGAGTGATGTCGAGCTGGCCATATCCACCCCAGACATGCTCACCTGGACCTCCATGATCAATCACAATCCTGATGTGGCCTTCAATGAAATTGAGTTTGACACCCCTGATATAAAGTTTGTTAACTCTCAAGACTCTTTACCACTATGTATTTAAAATGGACGGTGATTTTATATATGTATGTATGTGTGTGTGTATAGGTATATATATATATATATATATATATATATATATATATATATATATATATATATATATATATATATATATATATATATATATATATATATATATATATATATATATATAATATATATATATATATATATACTGGGTATATATATATATATATATATATACTGAGTATATATATATATACTCAATATATATATATATATATATATATATATATATATATATATATATATGGATCTTTGGTTCTTCGGGTTTTCTCCCGCGTAGAATTGGAAATATCTAGGCGACGTTTCAATGAAGTCTCATTCATCATCTTCAGGCTTGTGTCTTCGGCCTTGTGCTTCTCAGAGTGATGTGAGCTTGCAGCTGCTTCTTCCTTTTAACTACTAGTAGGGGTGTGACTTGATTGGGTGGGGGCTTGGCTGTGTTCTGATTGGGTGGGGGTGTGTTCTCATTGGTTGGAGGTTTGGCTGTGTTCTGATTGGTTGGGGGGTTGGCTGTGTTCTGATTGGCTGGGGGTGTGTTCTGTTCTGGTGGGGGTTTGATTGTACTCAGGTTAGTCTCAGTTGCCAAGCCCCCACCTAATCAAGTCACACCCCTACTAGTAGTTAAAAGGAAGAAGCAGCTGCAAGCTCACATCACTCTGAGAAGCACAAGGCCAAAGACACAAGCCTGAAGATGATGAATGAGACTTCATCGAAACATCGCCTAGATATTTCCAATTCTACGCGGGAGAAAACCCGAAGAACCAAAGATCCACATACAAATACCCGCGAAAATCTCTGAAAACAAATATATATATATATATATATATTTCTCCCTTTCTCCCTTAATTGGGGCTTAACAGGGTGTTGTAACACTAAGTGTATATATATATATATATATATATATACTCAGTATATATATATACTCAGTATATATATATATATATACTCAGTATATATATATATATATATACTCAGTATATATATATATACTCAGTAATACAAAGAGTATACACTTTGTATTACAACACCCTGTTAAGCCCCAATTAAGGGAGAAAGCATACTGCTTTCTTTTCTGTCTTTCGGCTCATCACCATATATATATACTGAGTGTGTGTATATATATATATATATATATATATATATATATATATATATATATATATATATATGTTTTCTGATAGATAGATAGATATACTCAGAGCAGGCATCAGAATTCCATTTTTCAGTGTATGCCTGTGTATTCACAGAGAAAATGAAAATAAAGGTTATTTTATCTTAAATAAAATACAACCAGTACAGGTAGTCCTCGACTTACAACCGTTCATTTAGTGACTGTTTGAAGTTACAGGGGCATTGAAAAAGTGACATATGCTCATTTTTCACACTTATGACCGTTGCTGCATCCCCATGGTCACGTGATTTATATTCGGACGCATGACTACTGCTTCATATTTATGACAGTTGCAGTCTCCTGGAGTCATGTGATCATCTTTTCAACCTTCTGGCAAGCAAAGTCAATAGGCAAGCCAGATTCACTTAACATCCGTGTTACTAATTTAACAACTGCAGTGATTCACTTAACAAATGTGGCAAGAAAAAAATGAGACAGAATTCAACAAACAAATGTTTTACTTAACAACAGAAAATGTTGGGCTCAATTGTGGTCATAAGTCAAGGACTATCTGTACACTGCAGATAAAGGGATACATTGTTGGAAGGCTTTTTTTCACATCTACCTCCAAATTATTTCCAACATACTAGGTTCCAAACTGAAATGTAGTTAACCTCAAAGAAATTGACATCTTACTGTACATGCTAGCTCTCTTCAGCCATTCTCTCTGGGGATACTGAGAGTGATACCCTCATCTGGAAAGCATCACTCTGGCAAAGAAGACTGTCCTTCAAATTAGTCCCCCTGAACTCAGGAGCACTTGCCCAGAACAGACATAAACAGTTTTGCAAGAAAAACAAAAGTTTTTTTTTTATTCATATACTGCAAGGTTATCATTCAAGGATACAGAATGTTCTGTAGGATGCAAATCCTTGCTGCATATACAACTTTATTGTCTCCTCAGGTTACCTTGAAAAATTCGAACTACACGCAAGTAATTTCATTGCCATCCTCACTCTTGCCTTTGATTCCCATCTGAAATCCTGTTTTGCAATGGAAAATTTATTTTACTGTGCAATAGTATTTATGGTGTATTTTTATGGATGATTATTGTGGGTTTCCTTTTTCAGCCTGTCATGCTATTTCTCAATCTTTTTTTTTTAAAGTTCATTACAATTTTGTTATCTTCAGGTATAATTTAGAAATGCTAGGTTGACAGGAGCAAGGGACAAGACTCCCAGCCCACCACACAGCAGCAATTGGGTCTTGAACACAAGTCTGCCAATCATCAGCCCAGCATCCTAACCATGTCCTAACCAGAACAATTACTAAACCACAATAGTTTCATAAACTTCCAGCACTGCTGGCATCACACTTCAGAGGCAATAGCATGACCTGTGTGTGGCATCATAAAGGAAGTACTGCAATACAATTCTTTAACTTTTCACAGCTATATTCCCATAAATAGAAAAAAACATTGAATCAGACAAATTTGTCTCTTGGTGCATTTATGAACAGTTTGTGTAATTTTCTTGGCACCAACATGGAAGCGATTGGCTTGATTTCTTCCAGGATGTTTTGATGATTTTCCATCTAATGTCTACTCCTACTATTTCCAATCTCCCATGCAATCACCAAAACTTAAATTACATAAGTAATTAAAAAAAAAGAATTGTAGTATGGTAGTGAAAATGACACATTCTTTCTGTGGCTGAAATCTTATTGAGGATATGTATTGAGATGTTCCAAAATTTTGGATGGCTAACAATAAAGACCAGCATTACCCCTCAAACAAAAATAATAATTAACCCACCCATGATATAAACCAAATAGAAACATCAAAATAATAAACAAAAAATATAAAGTCATACATTTGTCACATTCCAACCCTCACTTGCAACAGGTCTTCCTCCTATGCTAGGTGGAACAGCCAGGTATTAACAGATCTGCTGAAACCCAGGAGAGAAAGAAAACTAGTACCAATGACATTACTTTGTTTGGTAATAAAATGCCTACAAGAAAACCACCAAGCTCAGAGAGTGCCAAGGACCCTCTCAGAGAAAGATGAAACTGGATCTCAATGAGGAGAAAATTCTGGGATGTGCAGTTCAAGACAGAAAAAGATAGTCTCTCCTATACACTCAGGACCATTTTATTGATTTTCAAATGTGTTATTTAGCCATACAAGTACTAAGGCATGGTGTGGTTTGTTGACATGAGTTATGCATACCTGTTATAAGTAAATTTGGATGTTATACTTGAGAAACCACAGAACCAGACTGTAGCCATTTTGTGTCCGTAGACTGACCTTTTTAAAAGAACAGAAAAGTTGAGAAATATGTTTTTGTACAATAAACATGTGGTATTGCGAAATTGTCCTTGGAAGAGGTTCTAGAATGTGTAGGGAACAACTTGACATTATATAGTCATATTAATCAAAAATATAATCCTCTGATAATTGCATAACCGGATATCTGGAGATAAATCCAGGAAAAGGATGTTGGTACCAATCCAAATGTCAAGTAAGAAGAGGTCAGTAGAAATATCCATAACTTTCCTATGAGAATCTATGTATCTTTGTAACTGAAAAACAACATGTGATCTGTAATTGTTTATATCATTATATTTGGGTATAAATATATGGTCTGTCTGGTAATCGGGGTTCTCCTTTGTCTCATACTAACTTTGGTATGGGTTAAAGGGTGCCGGTACTGCAGTATCTTCAATAAAGCCAGTTACGTGTTTCAGTATTTCAAGTCTGTTCTAATTATTTCTGCTCATACGCATGACAAGTTTTGGCGAGCCAGGCAGGAGACAGGACATGGACACTGGAGGTGGTTCTTCTGGGCTGCAAAACGGGGCCCCCTGCTGCTGTTTTGCGGGGTTTTGTGCTTTGGATGAGCCTCCGTCCAGGGGCCTTGCTCCTGGTGACCTGCGTTTGGTTGATTGATTGCTGGGACCGTGCTGGCTTCCAGTGGCCATGGGTGAGTTGTGGTGCACCGAGGAATCAGGTGAGCTCTATCTGAGTTTTTTATATATATATATATATATATATATATATATATATATTTTAGAGGCTTATGTTGCAACATTTTTTTTAACAGTCTAATATTTTTGTTCCTCTCTTTTGAAACATTTCATATATATTTTTTTTTCTTCTCTAAATGAAGGCTTCTTCGGCTTGTATGCTTTTTTACTTCGTGTCTAGAGTGTGTGTTTGTGCAGAGGGGTCTGTCTGTGCTGTTACATTGTTTATTCCCCCTTTCTCTGTCTCCTTTCCTGTGAATAGGGGTGTGGAAATGGGGAATTTATTTTCCTGGTTAAAGAAACCAGCTGTTGCTAGTGAAGTTCCTTCCATTCCTATGTCATCTCCTCTTGGGGAGTTAATAAATCAGTGTAATGAGGCATGGTTAGTTCAGTATACTAAACTTTTGGATAAGATATGGTTAATTGGGCTGTGTACAGCTCGCTGGCCGGATCATATCTTGAAACCTTCGAATTATAGTCACGGTTTGGGGAGTCTAATGTATATTGGATTAATGCTTTAAAGGATGTCTTGACTAAAAAGAGGTAGGTTTCTCAATTGCCTTATGTTATGCCTTGGTATCATGTACAATATACTGATCCATTTCCTCCTCTTGGAAAAACTTCTAAGAGACTTTTATATACAAAGGAAAGTGATAAGTGGGATCCTTTGGATTATGCTGGTCCTGTACGTCCTCCTCCTTATAATGTAGCTAACTCTGTGCAAGATGTGGGAGAAAAGAGGGGGGGAAGTTCCTCCGCAGTTTCTCAGTATAGAGAGTTAAAACAGGAGTTGGATTCATTAGCAGTTGCTGGACCTTCTATTCTATGCCATCTATTCAGGTTGATCCAATATCATTATAACAGAGTTTGGATTTATTCTTGGGTCCTAATGTTTATGCTTATGTGGAATTACAGCATATCTTGGGATTTTTTTTTCTCCTGAGGAGCGAGGGCAGATTAGCGAGCTGGAATAGCATATTGGAATAAGACACAGGACGGTGTAGTAAATGCGGTAGATGGTGAAGATAAGTTTCCTTTGGCAGATCCTGGTTGGGATAGTCAGGTTCCAGAGGATAGAGTACAGATGATGGATATGAAGAAACTTATTGTGCAGGGTGTGAAGACTGCTGTACCTCAGGGTAGAAATCTAGCTAGAGCATTTGAGGTAGGTCAGTTAAAAGATGAGTCTCCGGCTGAATTCTTGACTAAAATCAAGGATAGTTTAAATAAGTATTCTGGTCTTGCCCCTGAAACACCAGAATATCAGGCTTTAATGAAATTGCAGTTTGTTACTAAAGCCTGGGGTGATGTGCAGAGGAAATTGCAGAAGATAGAGAGATGAGCTGAATCGGACATAGCTACTTTGTTGCAAGAGGCCACCAAGGTGTTTATTGGTCGCGATCTTGCAAAGTCTCGTCAGAAATCCCAAATTATGTTTCCAGCGTTGAAAGCTGCTACAACCGAAAAGGTGAATAAGCCAGTTGGACTGGTTGCAGCTACTAGAAGAGCTGGAGGTCCATCTACTAGAGGTGGATGGAAGCGTCCTGGGAGAGGACGGAGGGGATTTTTTTTCCTTGAATAGGAATAGTGAGCTAAAAGGAAGTAGACAATGTTTTGCTTGTGGAAAGGAGGGGCACTTTGCGAGTAATTGCCCGGACAAGCAAAGACTGCAACGAAGAGAACAGAGACTGTATACCCTAATTGAAGATTAGGGGGGTCAAGGGCTCCTGACGTTGGAGTCCCACCGGGAGCCTTTAGTAAAATTGAAGGTGGGACCTAAGGAAATAAGTTGCATTTTTCTGATAGACACAGGGGCGGCTAGAACGTCTTTGTGTGAGTTACCTGAGGGTCTTACTCAGGAGGGAAAAATGATGATAGTCTCTGGGGTTAAAGGGGAACCCTTTGAAGTTGCTGTTGTTGAAAATGTATCTCTGAAAGGGGAATACTCAGAGATAACATTAAATGTCTTGTACATACCTGAAGCAGGTATGAACCTTTTAGGACGAGATGCTTTGTCTTTATTAGGACGTGAGCTTATCTTTTCTGCAGATAAATGCACAATTCAGCTATTAGATAGTGAACAGGAGAAATATGTAGATCCTATTGTGTGGGAAGCAAAAGGAAACAGAGGTGTTTTGAAACTCCCACCTGTTGAAGTGATTTTAAAAGAGGATGCTGAGCCAGTGAGGCGGAAGCAATATAATATTTCTCCAGAAGGGAGACGTGGTCTAAAGCCAGTGATAGAGTCTCTTTTAAGGGATGGACTAATTGAACCTGCAATGTCACCATATAATACACCTATCTTACCTGTAAAGAAACCTGATGGGTCCTTTTGTCTAGCAGATCTGAGGCTCATAAATAGGTTGGTAGTAGAATGACATATTATTATGCCAGATCCCTATACATTATTGGGGAGGATTCCACATGAGCATAACTATTTTAGTATAATAGATTTGAAGGATGCTTTTTGGACGTGTCCTTTGACTGAAAACTCGAGGGATATTTTTTGCTTTTGAATGGACAGATCCAGATACATATCGAACTCAACAGTATCGATGGTGTGTGTTACCACAGGGTTTTTCAGAAAGTCTTAATTTGTTTGGACAGGCATTAGAGCAGGTCCTTGAAGGATTTAACCCCCTGTGGGGATAACAGTATTGCAATATGTGGATGATTTGTTGGTTTCAGGAGAGAAGAAACAAGAGGTAGAAAAAGGCACGAATGCTTTGTTAAAAATTTTTTTTAGGGCAACAGGGCTTGAGAGTGTCAAAGAAGAAACTACAATATGTTGAGTCTGAGGTTAAATATTTAGGATATTTAATTAGTCATGGAAGTAAGAGAATAGATCCAGAAAGGATTGAAGGGATAGTTAGATAGCCTGTACCGAAGAATAAGAGGGAAGTTCGGAAGTTTTTGGGATTGTTAGGATATTGTCGTCTATGGATAGATGATTATACAACTAAGGTTAAATTTCTATATGAGAAATTGTTAGATAATGAACCCTGGGAGGTTATATGGAATAATGAAGAGATAA
This sequence comes from Bungarus multicinctus, assembly GCA_023653725.1. NCBI lineage: Eukaryota > Metazoa > Chordata > Lepidosauria > Squamata > Elapidae > Bungarus > Bungarus multicinctus. The sequence goes on along the minus strand of CM042844.1, from coordinate 75,682,282 downwards.
ATAATATTGAGAAGCTTAAGCATGATTTAATACAAGCTCCGGTACTAAGTTTGCCTGATTTAAAGAAACTGTTTCATTTGTCGCAGTTGAATATGGAATAGCTAAGAGAGTTTTGGCTCAAGTCTGGGCTGGAAAGAAAAAGCCTGTAGCATTTTTATCCAAATTGATGGATCCAGTAGTACGTGGTTGGCCTTTATGTATACAGGCAGTAGCGGCTACAGCTATATTGGTAGAAGAAAGTAGGAAGTTAACTTTTGGAAGTGCTTTAGTGGTAAGCAGTCCACATCAGATGAGAACTATTTTAATGCAGAAAGCACATAAATGGCTTACACATGCTAGGTTATTGAAATATGAAGCTATTTTATTATCTCAGGAGGATTTGCTCCTCTCACTGGACAGGAATTGAAATCAACTGAATTCCTTTCGGGAGAGAAACAAGAATTGGATAATATAGAGCATGATTGCATTGAGGCTATAGATTTACAGATGAAAATAAGAGAGGATTTGGAGGATAGCCCGATAGAGGGAGGTATTAATTTGTTTATAGATGGATCTTCTAGAGTAGAAAACGGTAAACGAATGAATGAATGCTCTGCACAGGTATGCGAAGTTTTTGCTTTATTGCAAGCCTTGAAACTTTTAGAGAATGAAGTGGGTAATATCTATACTGATTCTAGATATGCCTACGGTATTTTACAAACTTTTGGAAAATTTGGGTAGAAAGAGGACTGATTACAAGTAAAGGAAAAGAAGTAAAACAAGTAGATCTTATCAAAGCTGTATTAAAAGCAGCTGCAGTTCCGGAATGTTTAGCTATAATACATGTTGAAGCTCATAAGAAGGGAAATCCTAAAGAGATTTTAGGAAATAAATTAGCAGATTAGGCGGCCACAGAGGCTGCCCGTAAAGGAAGAGAAGTGAAGCTAATGGTTTTAATTCCTGTTTTGGAATGGGATGTAAAACCAGAGTTCACTGATGAAGAAGAAAAGCAAATGCAATTGGAAGGTGTTACATGTGTTGATGGAAAATGGGTAACAAATGATGGTTTACAAATAGTTAATAAATTTATTATGAGAAACATAATAGAGAAAGTACATGAAGGTACTCATTGGGGAACACAGGTACTTGTGGATTTTGTGAAACGGAAGTATATTTGCAGAGGAATGTTTACAATAGCTATGAAAATATGTAGAAAATGTATACATTGTATAAGAATAAATAGGAAAATGACGAGAAAAACATTACTAGGAGGAAGAGATTTAGCTGTCTGGCCATTTCAGAGGAAACAAGTCGATTATACTGAAATGCCAGCTGTAGGTACATTGAAATACTTATTAGTTATAGTTGATCATTTAACAGGATAGGTGGAAGCTGTTCTGTGTGCGAGAGTGAATGCACAAATGACTGTGAAGTTAATATTGGAACAGATATAGATATAGATATGCATTGATAGTGCATTTATAATGATAGAGGTACACATTTTACTTTTCATGTGGTAAAAGAGGTATAGGAAAGAATTGGAAATAGACTGGCAATAGACCTGTTGGGTTTTTGCCTCAGGTGGGGTGAAGAATGAGACCTATAAAACAATATATTAAGGAAATTAATGTTAGCAGTTTAATTACCCTGGATGAAATGTTTACCTCTAGCTCTATTGTGAGTGTGTACTAGTTTGAGAAACAAAAGATGTTGAAATTTCATTGTATGAAATGATGTTTGGCATACCTTATACTGGAAGTGTGGGTATGTTTAGAGTTGTATTTGAAGATATTTTATTTTGTTTAGAAAATATATACAGGGACTGTCCCAGTGTTTTTCTCTTTTAAGGTCTAGAGGACTTTTGGTGCAAACACCACCATTTGATTTCCGAGTGTATGATTTTAAGAGTGGAGACTGGGTCCTGATTAAGCAGTGGAGAGCTTTTGGAAAGCTGAGGCCTATCTGGGAAGGACCGTTAAAAGTACTGTTGACTACTGAGTCTGCTGTTTGGACATGTGAGTGAGGCTGGACACATCGTTCGTGTCTACAGGGATTTGTGGATTCGGTTCCTATTTCCAGTGGAAGCAAGCTTCGGAAAGACTGGACTTTTTATTTTCTATTTCTTTTAGATAGTGGGAATAGATAATTACATGTCTAGTTTAGCTTAGGGTTGTGGAACTTTGAGATGTATTGTTGATTATTTGGTTGCATGTAATACATTTTTCTTTGTATTGTTTAGTATTTTAAGACATGAAATAATAGACTGTTGAACACAGGTATTATATCCTCTGTGTGCGGAAGAAGATAAAGAAGTGGATGTAAGTCCCCAGAGACCGGTTGTAAGTTTTGAAGTGTAAAACTACATACGTTAAGGTGGGTGGGGGCCTAGTCCATTTGTGAATATGATGTGGATAGTGATTTCGAGCAGGCCGGCCTGGGCTGAGAGAGGGTTTTAATGTGTCTCCATTAATTTTAATTAGGGGGTTTTAAGGGGGTGGGGTGGGCTTTTTATTCGGCCTAATCTAATTTAATCTTTTTCTTAACTTTTGTATTGTTGGGGTTTTTAGATTGGCTGTACACCACCCTGAGTCCCTAGGGAGAAGGGCGGTATAAAAGTTAAATAAATAAAATAAATAAATAAATAAATAAATTATTGCCTTATGTAGGGTAGATATGGAGGCTTCTGAGAAATTACATGGTTATTCATTAGCATGGCAATGGTTATGTTTCCAAACTGAACCCGACATTACTGAATACGAAAGGCAGATATCACTGACATTGATGAAATCTATGGCTGAGGTTGGAAACTGTATAAGATCCACCTTAGATGATGGTTCATATTTGAGAAATTTCAAGCATGTAACCGCACATATGACATATGACATGAGGACTTGTCTAAGAGGATGGAACAACTATATGATCATTGTTTTGACCTGTATGGCACTTATTCTCCTTCCTATATGAGACTTAGAGCTTTGGAAGAGATGTTATTTATGCCATTCATTGAATTGAGAAGTACTCTAATGAAGTTGATGTTTTTGTGTGACAAAATAGTTAGTGCAAAATGTTCATTTAACTGGAAAAGTAGATGTACAGTTAGATGTTTTGAGGTACCAAGAATTCTACAGAGAAGTGTAAGATACTAAAAGGTACAGAGCCTAATGTGAAAAGTGAAAATGTTCTGTTATGGACTGTTATGGTAACTGCCCATACTAGGGGTGAACATGTAAAGAAATATAGAGAACAACGTTAGTGGTTAGTGATACTTCTTTTACAGACTGTAATGATATGTAAGTTGTGTTTCTGCTGTTGTAAGATTAAGAAACCTGAGGAAAAATGCAAGATATATAGTCAACAGGAAGTTCGGCTTATGTTGAGAGAATTTGATGATCATTCTCAAGTATAAATCGGTAATAAAAAGAAAGGGAGGAGTTGTTATAAGTAAATTTGGATGTTATACTTGAGAAACCACAGAACCAGACTGTAGCCATTTTGTGTCCGTAGACTGACCTTTTTAAAAGAACAGAAAAGTTGAGAAATATGTTTTTGTACAATAAACATGTGGTATTGCGAAATTGTCCTTGGAAGAGGTTCTAGAATGTGTAGGGAACAACTTGACATTATATAGTCATATTAATCAAAAATATAATCCTCTGATAATTGCATAACCGGATATCTGGAGATAAATCCAGGAAAAGGATGTTGGTACCAATCCAAATGTCAAGTAAGAAGAGGTCAGTAGAAATATCCATAACTTTCCTATGAGAATCTATGTATCTTTGTAACTGAAAAACAACATGTGATCTGTAATTGTTTATATCATTATATTTGGGTATAAATATATGGTCTGTCTGGTAATCGGGGTTCTCCTTTGTCTCATACTAACTTTGGTATGGGTTAAAGGATGCCGGTACTGCAGTATCTTCAATAAAGCCAGTTACGTGTTTCAGTATTTCAAGTCTGTTCTAATTATTTCTGCTCATACGCATGACAATACCCCAAATTAGATATTGTGGGTTTACCAACGAATTGTAGTTAATAAGCATTGCTTTGTGCTATGTGAATATCGCTTTGTGTTATGTGTCATGTGTGTTTTATGAATGCAGCCTTAGGCTACCACTACATATGCCAAGGGTCTTCAAACTTGGCAAGTTTAAGACTTGTGAACTTCAATTCCCAGAATTCCTGAGCTAACGTGACTGGAGCAGGAATTCTGGGAATTGAACTCCACAAGTCTTAAAGCTTTCAAGTTTGAAGACCCCTGACATATGCTGTGACTTAAGCAGCCAAGAAGTATGATCCACACACAAGATAAAAACTGCTTTGAGGAACTCAAGTGTTTGTAGAAAAGTGAAAAAAGGCCCCCAAAAGAAAAGATGGTGGAATATGATCACTGGTTGAAGAAAGCTGACTGGGGAAATTAAAAACCAAGGCCAAAAGAAGAATGGAGGGGCTGGAGACCTGGACCAATATAGTATCTCACTATATTATAGCTGAGATCCCCATCGTTTCATTTCAATCTCATTTCATAAATTCCAGTGAGGATGTCATTCAGCCATCAGAAAATGAGAGTGATTTCTCAGACATGGAGTCAATATTCTTGTCTCATTCCTCTGCCTCTAGTAGGATCTTTCCATCTGAGGCTCTGGTAGTCTATGCAGCATAGAGTTCCCTAAGACTTTTCTCTTGCTAAAGAAAAAAAAATCTCATCATTTTTCAATCCAAGGAAAAGGATTTTAGAAGAAGAGAAAGAATACGGCAGGGAACAGAATATTGTGAAGATGCTGAGGATTCGTGCAGCTCTGACCCTCAAGAACAAGCTGGGACATTCCAGAAAAGTTACAGGCAAGTCAAAGGTATAATATTAACCAGAATGGATGTATTAAGATATTTGAAATTTAATAACTGGAGTGGTGAAGGATTGAACAATGAGTAAGAACACACAGTTGTAGCTAATTGATTGAAGAGAGCTAGCCACTGCCTTAGGGAATCTGAGCCATGATTGGTTGCTGTGAGTGAAAAGGGGGTGTTTCCTTGTTTCCCGCCTTTTTCTTCTGTGTGTTCTCTGGGATTTACCTCATGCTGTGTTGATTTACCTGACAATGTTATTTGTCTATCTTATTTACTGTAAATATATTTATAATAATCTTGAACTACACCGCCTACGGTTGGACTTAAGCATAGTACACAAAATTATCTGCTACAATGTTCTTCCAGTCAATGACTACTTCAGCTTCAACCGCAACAATACAAGAGCACACAACAGATACAAACTCAATGTAAACCGCTCCAAATTTGACAGTACGACTTCAGCAACTGAGTGGTCAATGCGTGGAATGCACTACCTGACTCTGTAGTTATATCTGCAAACCTCTACTCCTTTACTCTCAAACTATCCACTATTGACCTCACTCCGTTCTTTAAGATGTCTGTAAGGAGCGTACATAAGTACACCATCATGCCTCCCGTCCCTGTCCTATTGTCCCCATTTACTCATACCTATTTCCTGTATTCTTACTCATGTTTATACTTATACCTATCATCTTGTAAGCAATTGACAAATCAAATCAAATCAAATAAATAAAAATAAAATAAAAAAATAAACATGAAGAAGTGGCCTTCATCCTGCAGTGGATAGACAATGGCTTAAAATAATGATGACGATGATGATGATGATGATGATGATATAAAACAGCAAGTTCTTGTCAGTGTCTCTGAGTCCATTCAAACACCCGGCTGCACAATTCTTTGACAGGACGTCAGATTCATATAAGCAATTTTGGCTAGAATTTTTTCCTCAGAATTTCATTTATTTGAATGTGTGTCCACTAGCTGGCTGCCTCTGAGATTTTTGTACCTATGCTATGCAAAGCAACAAATATTAAACTAAGGCATTGCGATCTTTGGGCAGCACATCTTACCCATATAGATCTATGACCATGTCTCCTTCACAGTATTTTACGAGAGATTTATTTTTAATATGTTATTTGTCATTCAGTTACACTCAAATGCCTTATTTTATTCCCTTGCAACTGACTTGCCCTACAACGTTTTGGTAGAAAAGCTCAAAATAAGTTTTACATTTATCTATTTTAAAAAAAACGTTTATTTTTAAATTGTCCTTTTGTTCCAGCTCTTCAATCTCAGCCTTTTTTTTTTTTTGTCAAAGGAGCAGAACTTGGCATGACAGAGTTCATACTCCTTGTTAATAAACATCCTTTTTATTATCATCATTCTTAGTTTACTGGCTAATAAGTGTTCAAGATATGAACTCTCTATCCATCCCACATGCTAAGGTTAAGATGATGGTGTCACATAAAGACATTTCCAGAATAGAGTTGTTGCAACCATAAATTATTAAGGTGGATCCCCAAGACAGAGAGATGGAGCAAATCTATGAGGATTTCTGGGACCAGAAGATTGAAACCCTCTCCCATTCATATATGAGCTTGGCCTTTATTACTATAGCCCCATTTCCCATATGGAAAAAGACACAGGGTCATGGGTCTGAAGATGAAGATGGAAAATTTTATGTACACCATAATAATCAATAACAAATACTGAGTCCATGTTTGCCTTTGCCATTGACTGTATTCATTTGTGTTATCTTCTCAAGAGATTTCAACATTTGGTCTGAAGCCTCTGTTCTTTATGACTTTAATAAAACACAGCCCTAAATTTTCCTGGTTTTCTCCTAGCCTGGAGCCTTCTAGATATGTTTAGACTACATTTCTAAAAATTCCCAGCTGCATGACATCAAGCTCAAGGAAGGCTGAGTTACTTTAGCACAACTTTAGCACAACGTTGTAGGAAATTGGAGCAACAACAAGAACGGCACATACCCCTTGCATTTTGCTAATTTTTGGACAAACTACACTGAAAATTCAAACAAGGGTAGAATAGAATAGGAATAGAATTCCTCATTTAGTGACCATTCTAAGTTACAACGGCACTGAAAAAAGTGACATGACCATTTTTCACACTTATGACCAGTGTATCATCCCTATGGTCACGTGATTTACATTTGGGTACTTGACAACTGACTCACATTTATGATGGTTGCAGTGTCCTGGAGTTATGTGATCCCTTTTAGTGACCATCTAACAAGTAAAATCAGTGGGGAAGGCATTCACTTAACTGTGTTACTAATTTAACAACTGCAATGGTTCATTTAACAAGTCTAGCAAAAAAAGTCGTAAAATGAGGCAAAACTCACTTAGCAAATTTCTCACTTAATGACATAAATTTTGGGCTCACTTGTGGTCATACACAGACATGTAGACACACAGAGACACACAACACAAAGCTTCCATAGTATAGAAATTGAAGCAGGACAGAAACGAACACTGCTGCTTCCTAATCTGTTTCCAGAAACTAATCAAAGCAGGGTGTTTGGAAGACACTCAACAGTGAAGCAAAAATTGAGACAAAGTCATTTAAGGTCAATGCAGTTAGCTTTGTTCCATCACTTATTTAATAAAATAATAATAATAACTCCCTGGATCTTTTCCATTACCTCATGATTACAGCAATGTGCAATCATAATATTAAAAAAAAATACTTGCAGTTGAAACCTCCTTTCTCTTTAACATTCCCACATGCTTTCATGTATAGAGGAGGCCAGAAAAATAAGCAGCAAAGACAGGAGTTTCCTATTCATTAACTTAAAAAAAAAGAGAGAGATGATTCATACTATTTATGTCAGGCACAAATACAAAGTTCTTCTGTTTTTGTGCAATTGCCAGTTGGGCAATTGCATAAGAATTTTGACTTTAAAAGTAAGCATCATATTTCCAAAAGTGGGAAATATCCAAATAAATGTACTAGCAAGCTTTAGAACAATCACAACCTAATTTAATTGAATTAGGTTGAATTCAATTGAATTGAACCCCAATTTATAATTCTGGAGAGTCCTAGATAGATGTTTCAAATTTGAGCCATTCTGTATCGATAGCAATAGCACTTAGACTTATATACCGCTTCACAGTGCTTTACAGCCCTTTCTAAGCGGTTTACAGGGTCAGCATATTTCTTCCAACAATCTGGGTCCTCACTTTACCAACTTCAGAAGGATGGAAGGCTGAGTCAACTTTGAGCCAGTGAGACTCAAATTGCCAAACTGGTGGCAGCTGGCAGAATTAGCCTGAAATACTGTAGTACAGCATTCTAACCACTGCACCACCATGGTTCCTCTTCACTAGGGGTGTCAAATTCATGTCATCATGTGACATATCGGGACTTTTCCCCTCTTCGTTAAATTGGGCAGGGGTGGGCCAGCAGGTGACACATCCAGCCCGTGGGCCATGAGTTTGACACCTCTGCCCTACACAAATTCTGGTTTCAAACCACTTCTTAGTTAGAGAAAACAGAAACACACCTCTGAAAATATAGAACTGCTTTGTGATGCAAGGAAAATTCTCGCCAAGAGAAAAAATATAGCTATTTTTTTAATTAAGCTGTGGAACTGAGAAAGAATTACAAGCTACATTGGCCAGGCTGCATTTGGATACTGAAAGTGTTTGCAAATATCTTTTCTATACACTTATATATAGAAATGACTATTTTTTATTGTAGGTCATCCTACATCATATTTTCATACAGCATATTTTGGAACAGGTGCGGGAATAAACACACCCATTTGTGACTTATGAAAGCAATTGTTTTTAAAACTGCATAGGCATGTTTCTTTTATTCCTGAAATGAAAAAAATTCAGAGTTGATTTCCAGAAACATTCCCAAAATATGAGGATGGGAAATGGAATTAAAAATGTTTTTCAAAGCCTCATATTACTGTCTTATCATAACATGGCTGGGTGGATGCATTATATATTTTAAAATGCACACCTTTATGGAGGTATGGTATTTAGAACACAGCAGTCTCTAAATAACAACACTAAATCATCAGCTGTTATTAATTTTGCAAAATAAGTTGATTGTAAAATAATTAAGGGTGCAAAAACTGTAAAGCAGGGACTTATTTTCAGAAAATAAATTTCAAAGAATGGACGTGCATTTTATAATCAATGGTTTACTTATAATGAAGGCAAATGACTTTTACAGCAGCTCGTTAATCTTTCCAGGCTTCATTAATTTAATTGTCTGAGTAATTTGCCAACATTAAAGGAAATGTTCCTTCACTGACTCCGCAGGGAAGAAATAATGTACTGAACTAGTAGCAAAAGGTGATCCATGCCGGCCTGCTTGTTATTCCAATCAAATCATTACAGTAAACATCTTTGTGCCAGCGAAGTCACTCAAGTGCTCTCATGAAATTTTTAGAATAATCATACGTGTTTCTTTCCGAGCAATTAATCACCTTAAAAATGTAACAAATACAATTTAGTCTCATTTTCAATGGTTATATAGACTTTTTGATACCTGCTCATTATCAAAAAGCTGTCCAGGGCACGTACAGAGAAAAAAAATCCAAACCATAATATATAGATAATACATTATAAACATAATATTCACAGCCACTGAGGCTATTGGAGTCCTACAAATTTAAAAAAATTTAAAAAAAAATTTAAAATTTTTTTTTAAAAAAAACTGGGGCTAAGGCCCCAGTTGTAGAAATGCTTCTAGTTCAATGTACAGCTAACAAATTTAGCTTACAAAAAAACAGAGAACCACTAGATGGCACTAGATAGATTTTTCTAAATCTCTTTGGTGCCCCAATTTCTGCCACCCAGTTTTAGGACTCCGAGTTTAATGCAATATAGGAAACTGTTGCCTTCTCTGTTAAAAAAAAATCAAGTCTTGCAATCTAATCAGCACAACTAAAATACAGGAAAAGGTCAGCCCTAAGCCTTTCAAAATCAAACACAAAATCCCCAAGTGGTGTCTCTTTTGTGTGTGAGCCAAACAAATGCAGTTGGATAGGCCCCGTTGACTTTACAGGAACGTACGTTCTGTCCCTCTTTTTGTGAAATTATACTGATAAGATGAAAACAGTGCATGAAGAGCACAATAGCCTCTGAAAGGTCAGTTGTTAATTTGTCCATCTTGAGGACAACCTCCAGTACTAGAACAGCTGCAAAGAAAAGGTTTTCCATCACCAGTTTCAAGATGCAATTTCAATTGCAGCAGGAGCTTTTCTGCATAAAAATATTTGTCATATACTGGCTCAGCTCTGTTTTCTTCCCAATACGCCTCCTCAGCAATAGCAAAGGAAGTCTCTCGCTTTGACAAATGACTTAAGGAAGAAGGTTGATACTCCCCCAGCTTTTCATGCAGTCCTCTGCAAGTTGTACCTACCAATGTTCCTTTTTTGGCCAAACTACAGACAGGATTTGAAGAGCCATCCTCCTTCACTTGCCTATGATCCTCCTACAGGCCAGTACTGACTTTCCTCTGTGTGGAACAACATTCAGAAAACCATTTCTCCTTCTCCATGCCTTTCTTCAAACAAAAGTGGCCCTGCCTTCTGTCCATCCTGCTGCTTCTCTCTTTGAAGTTTGCTCAGACAGCAAGAATGCATGAAGGGGAAGGAAAGGGTAGTCAGCGGGGAGTATGAGTGAGACACAAATTCTTGACTATAAACAAAGAGGGCTTCTATCTATCATATTACATCCTCAACACAGGGTAGCTGCCTAATATTCTTCATCTACACACACAAATAAATCTTACAATTGTAATAAATCAGTCTAAAACTAAGGCTGCCGATTTGTACTTAAGTAAGGCAATCAAGGCAAATGTTTCCTGGGGGAATAAACCTTATTAAGTCCTTACTTGAAAGAGATCCAGGAATGCATGTTTGCTTAAAGCCGATTAGGAAGTCAAGTAAACAATTTGAAAATTTGTAGGACCAATCTGGGCATAGATTGTGCTGGAGAAAATCTAAAATCAAGTTAGTATCAAGAGTTGATATTAACTTAACAACACATAATCAATCCTTTTTTTTTTTTTTTTGCATTCCAGAACATTCCCTGATTCAGGGCAGTAACTCCTATCACTAGTTCGCAACTTCAAAATGTTGCCAAGTACAAAGAGTTCACGGCGGGTTCCCAACATGGGGCCCACGCCCCAAGGGAGGCAATTTGATTTTTAATGGGGGAAATTTGAAAAAGAGCTATTAACTGGATTTTTGAAAGCCCGCTAATTGTTCTTATATATTTGTGATGTGTTTCATTTACCTATTGTTGTCTGTGTTAAAGTGCATTTCCTAGGGCCTGGTCTGAAAAAGATATCCAAGCTGGCGGGAGGAGGGAGCAACTGCCAGCCAATCAGATGTGTTCCCACTAAGGATCATGGGACTGGCAGAGTCTCTCTCTCTCTCTCTCTTTCCTGTGGGTTTTGCTGCTGGGTGGTTGCAGCGGGAACTACTCTGTGGGGAGACAGAGTGGATGGCTGCTGGGGGGAAGCCCAGCAGTGAGGATACAGGACCAGGACCCAAGTTTAAGTAAGAAATTGTTTGATCGTGTTTTACAAGACGTTTCCTCTCAGAGCAATCTGGGACTGGGCCACACATGCATAGGCCTTGCCAGGCCTGTGTATGTACATTTTCCCAGAAGTAAGCCCCATTGAAGACAATGGTACTTACTTCAGAGTAAACATGCATAGGATTGCGTTGTAAATATGATCTTGAGGTGAGCTCAAATTGTATTTTGAATTTGTTAGGTACCTTTATTTTAATATATATAGTAATTAATATGATCAAAGTATTACAGAAAAAGCTTTCATTAAAGTTATTTTATATTTATGCATTTCAGTTTTCTATTATGTTTTGAAACTTTATTTGCTGTTTTTTCATATTTCTTCATACTATTATTTTAAGTTGCTCAGTACTTCTACTGTCTTTTGTTCCTTTATTTTTCTCTTTCGTGGATGCCAAGTTCTTGTTTAAACCAAGTTAATGGCCTTTTAGACTTCCTCTGCGTGAGTAGGAGTTCACCTTTTGAATAGTAAGAATTATATGTCATGCGGTGGGGAGCATCAGGATTTTAGAGATGCTTAGGTGGGGCATGGCCAAAAAAAGGTTGGGAACCACTGGTCTATACCAATGTTTCTCAACCTCAGCAATTTTAAGATTTGTGGACTTCAACTCTCAGAATCCTTCAGTTTGAATTCCCAGAAGTCCCACCAGTGGATAGATAACATGTATCAGGTAAGAAGATTTTGAACAACAGTTTTGCTTGCTTTCAATTCCCAAGGTTCAATCTTTTCTGCATAAATGGAAAAAGTACGTTCATCTTACACCATTCTTTAATCACCTCAAGTTTATGCAAGTGAGCCAAGAACAAATGAGATTATTAATTTTTTTTGAAGATGTATTTCAGCACTATGCCTTAATGTCTAAACCAGCTTTCTTTAACATGATGAATATGCTGAGAGTTTGGCTGATTGTGGGTTTGGGGAGTCTAGAGTAAAAACATGCAACCATATGCCATATATTACTAATTATTATCAAGTTCCATGCCACCCATTAAAACCAGTTTGGTTGGAGGTTAGGGCACCAAGCTAGAAAGCAGGAGATTGTGAGTTTTAGTACCACTGTAGCCATGAAAGCCAACTGTGTTTTTGGGCTATTCACTCACTCTCAACCCAACTCAGCTCAGAGGGTCATTGTTGTGGGGAAAACAAGGAGGAAGGTGTATTACATATGTTTGATGTCTTGAGTTATTGGTAAAGCTAATAAAGGCAAGATACGAATAAAATTAATTTTGAATTCAAGATTTATCTTTTCCTATTGGGTCACGCATAAAACGTTAATATGTAAAGCAGAATAAAAAAAATAAGGCTCATTCTCCCCAATTAACTCACACAGGTTGAGTTCACACATAATAGTAAACCGTAATGTAATCAGTAAGCCATAAATTCTATGAGACAAACAAGTCACATTATGCCTTAGAAGAAGTATTTTATAAGAGTAGGGATATGTTATTCATACCTCTAGTGTAATATTTGAGAGACACCCCGTAGTTGATTCAAATCTCATGTTATCCTAAGATATCTGAGGAGGAAGCAAGGAAACACCACCTCCAGTCTTTATTCATTAATTCTAAATGATTTATTTCTGATTAAAAGTGATGACAACTATCTTATTGCTGCAGTCCTATGAACACAAACACTGAAGTTTGGGTTGGGGCTTATTTGTTAACATCTAATAGCAACAACTTATTAGGTAACTTAACACCCTAAACTTGGTCTAACAAAACACAATTACTACATCCCCAAAATAAACTATGATAGCAGGATTCCTTTTTAGAATAAAAATAATGATGCCAGTTCCCATAACATGCCAGATCATGAAGACCCACTTCACACAGTCTAGAGCAAGGTTGTCAAACTCCCTGGCCTATGGGCCTGATTGTGTCATGCACTGGTCATGGCCACACCTGGTTTAGTATAAGGGAAAAAAGTTCCAATACGTCACATGACGCCACTGTGACAATGTGAGTTTGACACCCCTGGTCTAGAGTGTTGTGCTAGGTCTGCAACCACACTCAAAGAGCCATTTGGACCCATTTCCCACAGAAAACACCAGGAGCACAAAACCTGGGTGGGTGTGGCAACTCAACATCATCCCCACCCAGTCACATGACAACTCCCCACGCCTACCCAGTTTTTGTGGCTCTTGGTGTTTTCTGTGGGAAATAGGTCTCTGTCTCTCTCTATCCCTCCCTCCCTCTCATTTCTGTTTTTTGTGTTTTACCTTCTCAGGCCAGGTGAGGAGTGACTGGGAGAGGAGGCCGAGGAGCGGGGCCAGCCCGTGGTGGGATCACCCAACAGAGAGCCACAGCAGAGGACCCAAAGAGCCACATGTGGCTCCAGAGCCATGGGTTGCTAACAGCCGTGCTGACACCTTTTGAAAGATAAAGAGGAAGATAAACTGGATAGGAATCTGTCATCTCCTACCTGATGAACTACAAAACCCTCAACCAACATGACCAGCAGCTGGAAGATATAATTCAGCAACACTGGATGGGATCACCGTACCAACTTGTCTCAGAAAAACGAGGGAAGAGTCCTTTTGGCTCCAAATTTAGAGGAGGACTTACCCCAGCAGGATGGTTTCCGGTGCTCCCTCTGGATTGCTGCTGATTGGCAACCTTAACCAGGATCCTTGGTTATAGGTTTCGCACAGGCAAAGCTTAACTTTGTAGCACCACCAACTCAGACCACCGGGTAAGAATGCAAGCAAGCCAACTCTTCGTAAGCAAACCTCTTCATAAACTGCTCAAAGTATTATTCAATTCCTTCAATCCTGAATCACTCGAGGTTGAGCTCAGCCTTCCATCCTTCCAAGGTCGGCAAAAGGAGGACCCAGATTGTTGGGGGCAATATCCTAAATCTATAAAACCCCTTAGAAAGGGCTGTAAAGCGGTCTATAAGTCTAAGTGCTATTGCTATCAACCATTACTTAGAAATTCTGCTCTCAGTTGTGGCCGTAAGTGGAGGACTAAAAGTTGTGGGAGTTTTGGGAGCTTCGTCACTGGAGGCTTTCAAGAAAAAATGGTGTAGGGTCTCTTGCTTGGGTGAGGGGTTGGACTAGATACCCTACAAAGTCCCTTCCAACTCTGTTAATCTAATCTAATCTAATCACCCTACACTCACTTCTGCAAAAACTTGAGGCATACAAGCTGGAGGAAAACTTTTCTCTCCCTCTGCAACGGTCCACTTTCATTCCTCTACACCTCTCGCAACCTGAACCAACCCCAACTGTCCACATTCCCACGACTCCCTCTAAATAAATCATTTTGCCTGGCTCCTTCAATTCGGGAAGGCTACCAAAAACTTCGGCATTGTTAGAAGAGCCATCAACCCCCGTCCCCTAGCATCGCATGTCCCCTCGTGGTCACGACCGCCTCTTGGACATGTCGCACCTGTTGCGTTTCTGCCTTGACCCTAAAATGGGGGGGGGACACAACCCCGCCGGTAACGATAGGAGCGACCCTTCCCGCGCTTTTTCTGCTAAGCGCCCCAGCCGGCGTTAATTTCGCCCTACCTGACAGGCGCCTCCGCAGCCTCGTTTGCAGCGGGCTCCGTCCAGCCTTCGGCAGCGCCGCGCGGCAGTCTCTGCGCTGGGAAGGGGAGGTGGGAGACCGGCAAGCTCAGGAAGAGGCTCCACCTTGGAGGCGCCTGCGAAACAGCTGCCGGCCGTCTGGGGTCGCGGGATCAAAGTAACAGTGCGAAGGGCTGGCCCATCCCTTCCTTCCCTCCCTCCCTCCTTCTGCCCGCTAAGGCTTATTATTCAGGGGCAGGGATTTCCAGAATAGCAGGGATGGGAAACGCGCCTGAATCCGGATCTGAGGCGGGAGACCTAATTGCGAAAAGGGCGTTTGGGGAGCGAGAAGCTCCGAGGACGCCGCCTTAGGGCTCGGGTGGAGCTCATTTGAGAGTCCCCGTCTGACTGCTGCCTGAACTCCCGAACTGATCCTTAAAGGTTCTTGCATGGCGTTCCCAGGGGGAGGGGGGGGCGCCGTTGCGCATTTATGTTCCCTGGAGGTCGGGCTGAGCGCTGCTAGTAGAGCGGCCATCTATTTATAAGGTTCCTGGCCTTAACAAAAGTTTCTTCAGTGACCATTCAGAGTGACAACATCGCTGAGAAAAGCGACTTGTGACCGTTTTTTCACACTTACGACCGATCCCGATGGTCTCGTGATCAAAATTGATCAAAACAAATTGATCAGAACAAATGGCAACTTCAAATCTCAACAAATAAATGCTCTGTCTTACATATTGGCAAAAAAATATATCAGAAAATAAAATACAAGCTAAATAGTCAAGACCTTGATGATCCAAACTCTGTTAAGGACCTTGGAGTACTCATCTCTAATGATCTAAATGCTAGAGCCCACTGTAACTATATAGCCAAAAAGGCATTAAGAGTTGTTAACCTAATCCTGAGTAGCTTTTTCTCCGGTAATATCACACTACTAACTAGAGCATACAAAACATTTGCTAGACCAATACTTGAATACAGCTCTTCAGTCTGGAACCCGAATTACGTATCTGATATTAATACAGTTGAGAAAGTCCAGAAATATTTCACAAGAAGAGTTCTCCACTCGTCTACTCGTTGCAGAATACCTTATGCCACCTGACTTGAAATTCTAGACCTAGAAAACCTAGAACTACTCCGCCTTCGGTTCAATCTAAATGTAGTACATACAATTATACTGTATATTGCAATGTCCTACCTGTCAATGAATATTTCAGCTTCAACCATAACAATACAAGAGCACACAATAGATACAAACTCAAGGTAAACTGCACCAAACTTGATTGCAGGAAATACGACTTCAGCAACAGAGTGGTCATTGTCTGGAATACTCTACCTGACTGCGGTTTCTTCCCCAAACCCCAAAAATTTTAACCTTAGACTGTCTACTATTGACCTCACTCCTTTCCTAAGAGGTCTGTAGGGGGCATGCATAAGCGCACCAACGTGCCTACCATCCTTGTCCTATTGTTTCTTTTTATTTTCCTCATGTGTATCCATTTCATGTATTCATAACTATGTTTATACTTACACCAATTATCTTGTAAGCGATTGACAAATCAAATAAATAAATAAATAATAAATTCAAAGGCTTGGCAACCAGCTCATATTTATGACTTTCAGTGTCCTGGGGTCATGTGCTCTCCTTTTGCGACCCTCTGACATATTTATGGCACTATGGAAGGGCATATTCTTCTGCAGTTAGTTTTCCTTTCTTTTGGAATATGAGGGAATATGGTGGAAATGCAGTACAGATAATTCTTGACTTATAACAGTTAATTTAGTGACCATTTGAAGTAACATCGCTGAAAAAAAGTGACTTATGATCATTCTTTACACTTACAATTGCAGCATCCTCCATGGTCATAATGTGAATGTTTGGCAAGTGATTCATATTTATGACCATTACAGTGTCCAGGGATCATGTCCAGGGATCAAGCAAAGTCAATGAGGGAAGCCAGATTCACATAACAACCAGGTTACTGACTTAACAACCGCAGTGATTTACTTAGTGGCAAGAAAGGTTGCAAAATGGGGCAAAGTTCACTTAACCATCTCATTTTGCAACAAATGTTGGGGTTGTAAGTCGAGGACTGTGTGTACAAAGCTGTGCAGGCTAAAAAGCAGGCCTTTAATTGATTTCAGGTTCTTGCTTTGCTTGATCTTCTTTTTCCAGGGAGAAAGTGTCTCTGATCATATTTATTTTTGCTTTGGTGTTGTTTAAATGCAGTATGTTGACCCAGGAGATAAAATAATTTCAGTTGCTCAAGGTGGATGCATTGTTTTCCTGAAGGTAAAAGCTGAAGGGAGGGTAAAAGCAGCTGAAAGATCAGTAAGTTCTTATTACTAGTACAGGTAGTCCTCCATTTGATTTAGTGACTGTTCAAAGTTAAAACAGTACTGAAAAAAATGAGTTCATAGAATAGAATAGAATAGAATAGAATAGAATAGAATAGAATAGAATAGAATACTTTATTGGCCAAGGGTGTCAAGGAATTTGTCTTGGTGTAAATGCTCTCAAGATAAAAAGAAAAGATAAATTCTTTAAGAATCAAGAATCATAATGTACAACACTTAATAATAGTCATAGGGTACAATAAGCAATCAAATCATACTAGGAAACAGTCAATATAAATCATAAAGATACAAGCGACAAAGTTACAGTCTTACAATCACAGGAGGGAGGGGATGGGTGATAAGGAGTGATGAGAAGATTAACAGTAATAGTAGTGCAGACATTGAAATAGTTGAACAGTGTTGAGGGAATTATTTGTTTAGCAGAGTGATGGCTTTCGGGAAAAAACTGTCCTTGTGTCTAGTTGTTCTGGTGTGCAGTGCTCTATAGTGTGGTTTTGAGATTAGGAGTTGAAACAGTTTATATCCGGGATGTGAGGGGTCTGTAAATATTTTCACAGCCCTCTTTTTGACTTGTGCTGTATACAGGTTCTCGATTGAAGGCAGGTGGGTAGTAATTGTTTTTTATAATAACTCACTTAACAACTATGGCAAAAAAAGATCATACAATGGGGCAATATTCACTTAATTGTTTTGCTTAGGAACAGAACTTTTGGGCTCAATTGTGATCATAAGTCAAGGACTACCTATATTCAGATAGACTGTTCCTGCTTGGAATATTTAACTTTCCTAATCAAAGAACACTGCATTCAATGTTTATGGTGGCCTCTCCCACTTTATTCTCAGTTCAATTAGGCTAATGGTGGCCCACCTTAAGAGCTGAAAATTATGCTTAATTGAATTCTAGTGTTTAAATATCTGAACCAGAGGTGGTATTTAGCAGGTTCAGATCACTTCTGGAGAACCAGTAGTGTAAATTTTGAGTAGTTTGGAGAACCGGCAAATACTACTTCTGACTGGCCCTGCCCCCATCTATTCTCTGCCTCTCGAGTCCCAGCTGATAGGCTGGGTCTTCATGTGTTGCCCTGTGCTGGAGAACGGAGCTGGAAAGCAGGTTAGTGGGGAGGGGAGGGAATTGGATTTTGCAGTATCCTTCCCCTGCCAAGCCCACCAAGCCACACCATGCCCACCAAGCCATGCCCACAGAACCAGTAGTAAAAATTTTTGAATCCCACCACTGATCTGTACTACAACTACTCAAAACCTGTAGGACAAAATCTTCTAGAACAACAGACTGTGCCTGCCCTTTGCTGTTTTCCCTCCCATTCATCAGAGGTCCTTGGTGCTCTCTGAGCTTGCTTGTTTTTTTGCGGATGTTTCATTACCCTAAATAAGGTAACATGGTCAGTGCTATGTTAGTAAGGAGTGCTGTTCCCTGTTAGTTT
Organism: Bungarus multicinctus; assembly: GCA_023653725.1. NCBI lineage: Eukaryota > Metazoa > Chordata > Lepidosauria > Squamata > Elapidae > Bungarus > Bungarus multicinctus. The sequence goes on along the minus strand of CM042844.1, from coordinate 75,663,562 downwards.
ATATTCTGGTGCCTTGCCTGTCTGTGTGTAGGATTGGCCTTAGATATTCTTTGGTTGGGCTGTTTACTGATGGCTCTTTGGCAGGTTCTTGACTGGGACATTGTTTGCTTGATTGTTGTCCAGAGTTAATCTATGCTGATCTGGTCACTGATTACTGGTGGAGAGGTACTTGGGTCTTTTTGTTCCCTTTTGCGGTGGCTGATTGTCTCTGTTTAGCCCAGGGGTCCTCAAACTTGGCAACATTTAAGACTTGTGGATTTCAACTCCCAGAATTCTAGGAGTTGAAGTCCACAAGTCTTAAAGTTGTCAAGTTTTGAGACCTCTGGTTTAGCCCATCAGGATGGCCTGTTGCCCTCACAAAATCTCTTGGGAATTGTATAATCCAACTTCATTTGAATGTCAGCATATCGCTTGACCTTTGTTACTTACTCATGTCTTGACTCTGCTGAGGTCCTATTGATCTTACTGCAATTGTATTAATGTTCTTGACTCACTCAATTTAAAATTGCAATCAAGTCAAAGAGTGTAGCTTCCAGACCAACTTGACTCCAGAATTCTGGGGAATTTTTAGAGTAGGTTAGATTAAATTAAATTAGATTAACAGAGTTGGAAGGGACCTTGTAAGTCATCTAGTCCAAGCCCAGGGGTCCTCAAACTTGGCAATTTTTCCCAAGCAGGAGACCCTACACCATTTCTGACAAATGGCAGTCCAATCTTTTGAAAGACTCCAGTGATGAAGCTCCTACAACTTTTAGTGTAAGTAGTCCTTCACTTACAACCATAACTGAGATAAAAATTTCTAAGTAGGGTGGTTGAATCTTTTTAATGTCCTTTTGGACATAGTTTTCAGCAATCAATGCAGTTGTTAAGTGAATATAACTTCCCCCATTTACTTTGCTTATCCAAGTCAGTTTTCAGCCAAAGCACACCCATTGTGAAGCACTGGTTTGCTTAATGACTCCTGTATTTGCTTAACCACCACCATGGTTGCTTAAGGACTGCTGCAGGAAACATTCTAAAACAGGTCATGTGACCAACCCATTTTATGAATATTATGGCATATGACCATAATGGGCCGGCTCAATTATGCGAGGACTACTTGAATTGACTCTTTGCTGAAAATGGATAAAAATGAACTGCTGGTTTTAGAATTTATTGATTTAAAAGTTTTGTTTATAGGAAGAAGAGCAAATATGATACGCACTAGGGAAGTATGGCAATGGTATGTAATGTTTGGAATTGTGGCAGAAAAGATTGGAAGTTGCTTCTTTAGATATATTTTTCTTGCTTTTTTGTTGCCACTTTTTCTTTTATCCTTCATAAAACTTTTTTCCCCTCTATGTTTCTTTTTCATTACTGTTTTTTATTTAAAAAAATTAAATCCTTTCATAAAAGTTATTCATAAGAAAACTCTGGAAACACTAAATAGGGATAAAAAGCTTCAAATCCTCAAGGTAAGTGTTAGTGAGCAGAAATAACAGTGAACAGGGGAACAAAAACAAACCTAGTATGTGTGAGTGTGTTTTTTTCCCCATTCTATTCTGAGAAAGGAAACAATGCTTTTGGAGATGGTAGGCTTTCCAACTCAAAAACCTTACTTTTCTTTTAATACCAGCCCGATATTGGGAAAACGTTATTTATGCTGGACTTCATTCTAAATGAAAATGCTTATTTAGCATATATTACAGAAACCTGGCATGGGAGTGTTTGTCCTATTTTCCACACCAGGTTCCTCTGAATTAGGTTGGCAGAGACGTTGCATCCATTTATTGGAAGTCTGAATTGTTAACCAGATGTTCCAGCCAGCTGCCTGCTGATTCTGAGTTCAAGCTGGTGTGTGCCTTTGGGTCAGGGCACATTGTAGGAAACTTCTCCCTGATTGATACAGATTTGCCAGATTCTTTATTCCGCTTCTCAGTATCACATTCCTGAAGCAAAGGAATGAGAGCTCCCAGCAGTTAAGTGACTTTTCCTTAAGGTAATCAAGATTATTAAACTTGCAACATCATGAAGTAAATGTTCAAAACAAATCTGAAACCCCAAATGAACCAGCATTCTCTGGCCGTTAATTCTAGAATATCCCCTCCACTTCCCTTTTTTAAAAAATATATTCTGCTTGAGAATTTCTGCACTAAATATCTTCTTAAATTGTACAACATGGCCTCAAGCACAGAATGTCCTACCAAGAGAGGTATATTGGTGCCATTTCTAACATGACTCTATTATTATTGTTGTTGTTGTTAGTAGTAGTAGTATAAAACTTTAGGTTGGACCCTTACAATTGCTGTGATCCTGGAAGACTTGAGGCCCAGCAGTCTAAGACAGGAGTGTCAAACTCAAGGCCCCTGGGGTGCTTAGATCTGGCCCATGGAGATGGCCTGGAAAGAGCAAAGGACCAGCCCGTCGTGCCTTTGCCAGTGAAAATGGAGCTTACAAGGTGCCGCATGAGCCCCTCCCAAGCTCCGTTTTTGCTAGCAGAGGGCTGCAGGCCATTGCAGCCAAAAAAGGGGTGCAGGGTGTGTGCGCACAGGCTCCCTGGGCTCCGTTTTCTCTGGCAGAGAACTATCAAAACAAAACTAAAAACAAAAGGAGAAATGTTTCCCCTTTTGCATTTGAGCATGCAAGAAGGGATAGAAAAGGAGAAAGGGAAAGAAGAAAGACAAAGAAGGAAACATTGGAAGGAAGGAAAAATAAGGAGAAAGAAAAAGAAAGAATGAAGAGGGAAGGAAAAAGAAAAGGGAGGGAGGGGCTTATAATGAGAGGGAGAGAGGGTCTCAGGTAAGTCCTGCCTTAGCACTTGGCCATCACAGCTGTCCCTGACATGAGTCCCGTGTCATGCCCATCATGGCCAGCCATGGCTCTCCGAGTTCAAACATAACCCTGATGTGGCCCTCAATGAAATCCAGCTTGACACCCCTGGTCTAAGAGTTGAATAGAGATACAACTTTTTCTGTCCTCTTGCGGTCCTCCTCCATCAAAAAAAGCCTTCTATAGTCCTTCTGAAAAAAAGTGGAACATGGAGATATTTTGATCAGATCGGATCGGAAGAAGACTTCATCCCTCGTATGGTCTCAACCACAGAGGCCATGATTTTCTTTCAAAACAGAGGAAGGGGGTTAAAAACATCTTTAGAAGAGGTATTAACATATTTCCATGAATTAAGAGAAAGGCTGAAATCAAGGTCTCTTTAGTCCCTGAATTTTCTGCTTACCTTTAGAGCTTTGTGCTCTAGCTTCCTTTCACAAAGTTATTACATTCCCAAAGTTACATTTGATTTTGTTTTAAATTCAATGACAACTGATCGGTGAGTTATTGTCTCACATTGATTAATGGGCTTTCTAAGGGCAGCTTATAAATTGAGCAACTGTGTCCATCGCACGGGTGTCAAACTCGTATTGTCATGGCGGCATCACATGACGTATCAGGATTTTTTTCCCCCTTTGCTAAACCGGGCGTGAGCATGGCCAGCACGTGACACATTCAGCCTGCGACCCGCAAATTTGACAGCCCGAATCTAAGTTGATTGTTAGGCTTCAGCTAGTGCTGGATGCAGATTTTGCAATGATTGGTTTCATTTCATAGGAAGCAAGAAATACAACTTTTTCTCTGTTTTGATACACTTTCTGATTTAAAAAAAAATATGTTTTAGAAAAGAACAAATATGGCTTATTATTATGGTTGGTTGCAGTCAGCCACATGCATAGACTGGATATGGCATCTTTATCCACTTGTTTCCCAAGAAACTCTGAGATAGGTAGATGTTTGGTCATGCTAAAGGTATTGTCACAGGATGTAAGCTGCACCATATAAAGTTGTCTTTTACAATTGGTGATTTTGTCAATGTCAATAGTGTTCAAGGGATTGCTCCAGATGTTTATTATTATTTGAAAATATTTTGATAGCTTTTGTAAATGGGGTGAGCTTAAACTCCATTTAACATTGCCATCTACTGGGGAAATTAAGGAATGTTGGTAAGAGATTTGAGCATCCTGTAAAATGGATATTGACATTTTCCTCCCTGTATAAATAAATACTTTAAAATTCTGCTTAGTCTCTCCCCTTCTCCAAAATGTTCTAACAAATCTTAAAGGTGAAATAATTGTATTATACAATTTTCTAAGTATGTTTCATTTTACAAAGAAATTACTAAGTTGTTAGGAATTTTTTTCATATCTCAAAGGAGTCTCTGCAGCTTGTACAAAGCAAATATTCCTTAAGGTATTATGGATCTCTTTAAATTCTAAGGTATTAAAGAGTGTATGCGAAGTTTTAAGTGCACCCATTTTAAGAGGAGATATTACATTTGAACAATGATGTTTCCCAGGGAAATTCTGTAAAATTATGCACAGTTCTTTATTAATGTGAGAATACATATCAAAACTAAATGTACAGCATGAAGCAAAAATAATTGTAATTTATAAAGCAGAAAAAGATTTTTATTTCATCAAATTTATTTAATTATTTACAAGAATTTACATGGCTCTTTATCTCATACAATGTCTGGACAGCTCAGAACAATCCATAACTAAAACATAGTTTAAAACAAAAATAGCCTTCCCGCAGGTGCCAGACCAAACAGCCTCACAACTCAACCCCCATCCTAGCCCCAAGCTTGGCGGAAGAAGTATTCACAGCCCACTGGAAGGCTGAAAGGGTGGGCTACCTGGTTGACCAGTGAGAAGGCAGGTGTCCAGGGTCTTGTCAGGTAGCAACATTTAAGGAAGGGGACATAAAGTATGCCCACCCTACGTAATAAGTAGGACAGATAGATAGACGGTTTTGGGAGTAACCTGGCCCTATGCCATGTAAGACTTTAAAGGTGATAACCAGGTACCTTGAACTGCCATTAGAAAGCAGCTAGAAGCAAAAGTAGTTCACGCAACACTTGGGTGAATCCTGTTCATGCTGCTACATTCTATCTTGCTTTCCTGAAAATAAGAGCCAACCAGAAAATAAGCACAAGCATTTTTCAAGATGCTTGTAATATGAGCCCTACTCCAAAAAATGCCCGTTAAGATCCTTAGCCAGACAGATGCATTTAGGACTATATTTCCCCCCAAAATAAGACCCAGTTAAGATAGTTATCCAGACGGATGCATTATTCCTAGAAAATAAGACCTTAGCTGAAAACAAGTCCTAATGCATCTTTTGGAGCAAAACTTAATATAAGATCCTATCTTATTGTAAGGGAAACACAATAGTTGCTCCTTCCGACTGGTCTTCAAGGGCAGCCCCATGTAGTGGGTATTGTAGCAATCCAAATATTTGTGTATATATAATAACTTTTAAATGTGGAACATAAAATTTATCTGATTCTGATTTAGCTGGTTAATTCACAGTAATCAAACTGAGTATATAGGTAATAGGCGTACCGTAACGAAAAATATAATATGGAAAGCCTTCTTAATCATTTTAGAACATTTTATCAAACAAATGAATATGTAATGACAAAAAATAAGCTGATTAATCCATGACAGGGCAGTTATTTCTGCAGTTATACAATCGTGAGATTATATGACAATATACAAGAACCACTGTTTCTCAATGAAAGAAGCAAAGGAAGTCGTTTGAAAGGATGTCAAAGCCAAACACTCCTCTTATGCATAGCCTTAATAATTGCTGATTTGGTCTAGTGGTTAAGGCACCAAGCTAAAAAGCTGGATGGTGACTTTGGCCAATCACTCTCTCAACCCAACTCAACGCACAGGGTGGTAGTTATTGGAAAGAAGGGGAAGGAGGAGTATTACATATATTCAGTTTTGCAGCTACTAACATTGTTGGTCATGCAGACACAAAGATAGCCAGGGAAATGACTGAAGCCTGGGAAATGGGACCCCTTGTCAGTTAATAGGAGTGCTGATTTACCGTCAGGTATTTTAAGAGCTGAGGACTTGGCAGGACAAGGAAACAACAGCCAATCACCAGCTTGCAATACACCAATCAATCAATAGGAACATAAATATGGTGCATAGAATAGCCCAAAGCATACACTCCAGTAGAGAGAAATTTCCCTGAGGATGGGCTCCAGCACGAGTCCAAAAGCTCAGAAGACTAAACCTCTGGTCCGGTGACCATCCCAAACTGGATCTTAACAGTATTATCTATATTTACCATCTTGAGTTATTTAAAAAAAAAATAATACAAGTAGTTGACTTACGACAGTTTGCTAAGCAACCGTTGAGATTACAGCAGAACCTCGAAAAGGCCAAGTAGCTCTGTCTTGGAAATGGGCACCATTTCCAAGTGGCCACCATTCATTCTCTCCCAATTTGGCGCCTGCTTCTGGGAGAGAGCCAAGCAGCCTTCGTTGTGTAAGAAGGCAGTATAATGCGGGGGCTGCTTCCAGAAGATCCACAATAAAAGTTAAGTGATTAAGGGTAGGGAGGATGGTGTGGGATGCATCGGAAGCAGGCCTGTGGGGACTCTGAGGGGCATAGGGTGCCTGAAGGAGTGGAGGCGGCCTTGGAAGGCTCAGGTAAGGTAGTTCTGGACCTGCATTGTGCTTTCCAGAGCATTCCCATCCAAAGCAACCCACTGAGGCATATGCTATTAACAGGGGTGGGTTTTTATCACTTCAGACCAGTTCTATAGAACCGGTTGTTACGATTCTGCACAGTTCAGAGAACTGGCAAATCGCACCACTGGCTGGCTCCCTCCTCCCCACCTGCCCCGCCCAGGAGGCTTTCCTGAGGCCCTGTCAGGGGTGGTATTCAGGGGGTTGGGGGAGGGAAAAATGGCCTGAGAACAGAGCTGAACCTTTCTTAGGATTGAAGCTTCTATTTTTCAGTGCAGACTCAGGCAGCAGATTGCAGAACGGTAGATCTGGGAGTTGAAGCTGTGATTCTGCAAGCAGTTCAATCTGCCTGCCTGCTTTGCCTGATTTTGGGTAAAAGTTGCTCTTTTTTTAAAATAAAAAATTTACATCTTTACATATATATTTACAATATTTACATACAAGCCACATCCAGCCAGTCACATGACCACCAAGCCACACCCACAAATTATTCCATGCCCACAGAATCGGTTGCTAAGAAATTTGAATTCTATCCCTGGCTATTAACCGTATTACAGAACATATAGAGCAGGGATCCCGAAACTTGACATAGCTGGCTGCAAGAATTCTGGGAGTTGAAGTCCGCAAGTCTTAAAGTTGCCAAGTTTGGAGACCTCTGATATAGAGTAACAGTATCAGTAGTAATCATCCAAGCAGAGTTGGATACTGGGCCTCTGCTCAGAAGTAAAGAGGTAAATATTATTCAAAGACTGATTCAAAAATTCAAAACAAGGTTGGCAGTTGGAAATAAATAATGGTAGTGAATGCGGTTATCAAGATTAGTAAAAGCGAGCATGGAAAATAACAGAAATCTAAATGTATAAAACAATTCATGAAACGGACTTTTATAAACGAGCTTCGTTGTTTTCTAATTATCCAATTAATCTGAAAAGTAACCCCATTGATTATGACTTGGGGAGGGTTTTATTATTTTAATTAGTTTACTGGACAGATTAGATTGAATGTGCTAATTAATACTCTTAAACCTTTTGAGGGTAATATTGCATGAGTTGTTATTCCATGAGCTATGAATAGAGCAGGATCCTGGAGTTATATGGAAGATCTTGTTTTCTATAGCACAGTGAGTACCTCTCCCACTAATTCTGGAAAAAGAGCTATAGAAAGTCTTCTGATTTTGGTTTCTGTGGGAGGAGATGGCTTTCTTCCCATTTCAAAATGTCAAAGTACAAGGAGAGCTCATGGAAATTAGAGTCCTAGAAGGCAAGAATACAGGACACCTGGTTGGAATATAAATGGGCTTCCTGAGAAATATCTCTGCCCCTTTTTTCCACCCGTGCCTGGATAAGCTAGATGTCTCTTCCTGCTATAAAAGGCCCTTCACAACAGTGTACCTTCTCTGCTCTCTCTTGCTGCTTTCACCCTGTAGAATATCATTTCCTACATCTCCACAATCCCATTAAACTAGCCTGCCTGCCTGCCTCTCAAAAACCTTTAAAGACCGGGGTTCTTTCCTCAAGATTCGGATCTAGGAATTGTATGGAGATTCTCAGTCATCCAGGTCATGGTGGTCCCAAAGGTGCTTTTCCAAAAGGTAACTGGACATCATTTTTCCTTGAAGATGTTTTGCTTTTCATCCAAAAAGCTTCTTCAGTTCTGTGTTGTTTCTTTGAATTTTTATATTTTATTATGTAGCTTTTATTGATTTTCCCATTGTTGATGATATATGTTACTCCGAGTCTCGTGTTGAGGAGGGTGGCTATATAAGTTGACTGATTAAAGACATACATAGCTTTCTTACCGGGAGATTCTGGATTGAGTCCTTGCACAACTGTTCCAATTTGGAGTGGGGGGCGGGGGGCTAATCCTTGTTGGGAACTATTTTCTTCTGCCAGATAATGTTTGGCTCAAGACATAAAACTTATCTTAAGATGTTTTTGTAAAGGAGGAAATGGACAACCATGCAGCAAACGGATGGTTGTTTCCTAGGAGAGACAGGTGTCTTCGTAATGTTTTATGAAAACGCTGAGCCAATTACACAACCTATAGGCAACTTTTGCTTAGGTTCTCTGGCAATGACAAACTTTGAGGGGCATGGAGGAGGTAGTATTTGGTGAAACCAGCATAAAAATGGGAAAGTGGAATTGCCTATTTTTTGGCAAAGGATGGCGAAGGAATTAGGCGATCTGATTCTGTCACTTTCTGGTGTTCAGGCCATTTGGATCCCTGAAGCTGTGGTTCCAAGTGTTCCACTGGGCATAAGAGGGCATGTAGTTGACAGCTGGTCACTTGGGAGCCACCGTGTTGGCCATGATTAATTGGAATCACAAATCCTTATTGTCCAATAAGGAAATGCTGTATGATGCTGAGCAGTTGAAGGCCAACTCTGTCCATCATCCCCATCATTGAAAATTTCACAGGAAGCCCCAAACAATCTCTCACTATTATTAATTTGCTATCTGAAGCTCTGACAGTAAAAACTAAGAACTAGTAAATCATGAAGTGAAGTGTGTGATTAAAATGGCCCCGATTAACAATGATGGGAAAAGTTTGCGTGTGTTTATATTCTCTGGAGAAAATGATATTGCTAAAGCAAAACTAAAACAAACTGTATTTGTAAGGCTTCCCAATGCAAAATTTACCATGAGCAGCATGCAGATTTAAAACATTTTCAATATCTAAATACGGTTAACAGAAATGAACACAATATATCCCAGGGGAAAACAAACATGCCCGAACTGAACAAATATTGCATATCGATGTACACACAAATACTTATCCCAGACCTTGCGGGGAAAACCATGTTTTCAGAAATCATTTATACGCTTATAGAATCAGGGCAATGAAACTCAGGGGAAATCCAGAGGGCAGGAGGCACAATAGAGAAGATATGCTACCTAGGTTCATCAGATGTCATTACTTTATTGGGAATCCAAAGGAAAACCTGTAGCTACTAAAGGCCAATCAATTAATAAATTTCCATCAAGCAATGCTAGCTCTTAATTTTATTGGGTCTTTCGTGATTAATAAAGAGAATTGAAGACTTAAGAGATGAGTTTATAGAAAATGGGGTGAGTATGGAATGGAAGTATTTGGTTGCATTGTAAGAGATGGCAATAAGCCGTTAATGTTGAATATATTTTTGAGGGGTGAAGGGAGAAGTTTCCTATATTTTCTTTTTTTCCCCCTTTTTGTTAAGGAGGGGATTGTTCACCTTCTAAATATTTCATTTTTAAAATGTATTTTTGTAGTAGGGTTTTGCCTTATCTGTTTAATATAATCTTTTACAAAATTATACAAAAAGCAATGTTAACTCTTAGTGACTACATAGATAGATCTTCTCCAGGATGATCAGTTTCCAACCTATTCTTTCAGGTCTTCCAATCATCTTTATATAGGTAGTCCTCATCTTATAACCACAATTGAGTCCAAAGGTTTTGATGCTGAGACAGTTGTTGAATGAATTTTGCGCAATTTTATTACCATAAATTCCTACCATAATTGTTAAGTGAATCACTGCAGTTGTTAGTAACATGACTGTTAAGTGAAACTCATTTCTCCATTGACTTTGCTTATCATAAAAGGTAATCACATGACCCCAGGCCACTGCAACTATCATAAATACATGCCAGTTACCAAGTGTCTGAATTATGATTGCATATTGCAGTGGTTAAGTGTGAAAAATGATCATAAATCACCTTTTTCAGTGCCATTGTAACTTCAAACAGTCACTAAATGAGTAGTTTATTTATTTATTTATTTATTTATTTATTTTAGGTTTTATATACCGCCCTTCTCCCGAAGGACTCAGGGCGGTGAACAGCCAACTAAAATACATGTAGACAAATATAAATAGTTAAAAAAGAATTAAACCCTAGGCTGTCCCTATAAATATCTAAAAACCCCAATTAAAATAAATTAAAACTTTGTACACCCATCCCAACTAATCTAAAAACCCCATTTAAAATCCCATTTGAGTCAGCTCAGGCCGGCCTGCTCGAAGAGCCAGGTCTTCAGGTCACGTCTGAAGGCCCTCAGGTCACTGGTCGTTCGTAATCCAGGGGGCATCCCATTCCAAAGGGCGGGTGCCCCCACAGAGAAGGCCCTATTCCTCGGGGTCACCAGACGACACATAGAAGGCGTCGGGACCCGGAGGAGACCCTCTCTGTGGGAGCGCACCGGTCGGTGGGAGACTACTGGCAGAATGCGGTCTTGTAAGTATCCTGGTCCGATGCCATGGAGCGCTTTAAAGACCAAAACCAGTACTTTAAAGCGAACCCGGAAGGCCACTGGCAACCAATGCAGCTCGCGCAGGAGGGGCGTCACGTGGGAGTATCTCGACGCCCCCATAACCACCCGCGCGGCTGCATTCTGTACCAGTTGAAGCCTCCGAGTGCTCCCCGCAGGGAGCCCCATGTAGAGGGCATTACAGTAGTCCAGACGGGAGGTGACCAGGGCATGAGTGACTGTGCGTAAGGCGTCCCGATCAAGAAAGGGCCGCATCTGGCGTATCAGGCGAACCTGATAAAAAGCCCCCCTGGAGACGGACGTAATATGCTCTTCCAAAGACAGCCGTACATCCAGGAGGACACCAAGATTGCGTGCCCCTTCTGTGGGGGTCAAGATCTCATCCCCAATAGCCAGCGATGGAGTCAGTTGACTATATCGGGCCGCCGGAAACCACAGCCACTCGGTCTTGGAAGGGTTGAGTCGAAGCCTGTTCTCGCCCATCCAGTTCCGCACAGCCTCCAGGCAACGGGCCATAACCTCCACAGCATCGTTGGGGTGGCTTGGGGTGGAGATGTAAAGCTGAGTGTCATCAGCATACAGATGGCATCTCACCCCAAAACCACGGATGATCTCTCCCAGCGGCTTCACATAGATGTTGAACAGAAGAGGGGAGAGGACCGACCCCTGAGGCACCCCACACATGAGGGGCCTAGGGGTGGACCTCTCCCCCCCCCGTCAACACCAATTGCGAGCGGTCCGAGAGGAAGGACGAGAACCACCACAAGACGGTGCCCCCAATTCCCAACCCCTCCAACCGCCGCAATAGGATACTATGGTCGATAGTATCAAAAGCCGCCGACAGATCTAAGAGGACCAGGACAGAGGAATAACCTCTGTCACGGGCCCTCCAGAGATCATCTAACAACGCGACCAATGCTGTTTCGGTACTGTGCCCGGGCCTGAAGCCCGATTGGAATGGATCTAAATAGGATGCTTCCTCCAGATACTGAGGGAGCTGACGCGCCACCACACTCTCAACAACCTTCGCCACAAAGGGAAGGTTGGAGACAGGACGATAGTTATTCAGAAGAGCCGGGTCCAGGGAAGGCTTCTTGAGGAGGGGCCGCACCACCGCCATTTTCAGGGCGGTCGGAAGCGTCCCCTCCGTCAACGAAGCGTTGACAATCCCCTGGAGCCAGCCTCGTGTCACCTCTCTGGAGGTAGAAACCAACCAGGAAGGGCACGGGTCCAATAAACATGTGGTGGCATTCAGCCTCCCCAGAAGTCTGTCCACACCCTCGGCGGTCACAGGATCGAACTCTTCCCAGATAACCGTCTCAAGACCTGCCCCGGACACCTCCCCCGGGACCACCCAACTGGAGTCCAGCCCATCCCGAATCTGGGCGATTTTATCATGCAGAAATCGGGAAAACTCTTCTGCTTTACTCTGCAAGAGGTCCTCCCGCGCTCTCGGCTCAAGCAGGGAGCGGGTCACTCTAAACAGGGCAGCAGGCCGATTTTCTGCAGACGCAATAAGGGCGGAGAAGTGTGAACGCCTCGCCGCCCTTATCGCCACTAGGTAGGTCCTAATATAGGACCTCACCTGTGTCCGATCAGACTCAGCACGACTGGCCCTCCAGATACCCTCCAGACGTCTTTTCCGGCATTTCATCCCCCTCAGCTCCCCCGTAAACCACGGAGCCAGGTGGGATCTATGCCGAGTCAGAGGTCGCAAAGGCACAACTCGGTCCAGAGCCTCCGCGGCCAACCTATCCCAGGTGGCCACCAAGTCTGTGGCCGAGTTATGAGCCAGAGTTTCAGGAAATGGCCCAAGCTCCATCTGGAACCGTTCCGGATCCATCAGGCGCCTGGGGCGGAACCATCTCCTCGGCTCCGCCTCCCTGCGATGGGGGGTGGCGGCACCGAAGTCCAGTCTAAGAAGAGAATGATCAGACCATGACAAGGGTTTTATAACTAGATCTCCAACGCGATCATTCAACCACTGACCAGAGGCGAAAATCAGGTCCAGTGTGTGTCCCCCCATGTGAGTGGGGTCAGAAACTAATTGGGTCAGATCCATGGCCGTCATGGAAGCCAGGAACTCCCGGGCCACCCCAGAGGTTTCCCCGAGCGAAGGCAGGTTGAAATCACCCATGACTAAAAGCCTGGGGGTTTCAACCGCCAGCCCGGCTATCACCTCGAGGAGCCCGGGCAGGGCCGATGACACGTGGCAGGGAGCCAGGTACGTTATCAACAGGCCCATCTGAACCCCCCGACCCCACTTCACAAAGAGAGACTCACAACCAGCCGTCTGAGGAACAGTGGCCTCCCTAGGACAAAGGACTTCTCTAATAATCGCCGCCACCCCACCACCCCTTCCCTGAGATCTCGGTCGATGGAATGCTTGGAAACCTGGTGGGCAAATCTCTACCAGAGGGACACCGCCCTCTGGGCCCAACCAGGTTTCGGTGACCCCTGCCAGGTCCGCACCCTCCTCCTGAATGAGATCGCAAATCAGGGGGGCCTTGTTAACGACGGACCTGGCATTACATAACATCAGCCGGATACTCAGGGCCTGAGACTCTGCACAACCAGGCCTGCCAGACGGGTCGGGAGGGTCGGAGCGCGCCACCGCTTGGAGACAGCGGGCACGCGATCCCCTAACTTGATATGGCCCTCTACCCCCGTCATATCTGCCCCTCTCACTTATGGTGCCAATGAAACCCACCCCCTGTGTTTGCCCCCACGACTCATGACCCTCTAGTTGTCAAGTTGAGGACTATCTACAATTAAGTCTATGCGCTTTGCTTAATTTGAAGCTTGGTTATTTGTGCCTTGAGTGAAAACTCTGTATTGCTTTAATTACTTCGTTTGTTTTCTTGTTTACATCACTAGAATTCTCAGGAATTTCTCCAACACCAATGTTCTAAAGTGTAATTATTCTTTCTACTTAAGGCCATAAATACACTACAAATCATCACAGTAATAATGTACTTTTATTCCAGCCAGATAAGCCAATGTATGTTAATGTATTGAAAGTTTCAAGGTAAAGAAATCAAATATCTATTCCAAACAATCCAATTACTAGAGGATACTTACTCAGTAAAACTATATTCTCCCTTAATGGCCCTTGTAGAATTTGATAGTAGAACAAAAAATAGAGATTAATACAGTAAATAATACTGTGTTTATAATTTTAATACAACCAATCATTGGCTAATTTAAATGTGGCTTTTTAACAATGGACAAAAAAAATGACATGTCTGACATTTTAAATATATTAAAAATATAGCATAACAAGTCTTCCAATGTGTGTATTTATTTACCATAAAAATTACTGTCCTTCAGAGTTGACTTTTTCAAATGAAGATGAAGTAAGCCTGTTTCTGGATTGTTACAGTATACGATAGTAATTTATTTTTTCTTTCTTTTTCTTTTGCAATAAAAAAAATTACAAGGACAGCAATTTGAATATGCAATCCAGAGGCATTTTATCCACTGGAGAAAGATCATTCAACGACACAACATGTTTAATACCTCATTCAGAAGCATCCATTACAAGCTGCAATGACATCAAAAGGAAGACAGATGGTCACTGTACCAATGAAGGGCTTATGCAATGACATCATGATGCATTTGCATAAGTTGCATAATTTGTGTGATATCATCACACACATGTGTCATTTACTGCCCTTCCAATCATTATCAGGCCTTTCTTTTATTCAATAATCACATTGAATAAAAGGCTAAGAGAACCAGAAATAAGGATTTTCAAACTACAGTGAATAAGTACTGAATATATGAGTTTTCATAAGATGTAAATTGAGGTATTCTCTTTTTTTTCAGTAGATTTGATGACACATCTAAAAGTACTATTTACTACTGCTGACATGAACATCTAAACAAAGGTAGTTACTTTATGAAGGAGATGAACATAGTTTAACAGAATGAAGGCAGCAAGATTCATTATTTTAGTGTTCATACTATATGCCAGCTTTGCAGTTTCATTTGAAACCAACAGCGATCATGAAACGTCATGAAAGATTTAAAAAAAATCTCCTAGAGTGATTACTAAATGAATCATTATCACACTAGATCAGTAAACCCCAGAAGAAAATAACAATAATAATACCAGTATATTATAGTTTAGGTCCTTTTTCTACTAGGTGCCTATTTTTTAGACACAATCCATAAAAATTGGCCACACTGCACATTTATCTTAAAAATGTTGTATCCCCATAAAAATGCCTGATACAAAGTCTGAAGTTAACGTCCATCCCTAAATTTAAAAGATCAGCTAAAATAAGTTTAAATTATTACAGTATTTACAAATCCAGCAGGTAGAACAGCCATCATGGCTTCTTTCCCATCTTCCTAGCAGCTGTCATCATTCAAGCAGCTTTGACGGCTCCTTTAGCTTCTAGAAGGTTCCTCATTTATCATCAGTCATTTTGAGCAGTTCTAGAAGAGCCCCCACAGCACCAAAATAACCCTTCAAAATGATTGAAAAGGAGGAGTTAGCAAAAACAAATCCAAACTAAATTATTGCAATATTTAACAAATTTAACACTGGGAGTATTTTTTTTTAAGGCTGTAAGAGAAAATGCAGAAAATCACAGAGAGAAGGATTAGCATTAGCTAATTTATATGCATCCACCTATTTAGTAAATATTAGATGTGACAAAAAGATATAAAGAACCAAAAAGGAGTTATTCTTTTTAAAAAAAACCCTCTTATTTTTAACCAAAATCTTTGCTGATTCATTAAAAAAATTTAAGTACTCATATTTTTTAGCAAATTTGCCGCTGGTGACCATTACACACTCAACCTGAAACAGCAGCACAAGCTTGTTCCCAAGTTTAACATGTAGCAAAAGATAAATCTTCTCCAGAATAAGTCAAGCAGAAAAAAAAAGTTGTGTGGTAATGCTAAAATTCCCCATATATCCTACGGCTGTGCAAAATCATTCAGAAGGTTGTTCTGTGGGACTGCTGAGGAACTCAGTATCAAAACAATGCATCCCCTCAAGGGCTTAGCAAGGCCGTTCCACATTGATCTTTCACAAAATGCACTTCTGCCAAGACTGCTACACAATGTTATCTGTGCATGATTCTGCACAGTTCTAGCACAAACAAGCTGCTGATATCTATACGGTACAGGATATATCAATAATTACTCCCGTAATGGCTTCCAATAGAATTCAGTTACTGATTTATTTCAGACATGTATTGGCCACCCATCTTACATCAATGTAACTCTGGGCAGCTTACAACTGTAAACAAAGGGAAGGTAGAAAATTAGCAATCCAATCCTACCTATCCACTCAGAAGTCCTACAGAATGAAAAGGGACTTGTTTTAAAACAAGCAACCTTCTTACTGCTTTCTGATAGGAGTTTGTTTCTATAATCTCTGCTGGATCAAATACTCTTTCATCAGCAGAAGGACCCAATGAGATGAAGCCTGATGTTCTTTCTTGTCTAATATTCCTTAGATGCCCTCACAACTACTAAAACAGATGCCTTATGCAGATATTGCCTTATACAACAGACATTGAATTGTTTGCCCATTCATAATTTAGAGCAGGAGTGGGGAACGATGGCCTTTTTATGACTTGTGGTCTTGGACTCCCAGAATCCAATTCTGGGAATTGAAGTCCACAAGTCATAAAGGGGCCATCATTTCCCCTGATTTAGATTGAAAATTATCAATAAAGATAGCTATGACAGCAATTAATTGATGTTGTAATCCACCTAGTGAGATGAGAGGCAAATAAACTTCATAAATAAATTCATTACCATATTAATAATATAATGCTTTCTTTTTTTTGAATGATTTTTACCTCATGTTCCAAAAATAGAGCTTTGAGTTGTCCCTTTGACCAATAGTCCATGGCATAGGCTAGCACTTTCATAGCAACCGTGTTGATTCTCAGGAAGTTGCCTACAAATACCACTCGATCAATATTCTGTAAAATTTAAGTAAAATAAGTGAATTATGTGCAATTAAAAGGATCTTATTTTCAATCTTATACACTGGAAAATGTTCAGCAGTGTTTAAAGTTGCAATATTCCTTTGGTGTTTTGGACAGTTAAGATCTCAGGTGGACAACCCAAAATGGATGTACTTGGTTATGTAACACAATTGATCCTAAATAACATTTTTCTGCAAACCAAGCAACAGGAAAAAGAAATGTATAATTACAATGTTTTGTTTTTAAAATTTATTGAAGACTCATTCTATTCACTGATACATTATTTGTTTACCACCACATAATCTTACATATTTCTTATTTTGTTAAAAAAATAGCCATCTCTATAGATTATGAGAATGATCTCTAGCATATTAACGAACTGTGAAGATTATTCAGGACTAACAGCACTTCTTTTTATATAACCATGCATAGGGGTAACTATTTTTTCATTGATAAACTATAGGTTCTTTGGAAAGGATTCTAGCCATGCATAACCAGGAAGCACTTAATTTTCATTCCTAAATATAGTGCGTCATCTAAATAATATGTACTTCAGCGCATTCCAGAGAAATGTTTATTTCTCTAGAACAAACAAAAAACAAAACAACTAATTTTTTTAGCCATGTCTGTGCTTATGTAATAGAATCTGCAGCTGAAATGAGAGAGTCTGGGTAGTCTGGTCTCCATGAAGCAGGGAGTCAGTAAAATAAACTTGACTCCTTCTCCCCCAAATCCCTTGGTTCCTTATCTGGTTGTTTGCAGTAGAGTGCATTTAGTCTGGTGAGATTCTTGTAAATAGACAAGTAGCAATAAATACCTTTATCTGATCAGTTTGCTGTGTCTTTCTGTTTCTTGCACCTGACAGCTAAAGCACTGAAGTAATGCATTTCCCCAAGTATTAAAGAAACATTATAAATATTGTGTGAAGGTCCAAGTTTTACCAAGTCACAGAGTCTTCATGCAATTCACTGAAAACTGCCTAGAGATAATTTTGTTCTGATCATGGAGGATTAAAGTTAATTTTGTTGCTGGCAGTGATGCTAATCGCTGAAATGATCAGAAAATGTCAAACAGTAAAGAAGAAACCTCCAGGTATTTAATAGAATTACAATATATTACCACCACTACCAACAACAACAACAACAACACACACACACACTTCATGATAGCCTTTCTCTGTCTGTGTGCCTTTCAGATGTCAAGACTTCCAATTCTCCATATTCTCTGCAATTGGCCATTAGAATTGAGGAATTCTGAAAGGAGCACAGGTTGGAGTAGACTGCCTAGAAATCAGTTCCATTGCTGGCTATGGCAAAGATATGAATTTGTACCGCAAAAACCAAAGGGAAAAACAGGACAGCAAAGTCCGCATTCTGGAGAAGGAGGACCACTGTTTGAAAGAGGAATCAAAGAGGCCATCTATATTAAGATTGAACACCCTTTTCTCAACAGAGGGGTAGGGATACGATACCACTTATCTCCTGTTTACAACAGAGTCCTTTCAACAGTTCCAAAATGGTTCCACATCCATTTGCACTATTCAGGTGACCCTAAGGGCACAGATAAACCTCCAAGTGGCCTCAACGGCTCTCAGAAAGAGCACTAACAACCAGATGATTGTAAGGAATATAAATCCTTCCATCCTGCAACCATTTAGTCAGAACTGAAGAAGCTTCTTGGATGAGAAGCAAAATGTCTTCAGGGAAAAACCAAGCCCAGTTGCCTTTTGAAAAAGCACCTCTGGGATCATCACTATTTACTCTAGTGTATTTTACACATCGAAAATATATTTATTCTCTTTTGCCTCTATAATAAGGTTGTTCTGAAATTCACTAACATTTGAAAGAATAATTCACTACCAACTGCAGTGAAATCCTTATTTTGATAATACTTTTTCACCTTTAAAGAAGGAAAAATTAATTATCACTCAAGCTTGTAGCAAAAGAAGTGCTTACTGCAAGTTATTTTTGCTCTGAAATGTTGGAGGCGCTAACATGACAAAGCTTAGTGTTAATCATGCATATTTTAAGCTTGTCTTTCTTGTCAAGTGTGACCTCTGTCATCATCTTCTTTTAACTACCCCACAGTCCCTTACAGGGTAGAATCTGGGCAACTGAATGAATAGCAGTGTTTACTGGTCGGATGCCCTTCCTGGCACCAATCTGGAGTTTTGTTCACCAGATATATTCTCATCGTGCCCAGAGAGAGAAATATCTGCCTCTACCTAGGATTGAATTCATAGCCTCCTGATTGTGAGGTGAGAGCTCCATCTCTAGGGCCACCGCACCACTAGGCGCATCCTCTGTGATCCAGTTTAATTTAGCTCTGGTTTAAAATTTTAATTACTAAAAAAACAGAAAAAATACTGTTTCAGATTTCTTTATAAGAATGCTATTACTAGTATTTCTAAACATTTTAATATTACACATTAAGAAATTAGTCACCAATTTTGGTCTAATGAGTCTAATCAGGTATTACTAGGTGGATTCATTATTTGGAAGCACTAGAAAAACAACTGCAACATGCAAAATAGTGCCTTTGAATTCAGACCACAGTTAAAGTTTCTTGAACTGAAATAACTATGGAATTAAGATGCTGCACAGACAGATTCTCACAATTTTCACAATTATGGACTCCAACTATATATTGTAAGGCATAAACTTAATTTAGATTTCTCCCAATATTTTTGGAAAATCACTGCTCAAACCACGTGCTCATTTGCACTCTCCTCCGTTATTTCGTACAGTCTCACTTTAACCACCAAATCAAATCAACCACAGATCACCATAAGAACAAGCTACTGTCCACCACAACTGCAAAATCAGCAAAATTCCATCTGTCCTACAAAACCAGGAACTATTCTTTGAAAAGGCTCCCAATTTGTTAACCCGAGTATTATATTAAACTTGCTAATGGATTATTATGCAAGCAGCTGCAAATTGTTAGACCAGAACTCAAAAGACTGTATTGAATGAGCAAAAATTTCATGAATTCTAGATTTTTGCAAACATTTGCTGGGATTCACAGATCACCGGAACGCATATCTAAAATTGCAATCAATTTCTGCTTCCGGAACAGAAATTAGATAGTAACAGAAATACATAATTTGTCTGAAATATAAAGAATCCCATTCACATATGTTCTCGCAAGTCTTCATTAACAATACTCATCTTTCAAAGCTAAACAGGTTATATTAAGAGTTCTCCCTAGGTGTCTTTATATTTATAAAGCTGTGTTGCTATTGCAGTTAACTCTCTATGCTTTGATAGCCCTGTACAATGCTGCTTGAACTCCATGCCACAAGGCAACACTGTAAAGAAGCTGAAAGCAAAGAGGAAGTTCAGGACCACTTATTATTGCAGAGGCTTCCACTGATATTCCTATGTAAAATATTCAGGAATATTAAAAGCTTATGGTCACCAATACACAGAAGCAACTGAAACAGGTCCTTGGTTTGATACAGTAATATCTTACACCTGCATTTCACCTAACCTATTCAACCATTGAACTATTTGACAATATGCCAGTTGTCTGCCTTCCTCTTGTCATATATTCTCTTACTATCTTTGACCTGAAAATGGCATAAGAGAGGCAATATATTGAACCTGTATGCTGCCAGGTTTTACCAATGGGCAGTAAGATAAGTTGCTATTGTAGACAGCATCATATTTTAGGCTTAACAGTTACTGTCTGGGATAGGTTATGCCAATGTCAATTTGCTTGAGGAGTTATTGGTCTTTATAGCTGAAGTCCCCACATCCAAATTCAACATTCTAGCAACGATACCACACTGATAACAGTTTATAAAGGTGCTAGAGATATCTCTGAGGAAAAAAACAGGCTCCATTTTCTCCTCTCCTGCTGGCAGACTCCTGGGGACAAAAGCTATCTAGGCACCAGCAGCAGGGGGAAAAACCTGCTTTGAGTTTGTCCTCAATGAAGAAGATCTGAGGACTTGGGAGGATGGCAAGCAGCCTCAGATGATGAAGGCTCCCAATCATTGACGTACCTTTAAAATACTCTATTCATGATCAAATCATGATCAAAATACTCTAGTCATGATCAAATCAGCTTATATCACTCGTATAAACAGGTATTTTTACCTTTAAAAGATTGTGTAGTTTTTCTCTGCTATGGGCTAAAATACAAATGAAAAGGTATATAGCTCTTGCTAATTGTTGTTATGGCACTGCCACTAAAACAAAGTTTCCAAAATTGGAAAGAATTCAGACCATTGGACCAAACAACATATGCAAATCATATTGAATATGCTGCCTCAATAACGACCCAACACTACCATTAAGTTAATGGGGTCCATATGTTTTTGGTGTAAATATTGGAGGGTTCAAATTAAACAGAACATCTGAAAAGTAAATCTTGAGCAAACACAGAATCCCACTTATAGACTCAAAGAATTAGTCTCAGGAACAGTGATCATTCGACTTAAGTGAAGTTCTGAACAACTTAGCGAAGGCACACTATAAAAAATTATCATTTTAGTGTTTT
Source organism: Bungarus multicinctus (assembly GCA_023653725.1). Classification (NCBI taxonomy): domain Eukaryota; kingdom Metazoa; phylum Chordata; class Lepidosauria; order Squamata; family Elapidae; genus Bungarus; species Bungarus multicinctus. Next base: position 75,642,343 of record CM042844.1, on the reverse strand, counting down.
TTACAAAAGAAAAAAACAGTAGAACCAGTTCATATCATGGAATGCTTTAAAGTAGGGGTATCCAACCTTGGCGACTTTAAGGCTTGTGGACTTCAATTCTCAGATTTCCTCAGGCAGACATGCTGGCTGAGGAATTCTGGGAATTAAAGTCCACAAGTCTTAAAGTTGCCAAGCTTGGAAACCTCTGCTTTAAAGGATTGTTCAATGTTTTCATTGGTCAGAGAAGGTATATAAACCAGAAACCCCAATCTTCTTAGTAACCCAAAAATAAAATGATCTCACCTCATTCAAGGCGCACATCCGAGCAATGGAGCCAATGTTATTGGTGATGGTGACTAATGTTGCTCTTGCCAGATCCTCTTTGCTGATTGTCTCTCGCTTTTCTTTGCTCATCATGTTGCCGAAACTGTGTGATAATACTAGAGGATGTGATTTTTCTTATATTTTTCAGAAAGGCCAAGGTTTCTAAAAATATGTTTTAAAGAATTTGTCTGGGATATACAGAGTCATTCATTCAGGAAGCAAAACACACTCTCACGTACAAATAGAGAGAACTGATCAATTCCAGCTACAGGTAATCCTCACCATCATTAAATATAACTTGATATCAAGCATTTAAAAGTTACCACAGAAGAATCAATATTGATTTTGTAAAGCTGAGTCTTGGCCCACTAACCTTCTAGTGTTCTCAGAGAGGAACTTTTAAAAAGGATATTGTAAAACAATTGAGAATACAGAAAAGTCAAAAGGATCTAGGATTTAAAGAGCATAAAATAAGGAATGCTTACAACATGGGTGGGGGAGGATGTTCAGTTTCAGAAAAAACATTATTCAACAGAGGACCAAGACAGAAAGAAAGTAGTATGGGAAATATTCTCAGGATACAGAGCTTGGGGCCATCCAGATCGTGATTTTTTTTTAAAAGTATTACTTTACATGGTGCATTGTCAACTTTTGAAATGTACTACTGGCAAGATACAATGTTGGCCATTAATCTGACTGGTTTCTAAAGGGAATTGGATCCACTCTTGTAGAATATATATAGTCCTTGGTCACAATTATCTTGTTTTTATTCTTCTAAAACTAACAGGGCCATTGTACTAGGTGAACCTTGGATCTGATCCAGCATATTTCTTACATTCTTATGAACACATTTTGGTGAAGCCTGTTTATTCCAGTCCTCTCAAAGTATAGCTCAGCAAACTAAGCTATGTTGGATTTACTATACACCGATTGGGTTCCTAAATCACCTAAAAGTAATCATGAATAAGCTGTAGGGGGCCTGATAGATAAATAAATCTGGAAAGTGAATGTGCCAGATCTACAGTAAATCATTCTTGCAGTTTGGCAATTAATTTGAGCAATTACAATTGATGCAATGACATTGATAAATTGAATTGTGCATAATACAATTTACTGTTTTCAGGATGCTGGTTGCTTTTCTGATTTCATTTTACAATCTGAAAGCCCATTTTATTTCATTTTTTATGTATCAATCCCGATGACAGAAGTTAATTAGCTATAGATCATCAAGAGCAGGCTTGTCCAACTAGCAGCCCATGGGTTGGATGCGACCTATGAAGGCAACGCCCACCCTGGCTCAGCAAAGGAAAAAACATTGCGATACGTCGTGATCCGGCCATTGAAGCAATCGAGTTTGACGCTCCTGATCTAGGGCCTTAAAATGCTTGCTTGTAACTTATAGAGCAGCAGTTGCCAACTGGTGGATCGCGAGAAAAATTTGGTGGAAGAGAAATCTCACCCCCCAGAGCACCCCTCCAAAGCAATTAATCCAGGCTGTGCAGAAAAACAAGGCTGCACCGCCCACATGGCCCGCGGGAACCCTCCCCGCCCACTCACTCCAAACTTGCCTGATAAATTGCTATTTTTCCTTTTTTCTGACCATCAGCTATTCTGCTGTGCTGGAAGACTTAGATTAGCTAGAAAGCAGGAAATGGTTGCATTTCTTGCTTTCTAGCTAATCTTTAGTTCTTTGGCTCTGCTTTTAAGCACAGCCGAACCTCCCTTAGGACTCACGGCAAGCAAATTTTATGTGACAGACTGAGCTAGCCGATGGCAGATAGATAGATCACTGAATGATTCTGTGAGCAACTCAACCTGCCTGTCTGCTTTGTCTGATTTTGGGTAAAAGTTGGTCTTTTTTTAAATAAAAAAATCAATATTTATATAAATATTTATAATATTTACATACAAGCCATGCCCAGCCAGTCACATGACCATCAAGCCATACCATCAAATTAGGCCATACCCACAGAGTCAGTTAGTGATCCCTGGGATTTAAAATTATGAGTTTGGTGGTCCCTGAGGTCCAAAAGGTTGCCGACCCCTGTTCTGAAGCATGCTACAAAATCTAGCATTTTACTGGAGGTTTAGAACGCACAAAATGCAATTGAAGCATTGAAAAATTATCCCCCCAATCCCCAAAATCCCATCTTCCCTCTCCGTGTGGTTTTGCCCACTTTGTGGCATCATCTTGTTATTCACCACAACCTTCGCTGCTGTAACAAAGAAATGTAGCCATTAGGCTGCAAAACACTTCTTATCCTTCTTAACAGGAAAGTAATAGCTGATTGTCACTGCTGCACCTGACTAACATGGAATGGATGGGGATGATAGTTAGATTAGCATGAAGCAATATGCTATTGTTGAATAATATACGTATAAATAGAAGGCATAGAATTTGCATTGTCCATGCGTACCTTGATGCAACCGCAGATCCTTGAAGACCAAACCGTTCATAATCTCCTCCATAAATATCCTTCACCAGCTTATCAACATTGGTGCTGTCTCCTTTAGCTGCCATTTCTAGAGCTTCCTCAAAGGTCTCACAGCCAGTCAGCAAACAACACAGACCCAGGAATGTACCACCACCAAGACTAGAAAACAAAAAATATCATTTCATACGTTTAACAAGAGTTGGGGTTTCTCTGTTCCAACAATCCTGAATAGAATTTTAATTCTTTCACTTTAGGGGCTGCAGTGAAATATACCTAGATATACCATATTTCTATGATTGCGACATTGGTTATTCTATGAAAGAATCCAGTGCTTCCTACATTCAGCTATGCACTGAGGCTGCTTGCAGAGTTAAGGAAACAGTAGGCAGTAAGACTGATGATTGTATAGAATTAATTTGTGTAGTGTTTCTCACCTCAATGAAAGCAGGCGATGTGAAACATACAAAACGCAGAACCTTAGAGCCAATTGTTCTCTTAAGTGACATACACTTCTCTGCATTACAAATCTAGTCAATTCTGCCTATTTAGACTCTCATGTTTCAGTCAGCAACATTAGAGAGTAGATATTCACTAAGTTCCTGATGAAAATTATTCATTTTGAAATAATTATTTATCTCTAAGCAAGCATCATACCTTTTCTTTACATTGAAGCTTTATTCTTTAGTTTGAAAAAAAAAAAACCTTTGTCTCTATCTATACTAAAATTAGATAGCATATTTACTGTACTAAATCAGCACCTACTAAAATGTAGTGCAGGAAGGATTTTCAATGACAGAATGGAATGAGGCGTGCTTTTGTTATCTTAAGCAGCTTGGTTGAATGATTCCTAGCAGGGAAGTGGGTCTGGTTAAGAGTATCCAAAAAGAAAAGGCAACTCTTCTGTGGAACCTGTGCTTAGGCTAGTTATTTCTGTATGTAAGTTGCTAGTCTCTCAAAACATACATGACAAATTCTAAGCAGAAATTTTGTATCGGTACTTTTATTCAAGCGTTTTAAAGCTTTATCAAGCATGCTAAGTAATTAGGAAACTGAATCCATGCTGATGTTTCTATCATAGAAAGGAGACTATTGTAAGTAATATTTACATTAGGGGTGTTGTTATACTTGGCAAAAAAAGAAGGAAAAAAATAAAACCAGCCAATAAAAATAAGCAACAGGAAAAAAATTTGATGATTGTTTTGCTTTAAACATTCAGGTTTTTTTCCTTTATATTTTCAGGAGCCACAAATTAGCTTTCCTGTATTTTTGCTCAACTATCCATATTTAACAGTAAGAAAAGTATCATGCTTCTTGCTATAAATCTCACAGCTATAAATCTGAGTGGGCTAGTTAACTGAATATATTTTATCACTAAAATTGCCCTTAGAAAAATGTATATCATTATGTAATGCACATATTGGCCTGTCTGATTTTATATTTTTAATTCTTTTAGCATTCTTCAATCATTGCCTAGCAAATAAAACAATGTTCAGCAAACAAAATATTACTGTTTAAGAGAATTATCATCACAAAGAAACAGTGATCATTATAACATATGCAACCCCATGAACTGTGGGTTTAAATAAACAAATATGGTGAGAAAGGGGATTCCAATATAGGAGATATGACATACAAATTCTGTTATTGCTGGGCCCTAGAAATCCTGAAGTTCACAAAGCCTTCCAATTCTGTTTTTCAAATAGTAATTTTTAATATGAAAGGTGGGGGAAGTTATCAAATACAAAAGAATAATTATATTAATTTTACTTTAATTAAAAGTAAATAAATTTTGATAATCCACTTCCTTTAAGTTTTTCCCACAACACTCAAATAAGGATAGCTATTTCAGAACGGGGTAAAAGGACAGAAATATGGTGCTTAATCTCTAAAATGAGCAAGCTTTTAACCTTTAATGTCACACCCTGTTATACATTTTGGGAAGGAGCCCTATTCCTTAAGTTTAAAGAGGTGAAAACAGCCTATTGTAGGCATACAGTACATACGGGACCGCCTGCTGCCACCATCGGCCTCCCGCCGGCCAGTGCGCTCCCACAGGGTGGGCCTCCTTGTGGTGGTGTCAGCTGGATGATGCGGCTGGCGGCCCCGAGGGTGCGGGCCTTCTCTGCAGGGGCACCCTCCCTCTGGAATGAATTACCCCCGGAGATGCGAGCCATTACTGACCTGCAAACCTTCCGGCGCCCACCTCTAAAGACCCACCTCTTCCAACAGGCCGGTCTGGCCTAGTATCAATTACTAGGGTTTTAAATTTTTAATTTTTTTGGTAATTTTAACTTTTTTACCTTGTTTTATTGTGTTCTTTCAGCCACTAATTTAATTCTTTTTAAATCTATTTTAAATTCTATTTATTGTGTGGTTTTATCTTGGCTGTACACCGCCCTGAGTCCCATTGAGAGAGAGGGGGCGGTATAAAAATTTAATAAAATAAATAATACAATTAAACCCTGAGTAGTAAATCTGATCTCTAAATATTTTAGACCAACTCCTGCCAGTTTGATCAGCATTTCCTATGGGAAGGATTGTGTATCATAATCTGGAATATCTAGAAGACACCAGACTAGATTAGCATTATATGAGAAAAACCAAACCAAGTTTTGGACTCTGACTGTTTCTTTTGCAGAGCCATTAAAAGGTGGAATACACCCACTTCCTGTTTCAAAACTAATCAAAACTGATTTCTAAATTTTTCTTCTTCCATCCCCATGCCTCAGCTTCAAGTTCAGTTCAGACAAGAAGCTCTCATTACTTTCTAATTTATAGTGGAACAGTTTCAATCTCTTCCTGGAGGTCAACATACTGTCCTCATTTAGTGATCACAATTAGGACTGGCAAGCCCATTCAACAAAGCGGACACTAAATGGAACATTACAATTTTACTTCAGCTTTCCTTTACTTTACAGACCTGAGAAAGTCCTAAATGTGAGAATTGGTCACAAAGTTACTGTTCAGCACTGATGTACAGTGGTACCTTGGTACTCAACTGCTTTGAAACTCATTGAATTTGGTACTCCATGCATTTTGACAGGAAAATTTCATCCGGTGCTCATTGTTTGTGTGGTACTCAACGCATAAGCTAGAACTTGTCAGTGTTGGCTGCCTTGTGACTCACTACATTATTCCTTATGGGAAAAATTGTTTAGTACTCATCGTGACCTTTTTGTTTTTGGTTCCTGGAATGATGAATACCATCCATCATTCCTCCCAGAAACAATTACGATGAGTACTGAGGCACCACTCTATGGCTTACTGCTACCAATTCCTGCAATGTTAAAACCATGATTTAGAGTAAACTCATGTTCTGCACGCAGCCCCCAATACTTTTTCTTTGTTTCATTTTGCAGCCTCTAATTGTGCTGCCTATCTTAGAAGAAAAAAGAAAAACTAATAGAAACTGAGATGCTAAGGGTAGAGTTTTGGAAAAAAGAAAAGAATAATGCAGTCCATCCAATTTGTGTGATGCTGGCTAATAACAACTAACAGCAAACTGATTTTTGGACTGTAGACACAACTAAAATCACCCATCAGTATTTAGAATTACATATGAAAAAAGACTATTTCTTTTTTACAACTTTTACAACAAAGGACTACAATAAACAGGTAAAGGAGTATACAGCAATGGTGGGATTCAAATTTTTTTATTACCTCTTTTGTAGGCGTGGCTTGGTGGGTGTGGCAGGGGAAGGATACTGTAAAATTTCCAGTCAGAGGTGGTATTTGCCGGTTCTTCGAACTACTCAAAATTTCCGCTACCGGTTTTCCAAACCTGGTTAGAACCTGCTGAATACCACCTCTGGTATACAGCATCATTAAAGTTTGGAAGTTGGATAATTGTGTCTGATGGAATCTCTTTTAGATTAGTCTAAATACTGATATTATATATAATTTTACAGGTCTTGAATAAAGATAATTTAAAATAAAATTAAAACTCCTAGCCATTAGATTCTGTTCCCTATCAAACTCATTCTCTAATTTAAAAAATCGTATTTTCACTCATTTTATAAAGCACTTACTTGGAATACACAAACAAGGGAAGATAACAAATTTGAGATTTGGGTAGAATATATTTTTCAGGAACTGAATATGAAAGTATAACAAGCTGTTGATTTCAGAGATTTTTGGAATTTTTTTTGAGTGGGGGAGGGGTCGTATTTCTCTAAAGGCTTTGCTTAATTATATTAGCTAACAGTTCTGGGGTCTTAACCCAAATAGTTGGTTATTCCATCTTTCCCACAAAAGTATCTTTTCTTTAATATCCATTATGGTTTTTTTTTCTTTTTGCACTTTCTTTTATTATAAGTTGCTCAGAATCACAGTATTAGTGAGATGGGTTGCACAGAAATTCAATAAATAAATACATTAATTAATAAATATGTATATTGTTGCTCATCATGCCAAAGCCACACCCAAAATACAAATACTGTGTTGTGGGATCCCCAATTCCCAGCTCAAGAATGAGCTGAGAATCTTTACATCAGGAAAAAGTTCTTTTAGGAAAATAGTATATTCACCTGGTCCCTGTAACTCTTTTATAGTTGTCTTTGGAATACACGGCTAAGATGCTGACTCCAGAGCCGATGTTAACGAGCAACATAGGAAAGGGGTTATCAAGGCGATAAGGCTTTTTCTGACAATGCTCAGGGGCTGAGGGGTTTTCAAAATAATAGCATTCCGGCTGGCCATTGAAGCCGACAGAATCCACATACAGAAGACCTTGGATCAGGCAGTCCAACTCATCTAGCTTATGAAGCTGGAGGTCAGCAATCTGGAAGAGAAGTTAATAAATGAACATTCGTCGACACAGCAGAAAAATCCGCAGAAAGTTGAAAACATACTAGGGTTGAAGACTTTGTACTATTTGAATTATCCAATAGATCAACACCCTGAGTACTAAATAACTATTTACACAGGAAGTGTCAAGACAATTATGCTATCTGCCTGACAAGTGTGTGTTTACCTGGTCAGGATGTGTTTTGTTTCTGAGAATTAGGGGAAAAGGTTTCTTTGGAATTATTTTGTGACGAGGTCTCACTATTCAGGTCACAGTAAAACCAAAAATCGAAGATGTTTTGAAAGAAGGATCGAACAGGTAGTCCTTGACTTGAGCCCAGAATTTACAGTATGTTGCTAACTGAGAAATTTGTGAAGTGAGTTTTATCCCATTTTATGCTTTGCCACATTTGTTAAGTGAATTGCTGCAGTTCTTAAATTAGCAACATGGTTGTTAAGTGAATCTGGGTTCGCCATTGACTTTGCTTGTCAGAAGGTCACAAAAATTGGTCACATGACCCTGAGGCACTGAAACTGTCATAAATGTGAATCCGTAGTCAAGCATCCAAATGTAACCATGGGGCTGCTGCTACAGTCATAAGTGTGAAAAATGGTCATAAGTCACTGTTTTCAGTGCTGTTGTAACTTCAGACACTAAATGAACTGTTGTAAGTCAAGGACTACCTTTAGTCCCCTTGTTCAAGTTTTAACTCTGGTTACTCCGTTCAAAAAAAAACCTGCACGACAATGTTTTGCAAGAAGTATGATGAGATTTTTTTTTTAAAGGTGAGTATTATAGAAAAATCCTTAAATCATTTCTAATTCTTAGAAACACACAGTTGCAACATGCAGTTGTTGTTAACATCAGCAATCTGTTAAATGTTAAAACCAAACCAAATTTTGTAATTTGTCGTTGCTTAATGATTTACTTTCAACATAACTACAGCCATAATTTACTTTCAACATAACTACAGCCAACAACATTTCAGGAAGCTCTGTTATAATCCTCCAGGGTGATTTCATCAAATGAAACCAGTTTTTTTAAAAATTTTGATTTTTTTTTAAGGGCTGTAAAATCAAAAAGATATCTAATTCTTTTATGTGTTAAATTCAATATCTGGTCAATTGGTTATGCTGGCTGGGGAATTCTGGGAGTTGAAGTCTGCCAGGCTTAAAGTCGCCAAGGTTGGAGACCCCTGGGTTATATAGTCAAGTTTTTAACCATTTACCTAATGACCAGTGTTAGAAACTATGGCATTCCTAATACAAGTTATACTGAGTAGCCATAAGACTTACCAGTCTTGATTGGAATATTATTATTAGAAGAAGGTCATACCTCAAAAATTATTTAAACTAATAGACAAAACAGCAAGAGGCACAACTGGTTTGTATTCAGATTCCTGTGTTTTTTTCTTACCTCTTACATCTTATACAGGTAGTCCTCGACTTACAACAGTTCATTTAGTGACCGTTCAAAGTTGCAAGAGTGCTGAAAACAGTGACTTACAGTTGTTTTTCACAGCTATGGCCTTTCCAGCCTCTCCATGATCATGTGATCAAAATTCAGTTGCTTGGCAACTAGTTCATATTTATGACTGTTGCTGTGTCCCGGGGTCATTTGATCCCCTTTTGCGACCTTCTGACAAGCAAAAGTCAATGAGGAATCCAGGCTCACTTACTAACTTATGAACTGCACTGATTCATTTAACAACTGAAGCAAGAAAGGTCATAAAAGGAGAGCAAGATCCATTTTAGCAAATGTCTCACTTAACCACAGAAACGTTGGGCTTGGCTGAGGCCGTAAGTCGAGGACTACCTGTATAGCTTCCAGGCACACTGTAATACGAACGATGCATAATTGAATCAGCAAAAAAGATCCCAAAACTCTGTACGTGGCTTCAGTTACACCTCTCTTATTACCATCTCTGCTATTGAGGCCTCTATCCATTACCAGCAATGAATTATGTGCAATTTGAAACCCATGGCCAGGGCTTTTGTAGACGATGAATAAAGGCTAAAGAAAAGTGTTGACAGATGGAAGCAATTCCATTTCAAACCAAGCTGTCTGTGAAGGCCTGAAGCAGGAAACACAACCGAGGGAAGGGGGAAAGGAAGTATGTGTGCTTGTATTACCTATTCCGCATGTTACACCCGATCCCAAAAAGAGATGTACACGTCTCGCCTTACTTGCTTTACCTCACCTCATGCTTAAGGTGGGATGCTGCCCAGCTATAGAACCAGTAGCTCTGAAGAGCAGCAGACACCGAATTGGTTCTGTGTTTGCTGCTGTTTGGCCCACCCGCCCGCCTGGGCTCTTACCTGTCCTTTATTTCCTGCTTTTTCTAACCTCAGCTGCTTTGCACAGCACAGCTGAGGTTGAAAAAGCAGGGGGAAAGTGGCTTTTCAAACGCTGTGCACCCTCACGCAGCGCTTTTCAGTTGTCTGGGCAGCATAGCTTAAGGTGTTTTACATGTGCACATGCATGCGAAGCTTGAATGCATGAGCAAAATGTAGTCACCGAAACAGTAGTGTCATGCAAGCGTGCACCCCTGCTCATGCTTCAAACAAACAGCCAGTATGAGAAACACACTGAATACTCTTTAACTTTGTTGCTTGTACCCTTAGATTTATAACTGACTGTTTCCTAGTATGATTTGATTGCTTATTGTACCCTATGACTATTATTAACTACTGTACCTTATGGTTCTCGACTCTTGGAGAATATATCTTTTCTTTTATGTATATTGAGAGCATTTGCACCAAGACAAATTCCTTGTGTGTCCGATCACACTTGGCCAATAAAGAGTTCTATTCTGTTCTATTGTGTAATTCTATTCTATGCTATTGTGTTATTCTATTCTATTCTATTGTGTAATTCTATTCTATTCTGTTCTATTCTATTCTATTGTGTAATTCTATTCTATGCTATTGTGTTATTCTATTCTATTCTATTCTATTCTTATTCTATTCTTTAGCTGTTAGCATACACCACAAAAGTCACACGACTGCAGAGTTCTCACTGTGACTTTTCATTCCCTGATTCCAAGAATCTCACTGACAATAATAAAAAGGCAGAATGAGAAAAGGGAAGCTACTGGTCAGAGGTGAAGAATATTAAGATGCAGGAGCCCAGTAGCACTGCTTGGAGAACCAGAGATTTCTCATGGAAGACTTCAAAGCAAAATACAGGCAGTCGTCATCTTACAACATCTTACAACAGCTCATTTACTGACCGTTCTTTTTTCTTGCTTTTTCAACCTCAGCTGTGCTGCGCAAAGCAGCTGAGGCTGAAAAAGCAGGAAATAAAAGACAGGTAAGAGCCCGGGCGGCCAGGCAGGCCAAACAGCAGCAAACACAGAACCGGTTCGGTGTTTGCTGCTCTTCACAGCTATCAGTTCTTTTAGAACCAGTCAGAACCAGTAGCGTCCCACCCCAGTCATAAGTCACATTTTTCAGCCCCATTGTAACTTTGGACAGTCACTAAATGAACTGTTGTAAGTCGAGAGCTACCTGTACAGTAGCCTTTCCTACAAGCAATATTTACTGTTGCACCCACAAAGAGAATTCTTTTTTTCCTTAGGCGAAAGTGGCAAAAGCTATCATCCTCTCTAAAATGAGAGTACAGGTAGTCCTTGACTTACAACAGTTCATTTAGTGACCATTCAAAGTTACAACCACACTGGAAAAAGTGACTTATGACCGTTTTTCAGAACTACAACCTTTGTAGCTTCCCCATGGTCATGTGATCCAAATCCAGATGCTTGGCAATGAGTTCATACTTATGACCGTTGCTGTGTCCCAAGGTCATGTGATCACATCTGCAACGTTTTGACAAGCAAAGTCACTGGGAAGCCAGGTTCATTGAACTACTGGATTACTAACTTATCACCTGCGGCGATTCACTTAAGAACCATGGCAAGGAAGGTCGTAAAATGGGGCAAAATTCACTTCACACATATCTCACTTTACAACAGAAATTTTGGGCTCCCTTGTGGTGATAAGTCCAGGATCACCTATATAGACATGACAAATAATTTAACACAGTTTAATAAGGCTCGGTTTCTGGGGGGAAAGGGCGTTGGTACTTACCTGATACGCCTGTTCTCTTCGAGCTGCAAAGAGCATCCAGAGATGGGGTGCTTCAATCTTCGTTCTGATAGGCTGAGCTTAAACTTTGGAACGCTCCTCCTCCTCCGCGGGACTTCTCCCTAGCGTTCCCCAGTTTTGGCGAAGACCAGAGAAGTAACAAGTTTCACTTCCTTGGAACTAAAATTATGTTGGCCGAAACAGGACCCCGCCAGACGGTGCAAAGAAAAAATTTAGGGTGGGGCTGGATGCTCTTCGCAGCTCGAAGAGAACAGGTGTATCAGGTAAGTACCAACGCCCTTTCTCCCACGAGCTGCTCAGAGCATCCAGATATGGGACATACCAAAACTTGGCCTGTCCTACGGGAGGGACCCCGTCTGGCTTTGGATCCTCTCCTCCCCAAGGACCCGTTGTAAAACCCTTCTGCCAAAAGAAGCGTCAGCTGACGCAAACACATCTATCTTATAATGCCTGATGAAAGGGGAAGGCGAGGCCCATGTTGCAGCTCGACAAATATCAGTGATTGGAGCTTGTGTGGCCCAAGCCGCTGATGTTGCTGCACTTGTTGTGGAATGAGCTGTTATGCCCCCTGTTATGCCCCGGAAGAGCCTGAGCTTGGTAAGCTTTGGCTATAGTCGCCTGTTGCCAATGATCTATTGTAGATAAGGAGGCTTTGCCTCCTTGCGTGTTGGGCAGAAAGGACACAAATAAGGCCTTGGTCTTTCTGAATGATGCTGTGCAATGAATGTATGCTCGCAATGCTCTCCTAACATCCAGCCTATGCCACTGTCGTTCTAACTCTTGGGAAGGTCTTGGACAGAAATTAGGCAGGATCAGTTCCTGTGCCCTATGGAAGGCAGAGTTAATCTTAGGTATAAATGTAGGGTCCAGTCGTAGAACGACCCTGTCTGTATGGAAAACGCAAAGGTCATGCCTGATGGACAAGGATGCGAGTTCCGAAATTCGACAAGCGGACGTTATGGCTACAAGGAAAACGACCTTATACGTGAGGAATTGGAGAGTTGTGGATTGTATAGGTTCGAAGGGAGACTTAGTGAGCGCTAAAAGTACCTTATTGAGGTCCCAGGTGGGATAACGGTGAACCGGTGGTGGATGTAAGTTTGTGGTTCCTCGAAGGAAGATCCGTATGCGTGGATGATGAGAAAGAGAGGGTAATCCTTCATAATCGATGATTGATGACAAAACGGCCACTTGTCTCCTCAAGGTATTGGGTGATAGCCCCCTGTCAAGTCCATCCTGTAGGAACTCTAAGATTTGAGCTACTGAAGGGGACCTGGAATCGATCCCTGACTTGGCACACCATTTGTTAAATATGGACCATGTGGCATTGTAAATGCGAGTAGTTGAGGGACGTCTCACAGCTTGGAGGGTGATGATAACCCTGTTAGACAGCTTCTCGCTTCTCAGGTGAGTCCGCTCAACCTCCAGATGGTCAGGTGTAGCCACTGAGGGTCCAGATGTTGGAGAGGACCCTGGATCAGGATGACCCTGTCTAGAGCAATTTCTGTGTCTAGTGACACAGAAAGGCAGCGGAGGTCTGCGAACCAAGGCCGTCTGGGCCAGTAAGGAGCTACCAGAATCAGTTCCACCTTCTCGTCGAGCATCTTCCTGATGACTCTGGGGATCAGAGGAAGTGGTGGGAATGCCTACAGAAGCCCCGGTGGCCACCGGCAATGAAGCACATTGAAATTTTCCGCTCCTTGCGAGGGGTATCTGGAAATAAATCTCGGGAGCTGAGCGTTGAGAGGGGTTGCAAACAAGTTGACTGCCTGTCGCCCAAATACTGTGACCGTCTCTTGAAAGAGGGTCGGATGGAGACGCCACTCCGCCTGATCTATCATGGCCCTGCTTAGCCAATCTGCCTGGATGTTGGAAAGGCCTGATATGTGTTCTGCCCTGATGGAGAGTAGATTGTTCTCCGCCAGCAAGAGAGACGTTCTGCCTCTTTCATGAGGTTTTTTTGACTGAGTGCCCCCCTGCTTGTTTACGTGAGCCTTCGCTGTTATGTTGTCGGTTAATATTGGGATGTGTTGGTTGTGTACCTGTGGTAGGAAGGAGCGAAGAGCCAGATGTATCACTCGAAGCTCCAGCCAATTGATGTTGTGTAACTGTTCTGTGGTGGACCAGCGGCCTTGTGCTGTGGACAATTGAAAATGAGCTCCCCATCCCAGCAAACTGGCATCGGTGGTGATGGTAACCCTGTGAGGCTCTTTGAAAAGTTTTGTTTGTTGCTGGTCTGGACCACCAGAGAAGCGAAGTGAGTACCTGTGATGGTACCTTGACTTTGTGTTTGGAGTTGCTTTGACCGGACTACTGGAACGGTAGTTGGAACCACTGAAGAGATCTAGAGTGGAAGCGAGCCCAAGGAATAATAGATATGCATGAAATCATCTTACCTAGTAGCTTTGAGAGATCGGCTAGGGGAACCTTCTTTTGGATTCTGATATACTTGACTAGTTGATGGATGCTTTTCTGTCTATCAGGGGAAATGTAAACTTTACCTGCTATGACAGCCCCTAGGTGGAGTAATTTAGTGGATGGTGTCAATTGACTTTTTCCAGTTTATCAACAACCCATGTAACTGTAAGGTCTGCAATGTAGTCTGGGTATCTCTGACTGCTTGATGAGTAGATGATGACAAGATTAAGATGTCTTCAAGGTAACACTGTAGTCTAAGTGGGACACTGCAAAGATGGGCGGCCAGGGCTGCTAGGATCTTGGTGAAAGTTCTGGGGGCTGAGGCTAGTCCAAAGGGGAGAGTTATATATTCTAAGTGGTGGTTGTTATAACAGAATCTTAAAAATTTATAGTGGGAAGGCCGAATGGGAATATGTAAGTAGGCCTCCGTTAGGTCTATGGATGTGAGGACATCTATTTCCCTGATGCCAGATAGGATAGATTGCAGAGTGTGCATTTTGAATTTGCAATATACCAAAAAACAGTTAAGGCATTTCAAATCCAAGATTGCTCTCCACCCGCCTGACCTTTTGGAAACAACAAAGAGAAGTGAATAGAATCCATGCCCCCTTTGATCAGCGGCAACAGGTTGGATGGCTCGTCTCCCTAAAAGATGTTGGATAGCTTGTCCATGAGACTTCGTTTGACCGGATCTCTGAAAAGAGGGCATGACATAAAGAAATCTGGAGGGGCGGATTGAAACTCTAGGGCTAGTCCAAACCTTATTGTGTCTCTAACCCAGGAATTGGATGTTGAGGACTCCCAACGGTCCGCATATAACTTAAGGTTATATGGGATTCAGGTCCACGAAGTTAGTGCAGACACCTGAAAAATCTGTTTCCAGTGCCCGGAAAAATCTTTTGGGTTGACTACCCCTTCGGTATCTGTCTCCGGGATCCGCTCTGTCTGGTTGCTGCCCTGACCGAAGAAACGGGGGTCTATGAAGTCTGGATTGGAAAGGACCCTGATAAAAGGGCCTGAAGGATTCCCTCCGAAAGGACTGGGGGTTTCTAGGGTCTGATTTTCGAAAGAGGGAAGGTAAGAACAATTTTTTTGTTTTTTTGGGGAGCCTTTCCCTTCTGAGATCTCCCAGAGAGTGATAATTACGCCAAACAGTCAGTAGGTGCAATACTTATAATAATGATAGCGCGGCCACGCGGTCCCCTGCAGCAAAGATGGCGACCGGCTGTTAGATTTTGGCGTGCGCGCCAGCGGCGACATCCCGCCGTGCGATGGGGTTTGGAGCAATTCCTGTCCCCTTGAGGCTAACGACTGGGAAGGGTGAGATATCAGGCCTTTAGTTGTCTCACCCTTGAAAACGGCATTCGGGGGAGAAAGGTTGATATAGCCAACAGAGGAAATCGAGCCGCGCCGTTTAAAAAATCCCTCGGCACGGATCGTGTGGCAAGGGTGGGAGTAACGGTGGGAGGGGCGGGGAAGAGTTCAAAGAACCCCTCTGATTCGGGGCATGACAGGCGCTGCCCGAAAAAACGATCCCCAACGCTCCGATGGTAGCGTCAGGAGATCGAACTGATCCCCTGCTTTTTTTTTTTTTTAAAGGCAAACAGAAAATCCGAAACCAAGGGAAGGAAAGGAAGGACTTCTGAAATTGGAAGGAAGAAAAAAGGTAGGAAAATAAAATAGAGTCATCAGTTTCAGCCAAGGAACAATAAGACACAACCTATTTCTGACGAGGCTGAGCTAAAACTGGGGAATGCTAGGGAGGAGTCCCGCGGAGGAGGAGGAGCGTTCCGAAGTTTAAGGTCAGCCTATCAGAACGAAGACTGAAGCAGCTCGTGGGAGAAAAGCATAGCTTCCAAACCAAAAGTAAAAGAAATAATAATTTTTAAATACCGTCCATTCTTAAAATGTAGCTCAGGTTTGTAAGCTTACCCATGTGACTTTGGAATCATCAAGCAGGAAGCAGCTTACCATTCATGTTACAGGCTTCCCAATTTTGTTTTAAGGGATGCAAAACTAAGAGGTTTAGCCAGCTATAAAACAGCACTATTGCAAGATTGATAGCTGTAGAGTTTAGTGGGACAAAGTTTACCACAATTCCAATGCAAATTTGTTTTTAAAAGTCTCAGTATAACGCAAGCGCTGACATGACAAAATAGCACCCTTCTGTCATCTAAGATGTGTGAAGTCTGGGCCAAATATACCTACTTACAATATCAATGTCAGATGTTAGGGAATGCAGTAAAATGTTCCTCTTCATAAATGCATTTAAGCTGAAAAGTGGGTTTGATGCAGGGGTGGGCTTCAAACATTTTAGCAAAAGATTCTCTGCCCAGTTGCTGGGTGGGCGTGGCCATAGTGGGCATGGCCTAATTGGCCTCCTGCCCACGGCGGGGGAAGGGGGAAATTTTTGCCCTCCTCAGGCTCAAGAGGCTTTCCTCGAGACTCTGGGAGGATGAAAACAGCCTCCTTGGGCTCCGGAGACTCTCTGGAAGCCGGAAATGGGCCCATTTACAGCCTTCCCAAACTTCCAGGAGGCCCATTTTTCACTGTCCCCAAGCCTCTGCATGTGTTCTGTATCCAAAATGGGCCACGTGGAGACTCCTGGGAGGGGCGGGATGGGGTGGGTGGGGCCAGCCAGGAGTGGGATTTGAGGGTTCTCCGAACTGCGGCAGAATCTTAGCTGAGGCTCTCCTGAACCCCTGCGAACTCCCAGCAGCCCCTGGTTTGATGTGATTAAAAAATAAAGAGAACTCCCCTGAATTTGATCTGGCGGTCTTACCACAGGGAGTAGAAATGCTCCTGAACGAAGACAGAATGTAAATTCACCTACCATTCGGAAATCTTCCTCAAACTTGTAGGCTCCGCCTCCAGTGGCACAAAGTGTGGTATGCAAGCTTGAAAAGTTTTTTTCGCTGCCCATCTGTATGAACCTGTGCATAGCACAGCTTGGGAAACGGATGAAATGGAGATTCCCTTTACGTCCGCACATAGTCAAGTTTTTCAGTTCCAGGTGGACATCTCGGATCCCTGTTTTACCGTAGGCTGTGTTGGAAGTCAGATACTTCCTGATGCTTTTGAGGTTTTCCACTTCTTCCTGCTCTTCTTCAGCGGTAATGTCTTTTGGCTCAAAGTATACCAGTTTAACAAGGGTCCCACCAATGTCCATGCCAAACCATGGGAATGCTAGAGGAAGGAAAAAAATAAAGGTTACTGCAGGAATGCTTTAAACCAGGGGCCATCAACCTTCTGGACCTCAGGGACCACCAAACTCATAATTTTAAATCCCAGGGACCAGTAACCGGTTCTGTGGGGGTGGCTTGGTGGTCAAGTGACTGGCTGGGCATAGCTTGTATGTAAATATTATAAATATTTATATAAATATTGAATTTTTTATTTTAAAAAAGGGTTTTATAACTAGATCCCCAAAGCTACGATCATTCAACCACTGAGCAGAGACAAAAATCAGGTCCAGCGTGTGTCCCCCGATGTGAGTGGGGCCAGAAACTAATTGAGTCAGGTCCATGGCCACCATGGAAGCCATGAACTCCCGAGCCACCCCCGAGGTCTCACCGAGCGAAGGCAGGTTGAAATCCCCCATGACTAAAAGCCTGGGGGTCTCAACCGCCAGCCTGGCTATCACCTCAAGGAGCCGGGCAGGGCCGATGATACGTGGCAGGGAGCCAGGTACGTTATCAAAAGGCCCATCTGAACCCCCTGACCCCATTTCACAAAGAGGAACTCACAGCCGGCCGTCTGAGGAACAGTGGCCTCCCTAGGGCAAAGAATTCAAACGCATATTGAATCAGACATGCATACTTAATACAGAGACTCATTTAGTTGTTTATAAAGTAATTCAGAGTATATGCTCAGTCAGAAATAATTATCTTGACCTCAAGGTACCTTATTTTATCTCCTTCAGATGCCTGCCTGAATGTTTCTTTTTTCTTTTTTGTATTACTGTGACAACTTACTTTTTGCTACCATATTTTCAGCAACAATATCAGCAAAGTTCAGAATTCCCTTTTCTAAACTTTGATTAAAGGCTGCTTCCCAGAGACTCCTTGAAAAAGGAATGTCTCCTTTCTTATATATTAAAATATAATGCAAAGCACCATGACAATCTAAAACCAAAATACAAATAAATATTGGATTTACTGTTTGAAAAAACATGTCCATGAGCATTATGACATTTATGATAACTTCTTTTTGTAATAAGATAATTGTTTGAATTTTGAAATTAACAATAACAATCTCCTAATAGAATTTGACCATAGAGAGGATTCTTGCTTGATGCAGATCTAGATCTAGACATCTAGATATGTCTATTTTGGAATGTAGTCCATGCATTATTCAATATTTAAAGGTGCCAGGGCTCACAAGAGTACCATATCTATTCAACTAAGTCTACTTTTGTTTAAAGGATCAATTCAAATATAAAATAACATATTTATCACAAAGCTTATTTCTAACTTTCTACAAATATTGATACGGCGGCAATATATCAATTATTCTGTTACTGAGGCAAGCATGATTAAAAAGGACAAAGGAAGGAAAGGAACAAGACAGCCACACTTCTGTGATCTCTTTCCTAGTGTCTGTCCATTAGGAAACAACAGTCCCAAAATAGTCCCTGTTCTTCTATTTTTGGCACCCCCAATACAACTGTTGCAGGGGAATGCCGTGAATATGTGTGCGGAAACGGCTCCATTCATTCACATGGAAATATTAACTATCAAACTATTTCTGCATTAATATTGTACATTCCACTTACATAGTAACTGTATATAATTAGTGCCAAAGTATAGTAGCTTAAAGTCAGTGCTATATCTAGGAGGCCAAAAACCATCAATCCATGATCACTCATCCCATAGATATATAAAACCATAGCTGCAATCTCTGTGCCACATGTAGCATTGCTTTGCCAGAATGGCACACTGCAGCCACACTAGCATACAATTATTACATAAATGGGGAAAATGCAAGGTTTCCATGCTTCCAATATCAGCTGAAATAGGAGAATGGTTAAAGGTAGAATTTAAATCAGAATTGAGTAAAAAAATATCAGAATTGAGTAAAAAAATAGGGCAACAAATTAGCCTTAATCTTCTCTAATGGGCAAAAGTCCAAAGTTTGTGAATATTCAAAAAATAAAAACATTTTCCAACTCTTTTTATGAGCTTTTTGTTATTGTCATTTTTCATTGTCCGAAGTCACTTCTGGTGAGATGGGCAGACATATAAATTTGATTAAATAAAATAAAAACTTGAAACTTTGGTCTTAAGTTCTCAGTTAGGGAGAGTATATGCGGTATGATCACCCAAGAATCTCCTGAATTTATTCAGTCACTAAGTGTTTTTTATCAGGGCAACCTAATCTACCCAATTATGGGACAGAGCATAGTGCTTCCGTTTTCACCTTTCACCCCAATCCACAAGCCTTCGCAGGCAGTTGGTTTTGCAACAAACTACTTTTTTGTTAAATTTATATTTACTGACAAAAAAATAACAGGCTTCAAATTGCAGAAAGCTTAAAACAGATCTATACTAGTCTCCCTTTATTTCTTTGTTGCTAAATATAAATGTAACACAAAAAATCAGTCACTAAGTTGTGTCTGACTCTTTGTGATCCCATGGACCATAACACACTAGTCCCTACACGCCCGTCCCCCACTGTCTCCCTGAATCTACCCAAACTCATATCCACTATGTCAATGACACCTCATTCTCTTTCGTCCACTTCTCCTTTAGCCTTCAATCTTTCTCAACATCAGGATCTTTTCTAACAAGTCGTCTCTTCTCATTTGGTGGCCAAACTATTTGTGCTTCAGCTTCGGTATCTGTCCTTCAGTCAGGGTTCATTTACTTTAGGATTGACTGATTTAATCCCCTGAATGGACAGGGTTAAAGGCTATAGTCTACTTTGAACCAAAAGTTATTACATCCTCTTCAGACTACAGACAGTTGCGGATTTCAGCAGAAGGCTTCTCACCCTTTGCCACACAAAAACCATAGTTCAATATACCCTCTATCAACTGGATTAAGTCAACAAGAGATAGTAAAAGGTGAATGGAAGATAAATTAAGTCTTGCAGAAAACATCAGTTGTTTACAGAACGAAGTATCGCACATTTCAAAGTCTGCAACAAAATTATTTGTAGGAAAAAGGGAGTATACAAAGACTGGATTGTATCTTGGAATCTTGTATTTTGGAATCAGTTTAGATTGGTTTTGTGCAAACAAATATAAACACATTCAAAATGATATATTTTCTACATAAAACATTCAAAATATGCTTTCATATAAAAACTAAGGCCTCGCTTCATACTACAACCATTGAATATGTGTAATTTTGCAAAGTCCAGATGATTGATAGTATACTTGCTGGTCAATCTGAAAGAATTTATACTTGGCCCAAATTTTTATCCGTATCATAGTAGAAAAAAATACTATCAGTAACCAGTTAAAGCAGGGATGTCAAATGCAATTTCATTGAGGGACATATCAGGGTTGTGTTTGACCTCAGGGGACTAGAATTATCATGGCCAAAGTGGACATGGCCAGCTCGATGTCACTCGTGTTAGAGACCCATGTGGTGGTCCAAGTGCTCTGCCAGTGAAAACAGGCTCCAAAAATGGGTTTTTGGCTGTGACAGCCTCCAGCAACACTCTGCCAGCAAGAACAGAGCTGAGGGCCCCACTCCCGAGCTCTGTTTTGACTGGCAGAGGCACCAGGGGTCAATCCTTCGCTGTTTCCAGGGCAGCCTCGCAGGCCAGATCTAAGGATCCTGCGGGCCGGATCCGCCCCCCCCAAGCCTTGAGTTTGACACCCCTGAGTTAAAGAATTTCAATATGGCATGGATGCAGTAACGAACATAGCTGTGAAAGGGTCATTCTTGCTAATTTGGCAGGATTCTAGATTTTACACAATATTATCTTTGTTCTGTTGATGCTTCTATGTGTTTCTATCTATATATCTATATAATATCTATCTATCTCTCTATCTTATCTATCATTATCTTAATACAGTATATGCTAAAATCTATTTAACTGGAAACTACTCTAGAAGTCAAAATAGGTAAAAGAGAATTTAGACTTAATGTCACTTAAATATTTCTTTGCTGCTTCCTATACTAAAACTCTGAAACATTTTACAATAAAACAAAGATTCGTGTAATTATTTCTAATTGTGCATTTTCTTGATCTCTCCACTTCAGAAGAGAAGAAAAATTAATTATACATATTTTCCTTCTCAACAACTATAGAGCCAAAATACCTGTTCCTCTTGAGAATTTCTGAGAAACAATAGTCTGAAGGACATACTGTATGTAACATCATGGATTGGGTCAAGGGGCTCTTAAATGTTAAATAAGAGTCCAAGGCCAGATGACAGGGGAAACTATCTTGATTAAATATTGGAAAAGTGAAACAGACTTCAGCAATACTGCATTACAGCCCATTAAACCCATAGACTGAATTTTATTGCAGCTTTATCCAAATCCTATTTGTTCAGCTGTAGATGTCTCTATATGCTTTTATCATAATGTATGCAAAAATCACGGTTGTCTGTTTCTAGAAGGTTAATTAGGATTTCAGAGTAGAATCAAGCACAAATTCACTAATTCACTCGAAAACAGACTTGCAACAACTATTCACCAAAATGAAGAAGTGCAATATATTTGTCATCTGTACCATTTCATAAGGTTGAAGAAACTTGAAATTCCATGTAAGAACACATCAGAGCTCTCATTTGTTGAAAGTCAAGAACTGGAATGATCATTTCAAGACATCCTGCAACTATACAAGACTATATTTTGGGGTTGGGAATAGTTTAAATACTTTTTAAACTGAGTCTGAGCAAATGCAAACTTTTAAAAATTTGCTTCCCTCAGAAAATCAACTGAACGTCATATCTCCATATTAGACCAGGAGTACAAAACTTCATTGATGTAATATCTGAACGCCACGTAAAAGGAGCATTTATAAGAAGCATGTGGTGTAGGAGTTACTTGTTGCTCATTCTGATTTTAATCTGTTGAAATCCTGTAGCTTTGTGCCAAAAATCTCTACCTATTTGGGGGTGGAAATGTCTAATGACTGCATAATGTCAGTACCTCATACCAACCTCTGCACAATGAATTATTATGCTGGGATTTTCAAAATTCTCCTTTAGCTTAGAGGTAGGTTTTGATTTAAGACCACAATTGAGTCTGGAATTATAGCCATAAATCAATTTGATTTGATTTTACAACTGTTTTTGTGATGGCTGTAAAGTGATTCAGTGCTGCCATTTTCTGCCAAGTAAGCAGCCAAAACGGTTACAAATCATAGTTACATGTTTGCAGAAAGCTTTGGTCAGAAATACGAATTGGTTGCCAAGCACGTGAAATGAGATCACATGACCATGGCAGATGTAACTTTGAGGGTGGTCGTAAGTAGCTCTTTTTTAGTCCTTTGTAACTTTGGTTGTTAAGCAAAGACTATCTATACTACGGAAGACTGATGAGACAAAGAAACATTAGGCTGTGTTCATGTTATTTTTGGAAGAGATCTATGTCAAGCAAAATGGGGCAATAATAAGAAACATTTATCTCTGTTTGAGATTGAGAGTGTCTCCAGAATGTAAATCGTTACGTACAAAATGACAAAATGCTGTCTAATAAATATGCCCAGTCACTATTTCCAGATGACCACCTGGTAAGAATTATCCACCTTAATGTAGGATGTGCTCTCATTATGTAGCTTCCCTATCTTTTTTCCCTAAATGAATTAGCACTCAGGTGAAGATTCTCATTATTTTTATATTTTAAAAATTCATATAGGATGGATGTGGGCCCAGGACACATTATTGTAAACAAGAATGATGCTAGAACTTAATGGGGTTTATGGTGTTAATAGCAAAAAAAAAAAACATTTAAACCAAGCCAAGCAAGTTTCCATCATTGCACTGTGCCTCATAATCCAACATTTTTGTTTTTTTAATCTATCAGGTTCTGTGGCCTAAATATTTGAAAATCCCTGTTCTAGAAGGTAAAGTTCTGTGCTTTTTTCTTTTTGTAGCCAATATAATCTTTTTACATAATTACGTACAGTGATGCTTAAAAGTTTGTGAAGCCTTTTGAATTTTCAGTGTTTCTTCATAAATAAGGCCTAAAACTTGATCTGTTCTCCATACAAATGAACAAACAGAATATTGGGGTTTTTTTACTTGTTTGTTTCATTTAGTGCTCTATCTAATTTTAGGATGTATGTGAAGAACGGATCACTTTTCCGCTCACTTTTATGCAGAAATACTGAAAATTCAAAAGACTTCACAAACTTTTATTATAAATTAGAGAGCCTGGCAAGTAGCATGGAAGCTGCCCATAGATACCACCTCACCTAAGGAACTATATTATAAATGTTCACAGAACAACTGGAGCATTTAAATAACGTTTCCTGTGCAAAAATTGGGTTTTATTTTGTAGTTGGGAGAACACACATTATGCTATAGAAAGAAATGTGTGTCTCTTTTTTCATGAAATGTTGGAAATAAAACAGTGCTTCCACCTTTCTCTTTTGTTAAAAAAACACCTTTTTTTCCTCACTTTCGGAGTGGCAAAATAGATTAATTGTGTTTTGCCCCTCCCAATCCCATAATGAAGCAGATTTTCTTATGCATACTAACATCAGCATTAAGCAAACACAGTTCTTTATGTCAGTGTTGTGTTATGTACAACTTGAAACCAAGCCAAGCCAAAGGAATCTGAACCCAGGGAGAGGAAACCATATGAATGACCTACAGAGGGCAAACAAGCTCTAAAGTCCACCCGAGGACAGCACAGAGATTACAGTACACAAAAGACAACTGCACGGTGGCATTGCAGTTATGTTAACTGGTTCATTTTTTGTGGACTTGGCATTACCACATTTGATAATAGCGTGTTAGTATACCTTGACCTATCTGTTCAACAAACCTTTCCCTACACTGTCCAAGGACTGTGTGCTTTGAAGTCAAAGAATTATGAAAACATGGTCAATCAGTATTACAGTTGTCCTTGACTTTTGACCACAGTTCAGCCCAAAACTTCTGCTGCTAAGCAAGACAATTGTTAAAGAGAATTTTGTCCCATTTTATAATCTTTCTCGCCACATCTGTTAATGAAATCACTGCAGTTTTTAAATGTTTAAATTAATAACACAACTGTTAAGTGAATTTGGCTTCTCATTGACTTTGCTTTCAGAAGGCCACAAAAGTTGATCACATGACCCCAGGACACTGCAACCATCATAAATATGAGCCAGTTGCCAAGCATACGAATTTTGATCACATGACCATGGGGACATAACGCTCATAAGTGTGAAAAACAACCACTTTTTTCATATAACTTCACAGTCATTAAATAAATGGTTTTAAGTCAAGGATGACCTGTATTTCCATCGTCAAAGTTTTCCAGAGAACTCAGAATACTGTTGTATTTGAGTTCACCTTTGTCTCCTTATATTTTATAGTTTTATGGTTCACAGCAGCTAAAAAGCAATAAAGTTTTTCTGGCGTAAAACCAATATTCAAGAACACTTACAGAGTTTTGATGTGTTCAAAACACGGAAGAAAGAGTCCATTTCTGAACTCTTCTGAGTAGAAGCTTAGGATCAGAAACTGGGCCAAACAAAAAAGAATGCACCATCTTCCAAGATCTTCAGAACATTTTATTTCCCTAAGTCAAGGATCTTCAAACTTGGCATGTTTAAGACCTATGGACTTCAACTCCTAGAATTCCTGAGCTAACATGACTGGACTTGAAGTCCATAAGTCTTAAAGCTGTCAAGTTTGAAAACCCCTGCTCTAAGTGGTAGAAAACCAAGGGAAGATATAAATAACCAGTTCAATATTTAGTCCACCTTAAATCTAATGTTGGGTCATGTTCTCTATATTTTAGATCCAGCACATGACGTAGATTGCATAGTGAAGTAATCCATTGCTCCTAAATGCTGCATAAATCAGATTACAATGATGATTCAGGTGCATGGCAGATACTGCTTGGTGAGTATTGGCTGCAAACAAATTGGCTGCAACCCAGACTGATATTTTACCTTGGGCAAAACAGACAGGTCCTTGGTAGGTAGCAAACAAAAATAGAGAAAGATGCTAGAGATTAATTTGGTATGCTGCACCAAGCAAAATATTCAACTGAAACCAAATTATCTATCTAGAAACTTAAATAGATGGGGACCCAGTTTAGGAGATAATGACAAATGTATCTTTTCTTTTATGTATACTGAGAGTATTTGCACCAAGATAAATTCCTTGTGTGTCCAACCACACTTGGCCAATTATATTCTATAAAAAATAACTTTTAGATGTGCAGCCATCCTTGCCCCACTTGACTTCTCTGCAACTTCCAATACCATCAGGATACCATGGTATCCTTCTGGATCGCCTCAAAAGATTGGGAGTGAGAGGCATTGTGTTGTACTCGTTCAACTTTCTCAACAGTCAATTCCAGTGGGTGATGGGAAGGGGAGAGATCCTGCCTTTGGCCCCTACTGTGTGGGATGCTGCAGGGTTCAATGCTTTCTTCACTCTTATTCAGTATCTACCTAAGGTTACTGGATGATTTCATCTGTTGCCATGAGATGAGGTATCAAATATAAATCTCTGTACCTGGCAAATTAAATGATACTGTGGACATCTTACCTCAGTGCTTGGAGGTTATGAGGGTCTAAATAAGGAATGATGGGCTTTAGCTGAACCCTAACAAGACTGAATGGCTTAGGAACTACACAACTGGAGGTCCTACTGACTCCGGCATGAAGAACAAGTAGTAGTCATGGCTAGTCTTTGCATATCTGTGGACTAGTTGTGTACATTCTTAGATTGGGGGGGTTCTGCTCACGGTCATTCACATTCCCTAGTCACCTTCCAATTGGACTATTGTAATAGGACTTCCCTTGAAGAGTACTGGAAACTTCAGCTGGTGCAAAATGCAGTAGCATGGACAGTTATGTGTGCCCCATTCAGGGGTGGGATTCTACCAGCTCGCACCTATTTGCTAGAACCGGTTGTTACCATTCTAAGCAGTTCAGAGAACTGGTTGTTAGAAAAAATTATTGGCCTAATCCTGTAAGGAAGGCAGGAAGGAAACATTCTGGTGTTGCTTACAGAAACTGCCTCTCCATTAACCCTTATTACATTCTTGACAGGACTAGACTTCCTGTCTCTGGAATTTCTCTAGAGCTTCTCTTTTATTCCTCTTTTGCTGGTACTTTGCTTGTGGGGAATGACCATTCAAAGTTACAATGGCACTGAAAAAAGTGACTTATGACCATTTTTTACATTTACGACTGTTGCAGCATCCCCACGGTCATGAGAGGCCAGGAGAGGAGATGGGGGCCTCAATGCGAATGATGTTGAGTTGGCCACACCCAGCCAGTCACATGACCAGCAAACCACACCCACCAACTAAGCTGCACCCACAGAACTGGTTGTTAAAAAATTTGAATCCCACCCCTGGCTCCATTGGTTGCTATTCTGCTTCTGGGTCCAATTCAAGGTACTGGTTTTGAATTTCAAAGCCATCCATGGCATGGAGCTGAGTTATCTGAGGAATAAACTCTTCCAGATTACTCTACCCATCTCATCAGATCAAGCAGAAGAAGCCGGTCCCATCTATTTAATAGGGACTTGGAGAGGAATTCTGGGAGTTGAAGTCCACACAAGTTTTAAAGTTGCCAAGGTTGGAGACCCCTGCCTTAAAATCTGATTATACCATCAAACTGGGGGCCATAGGGGACCAATGAGATAATGAGTTAGCTCCATTGTTGTTAACATCTGCTGTCCTCCTTTAGCTTTTGTGATTATAGTAATAATAATAGGGTTTATATGTTAATTGCTTTATAGTTTTGTTATACACCACCCAAAATTATTTTAATCAGATAGGCAGCCATGTAAACTTGATGAATAAATAAATAAATAAGTTCTAACCTAATGAGCCAAACATGGTATTATTTAACAAGGCACATAATAAAAAGAAATACCACAGGGCTCAATTCTAATTATACTGCAGCAATACTCAGATCTGAGCCAAGGAAAATGAACAAGAGTATGATAAAGCTGGACTGGTATTTTTATTTCTTTCATGTCTGCCATTCATGTAGCTATGTTCATAACAAACCAGACGTCAGGCTATTCCAGTTCAGCCTAACCTGATGTTCTCTGATTCATTTGTCTAACTCTTGGGAATAATAGAAAACCAAAAATTTGGAAATCCTTATTGCAAGCAGTTATCCACTATTCTGATGAAATAAAGCACTAGACTGTAGTATTTAAAACAGAAAA
Source organism: Bungarus multicinctus (assembly GCA_023653725.1). Taxonomy (NCBI): domain Eukaryota; kingdom Metazoa; phylum Chordata; class Lepidosauria; order Squamata; family Elapidae; genus Bungarus; species Bungarus multicinctus. The sequence goes on along the minus strand of CM042844.1, from coordinate 75,614,980 downwards.
TCTTCTAAAGCCTGGGATAAATATTTCTCCCTTTGTTATTTATCATAATTTAAAAGTGTGCCTTTTATTAAGTTAGTGTTTCTACTCCCAGCAAAATAAAGCAAAAAGTGCAACTATTTCCTACTATTTTAATTGCATTTTAACATGATCCTGAATCACTCTAGGATTACAACACATAAAAGCTGATTTTCTTTTGTTCAGAAGAATTGGTTGGAATGCACCAACCTTGTTACACAATATTAATAAAACATTGAGCGATGGGAGGAGAGGAAACTCAACACTACCATTGTTTTATCAGATATAAAACCTGTATTGGTGCAAGACAATCCAGTTCTACATATTACACTATTCAAACAGGACAGCATAAAATTAATCATGTAATGTGAAGATTCTAACCAATTACATCTAAAACAATTTAGGAGTATTAAATGACATAATGCAGAAATATGATGCTCAACATCACTCTAGGATATATTAGAAATCCAAATTGTGTATTGTTAATACAAAGAAAACGACGAACTAAGACTCACTTTCACACATTGGTATGATAATCCTGGATCTAACTGGTGTTGCATAAAACTGTTGGACAGAATCCATTGGATGGCAATTATTTATTATGAAAAAAAAAATCTAATATGTAGAAAAGAGCTTAGGAAGAAAGCTAGGCTAGACTAAAATATTTTCCCCAATATCAAGTTTTCTGTACTTAAAAATATCTTCTATTTAATCACAGGAGCATAACTGCATCTGAAATGATACAGCCCAGACATATATTTGCAATCTCTATCACAACAAGGACTAAGTAAACAGAAAGAATCCAAAACATTACAAGGGTCATTTAACTTGATGGATGCTAACAGCTGAACTATATAGAGGAAAGTTCATTAATGGACAAGACAAGAGAATCTTTAACACAGTTTATGAGCCTACCTTTGGACAAGCCCAAGTGTTGCCAAAAACTGATGAACCATGTAGATTTTATTGACGCTTCTATTCTTTCTGTTTTTCAAAATACAGGTAAGAGTTTGTTTTAATGTAGCATGGCAAAAGGGAATTCTAACAGATGTCACCATTTGTGTTGAAAGCTAAAGCTGGAATTAATCAAAGTCAGTAGTTTGTCAATTAATTGACATAGCTTACAAGGATGTAACTGAGATCACAAACCTCTAATGCCAATTTCAGCACAAGTTTACCCCAGAGTATATGCTTGTTGGCGTACCGTAAATAATTAAATTTAGATATATGGATACAAAACCAGAAAAACAGATGCCCAAAACTGCAACAAAATGTAATGAGCATTCTTCTAAAGTAACTTGCTGAAGTCTTGTGCTCGTTAACCAGCATCAACTTTCCATGTAAAAGTTTAAAAGTGATATTTTGTGTAGTTGAGCAAAAAAAAGTGGTCCCAATGCTATCCTTTCAAAAAGTGCCTTTGGGGAAAGCATGACAGATCCAGGTCCCACATTATACTGGAACAGATAGGGTCAATTGGTAGACATCAGCCATAAGGGCTCTGGTTCACAACATGGAACATGATGCTGAGACTTGTTTGCCTTAGATTCGTGCTGGCACTCTCTTGTATACAGAGCGTGAAGCTTGAAGCATAACACTCAACAGTAGAAGGGATCCGTTTATTGAAAATAAAACTCTAAGATGTGGGAGCTACTCTTTTTTTCCCCTCTCTGGGACACACATTTGACTGCAAATTGCATCTACAACAATTAATTTGCAACCATTCCCTAGAAAGCTACCAAAAGGGCAAACTTTGATTTGAATTAAGAGGCTGGGCATAATGACCTGGAAAATAATTTCTTCTCCATAACAATCTGGCATATCCAACAGTCAAGGCCATTTCAGTCCAGAAGCAAACATTTCTTAACTTCTTTAGCATAAATCAAGATGACAATATTCCCTTCATAATCTGAAATTAACACTATGTCCACCACTGTCTGTAGTTGTCTGTTATTATTAGATTTGTACCCTGCTTTTCTGTTGTATAATTCAAAGTGGCATACATAATGTTCTCAACTTCCTATTGTTCTCAACCCCAACCCTGTGGGGTAGGGTGGGGTTAGCCAATATAGAATGACTGACCAAAGTCACCCAGCCAGGTTTCATGCCTAAGGGAGGATTAGAACTCATAATCTCCTGGTTTCTAATCCAGCTATTTTACCAAACTGGCTCTCTATTAGATGTTTACCAAAGAAAACTGAAAAGATTTTTACATATGTAAGCGGGACAATTATTCCTTCTTGCTTTAAAAAACAAATGATAACTATCTTTTATATAACACAAGGGATTAAGTGAACAAATTTGGAGTTCCAAGTATGGGTTTCAGGTCTTCTCTTTATTACGCTACTACTTCATGCAATTTGTAAAGCACACTTTCACATACAAAACTAATAAGCGCCTGTTAACACTGACCTCTAAACAATCCTGCCAAACCAGAACAACCAGATTATTCAGCATTGTATTTTACACAGGCTTCTTCAGTGAAAATTCCTTATTTTGTTACTCAATATAAACAGTCCAAAGTTTCTAGGAATCTCATTTTATCACCGTTTTTTCCTTACTCCGTCTCAGTCTTTTTATCCTCCTTAGAATATTTGAAGTTAAATCCATGTTTTTCCAAATTAAAAGTGCTGGCTGTGGAGCTTTCAAGCCATTCTTTGTAAAATATTCTTCACGAAGTATTCTATTATTCATTGTATTTTAGATTTAATATCAATAAGCAACCGCTATTTGCTGATATTAAAACAAAGATGGTGACTGCATGATACTATTATTCTTAAATACAGGAATTAAATGTAACACCACCAGCAACTGTACAAGCTAAAAAGGGGCCTTCGAGGTTTTCCAGTCCAACCTTCTGCTCAAACAGGAAACTCTATACCAGTTTAGACAAATGGTTGTCCAATCTCTTCTTAAAAACCTCCAGCGTTGGAGCGGATCATAAAGGCTCTTTTTAACTTTGATGCCTAATGGCAACGAATATTTGAGAGCCACAAATATTAAGGGTTTTAAAATTATGCACATTGAGGTCCAAAAAATAAAGTATTTGAACAGTTGAAAAACAAGCTGCTAATAATACAAACTATTATGATGTGCATAAAATTAGAATATAACAAAAAAACATCAGTTTGTACTGAAATGACTCATTAAATTAATGCAGAATAAAGAATTGCTCTGAAACTGCTTCCTTTTTTCGGTCCTTAGATTTACATTGCTCCAAAAGAATTCACTCCAAGATGAACATGTTTAAAATCTTGCAATACCTTTTTGAAAAACGTTATGTAAGGCTAGGGCACTATTAATTTCAGTAGGGTTCTTTCATGTGCTGAAGTAAATATCACAGATGGGATACCACAAAATTAACTGACCAAAAAAAAAATCAATTAAAAAAAATCAAAGTCAACAACCATATGCAATCATTTGTGAACTAGATTTACATCAAGTTTCTATGGTCTACCATATTGTAATAAATGTAAAAGTTCCTAGAAACACCTCTGATGGAAATAAAATCTCCTTGTCTGCATCATTTTAACAGGTACTTTACTTTCTTTAACCTTTTCCTATTTTATCCAGCTTTGAATTGTTTTCTTTTAAAATAAAACAATGACCTCATAAAACTCCCAATCTATGGGAAAATAATATGCCAGACAATTAGTGGAAGTTTTTTGGCTCAGCCAGTTTAGGAAAAATGGTTTATCTTTCTCAAAATCCACTAAAAAAAAAACAAGCCATCAAAACTATAGGATATATTGCTGCTCAGTGGGGTTGTATCTAAATATACAAGGGTCACATTGAATAAAATAGGGTCTGACTTCCAAATAAATTAAGAATCAGATCAAGTTGTGAGTGTCATTGTTTTAGCATCATGGACCCAGAGACTTTTTAGAATCTATTTACAAAACTCAACACTCTGCATTTCTAATTATTATTTTTGAGTATTATGTTAAACTGCTCTAACTATTAAAGACGCTGTTACATCCACACACATTACTCCAAAACACACACTAGTCTTTGAGAAATATACTGAATTTCATAGAATTGAAGAGGTAGATTTTTTTTTAATTCCAACCCAATAATTTTCAGATAGCAATCCTGCTACCCCTGCTGCTTAGTCAAACCCTTCTTCACTCCCTAATAAAGATGCCACCAATGGCAAAGAAAACCATGTTGCTTATGAAAACAAGCCTTAACACACAAGTGCCGTCTACTTACAATGTTTCTTGTCAATGATTAGCCTCATTTTGAGTTACTAAAAGGAACCGTTGGCTCGAAGCAGGCAATCCAAGTCTCTGTGACTTTTTTTTACATCTCCAAAAAACTGGCTCAGCGCTTTATCAAGGGCACATTTTATACAACCCATCCAAGGCTGAGCAAACCTCTCGTTTTTAGCGCTTCTGCACAGAAGAAGAGGGAGATCCCGAGACCAGCCCACACCTTCCCAGCCTCCTGATTGGTCAAGCCCGGGACCGGCCTACGTGGGATCAGTGGGTGTGCACCCGGAGAACGCGCCCCTATTGGCTGAGCCCGAGACGGTATTTAATGAACTGATGTTTGGAGCGGCGGAACAAGAAAAAGCAGCAGCTCATCACAAGGCAGAAACGCCGGAGCCGCTTCTTGGGAGTTGAAAAGACACGGGGGGGGGGGGGGGGGGGGGGGGAGAGGAGAAGCGCGATCACATCCTCTACCCAGAAACGGCATCACCAGTGAAAAATAATAATAGTAATAATAATCAACGACTAAAAAAGATGATTTTTTGGGGGGGAGGAAAAAGATGGGGGTTTTTTTGGAGAGGGGGAGTTGTTATTCTTTATTGCATCAAAATAACATTCGCGTTTGCAGCGAGCAAATGAACTCTCGCTGCGCCAAGCCCTCGCTTGCCTCTTTTCATCACACGTGTGAATGCGTTTTTTTTTTTTTTTGGTGGAAACATTCGGATGGCACATAGTCACGTGAGCCGGGCGAACCTGCCGCCGGTCTCATTCACAGCTTTTAAGTTTCTCTCCCCTCCCTTTAAAACGAAAACAGCCGAGACCGGTCGGGGAAGGGGAGATCCCTGGAGGGCGAAGGGAAACCCGCCTGCAGCGATGCGCCCGGGGCAACTCTTCGCTTGCAAGGGCCTTTTTTTTTTTTTGCACGCGGGTTCCCCGTGCCGTGCCGTACCACGCGCGCCCCTGGTGAATCGGACTTTCCACAGCCTTCACTTACGCGGCCTGTTCTTTCTGCCCGAATCCATCCTCCGGCGCGCCCTGCTTTTCTTCGTCGGCGATTCGTGGCTGGAGAGCGGCAGGTCCGGGCGAAAATGCAACGGGTGGGAAGCCTCGCCATTGCCGGCCAGAGGGTGGAAGCCGTTGTGCAGCGGCAGCCCGTTGTGGAACGAGCAGGTGGGGGGAGCTGCTGCCGCCGCTGCCGGTGCCGCCGCAGAGACGCCGGCTTGGCCTCGTAGTCTCTCCCCCATGGCGCCGGCAGCAGCTACAGCTGCAACCGCCGCCGCCTCCCCGAGGCCGCCGCTCGTCCTTTGTCTCTCGCCCTTCTCTCCGCCGCGAAGCAGGCGAGGGGCAGCGTCCCGCGGCGCTCACCCTGCTGGCTCTGCCCGCAGCAGCGGCCGGGGATGCTGCCTCCGTCTCCTCCGCCGCCGCCCTCCCGAGGCAGCGCCGAGCGCAGGCGTCCTGCCCACCGCAGGAGGAGGAAGAAGGGAATGCCGGGCGAAGGATTGCTGGGAAGGGGGCGGTAGCAGAGCCGCAGAGCCGCTTTGGCTCCTTCCCGAATTTGGGGCGTGACCCACCGGCTCCCTCGCTCGATCGGCCGCATGCGGCGGGTCCCGGGGGTTGGTGGGGGGAGAGAGGAGGAGCTTTTGCCCGCCCGGAGGAGAGTTGCGAGCGCCCCGTTCTCGGAGAAAAGAGGAAGGAGCCAGGCTCTCGAAACCTCCCGCTCACCCACCCGAGGAGCCAGCCTGGTTTTGCTATCCAGGACGAGAAACCCGCCCGCGCGCCACTGCGCATCCCTCAGCAAAGAGGGAAGCAATTGGAAGCCAAAGGAAAGATTGAAGAAAAAGGAAACATTAAAAAGGACACACACACACACACCCAAAAAAACCCTACTTATTGTAAATCTCTGTCCTGGCATCCAAGTTTCTGGCAATGCCACTTCCGTTCCCCTAATTTACGGCTAGATTGCCTTTTGTTCCTTCAATTTCTCCACCCTCTTTCCAAAGCTTAGCTCAAAGGTGCTTCCCCTCCCCCCCCAGGTTGAAACTGGACTTTCTTGGGTTTTTTTCTTTGAAGATCTTTCGCTTCAAATGTAGAATTAGAATAGAACAGAATTCTTTATTGGCCAAGTGTGATTGGACACACAAGGAATTTGTCTTGGTGTGAATACTCTCAGTATACATAAAAGAAAAGATATATTCGTCAGGAGTCGAGAATCATAAGGTAGGACACTTAATGTAAATTCATTCCCCACCCTCCAGTCAGAGCTGAAGAAGCTTCTTGGATGAGAAGCGAAATCTCTTCAAAGAAAAAACCAGAAAGTCCAGTTGCCTCTTCAAAAAACACCCTTGAGCACAACCATGACCTGGATGACAGACTTTTAGCTATACAATTTGGGATGAACACCCCTTGAATGGTGTCGGAGTAGGAATGGATTTCCAGAAAAAAATGGTTGCAGACTATAGGAACCATTAGTACTATTCACTAACCCTAACCCTGAGGATTCAGAGAAACCTCCCAAGTGCTTCACCAGACCCTCTAAAAGGATGCAAATGACCAGCTGTCTGCAAGGAATATAAATCCTTCCGTTCCCTATCATCCAGTCAGAGCTGAAGAAGCTTCTTGGATGAGAAGAAAAATGTCTTCAAAGAAAAAACAAGAAAGTCTCCTGAAAAGCAACTTTGGGACTACCATGACTTGGATGACTGAGAATCTCTATAGATTTTTTCCAAAGCTTATCAACTCCAAACAACCACCACTTTCTCACTTCTCCACCCTTCCCTCTTCCTTCTTATAGTTTGCAAATGGTTCTCATTCACTCTCTCTAAAATGAGGCGTGTCGGCAAACTTCGTTTGTACTGGTTACTGGTTTCTGTGTTCGGCATCCAGATACGCTTGATATTATCTCCTCTTACATGCCCTTCTTAAATTCTCACTGATTTAACTACTGTTCCATTTCTCTTAGCATACAGAGCTCTCGCTCCCATATAACAAAATAGACAGAAACTCTCTTGTATGCAGTCATTTTTGCTTCTGTTGACAAACATTAATTTCTCCCAAATTACCAGTTAACCATTCTATCAGCATTTACACTTCTGGAAATTTCTTAATCTATTTTCCCATGGTTAGTAATTCTTATTATTAAGGTACAAAAATCCATCTAATCTACTCTAGATCATTACTGTTTACCTGTAACCATTCTTTCCATTTTCTCTGCCAGGTAAACCTGTCTTGGTTTTTGCTACATTAGGTGACCTGAGCCAACTTTTCTTGAAGGTAACTGAGATATGGTAGAATATATCCATCTGGAAGCCTTGTATTTGGTGATTGGTGAAGCTTTGCAATTGGTGTCCACTGTAAATCATAGACCCACTGAATCTTGCTTATCTCTTTACTGTAGTTCCATCCTTCCCATTTTGTCACAGTGCACTCAAGTGATACATCAGGCTAAGGCTAAGCAATAAGGCATACTGTACAGTGCACATCTTACTGTTAGGAAGCTGGCAATAAAATTGTTTTTATGTCCAAGCTTAAGGGGGACACATCACTAGTATGATTCTTCTTGTACTTGACACATTTCTGGCTGGTGCATTCACTAATGAGCTGGTTAAAAAAATGAATAGTTTTAATTTTCTAGTAAGAGAAAAGTGACGGCACTCATCAATTTCACTTGGTTGAACTAAGGAACCCATCATTTCATTGTTCCACTGGTGAATTTGTTAAAAAAAAAGAACACCTATGGAGAACAGGAAGCACCTAGTGATTAAAAGAGAAGAGGCTGTACCAACACAGCACACAGTGATGAGATTTGTGCTCAGTGAGATACAACTTATGCTCAGCCATATCAGAAAAACCTACTTTTGATGCACAGCAATCAATCAATAAACTGATTTTATTTACAGCCCAATGATCCAAAAATAAAGTTACAAATGCAATCTAAAATTGGCATTAGATAAAACAGTTTAACAAATGAAATATTTAAGACATATTGCATAATACATTTAAAATCCTAACTGATTGGTTACTAAAAACTTTTTTAAATCCTTAGTTAAAAACTTGGCTGTTGCCATTGTAACTTTAGGATTTTTATCTGCAAGTAATTTTCTTAGTTTATATTTTGAGATAAGTATAAGTATCATTTGAAGAATTGTGACTCTACTGATCATAGTGTAGGAAGAAAAATTCAGTCTGGTTCCAAGCTGGGAGGGGGAAAAAAAAATCAATGGAGGCTGTTTATTTGGTTTCCAGAAACTTCAGTGACAGCAAGCATGTTTCTGGGGTGGCTGACAAAATAGCTGATTGATGGATGGATCTTTATAGGGTTTTGAGGTTTTGTGATTGAGATGTTCCAGTGGGTTGTGCAATGTAGTGAGCCTTGTGACTTTCACTATTTCAATGGTGGTGGGTTATGTCTGAAAGGTCCTGTCCTGTCCTTAGAATTTGAGTTGGGGAATGTACATTCTTAATCCCATCAGCTGGAGCTATGGTTGAAGGTGTTTTGTTTTTTGAATAGATTGGTTAGTCTTTCTGAATGGATACAAAATCTGCATTCCTCTTCAAGCTTCTTTGTTTGACACTGTTTTTTTATGGCAGGAAAGCTGGGGCTGCTTTCTGCCTTTGTTAAGATTTTTCTCCTTTGGGGGAAATATTCTATCCTGTCTCTTTTTAATATTAAGAATAAAGAATATTTTAATTTAGGGAGTGGGGCTTTCTACAATAGCAAAATATTACTTTTACTACAATGGAATGTATGGGATTTGAAATGTTGGACTGATGGTATGTATATACTCTCTGCTTATAAACTATATAATGTTAAGACTGATCAGTATTATTTTATGGGGACAATGTGAACACATTCTTGCTCCTTTTTGTCTCTATTATTTGAGCTTTTATGTTGCTTCATTCTAAACTTGTAATTAGATGAAAAGATGCTGCATATGAAGCAAATCCATGAGGCAGCCATGCATCAGTCCTGAGAACCATAGATTTCATACACCCGTGTCATTCCCAAGACTCTTGTAAAAGAATAAGATCTTGATAACCTTCTGAAATTTCAATGGGCCAGCATGAGTTCTTCCTTCTCTTTATTTTCTCCCCTGGGACTCTAAAGCAGAGGTGGTATTCAGCACGTTTTGACCAGTTCTGGAGAACCGGTAGTGGAAATTTTGAGTAGTTCGGAGAACCGGCAAATAGCATCTCTGACTGGCCCCGCCCCCATCTATTCTCTGCCTCCCGAGTCCCAGCTGATTGGCTGGGTCTTCTTTTGTTGCCCTGCACAGAAGAACGGAGCTGGAAAGCAGGTTAGTGGTGTGGGGAGGGAATGGGGATTTTGCAGTATCCTTCCCCTGCCATGCCCACCAAGCCATGCCCACAGAAACAGTAGTAAAAAATTTGAATCCTACCACTGCTCTAAAGGCAGCCTGAAAAGCACTACACCCACCATTTTTAAGGTTTTTTAAAAAAAAAACGGGGGGTGGGGGGGAACCTGAGAGCACTAGAGTGGATGTGTGGAGGAAGATATGTGTTGTGTGGAAATCAGAAAGAAATCTTTTGCAGCCAAGGGAGTGGATTATCCATCAGCTCAACAGACAACTGACTTCTCCAAACCAGCAGTGGACAAGCTGAAAGGAGAAGCAGAACGCAGCAGCTCTTACTACTCCAGTATCAACACTAAGTTAGTCAGCCAGCAATTGCAGAAGCACCTTTCTTTTCTCATCTCAGTGAGAAATTGAAATGCCAAGGTTTCGTCAGCAGCTGACAGCAACAGAAGTCAATTTGAAAGTGGCTACATGATGGCTGAAGACTTTGGTATAAGCTCAGACAAGAAAGAAGAATAGACTGTTTAGGAAATGTCCACGGAGATTCTCAGTCATCCAGGATCATGGTTGATCCAAAGGTGCTTTTTCCAAAAGGCAACTGGACTTTGTTGTTGTTGTTGTTTTTCTTTGAAAATATTTACTTTTGTCCAAGAAGCTTCTTCAGTACTAACTGATAGGGAATGGAGGATTTTTACTGTATTCTTTGCAGACATCTGGTTGCTAGCCATCTGAAGTTCACTTTGGCACTCTGAGAGTCTTTGAGGCTACGTGGGGGTTTATCTTTATCCTCACCTGAATCAGAGTGCAAATGGGTGGGGAATCTTCTTGAGACAGCTAAAAGGACTGTGTTGTAAATAGGAGATAGGTGATGTCTTATCCTTCCTCCTCTGAGGAGAGAGAGAGCTGTTCAATTTTAACATAGAGGCCCTCTTTCAAACCAGTGGTCCTTTCTCTCTCTCTCCAGCACGTGAACTTTGTTGTCTTCAAAAGAGACACCTTGCCTTTAAAATACAGGTGGATTGCTGAATCCTGTCCTGATGAGTTGGTTGTCACGAACACCACAGAATACTGCTACCCTTCAAAAAGATCTTGACTATGTATCAGAATGGTCAAACAAATGGCAACTTCAAATCTCAAGAAATAAATGCTCTGGCCTACATATTAGAAAAAAAAATCAGAAAATAAAATACAGGCTGAATAGTCAAGACCTTGTTGATGATCCAAACTCTGTCAAGTATCTTGGAGTACTCATCTCTAATGATCTAAATGCTAGAGCCCACTGTAATTACAAAGCCAAAAAGGCGTTAAGAGTTGTTAACCTAATCTTACATAGCTTTTTCTCTGATAATATTACACTACTAACTAGAGCATACAAAACATTTGCTAGACCAATACTCAAATACAGCTCATCAGCCTGGAACCCACATTACGTATCTGATATTAACACAGTTGAGAAAGTCCAGATATATTTCACAAGAAGAATTCACCACTCCTCTACTCATTATAGAATACCTTTTGCCACCAGACTCGAAATTCTAGACCTAGAAAACCTAGAACTACGCCGCCTTCGGTCCGATCTAAGTATAGTATATAAATATAAGTATAGTATATAAAATCATACATTGCAATGTCCTACCTGTCAATGAATACTTCAGCTTCAACCATAACAACACAAGAGCACACAATAGATACAAACTCAAGGTTAATCGCACCAAACTTGATTGTAGGAAATACGACTTCAGCAACAGAGTGGTCAATGTGTGGAATACTCTACCTGACTCTGTTTTCTTCCCCAAATCCCCAAATCTTTAACCTTAGACTCTCTACTATTGACCTCACCCCTTTCCTAAGAGGTCTGTAAGGGGCGTGCATAAGCACACCAACGTGCCTACCGTCCCTGTCCTATTGTATCTTTTATTTTTTTATTTTTCTTATATGTATCCATGTATTCATAACTATGTTTTTACTTATACTTATTATCTTGTAAGCAATTGACAAATAAATAATAATAATAATAAAACGCATGGCACAACACAGTAGCCTCAACAACTCTCAGTGTGCTAACAACTAGCACCCCACCCTCAAGAGGACTAACAACTAAATGATTGCTAAGAATATAATTGTTGGAAGAAAAATCCAGTCAGGTTCCAATCCAGGAAAAAGACAACTGGAAATAAAATGAAGGCAGAGCAGGCTGCAGAAAAGAAAGTCTCTGTTTATTTGGTAGCCAGAAAGTAGTGATAGCAGCATGTTTCTGGGGTGGCTGACAAAATGGGGTTGAGAGTAGATGGGTTTTTATACATTTTGGGGAGGCTTTGTGATTTAGATGCCTGTTCCTGTGTAAGAATGTGTCCTTTAATATTTTAATGGCTGTTGCCAGATTCCTATGGGGTCATGGCTGGCTCTACAGGCAAAAGGGGAAATGCAAATCCTCAAGTGTTTTCTCTGCTAACCTTGTTAACTTTGGCTTGCCTAATTGTGTTGCTTATTTAGAGTCTCTTTGCTTATGAATAGATCGGCCCAATCTTTCTCAGTGGAAACAAAATCTCCATTCCTAAAGACCAGCCTCTTCAAGCTTCTGCTTCAGGTTATTTTCCTATGGCAGGAAGTTGGGAGGGGGGTGCTGCTTTCTGCCTTTATTAAGATTATCCTCCTCTTCTCATTTAGGGGAAATATTCTATCCTGCCTCTTTTTTAATATTAAGAATAAGGAATGTTTTAATCTGGGGAGTGGCAGGGCTTCCTACACCTCCTTCCATTTACCAGCAGTCAGGTAGAACTGAAAAAAGTTCTTGGATGAGAAGCGAAATGTTTTCAAAGAAAAAAACAAGGAAGTCATGTTGTCTTTTAGAAAAAGAACTTTTGGGAGACAATACACATAATACACATAGATATAGAAGTTACACATAGCAATACACATAGATATAGAAGTTAGTGTAGACATAGAATAAGATAGGATAAGCTTAGTAAATAATTGAAATAGGAAATAGTTACTTTATTTTATTTTTCATAAATATTCCCTGAGGAAACTGGAAAATAAAAATAGTCAGTTTGTTACTAATCTTTAGCATTTCCCAAGATAGTTTCCTCACAGATGGGTCATTTATTGTTTTTTTTCCCTTTTCTGTTAATAAAGGTAGAATAATTCTGTGGTGTGATGTTGCTAAGCTATTAAAATGCTTTAACTTACCCAGTGACTCCTTCTAAATCAGACTTTTCATCATTTTTCTGACCCCTTAGATCATGGGTGTCAAACTCACGATGTCACGTGACCTATTGAAACTTTTTTCCCCTTTGTTAAACTGGGGATGGGCGTGGCCTGTGCATGATCCATCTGGCCTGCGGGCCGCTAGTTTGACACCCCTGCTTTAGACAAACACATTTTTATTTTATCAAGACTATTATATATTTGTATTTTTTATTTAATAGTATATTTCATAGGAATAGGGACCATTCATATCCCGTTATCATTTTAGGGATTTTAGGTGCTTGTGATCATTAAGATTTGGTTCTCTTCCCCACTGTAAAGTTTATTTTATTGCTTCTTTTAATTAATTGTGTTGATTTCAATGTTAATTTGACTGCTTTGGGAATAAGGTAATGAAAGTATGCCTGTTTAGAAAACATAAAATCCACTGAGATTTTTCTATATAGAGTTTTGCATATCAGTTGTAGAAGGCCGGTGTAAATCCTTATAGTTGTCCCTCTCTCTAAATTTATATTTGTGTTTCCTATTTATTTTGGTTTCCTGCTACAGATAATATACACTGTGCATGAAACAGTAGTCTTTTGCATCAGTGGCTTTGCTTCTTCTGTGGTCATAATATATGCACAATTTGCTGCATATGTCTGAAAGTCTTTTCAGGAAATCATTTCCAATACAAGTTTTTACTTGTTCTTTTTTGCATGTATTATTAAACTACAAACACCCAAATCCACAAATAAGACTTCCATTTGGCAAATGTTTGGGTGTTTTAACAGTATCAGGTTTGTTGCTGCTATTTTCTGCATGAAAATAAGGTGGTTAAAACACTTCACAACTTACACATATGGTGTTGTTTCCAGATATGTCAAAACTGGCATAGCAATGAATAGAAAATGTCATCAAAGTTTGAATAGGAGAGAACCTGTGTTATGTAGAAAGAAGATTGGTAAGAAGATTGATAGATTTCATAGAGTCATAGATTGACTCTATGAAAACATTACAGATTTCTGTATGAGGAAAATACCGGTGCACTGGGAACATCTTTATGTATAATCGATATATATACAATAATTACCTGCTGCATTTCAATAATTACTTGGTTATTACAATCTGTGGGGTTCTCCTGGACTTAAAATTTCTGCTCAAGGAGCATGGAGTAGTCATGGCTAGGAGAACCCTTACTCAACTTTGCATTATACACATTTACACCCATTCCTGGATCAGAAGGCCGCACATGTCTTGGTCACACATGTCCTGGTCACCTCCTGTATTATTATTACCTTTATTGTCAGAGTACAACATGTGTACAATGAGATTGGCTGAGCCTCCCTTCATGCACCCCCCCTCCCCCAACACAATTCACAGTTATGACAGAAGTCCCTAACCCAGTCTCAATCTTATTACACTATTGCAATGTGCTTTACATGCGGCTACCTGTGAAGAGTATCCAGAAGCTACAGCTGGTACAGAATGTGCCCATGTGAGCATGTTGGGTCACGCCAAGGATGGCTTATATAACAACTTGGCTACCTGAGCTGCATTAGTTGCCAGTCTAGTTCTAGATCCAATTCAAGGCATGAGTTATTACCTTTAAATACTAGCATAATGATTACCTAAGGAATGGCTTACGCACATCACATCTACCTGAACCACCCAGTCAGAGAGGGAAAGTATGTTTTGGACCCCATCAGTTAACAGTAGAGCCTTCCCTGTCATTGCCAACACCCTTTGGAATATATTTATTCATTTGTATCCCAGCTTTTTACTTTTATAAATAATCAAGTCAGCAAACATATCCAACACACCTTCCTCTTCCTATTTACCCCACAACAATGACCTTGTGAGGTGAGATGAGTTAGGCTGAGAGATAGTGACTGTCCCAAGACCACCCAGCTAGTTGTCATGGCTAAGGCAGGACTTGAACTCATGGTCTCCTTTCTAATCCCAACCATTAGAGACCAAAAATGGGCTCCCACTCTCCTGGCCTTTCAGAATGGTTTGAAGACCTGGTTATGCCAACTCGCATAGGGCTCACTGGATGGCATACAACTCTAAGGGTGGTTAGCACTTCGAAGGTGCTTGTCCTGTCTCTTAACTTACAACTTGTTCTTTTTTTTAAAAAAAACTTGTCTCCCATTTTACTGAGGAATTGTATTTTTATATGGTTTTTAATTTTATGCTTTTAGCTATAGATCCCCAGAATCTGCCTGCAAGTGAGATGAGTGGTCCCTAAATTTAATAAATACATATAGTGCATTTACCTCATAACTATATATCACAATCACATGTCATTGCTTAGTACCTTTCTCGAATGATAAAATCTAAGTACATCCTATCCCAGATAAGAAATCTAGGTTCAATTAGCATAAGAAGATCATCTTCCTCATTTGATAGTAAAACAGGTTATACACACTGTAGTAAGCTGTCACCTAGTAAAAAGTCACGAGACATATGTCTCATATGTCATGCATTCTTCTTAGAGGAACCTGTAAGGATTGTAGCATCCTCATTTTTGGTGGGATGTACAGGAGGTGTTTTGTACATTGTTACATGGCCAATATGTTATTTGAGATGGAGTCTATATTGGTACATATGTTTATATTAGGCAGAGGTCTAAGCGGGGAGACATATGGAATCTTTGTTCTACGAATCTTATTTCTAAGAGTCTGTCATTGAGTCCGTCATTGGCACAGCAACCAAACAAGACAGACACAGAATTCAACAGATAGTTAGGGCCGCAGAAAAAATAGTTGTAACCAGTTACCAATCTTCCTTCCATTGAGGACCTGTATACTGCACGAGCCAGAAAGAAGGTTGAGAAAATGTCTACAGACCCTTCACATCCTGGACATAACTCTTTCAACTTCTGCTCTCAAGATGACACTATAGGGCATTGCATGCCAAAACTACTGAACACAAGGACACCCCCATTCTATCACTCTGCTAAACAACTAATTCCCACAACACTGTCTTATGCCTTGGGATATCAAACCACCTACTAGAGCTGTACTACTATCATCCTTCTCATCTTTCCTATTACCTATTTCTTTAGCTTCTTGGGATTATAACTTTGTTGTTTCTATCTTATGGTTTACGTTGATTGCTTATTTAGTATCCTACAACTACAACTGAATGTTGTATCTTGTGACTATGATTATTGTATTTTATGATTGAGTGCTTATGTACTGAAGACAAATTCCTTGTGTGTCCAATCACACTTGGCCAATAAAGAATTCTATCTATTCTGAAAAAGAAATATGTTCTTCAGCATTGGAATTGTTAATTCCATCAACAATTTCCAATGCTGAAGAATTCCATCAACAATTTGGATTAAATGTAGGTCCCAATTACTTGTGGGATTGAAAATCTGAATTTACTTGCAATTTATGAATGAACTGTTCATAGACATAGAATTACATGGATGATTATAATATCGTTATACTTGATTGAGATTACTGTGTGAAACTTTATATCGAACTACATGTTTGATAAATCATTTTAGGTATGTGTGCATATGCATATACATATGTATTCTGTTCTATTTATTTCCCGTTATATTTAATCAAAGTCAACTTTTTAAAATGTTGCAGTGTTTAGATGGTGCATTGTTTACATTAGGCAGAACTATAAGTGGAGAGACAGGTGGAATCCCTTTCTATAACATTAGTCTGATTCTTTCTCCTTTCATCACACAATTGACTTTTCCTTAGTTATCTATATTTTTAAAATACATCTAATCAGACTTTTTTAAAATGATACTTTAATTTCACCCTTGTTCAAATTGGCGTTTAGGGCTGAGACTGAGTGCTGGAATAAATGAACCAAACTTTCCTGTGATCTGGTAACCAGGTGAGCAATAAAATAACTAAGACAACCAAAATTAACCCTGTAGGATATAAGAGGTTCTAAAAACATCTCATTTGCTTTGTGGAAAAACAGCACAATGACCAAAGGAAATAATTTAAGAGAGTATAAAAGAATGTACTCTTGGGCAAATATTCTAATCCCACATTTTGCTGCCAGGAACAAGTAATGGAATACTCCTTTCTGAAAAACTGACAAATTACATCATGAGAATACTTCAGCTCTGGTAATTAAAACAAAGGCCTTGCAATCAGGACACCAAGCAGCAGAGCAGGTTATGAGGCTGAAACAGCTCATTACTTTGCCTGCTTCACAACATTCACTACCTGAGGCATCCATTTCATTTTGCTTGTTAGTAAAAGCAGATCTGAGGCTTTTAGGGACCCATAAAGAATTATTTACTCCTGACTGTGTTTCAACCTTGAAAAGGCAAATCCTGTGTTATGTTTTATTTGAAAAGTTATTAAAGATATTAGGCAGGGGTGGGGAACAATGGCCCTTTTATGACTTTTGGACTTTAACTCTCAGAATTGAAGTCTAAAAGTCATAAAAGGGCCATGAATCCCCACCTCTGATGTTAGGGGTGTCATCATAATTTTTTGGATCAGAAACAGGCATATTCATAATTCTTTTGCAGCTAAAACAGTATATTTAATTTTTAAAAAATAAAAGCTTTTGCCTTTTAAAGATTTGAGGAAGTACAGCAGGTAAGCTTTATGGCCTATGGAGGAAACAGACAGTTTGGTGAATTTGTAAATAAATAAAGTATCAGTACCTGGATGAAGCGGTATACCTAGACCCCCTCCAATCGGGTTTCAGGCCCGGGCACAGTACGGAGACGGCGTTGGTCGCGTTGGTGGATGATCTCTGGAGGGCCCGGGACAGGGGTTGTTCCTCTGTCCTGGTCCTGTTAGACCTCTCAGTGGCTTTTGATACTGTCGATCACAGTATCTTATTGCGATGGTTGGGGGGGTTGGGAGTGGGAGGCACTGTTTTACGGTGGTTCTCCTCCTTCCTCTCTGACCGCTCGCAATTTGTGTTGACAGAGGGGCAGAGGTCGACCACGAGGCCCCTACTATGTGGGGTGCCTCAGGGGTCGGTGCTCTCGCCCCTGCTGTTCAACATTTATGTGAAGCCGCTGGGTGAGATCATCCGTGGTTTCAGGATAGAGTTCCATCAGTACGCTGATGACACTCAGCTGTACATCTCTACCCCGGGCCACCCCAACGAAGCTGTTGAAGTGATGACCCGGTGCCTAGAGGCCGTGCGGAGTTGGATGGGTCTTAACAGGCTTCGTCTCAACCTGACCAAAACAGAGTGGCTGTGGTTTCCTGCGCCCAGATACAGCCAGCTTGTTCCGTCGCTGGCCGTGGGGGGAGAAATTTTGACCCCCATGGAAAGGGCTCGCAATCTAGGTGTCCTCCTGGATGTACGGCTGTTTTTAGAAGATCACATCACGGCCGTCGCCAGTGTGGCCTTTTGTCAGATTCATCTGATTTACCAGTTGCGGCCCTTTCTGGATCTGGATGCACTTCACACAGTCACCTCCGCCCTCGTCATCTCCCGCTTGGACTACTGCAACGCTCTCTACATGGGGCTCCCCTTGAAGACTGTCTGGAGGCTGCAGTTGATCCAGAATGCGGCCGCGCGGGTGATCTTGGGAGCTCCTCGAAGCTCCCATGTAACACCACTTCTCCGCAGGCTGCATTGACTTCCTGTGGCCTTCTAGATCCGATTCAAGGTGGTACTGATTGTTTTTAAAGCGCTCCATGGCTTGGGACCTGGGTACTTACGGGACCGCCTGCTGCCATCAACAGCCTCCCACCACCCAGTGCGCTCCCACAGGGTTGCCCTCCTTGGGGTTCCGCCGCCTGATCGTTGCCGGTTAGCAACCCCGAGGGTGCGGGCCTTCTCTGTGGCGGCCCCCTCCCTGTGGAATGATCTGCCCCCGGAGATACGGGCCATTACCGACATCCAGACCTTCAGTGCGCAGTAAAGACCCTGTTCTTCCAACAGGCTGGCCTGGCCCAGTAAACAATTTTTTGGGGGTTTTAAATTAATTAGGTTTTAAATTTTAATATAATCCTTAAATTTTAAATTTATTAGTAATATTTTGTACTTAATGGGATTTCAGCCGGATTAATTCTGTTTAATTTGTTTTTAACTGTATATAATGTTTGTTTTTAGTAGGCTGTACACCGCCCCGAGTCCCTTTTTGGGAGAGGGGGCGTTATAAAAATTTAATAAATAAATAAATAAAAATAAATAAATAAAATAGGAATGGGGGAAGAAAAATCCAGTCCAGTTCCAATCAGAGAGAAAGGAAATAAAATGGAAGCTGACTGTAAGGAAAGGAAGTTTATTTGGTTTCCAGAACTTCAGTGAAGCAAAAATGTTTCTGGGGCGACTGACCAAATGGTGGAGTGAGTGGATGGATCTTTGTAGTGATTCTGGGGTTTTGTGATTGAGATGCTCCAGGGGGTTGTGCAATGTAGTGAGTCTTGTGTCCTGTTTCCTACAGGAGTATTCTGACTGCTTATATAATCAACTGGGACATTTTAATTCTTTTAGGAAACAAAACAAAATCACCCCAACCATTACTGGATTTTGATGGCACTATCTGGGAAGGAGGGGGTAGTTCCAGGAGCTACTTGGGTCCTATAAGACATAGGCTGCCATCTGGGGTTTTGCTGTATTTAGTATATTTCTCATTTAGTTCTACCTACTTGAAATAAGAGAGAGATACATTGTTAAAATAAGTCCTCACCAGTTTCTCTGCCACAATGAAAAGTAGCTGCTGGCAGCCGAAGGTTTTTCTTGGACTACAGCATAAGAGAAAAGAGCTCACACACACAAGCCCTAACAGCTATTAAAAGTAAACAAATGAGCAAAAAAATCCACAGATATTTTAAATGCACAGAACATTTAACACATCATCTAATTTGAAGAGTGCATTGGGAAATGCTTCAATTCTAGCCAGTACATTTAGATAAAGAACTAGGTCACTTCATTATCTGATTTGCAGATAAATCTTCGCTATTGTCTAGACTAGAAAGCAGTGTTTTTCAAACTTGGGAACTTCCTCAGGTATGTGGACTTCAGCTTCCAGAATTCTCCAGCCAACATGCTAGAAATTCTAGAAGTTGAAGTCCGCACTTGGGGAAGTTCCCAAGTTTGAGAAACATTGGTCTAGATTCTAGATCCTTGATTGCACTTTGCATTTCTTTCTGGAGAGTAAAACATAGTGCACAGTTTGGGTTATTGATATTAATTACACAGAAGCAGATCAGAGGAAGGCCTATAGATTGATAGACTTGCCATCAGCTAATGGATTCCCATGTATTTCTTCTGTTCTCTTATTAATAAAGAATTAAGACATCTGTAACTGGGAACCAGGTTTTCTTAAACATATTAAACATTGCTAATAAATTTTTTATGATCTGGATTGCAAAAGAAAAAACATATATGTTCCAAAATAAAAAGTTTTATAATAGTATATATAATTTGTTTTAAGAAATTTCATTATAATAGTAAAATTTAATACAAATTAAACTTTGTTCCACATCTGACATTTCTTCAATAACATTTTTGGACATAATCTATCTATAGAGGCAAACATTACGGTATGATTGACACTGATGTTGTGGCTACTAATTTCTAGCTCCATTCTTCGAAAATCTCCTTTAATATTTTCAGTGTTATTGTCAGGGATCCAAAAAATCAACAACAGAAACGTCCAAATGCCATCTTATTTGGTCTCGAAGACACCAACGAATCAGATGACATCACCAAAGTTTGTGATATCATAAGCAACTCAAATACAACAAACATCTCTCCTGAAGGTATTATTGAAATAACCAGAGATGATCACGGGTACAAATACAATGACAGCTCTGTGGCCCCAAGATTTTGTAGAGTTGTATGCAAAAATGAGTCCAGCAAACACATATTCATTCATACAATAAATGCCATTGGAAAAACCAATCCCAACCACAAAAAATTTCGCTCAAGACCAGACTTATCATACTGCAAAGAATCCGCTCCTGTGAACTCTGTGCAGAACTCAAAAACTGTCTAGACAATGGAGAAAAGGACCTATACGTTGACTACAGAGCTGATTGCATCAAAAGAAAGTCACACAACCCACAACTCCACATCCAACCCCACCCCATCCAATCTAACATCACTCAAAACTAGGCATGCACGCCCCTAACTACCTCTATTCCAACCACAACTGGCCTTAAATGCAAGCTACTCGATGCAAGAAGCCTTGTAAATAAAATACCTGAATTTCTCCTCTTACTAAATATGGCTAAATTCGACATTATATTTTTCTGTGAAACATGGCTCAACGCATTCTCTCCCTGACTCCATTACCACAGTAAGAGACTATCATGTTTCCCATCAGATCGTGAAATCCGTAGAGGAGGTAGTGTTGCTATCTTCTATAAAAAGTCCCTACATCTAAAAAACATCCAAGTTACCCAGGAGCTTGCTATTCCTGAGACCATCATCTGTGAACTGTCCTTAAATATCACATTTCAGTTTTTACTATGTTACAGAGCTCCTGATTATGACATTGAACATGCAAACAAGCTAAATATACTACTAACATGGGCAGCATCCTGCCCACATGCTTTTATCTTTCTTGGTGACTTCAATCTACCTCATATTAACTGGACCCTTAACAAACATACAACTGAACCCACACATGCAACCTTCTACAATGCAGTAACAAATCTGGGACTAGAACAACTAGTAACCAACAATACTAGACTTAACAACTGCCTCGATCTCATCTTCTGCAATAGTTTGAATTCAATTTACGGAATACAAATTAAAGAACCCTTTTCCAACAGTGACCACAACATGATCGACTTTTGTCTCAACATATGTCCACACAAAAATCATCACAATGACGGAATCCCCAATTATAACTTCACAAAAGGCAACTATGATCTTATAAACAACGATCTCTCATACCTTGATTAGCAATTTCTATTCTCTGGATGCTATACTGTAGAAGACCATTACAACATATTTTTACTTGAAGTCAAAAGAGTCATCAAACTATATGTACCATTAACAACTCCCAAAACCAGAAAAAGCAAATTACCCAAAACAATAAGGAAGCTTCAATCCAAAAAGAAATCACTTTGGTGGAAAAACAAATCTGGTCACGTTGCCAACTTCAAAAGCCGATACAAAAATTTATGCCACCAGATAAAAACTGAATGCCCCAATTATCACATTAAACAAGAAGAAAACTTTCTACGCACCAATTTATTTATTTATTTGATTTGTCAATTGCTTACAAGATAATAGGTATAAATATATACATAGTTATGAATACATGAAATGGGTACATGTAAGAAAAATAAAAGAAACAATAGGACAGGGATGGTAGCCACATTGGTGTGCTTATGCATGCCCCCTGCAGACCTCTTAGGAAAGGGGTGAGGTCAATAGCAGACAGTCTAAGGTTAAAGTTTTTGGGGTTTGGGGAAAAAACTACCGAATCAGGTAGAGTATTCCAGACATTGACCACTCTGTTGCTGAAGTCGTATTTCCTGCAATCAAGTTTGGTGCGGTTAACCTTGAGTTTGTATCTATTGTGTGCTTTTGTATTGTTATGGTTGAAGCTGAAGTATTCATTGACAAGTAAGTCATTGCAATGTATGATTTTATATACCATTCTTAGATCAGATCGAAGACGGCATAATTCAAGGTTTTCTAGGTCTAGAATTTTGAGTCTGGTGACATAAGGTATTCTATAATGAGTAGAGGAGTGGTGAATTCTTCTGGTGAAATATTTCTGGACTTTCTCAACTGTGTTAATATCAGATACGTAATGTGGATTCCAGACTGATGAGGTGTATTTGAGTATTGGTCTAACATATTTTTTGTATGCTCTAGTTAGTAGTGTGATATTACCAGAGAAAAAGCTACATAGGATTAGGTTAACAACTCTTAATGCCTTTTTATTAATTTTTTATAGATAAAAGTAAAATACATTGTTCCTGGACTCTTCTGCTCCTAGTCAATCCCATGAGTAAGACAGGGTAAGTGCACAGTAAAATACTTATTTAGAAGCATGCCAGTGTCACAAAGAACCAGTTATGAAACAGATTACAATATAAAGGCTTTGGAGTATCCAAAAGATACTAAGGTCCTAAAGAGATTATGGCATCTTCAAAAATGCTATATGCCTAAAAGCCACATACAAGCTCTAGATTCACAAGTCCTGGTTTAAAAGTTCATGTTCCTTACATGTAGCCATTGCATTATTGTCAATATTCATCTCTACTTTCTAAAGAGGTTGCATCTCTACTTACTAATTATCTTAACTGAAGATTATCCACTTGTCTTACAGCCTTCTTATGACATTCATTATCCTAAGTCTTGATGTTGACAAGATTTTTTTGAAACAAGAACAGTCCCATCTTAATAAGGTCAGATTAAGAAGAACTGAAACAATTCCAAAGTCCTTTCAGACCAAAGATTTTAAAGATGGCAGTCTAATAGTACATGATATTCTCAGCAATAGGCTACACCCAGTGCTTTGAAACTTTCAGAAATCATTGCAGTACAGTTCAATTGCTTGCTGTACTCTCTTCAAACAGGCATTAACAGGTGCAACATATACTTGGAACACAAGTATCAAAAATATTTCCCAAGGCATTTCATGTAGATTATTCTTACACAATCCTATCTAAAAAGCAAGCAGGTTAGCTAGTTGCAGGTTCTAGAAAATAAGGAAGCAAGTAATAGCTGTGTCTCATCTGAAATATTTCTCCTCTTAGTACCATTTTCCTGCTGGAATTGCTCACAGATTGCGTATGTGTACAGCATATACAAATAATAGAGTTGGAAGATCTTTTAGTTCAACCCCTTTGCTCAAACAGGAAACCTTATTATACTGTAACATTTCAAACAGATGGTTCTTCAAACTATTCTAAAAAACCTCTAGTGTTGGAGCACTTCTGTTTTCTATTAGATCAAAAGGGAGGAATTCGTGGCCTTCCATCTAAACCCAGCTGAAACTACCACTTCCAAGATTCCTCACCATTTTTCATTTTTTGCTGGAGTTAAGGTGAATTGGAGTTTAACAACAAAAAGGAGGGAGGGGCAAGTAACTCATCCATGATGTTTTCAGCTCACGTGGGAAAGAAGTAGAAACAATTGCAGTTGTTACCAGTATATCTTCAGTGAATAAAGAGGAGATACTCTAATTTTAGAATCAAAAAGAAAATGTAGATAAGGAGATTCCCCTATACCAGGGGTAGGGAAATTTGGCTCTTTTATCACTTATGGACTTCAACTCCAGAATTCCTGAGTGAGTCATAAAAGATTCCCCATCTCTGGCCTACTGTTTTTTCAGTTATGAGGGAAATCAATTTTTGACTTGAATGGGACTATTTAATATACAAATGTAGGACATATAAAGAATATGTCCTACATTTGTATATTAAACAGCCCCATTCAAGAATATGTCCTACATTTGTGTATTAAAGAGTCCCATTCAAGTCAAAAATTGATTTCCCTCATAACTGAAAAAACAGTAGGCCAGGGATCGGGAACCTTTTATGGTTCACTCAAGAATTCTGGGAGTTGAAATCCATAAGTGATAAAAGAGCCAAGTTTCTCTACTCCTGTCCTATACTATATATGGCTTTTCTGGTAATAAAGAACACATGTAATGGTTTACACCTTGTTTTACAGCTTAATCATATCCTCAGCTTCAGAGACATCATGACTGGTCCAAAGTCAAACAGTGAAATCCATGGTCAAGTTTCAACTTGAACATGGCAGCTCACTAATATCTTTAGACCAGGGACAGGATGCTACCGGTTCTTCCCAGCTCTATAGAACCGGTAACTCTGAAGGGCAGCAGATACCGAACCGGTTCTGTGTTTGCTGCTGTTTGGTCCACCTACCTGCCCGGGCTCTTACCTATCCTTTATTTCCTGCTTTTTCAACCTCAGCTGCTTTGTGCACATAAAAAGTAGTCACTGAACCGGTAGTAACACTGGTTGAATCCCACCCCTGCTTTAAACCAACACTTTACTATATAGTGGCTAGATTATGCTGTACATAAAAAAGACACCAATCCCTACTGGTAAAGGTAAATGTTCCCCTGGCACATACGTGCTCATCGGTTCCAGCTCTAGGGGGCTGAAGAGCCAGTGCTGTCCAAAGACGTCTCCATGGTCATGTGGCAGGCATGACTAAATGCTGAAGGCACACGGAATGCTGTTACCTTCCCACCAAAGTGGTCCCTGTTTTTCTACTTGCATTTTTACATGCTTTCATACTGATAGGTTGGCAGAAGTTGGGACAAGTAATGGGAGCTCACTCTGTTACATGGCGCTAGGGATTTGAACCGCCGAACTGCCGACCTTTCTGATCGACAAGCTAAGCGTCTTACCCGCTGAGCCACCGCGTCCCTACTGGTAGTGTACACTAAATTGCATATCATTTATTTACTTCATAGATACTTCTAATTAAAAAAAACAGGCAATTCAATATTCACTAGCTCACCTTACTCCATGCTGATTCTGTAAACAGAGAGGGCTGTAAAGCACTATAAAGCGGTTTATAAGTCTAAGTGGTATTGCTATTGCTATTATTATTAGGTTTAGGTTTATTAGATTTATATACCACCCCCTCTCCGTGTGGGACTTAGGGCGGTGTACAGCCAAATTAAAAATGCAGTAACAATACAATATTTAAAAACAATTAAAAGATTAAATATCGTGGCTGAGAAATAAAAATCAAACTAGAATTTAAAAACTAAAACCAATTAAAACCAATTAAAACCCTATAAAAACCCTAGGCCAGACCGGCTTGATGAAATAGGTGAGTTTTCAATGCGTGCCGGAAGGTCAAAAGGTCAGGGATGGTCCTCATCTCTGGGTGTAGTTCGTTCCAGAGGGAGGGTGCCCCCAACGAGAAGGCCCGCATCCTCGGGGTCGCCAGCCATCCAGCCGGCGGCACGCCGAGGAGACCCACCCTATGGGAGCACACTGGCTGACAGGAGATCAATGGTGGCAGTAGGCAGTTCCGTAGATACCCAGGTCCCAAGCCATGGAGCGCTTTAAAGATGGCAACTAACACCTTGAAACGCACCTGAAAGACCACCAGGAGCCAATGCAGCTCGCACAAGAGTGGCGTAATATGGGAGCTCAAAGAAGCCCCCAAAACCACCCGTGCGCTGCATTCTGCACCAGTTGGAGCCTTCGGGTGCTCTTCAAGGGGAGCCCTATATAGAGAGCATTGGCATAGTCTAGGCAGGAGATAACGAGGGCGGATGTGACCATGCAAAGCGCATCCCGATCCAGAAAGGGCCGCAACTGGTAGATCCTACGGACCTGACAAAAAGCCCCCCTGGCTGACGGCCTCTATATGGTCTTCTAACGACAGCCGTACATCCAGGAAGACACCCAGATTGCACGCCCTCTCTGTGGGGGCAAGAATCCCCCCCCCCCCACAGCCAGTGAAGGCTGTATCGGGATGCCGGGAAGCACAACCACTCGGTCTTAGCTGGGTTGAGCCGAAGCCTGTTCCGCTCCATCCAACCCCGCACAGCCTCCAGGCACCGGGCCATCACTTTAACAGCTTCGTCGGGGTGGCCTGGAGTAGAAATGTACAGCTCAGTATCATCAGCGTACTATGAAACTCTACCCCAAAGTCACGGATGATCTCACCCAGCGGCTTCATATAAATGTTGAACAGTAAGGGTAAGAGCACCGACCTCTGAGGAACCCCGCAAATCAGGGGCCTCGGGGTCGATCTCTGCCCCCGTGCCAACACAAACTGCAAATGGTCGGAGAGGAAGGAGGAGAATCATGTAGAACAGTGCCCCCCACTCCCAGCCCCCCCAGCCGTCACAATAAGATATTGTGGTCAACAGTATCAAAAGCCGCCGAGAGATCTAATAGGACCGGGACAGAGGAATAACCTCTGTCACGGGCCCTCCAGAGATCATCCACCAATGCGACCAACGCCGTCTCTGTGCTGTACCCGGGCCTGAAGCCTGATTGGTGTGGATCCAAATAGACAGCTTCATCTAGGTGCAGGGGAAGCTGTCATGCCACCACACTCTCAACAGCCTTCGCCACAAAGCGAAGGTTGGAGACCAGACGATAGTTAGATAACAAAGTTGGGTCCAGGGATGGTTTCTTGAGGAGGGGTCTCACTACTGCCTCTTTCAAGGCAGCAGGCAGAAGCCCCTCACTCAAGGAAGCATTAATAATACTCCGGAATCAACCTCGTGTCACCTCCCGAGTGGCCAATACCAGCCAGGAGGGATACGGATCCAGTAAACATGTGGTAACATTAAGCCCACCCAGCATGTCCACGTCCTCAGGGATCACAGTGTCAAACTCTCCCCAGATGACTTCCCCAAATTCTGCCACCGACCCCTCATCCAGTGTTGCCCAATCAGAGTCCAACCCATCCCGGATCTGAATGATTTTGTCCAGCAGAAAATTCAAAAAATCCTCAGCCCGTCCCTGCAAAGGATCCTCCCACGCTCCCACTTCTAAGAGGGAGCAGGTCACGCTAAAAAGGGCAGCTGGGCGATTTCCTGCAGACATGATAAGGGCGGAAAAGTGAGAACGCTTTGCCGCCCTTATCGCCACTAAATAGGTCCTAATATAGGACCGCAATAGTGTTCGGTCAGATCCGGAGCTGGTGGCCCTCCAACCACTCTCTAGGTGTCTTTTCCGGCGCTTCATCTCCCTCAGCTCCTCAGAAAACCATGGAGCTGAGTGGGATCGGCATCGGGTCAGAGGCTGCGAGGGCACGACTCGGTCAAGGGCCCCAGCCGCCACCCTATCCCAGGTGGCTACCAGGTCCTCAACCGAGTCGTGTGTTCGAACACCGGGAAACGGCCCAAGCTCCATCAGGAACCTATCTGGGTCCATCAGGCGCCCGGGACGGAACCATTGTATTGTTACATTGGAAACAGGGATTCTACTTTTATTTCTAATTTATCCTTTCCTTCTTAATCATCCTTAAACCTGCAATTATTCTATAGGTAATTCTTGAGTTTTATTTATTTATTTATTTTATTTATTTAATCAAATTTATATACCGCCCTTCTCCCAGGGGACTCAGGGCGGTGTACAGCCTATCTAAAAACCCACAAATATACAAAAATTAAAAAAGTATTAAACCAATTTGGCTGATAAATAAAACTAAACAAATCCCACCCCCCCACCTTAAAACCCCAATTTAAAATTTAAATACCATGGAGACCAAAATTAAAACCATTATCTCAGCCCAGGCCGGCCTGCTCAAAGAGCCAGGTCTTCAACGCGCGCCTGAAGGCCCTCAGGTCCGTGTCAGTACGAAGCTCCGGTGGCAGAGTATTCCAGAGGGCGGGGGCACCCACAGAGAAGGCCCTACCCCTCGGAGCCGCCAGACGACACATAGTGGCCGACAGCACCCGGAGCAGACCCTCTCTGTGGGAACGCACTGGCCTGTTGGAGATCACCGGCAGAATGCGGTCCTGAAGATAACCTGGTCCCATGCCATGGGTCGCCCTAAAGGTCAAAACTAGAACCTTAAAGCGAACCCGGAGAGCCACCGGCAACCAATGCAGCTCGCGCAGAAGTGGCGTCACATGGGCGCTACGCGACGCCCCCATAATCATCCGCGCGGCTGCATTTTGCACCAGCTGGAGTCTCCGGATGCTCCCCGCGGGGAGCCTCATGTAGAGGGCATTACAATAGTCCAGGCGAGAGGTGACAAGGGCCTGAGTGACCGTGCGCAAGGCGTCCCGATCCAGGAAGGGCCGCAACCGGTAGATCCGACGGATCTGATGAAACGCCCCCCTGGAGACGGCCGCGATATGATGTTCAAGCGACAGCCGTACATCCAGGAGGACACCCAGGTTGCGAGCCCTCTCTGCGGGGGGCAAAACTTCCCCCCCGATAGCCAGCGAAGGTGTCAGCTGGCTATATCGGGGCGCCGGAAACCACAGCCACTCGGTCTTGGATGGGTTGAGCCGAAGCCTGTTCCCGCCCATCCAATCCCGCACGGCCTCCAAGCACCTGGACATAGCCCCCACAGCATCGTTGGGGTGGTCTGGAGTAGAGATGTATAACTGGGTGTCATCTGCATATAGATGACACCTTACTCCAAGACCACGGATGATCTCGCCCAGTGGCTTCATATAAATGTTGAACAAGAGGGGAGAGAGGACCGACCCCTGAGGCACCCCACAAAGCAGGGGCCTAGAGGTGGATCTCTCCCCCCCTGCCAACACAAATTGCGAACGGTCGGAGAGGAAGGAGGAGAACCATCGAAGGACGGTTCCACCCATCCCTAACCCCTCCAACCGTCGCAACAAGATACTATGGTCAATAGTATCGAAAGCCGCCGAGAGGTCTAATAGGACCAGGACAGAGGAGAACCCTCTGTCACGAGCCCTCCAGAGATCATCGACCAACGCGACCAATGCCGTCTCAGTGCTATGTCGAGGCCTGAAGCCCGATTGGGACGGATCGAGGTAAGTAGCTTCCTCCAGGTACCGGGGGAGCTGACGTGCCACCACACTCTCAACAACCTTCGCCACAAAGGGAAGGTTGGAGACCGGACGATAGTTGTTTAAAATAGCCGGGTCCAGGGAAGGCTTCTTGAGGAGGGGGCGCACCACTGCCGCCTTCAGGGCGGCCGGGAGCACCCCCTCTCTCAAAGAAGCGTTGACAATCCCCTGGAGCCAGCCTCGTGTCGTCTCCCTGGCGGCCGAAACCAGCCAGGAAGGGCACGGGTCCAATAAACAGGTGGTGGCATTCAGACCCCCCAGCAACCTGTCCACACCCTCGGCGGTCACAGGATCGAACTCCCCCCAGATAACACTCACAAGACCTGCCCCGGACACCTCCCCTGGGACCACCCAATTGGAGTCGAGCCCCTCCCGAATCTGAGCGATTTTATCATGCAGAAATCGGGAAAACTCCTCTGCCCTACCCTGCAAGAGGTCATCCCGCGCTCTCGGTTCAAGCAGAGAGCGGGTCACTCTAAACAGGGCGGCAGGGCGATTTTCTGCTGACGCAATAAGGGCGGAGACATACGAAGATTTCGCCGCCCCTATCGCCACAAGGTAAGTCTTAATATGAGATCTCACCTGTGTTCGGTCAGACTCAGAACGACTCGCCCTCCAAATGCCCTCTAGACGTCTTTTCCGGCACTTCATCTTCCGCAGCTCCTCCGTATACCACGGAGCCAAGCGGGATCTGTGCCGGGTCAGAGGTCGCAGGGGCACAACTCGATCTAGAGCCCCGGCGGCCAACCCATCCCAGGTGGCCACCAGGTCTCCAGGCGAGCTGTGAGCCAGAGACTCAGGAAATGGCCCAAGCTCCCTCTGGAACCGTTCCGGGTCCATCAGGCGCCTGGGGCGGAACAATCTAAGTGGCTCCGCCTCCCTGCGGTGGGGGGTGGCGGAACGGAAGTCCAATCTGAGGAGGGAATGATCTGTCCATGACAGGGGTGTGATGACTAAATCCCCAAAGATACAGTCATTCAACCACTGCCCAGAGACAAAAATCAGGTCCAGCATGTGTCCTCCAATGTGAGTGGGGGCAGAAACTAACTGGGTCAGGTCCATGGCCGTCATGGAAGCCAAGAACTCCCGAACCAACCCCGAGGTTTCACCGGATGATGGCAGGTTGAAATCCCCCATGACCAAAAGCCTAGGGGTCTCAACCGCCAGCCGGGCTATCACCTCGAGGAGTCCGGGCAGGGCCGATGAGACGTGGCAGGGAGCCAGGTACGCCATCAAAAGACCCATCTGAACCCCTTGCCCCCACTTCACAAATAGAGATTCACAGCCAGCCGTCTGAGGGACAGTGGCCTCCCTAGGATAAAGGGCCTCCTTTATAAGCACCGCCACCCCTCCACCCCTTCCCTGAGCCCTAGGCTGGTGAAATGCAAGGAAACCTGGTGGGCACATCTCAACCAGAGGGACACCGCCCTCTGGGCCCAACCAGGTTTCGGTAACACCTACCAGGTCCGCGGCCTCCTCCTGAGCCAAATCATGGATCAGGGGAGCCTTATTAACCACGGACCTGGCATTGCACAACAGCAGCCGGGTATTCAGGGCCTGAGAATCCAGACAACCAGGGCTGCAGGATGGGTATGGAGGGTCGGAGCGCGCTACCGCTTGCAAACATCGGGAGCGCGATCCCCTTACTGGATATGGCCCTCTACCCCCAGCATACCTGCCTCTCCCAGTCACCGTGCTGATAAAATTTGCCCCCGGCAGCCCACCCCCAGTCTGCCACCCCGACACGGAAACCCCCGGGGCCCCCCAGGCACGCAGGCCGGCCTGGCTGCCCCCAACTCCATGTGGGCTGTCTCCCCTGCCCACCCTGGATCCTTTTAACCCATTAAAAAATCCCATTAAAAAATTACCAATCCCGGGTTTCCTGCGCTTCCTCCCATTCCTCCGGCTTCCACGGCCCCACCATCGCTCCGGATCCCAGGATCCCTCATAGCGGAAGGTCTTTGAGAGTTTAGAGGGCCACTTAAGGGAGAGGGGGACGTCCCTCAAGGCCCAAAGCTCCGCCATGGAGTACATCCGTGGCCCCGGCCACCCCGCCCCGACGGTCTTGTAGCGTCCAAAGTCTTTGTGTTGGAGAAGTCCCGGCAGACTGGGGTAACCCCCTCCCCCCGGCCGCCCCACCCCTGCCACTGGTGGGGCCCCCGGGGGAAAAGGGGTCATAGGCAAGGTCACTCCCCCCCTTCCCGGGCCCACCACCCCTGCCACAGGTGGGGGCCCCAAGGAGGGGAGGGGAACGGTCACAACACCATCCAACCCCCAGTCTCCGTATTGTCCCCGCAGCCATAGGGGCGGCCCCGAAACCAGTCCAGGCCCGCCATGTCCACAGCGGGGCCACTCCCGCACTGGTCGGGGCCCCCCGAAATCGCCGCGGCCCGAGCGAGGCCACCGAGCCTGCCACACCATCGTGCCTCGCTGGGGGTACCAAGACCTCTTCATAACCCCTCGGAACTCCGGGGTTTCTGCGGTAGCTGTTCCAGGGCCTCAACAATGCCGCAGAGGCCAGTCCAGGGCCCCCCAGGCGGCTCCCCCAGGTCCGCGCCGCCCCAGAAAATCCAGGGCCATCGCTCTCCCCAGAGGGCCGCCGGGGCCACATCGCGGTCCGTATTGCCATGATGACTCCGGAGGCCGCCGCCGCCGCCATCGAGGCCGCCGCCGCCACCACCGCCATCCAGGCCGCCGCCGCCGCCGCGACCGCCGCCGCGACCGCCGCCGAGGCCACCACCGCCGCGACCACCGCCGCCGCTGCGACCACCGAGGCCGCCTCCACCTCCGCCGCGGCCACCAAGGCCGCCCGCGCCGCCGCAGCCGCCGCGACCGCCGCCGAGGCCGCCATCGTCGTCGGGACCATCGCCGCGACCTCCGCCGACGCCGCCGAAGCGCCCGCAGCCCCCGACGCGATCACCATCGCCGGGGGCCTCGTCTGGCCTCACCGGCCACCGGGCAAGGTCTCCGAGGCCTCCGAGGCCTCCAGCAACTCGGCGTCGCATCCGCCGGGGCCGCATCCGCGTCGCCCTCTGCGCCGCTCCCCCAGCCGGTCCCGCGGCTCCAGCGCACCCCCAGCCGGCTTCTGAAGGATCCCGCCGGGCTCCCCCGGTCCTCCCCCGCCTCTGCCACCGGCGGGGGGATCCGAGGGGTAGGGGGGGCCGCACCCGACGCCGCCGCGGCCGGAGGGAGCTCCAACGGAGGCGCGCGGCCGCCATTTCCGAAACCCGGAAGCTTTTCGGGTTACCACCACAACTGAGCCCAAAATTTATGTTGCTAAGTGAAATATTTGTTCAGCGAGTTTTTCTCCATTTTATGACTTTTCTTGCCAAATTGTTGAGTGGATCATTGCAAATGTTAAGTTAGTAACTTGGTTGATAAATGAATCTGGATCCCACATTGACTTTCCTTGTCAGAAAGTAGCAAAAGCTGATCAGGACACTGAAATCATCATAAATATGAACCCAGGGGTGGGATTCAAATTTCTTAACAACCGGTTCTGTGGGCATGGCCTAATTTATGGGTGTGGCTTGGTGGTCATGTGACTGGCTGGGCATGGCTTGTATGTAAATATTGTAAATATTTATATGTCTGTGTGTGTATATATGTGTATATATATGTGTGTGTGTGTGTGTGTGTGTGTGTGTGTGTGTATATATATATATATATATTTAAGAGCAACTTTTACCCAAAATCAGGCAAAGCAGATTGAGTTGCTTGCAGAATCACAGATTCACTCACAGATCTACCTTTCTGCAATCTGCTGTCTGAATCTGCACTGAAAAATAGAAGCTTCAGTCCTAAAAGTATGTTCAGCTCTGCTCTCAGGCCACTTCTCCCCCACCCCCCACCCCCTGAATACCACCCCTGACTGGACCTCAGGGAGGCCTCCTGGGCGAAGGCAAAGCAGTACAACAGCGATTTAGATTAGCTAGAAAGCAGAAATCTGACAGGAGGAGAGAGAAGGGGCCAGCCAGTGGCACAATTTGCCGGTTCTCGGAACTGCATAGAATCATAACAACCGGTTCTATAGAACAGGTCCAAACTGGTAGAATCCTACCCCTGGGTGCACCTATATTTAATCTCACAAAGAAGGCAAAGGCTCAACTAAATATATCTGTTGGAAGAAAAATCCATTTGATCCAGTTCCAAGCCGGGAATAAAATGGATACTGCTTAAGAAAGAAAGTTAATTGATGAGTAGACTGTAAGGTTCTGGAACAGTTGACAAAATGGAGTTGAGAGTAGGTGGGTTTTTATACCTTCTTTGGGCTTTGTATTTGAGATTCCTGTCCCTGTGCAAAAATGTGTCCTTTAATATTCTAATGGATATTGTCAGATTTCTATGCGGTCATGTAGGGGTTATGTAGGGGTCATGGCTGGCTCTATAGCAAAAGGGGAAATGCAAATCCTAGGTGTTTGTCTAAGCCAATCTTTGGCTTGCCACTTTGTGTTGCTTATCTGGAGTTTCTGCCTGACCCAGTCTTTCTGAATGGATTACCAAATCTGCATTTTTAAAAGCTGGCCTCCTCAGTTTCTGCTTGAAGCAGAGAGACTGGGGCTGGTTTCTGCCTCCCCTAAGATTTTTCCCCATTTTTTCCTTTAGAGGAAATATTCTATCCTGCCTTTTTAATATTCCACAGAATTAGAGGTGGCATTTAGCAGGTTCTGACCAGTTCTGGAAATTTTGAGTAGTTCAGAGAACCAGAAAATACCACCTCTGACTGGAGATTTTACAGCATCCTTGCTTTTGTATTCTCCCTCCCCCACAACTCCGCCCCAGAACTGGTAGTAAAAAATTTTTGAATCCCACCACTGGGATTTAATTCTTTATTTATTTAATTCTCTACGAGGGTGGGTGGGTGCTGACTTTCTACATATCAATAAACAAAGAGCAAATAGACATAAAAATCAGAAGTAGATGCTTTGCTGACTTTAGTTTTGTATTGAATCCTACTGCCAGATCTCTATTAAAATGGGGGCCAGCATCAGTAAGCAGCCAGGCCTTAAAAGTCATGAGGAATATAGGCCATCTCCATCACAGTTAGTACAAAAATAGAACTGATGACTAGCTTCTGCCTGGCTGACTCATTCTCTCAGGGAATTAATTAACAAAACTAAGTGACTCTAAAGCTAACAGGTGTTGGTGGTTGTTTCCTGCATTTTACTAAGACAGCTGTTGTAAATAAGCATCCTTGGGACTCACAAATTAAGATCTAGTCTGCTGAGATATGCAAAAATCCTCCTTGTTGATTTGATGAGGGGAGGGAGGCTTTCTAGACAATTTCTGCCATTTCTCTTGTTCTTTTGTACTTTCCCCCCCTTGTTCTTAGACCATTATTTATAAAACGGTTTGTTTTCTGAACATGTGCTTTTGCGTTTCTCTTTCTCCAAGGCTATGTATCCATTTTTTGGACAAGGATTATGGAAGATACATTCACACAACTCCTCCTGAAATATTCATTGCTGGTGGTTCTACTCATTTTGGTTAGCAGAAGTTAAAAAGGAATTGATTCTCATTAGCTTCCTTCATTCGCCACGGTCCAATTGTAGCCAGTTTCTCTTTGGGAAAACTATGGTTTCTTCTCAAGTGAATTAAGTCCTGAATGTGAGAGCATTCTGTCCCATTAACAAGAAGCTGTAAATAAAGGTCCTCCCTTATAGCTGTCTCCCTTATTTGCTCTTCCTAGACTTGAACGATTTGAGATCAAGGCTATTTCAATGGATTTCCCTTTCTTTATGTACTGTATCTATCCAGGCAATTTTGGAGAGCCTTCTCTGGGTGTCCATATCAAATAAATAAAGAAGAGGTTTCTTTTCAGTGGCCAGTCTATCTTCTGGATGGCCTTGTCTTTTTTCAGCTCCAGTCACTCTTCTTTTATAATGGATTTGAAATCGCTTCGGTCTTGATCCATAAAAAATAAAAATAAATGGATGATCTGAAGTGTCAGACTTACGTTAAGAGTACAGGTAGTCCTGGACATTAAAAAACCTCACCATTTGTATGTGGAATTTTGGCGGCAAGTTGTTGTGTTCATTAGCGAAGCACCTTGCTGAATCCCAGCTCTCCCTGTTGCAAGATGTTAAGTGATCATGGTGGAGGTGGGGGCTTCAGGCAGATGGGGGAGGCCTCGCACCCACCAGCACATGGAAACTTGCCACAGGTCAGCAGGCCTCTGTGAGCAAGGCCCACTGGCCTGCAAGCCTCCTCTTTTCTCTGCTCTTCCCTCCTGAGAAGCCTGGGCATTTTTTCTGCCCCACCACACCTGGCTTCACTTACCTTTACCGTTCTCTGTTGACTGGTACACCAGTGGTGGGATTCAAATTGTTTTACTACCAGTTTGGTGGGTGTGGCTTGGTGGGCGTACTAATACCCACAGGCAGCTTTTCCTACACCAGCTGAGACCTGCAGTGCCAGTCAACTCAGAAGAGAAAGAAGAGAAAAGTGCAGGGGTGGGTGGGAGGGCTGATCCTGCACTTTTCTATTCTCCCCTCCCCTCAGCTGATTGTCGAGGCTTTTTTACTACCAGTTTGGCTGAACTGGTCTGAACTGGTAGCATACCACCACTGAGGTACACCCAGCTGAAGGCTAGAAAGCTAGCAAAGGCAATCTTTTTCAAGGCTGGCTAGGAACAGGAAGACACACAGCAAAATTCTTGTTGCAAATCATGGTCATACGTCTGAGGAAAGCTGCAAGTCGTCATAAATACAAGCTGGTTGCCAAGCACCCAAATGCGATCATTTAATTTGGGGGGCAGGGGAAGTAGTTGTAATTTTTTGGGAGTCCATTATGAGTTTGAACAGATATTATTTATTTATATTTCATATTTCTTAACTGCCCATCTCCTTCCCTACAAGTAGTCTTCGACTTACGACTGCAAGGGAGCCCAGCAGTTGCTAAGCAGAACATCTGGTAAGTGAATTTTGTCCCATTGCACCTTGTTTCTCACCACAGTTGCTAAGTGAAACACTGCAGTTGTTCAGTTAGTGATATGGTTGTTAAATGAATCTGGCTTCCCCATCGACTTAGCAGGTAAGGTCGCAAAAGGTGATCACATGACCCCAGGACATCACAGTGGTCATAAATATGATTCAGTTGATAAGCATTTGAATTTTGACCATATATCATTTCACACATGTGGCTGTCCTGTCTTTTGTTTATTTTATTTATTTTGTCAAACAATTATTAGATAACAGGTATAAGTATAAACATGGTTATAAATAAATGAAATGGATATGAATAAGAAAAAAAAGAAACAATAAGACAGGGACGGTAGGCACGTTTTGGTGCGCTTATGCACGCCCCCTTTTTTTCTTAAAAACCTCCAGTGATGAAGCACACATAACCTCTGAAGTCAAGTTGTTCCATTGGTTAATTATCCTCATTACTAGGGAAAGCTTCTCCTTAATTCCAGGTTGCTTCTCTCCTTGATTAGTTTCCATCTGTTGTTTCTCGTCTTGCCTTCTGGTGCTTTGGAAAATAAGTTGTCCCCCTCTTCTTTGTGGCAGCCCCTCAAATATTGGAATACAGCTGTCATGTCACCCCTGGTCCTTTTTTTCTCTAAACTGGCCATGCCCAATTCCTGCAACCATTCTTCATATGTTTCAAAGTCTCAGAGTAACTTGGATGGTATACAAATAAACTGTTAAAAACAAAAACTGAACATAATGTTTTAAAAAGAGGTTGAGAATATTTAAAAATTAAAATATTAAAATTGATATTAAAAGTTAGTTAAAAGGTAGGGGAAGGACCTTCAGGGCACTCTACAGCCTCAGGCTGTGTGCTCTTCAATAAGCCCCATGTGAGATGGCAGAGATGCACTGAATATTATAGATACACCCTTCTGCTTGTACAATCTCAGTGGCTTGCAACAACTAGAAGTACAGAATATGCCGCACAACAGTTACGCTGAAAGCCAATACTTAAAATCTATATTATAATAACTAATAAAGCCTCGGTGAAAGCAATGGTATTAATAATTTTCCTAAATACTGAAAGATGGGGATGCATTTCACAGT
This sequence comes from Bungarus multicinctus, assembly GCA_023653725.1. Classification (NCBI taxonomy): domain Eukaryota; kingdom Metazoa; phylum Chordata; class Lepidosauria; order Squamata; family Elapidae; genus Bungarus; species Bungarus multicinctus. The sequence continues at coordinate 75,577,806 of CM042844.1, read as the reverse complement.
GTGGCAGCTACAGTGGAGAAACCCAGTAGCCAAATATTTGACCTGGAATACCTCAAGTGCTGACTTCACTGGAAAATTACATGACCTTTGGTATCTATATGGATCAAACACGGAAATCTTTAAGTTGCTTGGGGGTTTGGAAAAGGGTGAGATACTTCCCTGGATCACTATTTATTATTATCAGAAGAGTTATGGGAAGAGTAGATTACTTTGATAACAACCATAGTAACAGCTAGAAATAATAATGGTAATTTATTATGCTACTGCAAGATTTATAGGCATGGCCAAATTTTTATTAATGCCATTAACAGACTTAGTGAATTTAATTAACAGCTACACATCAAAACAAAGGATTGCCTCAGCTATTACTTAGTTATTATGTTGGAATAAATGCAGATATTGCAAGCAGATGGGCTGACTAAGACTCCCAGCAAAGTTCTTACCAGTTGAACTTGTTTACAATGTTTGTTTTACCTCATCAGAGAATGGCTGTAAGGTATCCAAAACAACTTTGAACACAGCCAGCAAAAATATCAGCATTGAAGAGGAAAATATTGCCTTGCACTCAAGGATTGTACAGTATATTTGCCTATCCAAATCTTACTGGAAGAACATGCACAAGGCAAACATAGAACATTCCATTAATTGTCTGATGCATAGTGCAGACTTTTTCAATAGGGTTTGGTTAAAACTACTGTGGCAATTAAGTTTGTCAATCTCTTCTTGGATGTCAGTGCCATGAAATTAGGAAAGTTTGCTTGTAGATAGATGTGTATGGGATGTTGCACAGCTACTAGAAGAATGAGAAATGAACCAATGCAATTGACAGAGATAACACTTTTAAATGATACCTCCTGCAAATTGATTTTTTTTAGTAAAATAATACAGAAGAAAAAGTGTTCTTTATCCAGGAATCCTACACTGGATTCTTTTTCTGGGCTTGTCCTTGTAACCCCCCCCCCCCCCTTCTTGGATTAAAGTTTCCATTGGTTCCCTGATTTTGTTCAACCTAGCTGGAAGTGGTGATCACTCAGAATATCTGGAAAATAACAGATTAAGATCAACATGAAACATGAGCTGGGATCACACATTAAGCTATGCCATAAAATGGTTTTTTGAGATTTTGCTCAATAGCTTAGCACACTATGTGAATCCAGCTAGTTTTATCTGCCTTGGTGGTGCAGGCTGTTAATCATCTAACACTTAATGCAAGCTGCCTGCAAATAGTGCAGGTTCGAATCCCACCAGGCTCAAGGTTGACTCAGCCTTCCATCCTCTCGGGGTAGGTAAATTGAGGACCCAAGATTGTTGGGGGCAATAAGCTGACTTTGTAAAAATGCCGCTTGGGGGGCCCAAAAAGCCCTAGTAATAAGCAGGCATATACAATGGAATGAAGGCTATTGCTGAGCACTTAGCATGGTGCTCCATAGACTGTAAGCCGCCCTGAATCTCCGGAAAAGGGCGGCATATAAATGCAAATAAAATAAATTAAAAAAAAAATTAAACTATAGCTATGCAAACTATGTTTTTCAACAATATGGAAACTTGGCCATAAAGTTTGCTGTTAAATTCTAAGAATAATTCACCAAAGTATTGGAGTTATGGTAAGGATTCATGGTGAAAATCCCTGAAAAACTGCTTTATAGCTATTAGGAACTTTTTCAAGATTTGGAAATTAATTATAAGAATCCTTCCCATGGGAAAATGCTGTTGTTTTGAATACTTAAAAAAAGGACAAGACTTTGAAAATTGGACACTAGAGGAAACCTAAAGGAACTAAAGATGACAATTAAAGGAGAATTTGACTTATTAATATAGAATGGAGCAAAATACTTTAACATCAAATGTATTTAAGGATATTTATAAACAGTGGACCCAGAAGTTAATTTTAAAAGAGTCTACCATTATAGATAGACTATGTTTAAAAGATGATATGGAAGAGGAACAAGTTTTACCCAGTAAGACTGATTCGGAAGTGAGTTTAAAAGTAACAGGCCAAAAGAATGATATGGAAACAAATACTAATTTTGGGAGACACTGCCCTAGCCAGGAGGAGAAATCAAGTGGGGAATTAATCTAGAATCTCTACATAGGCACAAGCAGGCAAGGTCTATCCATTTCCACTCCCATCAAATGCTATTGAACCTTATCTAGTCTGCAAACTGGCAGTCTGAGAAGATTCCTGTGGAAATATAGGCATGAGCAATAAAAGAGCTAATTGAACTCTTCATATTTAGATCTGATCGTTTGCACCTGACAGCAACATTGGATATACATATGAAACTGGTTCATGTCTTATTAAAAGGGATATACAAACCAAATAACAAAGCAAAAGATTGACTTAGATAATTTTTCTATATTGGATTTACAAAAGAGTTTTGTTAAACTTGTAAAGGATTTTGTGAAAAAGGACTTGAAAGGAAATCAAGTTCTAGGGCAGCATTTGAAGGGACTAAATATCAAGACTATTAAAAATAAAAGGAAGGAATATAATATTGGTTTATTTGCTCAAGATTAAAAAAATGTATGTTGTGTCTATTAACCCCTCCAGACTGAAATGACGAGACTTTAAAGATTTGTTTATAGAGATGAAATATGGGAAAAATAAATTATTTATTGTATTTTAATAGAAGGTGATAAATTACTAAAATTGTTTACACTTGTTATGAAAAGAGAAGTCATTTCTTTAAATATTTCCTTTCTTTTACTTTATTGTAGCCTCATTTTTTCTTTCTTTTCTATTTTTTGTTCTGCTTTTAATTTGCATTTGTTCTTATTTTTTTAATTGTAATGTTCATTAACATTACTATTACAAAAGAATAATTCATTAAAACAAGTTATAGGTAGACCATCTGGAACCCTGCACAGTGATGATACCAGACTCGCACCTATAAAAAAATTCAAAATATTTTTAAAGGGATGGATGAATGTGTTTAACTCCTTGGATTGAAATTCCAGCTTGTTAATTGAAAAAATGAAGTACTCTATGCATTTAATGGCATTTTACAAGAAATTGTAGGAAATAATAGTGACAAATGAGTAAATAGTAATTTATAGCAGGCCTGTGAAACTCGTGGGCTGGATGTTTCATGTGCAGGTCATGCTCAGCCTGGCTCCACAAAGGCAAAAAATGTCACGATACATCACGATACGTCACATGACATGATCAAATTTGACACCCGTGATTTATAGTAATGCATATTACAAGTATCTCACTAAGAATCTGAAGGGATGGACAGGGTTCTTGAAGAGATAGCAAATGCTTCTTCGATGTGCCTTCCTAGCTGATGATTCTGTCAGCCTCCCAGAATCCTTTTTCTGCTAGTTTCTTTCCGGCTGCCATAAAAATGGGGAGAGGGAAGATTAATTGGGTCTTGTAGGGGGAAGAGTGCTAGAGAATGAAATTGGTGAATTGTAAAAGTTGGATGCTTTCTTGATTATGCTTACTATGCAGATGTAGCCTCTTATCTCTAAGCCAAGAGATCTTGGCATATCAGATGTGTGAAACGCCACCTGAAGATACACCACATGACACTATATACACCTCAGATTGGATGGCTAGTTGAACATTGGGTGTAGGAACATGGAATAACTTTCTATATGTAATTGCTGCACCTATTGCCTCAGATCTTGTATTTCTTCTGATGCTACCACTTCAATTCAGTAAAAGTCCTTTTCTCTATAACAATGGAGTCTAAGGTTTTCTTTCCTGGATTTTGAATGGACAGATTCATATATCATATCAAGGCATATATCATATCAAGGCAACAGATTTATTGATCAAATTCACCCAACATTCTGAATAATGCCTGTCACTTAGGCTCATTCAATACACTAAGCAAAACATAGCAAATCATATTGTGGCTTAGTATAACAGGCAAAGCCATAATTGAGTTTTCTGGAAAATCTTAGAGAAAATATGAAAGGGTTGCTTCGCTGTGATTTATTGTTAAAACTGCAGGAGACATATGATAACATACTGAATCCCAAAAATTCATTAACCACTGGGATATATATATATGTATGTATATTAGGTTTTTGAGTTGATAAATAATTAAACAAGGGAGACTAGGATAGATCTATTTCGAGCTACTTAGTTCTTGTCAGCTAGCCATACCCTTACTGGGATTACGAACCTGGGAAGTATTACATGTGAGGCAGTTGTAATTGCCATTAGGCCACTGGTTCTCATCCAGATCAACTGAGATAGGGGAATGAGTATATACTTGTGTTACAACACCCTGGTAAGCCCCAATCAAGGGAGGAAGCATACTGCTGTCCTTTTCTGTCTTTCAGCTCATCACCAGAGACCATCCAGACAGAAAGCTATTTGTTTTGTTGTCTTTTGTTTATATGTGTGATGTGTGTTAGGTTTTTGAACTGATAAATAATTAAACAAGGGAGACTAGGATAGATCTATTTCGAGCTACTTAGCTCTCATCAGCTAGCCATACCCTTACTGGAATTTGAACCAGGGAAGTATTACATGTGAGGCAGTTGTAATTGCCATTAGGCCACTGGTTCTTATTCTCGTATGTATGTATGTATGTATGTATGTATGTATGTATGTATGTATGTATGTCTATGTGTATGTGTATGTATATGTATATGGATCTTTGGTTCTTCGGGTTTTCTCCCGCGTAGAATTGGAAGTATCTAGGCGATATTTCGATGAAATCTCATTCATCATCTTCAGGCTTGTGTCTTCAGCCCTGTGCTTCTTGGAGTAATGTGAGCTTGCAGTTGCTTCTTCCTTTTAACTGCTAGTGGGGGTGTGACTTGATTGGGTGGGGGCTTGGCTGTGTTCTGATTGGGTTTGGCTGTGTTCTGATTGGTTGGGGGGTTGGCTGTGTTCTGATTGGCTGTGTTCTGATTGTTCTGTTCCGGTGGGGGTTTGGTTGTACTCAGGTTAGTCTTAGTTGCTGAGGGATTTGAGCTGGTGAGCTGTGATCCTGTATATGTATATGTATATATGCAGGTCTTGGTATGTTCGGGTCTTTTCCCATGTAAGATTGAGACTATCTGGGCAACGTTTCGACGAGATCTCACTCGCCATCTTCAGGCTGGTGTTTTTGCTTTGTGCTTGTGTGAGCAAAGCGTGATCTGAGCTGCTGTCTCCCTATATATACTGGTGGGGAGGTTGGCTGTGTTGTCATTTCTTGATTGGTTGATGGATTTGATGTTTGCAGATTGGCTGGCTTTTTCTTAAGAACACGTGTGGCTAAGGTATTGGCTGTGTGTCTATCAGCCTCCTGTGTTATAACAATTTGGGTAATGGGCTGTGTGATGACCTACTGAGTTCTATTGTTTTGACATCCTGGGTCTTGTGCTATAATCTCCTGGGTTGTAATGACCTGGGTAATGGGCTGTGTGATGACCTTCTGAGTTTTAATCCTGTGATACTCTGGGTCTTGTATTGTTGTTGGCTGTGTTGCAACATCCTGAGGATTTGTGGTGTAGCCTCCTGAGTTCTGTGATGTGATATCCTGAGCGGGTGGCTGTGATGTGACGTTCCAGGTTTTGGTTTGGCTCCAAGTTTGAGGCCTGGCTATGTGTTCATGGCGTGTATCAGTTTGCTTGGTTTGGGGGTCGGGATGTGTGGCAACTGGTGATTCAGCAGTGATCTGGTTTCTGGACGGTGGTTGCCTTTCGTCTATGGGGTGGGTTTGAGTTTAAGTCTGGTGAGGGAGATTGGTGGTGGCATCATGTGTTGTTTTGGGTCCGGTGTTGGTTTTCATGGCTGGGACTTGTTTGTTGAGAAGGGCTAGTTTCCAGATGTCTGGTAGGAGGGAGATATCGTCTCATTTATTCATGCTATGGGTGTGTTTCTCTATTTCGATGGCTTTCCTGATTATTCTCTTGTTGAAGTGTTCAGCATTGGAGATTAATTTGGTTCCCTCAAAATTATTTTCATGTCCTGTGGCTTTAAGGTGCTGGAAAAGGGAGGAAATATTTTCTTCTTTTCTGACTGCGTTCTGGTGTTTTGCGATGTGTGCATTTATTCTCCTGTTGGTTTGTCCAATGTATGTGGCTGGGCAATTGTTGCATGGTATTTCATAAACTCCTTGGTTTTCTGGACAAGATCCAGCTAGAAAACCGAGGAGTTTACGAAATAAACTCTTATGCACGCCCCCTACAGACCTCTTAGAAAAGGGGTGAGGTCAATAGTAGACAGTCTAAGGTTAAGGTTTTTGGGGTTTGGGGAAGAAACCACAGAGTCAAGTAGAGTATTCCAGACATTGACCACTGAAGTTGTATTTCCTGCAATCAAGTTTGGTGCGATTAACCTTGAGTTCGTATCTATTATGTGCTCTTGTATTGTTATGGTTGAAGCTGAAGTATTCATTGACAGGTAGGACATTGCAATGTATGATTTTATATACTATATTTAGATCGGACCGAAGGCAGCGTATTTCTAGGTTTTCTAGGTCTAGAATTTCAAGTCTGGTGGCATAAGGTATTCTGCAACAAGTAGAGGAGTGGAGATGCAACTTTTCATTTTTTTTCAAATGTTTTTTACATTTTTTGTCAAGTGTAGATTTATCTTGTATGTTGCAATCAATCATGTTTCTTTAACTGGAATGTTTGAATAAGGATTGGATTTAACTCACTAAGCCAAAAACAAAAACAAAAAACAAAATCACATCCGATTGTCTGTGCGATTCCTTCCAAATGAAAATAAGACAATATATCTCACAATCCCAAAGACCGGCCAGCCCTTCTTTCCTATTCCTGCTGTACTTCATAAATTGGATCTGCTATTGCCTCTGATGATTCCTTGGATATTCTGATGTTATTGGCGAGGTCTGGTTGTGTTTTTGTCTCTATTCTGTTGCAAAGTATCGATTGATGATGTCTTTGTGATAACTTCCAAGGTAATGGTTAAGAATTTCTCCTTCAGGAGGGCAGTTCCTCTGCTAAGCAGTTCTTTCTGGGTAACTGTGCTTATGTCACAGATTGGCATTGAAGAACTAGTTGGACTTCTGTGCCAAGCATTTCTTGGGTGTTTGCCCACATCGTCAGTGGCAGATTAAAGCTCACTGGTACCCTAAGCACTGACAAATCATGGTGCCTCCCTTAGTGGTGGGATTCAAAAAACTTTACTACCGGTTCTGTGGGAGTGGCTTGATAGGCGTGGCAGGGGAAGAATACTGCAAAATCTCCATTCTCTCCCCATTCCAGGGGAGGGATACTGCAAAATCCCATTCCTTCCCCACCCCACTAACCGGCTTTCTAGCTCTGCTCTCCTGTGCAGAGCAACAAAAGAAGACCCAGCCAATCAGCTGGGACTTGGGAGGCAGAGAATAGATGGGGCCGGGACCGGTCAGAGGTGGGATTTGCCAGTTCTCTGAACTACTCAAAATTTCCGCTACCGGTTCTCCAGAACTGGTCAGAAACTGCTGAATACCACCTCTGGGGAGAACCCTGTTTCTTCTCATAACACTCCTACCTCTCCATTGCCACATACCTCCTGCTGCTAAGGGAAGAATGAAACTGCTCCTTTAGAGAACGTTCCAATTCCCTTCCTGCTTGAAAACTGTGCATTTCCTTTAAAAACTGCAAGAGGAGATGGTTCTGTCATGTCTTCTTCTGTGAGATTCTATTCAAGATTGTGGATTCCCTGCCAATATCACCAGGAAAAAAAAACATGTGTTGGTGCCCTTTCAGCCTCTGAACTGGAGGGAATAGCAATAGCACTTAGATTTATATACCACTTTATTAAGGTGACCAACTTTTTTACAATGAGAGGGAGGACACAAATAAATTGAAGAAAAAAAACAAAGCCACTTGTGCATGGTGCACTCTTGCACATGGCACACTCTCTCAAAACAATTCTCCTGTGTGGAGAGCCTGCATCTCATAATCGTGTCTCGCCGCACTGTACCGAGCCTTGACGAATCGCCATGTTGAATACAGATATGTCACATCACACACAATGGATTGGATTGGCATTGATCAAATACGGAGATTTACAGATTAGTCTTCAAATAGCAAAAAGGAGGACATGTAGGAAGACACTTTTCTGAGAGAGGACAGAACGTACAAAAGAAGGACTGTCCTCCCTAAAGGAGGACAATTGGTCACCTTAACTTTATAGTGTTTTACAGCCTTCTCTCTCTAAGCATTTTACAGAATTAGCATATTTCCCCGAACAATTTGGTCCTCATTTTACTGACCTCGGAAGGATGGAAGACCGAGTCAACCTTGAGCTGGTAGGACTCAAACTACTGCAGGCAGCTGGCAGTCAACAGAAGTAGTACTGCATTCTAACCACTGCGTCACCATGGCACAATGCTTCGCACTTGCGTGTGAAGATGCATTTGTGCAAGCAGAGGTCGCACATGCCTGTCACTCGCACAGAACCAATCTCTCTCTGCGTCGCCCGCCAAGTTGGAAAGGTTGGGGACTGCTGGCCTATAGGTTCTGAACTAACTGCAATTGGTCTCAGCTGTCAGAAAGGTCATTTTTCCATTCAGGAACTGCTATAGGGTTTTTGGTGTCACCAACATTTCATTTGCACAGAGAACAAATCGAACAGCAGATCAAAGAGCACCCAGGAGTATAGGGAAGCTTATCTCTTAGAATTGGCATTCTAAGGATGCTTCCCTTGGAGCTGGTATCCTAAGGGTTTTTCCCTTGGAGCTGGTTGATTTATGTTGGTTTATTGGGCAAATCCAACCAGACATAGCTCAATATGTTGGGCAAATCCTGGCAAGGCTTAGAAGATATTTGATGGGTTCATTGGGAGCATCACCTCTAAAACTGAACAAAATATTTTTTCTATCTATCCATTAAAAGGCTTCAATTGTTACACTTAGCTCTTATTTATTGAACAAGTTACATACCGTATGGGTGGATTCACACAACATGCTGAACTGTAAATTTGATTAATGAAACATTTTGAGAAGAATTACATTCTGGTTTTGTGTAAACACAGCCATTAAATAAGACAGCCTCCTGCAAAGATTTGAGGAAATTTTAACTTAACCTTATTTGAGAACATCTTTTTCCAGATATCTGGCAGTAGGATTCAATACAAAACTACAGTATTTACCTAAGCAAAGTGGTGATGAGTAAACAATTTAAAAAGGATTTCTATTTAATTGAATCTTTGCTCTAGGCAAGCTACATTAATTCAGACCTTTCACCCATATTATGGGAATATAAATACGGACTTGTTACACAGGAATGTAAATTCATGTGAAATACTTTGGACTCCACCCTCTCACCGTGCCCCAAGTATATTAATATATATTTAGGCTGCACCTACTTGCCTGCTAAATGACAAAATATCATATGTGAGTCGGAGTGGCATATGTGAAAATAAAATATGCCTTTTCTCAACATTCTTTGGTGGGGAAGCATGTAATCATACTACTTCCCTTTCTGCCAATGCTGTTCTTAATGCGCTACATGAACTTTTCACTCCCCCAAAAGTAAATTTTCTTTATTAAATGCCCCTCTTTTGATTTGTAAAGTTTTGATTTGTAAAAAATTGGAAAGGACCCTCTAGTCCAACCCAAGCAGGGAGACTCTTACATCATTTCTGACAGATGGCAGCCCAATCTCTTCTTGAAAGTTTCAAGTGATGGCACTCCCACAACTTCTGAGGGCAAGCTGTTCCATTGGTTGATTGTTCTCACTGTCAGAAAGTTTCTCCTTATTTCCAGGTTGAATCTCCCCTTGATCAGTTTCCATCCATTATTCCTTGTCTGGCCTACAGGTAAATAGCTTGACCCCCTTCCTCTCTGTGGCAGCCCCTCAAATATTGGAATACTGCTATCATGTCTCCCTTGGTCCTTCTCTTCACTAGACTGGCCATATCCAGTTCCTGCAACCGTTCATCATATATTTTAGCCTCCAATCCCCTAATCATCTTGGTTGCTCTTTTCTGCACTCTTTCTAGAGTTTCAATATCTTTTTTATAGTGTGGTGACCCAAACTGGGTGCAGTGTAAAAGTAATGCTTGAATTGAGACTGATTGTTAGTGAGTAATATTGTGAAAAATTCTTGCCAGAAAGCACATTGTTGCTACAAGAGACTCTGAACGAGCCAATTCATTGGACTAAGTCATAATGTGGGTTGAGCTTGGCCTCAGCCCTTGCACTGCATTATGCAAAGCCGCCTACAGGTGGTTTGTTGAACAAAAACAAAACATGACTTAGTACTGCATGGCAAACCAGGCTGCCTTGTAGTCATTTTACTTTTCCTGGTGGCCTTTTGATAAGTTTAACTTCAACTCCTGTAAACCTCAGCCAAGCAAGTGAAGGTCTTGATCTGTGTGCATGTTATTTTCCCATTGTTGTGGCAAGCTGTAGAAACCTATATGGTACAACCAGTGGTGGGATTCAAAAATGTTTACTACCGGTTCTGTGGGCGTGGTTTGATGGATGTGGTGTGGCTTGGTCGGTGTGGCTTAGTAGGCGTGGCAGGGGAAAGATACTGTAAAATCCCCATTCTCTCCCCACCCCACTAACCTGCTTTCCAGCTCTGTTCTCCTGGGCAGGACAACAAAAGAAGACCCAGCCGATCAGCTGGGACTCGGGAAGCAGGGAATAGATGGGGGCGGGGCCAGTCAGAGGTGGTATTTGCTGGTTCTCCGAACTACTCAAAATTTCCGCTACCGGTTCTCCAGAACTGGTCAGAACCTCTGACATATACTATATTGTAATCACAACAACTGTTGCATTAATATCTCGATTTCTCTTCTCTAGCTCTTTAAAACGCCCCTTTGTTCTGAGAAATGGTTTGCCACATTCTTTTTTTTTTTAATGAACATGCCTAGATAGCATGATAGACATTGACCAAACAACCTACTGTAGGAGTCCCAGCAAGATAACACACTGCATTTATGTTTGCAATCCTTGATGGCCTGCTATTGTCCTGCGTCACAATTTATTTGATTTTTCTCCTGCCAACTGTTTGAAAGTTCATAGGGCTTGTCAGAACCTAAACCTATGGGGAAACCTGAAGCAATGAAAACCTCCCACTTCTGTCAGTCATTGTTTCATATTGCATCAATCCATTTCTTACATCAATGCCATTCAGGGCTACAGAAGCACATTGCCACATTACCACCTGCCTCCCTGCCCTGAGAACAAGATGTACAGTGGTGTATAAACCATTAAGCAGACTAAGCACGTGCTTAGGGCACTAGGTCCAAAGGGGGCACCCCAAAAACTTTTATGTAGCCTAAGCTTGGCTTCGTTTGTATAGTATGTACAACGGAGCTGGGGGAGAAGTGGTATTCAGCAGGTTCTGACCAGTTCTGGAGAACCGGTAGCGGAAATTTTGAGCAATGGGAATGGGATTTTGCACTAACCTTCCCCCAGGATGGGGGAGGGAATGGAGATTTTACAGTTATCTTTCCCCTGCCACGCCCCACCAAGCCACGCCCACAGAACCGGTAGTAAAAATTTTTGAATCCCACCACTTTTTCACCCCTTCCTTGTGCGATCCTATTTATAACAAGACATGGGTGGCATATAAATATCATAAATAGCTGTAGAAATTAAAAGTACATTTTTGTGTTTATAACAGAAAATCAGAATGAATATCAAGGCAGAAGCTGTGTGGTACTGATCCATGTTACATTACCTTCCCGAAATTGAAGCCTGTGGAAAACCTTTGGTGGCAAAACCAGTCAGATCAATTTCTTACATAAATAAGAAAATGTATATAAAATTGGTAAATGGCAAAGAAGCCTTTTGAAATACAAAGGAAATACAAAGGCAAAGCAGAACAAATAAGATCCCCGCTGTGTGAATGATTAGTAAAGGATGGAAGTTCAAGATGAATCCATGCTAGCAGGCAAGGAGGAATAAAATTCGGGATTTAAGAGCTAGGCAGCCATAATCATCAATGCCATTCAGAGATCACTGCTTTGTCTGATTCCTTTACCTACATTTGCAAAAATCAAGTTAAGAATATTCAATATTGATTGGAAGCAAAATGTAAATATTGTAGCAATAATAGAAATGTTAATGGGTTTGACTACACCTTTGGTTTGTATGGCAAAGTAATGCCAAAACGGCTGCACTGTGTTTTGTATTTATAGTTGTAAACAATAAAAATATATATTAAAAAATAATAATAAATAAAATTAAATTAAAAAAAGAACATTCAAGGAGTCAGGGACACCAAAAGTAATCAATATTGGCTGCAAGAGTTGATAGGACTGCCCAAGAGATCAATAAACGATTGGTGGACAAAAGGGGACCAGTAAATGTGTGGGTCCATGGGTAGTTGATAAATGATTGGATATCTTTTGGGGTTTCTGTAAAGTTTCATGCCAGTCCTTAGTCCTAAATGTGAAGTGTTACTCAGCATTTAATGGTCAAATCCCAGCCTTAGTGGCCTTGAGTTGTCTCTATTATTAGTGTATACACAAAAATATGAAATCCCAGCTGCCAAGTTCTTTAACTGATGTTGGCCTTCATACACATTGACTTCTTCCCAAGAACCCAGGGTGTTATAATGTATTGGTGTAGTATATGTGTGTATCCAATCAGTATGGCCTTTTGCAATTGATTGATAAGAATATTTTTTTTCAAAAATAATTATTATTTGTAGTACTATTAATGTACTTACGTCATTTTCATGTTAGTGTTTCTCAACCTTAGCAATTTTAAGAAGTGTGGACTTTAGGATTTGGAATTCTCCAGCCAGCCTGCAGGCTGTGGAATTCTGGGAGTTAGTCCACACAAGGTTGTGACATGATGTAAAAAAATTTTTGGTGATTAATGAACAATCTCAAACTTCATGATGGGGATGATGACCAGAAGAGTTCGGGGATCCCTGCTTTAACCTATTGTGGGATTGTTCCATTTTTTTTTTGGGGGGGGGGAGGTACTGTGGTACCTTAAAATGTGTGTTGAGTGAAGTGTGTTGTTTTTACCAATGGTGACACAATGTGTTGAGTTTGGTACATTGTTAGCAAGACCTGCTAACTTTATCGGCCAATCCACAATCTGTGTAGTTTTGAGACGCCTACTGGATTCTGATGCAATAATTTTACTAGATTAGTATCGAGATGGTTAAAAACTGAAACGAAACAAGATGGGGCTTGCTTGCTTCATGTTATGGGAACTGACCCCAAACGTACATAAGGAGGAATTTTTGTGTGTGTCTCTCCACAATTTCCTATTTACTTTGAATAGAATAGAATAGATGCTTCTAAGTTTCAACATGAGGTGGCCTCACAGATAATTAAACCCTGCATTAAAGCCTAAGAACCAAATTCTACCGAACCTAATAGGAATGACTTCCAAAAAAGAATTCTAACGCTTGGTTTTTTCTCTCTCTTATATATACTGTCTAAAATAATTTCAAGCCAGTCCTTAAAAACATCGCCATTAATCTACGAATACGTCCACACCACAAACCACAGAGGAAGCAAAGGCTTCTCCCGCAGTTTTGGAGGGGGGAAAGAAAACTACCTTTCCCAGGATCCTTTTCGGCGTAGACGTTTAGCTCCCATCAGCCTTTGCAGCTGGATTTGAAAAAAGCCGCGATTCGGGTGCCTTAAAGAGACTGGTTCGTTTGCTGCGCCGGTAGCTTGAAAGTGGGGAGGGGTGTGTGTGCGTATGTGTGCGTGTGTCTATGTCTGCTGTGCCCCTGACTTTTGCACGGTTTTGAAGCGTGCATTGCATTTTTTTTTAATCGTGGTTTCTCAGAGGGAGAGGACGGATTGTAATGGAGCGCAAAGGATCCCGGACGTGATTTCAGCTTTCTAGAGTGGGGATTCGATCCTCTTTCTCCTCGGTCACCCCAATAGATTTGGAAGTAAAGTAAGTAAACGAAACGCTCCTTTTCGCCTCCCCGAAAGATACAGTCAGGATTCACTGCGTTCAGTCCAGTTTGATGAAGTCCAAAACTGAGTCGGAACTTTTTCCTTGAACCTTTTTCTCGTCCTCCGTTAGGTTCATACGCGTTGTATTTGAATATTTGAAACCATATTATAATCTTGGAAGATTTCCTTTTTGTGGAAACAATTTCCTTTATTACCGACTTAACACTCTTTAAGTTTGTACAGTTTGGGGAGTGTGTGTGTGTGGGGGGGTGGACTTCGGGTCAATGTCCTGGACGAGTCCCTGCAGTTTTCTTGGCAAGTATTTTCAGAAATAGTTTGCCCTTGCATTCTTCCTAGGGTTTGAGAGAGCATCACTGGCCCAAAGTCACCCAACTAGCTTTGCCTTTCAGATTCTAATCTGGAGTCTAACCACTAGACCAAACTCATTAACTTTGCATAATAAAGTCACTTATAAACCAACTGACTTAGAAATCAAACGAATGAAGTTTGCACCCTAAGGTCCTTTCCTTATTGTTAAGTAGTAATGCTCTCTATGACTTCTTACTTGGCAGATAACTAACCCAACATAGTACAAGACTATTGTACTATTTATCCTCACTATTGATGCCTGCCCTGATTCTATGGCTCTACTCTCAGCTGCTGTGATCTTGAAGAGAATGTATGATAATGCTTAATAGACATTAAAAATAGAATAGAATACCTTTATTGTCATTGCATTCCACAAATACAATGAAATTTGAAAGCTACTCCAGCACAGTGCCCCAAACCACCACATCACAATCATGCTACAGAATATTTAAAAATTAAAATACTACTACTACTACTATTAATAGGACTAAATTACAAATGCACTGTTTGATTCAAGACAATTACTGCCTTGGAAAAGAAACTCTTTCTCAATCTATTAGTCCTCATTTTAAGACACCTGTAATGCCTCCCTGATGATAACAATTCAAAATATGAATGGCCAGGATGAGAATGGTCTGTGGATATTTTTAATGTTCTAGAGAGGAGTCTGGTCTTCACAATCTCTTCCAAAGAAGAAAGCAACCAATGATTTTTTGTGCTGTGTTTATAACTCTCTGGAGCATATTCTTATCCACTGCAGAGCATCCAGCATATCACAGTAACCACACCAATACACAGTATGCCAAAATGATCTCTATGGTAGAACAGTAAAAAGTAACCAGCAACTTCTCACCCAGACCACTCTTTTTCAGCAGCCTCAGAAAGTGCAGGCGCTGTTGGGCCTTCTTTGCAGTGGCCATAGTTTGGACCGATCAAGTAAGGTTGTCGGAAATATGAGTTCCTAGAAATTTAAAACTATGAACTCTTTCCACGCAGTCAATGTTAGGAATGATAGTCACCTAACAGTTGGGTTGGCAATATATAAACCAGGATAGTCATTTAATAATGTCTCTTTAAGGGAATGCTGTAATTGTAATTGGGTGTGTTTCCTCCAATGGCCATAAGATGGAGCTAGAAACCTGGTTTGTTCTTGCATTTTCCCTATTGCCATTTTGCCTGAGTGTGGTTCTTCTCGGATTGCTGTGAGTCTTGCAACTGTTAGCCAACTACGTTTACTGAACTTTGTTTATGATACGGGACTTTGTTTTTGGATTATCCCTGGACTGGTACTGACTGCTTTAACCGTGTACGACGTGGACTGTTGGACTTTGCTTACCCGTTTACTGGAAGTAAAACCTACATTTTACTATTCATTGTATCTGTGTTCTAGTTGTGTGTTATTCATCACCACTCTCACTACGTTTCCCTGAGTGCACTCATTCTCCTAAGTGGGAATACCTCAAAAGTCTCCATTGATATATAGTGGGAGAGGTTCTTCTTTGCATTTTCTGAAGTCTATAATCAATTCTTTGGTCTTTTTGATGTTTAGGGTGAAGTTATGACTCTTGCACCACAAGACCAGTCTGAGAATCTCTGACCTATAGGCTGTCTCGTCTCCTCCTGATATGAGTCCCACAAACGTGGTGTTGTCTGCAAATTTTATTATAGAGTTAGTAGGACAAGAAGTGTAGAGTGAATACAAAATGGGGCTCAGCACACAGCCCTGTGGAGAGCCAGTGCTGAGGGCAAGAGTGGAGGAAAAATAGCTGCCAATCCTAACGGTTTGGGGTCTGTTAGTAAGAAAGTCCATTAGATATTAAAAAGGGGGTTGTTGAGAGTTGAGTAGCATCCAACAACAGCTCTTATTAAAGAGCTGCCAAGTAAGAGGTGGGTAGAAGAGAGCGCTTCCACTCTGCAATGACGAAGGGACCCGAGTGTGCAAACTTCATTAGTTTGGTAATGTTATGTTATTACCCCTATTGGAACAGTTGAATAAGGATACTTACAGTTGAATAGGGACCTTTAAAGCGCTCCATGGCTTGGGACCTGGGTACTTACGGGACCGCCTACTGCCGTCATCGATCTCCCGTCGCCCAGTGCGCTCCCATAGGGTGGGTCTCCTTGGGGTGCCGCCGGCTGGACGGCTGGCGACCCCGAGGGTACGGGCCTTCTCCTTGGGGGCATCCTCCCTCTGGAATGAGCTGTCCCCGGAGATGAGGACCATCCCTGACCTGTTGGCCTTCTGGAGCACGTTGAAAACATACTTATTTCATCAAGCCGGTCTGGCCTAGGGTTTTATAGGGTTAATTTGGTTTTAATGGGTTTTAATCTTTTATATCCTTGATTGAATTTTATATGGAGCCATTATATTTAATCTTTTTAAATTGTTTTTTAAATATTGTTTTTTTAAATATTGTATTTATATCTTTTTTTTTTAATTTTGGCTGTACACCGCCCCGAGTCCCGGAAGGGAGAGGGGCGGTATAGAAAACTAATAAATGAAATGAAAATACTTAAGCTTGTCTCACTCATGGGCTGGAGACGAAGGCAATATTATGGGCAGAAATAAGCTCTTGTCCGAAGTAGGTTGTGGTCTGCTTTGTTGAATGCCTTGATGAAGTCGAAGCCCTCTCCCCCCTACCACATTCCCCAAGAGGTGAGAATTTCTCAGGCATTTCAGTGCCAGGATACAAATTATAAAATACCAGTTGTCACAGGCAATAGAAATGAATCGAATTCAATGTCCCCCCCTGCTCCCAACTGAATGGCAGCATCACTTTTAGGGATCTGACAGTCATTTTGTCAAAAAATGAAATAAGATTGGTTTGGCATGATCTGTTTTAACAAACCCATGCTTCTTCTTGATGTTTGCAGATCTGTTTTTCGATTATCTTTCCCAATATCTTCCCAAATATTGATGTTAGGCTTTCCTGATTTCATCTTTGCAGATTCAGGCTATCTGCTGATACTCTGCCTTAGTTATGTATCCCTCTTTCCATTTTTTGTACTTGTTTTTTTTCTCTTTCAGTTTATCAGAGAGATCTTTGTGCAACATGCTGGTTTCTTCTTGGATTTTTTTTTCTTTTTCTTGTGTTAGACTGGGCTTTTATTTTATGATCATTTTTTTCAGTTTCCCATGCTTCTTGAATTGTTTTCCCCTTTAGGATTTTCATACATGGAATTTTTCTTAGCCTCTCTCTGAGTTTGTTAAAATCAGTTCTTTTAAAGTTTAAAATGCTAGATTATGTTCTATTGCTTGTGTTTGCATTATACTGAACTCTAATATGATGTGGTCACTCTCACACAAAGTTCTGGCAACTTCAATTTCCTCTGTCACTTCTCTATTATTAAGAATTAGGTCCAGTGTAGCTTTTCCTCTAGTCCCTTCCTCTACCTTTTGGATGACAAAGTTGTCAGTCAGGTTGGTTAGGAATCTGTTCGATCTCCTGCGCTTGCTGCAGAGTTTGTCTCCCAGTTGATATCAGGATGGTTAAAGTCTCCCATTACTACTGTGGTATGTTTCCAACATACATTTATTGTTTAGCAAAAAGTTCATCTATTTCTTCTACTTGGTTGGGTACCCTGTAGTATACGCCTATAACAATGTCATTCTTTTTTCCTTTTATATTGACCTATATGGGTTTTGTCATGCCCCTGTTGGAATCTGATTCAGAGGGGGAGGCCGAGCAGCTGACAGGGAGTGGGAATATGGCTCCATTGGCTGTGGAAGACACTGGGAAAGGGCAAAGTATGGCTGGGCAGAGCAGGGGAGAGATAGAGCAAGGGAGAGGGAATTTAGAGGAAGACCCAGGCCCACCCCCTCTTCATCCTAGGGCACGCAGGGAGGAACGGAGAAGGGAGCAACGTGAATTGTGTGGCTTATGGGGAGGGAAAGGGCCCTGATTCCCTTCATTAGCACACAGTATGGGAACACAGTGTTTAAAAAGGGAAATTGTGCATAGCAAACTGTTGAGAGCAAATCGTGAATTATCTGGTATTGTCAAGCTTATCTGGGTTCCTGACATCTTCCCAACTGTGTGTGTTTTGCTGGCCTTTCAAGTCTGCAATTCCTTATCCTGCCCTGTCAAGTTAATTAGTGCAGCGTGGTTTGTGTGGATTTTTATTTACAGTTTGCATGCACTTTGTTTTCGGACTGAATTTCCTCCACTTAAAGACTGTTCTTGGGAGAGTTTTTTTCTCCAGCCGAAAGTAACCTGGACACTGGGGGCAAAGTTGGAGGTACTAAAGGGAGTCTTCTTACTTATGTGACTGTGTTGCCTTTATGCCACGCCCCGGGTCATCACAGATTTTAGGAGGTTTTCATCCTTGGTTTTGTGGATTTTTCCAGAGATGTAATGATCTTTTATGCTTCCTATGTACATTTGTTAGTTGTTTAGCAAAAGGTTCCTCTATTTCTTGTTTGGTTGGATGGCCTGTAGTGTACGCTTATAGTAATGTTACAGAATCCTTTATGTATAATTCAACTCCATCTCCTCTTTTGTTAGGTCTGTTTCTTTTGAGTAGTTTGTATCCTTCTAGCAGTACATTCCAGTCATGAGTTTCATCCCACCACATTTCAGTAATGGCAACGATAACATATTTACCTTCATGTACCAGTACTTCAAGTTCGCCTTGTTTTTTGTTTGTTCCCTAAACTTTTGAGCATTTGAGTCCTTTATGGGTCTTGGATATGTGTATGGTCTTGCCTCTCCAATCTTCCCAAGAAAGCAGGACTCTTGGAACTGAAGTTGTTCCAAAGGAGCTTTTATTGCAAGGCTTGTGATAGCAAGAGGCCTAGGCAGGAACTAAATTTCCCCACTTAAAAACAGCAATTTAAAGCAGTGCAAACAAAACCCCTCCCACAGTATAGCAATGCAGGAAACAAAAACTTCATATAGAGATCTCTCCAATCCTCCCCTCTCCCAGCAGAATGCCAATAGAAATATATGGGACCTGACAATATGTTTCTTATATCTCCTACTTTGTAACTGGGATTTCCATCCTTCTCATCACTCTCTGCTTCATTTTGTTTTTCCTTTTTTTCTTCTTTTTCTTTCCTCCCTGCCTCCTTGTATGATTGATTATCTAGTGGTTTTTACTTGGAATTAGGTTCTAAAGTTCTTGAAGAATTGGCTCCCTCTCCCCTTCAATTTTAGTTTAAAGGCCTTCTAATAAGATGAATATTTCTGAATATGTTCTTTCCAATTCTTGTGAGTTTCACTCCATCCCTTTTCCCATTAAAACCTTGTTTTGCACATTGTGTTACACACTGTTATTCAGAACGGAACAACATAGAAGATTAATAAATGGTTGTTATACCTCAGGGGTGTCAAACTTGATTTCATTGAGGGCCGCATCATGTTGTGTTTGACCTTGGGGGGCCAGGGTGGGCATGGCCAGCTCGATGTCACTCCTGTTGGGGTGCCAGTGATGGCCCTAGCGCTCTGCCAGCAAAAACGGGGCTTCCAAGCTGAATTTTAGGCTACAGCGGCCTCCTGCAACCTTCTACCAGCAAAAACAGCTTGGGAGTGCCACCTGAGGCCCTCGTGAACTCCATTTTCGGCTGTGATGGCTTCCTGCAACCTCTACCAGTGAAAACAGAGCTCAGGAGGGCCTCATGCAGCCCTTCCTGAGCTCCATTTTTGCTGGCAGAGGCACTGCAGGCCGGTCGCTTGCTATTTCTAAGGTGGCCCCACAGGCCAGATCTAAGCACCCCGCAGGCCGAATCTGGCCCCCGGGCCTTGAGTTTGACACCCCTGTTATACCTCCCCTTTGTATTGCAAATGATTAGGATTGTCGTGGGAATAAATAAGAGGGGGAAGATGTGTTCCATGTGTTTGTCCCCTTGAGTTGTTTGCAAAAATACATCTATGCTATAATTGTCAACTCTATAATGCCTTGGGTAATCTATCTTCAAGTTCTTTTTTGTATTCTAGTAGAATGGAGGCAGATCAAGATAAACAAACAGTTCCCAGACCTTCCTTCCTTTCAGCAGTTGAGCTATCCCCAAGACCTGAACTTGTGGATGTTACTGATGTTAAAAAAAATCTATATGGTGATTTTTCTTCAAGTTTCAATGTAAGCCAGGTAAGAAAACAAACACTGGAAATTTATTTATTCCATTTCTGTGGCCCCCCCATATCAAACAAGGGACTTTGGGGTGATGAACAATCATAAATCAATTAAATCAATTGCAAATGTAATGCAATATATACAGTGTGTATAGCAGCCAAGAAATGTTATAATCAATAGATGTTATTATAACCTGGAAATGGGGCCTCAACACACTTGGGATCTCCTTTATGCTCAAAGATCCTGTTTAACAGTGAGAGGAAGATTTTTTTTTTAAAGAAGAAAAATCTTAAATAACTAGGGAAATAATGGCTTAGGAAATGGCATAGGATATTTGAGTAAATGTGGTAGAATGGATTCCACAGTTTGATTTAACTAGTCAGTTGTTGACAGAAGACTCTTAACACAGTTTCAATCTTTATTATTATTATTTTTTTAAGTTGTCTGAGAGCCCAGTCCAATGTTATTTTGAGGTACTTTGGATGGGGATTACAGGGGAGTAAATTGTTGTTTAAGTAGATCCTCAGGGCTTCGTATGCTAGTTTATTGTTAAGGTAGAAGCATGTAATTACTGTTTTGCTGGTGGAAAAGATACACCTTGAGAATATGGCGGCAAAATCAACACTAAGACAACATATTCCAGAATTATGTGGAACCAAATGGGGAGTTTCATCTGCCCTAAATTTAAGTTTGTTGTTTCAATGGTCACATCTTGAATTCAAAGACTTAAAATCTTGGGACAGTAATATAACATCCTTTTTAAAAACAGCTGACAGTAATACCCTATATGCTGTCTTATGTTGCACAATAATAAGAGGTATCAATATAATGCATTTAGGAATAGCTAGTGAGCTTTTTCATAGTTAAGGACTGACAAGACTTTGCTATAAGTGAAATGTTTATTCTCTGTATGAGAGAGATGAAGAGAAAGAACTGTGGGAAAAGGCTTGACTAAGGGGAAAAATGTTCTCTGCAGTTGTAAGTTTGGAGCATTCGAAAATCATTGGGCATGAACCAGATTTTTATCACTTTTTCTTTTAATTAGAGAGAGAGCCTGGAATCCAAAGAACGAATTCATGTTTGCCTTCGGGTCAAACCAATTTTAGAGTTGGAAAAAGAACATGATACTCAGGTATTATTCAGCTAAAAGAGCTAAAAGCAAAACTTCATTAAAATTATGCTATTTGCATAGCTTTAAAGGATTCTCTTCCCTCCCCCTGCCCCCCCCCCCCCATTTTTCTTATAGGGTTGTGTTTCTGTCATTGACTCAACAAGTATTATATTAAAAGCTCCTAAAGGCTCCAAGACATTTCGCCTTAGTGAAAAAAACCTGCGGCAATTGGTGCAGAAATATACTTTTTCCCAGGTATGGCCAGTTTCCTTATCAGTAAAATGAAAATGTTATGGATGTTTAACAGAATTATTAAACAATCAGAAAAGCTTTTAAAAGTGAAGACTCAATATATTTTCTGCAATTTTTATAATTGAAAACTTAAAGACCTCTCTTGTATATTTCTTAGGTATTTGGGCCCAAAACAACACAAGAAGAACTCTTTGATGGTGCTGTGAAGCAGCCTATGTTAGATTTCCTAAGGGGACACAGTCGACTAATATTCACTTACGGTGTTACAAATGCTGGGAAAACACATACCTACCGAGGTACATCTGAGAAACCTTGATTTATTTAAGCTTTATATTTCAGTTAAGGTTGCTTATTGTTCTCTTAGTGACATACAATAATTACACAGTTCTAGCTGTTACTTTTTTGGGGATATTTAGATTTGAGAAGATGAAAAGTTCAGGCTTTTCTATATTTCATTGGCAGCTACCATGTTTCCCTGAAAATATGACCTACCCCAAAAATAAGTCTTAGCTTGATTTTTATATGTGAGCCCAATATAAGCCCTATCCCCAAAATAAGCCCTAATTAAGATCCCATCCACTCCAGGGTGCACGGGTTGGGGCGAAGTGCATGGGTAAAAATTAAGATAAGGTGGGGATGTGGTGTTGGTGGAGCTGCCCTACTTACCAGGCCTCACACACCTCAACACTGCTTGCCTTTCAGCCCCAATACTTTTGCAGCCGCTTGTCTCCAGATCGATCTGGAGCTCTGTTATTGGCTGCAGAAGGTTTTCCAGAAGCTCTCTGACAGCAAAAAGCCAGGGAGTGCTGTGTACATCAATCCGGAGCCTGTTTCTCAGCTGCAGAGGCCTTGCCGGAAGGCCTCTGACAGTGAAACTGAGGCTGGGGTTGACATGCTCAAGTGGCCGCAGAAGAAATGGGCCAGCAGCATGTTCCTGCTGGGCGGGGCTGTTCATGCCACTGCTGTGAGGTGAATCAGTAATTAGACATCCTCTGAAAATAAGACCTAGTGTCTCTTTTTGGTGGTAAAAAAAGAATGGGTCTTATTTTTGGGGAAACATGGGTACTTTAAAACTTTAAGCCATCTTTCCTATCTCTGCAACCCAAATTTCAAACAGTAGTTGACAGAGATTGGGTCTTGCATGCAAAATATGCCCTCTGCTATTCAGTTAGAGCCCTTTCACTCAGCTGGAGGAAGGTACCCTTCTTGAATCCAATGAATGTGCCAGTGTATATATTTAAAATGAAAAGTAAGCCAGGATCGTACTAAGGAATGAATAAATCCAGGAATCTGAAGGGTGTGTTCCATTTCCCCATGCTGGCCATGTCAGTGTTGATACATCCGGTCAGGAAAAATGCAAACAGCTAAAAAAAAGCTATCTCAGAAGTCAGAAGTATTTTTCACTAGGAAAGGAGGAGGAGAGAAAAGAACAAGGAAACATTTTCCATCTAAATGATATAATGCTAATGAATGAGTTGAATTCATGGAATGTTTTCCATTGTTTTGTTTTTGGTGGCAAAAAAATTATCAATACATATAATCTGGGAGTAAGCCCCATTGAATGCAAATAGGGCTCACTACTGTATAATGAATCAAGTGAGTTCTAAGCAGCAAAAACACTTGGTGCTTTTTATTCATTTAAAAACCAAGCAAGTTCATATTTGCTGTCTGGTAAACTTTATTGTATTTGCCTGAAGGATGGCTCCAGTTCAGCCTTCTGCAATCCGGGTCCAGCAAATATTTTGGATTTTCTTGGCCAGGAGTTATAGAGGCTAGGGTCTAACATCTGGAGAGCAACAGATTGGGGGATAATAACAGTCATTCAAAATATATTTAGGTCAAAAAGTTCAAACTTTCTTTATCTCTGTTCCAACAGCTTGGAATTCTACCTAAGTCTTAAATTTTATATGCTAGGTACAGATGAAGATAAAGGCATTCTCCCCAGGACTCTGGATATGTTATTTCAAAGCATTGAAAACAAACTGTATCCAGACATGAATCTGAAGCCCCATCGATGTAGAGACTATAGAAATCTGTCTAAAGAAGAAGTCCGAGAAGAAATATTTCTAAAAAATTCATTGCTTCGCCTCCTGAAAGAGGTATTGTGACTCCAAAGAAACCAAACACACACACATTTTTAGCAGCTTTTAGTAAAATAAAACCAGAAAAATAATGTGTTTGACAATAAGGAAATATTTAATAGAATGTAAGGACAAGGATTAAAATATTGCCTGGTTGATGGACTGACACATATGCCTCACCCCCTCTCTGTCAGTTTGGGTGATGTTCAGGGGTTATATTACAATTGATGGACACTGTACACATTAGGTGAATGCTCTATGGTCTGATTTTATTTGTTTTTAGTTATCGCAGAATATTAAGATACAAGGGATGATGGAGAGAAACCTCTACAAAGTATTTATGGTAATCTAAATTTTGTTCCTGACTTAATTTTCAGGTAGATTGCAACAGCAGCAGTAGTAAAACAACAGATAATTGTGAAGGTAAGTTAGGTGGTTCATACTCATTTGCTAAACCATTGTTTACTGAAGAGGGTTGGGTTCACAAATGATATGCAGCTAGTGTCACGAAGGCCACCCTTGACTTTGGAATAGTGTGATGGGACCATTCTTCAATGGATTGGTAGGATCAGGACAAAGAAGTGAACAGAGTCCAGACAATTTCTGCATATATTGTACTGTGCCAATCAAAAAGTCTGGGTCTGTATAACATGTTAAAACCAAATCAAGCATTATTGATGTTAGTGTAAAATGTGAATGTTGCTAGCTGTCATGTTGAGTTTTTTGCTGTAGCTATTTATTATTTATTTATTTACATTTATATGCCACTCTTCTCCGAAGACTCAGGGCGGCTTACAGTCTATGGAGCACCATGCTAAGTGCTTGGCAATAGCCTTCATTCCATTGTATATGCCTGCTTATTACTAGGGTTTTTGGCTCCCCCAAGCGGCATTTTTACAAAGTCAGCTTATTGCCCCCAACAATCTTGGGTCCTCAATTTACCTATCCCGAGAAGATGGAAGGCTGAGTCAATCTTGAGCCTGGTGGGATTCGAGCCTGCACTAATTGCAGGCAGCTTGCACTGAGTGCTAGATGATTAACAGCCTGCATCACCAAGGCTCTAAGCTAGCAAAGTCTAAGCACTAACTCTGTGATATATCCAAGCTGGGGTTGTATTCTCCATACTAATTGCCCGCTACTGAATAATATGGTTTTACATTATAACTTATTCCAATCTTTTGCCAGATAAGAAAAAAACAGAAAAAGAAGCAGACCAGTCTGATCTGGAAGACCAGAGTGGTGTAAAATTCTCAGTCTGGGTTTCTTTTTTTGAAATTTACAATGAGTGCATTTATGACTTATTGCTTCCAATATCTAATGACAAGAGGAGAAAAATGCTGCGCTTGGCCCTGGACATAAAAGGGTATTCCTATGTAAAAGGTAATGAAATTTTTAGCAATTGACTATAATTTCAATAACTTACAAATACCATCCTCTTTCAATATGAGATGGGCTTCCTTTGATTAAAATGATGCAATATATATGTCATTGTAAAATGAATAATGTGATACAGGTTAGTATTTTTAATCTTTGGCTTTTACTTTCGCTTGCGTGAACATTTTATTTGGAATTTCTTTATATAATGAGTAGATTTAATTTATTCCACTTTTTAAACCAAATCTTGCTCTTTAGGAATCCAGAGATGCATACTATTATCTTAAAAGTACCTCTACTAACAATTATTAACTCTTCATTGACATTTATTAGGTCATCGCTTAGGTAATATTTTTGGTTCAACTTGATTTCAAAGAGAAGATTCATGCAGATTGACATATATTTTGTAACTTCATTATTCTTTGCACGAGGTGGTATGGTGTCTTGATGGGCATGGAAATCTATCCTGTGTTCTTGCTGATTTTCCTCCACAATTATTCCCTCTTTAACAAGTGTACGATCTTAGTCATACACATCTGAGGTTCCAATGTGTGGGGACTCTGAGGTTAGCTATGTGGGGAAAAGTTCTTGTTCTTGAAGCTTATTTACATCCCCCACGTATGACTAATCTAGAACCAGCCAATGTGTGAAGTAACACTTAATTTCAAAGGCAAAATGTTGCTAAATCAGATATCTATTTCTGAATTCTATTTTTCCAATTACATTTATATGGTAGGATTATATATCTTATAAGGCTTTGTTGTTGTTCCATAACTAATGAATATTCTTTTTTCTTGAAAGATCTACAATGGATTCAAGTTTCAAACTCGAAAGAAGCTTATAAACTCATGAAAATAGGCTTGAGACATCAGAGCTATGGTTCCACAAAACTGAATGCCAACTCAAGTAGAAGGTAAAACAGGAAATGCTTGGTATGAAACTGACAAATGTCTGCTTTGTATTTAATTTGGAAATCTTTTCCAATCCAGACTTAATGCTCCCAATTGCTTCTTGTTCATAATATGTTTCTTGATCTACCAACTCAAATATTCTCGTTGTATATGTTTCTTTCCATGAACAACCACAAGATGGAGCTTACAAGCTGTCATTTTCATTTCTGATCAGCTTGTTTTTGCCTTACTAATAGCTGACTGGTTCAGACAATCTTTAAACCCACTGTTTAAAGAAATTATAGCTAAGACCTATTAAGTTGTTATTGAGCTTATAAACCACTCCAATCACAATTAACTCTTAGCAGCCTACAAGTCTTTCTCCCTAGCTCAGATTAAAACACAGCAAACTATAATAAAAACAAAACTATAAAAGCACAATAGTTGTTTGGGAACAGCTGTGGTCCACCCTTACCCCACCCTCATTATTTCATGTGTGTATCGTTGGTATTTCAGTTAGTAGAGGCGTAAATACCTCATTCAACTTTTCCAGAACTTGAATAGCTAAGAATTTGGAAATGTCAGTCAGGAGGGTACCATTCAAATGCCCAAAAGAATGCTGTATCAAAATGAAGGTATGCTTCCGTAGCCCTAGATATGGAAGTCTGGGCAAGGACATGCAAAAATAAATTGATCTTATTGGAGAGGTAGATATTCTTGGGAGGCAGACGTCCAAGAGATATCGAGGAATTGAATCATGCAAGCTTTTGAATGTCACAGCCAGCAATCAGTGCAATGATTAACGCTGTGGATCCATGAATAAGCAACAGGAAATCAAAAGTAAAAACTTCTAAATTTCTGGTTGTGAGCATATTTGGGAATGTCATTGTGCAAGTATCCCAGTAAGCAAGAATTGTTTGTGCCTCACTGGCATGCTTTTTGGAATCTGCCCGCTCTGAAGAGCAAAGAAGATACTTTTCATGTGTTAGCAATTGCAATGAGAATGTTGACTGTCTGGCTGGATTTATTTATTGGCTGGTAACAAGCTGGGTGTAACTTACTTGAAAACAGAAGTCCTCACTTAATAACAATTTATTTAGTGACAATTCAAAGTTATGACAGTACTGAAAAAGTGACAATCACTTCTCAAACGTAAGACTGTCCAGTGTCCCTGTAATCATGTGATCACAATTTGGGTGCTTGGCAACCATTACATATTTATGGCAGTCACAGTGTCCCACAGTCATGTGGTAACCATTTGGGACGTTCCCAGCTGGTTTCTGACAAGCAAAACTAATGGGGAAATAGCAAGAGGTCACAAATCTCAGGATTAACTCACTTAATGACTGTCATGGGACTGTTGGGACTGTCATCACTAAGCGAGACAGTCATGTGATATTTCACTCATGTGACTGCTTCACTTAGCAATGGAGTGGTGGTCATTAAGCAAGAACTACATGTATCACAAATTGGCAAACGGAAATCCTTTACATTTATGCAAGAATTAAATCTGTTGGCTTTTGAGATACCTACTGTTTGCATCCAGAAATGCTGCGGGTAACTTTTTCTTTTTCTCTTACAGCCACAGCATATTTACTGTGAAAATGCTAAAAATTGATTCCGAAACCACGCGTGTGATGCAAGTCAATGAGTAAGCAGTCTTTTCCCCCCAAAAAAATTACACATCTCTGTTTACATTGTATTGTATCATAGATATTACATATATTTACATTTATTTCTATACATTAATCCTTATTCCTATGTTCTATCCACTTAGCGAGGATAGTTTTCGCGTAGGGTTGGAAATTAGAAAACATGCCGTCTGAAGTGATGTTAATACAAAAAATATTAGATTGTGTTGAGATGGACAAACTTACAATAGAACTAAAAGGCAAGGAGGAATCAGAATACTACATGGTATGGGATAAATGGTATAAGTGGATAGAGTAAAGCAGTCTTAATGTTTTAGGAAATCATTATCTCTTCAAAACCATCCTGCGATCTGAGTCTGTGCTAAATGGGTGCACTTTTCTCTTCTAGATTATTTCTCTGTGACCTTGCTGGCTCGGAGCGCTGCACGAGAACCTGCAATAAAGGGGAAAGATTAAAAGAGAGTGGAAATATTAACACTTCATTGCTTATTCTAGGCAAATGCATCGGTGCCTTAAAATCCAATCAACAAACAAAGTAAGGACTGGAGGGTGTTTTTTTTCTGAATAGGCAAATCTTAGGACATCTCAGCCACCCATTTATAGAAAGGAAAAGGAAAAGCTAAATAGGAAAGCAAAGTTTTTTACCTTGTTCCTGACTTGATTTTCTTTCGAACAATAAAAAATATACAAATTATGTATTCCCTGTTTCGTGTTCTCCTAACCTTAGCTTCAAAAAAATGCTTGATAGTTTTTGTCCTCTGTTCCAGTATAAGAGAGAAAGAATAAGAAAAGGAAGGGATTTAGTAAAACAGGAGTGCTTAACTGTTCTTTGTGAATTGTCTCCCATTTCCAGGACACGCCCCCCCCCCCCCCCCCCCCCCCCCAATTGCACTATAGGTAGTCCTTGACTTATAACCACTCACTGAGTAAAGTTGCAGTGGCACTGAAATAAGTGACTTTAAGGCCGGTCCTCACACTTACAATTGCGGCAACAAACCCCTAGTCACAGGATCAAAATTTGGGCATTTGGCAACTGGCATATATTTACGATGGATGCCATTTTGTGACCTTTTCAGCCAGCTTGCGACAAGCAAAGTTCACTTAAGAACCACATGATTCAAACTTAACAAACTGCAGTGATTTGCTTCACTGGCAAAAAAAAGTTGTAAAATTGAGCCCAATTCACTTTGCTCAGGAATGTAAATTCTGGGCCCGTTTGTGATTGTTTGTTGAGGATTATTTGTTTTGAAGTTCAAAGATGCAATGTCTGCTTATCCAGCGAAAAAAATGATACGAAAGGCATAAAGTCTTAACACTGCTACGCCTCTTCCCGAATTTACCTTGGAACAAACAACTCTCTCTGTCTCTCTGTCTGATCTAATATAATAATTTCTTCACTCTGCGATCCTTGTAATTAAATCATTTAAATAATTTTTCAAAAGTTCCTGACCTTTCCTGTAAAGGTCGAAAGATTACCTGTAGGCCTCTGTAGCCTTTCTATAAGATTTTCCTTGTATGTTGATTTTCTAAAAGTACCCTTTTGTTGTGGCAAACCTGTTGGTCTGCTGTTTATCTGAAAAACAGTTTCCAAGCAGCCGTAATCTTTTGGTTTTGAAACTTAAATGGCAGGACTATGTGTGTTTAGACAATTTTTCTTCTTGCTAGTTCTCTATGTTGAAGTAGCAAGCTTTAAAACCTCTTTAGCAATAAATATCTAAGTTATAAATAGCAGATAAAACTTGTTTCAGTCATCATCTCCCTGCACAGCCTCTTAAACTCTGGGATATCTGCTTAGAAAGTACTCTATCTGTTATGTTTCTCCATCATGTATCTTAATTTTCGCTCATGAATTCAAGTTTAGCTTTTGCTTGTTTAGCCAGGAAACATGTATTTGATTAGAACCAAAGTTGGACGAACCCTAAGCCTATCTGTAGCAATGAATTTTGTACTTATTTCTGAAGTAAAATTTTGCAGCCAACTTTCTATATGTTTTAAACCTTGCTGCAATGTTAATTTTTTTTTCCTCATGCCTCATTCCAGGCTGCAACAGCACATTCCCTTTCGGGAAAGCAAGCTCACTCACTTCTTCCAAGGTTTTTTCAGCGGCAAAGGAAAGGTTTGCATGATAGTTAATGTCAGCCAGAGTCCCTCTGCGTACGATGAAACTCTCAACGTGCTCAAGTTCTCTGCAATTGCTCAAAAGGTAAATGTGTGCCTATGATTAGTGGCTGGGAGTAAATGCCTATGACAAAATTATTGGGTTACAAAACTTTCAAGATGTCAGATTTCAAACCAAGATTTGATAATAAACCTCAGGTTTCTGAATACAGATAATCCTCGACTTACAACAGTTCATTTAGTGACCATTTGAACTTACAACAGTACTGAAAAAAAGTGGTATGGCCATTTTTCACAATTACAACCGTTGCAGCATCCTCGTGGTCATAGTTCAGAATTCAGATACTTGGCAACTAGTTCATAGTTAAGTTGATTGCAGGGGTCATGTGATCATATGATAACCCAGGGCATGGCACAAAGGCAACACAGATGAGCAATAAGAGTCCCTTTATCATCTCCAACTTTGCCCCCAATATCCAGGTTTCCTTCGGACTGGAGAAAAACTCTCCTAGGAACAGCCTTTGGCTGTAGAAAATTCAGTCCAAAACAAGGTATACACAAACTGTAACAAATCCAAACAATCCACACTGAAGTAAGTTCGGCAGGGCAGGAGCAGAAATTTCAATCTTGAAAGCATGGCAAAACTCACACAGTTGGGAAGATGCCAGGAACACAGATAATCCATGACGATACAAAATAAAGTCACATTTGCTCCCAACAGCTTGCTGCATGCAGCTTGCCTTTTTAATACACTGTGTTCCCAGCTGCAGCTAATTAAGGGAATCAGGGCCCTTTCCTCCTCCGTAAACCACACAACCCACATTGTTCCCGTCTCCGTTCCTCCCTGCGTGCCCTAGGATGCAGAGGGGTTGGGCCTGGGTCTTCCTCTGAATTCCCTCTCCCTTGTTCTACCTCTCCTGTTCTGCCCAGCCAGACTTTGCCCTTCCCTAGTTTCTTCCACAGCCAACGGAACCACACTCCCACTCCCTGTCAGCTGTTCGGCTTCCTCCTCCATGTCAGATTTTGACAGGGGCATGACATCACCTTTTGCGACCTTCTGACAATCAAAGTCAAGGGGGAAGCCCAGATTCACTTAACAATCACGTTACTAACTGAACAACTGCAGTGATTTATTTAACAACTGAAGAAAAGTTGTAAAATGGGGCAAAATTCACTTAACAAATGTTTCACTAAGCAACAGAAATTTTGGCCTCTGTTGTGGTCATAAATTGAGGACTACTTGTAGTGTCTTTGGAGAGCTCTTTTTTACTTATATGCAGTGAGTACCTATAACAGTTATGATTCTGGGGCAGGAATGGATAAGGAAGATGAATAAAATGTTAATAAATGCTAATTTATGAATTATGGCTTTAAACATGTTTTGTGACAGGTCATGGTACTGGATCCTGAGTCTCCCCAAGTAGAGAAAGTTGACCAGGTGTCCTTCATCAAAATGGAGTCCGAAAGTATCCTTGACGTGCGTTTACCCATGAAGAGAGCAACTATATTTTGGGAGGGGACTCTGGAAGATGTGATGGAAGATGAAGAAGAGCTGATGGAAGATGGCAATGAAGAACACCAGAGGGATTGTTTGGCAGATGACACACATGCAAAGGAAGCTGACCCAACCGATGAGATGGAAAGTCAACTCGAAGGCGAAGATAGTGATATCATTATCAAAAAAGAAGAATATCAGGTATGACTTTTGCTGGTGCCCATGAGTCCCAATCTTCAACCAAAAAGACTGTAATGAGCATGGGTAGCATCAAGGAAGTTTAAAATTAGGATGGGGTAGTGAAGAGGGGAAAAAAAGAAAGCTTGTGCATCAGTCCCTATTAGAATTAATGCAGTTAATTAAGAGTGGGTCTTTTATCAGAATTGATGGATGGGCCCTGCTTCCTTTCACATCGTTTCTTTGTAGTCTAGCAAAGAAGATAGACTACCTTCAAACAACAAAGTCATATCAATTACTGGTCTTGGCTGATCTCACTAAAAACTGAGGAGGGTCATGCCTGGTTAGTAAGAATATGGGACATAGACTAGTCTGAGAAGATTAAAAAAATAATCTGGAAAAATGGATGTCAAATCATTAAACTGTTGTTAAGAAAATTACACAGAAGTAGCTGAATAATGTTGGGAAATACCCCAAGTGGAACAACAACCAGGTGGAGTAAAGTTAATGAGGTATATTTTTTTTGGGGGGGGGGAGGGGGGGAAGGAACATTGAGCATTTCTCCAGAAAGAGAAAAGGTATTTAATAAAAACAATGTATCTCCAATATAAACTACATTTAACTAATATTTGTATAATCAATGATCAATAGCTACACAAGATTGCATTATGCTACATGCATTCTGTAGAGGCAGTCTCTCTTTAGCTGTTGATTAAGACCAGTTCTGTTTAATTTAGGTCTAAAGTGGTTGTGCCAACTTGTAAGATTAAAGGCATTTTCTTTGAGGTTATCGTACTCCTGTTACTGTCTGCATCATCTGCTTGCTTAATATAGTTCCTTTTATTAGCCAAGTTCCTTCCATGGTAGTAACAGGAATTGAGCTGGACTCAAAGGGGCCTTTGCTTAGCAACCAAAAAGCAGCATTTTATATTTGAAAGCAAATCTAGCTTGTGTTTATCCTGCATATCTGTAGCTTGTTTTTCTACAACAGCCTATACTCAAAGTTGATTTCTAATTTGACAAGAAAAAATTTAAAAAAATTAAATATAAAAATGTCACAAAAGCCATCCTGTGAGATAGCAAATTAAAGAATATAATAAATCAGGCTGCTTTTAGAAATTAATTTAGGCAAAAAAAGGGGGTCAGGCAGAAAGCAAGTTAGAGGGGTATCCATCTATTAGAATAGAGCTGGAAGGGACCTTGGAGGTCTTCTAGTCCAGCCCCCTGCTTAAGCAGGAGACCCTATACCATTTCAGATAAGTGACTGTCCAGTCTCTTCTTAAAAACCTCCAGGGATGAAGCACCTACAACGCCTGAAGGCAAGCTGTTTCACTGCTTAATTGTCCTCACTGTTAGGAAGTTTCTCCTTAGTTCCAGGTCGCTTCTCTCCTTGATGAGTTTCCATCCATTGTTTCTTGTTCTGCCTACAGATGCTTTGGTAAATAAGTGCCCCCTTTCTCTTTATGGCAAACCTCTCAAATCCAGGAATACTGCTATCATGTTACCCCTATACCTTTTTTCTCCAAACTAGCCAAGCCCAGGTCCTGCAACCGTTCTTCATATGTTTTAGTTTGCTGGCCTTTAATCATCTTAGTTTTATTTAGGGAATTTATATTTATTTAGGGAATTTATATTACCGCCTATTTGCACATGGCGATTAAAAGCGGCTTACAGAATATAAAACCCCATATAAAAACAATAAAATGTATAAAAGAAGAGTCATATAATAAATAAATTCATATACTAAAATCAACCCCAGCGACAGCATCTCACACGAGCCATTTAATGGGCTCCATCCTGCTCTGGGTTCCCCAGGCTCACTGGCAAAACCCGGTCTTCAGTGCCTTCCGGAAGAGTGTTAGACTGGCGGCCATTCTAATCTCTGGGGGAATGATGTTCCAGAGAGAGGGAGCCACCACAGAGAAGTCCCTTCTTCTGGGTCCCACCAGGTGTATCTCCCTAGGGCCGTGTTGGCGAACCTATGGCACGCGTGCAGAAGTGGCACACAGCCACTTCTGCTGGCATGCGAGAGCTCGCTCGGAAGAGCCACATTGCGCATGTGCATGGGCCACTGCTTCCTCCCAGATGATTGTCAGGTATCTGGTGCGCATGCACGGGGGTGCATGTGAGAAGCGTGCATGCGCAAAGATATGGTGCGCGCGTGGGGGATCGCATGCATGCACAGAGACGCATTTTGCACATGGGGTTGCATGCGCATGCACAAGGGACATGGGGGGGCAGGACGCATTACCTTCTGTGCAATTATTGGCACGGCAGCCCTTTTTGGCACGGCAGCCCTTTTTGGGCTCCTGTGCCAACAATTGTGTACGCGCTTGCACACTCGTGCTCATGTGCCAGCACCCGGAAGGCAATGTGCACCCTTCCCCATGCCCCCATGCATGCGTGCGCAATCCCCACCCACCCCCCCGCCACCCCCTTACTTGCACTGCATCTCACAGCTGATTTTTTGCCTGGTTTGAGGCCTCTTTCGGCTTCCCAAAATGGCTTGAGGAAGGCTTCTGCAGGCTTTGCAAGCTTTGCAGGCCGAAATTAATCCCGTTTCTTCACTTCTGGTATTTTCGGAAAAACAGGAAGTGAAAAAATGGGGCTAGTTTTGGCCTGCAGAAGCCTTCCTCAAGCTTTTGGGAGGCCCAAAAAGGCCTTAAACCCACCGAAAATCAGCTGTGAGGCACACACATGCACAGTGAGGTAAGTTTGCCTGCAGCTCACGTGCCACAGGTTCGCCCTCATGGGCCTAGGGGATGGGAGCCACATCATTCCCTGCCTCCCCACTCTGATGAGTCAGGTAGATGTGACCAGCAAAAAACGTTCTCTCAGATAACCTGGTCATGTTGTTGTTTGCACTTTTTTCAAGTCTCAACATCTTTTTTGTGATGTATATTTTGTATCCATGGGATGTGGTCAAACCAGTCAATGTTGTGGCTGAGGTAATATGCTCAAAGCTGCACCTGTTTCTTTATGAGCTTTGATTGCATCTTGTGGCTGTTATCTTGGATTTTTTAACCACATCCTAAGAGGCAGGTTTGTCTTTGGAGTGCCTGTTCCCTGGTTTGGAGGCAGCTGAACAAGTCATGTTCCTATAAAACATGCTGTAGAAGGAAAGCAGCAGGATTACCTAGGTGCTGAGCAAATTATTATTGCCTGTAATGGCCAGAACCGATGACCTTGAAGAACAAGTGAAAGAGCCACTACCAGAGAAAGCATCTCAAATAAGACTCTCCCTAATTATCCCAAAAATAAAGAGAGGGAGGAGGGGTGGGAAGCACATTCAAGCTTGCAAGATTTTATCGTTCTATAACAGGGCTGTCAAACCTGCGGGCCATGCCCATGCCCGTTTTAGCGAAGGGGTAAAAAGTCCCGATACGTCACGTGATGCCGTGAGTTTGATACCCCTGTTTTATAATAAAAGCAGTATTGGCTTGCATGCAGGAGTGGGATTCAAATTTTTTAACAACCGGTTCTGTGGGCATGGCTTACTTGGTGGGCGTGGCTTGGTGGTCATGTTATTGGCTGGGCATGGCCAACTCAATATCACTCATATCGAGGCACGCATCTCCTCACCTGGCCTCTCATGACTGTGGGGATGATGCAACAGTTGTAAGTGTGAAAAATGGTCATAAATCACTTTTTTCAGTGCCGTTGTAACTTTAAATGGTCACTCCACACAAGCAAAGTACCAGCAAAGGAGGAGAAAAAAACTCCAGAGAAGTTCCAGAGACAGGAAGTCTAGTCCTGCCAAGAGCGTAATGAGGGTTAACGGAGAGGCAGTTTCTGTAAGCAGCACCAGAATGTTTCCTTCCTGCCTTCCTTACAGCATTAGGCCAGTAATTTCTTCTAACAACCAGTTCCCCGAACTGCTTAGAATGTTAAAACTGGTTCTAGCGAATAGGTGTGAACTGGTAGAATCCCACTCCTGCTTTGCATGACCTCCGTTTCCTAGTCTAGTCTACCTTGGTTCTGTTCTAAAGTGGGTAGCTTCACGATTAAATTGTTAGCAATCAATATAATGAGCTGCAAATGTTAATAGGATGTAACCCAGTGTAGGATGCTGCGTGGATGCACAATTTATATGCCTGTAAGCCACCTCCAGGTGCCTCTTTGCTATATGACTCAAGAGGAAGTGTAGGCAGTGCAATTTGGCTTTCTTTAGCCATTCATGTTTTCTTGGAGAAAAGAGGCAGTTTTCTCCAATGTAAGCTTTCTTGCAGGGTTAGAAAACTACAGGCATATCCTGACTGAAACATTAAATCAATAATACAGGTAGTCCTCAACTTAAAACAATTCATTTAGTGACTGTTCAAAGTTACACCACCATTGAAAAAAGAGACTTATGACCATTTTTCAATTTATGACCATTGCAGCATCCCTGTAGATCAAAGAGATCAAAATTTGGAGGCTTGGCGACTGACTCATGTTTATGACGGTTGCAGTGTCCCTAGGGTAATGTAATCCTCTTTTGTGATTTTCTGACAAACAAAAGTCAATGGGGAAGCCGGATTCGCTTAACAACCATGGGACTAATTTTAACAACTGTAGCGATTCAGTTAACGATGGTGGCACAAAAGGTTGTAAAATGGGGCAAAATTCACCGAACAAATGTTTCACTTAGTATCAGGCCCTTGTTAAAGTCGGACTCTGAGGGAGAGGAGGAACAGCCAACAGGGAGTGGAGGTATGGCTCCGGAGGTTGTGGAGGAGGCTGGGGAAGGACAGAGGCTGGCTGGGCAGTCAGAGGAAGAACTAGGCCCATCCCCTCTTCATCCTAGGACACGCAGGGAGGAACGGAGAAGGAAACAACTTGGCTTACGAGAGAGGAAGCGGCCATGATCCCCCTCATTGGTTGCAGCTGGGGAGAATAGTATATAAGAAAGACAGTTAAAACACAGCATTGCCAGAAACAAAGCGTGTTTTATTTTGGGCTGAAGTTATCTTGGTTGGTGAAATTCGAACAGACTGTGCCTTGTTATCTCCTTGAAGTTGATCATTACTTATCCTGATCCGTTGTGGAATTTCCTTCATTGTAGTTTGTTTTGGGTTTTTTATTTCGCCTCTATTTGCTCATTAAGTTCGAACTGTATTGCTTTCTTTTAAAGACTATTTTTGAATAAGTTTTATCTCCAGCTGAGAATTATTGAACAATGGGGCCAAGTTGAAAGCATTAAAAGACATTTATTTACGTTTTGGATTTTGTTACGTTTGTGTTACACTCCGGGTCATCACACTTAGCAACAAAAATTCTGAGCTCAATTGTGGTCATACATCAAGGACTATCTAATGGGTAAAGAGAAAAATAGGGAATACCTATACAGGTGACATCTGTTGCTAATATGGGTTGTACTGTGAATGTATTGATTTAGGAAGCTGTCCATCTTTTGCTAGAAGCCTGCCTTATTTAGTAGTGCATTTTTTGTCTTATGGACAGGATTACTTGAGTTTAGCATCATGTCTACAGAAACTCACCTTGCATGTCGTGACACAGAAAGTGTCATAATATTTATTCCTGGTTCTCCTCTTTAGAAGTTACTTTATGTAATTGATGAATTGAAGAATAAGTTGATAGAGGAAAAAAAAGCTAAGCTGTACACGGAGCTAAAAATTCGCAAAGAAGTTACTCAAGAATGTTTCCAGTACTTCTGTGCAAAAGAGAGTGACCTCAAGTAAGTCTTCTGGGTTGGTTGTTTTTTTTTTGTGTGTGTGTGTGTGTGAATCTGGGGAGCTACAGTATACAACAAAGGTCCATGCATATTGCTTCAGAGATCAGGCTGCTTAAATCAGGCAGCAAATTACTTAATAGTGATAGAGCTGTTTCTCGTGAATTTTTAGATAGAACAAAAAAGTTTTAGGTACTATTCAGCATTTAAGTTTGCCACTTAAAGGTTGTTCACTTGTATACTACTGATAGGTAGCATTCTCATTCACCCGAAAAGCAATCTATTTCCAGATAAACGGAATTATAAACTTGTACTTAACAGAATGAACCAAATGTTCATATAGATTTTGATAATGTAATTACATAAAACGGCCATCTGTTGAGCTGCGAGCGCACTGACCTGCCACTTGCATGTCCCACCCTTCCCTCTGTCCCCTGCGGCCAGGCCACCAAGCCTAAAAGGTTGGAGACCACTGCTATAAGCTATTTAGGTAGACATAAGAAGTTTATAAGGAAGACCTTTTAGGTTTAGGTTTGCCTGTATGAGACATATTGCAAAGTAGATGGGGTGACACTGGAAGCCTAGTTCATCATATAAAATCCTCTGTTTACATAAATTAATGGTACAGTGGGATTTTCCCATTCCCAATAAGTCAGGGATGTCAAACTCAATGTCCACGGGTTGGATCCGGCTGGCGTGATGCTTAGATCTGGCCCATGGTTCTACCCTGGAAACAGTGAAGGACCGGCCCGCGATGTTTACCAGCGAAAACGGAGCCCATTTTTGCTGGCAGAAGGCTGCAGGAGTCTGTCACAGCCGGAACACCCCCGCCCGGGTCAGGCCCCCGGGCCCCCGAGGTCAAACAACCCTGATGCGGCCCACAATATAATCAAGTTTGACATCCCTGGAATAAGTGAATGTGCAGCTTTCTTCAGTTTCCCTCCTAAATTTCTTCTGGATTCATCATGATAATAAAGTTATTATGCATAATAAGGAACTTGCATATGAAGGGCAATTTCTCATATCTAATATGATTATCTCTTCCAGCTAAGGTTTTTTTAAAGAATAAGTTGAAAGGGGGTAGATTGGTATGATTTGTTTGTTTGTTTATTTATTTATTAAATTTTTTATACCGCCCCCTCTCCCAAAATGGGACTCGGGGCGGTGTACAGCCGAGATAAAACCACACAATTAATAAAAAATTTAAAATAGATTTAAAAAGAATTAAACAAGTGGCTGAAACAACACAATAAAAACAGGGTAAAAAAGTTAAAAATTACCACAAATTTTAAAACCCTAGTAAATTGATACTAGGCCAGACCGGTCTGTTGGAAGAGGTGGGTCTTTAATGCGCGGCGGAAGGTCTTCAAGTCAGTGAGGGCTCGCATCTCCGGCGGCAACTCGTTCCAAAGGGAGGGTGCTCCCGCAGAGAAGGCCCGCACCCTTGGGGCCCCCCTGACGGCACCCCAAGGAGGCCCGCCCTGTGGGAGCACACCGGCCAGCAGGAGGCCGATGGTGGAAGCAGGCGGCCCGGTAAGTACCCGGGTCCCAAGCCACGGAGGGCTTTAAAGGTGATCACCAACACCTTGAATTGCACCTGGAAGGCC
The DNA here is from genome assembly GCA_023653725.1 of Bungarus multicinctus. NCBI lineage: Eukaryota > Metazoa > Chordata > Lepidosauria > Squamata > Elapidae > Bungarus > Bungarus multicinctus. The sequence continues at coordinate 75,539,145 of CM042844.1, read as the reverse complement.
ACCGGAAGCCAATGCAGCTCATGCAGGAGCGGTGTAACACGAGAGCTCCAAGGAGCCCCCAGAATCACCCGCGCAGCTGCATTCTGCACCAGCTGAAGCCTCCAGATGCTCTTCAAGGGGAGCCCCATGTAGAGAGCATTGCAATAGTCTAGGCGGGAGATGACGAGAGCAGAAGTGACTGTGCGAAGAGCGTCCCGATCCAGAAAGGACCGCAACTGGTAGATCCGACGGACCTGACAAGAATTTGTTTCCAAGAAGTATATGAATTATTTCTCTTTATGATACTTTTAGGAAGATCTTTAGTGATAAAGAAGAAATAATGGCAATCACGTGTGAAGAGCGGATGAACATTTACAAAGACCTGGTGAAGGACTGTATTGCACTCCCAGATGGCCAAGGAGGAGCAGAGGAGACGCTAAAAGAGGACGAAAAAGCGGTAAGTTTTGTTCCAGCAAATGTAAGCAGTCGCGTTAACAGGTAGTCCTCAGCTAATGACTACTTGTTCAGCGATCAATTCAAAATTAAGACAGCACTGAACAAGGAGATTCACAGTGGGGTCCTTGATGGTGCAGCATATCCATGGTCGCACGGTGATGATTTTGGCAACTGGCTCATAATTGCGATGGTAGCAGTGGTCATCTCAGTGGTGGGACTCATCTCCGGGGGGGGGGAGGGGGGGGGGAGAGATGAGTCTGCCTACTGAGATGAGGTGGACCGGTTGCTTTCGTGGTGTGGAGACACTAACTTGGTCCTCAACACCAATAAGACCAAGGAGCTTATAGTGGACTATAGAAGGAATAGATCAGACATCCAGGACTTGGTTATCAATGGAGACCGAGTGGAGCAAGTGGCCAGTTTTAAGTTTCTGGGTATTACCCTAAAAGAGGACCTGACCTGGGACACTCACATTGCAGCACTGGTCAAAAGGGCCCAGCAGAGATTATATTACCTGAGACTTCTCAGAAAATGAGAAATGAATGAGAAACTGCTGGTGACCTTCTACCGCTGCACCATAGAGAATATCTTAACTTACTGCACCAGTTTGTCAATTGCACAGTGGCAGATAGGAAAGCACTCCAGAAGGTTAACGTCATTGCCCAGAAGATCATTGGTTGCCCTCTCCCCTCTTTGGAAGAGCTTTATAGCTCCCACTGCCTTAAGAAAGTTCAAAACATTCTCAAAGATCCATCTCATCCTGGGAACCCTTTTTCTGAACAATTACCATCTGGCAGACAGAACAGGACAATAAAAACAAGGACAAACAGGCTGAAAAGCAGCTTCTATCCCAGAGCAGTAACTATTGAATTCTACTGTATAGTGCATATTTTCATAGTCCTAATGTACACTGAAGATGGTATTTAATTTTGTTGTATGAGGTGCAATGACAATAAAGTAAAGTGATTGCCATTTGCCATCTTCCTTTCGAGTTCTGACCAGCAAAGTCCATGGGAAACGATGATCATGTGACAATCGTATTTAAGAGCTACACCGGATTCGCTTAAATACCGCAACTGGAATTGCCAGGTCTCGTGTTGTAAGTTGACATGATCACATGACATCAGGATTCACAACTACCTTGTTTAGTGACGAAGTTCCCAACCTCAATGAATGTAGTTAAATGAAGGCTAGGTCAGCATGTCGGCTTTGAGATACGGCCAGTGAACCTGTCATCTTCGGCTTATTCTCAGTGAACAATGCTTGAGCAAGCCATGGTTTAATTTGCTTTCTGAACCCAGGCCTATTCTTCTTTCTCCCCCTTTTTCCTTCCCCAGATAGATTGGGAGTTTTTCTTTTTAAATACATTTTATCCATTTTCTATTAATTACATTTTATAGTGCTTAATAAACAACATGTTGTCTGGGTATTTAATTTGCTTAATAATACAGATTCCATTCTTACTCTCCACCCCCTTTTTTTCCAACCTTGGTAAAAAAAAATTCCATGTTTGATAATATTCTATGCCTTCTTTTTGTTTAATTTTCAATGTAAGTCTATCCCTCAAGTATCTTTAATTATCTCTTCATTTTGTGGTTTTTCTTCATCTTTCCAATATTGTATATAATCCTTGCTGCTGTTAAAACACATACTGTACTACTACTAAATACATACTTTTCTTATCAATTTTTTTTATCATCCCCTAATAAAAACAGTTCAGGTGTAAAATCTACATATTTCCCTATTATTTTTTCTAGCCATCTGTATTTTTGGTCAATTGTTTTTTTAGCACAAGTCCACCACATATGACTAAATATGCTTACATCTTTTGCTTACATTCCCAACATTTACTAGACATAGTTTTAAGCATTCTAGCTAACCTTAGCAGGTGGTAAATGCCCCAGATAGATAGGGAGTTTTTCAATAATGCTGTTAACTTGCGCTTCTGAGACTTTTGACGTAGTTTTATGTACCCCTCTGGTTCTTCCTTTCGCTTTTAAATGTTCTGGGTTTTTTTGTTTATTTGATCTTTGCAACAAGGGAGGTGAAGATGCAGAACCTGGAAGTGTGGCTGATCTCCCCGGTATGGTGGGGTCACTGCAGCAGAACGTTGCTGATATTAAGCAACAAGCAGAAATGGCGTTCGGCATGCTTGATGCTTTGGAAGAGCCTCAGCTGACCATTGAGCGACTTGAAAAGCAGTTGTCTGACGTTACAGCGGAGCTGGTTCACGCTCGAGAAGACCTTTGTAGCAGGAATAAAGGTACACAAAGAGCAAAAAAAAAACCAATAAAACTACTGGTAGTCCTCGATGTATGACCACAATTGGGCCCAGAATTTATGTTGCTGAGGGAGAAATTTTTTAAAGTAAGTTTTGCCCATTTTACAACATTTGCTTGCCACATTTGTTAAGTGAATCACAGTAGTTGTTAAATTTAGTAACATGATTGTTAAGTGAATGAGGCTTCCCCATTTCTTATCAGAAGATTGTGTACTTTTTAGTGTGGCTGTTGATAAAAATAGGATTGCCAACGTCCAATGACAGGTATGGAGGAGGAGGAGGAGGAAGAGAAGAAGAGGAGGAGGAGGAAGAGAAGAAGAGGAGGAGGAGGAAGAGAAGAGAGGAGGAGAAGAAGAAGATTGCAAAAGATGAATCACATGATCCCGGGCCACTGCAACCGTCATAAATATGAACCAATTGTCAAGCATCTGAATGTAAGTCACATGACCACAGGGATGCTGCAACGGTTATGTGTGAAAAATGGTCATTAATCACTGTTTTTCAGTGCTGCTGTAACTTTGAACAGTCACTAAATGAACCGTTGTTAAGTCGAGGACTACCGGTTTTGGCTGCTGTTTGAAGGACCATGCAGCCAGTTTCGCTTGCGAGGAGAGAGTGATTTCAGCTTGTCCTTCATTTTTATCAGTTTAAAAGGGAAATTAGTGTTCCCCAGAATATACTGGCAGTCCTCAACTTACAACAGTTCATTTAGTGACCGTTTGAAATTACGACGGCACTGAAAAAAGTGACGTATGAACATTTTTTCACACTTATGACCATTGCAGCATCTCCATGCTCAAGTGAACAAAATTCAGATGCTTGGCAACTGACTCATACTTATGACGGTTGCAGTGTTCAGGGGTCATGTGATCCCTTTTGCGACCTTCCGATGAGCCAAATCAATGGGGAAGCCAGATTTATTTAACAATGGTGTTACTAATTTAACAACTGCAATGATTCACTTAACAACTGCAAGAAAGGTCGCAAAATGTGAAGAAACTCAGTTAACTATCTTACTTAGCAACAGAAATTTTGGACTCAGTTGTGGTCATAAGTTGAGGATTACCTGTACTATCAAGGCTTGAAAATGAATTGGGTTCCAGGTCCAAAGGAACTCTAAATCAGGGGTCGCCAACCTTTTGGACCTCAGGGGCCACCAAACTCATAATTTTAAATCCCAGGGACTACTACCGGTTCTGTGGGCGTGGCCTAATTTATGGGCATGGCTTGGTCATGTGACTGGCTGGCATGGCTTGTATGTAAATATAAATATTTATATAAATATTGAATTTTTTTATTAAAAAAGAGCAACTTTTACCCAAAATCAGGCAAAGCAGGCAGGCAGGCAGATTGAGTTAAGAATAATTCAGTGATCTATCTATCTGCTATTGGCTGCCTGAGTCTGTCACATAAAATTTTCTTGCCGTGAGTCTGTACTGAATAATAGAATCTTCAGTCCTAAGGGAGGTTCGGCTGTGCTTAAAAGCAGAGCCAAAGATCTAAAGACTAGCTAGAAAGCAAGAAACCCAACCATTTCCTGCTTCCTAGCTAATCTAAATCTCCCAGCACAGCAGAATCGATGATGGTCAGAAAAAAGTGAAAATAGCAATTTAGCAGGCAAGTTTGCTGGGTAAAGAGTGAGTGGGTGTGGAGGATTCCCGCAGGCGACGCAGCCTTGTGTTTCTGTGCAGCCTGGATTAATTGCTTTGGGGGGCTGCTCTGGGGGTGAGGCCACGGGTTGGCAATCGCTGCTCTAAATCCTCAATAAAAGCATTTTATATATCAGAATGTAGATTAAGTCTATTTCTTCATTGTTTGAAAATAAATTGAACCAGTGATGAATATTAAAGTTATGATAAACATAAGCACTAGTATAATTATATCTTTTGGGTCAAATTAAAAAATGAAAAATAGATTTTTAATTACTGGGGAGCTTAACAGTGAGCTAAGAGATTTGCCATTTGACCAATTAGTAATTTTACTCTTAAGAGTTTGTTTAATGATTCCTTGTTCATTAATAGCAGATTGGTTAGTTATTTCCTAACCAATTAATTGAGCAGTACTGAATGTTACATCAATGTTACCAAATTAACAAAAAAGACAGAAATTAAAGATATCAAGAAATTTAATTTAAAAAATTCCCTTATTTACATGATGTATAAATCCATAATGTTTGTTTAACATTAGTTTTCTAAACAATCAAAGTAATTCTTCTCATGGTACTTTAAAAATATTTTAAAAACTGCTTACATTCCAGCAGCGGTAATGCAAGAAGATAAACTGATTGAATCTACTAAAGTCCTTCAAGATGCTACTGAGGTAAAGATTGTTCATTACATTCAAATCAGGAACAAATAGCCTCTTTTTGTCCCAAATTCACAACAAAAGTAGATGGGTCCATGGAGAGAAAAATGGGGAGACAATAACATCACTTGCTTTTTCTTTCTCACATCCACCCATAGCGTTCCCCCCCCCCAAAAAAAAACCCTCAGAAAAATCATTAATGAAAAAATAAAAACATTGACAGTTGTTAGAAGACAGTGAATATTGGCATACAGAGAAATAGTCTTTCAAATTGAGGAGGAAATTCCAACTCACATCAGGAATCATCTGAGCTCGTGGGTTGCCTTCCTCTGCAGAGGATTTGGGACAGTCTTCTGTAACTTCCTAAACCAGGACTTAATGAAGCTAGCCCAACTCAGCTTGAGACTATATTTTGTTGCAAGTTGCCAACTATGTGCAGACACATCTTTTCTCAGGCTTCTTTCTTTCTTTTTAAGAAAATGGCTCTACAGAACAAACACATTCAGGAGCTGAGTCAAGCTGTGAAAGAAAAGGACAAAGAAATTAGTCAGCTACAAGCTCGGGTTGGTCACTTGGAAGCTACCATGAAAGATTATGTGAGTATTGAATCTGTCTCCCTGATCACCTCAAAGGTAGCCATGTTACCTGTTAGGGTCAAGGTTTGCTAAGCTTTTAGAGGTAATCCAAAAGTCAATTAGAATTTGGCTCCAAAGACAACCTTTGGAATTTCATTATTTATTATTTCTTTGGAAAAAGTCAGCTTCTGTGTTTACAATCTATTAAGACAAATTTTTGAAGATAGTGTATGATAAAACAAAGAGGGCCTGTTCATTTTCTTGAAAGCTAAGCAACTTGAGCTGGCCAAATATGTTCCTTTACTCCTTGATTTCCTACTCTATTGGCATTTTTTTGTCCATAATGGAACGTAACTGCAGAGAGAAAAGTAATGTTTGATTTGATTTGCTGTCAGACGTAATAGAAAATGTCTGCTCTCCTAGAGGCACTTTATATATCCAATCCCCACACTTGAGATAGCACTTAGCAATAGAACTTAGACTTATATACCACTTCACAGAGGTTTATAGCCATCTCTAAGCGGTTTACAGAGTCAGCCTATTGCCCCCAACAATTTGGGTCCTCATTTTACCCACCTCGGAAGGATGGCAGGCTGAGTTAACTATGAGCCTGATGAGATTCGATCTGCCAAATTGCTGGCAGTCAACAGAAGTAGTCTGCACTACTGCACTCTAACCACTGCATCACCACAGCTCTGAGATGATGCACAATTGAGTCAAGTTTGAAGGTATCCGCTTCATTATTTGTAAATTTTCAAATTCAGTGACACCAAATAATGCTCTGACCTTATAGACTTCTTTCCCACATTATAAAATCTCTTCAAAGCCTCTTCAGTTGCAACCCCGTTCAGTGGTACTTTGATCATTGCCATTTTATCATAAGAAAATAAAATACTTTATTGCACCCACACTTTAACCTTAAAGATTACCTTAATAGTGGCCATGTGACTGAGAGCTTGCATGCACCCTTATGATAAAACCTCCTTTGGGGAAATGGTAGAAGAGACTTTCTTTCTCCAGTGACTCAAGGAGCTACACCATTAATAGTGTACATCATAATGTGGAGTCATCCATAGGCACAACAAAGAAGGATTAGACTAAATATGATCTGTGGAAGTGGGAAATCCCAACTCCCTCCAATAGTATGCCAAAACCAAATGGACACTTTATAGTTAGGATATCATAATGAGATTAGAAGATGAGTCAGAAAGTATTCAAAAAGCACTCAGGGAGAGCAGAGACTGAGTACAAGTAGCACTGGCATTTATGTTGTGGCTGGAGTAACGTTGAAACATTTGTCAACTAACATGGCCTTAGCAAAAGGAAAGATTGATGCTGTAAAAGTACAAAGGCACACCACAGGTAAATGAAACATTAGATCCATGAGTGACAGAAAAATTGATGTCAGGGTAGAAATGTCAAGATTTTATATCGATATTCTGGGAGTCAGCAAACTGAGATGGACTTGAATGTACCATTTCACCTCAAAGAAGCATCATTAACAAAAAAAGGTGTCAAAGTTAGAGTCCTTGATACAACCTCTATAAATTATAACTGAAACTAAAAGAAACAAAGTCACTTGACCAAGAAGATATTAGTTGAGCAATATTTCTTGACTTTGGCACAAATAATTACTTTAATGGCTTAGATTTGGTAAGTGAAATGCCTGAAGAATTTTGAATTGAAATCTGTCACATCCTTTTAAGATGAAACCAACAATAATATCTTGAAATGAAAAAAAATCAAAAGAAAGAAAAACTGTTTCTGAGAGAGAAGTATACCATGAAATATGATACTTGCTAATAGAAAAGAGCTGGATCAATTCATGGAAGTCAGAGGGATTAGTGACTCTTAGCCTTGATGGCAGTGTGACCACCTCTGAAGGCCGTCTGCTAGAAGACTAGTGGGTTTCTTTATGGGGTTGGTTGGCCACTGTGAGAGCGAGCGCTGGGTTTGATCCAGCAAGACACCACTTACAATTTATTTGGGAGAAAACCTGGTCAAAATAGTAACGTCAGACTGTGAGGAGGCATCTCTGACAATTAATGTACTGAGAAATTGAATGTCCCCAAAGTTACACGTTGCCTATGTCATGGCTTTCCCAATTGTAATGTACAGCCTTGAAACTGAGCCATCAGGAAAAAGTAATGAAGAAAAATTGATGCTTTTGAATTGTGCTGGAGAAGATTGCTCAGAATACCTTTGACTAGAATCTAATTAATTCAATACTGGATGAAATAAATTCAGAGAGCTAATTGGAAGCCGTAATAATGAAGTTAAGGGTAGAATAATTTTGGCACATAATGTGAAGGCCAGAGTCAAAACCCTGAAGCTTGGAAAAAAAAGCTAGATACTATCACTATTATGATTCAAATTACAACCTACAAGATTGTCCTGATAGACAATCCCATTGAAATATGTCTGTTGAGATACAAAGATTTAAAAGCAAGTGGACAGTAATAAAATGATGCAGATTAAGGCCTCATTCAAAAAGGCACACAGCCTTGTGTAGGTAGAAAACCTTTGTGATGTCCTCATTTTTCATGTCATTACACATGTTTGTTCCTAAAACATAAGGAGCTTTAGGGAGCAACTTTGTAAGCAGCGTGGAAAGTGTGGAGAGAGGCTGATTCTCATACCTAGAAATGTTTTCCCAGGCAAGTGGATGTTCTCTTGATTTCATTCTAATAGTATACATCAGTGGTTAGGTCTTGAGGATCCATGGCCATAAAAGGGGGCCATATTTAAAGGGGGTCCATGGTGAAGAAAAGATTGAGAACCACTGGCATACATGATTTAAACTAGGGGTCTCCAACCTTGGCAACTTTAAGACTTGTGGACTTCAACTCCCTGCTTTGCTGAATGCTTTGCTGGTTGAGGAATTCTGGGAGTTGAAGTCCACAAGTCTTAAAGTTGCTAAGGTTGGAGACCCCTGGTTTAAACCTTCAAAGAGCAACTTCCATGTGAGAGAGGGAGAGAGATCTCGTGGTACCTTTAGAAGAACAGTTTGTTTTGTTTATCTTTGGTGTTACCATGTAAAGCAATTATCTAAATTTTAGCCTGCTCCTTGAAGTAGATAATTGGAAACAACAATCTACTTTGGATGTTTTATGAATAAAATCTGAAGGAAAATATTTCATGATAATGAAAAGACAAAGAATTATAGACGAGAGGTGAGGTAATACATAGATCTGCTGTGTGGGATCCATTATAAGGAACGTAGGGACACACTCTCTATCCCAGAGTCAGCTCCATTTTTATTTTCCATACAAGATCCTACAAAAGTTATCTGATCCTATGCATCAAGATAGGGAGGAATCTAGGGAATAAGATAGAGGGCAGTGCTCATCTTGGTTTCAAGGCTGTTGAGCCAGCGCTATCCAAAAATATTTCCAGTCATGTGGCCAGCGTGACATCAAGGAGTCACCAAAGTGGTACCTATTTATCTAGTTGCATTTGCATGCTTTCAAACTGCTAGGTTGGCAGACGCTGGAGTGAGAATGGGAGCTCACCCTGTTGTGTGGTGCTTAAGTTTCGAACATGGGCTGTCGGCTTTCCAGCCAACAAGTCCAGCGTCTGAACTGCTGAGCCACCTCACTGCCCAAGGTGGGCGTTAGTGAAACTAGCAGAGTATCTAAAAATAAGCGAACTTGACAAACATATTGACTGGATACTACATTCCAGTGTGTATGAGTAGCAATGGTAAAAAAAAAATCCTATTTATCTTTTTTATTGTAGGAGTCATTTAAACTAGAAATGGTAAAGCAGGTGAATTGTTAATGATTCTGCCCTTTAAGAATTGGCTTCCTTGTTTTAATGCAGGAGATCACCATTGCCACTATAAAACAGCAAGTAGAACAGGAAAACTGCAGTGAATCCAAGGAGAAAAGCATTGGCTCAAGAAGGAAACGGTATTTAGAAAGGGATGAAGAAGGCCCCCCTTCAAAGCAAGGTATCACTTCCTCTTCTGCATATACCGAAAGGCTGCTGAGGTCAAAAATTACTTGTATATCAAAATGAAAAGTTAATAAAGTACAGAAATGTTGAGCCCCAGAAGACGGCTGTCACATCAGATGTGCATCTTGCATGAACTGCTATTACTTTTATAAAAAAATCAGAAATAAACATTTTTTAAATGGAACATCTCCTTTTCCATGTAGTGTGTGCGTTTCTCGTCAAATTGATGTCATGAGCTATCTTCTGTTTTGTGAATCTGCTGGGTCTGTTCAAGTGTGTGTCTCTGTGTGTGTTGTATTCGTGTAATTTTGATTCTCCTAAATGTACTAGTCAATGGAAATTCCAATCTTTGTGAGTCTGCCAAAAACTTATGCTTCCTTTGGTAAGAGAGCTGGCTTGCTCTGCAAGATCCTGCATCTTTTTCATCTGAATTATTCTTCCCATTTATTTATTTTTTACAGTCAGAAATTTACATGGTAGTTAATATTTTTGGTTTGGGATTCATATAGCAAAAAAAAAAAAAAACCCCTCATTGTTAAGAGAATCTTTAAAGGTCACCAGTATAAAACCTATTACTCCATAGTACATGCCAAGTATATGAATTGACTAATCTCTGCCTCGTTTATCTGGATCAGTGCTTTTCAACATTGGCAGCTATAAGTTATATGGATTTTAAGTCCCCAAATCTCTAGTTATTACTGGCTAGGGAATTCTGGGAATTAAAGTCCACAATCTTACATTTCTCCAGGTTGAAAATCATTGGTCTAGACCAGGCTTGCCAAATACAAGGCTCACGGGCTGGATTCGGCCCATGATATGGTTGAATCTGTTGGGGACATCCTGGAAAAGGTAAGGGATAGGCCCATGTCACTTTGGCCTGGTTTACCCAATGCAAAGAAGAAACATTGGGCCAGCGTGGCTTCGGCCCAGCCTACCCATTGTGAAGAGGAAACATGCCAGCACTTTGGGGAGTGATGTCAAGTTGGCCACGCCCACCCAGTCAGCCATGTCCAGTGGGTGATGTCAAGCTGGCCATGCCCACCCAGTTGGCCATGCCAGCCTGGCTGCCCAAAGACCTGAGGCAGCCCTCAAAGAAATCGAGTTTGACACCCTGATCTTCTAGACGATCATGTAGATACAAAGTATTCTGTCCTGGTGTTTTTTTTCACTTACACCAATTTTCAAAGCTACAAACACATAAAAGTACATTTTCAATGCAACATATCTGCTTTTCTATTGGATTTGCCACACCCCCCCTTATATTTTTCTTTTTTTTTTGCAAACAAGAGAAAACCTCTGTTCCATGCCTTCAACAGAGAACAATTCAAATATGTTCCCCCCGCCCCTCCAAATGAGATTTAAAATGCTAAATTGGTCCTTATCATAAAAAGATGAAATTTACTGTTGAGCTTTTTGATAAATTAAAAATAAATCTCCCCCTCTTTTTACTCCTTTCTTTTTCTTGTATATCAGATATCTGTGATAAAAGAAGGGAGGTCATGTATGTATAGCTAAATGTCTGATCATGTGTTGTTCTGTGGCCTCTTCGGTGCTCTCTCAGCTTGGCTGTTGTCTTGCATATGCTTCAATACCAAACTAGGTAACATCATCAGTGCTAGTAGGGAGTGGGGTTTGTGTTTTGTACTACTCTGTAGGCTTGTGCTGTATAGCAGAGGTCCCCAACTCCTGGGCCGTGGTCCACTACTGGGCTGTGAGTTGTTTGGAACCGGGCCTTGGAAGTGGCGGGGGAGTATTCAGGTGCATGCGCACCTCCCCACTTATGTGAGCAAGCATATGCCTTTGCTCCCCATTTGCATGAGTGGCAGGCACGCATCCCCTATGTTCCCACAAATGGAGCTGTGAGCTTGCACGTTTGGCGCCACTCGCACAGAATCTCCTCAACCAACCCCCCCACCCCACGCCGGCCCGCAAAGTCGGAAAGGCTGGGGAACTCTATTGTACAGTGGGGTACTTCTTATGGATCAGTATGAAGTTTGTTGGAATCCTGCAATTGAAGTAGCTTTCTACTACTGTGCATTTTCATGCCTCTGCAAAATTACATTCCACAAATGCTTATATTCCAATGTCTGTGTGTTTTATTAGCTGTGGTCCTTTAACGAGTTTTTTTTCCTATTGTTGGCCTGTCAGTAAGTATGACTTATCATTTGATATATAGAAATACAGGCAGTCCTCAATGTACGACCACAACTGAGCACGAAATTTCTGTTGCTAAGTGAAACATCTGTTAAGTGAGTTTTGCCCCGTTTTACGACTTTTCTTGCCACAGTTGTTAAGCCACTCACGGCAGCTATTAAGTTAGTGACACGGTTCTTAAGTGAATCTGGTTTCCCCATGGACGTTGCTTGTCAGAAGGTCGCAAAATGGGATCACAAGCCCCCACCCCCAGGGATACCGCAACCGTCATAAATATGAGTCAGTTGAACTGTTGTAAGTCGAGGACTAGCTGTATGCATCTTTAGAAAGCACAAAGGTTATGTGAAAAGACTTACATTTGTCCCTCTGTTTTATTATTGAATACACTCTGGTTTTTGTTTGTGTGTGTGTGCGTGCATGCGTCTGTGCCTATGTAAGTTTTTCTTCATCATTCCTCTCTTCAGGTGTGTGCTAAATACCATTTGGCTATATTTGGACTAGCAATTCCAGGTTTCAGTTACCAGTAATTACTGTATTTCAGACTAGAGTGGCTAACCACATCATCATTCTCCTTTAACAGGAAGAACTTTTTTGGGTGGGTCAACATTGCCCTGCTATATAAAAACCACACAGATTCCTTTCTGAAATTGATGCTACCATATTAATGTCTGTAGAGATTTAAAGTTGCTATTTTTTGCAGCTAATGTTTTTATTAATGTATTTGCAAACCCAGTAGAATTTTTTAAAAATTTACCTCAGCCTCAAAAAAAAAATGTTATAAAGAAAGAACACAATATATTTGAAAATATATTATAATAAGATAAAAAATAACACTAGCACTTAGACGTATATACCGCTTCACAGAGCTTTACAGCCCTCTCTAAGCGGTTTACTGAGTCAGCATATTGCCCCCAACAATCTGGGTCTCCATTTTACCCACCTCGGAAGGATGGAAGACGGAGTCAACTTTGAGCCAGTATCAAACTGCTGGCGGTCGGCAGAGTTAGCCTGCAATATTGCATTCTAATCACTGTGCCACCACCATGGCTCTTTATGTAAAAATCAAATAACTATGTAATGTTTTATTTCTTTGACAGCAACAAATAAGGAAATAAAAACTCCAGGAAATTTTGTGGTGTCTAAACTATATATTCATTTAGACTTCTGCCTCAAGCAGTGCTATCACTGCAGATAAGCTAGTCTGCACAATAACAGTGTCAACTTCTTAAATGGTTGCCCAGGGATAGTTAATAGACTAGACTTGTAAGGCAAGTCAGCTGTCTGGTTTTCCCAAAATTGATTTGAAGGAAACAAGGAACTAAAAATGGTTTCTAAAATACCTTTTTCAGATCCTTTATTCATGTGGCAAATGTTGTTACATATATGTCGGCAGTTGACGGTTGAATAAAATTCATCTTTTTAATTTTTGTAGGATTCATTCACAACAGTTCTAAAGATGCCATAGTCTCAGAGAAAGCTGATGAAACACAACCCCATCCTTTGAAGGAAAAGGGAGACATGGTGGCCTTGGAGGAAAAAAATAAAATGCTAGAAGTTCAGGTGGCCTTACTTAAAGAAAAATTAGAAAAAGAGGAAAATGAGAAAGAGGGATTTTCCAGTGAAATTGCTAGATTGTCTCAAGCTCTTTCTTCCGAAAAGGAAAGAGTTTCTGGCTTGAATAGGGAGCTCCAACAACAGCAGATAATTCAGGAGCAGGCAACACTTGAATTAGCTATGCTGAAAGAGAGAAATAAAGGTCATGAGGAGAAAATTCAGATTCTGCTCCAAGAGATAGCTGCTGCTAGTCAAATCACTGTAGAAGAAAAATCACAGGTAAAGATACCTGAAGCAGAATTGGGTTTATTGAACAGGTTAGGGTCAGCTTGCCCTGTGGTAGATGTTGACTTGGCAAATCGAGAAAATATATCAAGAGACAACAAGCCTTTGCCAACTCCTGTTAATGCTGATCAAAAGAGCTCCTTCCATTGTAGCATTGAAGGCATCTGGAAAATCAGCCAGAAGATCATTAATGCCTCATCTCAAAAAAGCAGTAGTATTGCAGACCTTATGCAACAGGTTGAGCAGTTACAGACGAAAACTTCGGAGGCCGATGAGGAGAATTCTCAGCTGAAATTGAAACTGAGCGAAATTGTAAGTCAGAGAGATGCATTTGTGCAGGAGAAGACATCCCTCCTTAATCAGCTGAGGGACCTAGAGCAGAAAAATGCTTTTTATGCTGAAAAATATAAGGAAGAGGAAAACAGAGCAGTTGAGAAAATAAAAACAAACGAGGACTTATTGGAAAAGTGTAGGGCAAAAGATGACAGAGTAGTTTCTTTAGAGCAAATGGTGAAAGATAAAGATTCAGCCATTTTAGTGATGAAACAATCTGTTCAAGACATGGAGGAGAAGCTTGCCATTTCAGAAGCTAAAATTGAAAAATTCATGGATCAGGAATCACAACTGGAGGTGGAAGTTCTAGACCTGAAGAGACTGAATGAGGTTGGAAGAGAAAAGTTAAAGCAAGTCACCAAAGAGTAAGTTTTTGTTACCCTCCTGCTAAATAATACATGGATATAAATATCAGATGAAATTAGAAATTAGACTATCTGCATTGTGTTTCCTTTATCCCAAGAAATGCTTTAATCTAGGATAGTTTTTCAATGAGATGTTTTCTAGGAATTGAACTCCTACTTCTAGGCTTCTGTTAATTGAAGTCATTGACTGATTTATTGTCTTAATATATGTTGGTCAATTTCCTGTTAGTATAATAGCTAGTAATAGTGATAAAAAATCGAAACGCAAGCCAGCAAAGTTGCAGGCTTCTATAGTAGAAGGGACAAGCATTATGAACATAATAGAGGCTGCTTCTCAATAAACAGTCTTGGGAATGGGTTGTATATACCTTTCGGACAAAATGCTTTAGAAGTGGCAGCCCTTCAAGGTAAACCAGGCTAGGAAACCAAATACCTTGTACATTAGTAATACCTTTGTTGTAAAGCTTTAGTATCAAAACCTTGCAGGTCTGAATGCGCTTCTGTTTTTGTTCATGTTGTGTGATCTAAGGAAGGGTTTATCTGAGAAGAGAAGGGGAGAGTTGGAAGGGATCTTGGAGGTCTTCTAGTCCACCCCTCTGCTCAGGCAGGAAACCCTATGGTTATCCAATCTCTTCTTAAAAATTTCCAGTGTTGGAGCATTTACAATTTCTGGAGGCAAGCTGCACAATTGATTAATGGGTTCTAACTGTTGGGAATTTTCTCCTTAGTTCTAGGTTGCTTCTCTCCTTGATTAGTTTCCACCCATTGCTTCTTGTCCTGCCTTGACAATAAGCAATGCAGTGCTTGGGAGAATAGCTTGACTCCCTCTTCTTTGTGGAAACCCCAGGAGTGGGTTTCTACCAGTTCTGTCCACCTCTATAGAACCGGTAGCTCTGAAGAGCAGCAGACATAGAACCGGTTCTATGTCTGCTGATGTTTTTGCCCACCCACCCACCTGGGCTCTTACCTGACCTTTATTTCCTGATTTTTCAACTTCAGCTGCTGAACGAGGCACAGCTGCAGTTAAAAAAGCTGGAAAAGAGGGGCTGTTTCAAAGGCTGCGTGTCTGCACGCAGCTGCTGATGACGATTTACAGGCGCGCGGCTCGCAGCACTGCAGGGAAGCTCGTAAATCCCAAACCGGTAGTTAACCCTGTCGTAACCCTTGGGCCACCCCCTGAGATATTGGAACACTGCTATCATGACACCTCTAGTCCTTCTTTTCATCAAACTAGACATACCCAGTTCCAGCAACTGTTCTTCATATGTTTTAGCCTCCCTAAAGATGTTACATTACATTTTTTACCTTGGGCTCAGAAACCACCCCACTTTCCTTCCCTCCAACTGCTGCCTTGGTGGTGGCTTTTCCTCCTATCCCAGAAGGTGCCTCAGCCCTCTACAAGAACATCATGTTCAGCAAACTAATTAAATAAGTAACATAACAGAAGCTCAAAACTTCTGCTCAAATAATACTCATGAATGGCTCTTTCCTCAGACAGAGAAAGGCATTGAATAGGCTTTCTGGTACATATAATCTTAAATATTTTTGTTAATGATGAAACGAGGGGATGTATACCAGATCTGAAGAGGGCATAAAGCTTTATGGAATAGCTAATGCCTTACAAGACAGAAACAAAATAGAGTTAAGATCTTGCTAGATTAGAGGAAATGGGTGGAAAAATAATAATGATATTTAACAGAGACAAATGCCATGTTATTTAGTCTGGAAAAAGAGATTAGTGTGCCACATTTTGAAGGGGGGAGAGTGTTTGTATTTAGAAGAGAAAATTAATGCACTCTGCTTCTGGCCATTGTCTAGAAGCTTCAAATAATGCAAATCGCAGCAGCTAGCTGCTAAGGTACAGTCCATGTTAAAAAAAAATACAGGTTGCTAGTTGTTGTATCTGTATAATTGAAGATGCTAATTTTAACTTTTAAAGCCCAGAACGGCTTAGGCAATTTTAGAGAGGCTGTTTCTCAATAGGAACCTGCCCAGACCCGTCTGGAAAGACACCGACCAAATCTGCAAGAAGATCTCCATGAAACTGAATGGAACACAAGCAGTGATAACAAAATTGCAAATTTGGCTGATTTGGCTGGATGTCCTATGTAACACTGCTTGGAATCCACAAGTAGTTGTGTTTGTGAAAGAGAAAAATAGAAGATCTCTATAGAAATCTAAATTAGTGTCCTTACTGAAGTTTTTTCTAACCATTTTTACCCATGGTTGATAGTCTATCATAGCTTTAGTGTAACCTATGCCTCCTACGTAGTCTGCATATAGCTTCTAACCATTTTTGGTTTTCCCTGAATGCCCTTTAAAGGCTTAAACAACATTATTTCTGTTTGCTGATCATGTACCAAACGGGGGGGTTAAGTTTTTCTTGACTATTTTTTTTATAACCCTTGGGAACATAATTAACAAAACTTATAAAATTGGAGATGAATATTTTGGTCCCATTCAAAGAACACTATTTGCAATGACTCAGTGGTACTGGAGTGGGACCCAAATGCCCTGGAGGTCTTGGAAGCGAACTTAAAAAATTAAAAGCCACAAAGATTTGCTCTTTCCTATCAGAGAAGAATATTTTCAAGGTAAGAAGTAGAGGGAAAGCCATTTCACCTGTATCTTGCTATTGAAATACGTTTGACTCTTGGCTCTATTCTGTTCCTGATTTGTTTAACTAGAACTCTGCAGCTTAGGGAGTTATTTCTAAAAGACTTCACTCTCTTTTTTTTGCACTCATGCACAGATGTTATTTGTTTCTTTTTCAGATTGAAAGAAGAGCTGTCAAAGAGTACCAATCTTTCTTCCCGTCTGCAAGCAGAAATCCAGCAGAAAGATGAAGAATTTGCAGATCTGAAAGAGAAGTTGGCTGATACCAAAAAGCAGATTGAACAGGTTCAAAGACAGGTCTGTAAGAGGGAAAAAATTTTTTTCCCGTCATTCTGTATACAACTCTTCTTTTGTCTTCTGCATTTGACTTACAAAAGTTCATTTAGTGGCCAATCTAAGTTATAACAGGACTGAAAAAAGTGACATGATCGTTTTTCACACTTAGAACCATTACAACTTGACAACTGGTTCATATTTATGATGGTTGCGGTGTCACAGAGCTGCATGATCACTTTTTTGACTTTCTGACAAGCAAAGTCAATGGGGAGGCCAGATTCACTTAACAACGGCCTTGCTAACTTAACAACTGCAATGATTCACTGAACAAATGTGGCAAGAAAGGTCGTAAAATGGGGCAAAACACTTAACAAATGTTTCACTTAACAACATAAATTTTGGGCTCAATTGTGCTCGTTAAGTTGAGGACTGCCTGTACTTCTAATTTGGTTAGTCATGCTTGAAGACATAAAATTGGGTTTAATTGAAGCACTCCAGGAAGAAATTAAACAGATTGGCCTTCCTTGTCATCAGTTGAGAACCTCTTTTGAAGGTTTATTAATGGTGGTGGATATCTTTTGTTTGAGTTTTGTTCAAAGCCTCTTTAGGCCAAATTCCATTCCCACTGATATAACAAAACTATAAATTCCCAGATTTTTCTGGCTGTTTCCTTTTTGTGCACATCAAGATCATTTTTCCTCCCTGCTATTAGAAGCTTCATTTGTTCTGCTTTCAAAAGATAACACCTTTTCCTGCTGGAAATCATCTCTCTGCTCACATCGATGTTTGATTTGTCCTCCTTCTCTGTATTTCAAATTGCAGCCCAGATATGTGGGGAAAGTAGCACTCTCCCTCCAACTGTGTATAATGTACCCCCGTTGAATCTTTTTACAGGTGAGCAGCATGCGTGCTGAAGAGAAATTGCTGCGGAGTAAAGTTAATGAACTTGAGAAGGCCAAAGGCCAGCTAACTGAAGAGCTGGATCTCAAGCAGCGGACGATCCAGCAATTTAAGAAGGTGCCACAGAAATCTTGGTAGCATTATGTGGGGGGAGAGGTTGAAGGTGACTTGGCATAACATGGCCCTTGGATTGCAGTCTGTGGTTTGTATGTGAATCTCCTAGTGAAGACAGTTGGTGCTTTGCGCATGAAGTTGCTAGTGAAGACAATGTTTTGTGTGTGAAGATCCACTCAAAGACAGAATTTAATGTAGGTTTTTGCTATGTGTATTTAGGACTGCTATCTGCAATTGAGCACAGTGATTCTGACTTTAGAATTACCCAGTTTTTTTTATGGTTTTAAAAAAACTTTTACAAAACGTTTAGTGTCTATGTGTGATGTTTTTATTTCTCTGTCCAAATCAGGACGATCTAAGTAAGAAGCTGGAGGACTTGTTACAGCAGTACCAGAAATCATGTGAAGGTATGTAACAACTAGAAAGGAGACACACACAGAGAGAACGAGTGTGGGTGCATGTGCCCATGCTTCTAAATGTTTCGGCTTCTTATTCTCTCTGGATTGTATAATTTTGCTAATCTATATATAGTGTTAATATGAAGTACTATATCAGCGGTCGTCAACCTTAAACACTCAAAGAGGCATTAGGACCCGTTTCCCACAGAAAAGAAAACACTGGGAGTCACAAAACTCTTCCCACGCCTTACTATTTCTTGAGCGCCCACAAAACTAGCCTATGTAATTGAATTAAGCATTCTGTTTTCTTCTGAAACTTTTCTTTTCTTGGATTTATCCATGGTTGGCCAACTGAAGGTCAAAAATCTCAGTAAATCGTATGCCGGCAGGTATCGCGCAATGGCGGTTGTGACACATATTTTGAGCGGCAGGGAGCTGCAGCAGAGGGATTAAAGAGCCACATGCGGCTCCAGAGCCGCTGGTTGCCGACCCCTGTACTATATCATTGAAACCCCTGCTCCTCACATGAGCAGCCTCTTTTCTGCATACAGCAGGAAGCTGAAATCACTTGGGTTGGAAAAGTGATCCTGAGACCCACAGCCATGTCTCCCTGCTCTCCCAAAGAATTCATTTTGGGGAAGGACTGCACAGAAGGTTTTCAAGAGTAGCCATTTTTATTTCCAACTTCAGATGTACGTTGCAAAGAGAAGATCATTGACGACATGAGACTGACTTTAGAGGAACAAGAACGGACTCAGTCTGAACAAGATCAAATTCTTCAGGCCACGTTAGCAGAGAATGAAAGGTGTAAAGCAGGTAAGCCACAGTGGAGGAGGATGTACATTATTCCCTCGGCTGCCTTACACAAAAGCCAGTCGGCTTTTGAAGCTGAGATGTAGATTTTAACCACAGGTAGTCCTCGAACTTGCAACAGTTCATTTAGTGATTGTTCAAACTGACAACGGCACTATAAAAAGTGTCTTGTGTCCATATTTCACACTTACGACTTTTGCAGCATGAACACATGATCAAAATTCAGGTGCTTGGCAACCGGTTCATATTTATGACCACGGCTGTGTCCCAAGGTCACCTTTTGCGACCTTCTGACAAGGAAAGTCAATGGGGAAGACGGATTCACTTAACAACTGGGTTGCTAACTTATCAACTGCACTGGTTGACTTAACAACTGAGGGAGAATTTAATCATGAAACTTGCACGGCTTTGTTTCACGGTCCAGGAAATTTGACCTATCTAATTTCTTGATCATTTGTTTTATCTTGTAATCTTTGTAGGCAAATTGTAACTGTCTTCAGTTGCTGCTAATGGGATTCATCTGGTCTGTATGTCATCTTGTATGTCAATTGTATGTCAACTTTCTAATGCACATGTTTTGCTGTAGAATTGAAAGAATGGGAAAAAAGATACCGGGAGCTAAAAGAGCAGAAGAATGATCTGAGGCCACAAGGCATTAATGAAGGCTGTGAAAAAGACACCAACTTGCTTCACGAACAATTAAAACAATTGCAAAAGAAATCGGAGGTAATGCGTCAGTTCCTGTCACATTTAGTGGCAAATAGGGGACTTCATGCCAAACTACTTGCTGTTCTGACCTAGGCTTTCCAAGATCAGGAAGCAGACTCCTCGTCCTGATAAAACCCCTTTTATTTAGGTTAAAGGGAATTCCTCTCCAGCAAACACTCTTTCATGAGATTTCACAACAACAGACCTTTATTTCACAACAACAGACCTTTATCAGGCTTGGAAAGTTGCCAGGCCGATATCTTCCAAACACCACACTATAGCAGCAATTACTTGGCAAGAAGTCAGGAACAGATCTTCACCCTAATGAATTGAACTAATTGTCTCCTGCAAACACCACTGTCCTTTTGTTCCTCTTTATTACCTATGGGAGGGGACATTCACCTGAGCCTTTACTCCCAAGTCGACCCTTGTTCCTTAACTGTTCCCTTCTCCTGGCAGCTCTGCGCATGCGCACACTGGGAACAGGCTCCAGCTGTTCTTCTGCCTCACTGATCTCTGACTCTGAAGGCGGCTGATAACGGTCAGGTGGCCCTGGCCAACCTCTGCCTCCGACACAGAGCACTCGTCAGAGCCTTCCTTAGACTCAAGGACTGGCCCATGTTCCTCCCCAACCTCCTCACTGTCTGAGTCTGCTGCCAGTTCCACTGGCCGTTGGCGGGTCACAATACTTGCAGAGATCATGTGCCTATTTAATTTGTTTCTCAAAAAAAAAAAAAAACCCCTAATAAACTGGCATTGGGAGTCTTGACAGACCAAGGATTTTTATAACAGTATGATCAAAATGGCATGATTCTAATTTTTACAAAAATCAGTTCCCCACTAACTACACTTAGGTAGTTGGGTAAGAATATACAGGAAAACATTTCTTTAGATGCTGTCAGCTCTAGAAGTGAAGGGCTTATTTGGTTTGTATTAATGTATTGTAATAACAATAGCAATATCACTTACACTTATATACCACTTTACAGTGCTTTACAGCTTTCTCTAAGCAGTTTACAGAGTCAGCATATTTCCCCCAACAATCTGGGTCCTCAGAAGGATGGAAGGCTGAATTAACCTTGAGCCTGCTGAGATTTGAACTGCCAAATTGCAGGCAGCTGGCAGTCAGCAAAAATAGCCTGCAGTACTACACTCTAACCACTGTGCCACTGTGGCTCATCCAATGCAAATGGCAAGAAGAAAGTCACCATTTTGGCAGAATTAGTAATTCTGCCAAAAGGACTGGGGCGCCCACTTTTTAATCTTGTTCAGCTGAATATTCAGTCTGTGAGCAGGCTCATGAAGGAACACAAAAACTGATTCAAGTCAAATATTATTGGAGATGGAATAAAACCTGTTTCTCTTTCCAGTATATGAAATAAGTGAATATATATACAACCTATGCATATGAATGGGTGTACATACAGCAGGATGTGTGGTAAAGAAATTCAAGATGGCAGCCACAATGGTGCAATTGAAACTCTGCTTGTTTCTATGTTGGGCATGTAAACCTCCTTTAGAGCTCCATCTTGCCTCTTTTGACCCTACCTTGATAAAAAGGATGATCTTACAACAAATAATGATCAGGAATAAAAAAAAAGCCTATGATTCCTTGATTAGAAGCAGTTTATGAGACGTTCACTTGGCTTTGTACAAAGTCTGTGTTTTTCAAATTCAGATGAAACAAGATGAGAGCCCACAAAAGTAGAACATATTCTACAATGCCTTCGTCTGCTAGAGTTCAGTGTTACATGTGAATTTGATATTTAAACACATACTCTTTTGACAGGAAGGCAGGCATACTTTGAGGGATTTGGAGAGTGGGAGTGGAGATTTTCACATTTCAGTGGTTTTGTCTGTAGAGCATTTTCAGTTCCATTAGAAGAAAAGGTGTAACTCTGATTCCTATTAAAACAGGAATGCAAAGAACAGCATGAAACAGATCGTACGAAGTGGCTGGCAGAAAAGACGCACCTTATAACTCAGGCGAAAGTAGCGGAAACTCTCCGTAACAAGGAGATGAAAAAATTTGCTGGAGATAAAGAATATTATGCCAAGCAACTCAAAGAAGCAGTAAGTGATTTTTTCACCCTTTTTTCTTTGTATCTCTGAAAAAAAAATCCAAGAGAAAGACTTGTGAATGAATGTCTGTCAATTTATCCTGTGCTTTACTATTGAGCATATGATATCCAAAAATATCCAAAAAGTACATGTGTATGTAGACAAATTATGTAAGAGCACACACACACACGTTATAATATGCTGCAGCTTTAAAACTAGAAACTCCTTCAACAGCAATACAGGGAGTTCTCAACTTATGACCACAGTTGACCCTTGTCCAAAGTTATAGCTGTTGTAGTGGTCCCCATGGTCATGTGATCAGAATTCAGGCTTACAATCCCTCCTTATGACTGGCTGCAGGGACATTGCAACTGCTCCCACTCTCTCCTCACCATCTCAGGTACCCAGCTGGCTCACCAACTGCAAACTGGATCCTTGAGGCCTCGCCCCCCTCCATCCTTACCCCATTATTTTTTGTAATGTTGTTCTGCAGCTGTTTACATGCCCAGCTGATGGGAGGCATGGCTTTCCGACCAAAACTACATTGAGCCATCTTGCAAGCGAGTGCCATTCTTGCGGTCATTCAGAAGGTTCTTTCTCCAAATCATGCCAGGGCGGCCACCCCCATCCCCTGAAGCACGCTTTGCTTAATGACCCACTCAGTCACACAACAGCCACAATGATTGCAGTCATTGACTGGAACAGTCACATGGTGCCTTGATTTATGAGTGCAAACAACTTGCAATCAACATTCCAGGCTCAAAAGTCATACGACACTTTTTTAGGTTTACTGTTTTGACTATGTTTTGGGTTGCAATCTAAAATGTTGTTTTTGGCCTATGTGTCTTTTATCCCAATGCTTGTTGGCACCAAAGTACTTACATATGATAGCCTTCCTTTGCTTTGCTTTGGGCCTCTCAATTCATCCTCCACTTACCCAATAGGGATCTTTTTTAATGGTTCTCCAAATAAGGTGAAAAAGGTTAGGATTTTGAGCAATGCTTTCTGAAGTAGTCTCTGGGTTTTTCAACCTCTTCCTTTCTATATTAGATTTAGCACACACTAGGTAGCATTCTCATTGTTCGCCAAGGGTATGCATAGGACATGATAAAAAATGTCAAGATGGTGGCCAGAATAGTATGTTGCAATTAAAAAAACAGTCAAAGCTTTGTATTTCCAGAACTACTATCATAATTTTTTTGACCATATCTATGGACACACCCACCTCATTTGTTGGCCTTCCTGAGTTAAAAACAGATTTGCTCCCAAGGGCCATTGGGGAATGGTCACCCTTATATTTATCACTTTATGTCTCGTTGTTGTTTCTGTTTTTAATTGGCTTTTATATTTTACTTAGTTTTTACATTTGTAAACTACAAAGAATCAATCGTTCGTGGTAAACGCAATACATTCATCGTCATCAATCTCTGTCTTCTCTCCAGGAAAAACATGTAGCAGAAAAAGACAATGACCTTCAAAGATGGCGGGTAGAAAGAGACCAATTGGTGGCAGCTCTGGAAGTTCAGCTGAGTTCTCTAATCTCAAGTAACGTACAGAAAGATAAAGAAATGGAAGAACTGAAAAAGATGGTACTGCAATCTTCTGGGAAGGTTTGTATAGTATTGTTACTCGTTCACAAGTCTTTTTTCTCCATTATTCTCAATTTGCCTACCATGGGAGCACAGGAGGGGTTAAAAAAAAAAAGGAGACGATGGCCTTGGCAAGGTAATCAAAGGCCTGTTGGTATTGATTTCTTTGTTGGGGTGACCATCTGGCATTTTTGACATCTATGCTCCATGAACCCTCATGACTGCCTATCGCAACTTTGTAACATTGATTAATTGATGTACATACCACCTGACTTCCAGTGACAGCCCATAAGAAAACAGAATTATAAAAGAATAAAGGAATGTACAATAAAAGAAGATAACCTAGAAAGCAGAGATGGAAAAACTGGGCAGCAACAAATCACATATCTATTTCTTGCAAGTAGCAATAGCAATAGCACTTGGACTTATATACCACTTTATACTGCTTTACAGCCCTCTCTAAGCAGTTTATGGAGTCAGATTATTGCCCCAACAATTTGGGTCCTCATTTTACCCATCTTGGAAAGATGGAAGGCTGAGTCAACCTTGAGCCTGGTGGGATTCGATCTGCCAAATTGCAGGAGTAGCAGTTTGCAGTACTACACTCTAACCACTGCGCCACTGAGGCTCCCTACAGGCTCCCTCCCCTAGGTTGCTACACTCATCCTAATCAAGGGTCTGGTTGAAGAGCCAGGTCTTTGAGACTTTCCAAAACGCCAGTAGGATGGGAACCACCCAGGTTTTTTTGGAGGGTGGGGGTGGTGGAAACCTCATTCCAGAGGGGATGTCTGGTAGAAGCCTTTTGGGGAGTTTTTGAGGGCCTGGAGAACAACTTTACCATCACAAGGAAACTTCTGGAGACAGTGCACTCATTATTTGTCAGGAAAATAGATCTATTACTTCAACTAACGTGATACTAGGAAATATCTGCTTTATGCAGAGATGAGTATAGCCTACGTAGTTGCACAACTAGAAGATCTGATTTCAATCACACTTGCATTGGGTGACTGAGGAAGAATTTCTGGGGAATGGCCATGAGAGAAATTCCCAGCTACATCTGGGTGGTCACTAGGGAACAAATGCTGAAGTAGATAAGATGGTGAGTTGAGCAAGATTTTGGATTTTGTTCTAATCCAGCCCTTACGGCTGGTGTTTCTATAGTCGCTTTTAAGAAATTATCAGTGGCTACACAAAGCCCTGTAAGTTACATAACTAAGCACTGAATCCTCCACAGTCTTTGGCTGCAGGCCAGGCTCTTGATATTTAAAGTTGCTGATTGAAAGTTCACAAGAATCTAGTGTGACCTTTGGAGGTGCAAAATCACCACCAGTCTTTATCTCTTCTCTCCCCAGTTTCTAAGTGCTTCCATAGCATAGACTGGTTTGCAACTTTCAGGTCATTGTCACAACCAATAACAATGACAAACAGGAATTTATTCTGATACAGGCAATCCTTGATTTATAACCATTTGCTTAACAATGGTTCAAATTAGTGGGACTCTTGGGGTGGATGCCTTATGATGTATAAAACACTGCCAAGTGTTGCAAAACATTGCCTATACCCCTTGATCACATGTTTGAGATCTGGATGCTTGGCAACCATTTTATTACAATGGGTTGCTAAGTGCCCTATATCAGTCGCCAGCTGGTGGTATGTGGCCCACTGGTGGTCTGCGAGAAAATTTTGGTGGTCCGCAGAAAAATATCCTCAGAGTACCTCCCAAAGCAATTAATCCAGGCTGCACAGGAACACAAGGCTGCGCCATCCACATGGCCCGCGGGAACCCTCCCTGCCCCCCCTTCCCTCTCTCTCCCCCACCACCACCAACGTCAACAAGCCACCGTCAGTCAAAATTCATATTAGTGATCCCCGGGATTTAGCATTATGAGTTTGGTGGTCCTGAGGTCCAAAAGGTTGGCGACCCCTGCCCTATATCATGTGATCCCATTTGCAATCTTCTTTGCTGACTTTCTCAGAAAACAGTAAGGTAAGAAAGGTTGTAAGCTGTTGCTGCCTGCCAAGAAGACTGCTTCTCATCTCTGGGGTCTGGTTGAAAGAGCTGCCTATTGGGAAGATTTCAGCTCTATGTGGAATTGCAACTCTCTAGCAGCCAACTTTTTCATACTGTCCTAATGACACAGGAGATTGTTTAATTACCGCCACTGGGAGTTCTGGGATTGCAGTCATTGACCAAAGCAGTAACGTGAGCATCTTGCTTAACAACTGCTTCATTCAATAATTGATGATCCTGTCCCAACTGTGGTTGTAAGTTGAGGATTATCCATAGTTAGGTTTTCCAAAATGCCTTCCAAAGCTTTTAAAAATAAACTTGTTTCAAAGATCAATACTTTCACAGTTAAAACAATACTGTAAAAACAGACAACCTTTTCTCTGGGGTTAGGGAGATATTTTTTTGCCATGCAGAGAGAGGATACCAAATCAAACCTTTAACATAATTGAAGAACATTTAAAGGCCAAATGAATATTGTAGGTTTTGTGGTGATTTAACTCACCCAATTTGCCACTTAAATTTTTGGCAAATTTTTTCTTCATGCTTCCTTCCAGCCTTCTGTCACAGCTTTGGTCCAGCACACAATGGCCGTCTTTTCCTTCCTGTCGAGTTTGAGAGCCTTCTCTGGATCAATCAGGGAGATTGTGGGCTCCCTGAGATCAGTGGAGTGTGCTCTCTTTGTTTATCGCACCTCTGAGGTGATTTAGGTCCATCCAGACCCCTTGGCAGTTCGGATTTTGGTGCGATCTCACAGAGCCCCGTGAGACACGTTGTATCGCCACGACTTCAGCCCCGCCTTCCAGTGTTGCAAATTTGAACAGTCCCTAAATGAACTGTTTTAAGTCGAGGACTACCTGACTTCTATTTTATCTATAACATTTATCTATAAAACCCTTCACAACATAGCATAGCACAGCACAGCACAAAATATCAAGAACTGCCTTGCCAGAATTAAACCCACCATTCAGTCCAAATGTTTAGGAAGGGCCTCTTACCAATCCCTACCCTCTAAAGCAGTGTATAGAGGGTGTGAGCCAGGTGGCTGGCCTTTTCATTTATAATAGGGGTGTCAAACTCAAGGCCCGCAGGGGTGCTTAGATCTGGTCCGCAGGGCCGCCCTGGAAACAGCTAAGGACCGGCCTGCGGTTCCTCTGCCAGCATAAACGGAGCCATTTTCGGCCACGATGGCCTCCTGCAGTCCTCAGCCAGCAAAAACAGGACCCAATTTTTATGGCAGAAGGCTAGTAAAACAAACTAAAAACAAAACAAAAGGAGAAATGTTTCCCCTTTTGCATTTGAACATGCAAGCAGGGACAGGAAAAGAGAAAGGAAAGACAAAGAAAAAGAAGGAAAGATGGGAAGAGAGCAAGGAAGGAAAAATAAGGAAAGAGAAAAAGGAAGAAGAAAGGAGAATGAAGAGGGAAGGATAAAGAATGGAAGCAAGCAAGGAAGGAAGATTATAATGAAAGTGAGGGAGGGTCTGAGTGAAGATCTGCCTTAGTACTTGGCCACCACAGGGGCCCCTGACATGAGTGATGTTGAGCTGGCCACGCCTACCCCAGCCATATTTCCCTCCCCCCCAAGGTCAAACACAACCCTGATGCGGTCCTCAATGAAATAGAGTTGGACACCCCTGATTTATAGCCTTCATGCTGTGGAACAGGTTTCTTGAAAGAAATTGACCCCATCCTCCTGGGCAACCTGTAAAACCTCCCTATTTCAATTTGCCTTTGACCTGGAATTGTAACCTGACAGTTAGAGACTGTGGCACAGTGGTTAGATTGCAGTACTGCAAGCTACTTCTACAGCCAGATGTCTACAATTTGGCAGTTCGAATCTCACCAGGCTCAAGGTTGACTCAGCCTTACATCCTTCCGAGGTGGGTAAAACGAGGACCCAAATTGTTGGGGTGTAATATGCTGACTCTGTAAACCGCTTAGAGAGCACTATGAAGCACTATAAAGCGGTATATAAGTACTAAAGCACTATAAAGCGGTATATAAGTCTAAGTGCTATTGCTATAACAAGTACCAATTACATTAATTAGTATCTTTTTCTTAAAGATCCAATCTGGGTCGGTTCCCGGTACTTCAGGTGTAGTCTTCTGAACTTTCGGACTTGTGCTAGAGACCATCCTTGGGGAACTAGCAGAGTGTGTGCTTCGTGTCTTTTTTTTTTTTTTTAGTTTTATATTTTATTTGCAATCTTATTCCGCTTCGTTCTGCACTATTCAGAATCTCCACTGATTGGGATAGTTTACAAATATTGCAAATAACCAAGTAGGCTTATTTTATTTAAAAGAAATGTTGGGAGAGAATGAGGAACGATCCCCATGTATACCTGAAGATGTGATTCTGTCAGCGGGCCTGGGGAACTTAGAACGGGATGGAACCTATTAAATGGCTAGTATGAATGTGTGTTGTCACCAGGGTGGGGGTATAGGGAGTTATATTTTACTTTTTTATTATATTTATTTTTCTTTCTTTTATATTGTGCTTTTATGTCCTTGTAGGCTGCCTTGAGTAAGCGGCAATATACAATTTTCTAATTAAATACCATCTTAAATTCCCAAAGGAAAACCAGGCTAGAGATTCAATGAATAAAGAATATGTTTAAATTAAATACTATTGAACGGAAAGTGTATTGAAATCCCCATATTGATCCACGCTTCGCTGCGTTTTAAATTGTCTTCTTATTGATCCTGTCTGAATCTATTTAGCTAAATATACAATGTCTTTTTTTCTCCCTGTAAAGGAGCACAAAACTATCGCTGAAGGATTGCGGGGTGATGATTCCAAGGAACTAACGAAGATTGGATGTGAGAATATTGCCTCTGCAGTGTCGAATGGAGCTGAAAAAACTCAGGTGGAAGAGTCCAGTGACTCTAAGCAGGTGCAGATAATGGCAGTTGACAATTTGCTTCTTTTTAGCCCAGGTAGATTTATCCTTAGGTAACAGAGTGGTATGTTTTTCTTCCATTTTGAAGTAGAAGGTCTTAGGGTAAAGCAAAGTGTGCGGGCGGAAGCGCAGCTGCCCTAATGCTCCCATGGAAATCCCAAAGGTGATTTTTTTCAGGAGGCAATTGGACTTTCTTGTTTTTTCTTTTGAAGACGTGTCGCTTCTCCATCTAAGAAGCTTCTTCAGCTCTGACAGGATAGTGGAGAATGGAAGGATTTATACTCCTTGCAGGCAGCTGGTTATTTGCATCCTTTTAGAGGGTTGTTGAAGGATGCAGATGACCAGCTGTCTGCCAGGAATATAAATCCTTCCATCCCCCACTATCCTGTCAGAGCTGAAGAAGCTTCTTGGATGAGAAGTGAAACATTTTCAAAGAAAAAAAAAACCAAGAAAGTCCAGTTGTTTCCTGAAAAAAGCACCTTTGGGACAGCCGTGACCTGGATGACAGAATCTTTACAGACTCCCATGGAAGGTTTTGTGCATGCAGATTTACTATCATTGTGGGTCCCAGATAGGAAATGGGGCAGTTTTGGCTTTGTTTCCATTATATCCCAAAGTTCTCCATTCCTTTAAGAGCAGCTCTGGTTTGGTATGGTCTACAGGTAGTCCTCAATGTTCAACCACAGTGGAGCCCCAAATTTATGTTACTAAGTGAGAAATTTGTTTTGCTCCATTTTACGACTTTTCTCGACACGTTTGTTAAGCTGCCACTGCAGTTATTAAATTAGTAAATACGGTTGTTAAGAGAATCTGGCTCTGACTGTCAGAAGGTGGCCAAAGGAGATCGCATGATGCTGGGACACTGCAACTATCATAAATGCGAGTCAGTTGTCAATCATCCAAATGTAAATCATGTGACCATGTGGATGCTGCAACAATCACAAGTGTAAAAAAAGGGTCATAAGTCACTTTTTTCAAGTGCCGTTGTGACTTTGAACGATCACTAAGCAAACTATTGTAAGTAGAGGACTATCTCTATTGAAGCTAACAGCAAATTTCTCCCATCCCACTCAAGACTGTTGACCAGTTCTGTTGCCTCTGCACAACCTGTGGCCCTTCCCAAGTGTTAATATCTATGTCAGGGCTCCAACAAATCCCCCTCATTCAAAGCAAAAGTCTCTAGCCGCATCTCAGAAAAAGTAAATTGGTTTAATAGAAATTGCCATGTTGGTGTGTGGCTGGGTGTAGCTGATACTAAATCACATCATGCATTTTCCCCTTGACCCTGGTCTTTCCCCCACCCCCTAGATGTAACTTCTCCAATAGGACACATCAGTCTCCAAGAGTCATCCATCATGCTCTCCAATAACCTTCTTATGCTCCAACAACTTTAGGCTGCTGAGTTGATATCTAGGCATTTCAAGAATGTCTTGTTTTCCCACATTCCCTTTTTCTGGCAGCTAAAAAGACCAAAGGAGTATCTTTTTAGCTGACAATCTATTAGCTTTGCTGGCTGAGGAACTCTGGGAGTTGAAGTCCACAAGTCTTAAAAGTTGCCAAGTGTTAGTTATAGCAGCCCAACTGTTTTCTGTAATGTTAACGTTTTCCAGTGGATACCTAACGTGAAACATCTCATCCCATCTAATCTGCCTCCAGCAGCATGCCCTATCTGCCTGTGATAAGAATGATCCCAGGCCAGGACCACAGAGGAGGCGGGACTCCAGTTTTGCTGACAGATGCCCATCATCAGCTTCAAGTCAACAAGACACAGTCATCTCTGACCATGCTGCAAGACTTAGGATTGTAAGTTGAAAAACAGCCCGTTGATCAAAAGCAAAGCAGCTAAGCAAACCCAACAGCTGAACCCAACAGACCCAGGCTGTCTAGCAATTTGTCCTGGAGAATAAATAAAGCTGGATCAGAGTTCAGGACCCAACACCAGATGTATGTGCATGAACTGTCGGAATCCCAGCCCAACTTGCAAAGGTCCCTCTATAGATAAGAAGCTCATAGAACATCACTGTGGATTGTATTTATGCATAATAAGAAAGGGGAAGCAAACCCATAATTAGCTTTCCTAAAGAGCCTAACACCATAAACAGTGTTTTTTTCCTCCCCAGTGGTGATCCAGTAATCAATTCATAGCCATTGGAAGAGCAAGAAACTAAGATCCTTAGAACAGTAGCCCCCAAATTTTGGGGACAGGGCCCGCTTCTGGGGAGAGAGGTTTTTTCCACGGACTGAAGAGGGCATGGTTTTGTATCCCAAGAATCCCACAGATGGGGTTTTGTTTGTTTGTGCAGTCCAGTTTCTGGCATGCCATGGCCCAGTGCCATCGTTGGAGACTCTTGGAAGATTAAAACTGGAACCTGGTTGTTCTATTTTCCTTATCCTGCAGCATACTTTTTTCTTTTTGTTTCATAAAGCTTTTCCAAAAAAAGTTTAATGCACAAAAAGAGAAGAGTTGTTATAAATAAATTTAACAGAGAACTTATTGGCAGGAAGGCAAATCAGGAGGCAATCTAACCGTTGCAAATATCAAGATAATTTTTTTCCTTTCTTCCAGAAACTAACTTATTTCTGAAGTGGGCAAAATAAATCTTTGTTGAGGATTGAACCCTCACATATATACAATACGGAATATTGATCTTGTACTATTTGTATTCTGATCTGGCACGAATTATTAGTTAAAGTGAGCTAAGCATGCCAGAGCCTACTGACTTAAAAATCTAATATTGGAGTAGTTTCTTTAAATTGAAAAAGACTCTAGTCTGGCTAACTTTCAACTATGTTTAGTTTGGAAGAGAAGGATTAGAAGGATTAAATCAGCACAACACTTCTTTCTATTAGGATCTTTAGCGATTGTTCTTTGCCTGTACTCTGTTAAATTGGTTAAATTCCTGAATTAAAGACTATTAGTGGTAGATTAGTGTTTGTTGTTAAAAGAAAGTGTATGTGTGGGAGAAAAATAATGCCCACTATTTTTTATTTTTTTTTGCTTTGAGGGCCTCAATTTACTCCTGCAATCAACTAGGGCAGCCACATATAATGTAACTAAAAGGGTGTAGCTGGATTCATTTGTTATTTTTACCTTTAGTAGGAGATTTGTGGAGAGGAGAAAACAGAAAGTAAATAGTTTTGGAGGCAAACCACTCACATTTTTGATCTCTTTCAATGGCTCAGAATTGTGTTGCCACATTTGAGCATCACAGTGGCCAAATGTTGGCCCTGTAATTTTTTGGGTTGTTTGGGGAAGAATATGAGTAGAAATGGAAGTGTTGTCTTTCAGAAGTCTCCCAATCCTTATCCCACCGAAGACAAAAATAATATTACCCCCAAATGGCTTATATTTTGCTGAATGTGGCTGGCACAATACTGGAAAGTTAGCAACCATCTGTTGGTTCCTTATGCAGACTATTTTTGTAGTTATTAGAAGAAAGTGGTTGCTTTCTATACAGCAAACTTCAAATCTCTAGAACATTTTTTAAAAATCTGTTTAATTCCAGATAGCCTGACACATTCAGGTGCCATTTTCTCAATCAGACACAGCCCATAATTCTACAAAGCAGCATATATTATTAATATGATTGACAAAACAAGGCACTTGGAGCAGGAAATAAAATTGCAATTAAGTACTGTTCTATTAGGAAGATATTTCACCATGTGGTCACCATTATGGTAGAAATCAGGTTCCTCATCTTGTCCTTTTACACCACTGGTAGCAACACAATCATGTGTCTTTCTGAACAACGCAGGTCTTAAAGCCCCTTCAAATTCTTTCTTCCATAGCTTAAAGAAAAACAAACTAACTCATCAAATTGCAACACTACTGTAAATGGCTCATTACTGCAACAGCCCAGCAAGGTATTTTCAGGAGATAATATTCAGATAAGTCTCCATCTTGTTTAGTGTACTGGTTAGGGCATCAGGCTAGAAACTAGGAGTTTGTGAGTTTGTCCTGCTTTAGGGAAAAAACCAGCTGGCTAACCTTGGCCAGTCATTCTCTCTCAGCCCTAGGGAAAAGGTAATAGCAAACCACTTCCAAATATCTTGCCAAGAAAACTGAAGAGACTAGTTCACACAGTTAGCAGGAGTCCAAAACTGATTCCAAGATTTTTTTTAAAAAAAATGGCCCATCCAGCCAAGGTAGCATTTTGCTCAATAGCATTTAATCCTAGATACCTGGATATAGTAAGGTAAGGCTACACTTGGAATACTACATTCAGTTTTGGTTGCCATGATGTAAAAAAGATGTTGAGACTAGAAAGAATGCAGATAACAGTAACAAAGATGATTAGGGGACTGGAGGCTAAAATATATGAAAAACGATTGCAGGAACTGGGTATGTCTAGTCTAATGAAAAGAAGGACTAGGGGAGACGTGATAGCAGTGTTCCAATATCTCAAGGGCTGCCACAAAGAAGAGGGAGTCAAGCTATTCTCCAAAGCACCTAAAGGCAGGACAAGAAGCAATGGGTGGAAACTCATCAAGGAGAGAAGCAACTTAGAACTAAGGAGAAATTTCCTGACAGTTGGAACAATTGATCAGTGGAACAACTTGTTTCCAGAAGTTGTGAATGCTCCAACACTGGAAGTTTTTTAAAAGATGTTGGATAACCATTTGTCTGAAGTAGTGTAGGGTTTCCTGCCTAAGCAGGGGGCTGGACTAGAAGACCTCCAAGGTCCCTTCCAACTCTATTATTCTATTCTATTCTATTCTATTCTATTCTGCTTCTTGGTATTGGATTTTGCTTCACTGAAAGTTTACTTTTCAGTTGAAACTGATCTTCTGGGAGTAAATCACTTTACTCTTACTTTATGCTGCTTTTCAATGTTATGTCCTCCAATAAAACTACTTCACTTGAGTTCTCCTTTGATAGGGCAAGTTTTTGATATAACACTATAAGACCTACTGAAAAGATTTGAACATAGCGTCTTAGAGATTTCTGTTCAGTTTCTCACCTTAGGAAATGGTTTGTTTTCCTCCTCATTTTAGGGCAAAGCAAATATTATTTTTCTCTGCTTTGTATTTATGTCATATTATTGTACTTGTAGGACCAACCAGATGCTGTCTTAGATTCTTATGAAGTGTCTTCTGAGAGTGAACAAATTAGCCGCTTTCCAAAACCTGAAATGGAAATTCAGTTTTCACCTTTGCAGCCCACTAAGCTGGAAGTAAAGCATCAAGGAAATCCTTCCACAGTGACTCTTAAGGTACCCAGGACAAGGAAAAGGAAGAGCTGCACTATGGATGAGGTACAATGTTTGGAAGAAAGCAACTATTCTTAGTGTGTTTCTTACATACTTCTCAAAATAGTACTTCTGAAAGAAATATAAAAAATTGATTATTAAATCAGCAAAGGATGTAATCCCAAACCAAAGAATAAGTCCCATTGGATATAGTTGACATGCTTTCTTATAAATGTATAATTATACATGGTTTCTTAAAAATGTGTGGTTATTTTTTTTAAGGAATTGGATGAATCTAGTTCTATCTTTATAATCTGGGCCAGTGTTTTTCAACTTCAGCAACTTTAAGTCATGTGGACTTCAACTCCCAGAATTCCACAGCCAGCATGAGAAATTCTGGGAGTTGTGATCCATACATCTTAAAGTTGCCAAGGCTGAGAAACACAGATTTAGGGAGGCAATTGCTTTGATGCTAAACTAAGGGTACACCTTGCTTTAATTGTTGCCAAGAAAATAATAGGAATGTGTCCATGAAGCCAGCAGGGCTCAAGTTAAAAGACTTTTTTTAATAACCTGCACTGATATTTATATAAGTAGCAGTTGTTTTGTTTAATTTATTTGGGGGAAAAACAGGTTCTAGCCTGAAAACATGGACCCAATTTATTACAGGTCTCTGTTTTTTTACTACTGTGTTCTTCATGGATAGCTGATAACTGCCCCTGAAGTTAAGCTAGGAATGGAATGCCATAATGTGAGCTGCAGATGTAACTCTAGTTTTTTAGGCATCTGTATATGACTAAATCTTAGGGGAGAAACACAGGCCTGTACATCAAGAATATCTCTTTTGCGCCCCCCCGCCGCGCCCCCCCCCCCCCCCCCCCCCCCCCAAAAAAAAAAAAAAAAACGCTAGAAAATTCCACTTCAGGGAATCTGAATATACAGCTAAGGTCTGACCTTGATCAGTGTCCTCAAACATTAAAATCATTTTTAACCATCAATACTATTTTCTTTTCAAAAGTCACATTTCTAAAAGGGACTGTTTAACCTCAGGTTTGAAATTGTATACGAATACTCAGGGGTGCCTGCATGAAAAAATAACTTTGTCTTCTCAACTATGCTTCCTTTAAGAGTAATACGCTGTCAAGTTTCTGGAAAAACAAACTTAGAGATAAGGGAATTTCTGATGTGAGTCAGATACAGAATCTCTTTTAAGCTTATGTGGTAGATAAACAAGTACAAGTAGATAACAGTACTTCAACTCAGGGGTCCCCAACCTCTGGGCCACGGCCCGCTACCAGGCCATGGCCTATTCGGAACCAGGCCACATGAGCAGCGGGCCAGCATGCACGCGTATAGCTCGGCTTGTGTGAGGGGCAGGTTCTGCATATAAGTCAAGCTGTGCGTACATGCGCCTGTGTGCCACCCCACTGCTCACATGGGCCGGTCTCCCCCTTGCTCCCCCAAGCCAAGCCGCAGAGGTTGGGGATTGCTGCTTTAATCCTTCTTCACATTTCACCCAAATAGCACATTTGTACTTTAACAATGATCACAGATGATCTTTCCTCTACTATTTCTTACCATCTCTTGCAATCAAACCTGCTTTTCCAATATACACTAAAACTTCAATTTAATGGACCATTCTGAGGAGAAAAAGGTATCCATTAGGCTGAATACCTATTATATTTGAATTTTTGTATTAAATCTAAGTCATGTCATTTTATGCCATCTTAAGAGCATTTGCTTAAATGCATAAGTGGAAATAGGCATAAATAACATATTTTTATAAATTATCTCTACTATTTTGGAAACCATGTTCATTGTTTAAGGGAATAATTCTAAGCAAAATTTTGTTCATGGTATATCAAGTCGTCCCCTGAATAAGAATCTGTGAATTGAGGTTTTACTGTATCTGTCTTTTGATCGGAATCATTGCTAACTCACTGAAATCTGCCATTATTTATTCCTATCCATTAATAGTTTTGTGAGATAGTAATCTTAATCTTGTGGGTTTGAAAATAAATTTCATTTGAACAGGTTTTATTTTGCTGCTTTAATCTAATAATAAAAAGAAAAACCAAAATTGTATGTATGGGAATAGCACACAAGATATAGAGAAATTGAGAGAAAATGTTAATAAAATAAAAGATAACCACAACAATAATATCTCAATTAATTAGTAGTTTTTGAACAGTGAATTGAATTTCACCACATGTAATTATGTCTGGTACCCCACTTGCAGGTCTTTTTAGTTTCTCATTAGTCCCCGGCACAAAATACAAAGGCAGGTTGGTCCTAGACAGCAGGCATGAAAAAAAAATCAACATTCATTCTATACTCTACTCTACTCTACTCTACTCTACTCTACTCTACTCTACTCTACTCTACTCTACTCTACTCTACTCTACTCTACTCTACTCTACTCTATTCTACTTCACTCCACTCCATTCCATTATCATATCATATTCATCCATCATTACTGTCTGTCTGTTTCTCTCTCTCTCTCTCTCTCCCTCCCTCCCTCTAATCTAATCTAATCTAATCTAATCTAATCTAATCTAATCTAATCTATTTTTGTTAAATTTATTTACTGCTTATTTCACCGTGGGGCTACTTGCCTTCTCTAAATTCCTCTTTCTGTTCCTTTACTCTTTCTCAGGATTTTACTCTCCTATCTTTTAGCAGCCAAGCCTATATTTAGTCCAAGTTGAATAACAGTGTCTAGGAAATCCCGAGAATCTAAGAAGTAGTCAGAATAATATGTCACTGAGGCTCATAACTATTTCAAACATTTCTATATGTAATGTTAAGAGATGTGTTGGAACTGAATGGCCATCATTCCAGTGAGAGAAAGGGGATAAAAGTGGAAGATAAAAAGCGACCAGGGAATTTTTTAATCTTTTTTTTTTTAACCTCATCCCCTGCAGCAGAAATAGGCTTCTCAATCATTGTTACTTGGACCTCAGGGAGGGCCATGAAAAGCAGAGCGACTGATTTTGTTAACTTCCTCTTTAGACTCTTTTTCATTCAGGAGGAATGTAACGGGCAATAAAATATTGTCCAATCCCTAAATTCAGTCTAAGCACAAACTAATGCATGCCCACTAATTGCGAGTATCCGTTTTTGCTAAAGAAGTGCCTGTATATATTAGATCAAAATCCTACTACTCTGATACACTTAGTGAAAATCCTCAGCACTCAGAATCCAGATACTTATTCAGTGAGAATTTGCTGAAGGTTCTCCCAGAGTCCTGTGATTGATCCTGAGTCCTTCATTCTAAAAGTGGAATGGTGTCCAATTTAATATAATGCAGAAGCCAATTTAATACAAAGCAAAACTTTTCTTGTTGCCCAAAAAAAAAAAAAAGCATTTATAAAGTAGATCAAATGGCAGAACAGTTTAGCTTAATTCAGAAGAATGTTTTTTTTTTTCATGTTCTTAGGTTAAATAGTATGGAACTAATGCAGAACAGGACAGAATTATAGATTAGACTTAGAATTCTTTACTGGCCAAGTAAGATTAGACACACAAGGAATTTGTCTCTGGTGCATAAGCTTTCAGTGTACATACAACAATAATGATAGATCATTATCACAGTCATTGTAAAAAGAATTCATCATAAAACATTAGATACAACAATGATAGTAATGGATACTGAATAAGCAATCAACATAAAGCATACTAGGATATGAAGTAAACAATATAAATCTTACTTTGTTACTTGTAAGATACAAGTATCATAAAATGACAAGGAGATAGGTAATAGGGAAGATGAGAATAATGATGGTAAAAATGCTTTCTAGATTATTTGACAGTGTTGTGGGAATTAGTTGTTTAGCAGAGTGATGGCGTGGGGGGAAAAAAACTGTCCTTGTGTCAAAAAACTATCCTCATGTCAGCCAAAATAAAATTGACAGTATTTCTCTTCCTTTGCTGAAATTCCTAGAGGTAATAATATCTAGAAAAAAATCACAGATTGCTTTGTCCCTGATGGAATAATTCATGATTATTGGAAAATTGCCTTGGATTTAATTTAAAATTAACCATAGCAAATATATAATGAGATGTAAATGCCTTCCCATGAGATCCCATGAGTTTGGCTTTAAAAAAAAATGTTATTTTTTTAAATGTCTGTGATGCTCCGTCCAATGTGTGAAAAGATTGGCAGTCTTGGTTAAAGCTGTCCCATTTACTTCCCCCCAAAAATGCAACAATCCAATATCGAGACTGTAACTTAGTACTAAACACACCTTTCTCTTTCTAAGGACTCCTTGAAAAATGAAAATGAAAAGAATGTAAAATTGCCAGCTAATATGAATGTGTGGTCTGATTCATTAAGAAGACAAGGAAAAAAGGTATGTGAGTTAATAACTTTAATATAATGCTTCAGCAGTAGTTTGACATGGAATAGTTTTATTTTGATGATATAATAATTTAATTATTAGATTGCATACATTCCTGATCTGAGCAATTATGTAAAGCAGATGTTTTGTTATATTGCAGATAAAAAGGAGATAAACTTTTAAGGACACTAGCTTGCTTTAGGCCAGAGTAATGGGCTCTTCCTTTTCTTCTAGCAACCAATTATCTTTTTCCCCTCACCAAAGTACACATGCAAAATACTTGAAAATACTTTTTATTAAGCTATTAACAGCCAATCTTCATTATCTAAGGGCTATCAAACTCTCGGCAGTGGGTTGGATACATCAGGCACTGGCCACGCCCACGCCCTTAGCGAAGGGGGGGAAAGTCCTGATATGTCATGTGACACCACCGTGACGATGTGAATTTGATACCCCTGATCTAAGCCTTTAGCCTACTTAAATGGTCAGCCTATTTCAACTTTTATGACCTTCAGATGTTTGGCTTTCTGGGAATTCTCTCACCAGCCAAGCCCTTGCTGAGAAATTTTGGTCCCAAAATCCAGACATCTGGAGACTTGCTCAGATTGGTTGAAAGCTGGTATAACTGCAGCAGCTGGAAAGCATCTAGGCAACGTAGCGCTACTAAGTAACAAGAAAAGGACTGTACAAGTGAACTCCAATTCTTTAAAGAAGAGATGTAAAAGATATTGGAAATATGTGTGAGAACTAAATTCAACATCTAATGTTCAAACATGGTAATAAACTGGTGCAGGTATACTTTTTATATAAGACAATGTGATTTAGCAAATGTCTTTAGTTCCTAAATGAAATGTTTTAAACATATGTTTTAATGTTTTCTATTTAGATTGCTCCTCCTAACCCCGCTCTCAGAAAGAATTATTCCTTAAGAAATAAACATTCATCAAATATACAATCCATGGCATCCCCAGGTGGAACCCTATACAAATTTGGTAATCTCTTGCAGAATTCCCCTACAATCATACAAGCTAAAGGTGAGCAGCCAAACAAAGAAGCCTATTGCATTGATGTGAGGCAATTAGGAGATATTTCTGTTGTTCCATCTGGAACACTGCATATTTTAAAAGGGACAGTTGGTATTTAAACAACAGAGCAGAAGAAATCCATTTTGGGCATCACTTTTTGTGTTCTTGAGGGTTTTTTTAATAGCTTATAATACTTTGCTGGAGGGACATTGAAACTGTAATTTAATTAGTTTCAGTCTCACCTCATTTAGAGACAGATCTTTAACTGGAAAGCTTCCCTTTTTCTGAAATGATTGCCTCTAGAAGACTGTAAAATATTTCAAGTTCAACATGTTTTCTTTTGAGTTTGAATCAGCGGTTCCAAAATTACTGGAAAGCTTCCAATGCTGCCTTGACAATTCTGGAAGTATCAAAGCAGCCCTATTTTGAATTCAAAACAGTGTCATTTTAACTTTAGACTCTTTCAGAAGGTTTGAGACTCTTTGAGACAAGGGTTTGTTTTGAGCTTGAACAATTTTAAATCCAGAATCTTTGCATGCCTCTTAGAAGTTTCTGTAAAGCTTAAAAAATATGGTGTGATAAATCGTTGAACTAAGATAAGGAAGATCCAATTTCAAATTCTCACTTGGACATGACTGCTATAAAATCACTGAAGTCACACTGTCTGTGTCATAAGTTTGCTTAGGATAAAACGAGTCACAGAATTAAAAGCCTATTAAAGAAAATTTGCTGGACTGCATGTACATAATGGAATATACATACAATTATTTATAAAGATAAGCATAAGAAAGGCAAAATATGCAGTTGGGTGAGAGTGAACCAATAATGCTCAATGTAAAACTGAGGGGCAGAGATATATACCACGTATTGGTAATTTTCCTCTTTCTCTCTCTCTCTCTTTCTCTTCCTCTCTCTCTCCCTTCCTCCCTCCCTCCCTTCCTCTCTCCCACTCCATCCCCCCTTGGCTGGAGAATTCTGGGAGGAGAAATCCACCTGTCATAAAGTTGCCAAGGTTGAAAAACACTGTTCCAAAACATTGCTTTCAAGATTTTCCTCTTTGTTGAATGGATTTCAGTTGTATGGATCATGGCTTTCAAAGACGACTTCCAGGAGAAGAAAGGAAGTGATTTAATTGAGAAAGATTGGTCTTTAAACTTTTTGATTCACCGATGGTCTAAATCAGGGTCTCTCAGAGAACTCCCTGTACTTTTTATGCAGTGCCAGAGTTTCACAGAATGCAATTTGAAACCCCCCGGTCTAGAAAGGAATAGAGCAAATATTAAGATAGAATTTCACTTTTGAATAAAAGAATGTTTGCTACTATTCCCTTTCCAGCAAAGAAGCTAATGGCAACAATGAAATCTCCCAAATCTACTGATGAAGAAACCGCTAAGAAAAATGATGACAAACCCAAGAAAGCTAAGCGGAAGCTCCACTCAACCAAAATTTCTACTCCTGTTCAATTTTCTAATCCTATAGTAAGTGATTCCACAAAGCATTTTGACCAACTCAGAGTGTACAACCTTTTGAAAGCTGGGAACTATACCTAATTTTTTTTTGGGGTGGGGGTGGGGGGGGGAAAACAGATGTTATAAAAAAACATGTTATAAAAAAAAGCTCATGATGCTGAGAAGAAATAAGGTTAGGTCAAATATGAGGGCAGTGGCAGCGTTTTTCTATGTTTTTGTTTGGCGAGGGGGATGTTTTTGTTTGGTAAGGATGATAAGCTTTAGGGTTTTGTACTACCAGGTAGTTCTCAATTTACAACCACAGTTGAGTCCAAAATTTCTGTTGCTAAGCTGAGACAGTCGTTAAGTGAGTTTTGCCCCATTTTACAACCTAGTTGTGAAATGAATCACTTCATTTGTTAAGATAGTAGAATAGAATAGAATAGAATAGAATAGAATTCTTTATTGGCCAAGTGTGATTGGACACACAAGGAATTTGTCTAGGTGCAAATGCTTTTTAGTGTACATAAAAGAAAAGATGCATTCGTCAAGAGTCAAGAATCATAAGGTACAACACTTAATGATAATCATAGGGTATAATAAGCAATCAAATTATACTAGGAAACAGTCAATATAAATCATAAGGATACAAGCGGCAAAATTACAATCATACAGTCACAAATGGGAGGGGAGGGTGATAAGGAGTGATGAGAAGATTAGCAGTAATAGTAGTGCAGACTTTGTAATAGTTGGACAGTGTTGAGGGAATTATTTGTTTAGCAGAGTAATGACATTCATGAAAAAACTGTCCTTGTGTCTGGTTGTTCTGGTGTGCAGTGCTGTTTAGCGTCGTTTTGAGAGAAGGGTTGTTTAGCTTCCCCATTGACTTTACTCGCCAGAAGCTTGCAAAAGGAGATCACATGAATCTGGGAAACCGCAACCATCATAAATATGAATCAGTTGCCAAGCATCTGAATTTTGATCACGTAACCAAGGGGATGCCGCAAAATAGTTGTAAGTGTGAAAAATGGTCGTAGGTCACTTTTTTCAGGGCAGTTGTAACTTTTGAATGATCACTAAACAATCTGCCATAAGTCAAGAACTACCTGTATATTAAATCTATTTTACAGGTTTCTCGGAAAGAAAGGCAGAGAAATTGGATACACATTATAGAATATGATACTGGTATATTGTATAGAGTGACAACATAGATTTTGGATCCCCCCCTCAATTATTATTTGACCCATCCTTGCCATCTTCTAGGAATATAACTGAAATAGATGCATTTCCTATTGCATTCCGTGCCTGTTCTCCTTAACTCTCCATCTTTAGTTTTATTTTATATACTTCTACTTTAATTGAAGTCTGGAGAGTCCAGTGGATCTGTTCAAAGTAAATATGCATAAGGTGGGAGGCTTAATCTTTATCTTCAAGAATAGGATTTCAGCAAAATCACTATTTTCCACTTCTGTCTTGCCTTCAAAGCTGATGACTGTTATTATTTTGGCTTGAATAAGATGCATTGATTATATATTAGTTATTCAATAAGCCTTAAGCTTACGTCCTGCCCTACTTCTCAACTGCAAGATTAATACAAAATCAAAATCTCCTGATATGGATCAACCAGAAATGCAGCATTAAATCCAAATTAAAAGTAAACTGCTCAATCATAAATAAAGCTGAGAAGAGCAAACGAAGTTTATTACCTATATTTGGATTCAGCTGGTTTTTAGGTAAGATTAGTGATTATTTAGAAGCTGTATTGATTCCAATATCCTGATAAGTCTTGTAGCTGTGGTGGAGGAGGTCACATATGTTTCTGGTTTGTTCAAGGTACAAATAGAACAGATAGTAATCACTCAATTAAACCATTGGTTAATGTTTCATGGCAATTCAGTTATCTCAATCTTTCACTTATGTTTTTTTGAAACAAGTCCTAAACTAGTTTGTATATAACGCTAAACTCTAATGATTGCATTTACACGTGTTAAACCATAGGTCAAGTAAGTTGTTTAATGAGGGAATACCATCATACAATAATAAATAAAACTATAAACATTATGTAAAAATGATAAGATGGTCAGAATTTTGAGGCATATAATTTTTTCCTTGGCCAAGTGGGAATCTTTTATCTTTTTGGATAATATTGAGAATCAGCAAACATAATCTAACAATATTCTTAATAGAAAACCTAAAATACATTATTGCTTAACATTTGGTGCTAAAATCATTTTTAAAATTATTTTATTCAAGGTCATCTAAGACTCATGAATTCAGATTGCTAACCGGCTTTAAGAGGTTATGATCTAAAATAGAAATGACTTTCCCACATCATTTGGCTTCTAGTTGGACAAGTACTGAACATTGGATTTTTTTTTTTTACTTTACATCTGAACTAGGGCAGCTCAGGAATCTGAAACCACTACCAAGCTCCACTAAATATAAATATATAAGATATTGTGGCCTTCATCATGCAGTTACTTGGGCACCAAAGATACTTGATCGCTGGCCTCTCTAGCTTGAAAGCTCTTGTAAACTTGGGAGGTTCCACTTCTTCCTTATTGTTCCAAGAAAGAATTTGCTCTAATTCTCACACTTTGACCAAGTACTACCTGGGTATCTGACTGGTTAGAAAACCTTTTTCATTTCTTCTTTTTTTTTTTTTTAGATCTTTGAGGATCAAAAGGAAACTGATCATGAAATTATCAAACGACGTCTCCGAACGAAAAAATAATAATATTCTTTTCATGGATAATATATATAGATGTTATCAATGCTGTAACTATTACTTTTCAAAATGTTGGTGTAGATTTTGTTGCTGTTGCTGTAAAAATGAACGGCGGGAAATTAAAATATGTTGAAGAGTCCACAGTGTGGTATAATGATTAAGGTGTTCGGGTAGAACTGGGGAGAAGCAGTTGCCAAGTGTCCAGATTTTAATCATGTGAGCAGGGAGATGCTGCAATGATTGTAAGGGTGAAAAATGGCCACACGCCACTTTTTTTACTGCTGTTGTAGCTGTTCTGACCCAGCAGAAACAAGAAACAGAATCCTTGTCACAAAAACCCCTCAATATTTATCTTTTGTGAACACCAAAAAGTCCAGGCAATAGTCCTTCAAAGAGTTAACGGCCGCAACAGACTTTATCAGTTCCTTGCGATAATTGCAGCCCGAAAGGCTACAAATTAAGTTCTGGCAAGCAGTCTCTGGCACAAAACACAATGAGCAAAATCTTCAGAAAGAGGAACTGTTGTCTCCTATGACAACCATTCTCCTTTCCTTCTATTTATTCCCCAGCCAGGGAAGGGCCATTCAGCATCCATGTGTGCTTTGCTTCCCGAGTCGACTCCTTGATCCCTGTTGTTCCCCTCTCCTAACTGCTCTGCACATACATGCATCTAGAACAGGCCCCAGCTGTTCTTCCTCCTCACTCATATCAGCCTCCAAAGGCAGCTGCCTCTCCAGTGGGTGGAAAATGTCGGACGGCCCTGGCTCTATCTCTGCATCCAACACAGAGCATCTATCAGAGCCTTCCCCAGACTCCAGAACTGGTCCAAGTTCCCCCCCAACCTCCTCACTGTCTGGCTAGCCACAACATAAGTTCCAATGGACACTAAATGAACTATTGTAAGTCAAGGACTATCTGTAATTCAACAACTCTAGGGTTGAAGATACCTCTCCTCAGAGTAATTCCAAGGGAAAAACTTGTACTACCAGAAATAGAGTGTGTTTTGATTCTTAACTCTTTC
This sequence comes from Bungarus multicinctus, assembly GCA_023653725.1. Taxonomy (NCBI): domain Eukaryota; kingdom Metazoa; phylum Chordata; class Lepidosauria; order Squamata; family Elapidae; genus Bungarus; species Bungarus multicinctus. The sequence continues at coordinate 75,494,767 of CM042844.1, read as the reverse complement.
ATACAAGAACTGATAGTTTTAGGGAAGTGCCATTTGGGACCATAGAAGGAAATATCTGTATCAATTTATGTTAATGGTTGTATCTGTTGCAACAAACTGTTTTATGCATCCTCAGTCTATTGCTTTAGGTATTGTACATTTTTGCTATAGTGGTGGCAGAGATTCAGGCTCCACCTTGTTAGCTTGTGATGAACCACGGTGGGATACAAAATAAACACAGTCACAAGCCCCTTTTATTCCTTCACTTTGCTTCCAAGCTCCAAATATCCTTGACTGGAGACAAAAAAAACCCACATGAGCAGTTACAAGAAGGAGGAAATGCCATTTAAACTAAAAATTCCTATAAGTTATAAAGAATAAAAAACAACACAAACCAGGCAAGATAAGGGCTTGAAGATATTCACAGATATCAGAACACACACTGGGAAGGACGCCAGACTCAGAGAGGAACAATAAACTAGAGATATTTCCAGCCTTTGTTTCCAGCACTCGCCCGTACGCATGTCCGTCCTCTTATGCAGTTGTCACAGCTGCAGCCCATAAAGAGGATCAAGGCCCTTTCCTCCCAAGTAGACCACATCTCTCCCTTATCCTCTCCTCCCTGCGTGCCCTAGGATGGAGAGGGGATGGGCCTGGGTCCTCCTCTGACTGCCCAGCCGGCCTCTGCCCTTCCCAAGCCTCCTCCACAACCTCCGGAGCCACATTTCCACTCCCTGTCAGTTGTTCCTCCTCTCCCTCAGAGTCAGTCTCCACCAGGGGCATGACATAGCTTTTCTTTCGAATTCAATGCAAGAGTTCCGCCCCTTAGCCACTGCATAGTGCCAATGTTGCAAATTCTAAAATGTTGACTTCCATTTGGGATAATTTCTATTTCAAAATTTTAAAAAATGATGAGTGCAAAAAGGCTCAGAGTGAGCAAGATGTATTTATTTTAATGACTGCACCTTTGTACAATGGCAAGGAGTGAAATTAAGCAATTTCATAGTTTTACTATACTGATCCTCCTCATGTCTATGGAGATTCTCCGTCATGATTGTCCCATAGGTGTTTTTTTTCCAAAGGAAACTAGACATTGTTTTTTCCTTGAAGATATATTGCTTCTCATCCAAGAAGCTTCTTCGGTCCTGGCTGAATGGTGGAGAATGGAAAGATTTATATTCCTTGCAGTCATCTGGTCATTAGCACTCTTCCCCCACATCTTCAATCAGTACAAAATATGTCTCTTGAATCTTCTGGAAGAAGCATTGAAGTACCATATTGTCCTCCATACTTTCTGGGTGATGTCTGTGCGGCATCTGGGAACTACATCTTTCATTTGCACAAAGAATTTGCAAAAAATGTCAGGACATGTTCTCTGTGAAGATGGGAGCAACGATGTATATCCAAATATTCAAAGGAAAAGTCTCTGACATTTTTGTAAAAAAATATTTTGCCCCCACCTTTGGAAGGCCAACGATTTCTAAAGCAGCACCTGAGACATTGTGCTTTCTCTTGCTGCCCAGAGTCCTGATTCAACCAATTTTATTATTAAATTCTAATAGTGATGCTAATACTCGTATGTTGATAGGAAACTAATTCTTCAGTTGCCCTTGAGTGAATATCTGTTTTGTATTTGGTCACTGCCTTCCATAGAGCCATCTTGCATAGTTTTCATAATATGTTTTCAGAATTCCAAATATGCTCACTAGTCTTAAAACATCGGAGATCTCTAGATTGGAGAAACCTTCCTTATTTCCAAATAAGCCTTAGAAGTCTTTATTGATTAGCCCTTGGGCCATATCAAAGTGCAAAGTTCCAGCAACAAATTGTTACTAAAATTTAATAAAAGCAATTCAAAATGAAATTTGATAAAATACTATTTAAAATGGAACTTGATAAAATACAATTTAAAATGGAGTCTAGACAAAATACGATTTAAGATGAAATAGTAATAAAATACAATCCAAAATAAAATTGTAATAATGTACAATAATTTAAGATATAGACAAAATATAATGTTATATGTCGGAGTCACCCTTGCAGTCTACCTCAATCAATCCCACATATGCAGATCTCAACCAAATCATTTTGCTTAAATACTGTGCTACTTTAAATGTTATTTTCAAGTTCTGGCCGGACATAAGGTAAGTTATTTTGATGTGGGTATCCCAATGGGTCATTTGTCTGATATAAAGACCAAGATACCTGTCTCTTATCCTCTTATACAGGCAACAGTGAAAGAGGATGTGAGCCAGGTCCTCTACCTCTGCTGCTTTGCAAATGCAGAGCCTCTCATTGTACGATATTGCATGAAATCTCCCATATCTAACCATTGTGTCAAGTTGTTCAAATCTCGCTCTTGTAAATATCTCTCTGAGATGTTTTGGGAGTTGTGACTTCAAGTAGCTATCTACTTGGAAAGTACATTATCTTTGATGCATCATTGCAACTGGCACAAATAACATCAATTCCATTATTTGTGTGATGTCATGCTGTCACTTGTTCTGCTTTATTTTCTCCAACAGAGACCAATGGCAATAATATTTCAATATTCTAACAGAATAATAGAGCTGGGAGGGACCTTGGAGGTCTTCTAGTCCAATCCTATATAATTTCAGACAAATGGTTATCTCCTAATTTCTCCTTAGTAATAGGTTGCTTCTTTCCTTGAATTAGTTTCCATCCATTGCTTCTTGTCCTGCTTTCTCATCAGCCAATGAGATTTGGATGTCGAGTTTGTTGCCATCCTTCCTTACCCTATTCTTGCTGTTTCAATTCTGCTTATGCATACATTTTAAATAATGCATTTTGTCTTTCTATAAAGAGGGGGATTAATCAGCATTGAATAATAGCTTGGAAAATAATTAGTATTAGATAATTAACAGTTCCAAATGTGAACTAGTTGGGCCTATGCACCATTAACTGTTAGAAGCTGACTGAGTTGGTGGCCCTACTTTATCCTGAGCTCTAAGTCAGGCGATTGTTCATCAAACAAGATCTGATATGTTTGTTTCTGCAATTAAATTTGCGACTGAATGGTTTTCTCTGAGTCTCTATCTTAATTTCAATTAGAAGACAAAGAAACCTCCACTAGATGGCACTTCAGCACCTTTTTAAAATTAAAAGGGAAAAGAATTCCATTCTGAAATGTTTTTTATCCTGAGAAGAGTTTAGGTTTCAGAAAGGAGGGGGAAAAATGTTTATTTGGACCAAAGCACAATGTAATACAGCCAAACAGGTGAACACTGAGGACTTAGTCACTATTTGGCACATCTACTTTGGACATTAAATGGTATGTGACACACTCTTTAAAATATTCTCCAGGTTGAGTGAGCTTCTGCAAATAATAATGGATGCTCGGTGTGGGATTGTGAGGTGGCCCCCCCAAAAAAACAACCCTCATGTCTAAGAGCAAAAATAAGCCCTCGCCTTTGGAGGGCTATTTTATTGTTTTGAAGTAATGTTTCTTTTTAAAAGGAAATTGCCAGTAGGGGGTGTGTATGCTTTATGATGAATGCTGGTCATGTCTGGCTAATTTGTAAGAGGATTGGAGGCCGTAAATCTAGATAGTAATGCATTAAAAGACAAATGTGTCAGCAGCGACATAAATCTGCAGTGGCTGGGCTCCCCATTTCCCTCAGCCATAATGCAGTTGATTCAATTGTAGGTATAACATGTTGTGTGAACCCGGCCACTGAGGCTAATAAACCATGGTGTTTGAAATTAGGCAGTGTCTAGCATATAAAGAATAACCAGAAGAGCCTCCATACACAGTAGGATTCCTGGTAGAGCTTGTTTTCAAAATGATAGGGCCCCCCAGTTGGAGTGAGAGACCTTTAAAGGAGGGGCCTGGGGGAAGGAAGAAAAGAAATAATAGAAATCACCTACTTGTTTCCTCTGTTCAAATTTCCTCCTTATTCCTTTGTCACTGATATTTTAAGAAGCTTTGACGCTATGTTTTAATAGGGAATGTTGAATAACTGTTTTCAAACTATTGTGGGGATTCTAAGGTGCTTAGATACTAACAAAATATGGATCCTTATTCATAAAGGAGATAGAAATCACATTTAGGTAGAGAAAAGAAAAGTGTTTCTATTTAGAAATTTGAGGCTGTATGTGGTCTTGTGAGCTTTTTTATCTATCTTCTCTTTATATTCTTGCCGAGATATATACATCTTTAGTACTTTATAAGAAGCTTGATGTGCAAGGAACTGTAAACATATTTACATTATATTCATTTACTGAAAGACTTTCCAGAATTTGATGAAGTCTTGTTGGTTGGTTGGTTTCCGAATGCATGCAAGCAAACACAAGTTTTGTCTTTTTTTAAAAAAATGTTTTTATTGCAGTTTTCAAAAATACAAATCTCACTTATTTTTGTAACAACATTTTGGCATCGATAAATACATACATCTTATATACATTATTATATACATACCTACATTAACCCTCTGTTAGGGTCTCTTCCTTTATTTACTACCATATAATCCTACTTCCTAGTCTTTATATCTGTTTTTTAATTATTCAGACCATTTATCCCATATTAAATAATATTCGGAATCCTCCTTGTCTTTCATTTCCAATGTGAGCTTGTTCATTTTGGCGCAATCCAATATTTTTTGTATAACTAAATCTTCTGAGGGGATATTAGCTCCTTTCCATGATAGTACAAAAGCTGTTCTGGCTGCTGTCAAAATATGCACTATAATATATTAGTCTTTTTAGTATATTAGTATATTGGCCTGAAATTATTCCTAGCAAAAAAATTCTGGTTTGAGCTCAATTTAGCGTTTGGTAATCTCTTGCAGCCAGTTTTTTATTTTGACCCAATATATCCTGGTCTCGGGAAAGAAGGTATGTGATAGAAGGTATAATCTTTTTGTCCACATTTCCAACATTTTGGACTTGTGTTAGGGTATATCTTAGCCAATCTTGCTGGGGCTAGGTGCCACCTATAAAACATTTTATATAAATTTTCTTTGTAGGCCATAGATATCGTTAATTTATAATGCCTTGTCCATAATTTCTCCCATTCATCCAATTCAATACTGTATCCAAAGTTTTGAGCCCATGCTATCATGGAACCTTTTATGATTTTTTCTTCCATTTTAAACCCCAATAAATAGTTATATGCTTTGATTATAATTTTTTCTTGTACTCCAACTAAGAGCTAATTGCTGTTCTTTATCAAATCCAAATTCCTTTTCTTTGTATCCTGTATTTGTAAATATGGCCACCAGTCAATTATAATTCCTTATTCTCTTAGTTCTTGGTTCATTTTAAGCTTCCTTTGATTATCTAATAAATCTTTATAGTTTACCAGATGGATTTCATTGTTATTTTATAGTTTTGTCTTAAAATTGTAACTAAATTCAGGCTTCTGTGGCTTGTTTTTCCCTAGTTTTGCTGTCTTCAAAAATTTGGATATGACCTATGGATGCAACCCTTTCTAAAGTTGCTGCCAAATTTATATGTTTTAATGCATCAGAAGGAGAAAATGATTAAAGCTACAGTATTTAATAATTCAGTTGAAATTAAATTTAAATTTAAAGAAAGGAAATCTAATTTACTCTGCCATAAAGAACAAACGTAGTCCTTACGCCTTATTTTGCCTAAGGGGTGATAAAGAACTCCAAAGCACACCCCGTACTTGTGAACTTCAATTCGTGTAATAAAACTTTACATCCTTTTTTTAGACAAAAGACTGCTTTCATCCTTCACTTGGCATGCTATCCAAAGAGAAAAAAATCGCTTTCCCTGACATAGAGAGCAGCATCAAGCTAACCTTGGCTAATCTTGATAAAAGTTTAGCTGAGTCGGGCATGATTTCCACTAGGAAAACTCAAGCCTACAGACTAAAAAACATTCAAGAAAAAGGCTGTGGCAAATTATTTCTGGATTGTTACCAAGAAAAAAGAAAGCAGTGCCATTGGGAAGGGGTTTTTCCTCCTGTTTTATTTGCATTGCCTGATTGTTTTTACTGTATGCACCCAGAGTTATATTAGAGTAGAGCAGTCTTATCAATTTCTAAAGCAAACAAAAATAGTCCCCAGGAACTGACCTTAATTCAAGCAAGAGTTTGTTTACTTGGTTTTAATATAGGTTCGTTATTTTCATATGGCAGCACAGTTCTTTTCGCTTATGGGGTTTCTAAAGTAGGTTCCTATAGGAACAAAGACATTTGGCTTAATTTCAACATTCAAATATTGAAACTCAGCCAAGAAAGTAGAACGAGTGGTTTATATTTTAAATGTTACTCTTAGTTGCGGATTATCATATTTAGAGTCATTTAGCTGAGAATTTACAAACTCACAGCATTTCTATAAATTAGGCAGAGGCAGCATGATGCTAGGGAGCAAGATCGTGTCTGGAGTAATTTTTATTAGTGCTCTGTAGTCTCTTTGCGCCACTTGACTTTAATGCTTGTTTAAATTCTTTTAATTAAAAATAGTAATAAATGGGAAGGTAGCAAAGCAAAGCACCTGTCTCTAGAATAATATTTCATTACAGGAAGGGCATTGGGTCTACAGCTATTAATAATAATAATAAATATTTATTTATATACCGCTCCTCTCCCAAAGGACTCGGAGCGGTGCACAGCCGTACAGTTAAAACAATAAATATGTGGGAAAATAAAACTAAATTAAACCAAAACCCTGGCTGTAAACAATTTAAAGACCTTCCCTAAAACCCTACAATTTTAATAAAAAATAAAACACCCCAAAACTAAAATCAGCCCAGGCCTGGTCAAAGAGCCAGGTTTTCAAGGCACGCCTGAAGGTCCCCAGGTCCGTGGCTGTCCGTAACTCCAGGGGCAACCCATTCCAGAGAGCAGACGCCCCCACAGAGAAGGCCCTATTCCTCAGGGTCACCAGCCGGCACATAGATGCCGACGGGACCCGCAGGAGATCCTCCCTGAGGGAGCGCACCGGACGGTGAGAGGAAAATGGCAGAATGCGGTCTTGTAAATATCCTGGTCCGATGCCATGGAGCACTTTAAAAGTTAACACCAAAATTTTAAAGCGCACCCGAGAGGCCACTGGCAACCAATGCAGCTCGCGCAGGAGGGGCGTCACATGCGAGAACCTTGACGCCCCCATAACCACCCGCACGGCTGCATTCTGTACCAGTTGAAGCCTCCGGATGCTCCCATTCGGGAGCCCCATGTAGAGGGCGTTACAGTAGTCCAGTCGGGAGGTGACCAGGGCATGAGTGACTGTGCGTAAGGCAGAATAAAAAAGAATTTTTATTCTTTCTGGATCGGGATGCCTGTTTGTTTTTATTCCACAAAAGAAACAGTTCTGAATGGCTGGAACCAGGGCTGTACTGGAAAGGGCTACCTGTACAGAATAAATAGCCAGGTGTCTGCAGGTTGTGGTAAAAAAAAAATCAAGATGGCGGCCATGATGTTGTTCCTGAAGTACCTGGTTTTTTTTACATGTTTCCACTGCATTGTTGTGGGCACCATCTTGACTTAAAGTTAGATTAGATTAACAGAGTTGGAAGGGACCTTATAGGTCATCTACCCCAACCCCCTAACCAAGCAGGAGACTCTACACCATTTCTGACAAATGGCAGTCCAATCTCTTCTTGAAAGCCTCCAGTGATGAAGCTCCCAGAACTTCCGAAGGCAAAGCTGTTCCATTGGGTGATGGTTCTCACTGTCAGAAAATTTCTCCTTATTTCTAGGTTGAATCTCTCCTTGTTCAGTTTCCATCCATTATTGGACTTTTAAAGCTGTACCCTTCAAACTCCCTTGGGCAACATGATACTAAAACACAGGAGAGTTGCAGGGAACATCTTCACCTGTTGCTTTTTTGTGACAGTTGCACCCATCGTGAAAGCTATTTGAGGATAGCAGATGTATCGTGTTCTCAAAACTGCAAATATGTCTAGACTGATCATGTACTGTACTGCAAAGAGTTTCAGTAGCAGAATATAGCCTTGGAGGGCAGTCTTGCACTTTTAATCTGGTTTCTTCAGAAAGTGTGGGAACATGAATGAAACGTCTGTTGTTGACTCATTAAATCAGCAATGCCTTTTCCATGCTATCACAAAGTTGCTTTAATGAGTTATCAGCAGGTTCTCCCTTCACACTCCTGTACTCTCTAAAGAACCTTTTTTTAGAACTGAATTCCCAACAAAGCAGTTTTATTATCTTGTCATTGGAGGAGGTTCCTTAAAGATGCTTCCAGGGAAGTAGAATTCTTCATAGGTTTTTGGAAAAATGTAACGCTATACAATGTTCTACAGCAATTCCACCTAATTGGTCATTTGGTTCTTCAAAATCCCAAAGTGGATAAGCGGGCCTGATTTTTTTTCTCCCAATTTGTCCAGCACTATTTATGCAACAAAAGGAACTTTTAATCCTATTGTGTGAGATATATGTCTTTTCCTTTGTAAGATGACCTTCTGAATTCTAATCTTGTGACCTCCTGGGTCTTGTGTTATAATCTCCTGGGTTGTAATGACCTGGGTAATGGGCTGTGTGATGACCTTCTGAGTTCTAATCTTGTTTAAATCCTAATCTTGTGACTTTAGAACTCAGAAGGACATCACACAGCCCATTACCCAGGTCATTATGACCCAGGAGATTACAGCACAAGACCCAGGATGTCAAAACAATAGAACTCAGAAGGTCATCACACAGCCCATTACCCAAGTCGTTACAACACAGGAGGCTGATAGACACACAGCCAATACCTCAGACACACATGTTCTTAAGAAAAAGCCAGCCAATCTGCAAACATCAACTCCATCAACCAATCAAGAAATGACAACACAGCCAACCTTCCCACCAGTATATATAGGGAGACAGCAGCTCAGATCACGTTTTGCTCGCACAAGCATAAAGCCAAAAGCACCAGCCTGAAGATGACGAGTGAGATCTCATCAAAACGTTGCCCAGATAGTCTCAATCTTACACGGGAAAAGACCCGAACACACCAAGACTTGCATACCTGTACCTGTGAAAATCTACGAAAACATACATATACATACACACACACACACACACACACACACACATATATATGTATATATATTTGAGAGGGAAAATGGGGGTGAGGGCAGATGAGAAGTAAAGTCCACTTCTCTCTTTGTCATTTCATGTTCCTCCTGCATAATATGTTCAGTTCCCTTCCTTCTGCCCTTAATCAAATATTTAGACCTCTTAAAAATGCCATGCTGTTATCTCGTTAATGTTAACTACACTATGGGGGAATAAGATGAGGTTCTTGCACAGCATGGTATTATATGTCACTCAAGTGCACCCAGGGGCAAAATGGACCTCCTTGATGGAACAAAGATGAAAGAGAGAGAAAGAAGCGGGGAGGCAGATTGTTTAGCATTTGCTACAGCCTTGCCGGCTCAGATAATCTCTTTACAAAATTCAAGCATTGGTGACTGAAAAAGATGGGCATCTTCTACCCTATCTAGTCTTTTATAATTATTTTTCAGCACTGAAAGATGTTTATCAGCTCGGATCCTTGGAGGCACAAGGCAAAAAGAAGCATCCAAATACCAAGTAGCTATTTGTCTTTCTGTATCTAGCTTGAGAAATGCTCTTGGGAGGAGAATACCTTTGAACACTCAGAGAAGAGTCTTTTATTTAAGAAAACAAACAGCTCGCATTTCCTTGGGGATGTCTGCAAAGAGGGACTCAAAAATATCAAACTAGCGGCCACAACTACACAATCAAAGCCCTGCCCCTTAAAGATGGCTGTGACCACCATCTTGACTCTTTTACCATAACAACCACAAACACCCTGGTGCAGTATAAACACACCAAAGTAACAGTGCATACAAATAGGAGCCACACAGGAATAATATGATTGGTTGAGCAAGATATGAATCCTTTCCCTTACTTATCATCATAAAATGTCTGAAATCAAAGAAGGAAGGAAAAGAACCTCATAGTTTTAACATGGTGCTGGAATAGAAGCTAGTAAAATAATAATATTAATACTTCCAGAAGCATACTACATCTGATAAGGCTGCACAGATTCCAAATATGGTGACATCTAGAACAGGACTTCAAGTGATTATCTCAATAAATGGTCAGTGTCCTGCGTGAAAAGTTACATCTTCAGATAGCCTAATTTTAAAGCATTAATAATACTTTGAATTACATTTTTTTAAAAAATGGAAGCTGAAAATATTTTAAGCACTTGGATGATAACAAACAAAGGATGACACTCTGATGACTAATCTGGTCACCATAGTCTACGCTTACTGAAATTTCTTGCTTTATTTTTTAAAGTTTGTCAAGAGATAGCCAAAGTAGCTTTCTTTTCTGGAGAAGATGAGAACCTGATCCATAAATGTTTATGTATATATTTACAAATCTTTGTCTAACCCTAGATTACAAGGAACTAACAATAAATATCTGAGGAACGCTAGCATTTCTTACCATGGATACACACACGTCTGAAATATTACCATGTTGTGAAATTGGTTCCTACTATGTTTGACTCCAATTAAGAACAGGATAAATACTGTGTGCGCATATGGACCCCTATTTCCAACATCTACAGTAAATCTTCTCTAGGTAAGAAGAAGATGGAATATGGCAACACAGTTCCTGCAAACACACCCAGCAATAAATCCAACTTGGGAAATACATTCAATGGAGCCTCTTGCAACAGTATGTTTCAAACTTGGCAACTTTTAGGATGTGTGAATTTCAACTCCCAGTACAACCTAAAGTTGCCAAGTTTAAAAAACACTGACTTATACTGAAACGCTTGAACTAATTTCACACCCTACCATGTGCTTCCAAAAGTAAACAAACAGCAACACTTGAAATAAAAACATAGCCAAGAACCCAAACATCTCCAGGTGTATTTCTAAGTTTCATGCCAGCAGCTGTCAGTTTGTCAAGTCCCATGCAATCAAGCAAGTCAAGGAAGTGAGAACTGTAGAGATTTCAATTCTTCTATCTTTAATGCTGGCCTTCGGATAAACAGAGAATCTTGGAAGTGGTGAAGAGGATTACCCTAATCTAATTTCTAGTGAATTTAATTAGAGTTTCTCTGAAGAATCTGAAATGCTTCTTTCAGGGACTTTTGTCACCAAGGCTATGTTGCTGTGTTTGGGACAAACTGTCAATTATTGGTCGATCTCTGTAGATTTTTTGATGTCTGTCTCTTATCTAGGACAAGACAATTTCTTTCCTAGCCTCTTTACAATCTTTTGTGTGGCCTGTCTTTAAAGAGCATTCCATAGCATGGTCAATACAACTCCTTTTCCCATAGGTTTCACTGCAATTTAAATCCTATCTATGTCCTGCAATTTAAATCCCACCAATCACCCTGAAAAAGTCTCCGGGCACCTCACCACCCAAGGCTGCTGGAAAGGTATGCAATGCACATTAAAAAAATGAGCAGAGTTTGAGTTGCATGTGGGGGCCACCAACTTGATTTATTTTGAGCATAACCTGTGAATAACCCCTCCAGGCAATACATAACACAACTTGTGCTTGTTCCCAGGCACTTTCTGCCTCAATCCTGAGAGCATCAGGGAACTTCAGATTCCATAGAATAGCAACAGCCTGAAACCCATAATCCTGAGCATGTCTGGAGCAGCTAACTAAAGGACCCTACCCCATATTTTATTCCCAAGAGCACCATGCAAGATTGTCCATACAGGATACTTTCTATCCAAGGCTCAGATGATACAGAAGATCTGGAAGACAATCCCCCGTGTCAAACTTTTCACAATGAAATGGTACAGAAGGCATATCACAAATCCATGGTGGAGAAAAAAATTGTTGTTGTGATCTGGATTACAGAAAAGTTGAATGGGGAGACCTTCCAGCAGGGCCCAGGATACCTGAAAGTCATGAACCAACAGTTTAATGGGTAACCAAAGATAACAAAGGAAATAGGAAGTAGTTGCAGAAACAGTCAACTGATGACATTGAACAGACATCATCCTTCTGGAGCATCCCAGAAAATAGAATTAGCAGCAAAATTCCACCCCAACATTAGAAACCTCAAAGCTGCAGGGAGGACTCTGACACCCTGGCCATCAACAGAAATCCCTAGCTATCTAAGTAAAAAGGACTTCAACTTGGCCTGTCTTCTTAAATGCTTATCAGGGCCAGATCCTTTCCAAAGAATGATGATTCCATTATTTATTTATTTGTTTGTTTGTTTGTTTGTTTGTTAAACTTCTATACCGCCCCCTCTCCCAAAATGGGACTCGGGGTGGTGTACCGCCTAAATAAAAACAATACAATCAAATATAAACATTTAAAATAGATTTTAAAAGATTTAAATTGGTGGCTGAGGTTAAAATTACAATAGAATAATAAAAAGGGTAAAAAGTTAAAAGTTAGAAAAAATTAAAACCCTCCAATGATACTAGGCCAGACCGGCCTGTTGAAAAAGGTGGGTCTTCAGTGCGTGCTGGAAGGTTCGCAGGTCAGTGATGGCTCGCATCTCCGGGAGTAATTCATTCCAGAGGGAGGGTGCTCCCGCAGAGAAGGCCCGCACCCTCAGAGCTGCCAGCCGGCATCACCAAGCTGATGGCACCCCGAGGAGGCCCACCCTGTGGGAGCGCACTGGCCGGTGGGAGGCCGATGGTGGCAGCAGGCAGTCCCGTAAGTAGGTGGTCCCGTAAGTACCTGGGTCCCAAGCCATGGAGCTCTTTAAAGGTGACCACCAACACCTTGAATCACACTCGGAAGGCCACCGGAAGCCAATGCAGCTCGTGCAGGAGCGGTGTAACATGGGAACTCTGAGAAGCCCCCAGAATCACCCACACGGCCGCACTCTGTACCAGCTGAAGCCTCCGGATGCTCTTCAAGGGAAGCCCCATGTAGAGCCATTAAATGCTCATTCACCCATCTGTGACTATCATCACACTGTGTCACCATCAGTTTGGTGTAGTGGTTAATGAGCTGGTCTAGAAACCAAGAAACTGTGACTACTAGTGTTCTGATCTAGGCTTCCTTAGAAAGCATAGAACACAATCTTAATCCCAGCAGAACCTTTTTTATTTCCACAGCTGTGAATTACGTTCATTCACAGGGCTTCACATACAGTCTTTCAGGGGAATGTTGATAACTACCCACCTTATCATACTTGGAATATGGAATACTTGGCCAGAGAATTAATTGCCAGACACAGGGCAAAGCCAAACCTGACACATAGTCAAACAGGATTTTTCAAAGCTTGTGTTCTGAGCAAACGAACTAATTGCTTCCTGCAAAAACTCATGTTCCGTTCGCTCCTCTTTTATGTTCTATGGGAGGGGCCAATTATCTCTGAGGTGTGGCCTTTCTCCTGAGTCGACCCTCCTTTCTCAATTATTCTTGTCTTCTGCTAGCTCTGTGCATGCGCAGGCTGGGAACTGGTTCCATAAACTCTCCCACCTCACTGTTGTCTGAGTCTGAAGACAGCTGCTGACTGCCAGCCTGCCCTGGCCCCATCTCTGCCTCTGATGCAGCACCTGAGATTGTCTGGATCTTCCTCAGCCTCCAGGCCCAGCCCAGGTTCCTCCCAACTTCTCACTAATGTCCGACTCTGCTGCCAGCTCCTTCAGCTGTCAGTGCCTTCAACTAGTGCCTTCCTAGGCATGAGTGACTTTGGGCCAGACACTATCAGCCCAACTCACCTCACAGGGTTATTGTTGTGAGTAAATAGGAGGAGAAAGAATTAGGTATGTTCAGTGCCATGAATTAAATAAACTAACAAAGGCGGGATAAAAATCCAATAAAATGTCCCAGGAGTTTCCACTAGCTTCAGTGACTCATAGGACAGTAGAATAGCCCAATGTCAGGGAGATAAGATTCAGTCCTTTGATCAGGTACCTGTAATTGAGAAGAAGACATGCTTCAGATTTCATACAAACACTATCTCTGCTATTCATTAAACAGAACAACTTTTTTCAGACTGATCCACAAGGTTTGTTTATTTATTTATTACTCAAATTTGTGTAGTCACCCATCTCATATATATGACTCTGGCTAGCTTTGCACTGAGAAATATGTAAAGTCTGGGTTTACTCATTTTGTTCCTATTAAGTAAGGAACAGAATCCTGATGAAAATATGCAGGAACTATTATCTAGGCAAGAGGAGTTGAAACATTTTTAAAATCAAGAACGTCAAGACTGCATTTGGCAGTGTGATTCAGGCAGATACCGCACTAATTCACTGGATTATAAGAATGACAATAAAGATAGTACACCAGATCTGTAAGATCATTAGTGCAGAGGTCCCCAACCTTGGCAACTTTAAGACTCTGGGAGTTGAAGTCCATAAGTCTTAAAGTTGCCAAGGTTGGAGACTCCTGCACTAGGTAGACCAGGTCAGGAAATCAACTTCTGAGGAAGGCTACAATTATTTTTACTGAGATTGGCTATAATAAGAGAATCTTGCAAGTCTGAGTGTGTTCCCTGCATATTTTCATCAAGGTCATCTTCTGTAGTCTCTACATTCTGCAAAGTAGCAGGAGTAGTACTTAACAGCCCGTACTTAGCTTAGTGTTCCAAATATTCTGAACTAAACTATAGTTTACATATCTAACGGTTGGCTTCCCTCACCATGTTCATGTTATATGCTTTAAATTTGGGGAAAAGAGAAATCAAATGGAGCCATTCTATATTAGCAGCATGTCAGCGTTCAACAAAAGGAAGTCAGTTCCTTGCCTCTCCTGCTAGCAAATTAAAGTGAATTGATTCAGGGGTCTTGTAAGAACGTTTGTGCTATAATAGAACTCTCTGAAGTGAGATTTCTTTTTCAACTATTCCGGAGGGAAAAATAACCAATCGAAATTTTGAAGGAGCAAGGATGGACTTCACAGATTTTTAAGTAAAGACAAACATTTCTGCTGGAATTACATTTTAGGAACCAGAGTCCCTTGTTGCAATAGCAATGCCATAGACAACAGTACTTATGTCTGATAACAGCCGTTGAGGGAGATTTCTCTTCCTGCAGTTAAAAGGCATATTATTCAGTTTGAATGTTTCTGATATTCTTGAAAAACAAAATTTGTCCCCCATTTACAGTCAAAAATAATATCACAGCCAACATTTTTTAAAAAGAACTCTGGTTGCATATTTTATTTAGTCCCAAAGGTTCTTTTTTTCAAAAGGCAACTGAACTTCTTTTTCCTTCAAGACATTTCATTTCTTGTCCGAGAAGATTTTTCAGTTGAGAAGTGAAATGTTTTCAAGGAAAAACAAAGTCCAATTGCCTTTTTGAAAAAAAAAAAAAAGCTCGTTTGGGACCACGATGACCTGGATGAGTGAGAATCTCCATAGACATGTTTTATTTTGGTCCTTTCCTCCCTTGCCTCTGATGATGGAAGAAATGCATCCTTGCAATGTTTTTTGTGCTGTTATCTTTGTCTTCCTTCAGTTCAACCCATACCTGAAACAGCCTTAAGTTTAGCTTAGCAGCTTTAGTGTTGGCGTTCTGTGGTAGCCCTTTCACTCACGGCAATTCCAAAATCTGAGATAATGTAAGAAGATTATGCACTGAGAGTGGGGTTAAACATGTCATCAGTTTGGAACTTTTGTGGAACTTTGCATTTCCACAAGAGACTTAAGTCCAGTCCCCTGTGAATTCTGTTGATCCTTATGTCAAGCCCAAAATTGACACATGTGTAGTCATTTTAGTTAGCTTAATATATATTTTTTTTCTTACTTTCTCTGTGGCAGGCATGGGGGAAGGGTTTTGGGCTTGCCACATTCCTAACGGGGGAAGAGTGGAGATAAAGAGAGTTGTTTTGGCTAGGTGATCTTTCTTCCCGTGGGAAACGAGCTGTCCTTGCTTGGGCCCCTTAAGGTGGAGATTTATGACATTAAGCAACATTGAATTACTTCTAGTGGAGAATGTGACTTTTGGGGATTGTTTCTAACTTGTAATGTTGTGGGGTAATTCCGGGTTGTGTCAGATCCGGAATTACCATGGACTTTGCCAATTTGATGCTTTCCTAAATAAAATAAATCTCTTTTGAAGATGGACTTTGTTCTTTTCTTTTTAAATGGATTTCAACACTTGGAAACCTGACACCTTATCTAGCACCAATTTAGCTTTTAGCATTAGTTGACCAGATTCTTGTATATAGGTATCAATAATAAACTCTTCTGTGCAGCGGTGGGATTCAACCGGTGTTACTACTGGTTCAGTGGTTATGTTTTGCGCGCACACGCACCAGACACATGCTTTGCGTGTGTGTGATAAACCTTAAGCTGTGCCACCTGGACAGCTGATGAGCGCTGCGCGTGGGTGCGCAGCATTTCAAAAGCTACTTTTTTACTGCTTTTTCAAGCTCAGCTGTGCCGCACAAAGCAGCCGAGGTTGAAAAAGCAGGCAATAAAGGACAGGTAAGAGCCTGGGTGGGCAGGCAGGCTGAAGAGCAGCAGACACAGAACTGGTTCGGTGTCTGCTGCTCTTCAAAGCTACCGGCTCTATAGAGTTCGGCAGAACCGGTAGCATCCCACTCCTATGCCTTGAACTCATTGAATGTTTCTGGATATTTGCACTTGATAGATGTTGAGCTGCTAATCTTAAAACAGTTGGCCACTGCAAGGCAATGCAGACCCATCCTCCCAAAACCTATTATTCCTTCTAGCTTGCCTTATAGCTGATGGGAGGCAGGCGTGGGGCTTTTTATTAAAGAGGGAGAAATCAGACCTCTGAAGTTATCATTCTTCAGGTTACAGAGACCAACAAGATTGGCAGCAGGGACAGGAAGTGTTGTTATGTCGATGTATTGTAGTTTTTTTGACAGCCTTTGTGGGGAAAGGTGAAGAACTGACTGATTGCACACTAACCATTGTCTTATTATCATATTTATCACTGAAAAGGAAATTCCAATTTCTCTGACTTGGATCCATCCATGCTTCTTGAGCGAGATGGAATAAAGTGGGAATTCTACATCCAAATAGCTTTTCTCCCTGTTAAATATTTATATTCCTTTTTCTGTTGAGTGATTGATTTCTGTAACTTTAGACCAATGGAGGAAAAGTGTATTAAATGATCCCAAGAAGACCAATCCTGGCTCTTCTGCTCTTCAATATTTTTATCAATGGTTTGCAGGAAAAGGGAATAAATGCTTAACAAATTTATAGATGATTCAAAATTGGATGGGGTAACTAATACTTTGAGAGCTGTTTTGGTGTAATAGTTAAGACACCAGTCTAGAAACTGGGAGACACTGAGTTTTAGTCCTGCCTTAGGCTCAAAAGCCAACTGGGTGACTTTAAGCCAGTCCCTGTCTCTTAGCCCTAAGAAGCAGGATCAAACTCTCTTCCCAATGGCATAGGGATAAGCAAGCCTATCCTACCTCAAAAAGAAACAGAAGCAGAAGAAGGAGAAGAATGGAGATGGTATCAGAACTTTCAAAATTTATTCAGGCCTACTTTAAATAGATGGGTTTTGTTTTTAAAGAAAAGTATTCAAAATAGAAAACTTCCTGCAGGGTCTATTTTCCAAGGTGTTTGCTCTGGTCCTCGAACTGATTCTTCATGGGATCCCACAGGCTTATCTTGGTTCAGCAGTTGAGTTAGTTCATTTCTGGTTCAGTTGCAGTTCAGTGGAAAACCTGCTGAATCTGGTTCCCCATTTTTCAAACTGGATTTCTGCAGAGGCTGGGAGCACAACATTTTCCCCTTTGGCTCATGAATGCATCAATCAGTTCTAGGGATCCCTTGTTTCGCTGCAGTGGTCTTGTTGCTGTAGCATCCTGCCATGGCTTTTAGTCTTTCGAATGCATTGAACAGAAGAATGGTACCTGGCGGCATGGAATCTTAATGGCTGTGCAACTGATCCTGATACAATAGAATAGAATAGAATTCTTTATTGGCCAAGTGTGATTGGGCACACAAGGAATTTGTCTTGGTACAAATGCTTTCCGTGTACATAAAAGAAGATACATTCATCAAGAGTTGAGAATCATGAGGTATAACACTTAATAATAGTCATAGAGTACAATAAGCAATCAAATCATACTAGGAAACAGTCAATATAAATTGTAAGGATACAGGCACCAAAGTTACAGTCATACAGTCACAATGGGAGGAGATGGGTGATAAGCAGTGATGAGAAGATTAATAGTAATAGTAGTGCAGACTTTGTAAATAGTTGGACAGTGTTGAGGGAATTATTTGTTTAGCAGAGTGATGACGTTTGTGAAAAAACTGTCCTTGTGTCTAGTTCTGGTGTGCAATGCTCTATAGCGTCATTTTGAGGGTAGGAGTTGAAACAGTTTATGTCCAGGATGTGAGGGATCTGTAAATACTTTCACAGCCCTCTTTTTGACTCGTGCAGTATACAGGTCCTCGATGGAAGGGAGGTTGGTATTAATTGTTTTTTCTGCAGTCCTAATTACTGTCTGAAGTCTGTGTCTGTCTTGTTGGGTTGAAGAACCAAACCAGACAGTTATAGAGATGCAGATTGACAGACTCAAAAATTCCTCTGTAGGAATTATTGTATCAGCAGCTCCTTGGGAAGTTTGAGCTTTTTGAGTTGGTGTAGAAAGAACATTCTTTGTTGTGCTTTTTTATCACTTTTTTGATGTTAGATGTCCATTTTAGGTTTGTGATATGCTAGAACCTAGAAATTTGAAGGTCTCTACTGTTGATACTGTGTTGTTTAGTATTGATACTGATACTAGTATTGATATTGATACTAATTGCTAGTGTTGAGATGGTTGAAATGCAAAACAGAACATGCTGTAGCTCAGGGGTGTCAAACTCATGACACCATAGCGTCATCACATAACATATTGTGTCTTTCCACCCCCTTTGCTAAATCGGGCATGGGCGTGGCCAGCACATGATGCATCGGCCTGTGGGACACAAGTTTGACAGCCCTGCTGTAGATAAAGGCACAGAGCTAAAGTTTTGGGTTTTTTTTGCAACCTCCTATTTTAGAGGATGCTGACTGACAATTCCAATCTATGTGCTTCTATGTGTAGTGAGATTTACTTTGATTTAGTCTGAAAATGTTTCTGAGCATGAAGAGCTTGACAATATTAGAGAAACTGGAGTCAAGTATCCGCAGCCCATTATTTCAAAGGACTTACTGTACTATGTTGAATTATAGCAATTGTGGGGAGAGGGAGGAAATTTTCTTCAAGTATGTTGGTTTTCAAGACTTTTGAGTTGTGCCATGCAGACTCAGTTGGATTTTAGTTTGAAAACTTTTTTTTTTTCTTCCATTCAATCATTCTCGGAAAGTGGCTGGACAAATCCCTGCAGTTTTCTTGGCAAGGTTTTTCAGAATTGTGGTTTGCTGTTGCTAACCCAAAAATGCTTTGACATTCATAATTGGAAGATATACCTTGGAGCTCTCCTAAGCGTACTGTTCTTCTACAAAGTTGCTCAACTTGTTTTAAGCTTCTCACAAACTGAGAAAAAAGGTGCTACTGCTAAAAGACTATGTTAGCTTAGTAGGCAGATTTCTTAAAAGTAATGGCAATTTTTTGTTTCAGGATTGCATACCAGGCTGAAAAATAGTTGTGAGAACTGGCACAGAGGCCCTGTAATGAAGTCCAAAAGACTTCTGAATTATTTTTGAAGCGTGCATATCACCTAACAGTTAGTTTCATATATTCCAACCACAATTAAATATACAGTATTTTAAGTCATTTTGCTCTTAGAAATGCAATGCGAGAAAGAGAACAGCTGTCTCTATTGCTCCATTCTTCAATCACATCCTCTTGACCTGACCATATGAAACTGTGCATTGGAGGCAGATGGCATGGAGTGATTGATGGACTTAATCCATTGTTTGGAATCTTGACTGTGCCAAGTTCTAAATTATGTATGTGCGTTTGTGCCCACTTGTATTGCAAAGCAGGCTGCCTGTTTCAGACCTTTGGATTTTGAAGACATGGAGCCAGCTGTTGGATGTGCAGGAGAGGGATCCAATCAAGTTATGTGATTCTTGTCTAATCATTAAGTGATTTGAAATATGCAAGCATTGTACAGTTTATAGTTGGAGTTTGCTTTGGAATCATTCTAGCTCTGTGCCAGTAAAGAAAGTAACTGGAATGAAATGATAGATCCCTCAACTGGTAGAATCCAAATATAGAATTAATGGGCCACTTCCATCTAAGGAAGGCAAAACCATGCAGAAAAGCTTGAGTTTGGTGGAGAGCATGTCAAATGGAGAGCAAAAATCACATACTTTAATACTGGGAAATGTTCCTGAACAAAATCCTGGTCCATCTTATTCCCTGTCTCCCCTCGCCCCGGGCCCAAATCTGCCAACTATAGACTCCCAAGGGGAACAAAAGCATTTTCAGTTCTGCATGAGTTCCCACAAAAGTGGTGGAAGATAATTTGGCAGAGCTTTAATCTGGGTCTCTTAAACATGCAAATTAAGTTCATTTGTACAAAAATTACAGATATCAAATCTGCCTCATTTTCCCTTTTATTTTAATTGCTATTGTATTCATTTTCATGTGATTGTGTGAAGCATCACCTCAATTAACTGCATTTCATTTGTATGTTGGGAAGTGAGTGCAAAACATGCCCTTGTAGGAAAGATGTTGTGTGTTTGTGTTCTGTATTGGATACTTTGTATTTGAAATACTCACCGTTCATTGGTCGTTGAGTCGGCGGGAGATCCTTCTCCTGTCATTGGCTGGTGAGGTGCGGGGAGCCTTTAAAAGAGAGGCTGCCGCGACTCTCCAGCGTGTCCGTTCTGAAATAAACAAGAGAAGAGCTGAAATCACTAAGAGTGCAAGCCTCGTTATTTCCGCCGCCAAAACACTGGCGACGAAGGTGGGATCGAGACAGCACTTTTAAGCGAGTGCGATAGCGGCGGAGATCGAGCGGCACCATGTCTGGAAACAACACCCCGCCTGAACAATTCAACCCGGCAAAGGAAGAGTGGCAGTCGTATGTAGACCGTTTCCTCATGTTCCTGGAGAGCAGCGATCTGAGCAGCGTATCGGAACATCGGAAGAGAGCGGTTTTCCTGACCCACTGCGGCCAGGCTGTTTTCCGCATGGCGAAAGCGCTAGCATCCCCGATCGATGTTAAGACGTTAACCTGGCCCGAGCTGGAAAAGATCCTGCGAGCACACTACGCTCCTACAGTTTCCTGCCTAATTAAGCGCCACGAGTTTTATCTCCGAAATCAGAAAGAAGATGAATCTATCGCTGATTTCGTGGCAGTCCTAAGAGATATTGGGGGTGAGTGCGAATTCTCAGACTTTGACGAAGCCCTAAGAGACCGAATCGTGTTAGGGCTAAAAGATCCAGTACTACTGGATCTTTTATCCCTAACTAAAAGATCCAGTAGTACTGGAGCTGATTGTTAAATCGGCCCAAAATAACTAAAAGAAGCTATGGAAGAAGCCACCGCAGCCGAAGCCACCCAGAAATCAGCGGCAAAAATGAAAAAGATCAACAAAGCTGCAAATTACAACACCAGAGAATCACCCAAACCAGAGGGGGATCGAGAGAAGACCACAACACACCATGAAGATCTAGAAACTGAGACCAGTAGTGAGGAAGATGATGTATGCCACCTGAAGACAGGTAGAGGGAAAAAAGAGCGGGCGAACAGAAGGTTCGATTTTGAATGTAACCGCTGTGGAGGAAATCACCCCAGGTCAGAGTGCCGTTTCATCGACGCGATTTGCAGAAAATGCGAGAAGAAAGGGCACATCGCAAAGGTATGCAGATCCAGATCAAACTATAGCCCGAGGCGAAAAGGAAGCCCTCCCCCAAGAGAAAGAGAGAGAGAGAAAGAGAGAAAGACAAGCAGCCGTTGGAGCCAAGAGGGAAGAGAAAGGAGATACAAAGAATCAAGGTACAGGAAAGAAGAAACACACCAAACAGTTATAATTGGACACTCAAATACAAAAAATGTAAGGAAGGTCCACATCCAAGTAAGGATTGAGGGACAAGACTGTGAAATGGAAATGGACTCGGGATCATTTCTCTCTATGGTCTCGTGGGACACGATCAGAAACTTAATTCCAGACATCCAACGAAGTGAACTTGAAAGACAAAACTTGACCCTAAAAGACTACCAAGGCAATAAAATTCCTGTTGTAGGTGTTGGACACTTCCAGGTCCCCTACAAAAATCACACCGAAATTCTACCACTAACAATTGTGGACCGGAACAGACCCAGCCTGTTAGGATTGGAATAGTTCGAACCGCTTGGAATCGGGATGACCGGAATCAACCACATCTCAGATGCAGACTGGGAAGCAGATCTTATTCAAGAATTCCAGGACCTGTTCAGCGGCGAATTAGGCAAGTACCGGGGTAACCCGATATCTTTTAACCTAGACCCTAAGGTAGCCCCAATTAAACTAAAGGCAAGGCGTGTTCCCTTCGCTTTAAAACCAAAAATAGAGGAACAACTAGACAAATTAATTAAGCAAGGAGTCCTAGAACCAGTTGACCACGCTAAATGGGAGACCCCCATAGTCACCCCTATTAAAGCGGATGGGTCGATTCGTATCTGCGGGGACTATAAGGCAACCCTTAACCATGCATTACAACAGAGTGCATACCCCGTTCCGGTCGTCCAACACTTGTTACATTCCATCAAAGGCGGAAAAATATTCGCTAAACTCGATTTGGCCCAGGCATACCAACAACTGCCTGTAGACGCAAAAACAGCAGAAGCCCAAACAATTGTCACACACCGGGGCGCTTTTAAATGTAACCGCCTCCAATTCGGCGTTAGTGTGGCACCAGGCATTTTCCAATGCTTAATGGAACGCCTCCTCCAAGGAATACCGGGAGTCATCCCATACTTTGACGATGTCCTAATCGCAGCTAAAGACAAAGTGCAACTGCGAGACCGTCTAAGAAAAGTTCTCACCAAATTCGCTGAATCAGGCCTCAAAGTTAAAAAAGACAAATGCACATTAATCACAGAGAAAATCGAATTCCTGGGATACCTAATCGATGGCGATGGCATTCACCCGACAGAAGGAAAAATCCGCGCAATCAAAGACGCCCCCACTCCGACTAACAAGGGAGAACTACAAGCCTTCCTAGGGTTAATAAACTTTTATCATGTTTTTCTACCGCAGAAAGCCACGGTTGCGGAACCTTTACATAGACTGCTGGACAAAGACACGGTTTGGAAGTGGGGCAGTCGGGAGGAAACAGCTTTTAACAAAATAAAAGACCTCATTACTTCAACAAAGGTACTAATACAATATAACGAGACTTTACCGTTGATATTGACTTGCGATGCATCGCCGTTTGGGGTCGGAGCTGTTCTAAGCCACCTTTTACCTGATGGCAGAGAGGCTCCGATTGCATTTTATTCAAAAACATTGTCTAAAAGCCAACGAAATTACAGTCAACTAAACAAGGAAGCACTAGCCATCATATCAGGTATTAAACGTTTCCATGAATACCTCTATGGCCGCCTGTTTTCTGTAATTACCGATCATAAACCACTATTAGGAATTCTAGCTGGGAACAAAGCAACGCCTAACATATTATCACCCAGAATGACGAGATGGTCAGAATTCCTCGCTGCATACAACTATACTTTGTCTTACCGCCCCGGTCCGTCTATCATACACGCAGATGCATTAAGTCGTTGCCCATTGCCGGACAGTGATCCTGATCCGAACCCCACCACATCTGTGCTACTGATTGAAGCCCTAACCGACCTTCCGATGACGGCAGCAGACATCGCTCACGAAACCGCTAATGACCACCTAGTGCACAAAGTGAGTGGGTGGATTACCAAGGGATGGCCAGATGATAACTTGCAGGACTCTTATAGACCCTTTAAACAGAGACAAACGGAACTTTCCGTACTTAAAGGTTGTGTACTTTGGGGAGACCGAGTGGTTATTCCACCAAGACTGCGGGATCCGATTTTGAATCTTTTGCATGAAGGACACCCAGGGGTGGTTAAAATGAAAGGTTTGGCCAGAAGCTATGTCTGGTGGCCTGGGCTGGACAAGGACGTTGTTGATTGGGTTGCGGGTTGCCAGCCATGCCAGACATCCCGTCCCTCACCCCCGAAAGCACCAGTCGCTGAGTGGGATCTGCCCAGGGGCCCATGGTCAAGGGTTCACATAGATTTCGCGGGTCCGACTAAAGGTTATACATTTTTAATTCTAGTAGACGCTTACTCTAACTGGCTAGAAGTAAGCCTCATGCAATCAACCTCTTCCGAAGCTGTCATCCGACAACTCAGAAAATGGTTTGCCACACATGGGTTACCAGACGTCCTAGTCTCAGACAACGGCCCTCAATTCACAGCTACCGAATTTGAGGGCTATTTAGCCAGTTTGGGCATACGGCATGCCCTAACCGCGCCGGCACACCCGGCTGCGAATGGACGAGCCGAACGCATGGTTCGGTTCACCAAAGAGACACTCTATAAGTTAGGCCAGGGCCCTATACAAGCACGCATCGATAAATTATTATTTATACAACATACTACACCCAGCAGCACTACTAACAAAACCCCAGCCGAACTACTCATGGGGAGGAAATTACGCTCCCCTTTAGATAGACTTCACCCCACATACTCCACTGACAAACCACTAGACTCTTCCAGCAAACTCCGAACATTTCAAATTGGAGACTTAGTTTACACAAAAAATTTGGTGGGACATCCCCTATGGGTGCCAGCCACCATCACCCAACTCACAGGCCCACGATCATACCGGCTTACCACTTCTGACAACAGAAGCTGGAAGCGACACATCGATCAACTTAGATCCCGCACCCTTACCAGACCTCACGACCTCCCTGGGGGGGAAGGAGATCAACCACCAAACAACCAAGAAACGGCATACCCACACCCAAACAACAATCATAATACAACAGACCCACAAACAAACAACGACAACCTAACCTCCACACATACACCCTCAACACTAGCTCCGGTCGAGTTTCGCAGCTACGCACCTGAGCCAGGGGAACTTCCAGATGAAACACCAGACACGGCCGACGATAATCCAAGCCAGGAAGGGAGCGGCCTAGCCATCTCAACTAGTCAAGCTAGGCCCGCTAGGAGTGACTCGGCCGGCTCGATCTTCCAGAAGTTTCCCAGGCCAGGGACAGGAGGACCAACAGGTCCACCTGCACCGACCATCAGCGACATTGTGAATGAGCTGCGCAGGTCCAGTCGGACCCACAGGAGCCCCGCCTATCTACGTGATTACGTAACATAGGCGGAGCCCCTGATTGGTCGGACTGGACCAAGAAGGGAGGGGTGTTCTGTATTGGATACTTTGTATTTGAAATACTCACCGTTCATTGGTCGTTGAGTCGGCGGGAGATCCTTCTCCTGTCATTGGCTGGTGAGGCGCGGGGAGCTTTTAAAAGAGAGGCTGCTGCGACTCTCCAGCGTGTCCGTTCTGAAATAAACAAGAGAAGAGCTGAAATCACTAAGAGTGCAAGCCTCGTTATTTCCGCCGCCAAAACAGTTTGGGAGTACTTTTCTGCATCTTTTTCTCCTTTATCAACTCTTCCAAATGTATGCCAGAAGCACAATGGAATCAAGGTGCTATGAGGTTTTTATTATTATTATTTATTTATTTGTCAATTGCTTACAAGATAATAGGTATAAGTAAAACATAGTTATGAATACATGGATACATAAAAGAAAAAGAAAATATAAAAGAAACAATAGGACAGGGATGGTAGGAACGTTGGTACACTTATTCTATTGAAGTACAATGGTGGAAACTTTTCTTGATGAATGCATATTTTGAAAGGTACTGTTGGAAGAAATATCCTTCTGGTTCTGTTCCAAGTGGGGAAAAAGACACTGGAAACATGGAGGCTGACTGGAAAGATGGTTTATTGATGAACAGGACCACATGGGTTTGAGGTCCTGGCAGCTGAGTACTGGAATAGAGAATGAGGATGATTTATACCCTTTCTTGGGCTTTGCCCTTGAGCTTCCTGTGGCAAGAGCATGTATTATATTGGTTGCTGTAGGGGTCATAGCTAACTTTGTAGGCTATCGGAGTCCCAGGTTTGGTTGAAGCTTGCTGATGCAATGAAGGGGCTTGTTGACAATTCCTATTGTGGCTGAATAGCTTTGTCCTGAAGGATAATCCCATTATCCTGGAGCTGAAGGTCTTTTGTTTTGTAGATAGGCCGGCCCTGCTGGGGGCAGGGAGCAGTTTTCTGTCTTTAAAACATGTTTCTCCTTATATCATCCAGGGAAATATAATATTCTGCCTTTTTTAATATTTCCTAAAACATTTCACTCTTCCAGGAGAGGGGTTGGTACCAGGAGAGGGATTCTACCAGTTTACACATATTCGCTAGAACTGGTTGTTAACATTCTAAGCAGTTCGGAGAACTGGTTGTTAGAAGAAATTACTGGCCTAATCCTATAAGGAAGGCAGGAAGGAAACATTCTGGTGTTGCTTACAGAAACTGCCTCTCCGTTAACCCTTATTACATTCTTGGTAGGACAAGACTCCCTGTCTCAGGAACTTCTCTGGAGGTTTTTTTCCCTCCTTTGCTGGTACTTTGCTTGTGTGGAGTGACCATTCAAAGTTACAATGGCACTGAAAAAAGTGACTTATGACTGTTTTTCACACTTACAACTGTTGCAACATCCCCACAGTCACAAGAGGCCAGGCGAGGAAATGCGTGCCTCAATGTGAGTGATGTTGAGTTGACTACCAAGCCACGCCCACCAACTAAGCCATGCCCACAGAACCGGTTGTTAAAAAAATTTGAATCCCACCACTGGTGGGTGCTAACTTTCTACAGCATGAACTTTCAAAGGGAGAATAACAAAAATGCTCAGATGCCGAATACAAATTTGATATGCTTCTCCTTATTGTCCTCCATACAATGCACATCTCCGAATGAAACAAAATATGAAAGAACGAAAATAAAGAGTCTTGTTTTTCCCTATTTACATTTTTATATAATCTTTCAGATTATGAGCAAAGAAACCTTACAATAGTTTGATGATAAAATAAACGGTCCAGGTTATCTTCTGCTTTCATCCTTTGTTGATATAACAGCAGTAATAAGACAAAAGAATATTTTGACATATTCTGTGCAGAGGTATAAAATGTATTGTTTGAATATGGAAACTTGCTCTTCTTGTACCCAATCCATTTTGGAAGGGACTTGAAGGCCCATTTGCAAACGTGTATTTTCTTTAATAAACCTTTGAATTGTGAATCAGACCTGTTTCTGTGTTGTGAGTATTGAATAATTCGGTTCTTACATCTCACAAAGCCACACCATGCCCACCAAGCCACACCCACAGAACCGGTAGTAAAAAGTTTTGAATCCCACCATTAATCCAGAGGAAAAAAGAAGCTATCCCCGAGCAGATACTTAATAATAGCATCATGGGAAGATTATAGAGTGTGGTGGGGAACAATACACATTAACTTTTTTGTTAAACAGATGTTTCCCTCTAGTAAATAGACATGGCCGTCATTTCTGAGTTACGGATTGCAATAGTACACAGCATGCTCTTCACGCTCTGTATTTTGATTAATTTCAGTCCCAGAGTGGACATCAGCTGCTATTCTGGAAAACATTCTGCATTGTATTTTTTTTAAAATCAAAAATACCTAGAAGGCATATGTACAGAATAACCCTTGAGCAACAAGGATATGCACATGCATATGAGAGTAGTTATGAATAATTATTCAGCCACACAGAGGCATACACTGAATTGAGTTAAAGTTTACTTTAAGAAATAGCACAGTCCAGTAAACAGTCCAGGTCATATATGTTTTACAGTCCAAAAAAATATCCAATTACAAAGTCTTCTTACCGGTTGCCTTTATCATTTCCAGTAAACAAAGATATCAAAGTATAAGCACAGTAAATACAACAGATAGCAACAGAATGTCAGAGATACAGAATGTCAGAGATACAGAATGTCAGAGATACAGAATGTCAGAGAAACAATGTCAGAGATACAGAATGTCAGAGAGAGCAAGCCATGATCTCTAGCTCCTTCTTATGGCAATTCACAATACAATCAACCAATTGGAATCAGTACAGTAATTTTGTCTTAAAGCTACAAATATACATTGTTGGTTTATATATTGCCAACCCAACTAATTGTTGGACAGATTCCTAACAGGCTGTTTCTGAAAATACATGCCATGATTTGTTTTTTGTTTGAGTTCTATGACAGTGTGTGAAAAAACAGGTCATGCCTTAAAGCCATATTGATAGTGGAGTTTCTTATTAGTTTGGAGAAAGTCTTCTCTGCAGAGATATTCAGCTATAAAGATTACAGACCTGTCCTGAGAAGCTGAGTAAGATCTTAGCCATTGTCTTTAATATCCTAGACACTTTTACTTACCAAATAATGTCTGAGCCCGTCAGAAGTACATTGCTCTGCTGGGCTCAAATAATCCACATTTAATTTGGTGTCAACATGTTAATGTTCATCAAAATACGCCTGTTCAGCTCATTTAGAACCATCCATGAAACACAATGTGACATCCAGCCGTCCTCAGAGCATTATGCACTTGCTTGCTTTCATAAGTGGCCTTTCAGAAACAACAGGAGAATCATTATCACATCCCTGAAAGATTGTTCTTTACTGCCCCTCGATTAAGATTTTTTTCTCCCAGAAGGCACAGCTCCATATAGTTAAGTTTTAAGTAAATATAGTGGGTATCCCTTCATTTTGGCCCACAAAGCCGGTATTTTAGAAGAAAGGGACAGCTAAGTTAATAAATAGCACTTGAATAAATAACATGTGTATGTGATAACACATAATATGGGGCCTGCTGTTTTAATGAGTTCTGTCTGCCAAATTTCCCAGCTCACATTGGCCAAAGCAATCAATATACCCCGTGACCAATTTTCCCTTGTTTGCCATTGTGGGAGGACAACACTTAGCCTACTGATTTTAAAAGTCTTAAACTGCAAAATTTCTCAGTTGTTTAAACAAACTTGGCCTTAGGTACAGCAAAGAAATTGTTGTTAAGAATTGTTGTTAAGCGAATCACTGCAGTTGTTGAGCTAATAGATTTATATACCGCTTCACAGTGCTTTACAGCCCTTTCTAAGCGGTTTGCAGAGTCAGCATACTGCCCCCCCCAAAATCTGGGTCCTCATTTTACCAATCTCGGAAGAATGGAAGGTTGAGTCAACCTTGAGCCAATCAGGATCGAACTGCTGGCAGTCAGCAGAATTCTCCTGCAATACTGCATTCTAACCACTGCACCCTCACAGTTTGTTAAAGAAGCAGATTTCAAGAATATAAACTACGCTATGTCAGGATAACTTCTGGTTCTACGCTTAGCCATCAATCCCTATTGGTACATCCAGCAACACAACTGCTTTTCTTCTGCAAAAGGTATGTTATGGAGAGTGAACCCGCTTTGTTGTACAATGAAATAAACATGGCAACAGCTGCTGATCAGCTCGGCACAAAAGAATCTTCAGCTTTTGCTGACTGTCAGTCAACAGGAGGAACAAGACACATGTCCTGAACACAAGAAGATGGCAGGAAGATGGACATTGAAGCCACAACTCCATTCTATTGCAATTCCACCCCCTCTTTCCCTCCCACTAGGATTAGAACAACTCACGATAGCCAATTCGCCATAGCTAGCTTGCCGTGGCCAGCTTACCACCGGAAAATTTGCCATAGGAAAACTTGGTGCAGGACAATTCAACAATTTTATTTAATTATTTAAAATATATATTTTTTAAATTAAATTTTTGTTGTTTGTGTTTTGTTTTGTCCCTCCTTTCACATCCTTTCTTTCATGATTCTTTTCCTACACCATTTCTTCAATATTATGCAACTTTTTATCCCATGTCTGGTTGACCCACGGTGATTTGGCCATGGTGAATTGTCCTGTGGAGAATTGTGCCATGGCGAGTTGGCCGCAGCGAGTTGTTGGTCACAGCAAATTGGCTGTGGTGAACTGACTGTGGTGAGTTGTCCTAGACCCCTCCCACTTACTCTCTGCTTAATCTGTATGGAAATCCAAGTGTTTCAAGACTGAGGTCTTTCATTGAATAAAATGACCCTCTTTTCTACCATAGTTTATTTATTTGATTTGTCAATCACTTACAAGATAATAGGTATAAGTACAAACATGAGTAAGAATATAGGAAATAGGTACGAATAAATGGGGACCAGAGGTGGTATTCAGCAGGTTCTGACCAATTCTGGAGAACCGGTAGTGGAAATTTTAAGTAGTTCAGAGAATTGGCAAATAGCATATCTGACTGGCCCCGTCCCCATCTATTCTCTGCCTCCGGAGTCCCAGCTGATCGGCTGGGTCTTCTTTTGTTGCCCTGCGCAGGAA
Source organism: Bungarus multicinctus (assembly GCA_023653725.1). Taxonomy (NCBI): domain Eukaryota; kingdom Metazoa; phylum Chordata; class Lepidosauria; order Squamata; family Elapidae; genus Bungarus; species Bungarus multicinctus. Next base: position 75,464,551 of record CM042844.1, on the reverse strand, counting down.
AACGGAGCTGGAAAGCAGGTTAGTGGGGTGGAGAGGGAATAGGATTTTGCAGTATCCTTCCCCTGCCATGCCCACCAAGCAACACCCACCAAGCTACACCATGCCCTCCAAGCCATGCCCATAGAACTGTTAGTAAAAATTTTTGAATCCCACCACTGATGGGGACAATAGGACAGAGACGGTAGGCACGATTGTGCACTTATGCACATGACAACGGACATGCAAAGGGAGAGCAGAGGGTTTCAATGTCATCAGAAAACTAAAGCCTGCAGATAATTTTGAGCCCCACTTCAGATGGCTTTATGGAGTAGATTAGGTCTCAAAACCTAGGAGGTATGGCAGCGCCTTAGAAAGATTAATGCATTCAATTATAATGGAAAGAAATGTATTGTTCTTTCTTTATAGAATGCCCCTGCAGTCAAGACAATGTTTCATCACTCACACCAAGCACCAGATTGTCAAATAATAACAATAATGTACCCCCTTAACCTGTTCCCTGCTAGTAAAAGCAATGTTATTCTTTCAAACTTTCAAAAAGGGGACAAGATCGGTATTTCATAACTGAGTTCAGTGAACTAATGCTGATGTTAAAAAAAAAAAAACTAAAAAAAGAAAGGAAGAGAACAAAGATACCATTTAAGTTGATCTTGATTTCAGCAACTGCACAAGGAATATATACAGTTGGTTTATTCACAACAATATAGAAGTGGTTTTCCCGTTCTTTTTTTCTGCCTGCATTTCTCCATACAACCACTAACCATCTCCCCCACCCACCCACCCACACACCTGCTTACCTTCAAAATCCAGAGAACATCAATCAATCAATGCCTCCTCATGCTGCATCCTTCAATAATGGAGAAAACAAACAAACAAGCAAAAAGAATAAAGTCATTTGACTGAAAGCATATATGGTGAGATGTAGTCTGAGGCATTGGGACATATGAATCTGTATGTCAACGAATCAAATGACAGAATGAAAAAGCAAATGATTCATTGCTGAGATAAGTTAAAAAATCTCACTAGAATGGTAGAGAAGATGAAACAGTAGAGAGCCACCTGTCTGGCTTCCACAAGTAGATTATAAAAGAGCAAGACCTTCCTTCCTTCCTTCCTTCCTTCCTTCCTTCCTTCCTTCCTTCCTTCCTTCCTTCCTTCCTTCCTTCCTTCCTTCCTTCCTTCCTTCCTTCCTTCCCTCCCCACCCTCAACAGAAGTCAATGAGGGAAATGATATAAACCAGGAAACTGGAAAAGCTACAGACCTTGACAACTTGCCAACATCCGTTCTGCAATGTATCTTTGAATCTGCTGAATTTTTGCTCCTACCACTGTTTAATCTCCGCTGCTCCAGCAGTAGAGGCCCTTGGAGATATATTCCTACAGCTGTTGAGAAAGAACCAGGCAAATCTTACCTCGCAAGATGAATCTCTCCTTCCTTTTTTTCTTCCATCGCAAAGGGAGATCTGACACCCTTATTCCAATTTAAAAATCAGAGATATAGCAATTGTACAGTATGTTTATACACCAACGCACACAAATATATTCCGTTCCATTTAAAGTGATCTACAATGCAAACTAAAGATTTCAAAAGTAAGCTTATTCCTATGCACACTGCACAATGAATAATTGAGTACTACAAAATAGAATTCTGTGTAATGTGAAAATATATCTATAAGTTTAAAGAAAATAAATTCAGAAGAAATATAAAACAGATGCCCAAACAGTAAAAACAAGATGATGGGAAATGTATAACAACCCACAAAGCATCAAGAGTATTCAAATATTAAGGTAAGTCCAGTTATTTAAGGGCTTTGTACATTAAGTTCTTGAATCTGTACTGGCAATATATTAGCTACTAGAACTTTTAGCATAGGTATAATATGGATTCAGGATAGTTAGCAGTGGTGGAATCAGTTTGTGGGCACAACTGATGTACAAATGAAGTTTGCATTAGGAACTCCTCACTGTAGTGGATAACATCTTCTCTACTGGTAACTGATCCCAATACAAGAGGCACTGGACCCTTGGGTATTGATGTTCTTCAGTATGAGTCTGAATTGTGTGCGTGTGAGAGAGTGTGTGCTTGGGTGTGCATAAAAACCCTTCTTTCTGCATTGTTTAACTGTCCTGGGATGCCTTTCAAGGTTAGAGCTGCAAGAGTGGCAATTATGTCACAGAAACTTCAGTCACCTACGTACTATCTTTGAAAACATTTATGAAATGCAATTTCCAGTGAAAGTCAATCCTTATAGGAGGAAAACAAACATCAATCAATAAGTGAATGTATGAAAGATTATCAGAACAGTCTAGGATGGAAATCATGTTCTACCGTTCAGTTAGTGATAATGGCCTCTGTACTTTTTACAGCCAGTTACACCTAGGAGAACTGGAATAAAAATGAGGGGAACAGTAGCTTGTCACACAACTATTTCCTGTCAAATATATCATTTGAACAGTGTTGGAAATCCCAGCACTGAAGACTTCCAGCATCAAACTGTTCTTGACCTTTCTCTGATCTCAATTTAAGACTGGCAATTTTTCAATTAGGATCAGCCCCCCATTGGCAGAGACATAGATTAAAGAAGCCATCAAAACTTCTTTCTAATTTTTATGACATGCCTGGCAAAAAGATCCTTGTCTTCCCTGAATTTCAGCTACTGCTGTTTTAAAGCTTTTTTTTTTTTAAAAAAGATTGTTTCTTAAAAAATCAGATTGCAGTAGAAAATGAGAGTGCTACTGAATGGCCTACTGTGGGGTTTTCTCCCAGTTAGAGGAAGAATTGTACTAATAGGTATATTAAAAAAGATATCGGTTCTGTTTCTTTTGTGGGGTTAGTAATTTGTATATAAATCATTCAGAGAAAGAAACAGAAAAAAACAAATTAGGGAACCCACTCACATTGGGGGTCACCTCCTGGATCTGGTTTTTGTCTCTGGACAGTGGTAGGATGATCTTGGTGTTGGGGACGTTTTTGTTGAGCCCTTGTCATGGTCAGATCATTCGCTCCTTAGGCTGAACTTCCAGGCCGCTCCTCCCCATTGCAGGGAGGCGGACCAAATACATTGGTACTGCCCCAGGCGTCTAATGGATCCAGATAGGTTCCTGACGGAGCTTGGGCCATGTCCTGACATTTGAAAACACGACTCGGTTGAGGACCTGGTCGCCACCTGGAATAGGGTGGTGGCTGGGGCCCTGGACCGGGTCGTGCCCTTGTGGCCTCTGACCTGGTGCCACTCTCACTCGGCCCCTTGGTTTTCCGGGGAGCTGAGGGAGATGAAGTGCCAGAAAAGATGCCTGGAGAGTATTTGGAGGACTACTCGCTCCAGACCCGACCGAACATAATTACGGTCTTATATTAAGACCTATTTAGTGGCAATAAGGGTGGCAAAGCGTTCGTACTTTTCCACCCTTATTGCATCTGCAGGAAACCGCCCGGCCGCCCTGTTTAGAGTGAGTCGCTCCCTCCTGGAAGGGGGAGCGCGGGAGGACCCCTTGCAGGGACGGGCTGAGGACTTTTCAAATTTCCTGGTGGATAAAATCACTCGGATCCGGGATGGGTTGGACTCTGAATGGGCATCTCTGGGTGGGGGGTCGGGGGCGGAATTTGAGGCAGTCATTTGGGAGGAGTTTGATCCTGTGACACCCGAAGACGTGGACAGGTTGCTGCGGGGGCTGAATGCTACCACATGTTTATTGGACCCGTGTCCCTCCTGGCTGGTGTTGGCCACCCGGGAGGTGACATGAGGTTGGTTTCAGGGTATTATTAATGCTTCCTTGAGTGAGGGATATCTGCCTGCTGCCTTGAAAGAGGCGGTGGTGAGACCCCTCCTCAAGAAATCGTCCCTGGACCCAACTTTGCTATCTAATTATTGTCCCGTCTCCAACCTTCGTTTTGTGGCGAAGGTTGTTGAGAGTGTGGTGGCACGACAGCTTCCCCAGCACCTGGATGAAGCTGTCTATTTGGATCCACGCCAGTCGGGCTTCAGGCCCGGACACAGCACGGAGACGCCATTGGTCGCATTGGTGGATGATCTCTGGAGGGCCTGTGACAGAGGTTATTCCTCTGTCCTGGTCCTATTAGATCTCTCGGCGGCTTTCGATACTGTTGACCACAGAATCTTATTGCGGTGGCTGGGGGGGGGTTGGGGGTAGGAGGCACTGTTATGCGGTGGTTCTCCTCCTTCCCCTCTGACCGTTCGCAATTCGTGTTGGCAGGGGGAGCAGAGGTTAGCTCCGAGGCCCCTGGTTTGCGGGGTGCCTCAGGGGTCGGTGCTCTCACCCCTTCTGTTCAACATTTATATGAAGCCGCTGGATGAGATCATCCGTGGCTTTGGGGTAAAGTTCCATCAGTACGCTGATGATACTCAGCTGTACATCTCTACCCCGGGCCACCCCAATGAAGCCGTCGAAGTGATGACTCGGTGCCTGGAGGCCATGCGGTGTTGGATGGGGTGGAACAGGCTTCAGCTCAACCCATCTAAGACTGAGTGGCTGTGCTTCCCGGCACCCCGGTACAGCCAGCTGGTTCCATCGCTGGCTGTGGGGGTGGGGGGAAACTCTTGCCCCCACAGAGAGGGCCCACAATCTGGGTGTCCTCCTGGATGTGCGGCTGTCATTGGAAGACCATGTGGCGGCTGTCGCCAGGGGGGCTTTTGGCCAGGTCCGTAGGATCTACCAGTTAAAGCCCTTTCTGGATCGGGATGCGCTTCGCATGGTCACCTCCGCCCTGATGACCTCCCGCCTAGACTATGCCAATGCTCTCTACATGGGACTGCCTTTGAAGAGCATCCGGAGGCTCCAGCTGGTGCAGAATGCGGCCGCGGGGATGGTGTGGGGGGCTCCTTGGGGCTCCCATGTTATGCCACTTCTGCGCGAACTGCATTGGCTCCTGGTGGCCCTCCAGGTGTGCTTCAAGGTCTTGGTTACCATCTTTAAAGCGCTCCATGGCTTGGGACCAGGATATCTGCGAGACCGCCTCCTACCATTATCGGCCTCCCGCCGACCGATACGCTCCCATAGAGTCGGCCTCCTTGGGGTGCCGCCGGCTGGACGTCTGGGGACCCCGAGGATGCGGGCCTTTTCATTGGGGGCACCCCCTCTCTGGAACCCCCGGAGATGAGGACCATCCCTGATCTCATGACCTTCCGCCGTGCGTTGAAAACTTATTTATTTCAACAAGCCGGTCTGGCCTAGGGATTTTTAAATTTTTTAATCTGGTTTTAATCTTTCTTAATTCCCTTATTTTTAATCTTTGTAAGAGCCAATATATTTAATTCTTTTAATTTTTAAATATTGTATATGTGTTTATATGTGCATTTTATTCTGGCTGTTCACTGCCCCGAGTCCCTTTGGGAGAGGGGGCGGTATATAAATTTAAATAAATAAATAAAATAAATAAATAAATAAAAGAGCAGCAGTGGTTTGTTAGATTAAAATCATTTTTGAAATTCTTATGCAAATAATACTTCCAAAAACATTATTTTATTCACACTGTGATTTTTGAATTAGCGTGCATAATATTTGAAAAAAAAAGAATTAATTTTGCTGTGGCTAGAAGGAGTAGTGTACAATTCTGCTATTTCAAGAGAACTTTCATGGAGATTTTTTCCCTTTTTGTCTCTAAATGTTCTCATATTATTAATGGTTAATCATTGCTCTATGTTCTACAGCTACTTTACTTTAAATAATCTGTAGTGTGCTAATAAATGGAAGATACGTTTTTTAAACCATACCCCCTCCTCCTTTTCCCTTTTAGCTCAGCTTCTCTCTCTCTCTCCTTCCTAAATCTGATGTATTTCAGTGCCTTTAAAAGCTATTTCATGATTTTTAATATGGTACAACTTAAGCTCTATTACGAGCGCTGCTAGGAAGCAAATTTTCAAGGAAGCATGGGGTGGTGCAAAAAAATAAGAAAGAAAAAAAAACCCATCTGGAATCAGCACTAAAATATTTCAATATTATTTTCTGTCCTGTTCTGTCTTTAATTTCCTGGCTGAATATAAAGACAGTTAGATAAACTCTACAAAGGCTTCTATTCAAAGTTTCTTTATTGAATTGTAATAGGCATCCTCAAGGTTTAACCCACAGTTATGCTGAGATTCATCTAATGTCCAATCTTTGCATAGTCGTCTTCATAGTGTGAAAATATACTTATCTCCATCCCATAATGATGGAACAAAGGGAACAACAACAGCATGATGCTGGGGTCCAAGCAAGAATAAAGGAAACTCCCCCAACCCAACCAAGGGTCAATTAAGTGACCAATCAGGATTGCAGATGTGACCACATGACATGAACTACATTTCCCATGAGGCATTAACTACATTTACCATGAGGCATTCCCTTAAGGGGACAGCTCCCAATTCCCAATCAACTATATACTGTCTGAACAGCACATGTCCTATGCAAATAAGGAGATAATTTGAACTGAGGTGTGATGATCCAGGACAATGCATGCAGGCCACACAGTCAGCTGAGAGTTCAAATTCCCCTTTAATGCTTCAGATTTCCCCCAAACATTCCTACATTCATGGCAAGTCCCAGAGCAAAATGTGCGCATGCGCACACACACAAACACACACACACACACATGGCAGCCTCTGGCTGTGCGCAGTCCAGCAAAGCAGAGGAATAGGAAAATGAGTCCACGAAACAAGGAACAAACAGTGAGTCCACAAAGCAAGGAAGAAGCAATGCAGTCCTGCAAATTCCAGATGTCTGCAATGGCATACAAAACTCTACAAATCCAACATTTGTTCCCAACAAATGTCTCTCCCCACAGCATCTCTTTAAATCTCAGTCCCCAAATGTGCCTTTCCTTCCAAGTTGTCGGGTTGGCCTGCACTGTTCCTGCCTTCTCTCCACTCTCCATCTTCAGGGATCAGGAAGGGGCAATCCTTGCTCTTTGCCTGAGCTCCATCGCTCATCATTTCCACTGCTTGCCCTCTCTCGGTCATCCTGCCCCTGTTCCTCCCATGATTTTGCATGTCTCTCTTGGGTTTTGAAGCCTGATGTCAATCTTGCTAAACTTGACTGTCTCTTATTTCTCTTGGATCAACATCCCTTCTGAGAATCTGGATTATATTCTACCAGAACTTTTTCATCACATGCATTTATTTTTTAAAAATAGTTATGTCTATAAAAATGCAAACAATACTACAACCTTTTTTAGGAATTGGAGTTTAATCTGCTGGGTAGAAGAGTGGCATGGTGTACACATTGTATATCTTCCACAGGCAAGTGAGAAGCTGGTGGAAAAAAATCAAGGGAGTTGTGATGACTCCCCTGGATGCTTCCCCAGATACCTCTCCAGATATCAGCTCAGAGGAGGATGAACTACTAGTGCAGAGGTCCCCAAACTTGGCAACTTTAAGACTTGTGGACTTCAACTCCCAGAATTCTCCAGCCAGATGTGACAAGTCTTAAAGTTGCCAAGTTTGGAGACCTCTGAACTAGTGGCAGTTGGTCAATTGCTCCAAGCAGTTGTTTGAGAGGGATTTGGCTGAAGCACAACTGCAGTAGGACAGCCCAGAGGCTTCAGAAGGGGAAAGCATGCAGCTGCAGTGGGTGAGCGATAAGGAAGAGAAACTGCCTTCTGCACCTGATCTAAGAACACGCAGGGCAGAGAAAGGCATGAAGGTCAGCCAGATTACTTGCAAAGAGGCAGCCTCGCCCTTCTTGATGGCTGCATGAAAAGCTGATTATTTAGCACAGCAGGCAGATGGAGGTGATGCTGAGAACAACATGTTCATTTCCTAATTGCGTGTTTCCTGCCTTGCTTTGGATTGACACCATGCCTTGACCACAGTGGTGGGATTCAATTTTTTTTTACTACTGGTTCTGTGGGTGTGGCTTGGTGGGCATGGCAGGGGAAGGATACTGTAAAATCTCCAGTCAGAAGTGGCATTTGCTGGTTCTCCGAACTACTCAAAATTTCCACTACCGGTTCTTCAGAACTGATCAGAACCTGCTGAATACCACCTCTGCTTGACCAGAATTGTGCCTTGTGAACTCTGGACAATTCTTGCCATGTGAATCTTCTTGTATTGTAGATTTAACTTTGCCTAGTGTGTTTACCTCATTTAGAAAACTTTCAAGTGCCTTGTGCACTCATTGACCATTGCTCTGTGGACCAGCATTGGTCTGCTTTTGGCTGGATTTAATTGGACAGTTCTGAGTTTTTGGTGAAAGAAATTGTTGGGGAATAATAATAAACCCTCTAAACCCATGATGGCAAACCTATGGCATGCGTGCCACAGGTGGCATGCAGAGCTATTTATACCGGCACGAGACCTGCAGGCAAACTTATCTCACTGCACATGTGCATGCCTCACAGCTGATTTTCGGTGGGTTTAAGGCCTTTTTCGGCCTCCCAAAGGCTTGAGGAAGGCTTCTGCAGGCTTTGCAGGCTGAAAACTAGCCCCGTTTTGTCACTTCCTGTTTTCCTGAAAATACCAGAAGTGATAAAACAGGGCTAGTTTTTGGCCTGCAAAGCCTGCAGAAGCCTTCCTCAAGCCTTTGGGAGGCCAAAAAAGGCCTCAAACTGTCCGAAAATCAGCTGTGACGTGTAGTGCAGGTAAGGGGGCGGCTGGGGGTGGGTGGGTGGGGATTCCGGGCTCATGCATAGGGGGCATGGGGAGGGGCGCACATTGCCTTCTGGGTGTTGGCACGCGAGCACGAGCATGCAAGCGCGCACACAATTTTTGGCACAGGAGCCCAAAAAGGTTAGCCACCCCTGCTCTATACCATTGTTATATGTGTGTGAATGAGCGGGACAGCACAGGAGTATGCCCTATTTTATCCCAAATTTGCTTTTTCAAGAGGCAACTGGACTTTCTGGCTTTTCTTTGAAGAAATTTCACTTCTCATCCAAGAAGTGAAATGTCTTCAAAGAAAAACCAGAAAGTCCAGTTGCCTCTTGAAAAAGCATCTCTAGGATTACCATGACCTAGATGACTGAGAATCACCATAGACATGCCCTTTTTTAGTTGAAGGTTAGCAACATTTTCATTATCTAATTGACTTTGTGTTTGTATATTGTCCTTCAAAGTGGATTAGAGATGTTCAACTAATTGTCTTCCAGCTTCAGCAGTAGCACACTTTGTTGACCTTAGCTGAACTCAGAAGTTAAGGAGGAGTGACCCTGGTGAGTATGAATGAATGAATGAATTCTTTATTGGCCAAGTGTGATTAGACACACAAGGAGTTTGTCTTGTTTTTTGATTGATTATTTGATCGGAGGACAAATGGAGTCAAAACACATCATGGAAGAAAGCAATGATAATGACTTTAAGAATGCTTTTGGGACAAAGTCGCCAAGAACTGACCTCAATATGAGGGCATCTTCATATTTATTTTAGGTACTGCAAAATAATGTCTTGTTCTGTCCTTAAAGGCCAGCAGTATCTAAGACAGAATCCATTAATCTATTTCCCTCTTCCAAAAAGCAACCCATATTATTAAATGGTGTGGAAACTTGATTTATACACAAGTTACAAAAACAGATGACAACCTGCTGAGTTACATCTCCAAACTTGTATTTTAACACAAGCTCATACAGCATAAATTATACTTAATGGCTAAGGGAAATGTTGAACTCTTGCAAATCTGGAATTTTCTTACAGCATTTCAGTGAACCATCTTGTTCCTTTTAGATACAGAAGGTCCTCCACGTACCACAGTCATGGATCCTGGAATTTCTGATGAAAGTCATGATAGTTGTAAGTCAAGGCATGTTGTAGTTAGCCGGCAGCAGGTGCAGATGGCTGAGGAGAACAAGGACTCTGATGAGGGGCCAGGACCATCAGAGAGTGGACTGCTGCCTTCAGAGATTGTGGGGGCTGGCAGCAGTGATGAGAAGGTTCCTGAGGAGCCTGTGCCAAGTGCAGGTGCACAAAGGATTGCTTGGAGGAAAGAACAATTACAGCAGCACAGGTGACTCAGCAGTAAGGCTGCAAAGTAATGGCCCCTCCCTAAAGAGGATAAAAGCCAGGTTTGGAAAAGCGTTCTTTGCAGACAGCAAAGAAGCTTTGCAGCTCAACTTGTGGACATCTTAGTTTGTGTTTGAAGAATCTTGTAAATTAGTTCTTATCGCTGGGTTTTTGGCAGCATTGATGAACACCTTGGCAAGGTTCTTTCTTGTCAGAGCTAATTAGTGGAAAGCAGCCTTTTATCTATAAAGGAACAGAATTCGTTATTAAACCTTAAAAGGTGAGGGCTGCTGCCTTTGTCTGTGTTTGCTCTTTGGGAACCCGGTTGGGTCAGAACAAGGCACCCGTGTGACCAAACCAATTTTTTTTTACCGTTTTTTATGGTGGTCATTAATCAAATGCAGCAGTTGTTAAATGAATCAATGCATTCCTATGAATCTATGAATCAATGCATTTTTTTGCTGGAAATTGACCAAAAAGACCAGTTTTCTGCAAAAAAAAAAAGGTGTGTTTGTGCCTGTGTGTGCCACAAATCATATCATGTAAACCCAGAATGCTGCAAATGGCCTTAAAAGCAAGTCAGGTGCCAAGCACATAACATGAGGTCATGTGACTATAAGGGGGGTTGCTACAGTTGGAATTTCAGAACTGGGTTGTACATTTTGGGGGGTACGTTGTAACTTTGAACAGTCATTGAGTGAACAGTCATTAAGTGAGGACTACTTACATTCTAGATCTTTCTCTTTCATTTGGTCACCACACTATAAAAAAGGCATTGAGACTCTGGAAAGAGTGCAGACAAGAGCAACCAAGATGATTAGTGGGCTGGAGGCTAAAACATAGGATGAACAGTTACAGGAACCGGGCATGGCTAGTCTAGTAAAGAGAAGGACCAGGGAAGACGTGACAGCACTGTTCCAATATTTGAGGGCTGCCACAGAGAAAAAGGGATCAAGCTATTTTCTAAGCCCAGACAAGGAATAATGGATGAAAATTAAACAAGGAGAGATTCAACTTGGAAATAAGGAGAGCAATCAACCAATGGAACAGAAGTTGCCTTTGGAAGTTGTGGCGGCTTCATCACTGGAGGCTTTCAAGAAGAGATTGGACTGCCATTTGTCAGAAATGGTGTAGGGTTTCCTGCTTGAGTGGGGGTTTGGACTAGATGACCTACAAAGGTCCCTTCCAACTCTGTTAATCTGTATCTGTATCTATTCTCTAATTCAGATCTGGATATTTTACCCTATCCCTGTCCAACCAGCCTGAGATCAACCAGAAATTACAACTTCAAATGTAAATAAGGATGCCACAGGAGGCAAGAGAAGTAGCTGAGCCAGCCATGACTCTCCTTTAGTCAGCTGGCAGCTACGGGAGAGTGTGGAGAAAAAGCATTTTTCTGCACTGGTGCAGCGCTCGTCCCTCGCCTGGAGCAGCTTGAGGAGGTGGCGGTGGCAATCATAGTGTGAGGGGACCCAAGCTCAGCCACCCACCGCTGAGTCAAAGCATGACCTTGTGGGTGACTGGATGGAGTACAGCCAGCAGCTAGCAAGTGGGGACTACAGTGGCAGAAAAAATATTGAGCAGAATTAAGTTCAGCCAATTGGTTTAGCTCCCCACAACCATTCCACTTTCTCGTGTGGCCCGTGGGGAAAATTAATCACCCACCCTTGCTCTAGTTTATCATGTTGTGATTACCTTCCCTAGCTCTCCAAAAAAGAGAACCATCTCTATCAGTTTTCTTCCTCCCCAAAGACAGAGAAACTTCACCTATACATGCAAATAACATTTAAACATCTACCCTGCTGTGCTCTGTCCTATCTTGCTATTAATTAGCTTAATTGACAAAGGGTGAATAATATAGTATTTGCCATGATTAAAAGCATTAATTCTTTCTGCAGGGAAAATGTCTTTATTGAAAATCCAAAAATAAATGCTTAACGTTCTCCAATGAAAATGTTATTGAGAGACTCCTGCCCTGAACTCATGCCATAAACTTATTATTAAGCAGGAGCTTAATAATAAACTTATTTTTCACATGCCTAAAATATATAGGCCACTGTCACCTACTGAAGTTGCTCAGCATTTTAACATCTACAGACCATTTCACATAACAGATCTTCTTGGCCCTGTGAAGCACAGAGACATTAGACACTTTTAGAAATTGCCCATTGAAACTGAGAGATGGTAAAGGGACAAGCTGAAATCTTCCCTCATCCACGGAAGACTTTGAGCCTTCAGGCCTCTTGTTTGAATTGAAGAAAAGGAAGAGGCAGCATCTGTTGGAAGAAATATCCAGGTACAGTTCCAAGCCGGGAGAAAGGCACTGGAAATAAAATGGAGGCTGGAGGCTGATTGGAAAGAGGGTCCATTTATTGATGAAGCAGAACCACCAGGTTTTGTGGTTCTGGTGCAACTGACAAAATGAAATTGAGATTTTTTTAAAATATATCTTCTTTGGGCTTTGTATTTGAGTTTTCTGTTCCTATGCAAGAACATGTCCTCTAATATTCTATTGGCTATTGTCAGATTCCTACAGAGTCGTTATGTAGGGGGTCATAGCTGGCTTTATAGGCAAAAAGGGAAAATGCAAATCCCAGGTATTATTTTATTTATTTATTTGTCAAGTGATTATAAAATAACAGGTATAAGTATAAACATAGTTATTAATACATGAAATGGATACATAAAAGAAAAATAAAAGGAACAATAGGACAGGACGGTAGGCACGTTGATGCGCTTATGCATGCCCTCTACAGACCTCTTACTACTGAGGTCAATAGTAGATAGTTTAAGGTTAATGTTTTGAGCTTAGGGGAAGAAACCACAGAGTCAGGTAGAGTATTCCAGACATTGACCATTCTGTTGCTGAAGTCGCATTTCCTGCAATCAAGTTGGGTGCGGTTTACCTTGAGTTTGTATCTGTTGTGTGCTCTTGTATTGTTATGGTTGAAGCTCAAATATTCATTGACAGGTAGGACATTGCAATATATAATTTTATGTACTATACTTATATCAGACTGAAGGCAGCGTAGTTCTACGTTTTCTAGGTCTAGAATTTCAAGTCTGGTGGCATAAGGTATTCTGCAATGAGTAGAGGAGTGGAGAACTCTTCTTGTGAAATATTTCTGGACTTTCTCAGAGCTTCCAAGTTTCTTTGAATTTGAACTGCTGGGGGAGGGGTGCTCTGGGCTGCTTCTAATCCTACCATACTGCCTTTGTTTCAAAATATCCTGTCTTGAATGGATTACCAAATCTGGCCTTCTCAGTTTCTGCTTGTGGCCAGGAAGACTGGAGCTGTTTTCTAAATAGGCTGGCCCAATTTTTCCTAATGGGCACAAAATATCTGCTGGGGGCTATTAAGAAAGACTGAATCTGCTTCCTGCCTCTAAAAAAACGTTTCTTCATTTCTCATTTAGGGAAATATAATATTCTGCCTTTTTTATAATATTCCTCAAAATATTTCATTTTGTGGGGGAGGGGGGCTTCCCACACTTTGCATATTCTTCCCTCAGTTCTTGAAGGAAAAATCAAGTAGAAACTCTGAAGAATTTAGGGTAGAAAAACAAAGAGTCTAATTTCCTCAGCGATTATTTTCCAAGAGGAAAATAATCTGCACATTTTGAAAATGCTAGAGACAAAGTTGCTTGTTCCGTGGGCAAGCACAAAATTCTGCTTTCATTCTTTCCAAGGACCTGAAATGGTAAATTTCTTTACCAAAAGGATCCAGGATCATTGCCAAGCATGAATTTCCATCCTGAAACTTATTCTGGCAGATTTTTGTGTTTGTGTTATTATTATTATTATTATTATTATTATTATTATTATTATTATTGTTGTTGTTGTTGTTGTTGTTGTTGTTGTTATTTTATTGTTGTTGTTGTTATTGTTATTGTTATTTTATTGTTGTTGTTGTTATTGTTATTGTTATCATCATTTTTCATCTACTACAGCTGCCTACTGTCAGCACCAGGAATTTTCTTCTGGGCATCCAAAATGGTCATTTTTAAAAAAGAAAATCCAGGACCATTTCTAAGCAAGAAATTCACCCTGAATCTATTACCAGCATCCATTTTTCCTTTGAATTGATTTTTATTCTGCTCTCTGCCACACACACCTAGAGCTATAGCATCATGAATTTTATTTCTAGGGACCTGCAAGCATCAAGGACTATTTCTAAGTGTGAAATTCCATCCCAATTATTGTCCTGGCATCCGTTTTTGTATTCAGGTTGAAAATCCGGCTTTACCTCCTGTCCTGTGCTCCTATCCTACTTCTGGTAGGAATTTTTTTTATGGGGATCCAAACAGATCAGTTTTTGAGAAAGGCATCTGGGATCAATTCTAAGCATGAAATTGCACTCTGAATTTTATCCCAATTACCTTTAAAAAAAAAAAAAAAGAGCTTTCCCTCCCTGCCTGACACTTGTACTGCCAGTATCAGGAATTTTCTTCCCAGGAACCAGAAATGGTCAATTTCTTTAAAAAAAGAGCTTCTAGGACCATTTCTAAGTATGAAATTCCAACCCGAATCTCATCCTGGCAGCCATTTTTGGGTTTGGGTACAAAAAAAAAATTCACCATCCTCACCACTACCACAGAATCAGGATTTTTTCCCCTGTTCAAATAAAATGGTCCATTTTTTAAAAGAGCATTCAGGACCATTTCTATGCATGAAATCCCACTCCGAATCTTATTCTGATGTCCATTTTTATGTTCAAACTGAAAACAAGTGTCATTTCCTGGCGAGGACCTGAAAAACAAAGAAGAAAAGATGTTGCTTTTATAATGAACGGTACCTGGCTACAATGCAATCCATGACTGAATAATATCGAACAGACTTTGTGGACAGCTCTTCGCAGTTTAGCAATTGGTACAGCATTCATGAAGGCCCTAGAAAATATATTCAAATGTCATGGTGTGTCTATATGTTCTGTCCTCACTACACGTTAGTATGTGTGCAGCTCGACATGCCGCTAAACTCACCTATCCTCCAATAAAACAGGCTGAGTGTATAGAGCTGAATGCTTTATTGAAAGAACAGGATGTGGTGAAACTGGGGAAAATAGGAATACATATAATGAGAACCAAATACAAGATAGGCAGTACTGAGTTACTGCTGAACATAACAATTAATAAATACAAGTAATTTAAATCTCACCAGCGATGCTCTGTATGTGGGATTTGGGTTTGTCCTTGCCACAGATTAAGATGGATTCTTCTTCTTGCTTCTGCCTTCCCCAAATGCTAAAGGAAATGGAGTCTGGCTTCTCAGTGTGCATTTATTTTGAGAGTGCAGGCTGATGAGTAAAGAGGTTGGCTCAGCTTAAAACAATATGTTACACTGCTCCTGCGCGAGCTGCATTGGCTTCCAGTGGCCTTCCGGGTGCGATTCAAAGTGTTGGTGGTTACTTTTAAAGCGCTCCATGGCTTGGGACACGGGTACTTACGGGACCGCCTGCTGCCACCATTGGCCTCCCGCTGGCCAGTGCGCTCCCACAGGGTGGGCCTCGTTGGGGTGCCATCATCTGGACAATGCCAGCTGGCGGCCCCGAGGGTGCGGGCCTTCTCTGCAGGGGCACCTTCCCTCTGGAATGAATTACCTCCGGAGATGTGGGCCATTACTGACCTGCGAACCTTCCAGCATGCACTAAAGACCCACCTTTTCCAGCAGGCCGGTCTGGCTTAGTGTTCTTAGAAGGGGTTTTAAATTTGCAACTTTTAAAATTTCTTATTGGATTTTATTGGTTTTTGTATTTTAATTCAGCCACTATTTAATAACTTTTTAATCTATTTTAACTTTTATTGACTGTATTTTTATCAATGGCTGATCACCGCGCCGAGTCCCTATTTGGGAGAGCGGGCGATATAAAAGTGCAAATAATAATAATAATAATAATAATAATAATAATAATAATAATAATAATAATAATAATAATAATAAACAACTTGGTATTTGTCCCTATGACCACTAGATGGGGATAGAGAGCAACAACAGTATGTAAAGTTATATGCTGGGGCATGACATTATACTTAATAAAGATCAAACTCATGTGGGTGTGGTATTCCCTCTGACTCTTCAGAAGTTAGACTTGAAAAAAGCAGGATAGGAATTATATTGATGCTTTTGAATTTTGATGTTGGAAAAAACTGCTGAGAATATTGTGGACAGCCAAGAAACTAAACCAATCATTAAACAAATCAGGTCAGGTTAGAATAACTTTATTGTCACTTTAAAAATACACTAATCGCCATACATTGAAATGAAATTTCATTCTCACTTCAGGCAAAAAATTACCAGGTTCAAATTATTCTACTTACAATTTATAGCCTGCCTTTTTCTCCAAGGGTGATTATTTGTATCTTTAGGTTATAAACAAAACATAAAATCATAATTAAATACCAAAGTCACAAAACAACAAAGAAAAAAAATCATCAATAAAACCAGTAGCTTCAGAATAAAATGTCCAGTGAACTCACAGCACACTAACTGTGAACCAGAGCAAATAACTCTTTGAAATACTTCTGTAAGTCAGCAAAAGAGCCATATATGTCTCATGGAAAAATATTCCAAAATTTGAAGCCAATGCAGAAAAGATCTCCTCCTCAATATCCATCAATATCATGCCCCTGTTGGAGACTGACTCCGAGGGAGAAGTGGAACAGCCAAAGGGGAGTGGAAGTGTGGCTCTGGAGGTTGTGGAGGAGGCTGGGGAAGGGCAGAGGCCTTCCTTCTCAGAGGAAGACCCAGGCTCCATACTAGGGCATGCAGGGAGGATAGGTTAAGGGAGAGACATGAATGGCGTGGTCTACGGGGAAGGAAAGGGCCTTGATCCTCTTCATGGGCTGCAGTTGTGAGAACTGGTTAAAAGGATGGACATCGTATGGGCCAGTGCTGGAAACAAAACGTGGAAATATCTCTTGTCTATCATTCCTCTTTGAGTTTGGCGTCCTTCCCTGTGTGTGTTCCGATATTGGTGGATGTCTTCAAGCCCTTATCTTGCCTGGTTCCCTTAATTGCTTCAGTGGTTTGTGTTGCTTTATTCTTTATAATTTATAGGCATTTTTAGTTTAAACGGCATTTCCTCCTTTTCGAAACTGCTTGTGGGGGAGTTTTTTTGTCTCCAGTCAAGGATATTTGGAGCTTTGAAGCAAAGTGAAGGAATAAAAGGGGCTTCACCTGTTTTGTGACTGTGTTTATTTTGTATCCCACTCTGAGACATCACAATCACATTTCTTGGTAAGATTGAACATCAAGCAAGAACATCAAGCAAGATATGCACCTTTGATTTACTTCCTGATGTATTATCAGCAATCAAGGAAGTTTGGAACTCAAAACCAGATCAGAAACCAGATTGGAATGAATCAAAATAATTCAGTATTGTATGCATGGGCACATAAAGGCTTATAGGTCTGAGTGGTTTCATGGCATCTTTCAACCATTACAAGGCCCTAATGCAATGCTGCTGTGAGGCACAGGATCACGGTTGCTGGAAGACAACTGAAACATGTTAAACTATATCAGGGTTTGGCTAAATTATCTTTTGTTTGTGCAGCTCTCTTGACCCTTTTGCCAGAAGTATAGACTCTGACATAGTAATTACCAATGTATGCCTTTTGCATCAACTTGTCAATTGCAAGAGGTGAAAGGATCAATATTCCGAGCAATTTATGCTGTAGAAAAAAGGCCTCTTGGTAAAACACAGTAAGTGGATGTAATAGTAAGCTTATAAATATGTAACATTTTACAAGCACAATGAAAGTGATTATCCTGGATATATGGAATACACAATAATTGCCCAATTGTCCAGTGGAGGAAGTTGGTGAGGCTTCTGATAGAAGATAAAGGCAATATCCTAGCTTTTCTTCCTATGTGGTCAAAGGCAGGGGTGGGATTCTACCAGTTCGCACCTATTCTCTAGAACCGGTTGTTAACATTCTAAGCAGTTCGGAGAATCGGTTGTTAGAAGAAATTACTAGCCTAATCCTATAAGGAAGGCAGGAAGGAAACATTCTGGTGTTGATTCCAGAAACTGCCTCTCCATTAACCCTTATTACATTCTTGGCAGGACTAGACTTCCTGTCTCAGGAACATCTCTGGAGTTTTTTTTCTCCTTCTTTGCTGGTATTTTGCTTGTATGGAGTGACCATTCAAAGTTACAATGGCACTGAAAAAAATGACTTATGAGCATTTTTCACACTTACGACTGTTGCAGCATCCCCACAGTTATGAGAAGCCAGGCGAGGAGATGCGTGCCTCGATGTGAGTGATATTGAGTTGGCCACACCCAGCCAATAACATGACCACCAAACCATGACCACCACCCAAGCCATGCTCACAGAATCGGTTGTTAAAAATTTTGAATCCCACTCCTGGTCAAAGGGCTGCTAATTCTAGCATTTTATGGGCTGCACAGAATTGTTCTTGGTCTTATTTCTTCAAAAGATGGGTGGTACAATGATAGCAACCTTCTTTGAAAGTTTGCAGCAAATCTTCTCTCTGTACTTCTAACACATTTTCAGTTTGGGAATGAAAGCAAGGAAAGGACAATTCAGAAAACTCACTCTGAATTCTCTGAAACTACATAAGGGGTGTATATGAGATAATAAATGATGGAAAAAATATCCATGTTTTTGAGTTTTAGTCATGCTTTTCTGTAGCTGGATATTTGTAGTTACTCACTGTGGTCACAAGCCACAGGTCATCCCCATCTTCAAAAAGGGAGATCCCAGATTGGTCTGAAAATTACAGACCAATCTCTTTATGCTGCATCATTTGTAAAGTCATGGAATCAATTATTAACCAATCCATTATCCTCCACTTAGAGACAAACAACCTACCCTCTAATAAACAATTTGGTTTCAGAAAAAAACTATCTTGTAATCTGCAACTCTTACACTGCAGAAACATATGGACTACACAACTCAATCAGGGCAAAGCAATAGATGCAATCTACATAGACTTCTGTAAAGCCTTGATTCAGTGGTACACGACAAACTACTCATTCCTGTCAAACAGACAACAAATAGTCAAAATTGGGAGCATCCTATCAAATTCTGTACCTGTCAACAGTGGTGTCCCCCCAAGGCAACTCTCTTCATACTCTACATAAATAGGACCAACTCTCTTCATACTCTACATAAATGACCTCTGTGGTCATATTAAGAGCAACTGCGTTCTCTTAGCTGATGATATAAAGCTATTCAACACCACCAACAATACTGCTACCCTTCAAAAAGACCTCGACTATGTATCAGAATGGTCAAACAAATGACAACTTCAAATCTCAACAAATAAATGCTCTGTCTTACATATTGACAAAAAAAATGAGAAAATAAAATACAGGTTGAAAAGTCAAGACCTTGTTGATGATCCAAACTCTGTCAAGGACCTTGGAGTACTCATCTCTAATGATCTAAGTGCTAGAGCCCACTGTAACTACATAGCCAAAAAGGCATTAAGAGTTGTTAACCTAATCCTATGTAGCTTTTTCTCTGGTAATATCATACTACTAACTAGAGCATACAAAACATTTGCTAGACTAATACTTGAATATAGCTCATCAATCTGGAACCCGCATTACGTATCTGATATTAATACAATTGAGAAAGTCCAGAAATATTTCACAAGAAGAGTTCTCATCTCCTCTACTCGTTGCAGAATATCTTATGACACCAGACTTGAAATTCTAGACCTAGAAAACCTAGAACTACGCCGCCTTCAGCCCGATTTAAGTATAGTATATAAAATTATACATTGCAATGTCCTACCTGTCAATGAATACTTCAGCTACATCCATAACAATACAAGAGCACACAATAGATACAAACTCAAGATTAACCACACCAAACTTGATTGCAGGAAATATGACTTCAGTAACAGAATAGTCAGTGTCTGGAATACTCTACCTGACTCTGTGGTTTCTTCCCCTAAGCCCAAAAACTTTAACCCTAGACTATCTACTATTGACCTCACCCCTTTCCTAAGAGGTCTGTAGGGGAAGTACTTAAGCGCACCAACATGCCTACTGTCCCTGTCCTATTGTTTCTTTTTTATTTTTCTTATATGTATCCATTTCATGTATTCATAACTATGTTTATACTTATATCTATTATCTTGTAAGCGATTGACAAATCAAATAAATAAATAAAAATAAATAAAGTATGTTCTACTGAACCTAGTGTGGAATTATACCTTGAAATGAATTAAATATACCACAATAGGGCTACATTATCTCTTCCTTTTCTGCAACCATTTTGTCCCTCTTTGCTTGAATAGACTCTTCTGAAATTGATCCTTTATGTTTCAAAGAGCTGTCATAAAACATTCTTATACTTAGTAATCCATCATTCTCTCCTTCTGTTCCTTATCAATAGCATCTAAAAATAGTGAGCGGAGCTATTTATTGAGAAGAAAAGGAAAGGAGGGGACATAAATAGTTCATTCTCTATTGGCATTCATGATATTTATAGCACAGCAAATCTTGTTGCTGTACTAATTGCATTCTGGCTAAAACTCCAGGCCATTCATCTGCACTTTGGTTGATGGTGCAGCTTCTTCTTGGAGAATGTGAATTAGGTTGAGATCAGTACAGGAATCCACATTGCAACTCTTCATGCCAGCTTCACCCTTCTATAAGTTTACAGTAATATTTGGGAACAGACTGCCAATCTTTATTTAACCTGGCTGACAGCATTTCTAGTTTCAGTAAAAGAAAATATCTGTAGCTCAGTGTTAAACTGTGGAATCCTTGGTAGTTTTTGAGCTTGGTTATTTGCTCCAATATCAGGGGTGGGTTTCTACCGGTTCTGTCCATCTCTGTAGAACCCGTAGCTCTGAAGAGCAGCAGACATAGAACCGATTCTATGTCTGCTGATGTTTTTGTCCACCCACCCTCCCGGGCTGTTACCTGACCTTTGCTTCCTGTTTTTTCAACTTCAGCTGCCGTGCGACGCACAGCTGCAGTTAAAAAATCAGGAAAAAAAGTGCTGTTTCAAAGGCTGCTTCTCTGCACACAGCGTGCTGATGATGATTTACAGGCACGCGAGTGCAGCGTGCAGGAAAGCACATCGTAAACCACCAAACCTTGTAAATCATTGAACCAGTAGTTAATCCTGTCGGATCCCACCCCTGTCCACTATGATCAGTCAGTGTGGGGTTTGTTCTCTTTTTATGTACAGTAGCTTTCCTAGCCAGTGAGGGGGGGATTCTCTTTGTTAATTACTTGATTATGGTATTATTTTCTGCTTTATTGTTTTTCTGGTGTTAATATTCTTGCTTCCTATTTTCTCCATAACAACAACCATTTGAAATGGATTTAGCTGAGTTACAGTGACTGGCCTGAAGTCATTCCACCAGTTATCATGCCTAAAGCAGGACTAGAACTCACAGTATCCTGGTTTCTAGACCACCATCTTACCCACTCCACCAAACCAGGCCTCTGTATATAAGGTGCTGGTCTAGAAACCAGGATACTGTGAGTTCTAGTCCTGTTTTAGGCATAACTGGTGGAATGACTTCAGGCCTTCAGGCCAGTGGATCTATCCATTAAATCCAATTTGATTTGTTCCTTTCATATTTATATCTCTATTTCTATTAAGCGTATCCTCCTTATTATCCTTACTCATCCAGAAGTAGTGGTCCTAAATATAGACCTTCAGATAAACAAAATCTTTAAAACAGAGTCATACAGTTACCAGAAATAGCAAGCCTTTTTTTAACCTTGATCAAATAAAGCAATATTATGTTCTTTTTTTATCTCTCCCAACAATGTTTAGATCCCTCAAAGTTTTAATATTTACTTTCAAAATCGTCTGATCAGTTGTTTCCAAATATAAAAATGGACATTTTCCAATGGGAAACAATTCTTTCAATTAACTTTAAAATGTTAAATCAAGTCCACCTGAGTCTTTAATCTATTTAAAACTTTCTAAAGCCAACACTAACTTTTGTTGTATATTCAAAAACATTTTTCTACAAATCTTTCAACCTCTAGCCAAAACTTCTTTTTTAAGGGATTGGAGAAAACTCTTCCATAAGATTTCCTGATCAGAAGGTTCTCAATCTTTAAAAGGGCTAAACAAACAAATCCAAAGAGATTAAGAGGCGAGACTCGGTTAATATAAGCTACATTAGTGGCTACCATCTTGATGAAATCCTGTATCTCCTAGCCAATTGCAAGTCAACCACAAAAATGCAGTTCCTTCTGTCCGCTCACACCTTTCCCCCAATTATATGGAGAATATGTGGGTAATTTTAAGATCTCTTTTCTTGTCAAATTGCTGTGGTATTCATTGCAGGTATCTGCTCCTCAGTCTCTCTTATAGACCATTACACTTTGTTCCTGGCTTCTGGTGAACTTCAACCTCTGCCAATGGGTCAGCCCTAATAATTACATTGATTTATAGATCTTTTGAATTAAGCTAAGTTTGAAAGTATTTTGGCTTGTTTATTTGCTTGCTTGCTTGTTCATTAATTATGATTGCCCCTCCATCGAAGTGACTGTTGCCAGTGGACAACATTTAAGAATTAAAATCATATGAATAAGTGTAAAAACCCACAACACTTAACCTAAATAGTATCTTTGTTGAATGTATCTTTGTCTACATCATTTTAGAGAAGCAGAAAGAGTTGCATCTACCCTAGAATCCCAAGAGGCACATACGTTTTCTTGATTGGTTTCCATAAGAAGAAATGTTCACAAATTATTGATGTGGGATCACCAAGAAATGATGTTCAGGGATGAAGATATGTCATAGGAAAAACCCAGATTTGTTTATGATTTATATGCAATCTATGGAATAAACTATAAATATTGGAAATCATAATGCATAAAAAAACTTAGTGGTCCCACATGTATAACTTGGCCATGTCATGTGGGGGAAAAACTCAAAAAAGTAGTGAAAGATTGGAAGATATGGAAGGACCTGGCCCACAGAATTGCCAAGAACCAGATACGACTGAATGGATACCTTCTTCTTCTTCTTCTTCTTCTTCTTCATCATCATCATCATCACACATGATTGGTTGCCCTTCATTTATATGAAGATCATTTTTTTCTTTAATTTCATTTTGGAAGTATTATTGCAGTGAGAATATAACCAATTTTCTATGTTGGATAATGGTCATCCAGAAGTAATGGTCCTAAATATCTTCGTTCGTTGAACAGCTTGATAGGGAGAGAGGGGGAGAGGGAAGGAGAGAGAGGGGGGAGAGAGGGGAGGGAGGGAGGGAGGGAGAGAGAGAGATAAAGAGATGCCACTTGTCTTTTAAAACGACTAGGACAAAATAGCATGAAAATTTCTGTAACAAATGGATTTGCTAATTTGAATTTTACAGCTAATTTGACATTTAGTTCTTAGAGAAAAAAAACGTTGCAATCACCCAACCAGAATCAGATGCATTTAATTCTTATTTTTCCTTAAGAACAAATTAATTCACAAGCTTCAGTTAATTAGGTTAACTTCTGAAGAGGAGTTTTTTCCTTAAAAAAATACTGGAACCATTTCTTTAATTTTTTTTAAAAAAAGCCAGAGAAATTGTTTAAATACTTCAGCAGAAGAAACTCAACAAAATCCACCATGACTCCTTTAAATTGTGGCTGAGATAAAAAGCAAATAAAATAGCAGCATCAAGTGGATTGTGGTGTTTGAAAGGCCAATATGCCCTTGTTTGCCTTCAGCTAGATTTCTTATACCATAAACTGCCGGAAGCTGTCTCCCATCCAATTCTTCTCACCTGCCAACTGGTCAATAGAAAACAAACAGCTTGTTAAAGATTTATTTATTTAAAAAAAAACATCTGTTGCCTTCTCTCTTCTCACAGATGCTCAGCTCAAGATTGCCGGTTTCTTGATCTCTGTGGAGGATAGCTAAGCTGGGTTGCCAAAAGAAGGTAATAGGATGGAAAATAACATAGACCTGGCCTTGGGAATGGGGAAAGAATGAATGAACTTTAAGGGGAGAACTTACACAGAATATTACAGAATCCTTAGAAACAGGAAAGCACAACAAAAATACTCAAAATAATCCCATCCTGATTGGTTTTTCTTTTTTTTTTAGTGTATAACAGGTCAGGGAAAAACTTGGACAGGCTTTCAAGATTCTAGCTTAATACAATAAAAAGCATTTTCAGAATTTCTACCCTGCTTGTTTTTTAATTCAGTCTACCTTGAAAGGATGACAAGTAAGCTTCCTAACCTTTTCCTGGGAAATACTCTGCCTTCCCTTGCAACAGCTCATTCTAAGGTTGTAGAAGGATAACTGTTCGATTGCATGTGGGAATCTTGCATGAAAGCCATGCAGCTATGGGTGCTCAAGAGAGGAGACAAAAAATATGAGGAAGAAAGTGTGAGAGGAAAAAATAAGAATCTGTGTACAAGAAAGATATTTGATACTCTGGAGTATGGGTGATGGGATCAGGTAAAGATCTACACACAGACATTATGTGTGACCACCTTCCCAAAACCAGTCTAGACACATCTACAGTTGTTGGACACAAAAAAACATTTGACCGTGGCAATAGCCTCCACCTTATTTCCTGTCATGTGTCTTGGATAATTCTGGAAGCTTGTGCCTCCCAAAGGGAGGTTCACACAGACTCTATCGCCTTCTAGAATTGGCCTGGCTCTGCCAATTGGTCTGGGCCCAGTGGAGGCATGTCATACTGGAGTTGGTTAATGGTTAAGATCCCACTTCCTTCCTGTGTACATGTTTTTCCTTTCCTTGCTATTGTTGTGGCCTGTCAGCTGCTGGCCCCTTCAGCAACCAAATCAGAGGAGGAGGAAGCTGCATGGGAGTCAGGTCAGCATCAGGACAACCCGAGAGCTCTGAGGGGGAAGAGAGAATGGAGTTGGCAGAGAGAGAGAGAGAGAGAATCTGGGCCATCCGTCAGCCCTCAAATGGAGAGTCAACAGCCCCCCAGGTCTGGAGGTAGTTGATGAAGAAGAGGAGGAACAGCTGGGTCCAGTGCCTGACACGCAGCTGCACAGAAGAGGAGAACAGTGGAAAGCTGTGGGCTGATCCTGGGATGGAAGAGCCACCGCTACTACCGAAGCCCCACCCTATCTTTGTGGATAAAAGGCAGGGGGCGGAGATGAATAGATGTGGCAGACAACTATTCATCTTTATTTATTATTTATTTATTTATTAATAGGTTTTATATACCGCCCTTCTCCCGAAGGACTCAGGGCGGTGAACAGCCAACTAAAATACATATAGACAAATATAAATATTGTTAAAAAAGAATTAAATCCTAGGCTGCCCCAATAAAAATCTAAAACCCCCAATTAAAACAAATTAAAACTTTGTACCCCATCCCAACTAATCTAAAACCCCATTTAAAATCCCATTTGAGTCAGCTCAGGCCGGCCTGATCGAAGAGCCAGGTCTTCAGGTCACGTCTGAACGCCCTCAGGTCATTGGTCGTTCGTAGTCCCGGGGGCATCCCGTTCCAAAGGGCGGGTGCCCCCACAGAGAAGGCCCTATTCCTCGGGGTCACCAGGCGGCACATAGAAGGCGTCGGGACCCGGAGGAGACCCTCTCTGTGGGAGCGCACCGGTCGGTGGGAGACTATGGCAGAATGCGGTCTTGTAAGTATCCTGGTCCGATGCCATGGAGCGCTTTAAAGACCAAAACCAATACTTTAAAGCGAACCCGGAAGGCCACCGGCAACCAATGCAGCTCGCGCAGGAGGGGCGTTATGTGAGAGTATCTCGACGCCCCCATAACTACCCGCGCGGCCGCATTTTGTACCAGTTGGAGCCTCCGGGTGCTCCCCGCAGGGAGCCCCATGTAGAGGGCATTACAGTAGTCCAGACGGGAGGTGACCAGGGCATAAGTGACTGTGCGTAAGGCGTCCCGATCGAGAAAGGGTCGCATCTGGCGTATCAGGCGAACCTGATAAAAAGCCCCCCTGGAGACGGCCGTAATATGATCTTCCAAAGACAGCCGTACATCCAGGAGGACACCAAGATTGCGGGCCCCTTCTGTGGGAGTCAGGATCTCATCCCCAATAGCCAGCGACGGAGTCAGCTGACTATATCGGGCCGCCGGAAACCACAGCCACTCGGTCTTGGAAGGGTTGAGTCGAAGCCTGTTCTCGCCCATCCAGTTCCGCACAGCCTCCAGGCAACGGGCCATAACCTCCACAGCATCGTTGGGGTGGTTTGGGGTGGAGATGTAAAGCTGAGTGTCGTCAGCATAAAGATGGCATTTCACCCCAAAACCACGGATGATCTCTCCCAGCGGCTTCACATAGATGTTGAACAGAAGAGGGGAGAGGACCGACCCCTGAGGCACCCCACACATGAGGGGCCTAGGGGTGGACCTCTCCCCCCCATCAACACAAATTGCGAGCGGTCCGAGAGGAAGGATGAGAACCACCGCAAAACGATGCCCCCAATTCCCAACCCCTCCAACCGCCGCAATAGGATACTATGGTCGATAGTATCAAAAGCCGCTGACAGATCTAAGAGGACCAGGACAGAGGAATAACCTCTGTCACGGGCCCTCCAGAAATCATCTACCAACGTGACCAATGCTGTTTCGGTACTGTGCCCGGGCCTGAAGCCCGATTGGAATGGATCTAAATAGAATGCTTCCTCCAGATACTGAGGGAACTGACGCGCCACCACACTCTCAACAACCTTCGCCACGAAGGGAAGGTTGGAGACAGGACGATAGTTATTCAAAAGAGCCGGGTCCAGGGAAGGCTTCTTGAGGAGGGGCCGCACCACCGCCGTTTTCAGGGCGGTCGGAAGCGCCCCCTTCATCAACGAAGCGTTGACAATCCCCTGGAGCCAGCCTCGTGTCACCTCTCTGGAGGTAGAAACCAACCAGGAAGGGCACGGGTCCAGTAAACATGTGGTGGCATTCAGCCTCCCCAGTAATCTGTCCACACCCTCGGCGGTCACAGGATCAAACTCCTCCCAGATAACCGTCTCAAGACCTGCCCCGGACACCTCCCCCGGGACCACCCAACTGGAGTCCAGCCCATCCCGAATCTGAGCGATTTTATCATGCAGAAATCGGGAAAACTCTTCTGCCCTACCCTGCAAGAGGTCCTCCCGCGCTCTCGGCTCAAGCAGGGAGCGGGTCACTCTAAACAGGGCAGCAGGCCGATTTTCTGCCGACGCAATAAGGGCGGAGAAGTGTGAACTCTTCGCCGCCTCTATCGCCACTAGGTAGGTCCTAATATAGGACCTCACCTGTGTCCGGTCAGACTCAGCACGACTGGCCCTCCAGATGTCCTCCAGACGTCTTTTCCGGCATTTCATCCCCCTCAGCTCCCCTGTAAACCACGGAGCCAAGTGGGATCTGTGCTGAGTCAGAGGTCGCAAAGGCACAACTCGATCCAGAGCCTCAGCGGCCAACCTATCCCAGGTGGCCACCAAGTCTGTGGCCGAATTATGAGCCAGAGTTTCAGGAAATGGCCCAAGCTCCATCTGAAACCGTTCAGGATCCATCAGGCGCCTGGGGCGGAACCATCTCCTCGGCTCCGCCTCCCTGCGATGGGGGTGGCGGCACCGAAGTCCAGTCTAAGAAGAGAATGATCGGACCATGACAAGGGTTTTATAACTAGGTCCCCGGCACGATCATTCAACCACTGACCAGAGGCGAAAATCAGGTCCAGTGTGTGTCCCCCCATGTGAGTGGGGCCAGAAACTAATTGGGTCAGATCCATGGCCGTCATGGAAGCCAGGAACTCCTGGGCCACCCCAGAGGTTTCCTCGAATGAAGGCAGGTTGAAATCACCCATGACTAGAAGCCTGGGGGTTTCAACCGCCAGCCCGGCTATCACCTCAAGGAGCCCGGGCAGGGCCGATGACACGTGGCAGGGAGCCAGGTACGTTATCAAAAGGCCCATCTGAACCCCCCGACCCCACTTCACAAAGAGAGACTCACAACCAGCCGTCTGAGGGACAGTGGCCTCCCTAGGACAAAGGACTTCTCTAATAATCGCCACCACCCCACCACCCCTTCCCTGAGACCTCGGTCGATGGAATGCTTGGAAACCTGGTGGGCACATCTCTACCAGAGGGATGCCACCCTCTGGGCCCAACCAGGTTTCGGTGACCCCCGCCAGGTCCGCACCCTCCTCCTGAATAAGATCGCAGATCAGGGGGGCCTTGTTAACGACGGACCTGGCATTACATAACATCAGCCGGGTACTCAGGGCCTGAGACTCTGCACAACCAGGCCTGCCAGACGGGTCGGGAGGGTCGGAGCGCGCCACCGCTTGGAGACAGCGGGCACGCGATCCCCTAACCTGATATGGCCCTCTACCCCCGTCATATCTGCCCCTCCCACTTATGGTGCCAATGAGACCCGCCCCCTGTTGTCCGAATTGTGTTCGCCCCCACGACTCACAACCCTCTGGGCCCTCCCAGACGTGCACTCCAGCCTGGCTGACTCCAACCCCCCCCGGGTTATCCCCCAAACCCGGACCGGGTATCCTCCCTAACCCCAATAGGTTACCAACCCCCAACCCTCTCTTCGTCACGCTCCCCAACCTCGATAAAACCCTGAATAAAAATTTAAAAAGTTTAAAACCCCCTTTAAAAATCCTTTTTTGATGGCCGTGCCACCTCTCCGGATCCCAGGAACCGTCCTTGAGGTAGGCCATCGATAGACCGGAGGGCTACTCCAGGGAGTGGGGGACCCTCCCGAGAGCCCGTAGTTCCGCCGAGGAGTATGATCTTCTAACCCTCACCGTCGCCGGATCGGGAACCACCATTAAAATCAGCGGCGTCCTTCGGGCCGGCCAGTCCCGCTGTTGCCCCTGCCATTTGCGTCCCTGGGGGGGAAGGAAGTCCGTCCAGAAGGACGGACTTGTTAGCCTGTGAAAGAAACTTTGCCAGGGCTGCCGGCATTTCTAATAAAGGAATCTTTTGAGTTCACGTCAGAGGGTTTGTCATATTTGGGAAGCTGGGTCAGAACAGCTATTTTTGTTAATTTTAAAATCAAGTTTAGTGTTATTATTTATTATTTTAATGTTGTGTTTTGTTACTTTCATTTATTGTAATCTGTCTAAAGTCACTGCTAGATGAGATAGGTAGCATATAGGCTGAATACATATATACATATATACATACATATGTGTCATGCCCCTGGTGGAGACTGACTCTGAGGGAGAGGAGGAACAGCCGACAGGGAGTGGAAGTGTGGCTCCAGAGGTTGTGGAAGAGGCTGGGGAAGGGCAGAGGTCAGCTGAACAGTCAGAGGAGGACCCAGGCCCATCCCCTATCCATCCCAGGGCATGCAGGGAGGAGAGGATAAGGGAGAGACGTGGTCTCCTCAGGAAGAGAGGGCCTTGATCTTCTTCATGGGCTGCAGAGGTGTGACAACTGAATAAGAGTTTGGTCCTGCGTACTGGCAAACGCTGGAAACAAAGCATGTAAATATCTCTAGTTTATAGTTCCTCTCTGAGTTTGGCATCCTTCCCAGTGTGTGTTATCTGTGGACATTCTCCAGCCCTTATCTTGCCTGGTTTGTGTTGTTTTTTTCCTCTTCATATAACTGTATGGGATTTTTTGTCTTCCGCCAAAGATATTCGGAGCTTGGAAGCAAACTGAAGGAATAAAAGGGGCTTTACCTGTTTTCTGTGACTGTGTTTGTTTTGTATCCCACCCTGGATCATCACACATATGTACCTACATACAGTACATAAATACAACTCCATCATCCCATCCACTGGCTGTAAAATGACCTCAGATTGAATTGACTGGAGATGGGCAGTTTTACCCAGAAACACCTGGAAGGCTTAGATATGGAAGACTGTCATAGACTATTAAAAGACCAGCTTAGTCTTGTGTATTCATTTGGTGAATTGTGCCTTGGGGTTCAGTCTTCTCCTGGAATAATGACAATTTGTCTGGACTGTGCAGCAGAAATAATAGCAAATTGTATGAATTAAAGAGCAGAGCTGCCCAACAGGCTCTAAGCTACATTAGTCAAAATGGCCTGGAAGCTGTCCATCTCTATAACAAGGAGCAAGATCTATACAAATTGCTGAACAAAGGTGAAAGCCAATTTGCAAATGAGAGATTGCTGATGCCTTCTGATGTCTAGGACACCATGAATTTTATTGAGGGTGCTTGATCCTGACCGTATTCGACTCTAGAATCAATTGAAGCCCATAGACATTTCAACATTGGTAGTAAATCAGTCTGCTGGTTGAAAAGCAATACTTCTCTTCCCGATAACCCTTGCTGGCTTTATTCCTATTTTCTTGAGCTAATTGTGGGGAAAATATATATATCCGGGAGGGAAATAGAAAAGCAACTTATTCCAGAGACGCAGGAATGGTTAGGGTTGGTATTGGTCCTGTGAAACCTTTAGAAAAGACTGTGGCATGGGCATGGGGACCTTTCTCATCAAGGATATTTCATCCAACTCAAAGACATATGGTCAGGATCTATCATTTTACAACATGTTTCAAGAGATTTCAGGGTGTCCCTGTAAGCTATGGCTATAAAAGACCATTATCTTTGGTTTTCTGAAATATCAGGTGTTTCAAATGAGGCTCCTCTGAATATGAGCAAAGTTCTTTTGATAAGGAGAATGGAAGTATACTATTTCTTATGTAAGAATAACCAAATTTTCTAGTGCCATGTGAATCCCCTAAATCTTTCTCCACCTCCCTCTTTGTAGCCCTAAAGTCCCTTTGAACTATGCTCCTGAAAATTAGTAATACAGTTTTCTGCCATTTTGAAGAAAAA
This sequence comes from Bungarus multicinctus, assembly GCA_023653725.1. NCBI lineage: Eukaryota > Metazoa > Chordata > Lepidosauria > Squamata > Elapidae > Bungarus > Bungarus multicinctus. The sequence goes on along the minus strand of CM042844.1, from coordinate 75,433,909 downwards.
TTATAGCAAATTCCATGCTGTAAAATGGGTTTAGAATAGAATAGAATTCTTTTTTGACCAAGTGTGATTGGACTCACAAGGAATTTTTCTTGGTGCAAATACTCTCAGTATACATAAAAGAAAAGATACATTCGTCAAGAATCATCAGGTACAGCACTTAGTAATAGTCAAAAGGTACAATAAGCAATCAAATCATACTAGAAAATAAACTGTGAGGAAAACAAATCTCCCAAAGTCCCTCCCCCCCGCAAAGTCAGAAGAGGAAAATTTCAGGGGTGGGATTCAACCGTTGTTACTACCGGTTCGGTGATTATGTTTTGCTGTGCACGCATGTAAATTAGTCTTAGTCTGTGTCTCCCAGATCACGGGTCTCCAACCTTGGCAACTTTAAGACTTGTGGACTTCAATTCTCAGAATTCCTCAGCCAACTTAATTTTAAGTTAAGTTAAGAAGGAAATCTGCCCGTGCTATTGCTGGGGATGCGATATTTCTTGAACTAGTCATATCTTTGTGAGGTATGACAACCACGGTGGCACGATGGTTAGAATGCAATATTGCAGACTAACTTTGCTGATTGCTGGCAGTTTGATCCTGACCAGCTTAAGGCTGACTCAGCCTTCCATTCTTCTGAGGTTGGTAAAATGAGAAGCCAGATCGTTGGGGGGCAATAAACTGACATTGTAAACCACTCAGAGAGTACACTATGGGGAGTCTAAGTGCTATTGCTATCTCAAGTAACTGGATTGTAGGAACTAAGCATAGTGATCATAGAAGATCATCTTTTACATGATGTTGAACTGCCATAACCATCCATCATAGTCAGCATTGAGTAATGTTGACAGTTATTATTTGGCAAGGTGTGGGGGTAGATTTATAGGTTCCTACTTTTGAGCTAACAGACAGAAGGAAATTATGTTGTTTGCTTCCCCGATTAACCAGGCTACAAACTGAAGAGAGAGAAAAGGCATGTAGAAATTCACTGTATTCTGTTGCTTCTTATAGAGCAAAAGAAAGTAAAGGGGTTGACAGATAACAGATAATCAGAGTTGGAAGGGACCTTGTAGGTCATCTAGTCCAACCCCTTGCCCAAGTAGGAGACCCTACACCATTTCTGACAAATGGCAGTCCAATATCTTTTTCAAAATCTCAAGTGATGACGCTCCCACAACTTCTGAGGGCAAGCTGTTCCATTGGTTGATTGTTCTCCCTGTCAGAAAATTTCTCCTTATTTCCAGGTTAAATCTCTCCTTGTTCAGTTTTCATCCATTATTCCTTGTCTGGCCTACAAGTGCTTTAGAAAATAGCTTGACTCCCTCCTCTCTGTGGCAGCCCCTCAAATATTGGAAGACTGCTATCATGTCTCCCCTGGTCCTTCTCTTCACTAGACTAGCCATGCCCAGTTCCTGTAACCGTTCTTCATATGTTTTAGTCTCCAGTCCCCTCATCATCCTGGTTGCTCTTCTCTGTACTTGAACTACTTGAACACTTGCATGGAAAGATACCCAGACAGAAAATCTCCTGTTTCACAATTTATGAATTAGAGTTCCTTTTTGAAATGGCTTCTCTTTTCAAAACAGTTAATTGTTAGTCTTTCTAAAACAGGATACACAAAGGGTGCTCTCATTGGCCACATTATAATTTTTTTGCAGGAGGAGGGGAGAAGAAGAAGGAAGAGGAATGGAATGAATGAATTTAGAGGCACAGATAAAATTTAATAAAAATATTACCCTGCAGATTACAGCACTCCCACGGAAAGATAGCCAGTATTTTCCCTTAATGCAATTGAAATCTGCAATATTTCAACACAAGGGTTTTGCTTTAAATCCTCCAGATTTAGGGAGCTGGAGGAATGCCATGTGTTATATAGCACACCTGCAAATTATCCTGAAGCTGGGGTGATTAGGTTGAAGTCATAAATAAATATAGTCATAAATGGATAGAATAGGATCCCAATGATCAACTAAAGGGCTAAACACTTTGCTCATTGTTCCATCTAATGGAGCCAAGTTATATGTGGCTGTGTTTTGCATACAGTGATATATGATCCCATTTTTCATTTGGACTGATAAATAGGTTTCAAACTTTGTTTACTTGACCTGGACACACACTGAGCTGGTGCTGTTAGCCAGAAGAAAAATTAAAGTGGCAGTTTTCAGAGCTGAAATGATTCCCATTTCACATTTTATGAAATGCCACTTGATTTTGGCACCTGTGTGGTTGTATTGGCAGTGCTGAATGAGTGCATTGACAATCACACAAGGCAGAGTAATGGCTGCATGCTGAAAACACTTACTCATGGATGATTTTGCTTGTTTTCCATGGAATTTACATATAGGCACCTTTATTTATTTATTTTTCAAGTCCACATCTGTGCGATGAGCTTATGCCCATGTAACAGGGCTCCTCTCTCATTTTCATAAATGCTGCTCGTTCGTAAATGTTGCTCTATCGACAGATTGTGAATATACCGTTGCTGTAGGCTGAATTATATTCTGGCGGAGTAAAGAGTCCCCAAGGTGCTTTTTCAGGAGTCAACTGGATTTTCTTGTTTTTCTTTGAAGACGTTTTGTTTCTCATCCAAGTAGCTTCTGTGGAACAGAATATTCTTTTCAGAGAGCTGATCATTTCTTTTAGAGAGTCGTTGAGGCCATCTGGAGGTGTACATCTTCCAAGAAGGCTCCACACCCATTTGCATTACTCAGGTGACCTTGAGGACACAGGCAAACCTCCAAGTGGCCTCAATGACTTTGGGCCAACCATGTGCAGAGTTGAAGCTAACACTTTGATTTTTTAGCCCACTCCTGGACCCCATTAAGTCCAGTACTGGACTCACTTTGAAGACATTCAAGCCAGTGTATCTCCCACACAGAACTATGTATTGTGTGGGGAAGGATGGATGGACGGACATTCTACATGTATTCACAGAACAAAGGATTTCTTTGTGGGTTAATTTGATGGATGGCTCTTGAATTAAAAGGATGTCAGGATAAGATTGCTAGCTTGATTTTTTTATATCATATGGTTGCCCTGGGCCAGCCCTGATCTTAACACATTGAACACAGATGTCTTCAAGTGGGAAACCTCCCACATTTTCATTGTAGTGATCTGTTTTTAAAAGAACAAAAACACAATCTATTAATCTGGTTGCCAAGTGTCAATGACTTGATGGCCCATAAACACTCCATCAATCAATTGCAGTAGTTCATTCATTCATATCTCATTTCTTCTCCTCTAAAGAAGCAGTGTGTACTGAGCATGGAAAGCATGAAATAAGCGGTGGAGGAAACAAAATACTCTCCTGTAAAAATCAATGCATGTACATTGATTTTTGCAGTTAGCGTGGAAAATAGAGAGGCCCCATGAGAAAGCAGGGCCTAGACTGCAGCCTATTAATCCATGCCATTAAGTTGGGCTCAGAAGAGTTCTGAATTAAATTACATTGTTAAATCTGATCATTAGACTAGAGAAAAAAATGCCAGTGGGGCTTTCCCATCAATTCCACACGCTTCTTCCTAGATCTTCCTCCTCTCTTTAACTAGCCCAGTTCGATCCCCTTGCCCTAGTCTGAAAGAAACCCTAAACGATCCTCAGCAGAAATTAGCTTACAAATAGATTCTACTTAGGTTACTTGAGGTTTTGTTAAAGTCTCATTGACCCTTAGGGTGAGTTTTTGTGTAATGTAATGTAATGTAATGTAGTAAATATAATATAATGTAATGTAATGTAATGTAATGTAATATAATATAATATAATATAATATAATATAATATAATATAATATAATATAATATAATATAATATAATATAATATAATATAATATAATATAATATAATATAATATAATATAATATAATATAATATAATATAATATAATGTAATATAGTGACAATCTGAATTGCATCATCTAAGCTCCACCTGCTTTTTATGTTCATGTATGCTGCACATCAAAAACAGGCAGAGCTTCCATTACAGCACTGCAGCCAACATCTTGACTTTTTGATCATACCCTACTGATGCTCTAGAATAAGTTCTTATTCCCCTATACCCTATCACATCATCACAGTGTCATGTGACGTATTGGGACTTTTCCCTCCTTCGCTACACTGGGCATGGGCGTGGCCAGAATGTGACGCATCCAGCCCATGGGCCAGGAGTTTGACAGCCCTGCCGTATACTCTTGAAAAATAATTATTCTCAGACTTCTAGGGAAGAAGAAAAAATTGTAGAAAGTTCCATTAATAGCAGAGCCTATGATTATGATTACTCTTGAAAAATAATTATTCTCAGACTTCTAGGGAAGAAGAAAAAATTGTAGAAAGTTCCATTAATAGCAGAGCCTATGATTATGGTAGAACGAGCTGGCAAATATTATTGGTTTTTTGACCATTTCTTTCTGGGCAAGGAAAGAACTTGAGATCACCCCAAATGCAGCTGCTCCTTATGAAGAGACTGTAAAAGATGTCTTTGGTGGGTTTTGAGCTCTGAGAGATGAGGGAATAACCATCTTGCTAATGCTGCAGATGGAGCCTTTGTGCACACTGGATTTGCACACTTCCTTTTCTAATCACTTTTGGGTAATTGGACTCAGAAGTTAATTTTAAGAGTCTTTGCCTCTATAGATAGACTGTGCTTAAAAGATGTTATGGAAGAGGAACAAGTTTTACTAGTAAAGTCAAAGACTGCTCTGAAAATGGATTTAAGAATGACTGACTACAAGAATGGTACAGAAAAAGCTGTTACATTACACATACAAAAGAAACCGGCTGATGTCTTAATAATTAAATGGATATACAAATAATAAACTAAGAGAGTAACCTGAATAATTGTCCTTTTGCAAAATTGATAGTCTTGTTAAGAATGTTGTGAGAAGGGACAAAGAAAAATAATTAAAAAACCAAGTTTTAGGAATTTATTTGAAGGGACTAAAGGGATAAAGACTGTTAAAACTAAACAGAAGGAATATAAGGTTGATTTATTTGATCAAAGCAAAATAGCTATGTTGTTATCTCTGGAAACCTGAGATGGGCTTTTTGATTGGGCTTTTTGATTGGAACTGAAATGACAAGTTTTTAAGGCATTGTTTATAAATACAGTGGTACCTCTACTTACGAAAGCCTCTACCTACGAAAGTTTCAGATTACGAAACGCGTCTTCGAGAAAATATTGTCTCTACCTACGAATATGTTTCAAGATACGAAAGGCTTTCTTGGAAAATGGTGCATCCGAGCTGCGCTGCCATTGATTATCTTCCTGGCATCCCATTGGCTAGGAGGGATCTGTGCGCACGCACCGCGCCGCGTTCTCAGTCTCGCGCTAGCAATCCAGCAAAGCAGGAAGTAAGAACGAAGAATTACAGTTCGGGGGCTTGGAATGGATTAGGATATTTACAGGTAAAATGTGCCTCTACTTACGAAATTTTCAGGTTACGAAACGGCTTCCGGAACGAATTAATTTCATAAGTAGAGGTACCACTGTATGTTGGAAGAATTATCCTTCTGGGTTCAGTTCCAAGTGGGGAAAAAGACACTGGAAACATGGAGGCTGTTTGGAAAGATGGTTTAATGGTGGACAGGACCACATGTCCTGGAGCTCCAAAGTGAAAAGGATGATCACATGCTTCAAGGTGAAAAGAGAAGGGAGGGCCAAGATGCTGAGAGACCCTTATATACCCTCTGTTGAGCCCTACCTTAGTGTTTCCTGTTCCTGTGCAAGAAATGTATCCCATTGGCTGTCAGACTTCCAGGGGCAGGGGTCTTAACTAACTTTGTAGGCTTTGTCTGGACATGTGGCTTCATCTGAGTATTGGCTGAAACAATCTTCCCAGGCCAGGTGGTGAAATGGGTAGAGACCTTTATTATGTAGAATACTCTGGCCTAGGCCTTAATGGGCCATTAGCAAAGGTGGGGGGTGAGTTTCTGCCTCTGAGGTGAGATTCTGCTTCTGAGTTTCTACTCTTTTTAGGGGAAATATTCTACCTTTTTAATATTTCTTAGGATATTTCATTTTTCTAGGAGAGGGGTGGGTGCTAACTTCCTACACATAAGATATGTGATATGGGAAGAAGAGATCATTTTAGGAGAAGGTAATAATTTGCTAAAAATGTTTATACTTGTGATGAAGGGGAAAGTCACTTCTTTATATGTTTTCTTTTTTCTTTACCATATAAGCTTTAAAATAATTTTTGTTATTTTTGTAAAATAATGTCAGGGAAGATAGTCTTTGGTGTCTGTGTGAATAGAGATTGTACATCAAATAACATGAAAATTTGGATCTAGTAGTCCATGGCAACAGTGCCAGAGTGTCATCTTCACTGGTGGTACACAGGTCCAGTTTGTTTACCTGGAATGAATTGGACCCTTAAGCTCAATGATGTCTCCTCCTCTGTGTTAGCAGAGTAAAATGACTCACACAACTATTTGTAGGTACTGTGAAGGAGAACAAATTGTCAACTTCAAAGTGTTTTGTTGTCATATTTTTGCTGTCATGGAGTTAGTTCTGGGATGTTTGCCTCAGATGCCAAAATAAGTTGGCTAACCTTCACTATGGTGAATTTCAATCAGGGGAGGAAATCTTTTTCCTGTACTAACTCAGGCAGAAAATTGGTGTGGGCTGATCCCTGGCTTAAAATGTATTTAGCATTTCATGCACTGCATTGTTCAGTTCCAAGACAATATCTTTATAATGGAGGAATATGCAGGGCCAGACTATTGATATTCTTTGACTAAATAATAACAGTTAAAAAAACAATTAAATCATTCCTCTTATAAGCATTCCCTCCCAAATTACAATTTACATATATTAGGGTGTGTGTGTGTGTGTGTGTGTGTGTGTGTTTGTGTAGGCTGGAGCATATATTCTAGACAAAGTTGGGACCATGTCTATAATTATGATCTAATTATGATCCCATTTGTGTGATGGCATAATTATAGTGCCTTCTAATATCATTACTTCAGTAGTTTGTTGAATGGCATCTCAGCTGGACCAGACAACAATTCTGATTTAATTGAATTGAAATCTCCCATTATTAATTAGTAATCGTCAGCAGACAAAATATTTATTTTTAGCCAGAGAAAGGAAGAACAGACTCTTCTCTCACCTTCTGTGGAGAACTAACTTCTCTCCCCTTGACAATACTGAGAAATCAAAGGATTATGACCCAAGGAAGAGCACACATTTTACACAGAGAAAATTTGCACATTGGTAGAAGGGGCAGATTGTATTGATTTCCTTCTCTCAAACCTCAAGTCCATTATCTTCTGTCCTGATCCTCAGTTCTTACTCTGAGTCCAGCAATGACCTGGCATAGCTGCTCATACCATATTCATGCTACTTGTTCAGAGCACTGCTATAGTTTCACCAAAGCTACCACTATGCATACAAAAATACAACTTGAATGAGAATGACCTATCCTTGACCTCTCGGGCTTGATTGTGAGTGATGATTTTACCATTTAATCTAAAAGGCCATGCCAAAAGGGGCAACTGATGATTTTTCTCCAGTTTGAGGCAGATTTGAAAATCATAGAAGCCAATATAATTCTTTGTGTTCCTTTGTCGTCCCACCAAGCATTTTGCCACAAGATTTTAAACATTTCCCTCCATGCTGATGCATTACACTACCCTTTCTAATTCCTGGATTTCAACTTTGAGCTTTCAGAAGAATTCAAATGTGTTCAAATCTCTCCTAGAAGTTCAGGACAGCTCTATATCCTTTGCATTTTCAGAAGGTAGAACAATTAATCAGTGGGTTGACTTCAGAGATTATGTCTGCTCCATCATTGGAGGTTTTTAAGAAGAGATTGGGCAACCATTTGTCTGAAATAGGATAAAAGTTCTCCAAGATCTCTTCTAATTGTGTTATTGTTGTATTAAGTAAAACATGTACTCAGAAGTAAATTCTATTGAATACAATGGAATTTACTGCTACACAGTCTGGTTAACCCACAAGTCACTATGTTTTAATCTATGAGGGTAGTCATAAGTACACCGGCTTATTTTTTGTTTTTCTTTATTATCTGAATTTTTTTATATCCTGTTTTTTCTATAACTAAACTCAAAATGACTTACCATAAGATATAGATCAGTGAGGGCGAACCATTTTGTTGTGGTGTGCCAAAAGTGCACGATAGTGCATGCGCGTGTGTGCCTGCACCCACAATGCAATGTACGCCCCCTGCGCATGCACACACAACACCCCCTTACCTGCACTGCACATGCGCGCGCCTCCCAGCTGATTTTCGGCCCGTTTGAAGTCGTTTTTGCCCTCTCAGAGGCTTGAGGGAAGCCTCTGCAGCCGCAGGAGTTCGCAAAACGGGCCCTCTGGAAATATCAGAAGTGCCTGTTTTCAGCCTCCGGAGGGCCTCTGAAGCCCGGGGGAGGCCGTTTTTGCCCTCCCAGAGACTCAAGAGAAACCTCTGCAGCCTCAGGGGGGCTGAAAAACAGCCCCGTTTTAGCACTTCTGAAAATCAGTTGGGAGGCACACGCATGCACTGTGCAGGTAAGTTTGGCTGGGGCTTGCGTGCCCGCACGAATGGCTCTGCGTGCCCCCTGTGGCATGCGTGCCATAGGTTCGCCATCATGGATATAGATCAATTCCAACAAAATTTAACAGGGCTTAAGGAGAAAACATTTTATGACAAAATGTCAACAACTTTACTGAAAGAAATAAGTGGTCCTTATGGAAAATTGAGACTCATTTGCTTGACAACATTCTATGGTGATCATCCAAACTTTTTTTTTTTTTTACTATTTTAGCAACATAAAAGTATTAAGGCACTCTAATAGTTATTAATCCATCCCTGGTAGACTTATGGAATAACAGAAATTTGAGTTTATGAGAGTAATTGTGATGGACTAAAATGTATCACAGCAAACAAAAGTCAAGCTCTATTCAATCTAGTTCTAATTTTTATTATGGAGAAGTGATAAGTGCTAATACCTAATACCTGAGTATAATATCATGCCTTTGTTACCACCCAGGTAGACTACTGAAATGTACTTTACCTGGTGCTGTCTTTAAAGGCTATCAAATTACAGCTGGCCAGAATTTAGCAGTCAACATGTTAATGTATTTCCTGTGCTGGAAGTATTTAACACCAATATTATAGTCCCTGTGCTGGTATAGCTGGTATAAGAGCCATGGTGGTGCAGTGGTTAGAACGCAGTACTGCAAGCTAACTCACTGCTTACTCCAGGAGTTTGATTCTAAATGGGTCAAGGTTGATTCAGCCTTCCATCCTTCCGAGGTGGGTAAAATGAGGATCCAGATTGTTGGGGGCAATATGGTGATTCTGTAATTTGCATAGAAAGAACTACAAAACACTATGAAGTGGTATATAAGTCTAAGTGCTATTGCTATAGACAGGAAGGAAAATGGCCTTGATGGAAATAATGCAAGAGTGGCTACCTAAGCAAAGAGAGATAAAATATATTTTAAGCCCTAAGGAAAAAAGATAACCCTTGGAAATGGCTAAGGCAGACACACTAAACCGATTCAGTTCTACTCTTCCCTGCGCAATTGATTTCCTGGTCTGATCTAGTTAGTGAGGCTGACAACTGGCTATCAATTTGATTGCAGGCTCAATTTAAAAAGGGGGTCGAGACTTGGTAGTCAGATAAAGAGGTATCACTTTGGCGGGAAGGTAACAGTATTCTATGCACCTGAATATGTAGCCATACTGTCCACATGACTATAGAAGTGTCTTTGGACAACACTCTTTCCCTCGGCTAAGAAACGGAGATGAGCATTGCTCCCTAGAATCAGACATGGGAAACATTTACCTTTTTAAAAAAACAACTTAAGCCACGGTGGCACAATGGTTGGAATGAAGTACTGCAGGCTATTTCTGCTGTCAGCTGCTGTCAGCTGAGTCAAACCAACTCTAGGTTGAACTCAACCTTCCATCTTTCCAAGGTTGTTAAATGAGGACCTGGATTGTTGAGGGCAATATGCTGACTCTGTAAACTGCTTAGAAAGGGCTGTAAAACACTGTGAAGTGGTACATAAGTCGAAGGACTATTGCTATTGCTTAAAGTGCTGGTTTTAACCTATAAAACTCTCTCTGAGTTGATACCTAAAGTTCCTCCTTCTCCAATCTATATCAGCCTAACCTACTGGAACAAGGAAAAAAAATGCACACTTTTAGGATGTGGGAATGGGGTGTGAGGTTACAAGGAACTGCTTTAGTAGTTATAACGCTAGCGTTGTGGAACAGGTTGCCTGTAGAGATTGGGCTAATATTTCAGATTTTATTTATTTATTTATTCATGCTTCTATACCGCTCCCTCTCCCAAAAAGGGACTCGAGGCGGTGTACATTCAACAAACGAGATAATACAAATAACGGGAGTGAAAATAAAAATCTAAAATGGCTAAGAATAATCATTATTAGAAAATTTTTAAATTTAAATTTGACCCCAGTGATTTATTTGGCTAGACCGGCTTGCTTGAACAGTAAGGTCTTAACTGCGCGCCGGAAGGTCAGGATGTCTGACAGATGATTGTTAAAAACTGATATTGTTTCAGAAAATATCTCAATGATTTTCATCTACTGCACTATGTTTTAGAAGTGGTTGGGTTATAGTTTTATTTTATTTATTTATTTTTATTCTCTTTAATCTCATTCATGTTTTAATCTTACTTAAATGTTTAAATTATTGCCCCTTTGTATCTGGCATACCATCCAGAATCATGAGATTGGGATGGGAAATGAAATAAAATGAATAAATAAATTTTTAAAAGGGAGAACATCATTCCTGATAAGAGGCTTAGGAAAATGTTATCAGTTGGTGCCGTAGAAGAAGTGTCCTTTGGTATGCTTGATTTTATTTTGAGAAGCTGCTGATATGAGGCATACTTTCTGTAATTTATCTGATAATAAATGCCTTCTAGAAGATCACAGATGCAATTTCTAGAAAAAAATTCTTTATAATAAATCTGTATTAGGGCTTGCAGATATGAAAGTCTAGTCTTGTTTCAAATTACTGTAAGAGGCTATTCGCCTCTTTTTTGTTTTTATGTCAGTTCTGAGATTCAGCTGCCAAGATTGTTATAAGGAATGCAAGGGGGGGAGGAGGAGTTTGGAAAGTTCAAGGTTATTTTGTATGTTGCATTAAAAAATTCCAGCTGCAGTTAATTGGTTCTCATGATTAATGAAGTGTAAGAAGTGGGAGGAGAGAAGGTGGATTTTGTGAAACATGCTGAAAATGACTTTCAGTTTGGAAATTGCCTTAGAAGTACCAGACCTGTTCCTAATAAATCAGTTGGAGATTATACTTGTCTTGGAGTGATTGATTACCATGGACAATTTCTGGATGCCTAACATTTTAATTGTTTTTCCCCCATTAATTTTTCTGCTTTTGATGCTCATTCTCCTGTTGATGAAGTTGCAGAGTGGGGTGTCTGAATAAGGGAGGGTGGGTGTCTATTCTACTAGGTCGACAATTTCTCTGGAGCGTAATGCCAGAAAACTTTTCAGCTAAATGGACCAGAGAATATATTATGAGGATAAAAATAGCTTTGTCCATTATTCTTATTAAATTGCTGGTGTATTCATCATGTTCCAGCTTAATGGTGATTGCTCTTTAGACTGCATCCTTTTATATATTTCAGAATAAACGTATTCTTAGACTGCATTATTTTTATTAATGAGAATGGACTGCTTAGACAGAGTTTCTGTAATAGCCTTTGGTAGTTCTTCAAGCTTGGTTTCCCTTCTGTGCACTGAATGTTGTGATAATAAACTGTTGATCTGCAGTTTTTATTTTGGTGTTACATATAGTGGTATGAATCCTGATCACACAGAAGACAATGTCTTGTTCCTGATAAGACAGCAAACCAACACCAATAATTATTTGAGACTAGTTTCTCCCCACTCAACTAGCCCCATATTCCATATTTTATGTTCTTGTGCATAAACAAGCCGGTAAACCAGTTTTCTGTCTCACACTTTCTCTTCTCATAATATTCTGCAGTGATTTCTGTTATAATATTCTCTGACTGCGTGATAGGTCTCAATTATATTTAATGCTTGGTTTCCCAAGTAGCCTTTTAGGTACTTAAATGCCAGAACTGCAAATGATATAATAGAATCTACCTTCGTGCAATTATTTTCCTCCTCTTGTTTAATTGCATATATGTGATTAAAAAAAAGCAAACTTTGTGGTCGCAGCACATATGATTTGAGCACTCTATAAAATAAATACCTTGGCATTTTGGAAAAGGCAGGCATACTGAGTATGTTCAGATACTTTACAAATGAAAAGAAAATCAATGAGGAGGAAATACAAGAGCTCTAGAAGCCATTTCATATAATGCAGCATTTAATATACATTATGGATTAATTTTAAATTCTCCATATCTTTTTCTTCCATTTAGCAGGGGCATTTTTTCCCCCTGTTAGAATCAGCTAAATTCAGTTGATTAGTCTTGGGTACTATTGGGAGAGGAGGGGGAAAGGGGGGATGCTGTTTATTGCCCTTATTTGGCAACAAAACATTTTGGAGACAGCTCTTGCAGAAGTCACCAGAATCAAGGCAAAAGTTTCCTGCTAGCAACACTAACACAGGGAAAGTAAACTGTCTATTGTATTTTGAGAACATATATTCAACATGTTTTATCATCATATTTAGATGAGAACAAGGCATCCATTGACATAAACATTCATCATCTTAATCTGAGATGCAACCATGGCCTGAAGCTAATCTAATTTTCATGCATCACTTTCTCCTTTGGATTCTGGCATGTGGCATTGAGATTTCTCCTTCTCTGGCATATATTGGCATACATGTAGAAGCAAAGGCGGTATTCAGCAGGTTCTGACCAGTTCTGGAGAACCGGTAGCGGAAATTTTGAGTAGTTCAGAGAACCGGCAAATACCACCTCTGACTGGAGATTTTACAGTATCCTTCCCCTGCCACGCCCACCATGCCACGCCCACAGAACTGGTAGTAAAATAATTTGAATCCCACCACTGTATAGAAGCCTTTATAGTGGATAGACAGAGGAACTGTTATAACCCAAAGCTGCACTTCAGATGCATTGAAAGATCCCCAGAGTGTACAATATGTGAAATCTTTGTAAATTCATTGAATTTTTAGAAAGTTTCTTTTGTGCTACATGCCACTTTTACTACTGATATGAGGCATATTTTCTGCAATTTACCTGATAATAAGTGCCTTATATTGATTTCAGATGCAGCATATAAATTTAATAAATAAATACAATAGGAGCTGTGATGGCACAGTGCTTAGATTTGATCGTGTGACCATGGGGATGCTGCAACCATCATTAAGTATGAAAACAGTAATGTTACTTTTTCACTGCTGTTATAAGTTTGAAAAATCATTAAATTAATGGTTATAAGTCAAGGACTACCAGTGTTGTAAGCCATCTCTTTAGCAGGTTTTCATTTATTAATAGGAAAACGTCAGGCCCCAAAGCAAGAAAGACTCATGGTGATTTCATGGTTGAGTTCTCATGACCGAGTTCTTTATTGTTTAATACACAGAGATAAAATCTTGCCAGTCAAAGGATTCTACTCTCTGCATCTACAACATACTCTGTGAACTATTTGGCAGGGGCCATCTTTATCCTCTTTCTCTCTCAGAAAATATTTGGACCGAATTGCCTTTTAATCCTCTGGATTGCACCCCCTCCCTTCTGAGAATCCATCTTCTTATTACATTCCATCACAGAAAATCATTCTTTTTGTTCAACATAAGAGCATGTAAATGTTTCTTGGAACAACTTCAAAGCTAAGTTAGCATAGTCATCAAGAACTGATGTCACTATGCATTTTGATACAGGGATAGATTTACAAATGGTTTGCTCAACTCAGCGTTTTTAACTTTTGTTATTTTTTTCTTAGCCAATAACTGTGAGATCATTTATGGCAATCCTTACGAAGAAACTGTCAGGGTCCCAAATAACACAACCCCAAATGAAAGAACTCAGAGGCACAAGTCTCTTCAGAGAACATTTTATTAGGGCATGTCAAATGCCCTAATAAAAACCGGATCTAAGTTCCCACCAGTTTCCCCCCTGTAGAAAATTAGCACCCACCCCTCTCCTAGAGGAATGACATATTCTAGGAAATATTAAAAAGGCAGAATATTATATTTCCCTGGATGAGAAAAGGAGAAACATGTTTTAAAGACAAAATAGCTTCCTGCAGCTCCCTGCACACCCTTCACCTCCAGGGTGATGGGATTAAGACATGGCCTCAGGACATGATAGGATTACCCATCTCACCACATGGCACTTGGGAAGATTGCATCACCCAGCAGGATTCAATCAAACTTACAAACACATACAATATACAACCATACAGAGCTAGCTATGATCCCTGACAGCATCCAATCAGGATACTCTTCCTGTGCCCCAGGAGCTTAGAGAGGGCATAAAACCAAAGAACTCTGAGCATCTCTTCCCTTTTTGCTCAGGAGCTCCAAGGTATGTGGTCTAGTCTACCATTAAACCTTCTTCCCAAGCAACTTCCAGGAATCCAGTGTCCTTTCCCCCACTTGGAACTGAACCCAGTCCCGGAAGGATATTTCTTTCAACACCCCCAATTAAAAACAAAAGTTTGCCACTTCCCCAGAGGCATCAGTCATATGGTCCAATCAGTACACAGTCCAGATGTAGAATGGCCTCAGTCTCCACCTCCCAACCACCTGCACACATGACCTTGGTTCGCAGGGGAAAGAATGTTGTTTTGGTTATAGCACCTCATCTATCTCTACACCCACCCACCCTCCCTATCCCTCATCTCCAGTCTGTGTTAGCACTGAAGCTTTGAAGGAAGGAAAAACCCCAGTAGAGCAGGAAAATAGCCACCATCTAGCCAGAGGTTGCCAACCTTTTGGACTTCAGGGACCACCAAACAAATACTTTTAAATCCGGAGGACCACTAATACGAATTTTTAAAAAAAGATAATATATTTACTATACATTTTTTATTTTTTATATTAAATATAAATGTACTATTTAAAAAATAATTTATATATATATATAAAGATGATGAATGAGACTTCATCGAAACGTTGCCTAGATATTTCCAATTCTACGCGGGAGAAAACCCGAAGAACCAAAGATCCACATATATATATACAGTATATACATATATACATATGAAGGTCTTGGCGTTTTCGGGTCTTTTCCCATGTAAGATTGAGACTATCTTGGCAACATTTCGATGAGATCTCACTTGCTATCTTCAGGCTGGTGTTTTCGGCTTTGTGCTTCTTTGCTCGCACAAGCATGAAGCCGAAAGCATCAGCCTGAAGATGGTGAGTGGGATCTCGTCGAAACGTTGCCCAGATAGCCTCAATCTTACATGGGAAAAGACCTGAACACGCCAAGACCTGCATATCTGTACCCGTGAAAATCTATGAAAACATATATATGTTTTCTGAGGTTTTCGCGGGTATTTGTATGTGGTTCTTTGGTAATTCGGGTTTTCTCCCGCATAAAATTGGAAGTATCTAGGCGACGTTTCGATGAAGTCTCATTCATCATCTTCAGGCTTGTGTCTTCGGCTTTGTGCATCTCGGAGTAATGTGAGCTTGCAGCTGTTTCTTTGTTTTAACTGTCAGTGGGGGTGGTTTGATTGGGTGGGGGCTTGGAACACACCCCCAGCCAATCAGAACACAGACAAGCCCCCACCCAATCAAGCCACCCCCACTGACAGTTAAAACAAAGAAACAGCTGCAAGCTCACATTACTCCGAGAAGCACAAAGCCGAAGACACAAGCCTGAAGATGATGAATGAGACTTCATCGAAACGTTGCCTAGATACTTCCAATTTTACGCAGAGAAAACCCGAATTACCAAAGAACCACAAACATATATATATATATATGTATACTTTGCTCGCACAAAGCCAAAAGCACCAGCCTGAAGATGGTGAGTGGGATCTCGTCAAAACGTTGCCCAGATAGTCTCAATCTTACACGGGAAAAGACCCAAACACACCAAGATCTGCATACATACATACATACATACATACATACATACATACATACACATATGGTATTTAGGTTTCTTCAGGTATTTTCCCATGTTTTAATATTTGTGCTTTTATTATATATATATAAATATAAACATGCTTATTTAATTATAACAAAAAATATATATGACAAGAAAAGCAGAGCCCCCCAACTCAGATCTGGTCTCCTGTCATTTCATATCTCCCCCATGTCAGAAGGAACCTCTCTCTCCTTTGCCAGGTGTGGCTGCCTGGAGTTGGGGTAGAGAAGAAGGGCTGGGCTGGAAGTCTCCCCCCCACCCTGGGTCTTTAACCCTGGCTTGCTTCTCCACTACTGCCTCCTCCTCCTCCTCCTCCAGCAACTCCTTCTCCAGGTAGGGTGATTACGAACTAACCGAGCGGCTACACTAATACCCCAGCTGCTCTCTTTCCCATGGTAAGACTTGGCGTGTGGAGAAAGGAGCTGGCAGCTGCTACTTGGCGGTCCCATGGGTGCCAAGTTAAGACATTGGTCCAAGTTAAGACATACCAGTCACAAACCCAGAGTCCAAGCCGAGAGGGATTGCTTCCCCCTGCCAGGAAGAACGGCAGGCGCAATCATGCACAGTTCAGCACAGCAGGCAACCTGCACTCTGGGCTGATGAGCTACGTTCTGAAAACCAGATGGCTGTTAGGAAGATGGGGGAACAGGGGTGATACTCTCGGTGGATGGACTCATACGTGTGGGAGATCGTGGCAGATAGTGGCATAGGCCTGGCCTGCGGCAGATTGGGGGTGAGGGGAAAGGAACCTCTGAATTGGTGTTACCTCCTGCCTCTTACCTCCCACGCATCGTGGAGTTTGAGTGGCTGCCAACAATGCCCTCAGGGAAAGATGTTGCAAGGGGAAGGCTTGATACCCTCCCCACAAGCTTCTCTTCCTCCTTGCCAGAAGCGCTCATGTGCAAAGCGGTCACCGCCCCTCTGGCCCCCAACAAACCTCCTCCTTCCTGCTAAGCGTGTGAGTGCTTCTGACGAGGAGGAAGAGAAGCTTCTGAGAGCAGGGGCATGGAAGATCACGGCATCGGAGCCCTTCCCAGGTGTTTCATGGCCTGCGAGGGGAGGGTGCGATCTCCTGCGCCCCCCACCCCCCCCAGGAGCTTCTCTTTCTCCTCACCAGAAGCATTCACACACAAAGCCCCTCTGGCCCCCGACAAGCCACTTCCTTCCTGCTAAGCATGTGAGCGCTTCTGGCAAGGAGGAAGAGGGGGTTGAGCCTCCCCCTCGCAACATCTCACCTGAGGGTAGCTGCTTCCTGTGGCTCAGGAGGTTCACACTCTTCCTGCTGCTGCTTGGCCTCCACGATGCGCTGAGGCAGGAGGCAACAGCCATGACACGGGTTTGCTAGGGAGACTGCAGGATTGCTTCACTTCCCCACCTCAGCATGCTGCGGCCCACCAAAATTTTCTCACAGCCCACCAGTGGTAGGCGACCGCTGGTTTAGCCAGCTTCAGGGTTGTCAGTAACATTCCAAACCAAGAGACCTCTGCTCTTGAATCTTGTGCATAAAAGTACTTTTTCAGAACCAAATTACCATTCTTGTCATGACTGCCAATTCAATTTATGAATACTTTTCAACTGAAGAGATAAAGGGCTTCAGTTTGTAAAATGAGATGTGCTACTTCGAAGAGTCAAACTGGGATTATCGCTTGAATCTTCTCTTAGCATTCCAGAGATCTTTGGCTACTAACCTCTTTATTTATTTATTTATTTTTATTTATTTATTTATTAATTGCTTACAAGATAATAGGTATAAGTAAAGCATAGTTATGAATACATGGATACATATAAGAGAAATAAAATATAAAAGAAACAATAGGACAGGGACGGTAGTCACGTTGGTGCGCTTATGCACGCCCCCTACAGACCTCTTAGGAGAGGAGTGAGGTTAATAGTAGACAGTCTAAGGTTAAAGTTTTTGGGGTTTGGGGAAGAAACCACAGAGTCAGGTAGAGTATTCCAGACATTGACTACTCTGTTGCTGAAGTCGTATTTCCTGCAATCAGGTTTGGTGCGATTAACCTTGAGTTTGTATCTATTGTTTGCTCTTGTGTTGTTACGGTTGAAGCTGAAGTATTCATTGACAGGTAGGACATTGCAATGTATGATTTTATATACTATACTTAGATCGGACCAAAGGCAGCGTGGTTCTAGATTTTCTAGGTCTAGAATTTCGAGTCTGGTGGCATAAGGCATTCTGCAATGAAGAACTCTTCTTGTAAAATGTGTGTATATATATATGTGTGTGTGTGTGTGTGTGCGTGTGTATGTGTTAGGTTTTGAGCTGATAAATAATTAAATAATCAAAGATATATATATATCTTTGAGGGGAGGTCCTTTGTGCTCTCTGAGCTTGCTTGTTTTCTTGCAGATATTTCATTACCCAAACTAGGTAATAATAGTGCTATTGATGCTTCCTAGTTTGGGTAATGAAAAGTCTTGAAGAAAACAATCACACTCAAAGAACCCCTCATTTCGACCCTGAGCTACAAATATTGCCCTTTATTGGAATTAACCTCTTTCCTCGATGTGCTAGTTTTCATTTTTTTAAAAAAATATTTTAATGCAATTTTTGATGCATTAACACTCATTAAAGCAATCTATGCCATTTTAATTGAATTTGATTGATTCAGCCACCACATTGACTTTGTCCAACATAAGCCATGGTGGCGCAGTGGTTAGAGTGTAGCACTGCAGGATGTTTCTGTTGACTGCTGGCTGACTGCAATTTGGCAGTTCGAATCTCACCAGCTTCAAAGTTGACTCAGCCTTCCATCCTTCCACCATTGGTAAAATGAGGACTAGATTGTTGGGGGCACTATGCTGACCTTGTAAACCTCTTAGAGAGGTCTGTAAAGCACTGTAAAGCAGTATATAAGTGCTATTGTTATATACATCAGTGGACATCCAGGGCTATTGCTGTGCCTACTTCAAACTTGTTGGTTATCCATTGGATTCTGCTGTTTAATTCTCCACTTTTCTTACAAAAAAATGCTGTTTGTTTTAATGGAAACACCAGTTGAGATAAACAACACCAGACAACAAATACATGTGTGTGTGTGTGTGTGTATCAGAGTTTGGTGGCTGAACCTGTAAATGAAATTGCATTAAGATGTTTTCTGCATTAATTGATGCAAAATCTTTGCCAGTTGTATTGCATTTCCTGGAAGGCTATTTTCATTCAGCCCAAACCACCTTATTCATATAAATCCTGAGTAGAATTAATGTATAACATAAATCCTGCTTGTTCTCTGTGTAATTCCAGAATAAAAGAAATGTCTACGCAGTGGCTAAGGTCGATATATGCATTTTCTGGAAATAAAAGGAAAATTGTAGCATTATATTACTTACTTTTTAGACTGCATAATTGTACGACATATGTGAAGAGTCCATTCCCACTGATTTTATTGTGCATATTCATCTGCTCATCCTTTTTTCTCCTGATCAGCTCAGTTCTGATTTATCTAATATTATTATAGCATGCAGTGAAAAATATGTTGGTAAGTCATTTTGCCAAAATTCCTGCCTCAATATCAGAAACCGGAGGCAAAGAAACCATTTCCTACCTTCTGATTTTTAAGTCAACGCTATATCCTTATTAATTGTCCCTAGCAGTGTGTCTAATTCTAATTCATTATATTCTGTCCTTCCCTCATATAAAGCAACTAGTTTGCTTGAAATAAGGTTGTTTAAAATAAAGTGATCATCTAATCTTTCATAAATTAGAGATTAACCATGGGTTAATAAGGTACAATAAATGTTATTCATCTGTTGTTTCATTAACTGTGGGCACTGAAATGTTTCTGAATACACTAATTTGTGGTGGGTTGTATTTTATTATTCAAAAAACTATGCAGGTGATAAATTCTTGAAAACCTGAGCTGATGTTATGAACATGCTCACAAAAAAAACCTGTCCTGGTACAGTTCCTTGTTCAAAAATTGGCTGCCACCAGAAACAAGGCTGCTAAAAAAATATTTATTTGCCAGTCATTAAACTAGCCCCCAGCAAATTGACTTTCAGTTTGACTGGTCTGCATATAAAGCTATAGAATTCCTGAAAAGTTTTATTCTTTTATGTATTGCTTGCTTGCTGCATGTAAAGTTATAAAATGTAAAGGGATTATAATGCAAAGTCAAGATGCCTAAGTGAATTTATTTCCATAGTGGCATTTTCCCTGCTGGATGGAAGGGGATATTTAGGACTGTTACTAATTTTGCACTTAATCCTCTCAAGGCTTCTGAAATTATATTCTTGGAAATGTCATTTGGATTCCTATTTCTTGGCATGGAAATAAGTGTCTTATTGATGCAACATTGCGTACAGAGTTAATGTTATGACTTCAGAATCCTTGATGTTTCTTAGCTGGCTGAGAGGCATAGGATTTGGGAGTTCAATATATCTGAAGATAAGAAAATATTTAGTGATTTTTTTTTTTGCCAAAGGAGGGGCAAAATCAATTATAATTTTGATTATTTTGCCACACATGGTATCTCAGGCCAAAATCATAGAAGATGTTCACAATGTTTGGGGTGAGAAGCAAAGTGATCATATGAGATTACGGCCCTTAGATACTGGCAGTTTAGATTTTATGGCTGGAAGAATTAGAGAACAGACAAGGAATGTGGGAAGACTGGAATTCTAATCTTCTTGTATTTTATTATTTATGTTACAGTACTTATATCCTATCTCAATTGTGAAGGGTTCTGAAAGGCACTCAACATCAGAGAAGACAGGAAACCCATAATAATAAATTACTATATCAAAACTGATAGCAGAATCTGAATCAGATTCCACAACAAGACCAGTGGTGGGATTCAATTTTTTTTACTACCGTGGCTTGGTGGGCGTGGCAGGGGAAGGATACTGTAAAATCTCCACCACCTAAAATCAGAGGTGGTATATCTCTGAACTACTCAAAATTTCCGCTACCGGTTCTCCAGAACTGGTCAGAACCTGCTGAATACCACCTCTGACGTAAGATAGAATACTCACAATCAGTTTGCTAGGGCTGAAGGCATGCAGAAATAAAACAGACACAATTTGCTTCTGGAGTTTCAGGAAGACGGGGGTTTCTGCAGGAGGATACAGGTAATCCTTGGCTTATGACACAATGGAGCCCCAAATTTCTGTTGCTAAGCGAGACATTAGTTAAATGACATTTGCCCCACAATGCAACCTTTCAATGAATCACTGCGGTTGTTAAGTTAGTAACATAGCTATTAGCAGAATCAGGCCTCCTCATTCACTTTGCTTGCCAGAAGGTCGCAAAAGGGCATCACACGGCCACAGAACACTGCAACTGTCATAAATATGAGTCAATTGCCGAGTGTCTGTATTTTGTTCTCTGTGATCATGGGGACACTGGTCATAAGTGTGAAAAATGGTTATCAGATCCTTTTTGCAGTACCGTTTTAACTTTGAACGGTCAGTAAATGAACTGTTGTAAGTCGAGGACTACCTGTACCAGAAGTGGGTATTCAACAGGTTCTGACCAGTGCTGGAGAACTGGTAGCAGAAATTTTGAGTAGTTCGGAGAACTAGCAAATATCACCTCTGACTAGAGATTTTACAGTCTCCTTCCCCTGCCACAGCCACCAAGCCACACCCACAGAACTGGTAGTTAAAAAAATTTGAATCCCACCACTGATCTGTGCATCAAAACTGATATCAGAATTAGAATTAAATTTAAAAAAAAAAGACCTAAGGTAGATGCTCATAATCAATCAGCTGGGGCAGAAAGTAAAACAGATATAACTTGCTTACGGAATTTCAGGAAGATGGGAGTTGCCTGTATTTCTGCAGAAGCCTATTCCACAAGATAGGAGCTACTATAAGGAAGACCCATGGCCATCTCTCTCTTAAAGAGTTATAGCATACCGTTTCTAGATGTACTGGATAGGCAGATACGGTTGTGACAATTTGCAGGCAATAGCTTGTTTAATCTGGAGCAATCAGATGATTGGTTCATTACTAAGATATCTTTGTGCGTGTGGGTAAGAGAGAAAGTGTAAGAGGTGTATATAATTTGTGAGTCTGGGAGTTGGTAAGCAGGAACCACTGGAGTAGTGCATGCTTTAAAAAATGTTTTGGAAGAAATAGTTAAGAATGTATTTATATTTCATGTTTCTAAACCTGCCTTTCTTAATTGGGGATAAAAAAGAAAGAGAAAAGCTCACCCTTTAGCTTTTCCACAAAGAAAAAAAGGGTTCAAGTCTTTTGATAAATTCGGTTGCCTTTTTTTAGAAGTGAAATTTAGGGCCTGTTTTGGCATGGCAGTTATCAACAGATTGACATGAGGTGTTTCTACCAGAAATGTCTTGTTTAATTATCAATTATGATTAGTAGTAATCATAAATACCTTCATGTTATAAATAGATGTGTGTGTTTTAAAAATAAACCAGAATATATTTTCTCTGGTAATGTTATGAAACACATTTATAAAGTGGAATGTAAACATCCTGGCAGTAGCATTTTGCTGTGGTTTTCAATCATAAAAATGACTAAATTAGCTAAAGTGTTACATTTTGAAACAGAGTTTTAGAAATTTAGACCAGACTTCCATGAAAAAGCTTTTGGCTGCTGCGGAATCTGGGAGACCTGCTAATTTAGCACCTACCGGAAATAGATTATTATTACAAGCTGTAATTAGAGAGGAGGACTCAGAACAGTAACTTAAAAAATAAAGAGAAGACTTTACAATAAGAACTTCAAATTAGTTTCCTAAGGTTAAATTACCAAATTGCGTGATGGATGAAGCTTTTATATCAATCACTGGGTCGAAGTCTTTTTAGCTTTAACTGGGAAAAAAAACTATTTTAAGGATTTACATAAGAAAGGAACAAAGTCCTCTGTATATTCTGAAGGCAAGAGAGTGCTTTAATGATGATGGGCCAGTGGTAGGATTCCAAATTTTTTATCACCGGTTTTCTGGGTGTGGCTTGGTGGGAGTGGCCATTTGACTGGGTGGGCGTGGCTTTTTTTCTTTTTTGCAGCCATCTCCCCACCTGATTTTTGGGCCCTCTGGGTCTCAGAGAAACCTCTAGTGGGGAGGCATTTTTGCTCCCAGAAGGCTCCCCTAGGGCTCTGGAAGAAAAAAAAAAAACAGAATGTGGGAAGGGCACACAGTACCCCTCCATGCTCCATTTTGGGACCTTCCTGGCTTCAGAAGAGCCTCTGGGGGGTGCGTTTTTGCTCCCAGAAGGTTCCTCTGGAGGCTCAAAAAGGCAAAAAATGGAGGGGGGGGGCTGAACCCCTCCCTCCATTTTTTGCCTTCCTGGGCCTCAGTAAGGGGAATCCCGGCACAGCTGATCATATGAACAGCTGATTGTCGGAAGGGAAAAAAAGAGAAAGAAATACCTTAAGGAGCGAGCATCAGGAAGGTGAGGTGAATGAGCATCGGGCGGGATCCAGCGGCAAGTGGGCGACCGGGTCAGGAGCATGGCCAGCCAGAATTTACTACTGATTCGGCGATCCATGCCAAATCCTTGCTATTGGTTCGCCCGATCCGGTGCAAACCTGCTGAACGCTACCACTGTGATGGGCAGTGAAAGCTTCATGTCAAAATACCTTGGTAGATCAGTCCAGTGGTAGATGACCTGTGCCTTCCAAATGCTTTGGATGTTAGTATCCATAATTCCTTGTCATTCAGTAGTCCTGGTGGCACAGTGGTCAGAATGCAGTATTACAGATTACCTCTGCCCACTGTCAGGAGTTCAATCGCCATTTGGCTCAAGGTTGACTCAACCTTTTATTTTATTTATTTATTTTGACATTTATATACCGCCCTTCTCCCGAAGGACTCAGGGCGGTGTACAGCCAAATCTACCCCAATCCATATACAAAAGTTAAAATGAAATTAAATAGTGGGCTGTTAAAGTTAAAAACCAACCCTCCCCCCAGACATATTAAAACCCCAAATTTAAAATCCAACTTTAAGAGGAGACAATTAAAAACTCGTGTCAGCCCAGGCCAGCCTGCTCGAAGAGCCAAGTTTTTAACACACGCCTGAAGGTCCTCAGGTCCATGCTGGTACGTATCTCAGGTGGCAGACTATTCCAGAGGGCAGGGGCCCCCACAGAGAAGGCCTTGTTCCTGGGGGCCGCCAGACGACACATAGAGGCCGACGGCACCCGGAGAAGGTCCTCCCTGTGGGAACGCACCGGTCTGCTGGAGATCACCAGCAGAATGCGGTCCTGCAGGTAGCCTGGCCCAATGCCATGGATCGCCTTAAAGGTCAAAACTAGAACCTTAAAGCGAACCCGGAAAGCCACCGGCAACCAATGCAGCTCGCGCAGGAGAGGCGTCACATGGGAGCTACGCGACGCCCCCATAATCACCCGCGCGGCTGCATTTTGCACCAGTTGGAGTCTCCGGGTGCTCCCCACAGGGAGCCCCATGTAGAGAGCTGCTTCCTTCCCTCCTTACACGGTTGATAAAATTATGACCCAGGCTGTTGACTCTTTAAACTGCTTAGAGAGGGCTGTAAAACACCATGAAGCCATATATAAGTCTTAATTGCTAGTACTACTGCTATTATATCCAAAGCTGATGTTAGCACAAGTTTGAAACATGTGGAATGGATGATTAATTCAGGCATCATCAAGGCTAATGCAGTCATGTATGTCCTGATTTTGAACTTACATTTTGATTGAGTTTATGTCCAGATTTCATCCCACCAGCACCTTCAAAATCTGGATTGAATTAGAATGTGCAGGAATCACCAACCAGGTGATATAACATGGTTTGTCTGTTTCCAATTTAGCATGTTGTTTGAATCCAGCCACTCTGGTTTTAAAAGGGTGGTTTATGGCTTAAGGCAGAGAAAGATGGGTATGAAAAGGAGTTGGAAAACCAAAAGAACTACAAAGCCAAGTTGGAGGCCAATGGCATAGGAGAGATGCTGCACATCAGGTTATTCATCACTCTTCTTAGATAATTGTGACAATATAGTAGGAAGGAGGAACGATGAGCAGGGCTGAGATTCTACTGGTTCCTACCGGTTCTATAGATCCGGATGTTAAGATTCTGCCCAGTTTGGAGAATCAGCAAATTGTGCCCCTGGCTGGCCCTGCCCTTTCCTCTCCCGGTCACTCACCTCTGATGAGGCTGAAGATATGTTGCTGGAGCTGCCTGGTTTTAAGCCTGGAGCAAGAATCCCTTTCTCCCCCCTATCCCATTTGGAAGATATTGAATTTTGCTGTTGCTGACTACGTCCTCCATGTTCCTAAATGAGGCAGATCTAGTGGGAAATGGCTGGTGTGTATGTGTGTGCACGTGTGAAATTAAGCCTCCTTCCTATAAAATCCATTCAGAAAACAAAGGAGCAGATATGGTTTAATTCTGCTTCAGCCCAGATTGCTGGAGAGAAATTATTTAATTGACTAATTCATTGGAAATTGCTGTGTTATGGCTTTTCATGGGATGTGGTGCTTATGAATACTTCAGCTTCAACCATAACAACACAAGAGCACACAATAGATACAAACTCAAGATTAATCGCACCAAACTTGATTGCAGGAAATACGACTTCAGCAACAGAGTGGTCAATGTCTGGAATACTCTACCTGACTCTATGGTTTCTTCCCCAAACCCCAAAAACTTTAACCTTAGACTGTCTACTATTGACCTCACCCCTTTCCTAAGAGGTCTGTAGGGGGCGTGCATAAGTGCTCCAATATATGTATGTATGTATGTATGTATGTATGTATGTATGTATGTATGTATATACATACATATATACATACATATATGTATATACAGGTATATGTATGTATGTATATGTGTGTGTGTATATATACCCCTTATTTAATTATTTATCAGCTCAAAAACCTAACACACACACACACACACACATATACACACAAATTAAATAAATAAATAAATAAAATGATGGGCTACAAACAGGTAATACTCGGCCTTAAAATTATGTTATATAGGTAGAAAGGCAATTAGATTTGCTGGCCTTCCTGGGTATGATTTTCAGTAGTCAGTCTCTGCTGCTTTGCACTACCAAATACCTATCTCTAAATTTAAGACAGTACTAACCCTAAACATTTTAATGGACTGGGAACAGCCATCCTGGAAGAGATATTAGGAGGGGGACTTTACTCTTTAAAGCTGTGTCCTTGTGATGAAGGGGAAGTTTATATTACATTTTAATTTCTTCTCGGAGGTCTCATGTTACACCGCTCCCGCGCGAGCTGCATTGGCTTCCTGTGGCCTTCCGGGTGCGATTCAAGGTGGTAGTGATCATCTTCAAAGCGCTCCATGGCTTGAGACCTGGGTACTTACGGGACCGCCTGCTGCCACCAACAGCCTCCCGCCGCCCAGTGCACTCCCCCAGGGTCAGCCTCCTCGGGGTTCCGTCGGCTGATGGTCCCGAGGGTGTGGGCCTTCTCTGCGGGGGTTCTCTCCCTTTGAAACGACTTACCCCCGGAGATACGGGCCATCACTGACATTTAGACCTTCCAGCGTGCAAGTAAAGACCCACTTTTTCCAACAGGCCAGCCTGGCCCAGTAACAATTGTTGGGGTTTTAAATTGGTATTTTAATTTTTATCTGTTTTATATGTTTTTGATACAATTTTTATCTTTTGGCCACAAATTTAATTATTTTAAATTGTTTTTAACTCTATAACTCCTATAGTTTGTTCTGTTTTATCTGGCTGTACTCTGCCCCGAGTCCCGCTTTGGGGAGTGGGGCGGTATAAAAATCCAAAAATAAATAAATAAATAAATTTCATAGATTAATCCACCAGTAGAAAATAGGTAACATCCATTTGAGGTCAATCTATGCATTTAGTGAGGAGGAGGAGGAGGCAATATTAAACCAGAGCCTTGGTACAAGGGGCAGACCAGAAGAAGTTCTTTGATGGTTTTGTCCAAGCAGAGTCATGAGCATAGTAAGTATGGAATTATATTAAATAAATTCATACAGATACACAATGCTCAATATCTTTAAAGTAGGTAATTCTTTCATGTTACTGACTTGCGAGTAATCAAATGATCAGGTCTCATGCTGCCTGGGGAATTCTGGGAATTGAAGTCCACATGTCTTAAAGTTGCTAAGCTTGAAAAACACTCAGAAGTACAACTTCTTGTGAGCCTGGGTTATGTTCCTGCATTTTGGGAATAAGGAAATTATCCTATTGTGCCTGGTGCCCAGATGCAGCTGAAATCTAGTTAGATGCTAATTGGAAGATTAAAGCTGCAGATACAGATAGTCTTTAACTTCCAACTACACTGCTCAAAAAAATAAAGGGAACACAAAAAGAAGACATCGTAGATCTGAATGAATAAAATGTTCTTATTAAATACTTTGTTCATTACATAGTTGAATGTGCCGACAACAAAATTACACAAAAATTATCAATGGAAATCAAATTTAGCAACCCATGGAGGTCTGGATTTGGAGTTACACTCAAAATTAAAGTGGAAAAAAACACTAGAGGCTGATCCAACTTTGATGTAATGTCCTTAAAACAAGTCAAAAAGAGGCTCAGTAGTGTGTGTGGCCTCCACGTGCCTGTATGACCTCCCTATAATGCCTGGGCGTGCTCCTGATGAGGTGGTGGATGGTCTCCTGAGGGATCTCCTCCCACACTTGGACTAAAGCATCCCCCAACTCCTGGACAGTCTGTGGTGCAATGTGGCGTTGGTGAATGGAGCGAGACATGATGTCCCAGATGTGTTCAATTGGATTCAGGTCTGGGGAACAGGCAGGCCAGTCCATAGCATCAATGCCTTCATCTTGAAGGAACTGCTGACACACTGCAGCCACATGAGGACTAGCATTGTCTTGCATTAGGAGGAACCTAGGGCCAACTGCACCAGCATATGGTCTCACAAGGGGTCTGAGGATCTCATCTCGGTACCTAATGACAGTCAGACTACCTCTGGTGAGCACATGGAGGGCTGTGCGGCCCCCTAAAGAAATGCCATGCCACACCATTATTGACTCACTGCCAAACCAGTCATGCTGGAGGATGTTGCAGGCAGCAGAATGTTCTCCACGGCGTCTCCAGACCCTGTCATGTCTGTCACATGTGCTCAGTGTGAACCTGCTTTCATCTGTGAAGAGCACAGGGCACCAGTTGAGAATTTGCCAATCTTGGTGTTCTCTGGCAAATGCCAAACATCCTGCACGGTGTTGGGCTGTAAGCAGAACCCCCACCTGTGGACGTTGAGCCCTCATACCATCCTCATGGAGTCTGTTTCTGACCGTTTGAGCAGCCACATGCACATTTGTGGCCCGCTGGAGGTCATTTTGCAGTGCTCTGGCAGTGCTCCTCCTGTCCCTCCTTGCACAAAGGCAGAGGTAGCGATCCTGATGCTGGGCTGTTGCCCTCCTACAGCCTCTTCCATGTCTCCTGATGTACTGGCCTGTCTCCTGGTAGTGCCTCCATGCTCTGGACACTATGCTGACAGACACAGTAAATCTTCTTGCCAGAGCTCGCATTGATGTGCCATCCTGGATGAGCTGCACTACCTGAGCCACTTGTGTGGGTTATAGACTCCGTTTCATGCTACCACTAGAGTGGAAGCACCACCAGCATTCAAAAGTGACCAAACCATC
This sequence comes from Bungarus multicinctus, assembly GCA_023653725.1. Lineage (NCBI taxonomy): Eukaryota > Metazoa > Chordata > Lepidosauria > Squamata > Elapidae > Bungarus > Bungarus multicinctus. The sequence continues at coordinate 75,405,312 of CM042844.1, read as the reverse complement.
AGCCAGAAAGCATAGGAACTGAGAAGTGGTCTGTGGTCACCACCTGCAGAACCACTCCTTTATTGGGGATGTTTTGCTATGCTTTCCACCTGTTGTCTATTCCATTTGCACGACAGCATGTGCAATTGATTGTCAATCAGTGTTGCTACCTAAGTGGATTTCACTGAAGTGTGATTGACTTGGAGTTACATTGTGTTGTTTAAGTGTTCCCTTTATTTTTTGAGCAGTGTATTTGTTTAGCCTCCATTTAAAGTTACAATAGCACTGAAAAAAGTAACTTATATTCCTTCCCCCCCCCCACCACGGGAGAGAGAGACAGAGAGAGGGAGGGAGGGAGGGGAAAAGAGAGAGACAAGAGACACATACAGAGAGAGAAAGAGGGAGGGAGGAGGGAAAGAGAGAGAGAAGAGACAGAAAGAGAGGGAGGGAAAGAGATAGAGATACAGAGAGAAGGGGAGGGAAAGAGAGAGAGACAAGACAGAGAGAGGGAGGGAAGGAGGGAGGGAGGGAAAGAGAGAGAGAAGAGACAGAGATGAGAGAGAAAGAAAGAAAAAAGCGGAAAGAAAAAGATGAGAGAGTGAGAAAGAAAGAGAGAGAGAGAGAGAGAGAAACCTGTTTAAAAGAAAATAGAAAAATGGCTCTTTGAGTGTTTAAGGTTACAGACCCCAGGTTAGGCAAACACAGTGGTTGTTAAGTGAACCTTGTGGTCATTAAGCAAACACTGTGGTTGTTAAACAAGTCAATTTTCCCCAATGGGCATTTTTAACCAGAAACCAGAAGGAATTGTTGGAAACTGGCAAAAAACATAGAAAACCTCAGTCACAAGACTGTGTGGAATGTTGTAACTAGTCATAAATGTATGTGTGTATGTGTGTGCATGCCTGTCAAAACACCAAAAACAGGTCAAGTAACTCTGGGGAGGTCAGTCAGTAAATTAGAACACTTGCTAAGCAACTGGCCATTAAGCGAGGACCACTTATATTTGGTTTGCCAGTTACATGGCCACCTAGCCATGCCCATCCCAGTCACATGACCCACTAGCCATGCCCAGCCAGTGACATGACCTCCAAGCCATGCCCAGCCAGTCACATGACCACCAGTCAGCAAGCCATGCCACCCAGTCACATGAACACCAAGCCACACCCACAAATTAGGCCACGCCCACAGAACTGGTTAAGAAATTTGAATCCCACCCTGATGATGAGGGTGAGAAAGTGGTCACTTCCAGTGTAAGGGACAGAAAGTATTCTGGATTTAAACAGAATAATAACAAGAGTTGGAAGGGATCTTGGAAGTCTTCTAGCCCAACTCCCTGCTTTGAGACAAATGATTGTCCAATCACTTCTCTCTCTTCAACCTCAACTCTGTTTTTGCTGACAGAGGGTTGCAGGAAGCCGTCAGTGGCTGAAAATGGAGCTTGGGAGCCTTTTTCACTGGCAGAGCACTTGGGCCGCCACAGGTGCCCCCAAAACAAGTGACATCAAGCTGGCCACGCCCACCCTGGCCACACACCTCCCCCCCAAGGTCAAATACAGCCCTCAATGAAATCCAGTTTGACACCCCTGATGTGGTGGGACCAAGATTTTTCCTGACGTATTCAAGTGAGAAAATAGTAGCGTAAACCCTAAAAAACAAACAAACATAAGTTAACCCCATCAAAAGTCATCAAATGCAGCTTTGCCCATTTATATGACACGGCCCAACCATTTTGCATCATTACCCTGACTCAATCAGATAACAAATGTATGAATCTCAGGTTTCTAATAACTACCAAGGGAGCTCAGTCTAAAATGGCAGATGTCACAAGCATCACTCACAAGGATTAATCTGTAAAGACCGCGTTTCAGAAATGAAGAACTTTTGCTGGTCCAGTGAGTAAAGCAATAAAAAGGTAAATACTCCCTCATATTCAACTCAACTCTTAGTCACTTCATAGACATCCCTAGAGTCTTCTTGGCAATAATATAGAAATGGTTCAGTAATATTTTATTCTGGATAAAGCATCTTTTATTCTTTTTCGTTTTAAAAACTCCAGTCTAGTTGATAACTGCTAGATTTCTTCATAATTTCCCATCCAAGTGTGAGACAGATCCATTTGCTTAGCTTTTAGGAATCAGCCGACATTGGCTAGACACAATCATCTAGCTGGGCTAAACACAGATAGTCTTTGACTTACATCCCGGACATAAACTGTTTCAACTCCTTCCCTCAAAACGATGCTATAGAGCACTGCACACCAGAACAACTAGACACAAGGACAATTTTTTTGTCAAACATCATCACTCTGCTAAACAAATAATTCCCTCAATACTATCCAACATTTATAAAGTCTGCACTACTATTACTGTTAATCTTCTCATCACTCGTTATCACCCATCCCCTCCCACTTGTGACTGTATGACTATAACTTTGTCGCTTGTATCCTTACGATTTATATTGACTGTTTCCTAGTATGATTTGATTGCTTATTGTACCCTATGACTATTATTAAATGTTGTACCTTATGATTCTTGACTCTTGACGAATGTATCTTTTCTTTTATGTACACTGAGAGCATTTGCACCACGACAAATTCCTTGTATGTCCAATCACACTTAGCCAATAAAGAATTCTCTTCTCTTCTCTTCTCTTCTCTTCTCTTCTCTTCTCTTCTCTTCTCTTCTCTTCTCTTCTCTTCTCTTCTCTTCTCTTCTCTTCTCTTCTCTTCTCTTCTCTTCTATTCTATTCTATTCTATTCTATTACGACAGTTCATTTAGGGACCGTTCAAAGTTACAACGTTGTAACAAAGTTACAACGGCATAGAAAAAAGTGGCTTATGACTATTTTTCACCGTTACAACCTTTGCAGCATCCCCATGGTCATGGGATCAAAATTCAGGCACTTGACAATCGGTCCATACTTAGGACGGTTGCTATGTCCCGGGTCATGGGGTCACCTTTTGCGATCTTATGACAAGCCAAGTCAATGGGGAAGCCAGAGTCGCTTAACAATCAGTTACTATCTTTAACAAGTGCAGTGATTCACTTAATAACTGTGGCAAGGAATGCCGTAAAACAGAGCAAAACACACTGAACAAATGTCTCACCTAACAACATAAATTTTGGGCTCAATTGTAGTCGTAAGTGAAGGGCTCCCTGTAAACGATACGATTAATGGATTAGAAGATACAGGATGATTATGGGCAAGGGTGGGATTCAAATTTTTTAACTACCAGTTCTATGGGTATGATTAGGTAGGCATGGCCATGTGACTAGGGTGGGCGTGGCTTCTTTTTTTTTGCAGGTCCACCTTCCATTTTTTGCCTTCTGGACCTCAGGCAAGCCTCTGGGGGCATTTTTGCTCCCAGGAAGCTTCCCTGGGGCTCAGGAAGGCAAAAAATGGAGCTTGGGGGGGCGCAAAGCACCCCGCATGCTCCTTTTTGACTCCTGAGCCTCACGGAAGCCTCCTGGTTAAGTAGTAAGACAGCGAGGAGAATCTTGGCACAGCTGATCATCAGAACAGCTGATCATCGGGAGGGGAAAAAAGAAATACCTTAAGGAGTGACTGGGCAGGGGAGAACACAGTCAGCAATGTTGGGCATGCATGCAATGTTGCGCATGCGTGATAAGGGCTGATGGCGGGAGAGAACACAGTCAGCAATGTCAGGCATGCGCGCAATGTTGCACATGCGTGATAAGGACTGACTGGGAGGGGAGGGGCAGGTGGAAAGGGGCAGGGTCAGTGTGGGGCACGATTTGCCAGTTCTTTGAACAGCACAGAATCATAACAACCAGTTCTACAGAACCAGTCCGAACCGGTAGAATCCCACCCCTGATTATGGGATATGGTAAAAACTGTCAAGATGGAGTAACAGTGCAATCTAAGCTCTGCCCATTTTTTATGTATATTTCACCATCATGGCTGCCTTACTGATTTTATTGACTACATTGTATTCTGCAGACCTTCCTGAGTATACATCTTTCTGGATTCAGTTCCATGATCATAATCAATTGATTATCAGATCTCAGTTAGTACTGGGAATACTTATCCTGGTTTAAGACTGAAAAACAATCTTTGAGTCTTAGAAGCCATACCAGAATGATCACTAAACAGAAGCTCTAGATATATTACAAGTGATTCCAAAGTCAAGCTAAGCTACGGTTCACATATTTACACTCACATTTACCTAGGGAAAATGTTTCCAAACCACTAAATACATTTTTCATTATTCTGTAGTGCACAAGCATCTGCCTCTGCTGTCATTTTTAATGTCTGAAGGGGGCACCTTTCCTACACTCAAGGTTTTTTTTTATTTAAAGCATTTGCAAACAGTTGTTCAGCCTGTCAGATCTCTCAAAATAACGTAATCCTTGCCTTTGCTGTGATAAAATGCAAATGATAAATCCATTTTAATCCCCTTCTATTGTTTCTAGTTTCTGCCAGTTCCATATTCCATCTGTCATATGGACTCTAAGAATAGTAAATGTTCAGCAGCTAGGAATTAATTTCAACATGTACAGATTGCAGTTTCCCTTTTAATATTTTTCCAGGAGACCCCATGACATACATGTCATGTGGCCATGTCCAATTACGTATCTGATATATACACATTACGTGTTTGATATTAACACAGTTGAGAAAGTCCAGAAATATTTTACAAGAAGAGTTCTTCATTCCTCTACTCGTTGCAGAATACCTTATGCTACCAGACTCGAAATTCTAGACCTAGAAAACCTAGAACTACACCGCCTTCGGTCCGATTTAAGTATAGTATATAAAATCATACATTGCAATGACCTACCTGTCAATGAATACTTCAGCTTCAACCATAACAACACAAGAGCAAACAATAGATAACAATAACTCAAGGTGAACCGCACCAAACCTGATTGCAGGAAATACGACTTCAGCAACAGAGTGGTCAATGTCTGGAATACTCTACTTGACTCTGTGGATTCTTCCCCAAGCCTCAAAAACTTTAACCTTAGACTGTCTACTATTGACCTCACCCCTTTCCTAAGAGGTCTGTAGGGGGCGTGCATAAGCGCACCAACGTGCCTACCATCCCTGTCCTATTGTTTCTTTTATATTTTATTTTTCTTATATGTATCCATGTATTCATAACTATGTTTTATTTATACATTATTATCTTGTAAGCAATTGACAAATAAATAATAAATAAATAAATTGTGTCTCAGTCCTTCAAATCAATGCTGCAATATTTTCCTACCAGTACTTTTCCTTTCTCTCTTTTTCTCTCTAGCTTCCCTAACACAAGCCCAAGCATTCCAGTATAGATTGCCTTCTTGTTTTAACAAGGCTATTGATTACTTCATTTGTTTGTTCAAAGCTATCAAAGAACCCAAATAACATCCAGTTGTCTGTGTTTTAAGAGTGTCTAGGTCTAACAAACTAGTGTGTTTGCACACATGCATGTCTGCATTCAGCTTACTAGTTAGAAAGCCCCACAATATGTTATATGTGGTTTATTAGAAAGGCACGTTTTAATGTGTGACTCTCTCAGAGATAGAAAAAACTGCATAGTGTCCTTATTTTAAAATCCTCCTACTGCTTTTGAAGCAGCAGTCTTTAAAACATATGAAGAACGGTTGGAGGAATTGGGTATGGCCACTCTAGAGAAAGGAAGGTCTAGGGGTGACCGACATGATAGCAGCCACAAAGGGCTACCACAAAGAAGAGGAGAACAACTTATTTTCCAAAGCACCAGAGACCAAGACAAGAAACGATGGATACTAATCAAGGAATTAAGAAGAAACTTCCTGACAGTAAGGACAATTAATCAGTGGAAGAGCTTATCTTCGGAAGTTGTGGGTGCTTCATCAATGAAAGTTTTTAAGAAGAGACTGAATAGCAATCTTTCTGAAATGGTACAGGGTCTCCTGCTTCAGCAAGGGGTTGGACTAGAACAGTGGTTGCCAACCAATGGGTCGGGGATCACTGGTGATCCGCGAGAAAATTTTGGTGGTCCTTAGAGAAATGTCCCCCCCCCAAAGCACACACCTCCAAAGCAATTAATCCAGGTTGCATGGGAACACAAGGCTGCGCCGCCCACATGGCCCGCCCACCCGCTGGCCCTCACCCTTCAGCCGAGCGCAAACCTTACCTAGAGTAGAGCCACACGAGCTGGAACTGGAAGGTAAGACTGATGGCAGGGGAGGGAAATCCACCTAGGGGTGGCTTGCTGATGTTAAGGGGAAAGTTGGTCCCATATTCCAGAGCTGCAGTATTTTTTTTTTTTAATTTTACCATACATTTATATGCCGCCCTTCTCCGGAGACTCAGAGTGGCTTACAGTCTTTAGAGCACCATGCTAAGTGCTCGGCAATAGCCTTCATTCCATTGTATATGCCTGCTTATTACTAGGGCTTTTTGGCCCCCCCAAGCGGCATTCTTTACAAAGTCAGCTTATTGCCCCCAACAATCTTGGGTCCTCAATTTACCTACCCCGAGAGGATGGAAGGCTGAGTCAACCTTGACTTTCCCACCAATGTCAGCAAGCCACCATCAATCAAAATTCATATTAGTGATCCACAGGATTTTAAAATTATGAGTTTGGTGGTCCCTGAGGTCCAAAAGGTTGGCGACCCCTGGACTAGAAGATCTTCAAGGTATCTTTCACCTCTATATTCTGATTTATTTATATTTATACTGTTAGTGAAAGATACCACAAACTGATGAATTTTTCATTTTCTATTAATTCCCCATGTCTTAAGATAGAGATGCCCCCCCCTCCCCCCCGTTTTTATTATTATGGTTGGTTGCACAGTCAGCCAGATATTTAAACTGGATTTAGTATTTTTATCCACCTATCAAGTCCTTCTCAAGAATCCGGAATGATGGTGATGATTATGATGATTAAATATTCTTCCTCGTTTATTGCATTAGAAAAATGTAGTTGGGCGGCAACTTAAAAGGTTGCATCTTAGGCTTTCAGAGGCTGCTCTTTGCCGTATACATAGTTTTACTTTTAATGTAGAATTTTTCGTAGAGAAATTTTTAAAAGAATAAAAATAACAAACATTTTGAAAGAGAAATGTAAAGAAGATAAAATACGAAGTGAGTGAAAAAATTTGCATGGCAAAGAAAAAGAAAAAACAGTTATAAAGAAGCAGCTTCCAACCTTCTCTGCGTTAAAAGATATATATCATCTGTCAGATATAACTCGATGGCACTAGTTACTGCTAACAATATTTGTTAACAACGTTGTGTGTAAGCTTCTGATTGCTAATTATCTTGCAAAATCTGACAGTTCCAGGACACATGCTGGACACGGTTGCCCATTCCCACAACTGTGGACAATTTCTTAATAAATATGCATTTCTTGATATGCATTTCCTAATAAAATATATTTCTTCTCTTCCTCCTCCACTCCCAATTCCCTGCATCTTTTACGAACAGCAAAGCTGCAAAGACCTATTTTTAGAATAGCAATTACACCCATCATATTAACAGACCTTTCCATGAATTAATGAGGATGCCCACGAAGAGCACAGAGGAAAAAAAATCCCATTAACCTGGACACTATCATACAGTGGATACAGAGCGGTGTGATGTAATTATGCAGTATTTTCTGTAGAATTTAATTGCTCAAATGATTTACATGTCTACAACAATAACTCAGAATAATACAGACGTGCATCCATTATCCCTTCTCAGCATAGGCTCTGTTGAATAGGCCTGCCGGGTCGCAGCAGTTTTTCTAAGTGTCCCTTGGGTTTCTCATTCTACAAACTACACTGCAAGGAGAAGTAACTCTTAATTTCTCCAAGATTCAGTACCTGGACAATCCCATAATCCTTTGCTAGTGTACCCTACAATTAGGGTGATGAGATTGATTGACATACAAAGAGCGGTAAGGACAGCTGAGAAGCTTATAGGACACTCACTTCCTGTTATTCAGGATACTGCATATAAGCGCTTTGTGCTTAGAGCTCAAAGCATTGTTAGAGACCCCACAAGCCCACTTTATGGTCTGTTTCTGTTGCTCCCCTATTCTTGGAGGAGGTTTCTAGCAGGACTACTAGATTCTGTAAGAGCTTTGTTCCCTGTGCCATCTGGTAAACTCGTAAGATTTGTTTTTCTGGCCATGTACATCCAAATTACTTACGGGACCGCCTGCTGCCATCAACAACCTCCCGCCGCCCAGTACGCTCTCACAGGGTTGCCCTCCTTGGGGTGCCGCCGCCTGATCGTTGTCGGCTGGCGGCCCCAAGGGTGCGGGCTTTCTCTGTGGGAGCCCCCTCCCTGTGGAATGATCTCCCCCCGGAGATACGGGCCATGACGGACATCCTGACCTTCCGGCGCGCAGTTAAGACCTTATTTTTCAAGCAGGCCGGCCTGGCCCAGTAATTGGTCTATGGGTTTTAAATTTAATTTGGGTTTTAATTGTTAAATTTTAAAATTTTTAATTTTTTAATTAATCCCGGATTTTAAATGTCTGTATTTGTAATTTGATGGGATTCAGCCGGATTTGTATATTTAATTTAGTTTTAAATTGTATTTATTCTGTGTGTTTTTTAGTAGGCTGTGCACCGCCCCGAGTCCCTTTTTGGGAGAGGGAGCGGTATAGAAATCTGATTAATAAATAAAATAAATTAGACTGTTGTTTTTCTGTGTCATATATGTAGGTATGTGGGTATATGCGTAATTTTTTATTTATTTATATTTTTGTCATAGTTATACAGTGTATATTGGAGGAGGTGACCCTTTGAGAGCTGTATGCAACAAAATTTCATTGTAATGTATGCCGTTTAAGGTACATTTAAAGCAAGGGCCTTCAAACTTGGCAAGTTTAAGACTTGTGGATTTCAACTCCTGGAATTCCTGAGCTAAGAAGGAGGAATTCTGGGAGTTGAAGTGCACAAGTCTTAAAGCTGTCAAGTTTGAAGACCCCCTGATTTAAAGTGACAATAAAGTTATTTTGAGTCTAAGTCTAAAATTAGTAGTCTAACAATGACTGGAAATCTAACACTCAGAAAGTTAGAACTGAAGAACCTTTTCTTGGATGAGAAGCAAAACGTCTTCAAGGAAAAACCAGAAAAGTTGCCCTCTGAAGAAGCACTTTTGGGACAACCATGGCATGGATGGTAGAGAATCTCCACAGACAATGCTCAGAAAGGTTGAGTTACCTTCACATAGGGTTTTTGTATTTATTGTTTTTTATCCACTGATAGGCAAAGATAGAGATTGCTTGTGGCTTTCCATCTCAATGCTCTATAATGGGATGGGATTTAATTCCCCAAATCCCCAGTCTGTCTGGCTGATGCCAAATTAAACATTTGGTGAATTCCAAAGAAAATGTTCATACAGATAGGCAAAGTGCCTGACATAATTGACTCTGGCTAATACAGGTAGGTATGCTTTAACCCAAGGGTATCAAATTCGATTTCATTGAGGGCCTCATCAGGGTTGTGTTTGACCTGGGGTCAAGGATGGGCATGGCCAGGATGGGCGTGGCCAGTTTGACATCACTTGTGTCAGAGGTGCCTGTGGTGGCCTGCAAAAACGGGCTCCCAAGCTCCATTTTTGGCCACGACGGTCTCCTGCAGCCCTCTTCCAGCGAAAACAGAGCTTGGGAGAGGCACTGGGACATTTCTGTTTCCAGGGTGGTCCCGTGGGCCAGATCTAAGCATCCCATGGGCTGGATCTGGCCCATGGGCCTTGAATTTGACACCCCTGCTCTAGCCAGATGGCATTTTTTTTTAATTCATTCTTATAGTTTGTTAGGGTTCCAGCTCATGGCAACTTCTGTACAGGATGAATTATTTCACAAATCAATGCACAGCTCTACAAGGAAACTATTGAACTCTCTGGTCTAAAAGAAATGGCCTTTGCATGTGCTTGAAATTTATTTTTCTGTAAGAACTTTCAGCAATCATGTTTCAATTTACATCTTCCTTTGACATGAACCAGACTTCTTACACATCCAAGGGGACTCTGAACTTTCCTCATTAGCATGGTTATAATTAGACTGTGAAGTGATCAGTGAGATAATTAACCCATTAGACGTTGTCAATAAAACATAATTGAAAATGCATTGCTAGGCTTACAGCTTCAGTATTTAATCCAATATTTACAGAGGCCCTTATATGGGAAAAGGTTTGTCCATGCCTCAATGCAACTTGGATAGAACACTAAATTTCTGCAAGGTTCCAGATGGAGCGTGTTTTTTTTTCTGTGATAGATATTCTATTTGTCCCTATTGGGAAAGGAAAAACGTGACCACAGCTCTTCTCAAGCACCATATATAAGTTGGAAAGGTCAACAGCTAATGATGAAGTCATTCATGGTATGATCCCATCTATGGCAGTGGATATTACTTACAGCCTCTCCACTTTCTCCACCTTATTTCTCTCAACCATGCACTTATCCTAAGTGATAGATTGAAACTACTTAACCTGGGAGAATCCAGAAAATATGATCTGTATGCAAATTATTCTGATTTTTTCCCCCTAGGACAGCTGTAAATATTCATTGCCTTTTGGAATTTCCAAAATATTGCATATCTTTGCCCCCAATTGTTACCAGAATTCTGTGTGGAGCTCTGATAATAATTTATTATAATAATTTATAATAATTACATATATATATATATATATATATAATTATAATAATTTATTATAATGAATTGTTATTATTAAAATTTTGTGTCATTATTTCATAAATGAAGTCATCCAACATATAATCTGCCAGTATAATCTACCTTTAACTAGTTCAACCAGTTCAATTGAAGGGGTAACTAGGGCCAGCTGTGTGTGTATTTTGTTAATTTATAAAGGCTGATTTGGATTATTCTTGTCCTATATAAATCTCACAAATTTTGACAGGAAGTGTTTGATTTTAGTGGAAATCAGTGAAACTACTTGCCTCCAGAGTTTGTGGGTGCTCCAACACTGGTGGTTTTTAAGAAAAGATTAGACAATCCTTTGTCTGAAATGTTATAGGAGTTCTTGCCTGAGCAGAGGGTTGGTGTTTTTCAACCTTGGTGCTTTGAAGATGTGTGGACTTCAACTCCCAGAATTCCTCAGCCAGCTGGCTGAGGAATTCTGGGAGTTGAAGTCCACACATCTTCAAAGCACCAAGGTTGAAAAACACTGGAAGACCTCCCAGGTCCCTTCCAACTCTATTATTCTCTTATTCTGAAATTCTTAGCTAAAAGATGGCACAACTGTCTACTGAATCAAAGGTAGGGATTACTTCATTGCATGTTGGGTGATTTGTTTATAAAATGCAATAAAACAAGGAATGGTATAATTGTTCACTCAAATTCCCTTCTATCTCAGTAGGATCAAGCAAATAATTGTGCCAATAAATAATATTATTGATGTCTCCATCACTGCCAAAAAAAAAATAAAATCACTTATGTATTTTTATTTGATCCCTTTTTTAAAAAAAAATTTGACACTCTGTTACTTTGGTTAGCCACCTAGTCTGCCTGTATGGATTGGCCACTCCTGATAGAGTCCACATAAACCTGTAATCATTTTTAGCAGCAAAAATATGCAAACTATCAGTCAAAGAGGGCTGTGGTTCTAAGTCGTATAGGCTAAAAGCCTTGTTAGAAATATTCCAGAACGGTTACTACTGCCAACACGGAGTAGCGTAGATCAGTGCTTTTTAATCTCGCTACCTTTAAGAAGTGTGGACTTCACCGCCAAGAATTTCCTAGCATGCATTCTGGGAGTTAAAGTCCACATTTCCTAAGGTTGCTGAGACTTGAGTAACACTTGCATAGATCACAATGACTACCATAAAAGATTTTGATACAAAGGATTCCACCTTGAAATCCTTTGAGATATGATGGTTCTTCCTAATGTGCACATGTCAGGGAATCATAGAACCTTAAAGAATGGGCACAACCCTACTACCAGTCATCTCAATGATGGAAGTTAGAGTCTCTCTCTTCCTTAGAGAAGCACGGTACAGAGAGGTCCTAATAGGAAAGAATAGACTGTTTAAAATTTGTAGTTATTATTAGCTGTTCATCTTTAAAGCTCTTGAGAAAATCTCCAGGGATAGTAAAGAATAATAATAAAAATATCTCAATATGCTCAGCTACGTGCCAACAGCAGGGAAAGAAGACTGATTGAAAGCCAAATTGTAAATTGGAGAAGCACTAAAGATGTGGAGCAAAAATAACTGCTTCCTGAAAGAAAGTTAAGAAGACAGTATATAACTTGGTGGTGGTACAAATTTTAAGACAACTTGTTCCCAACCTAACTCCACTTCTCCTCCCCAACCCTTTTCTAGTTTGAAAAATTACCCGATAATTTTCATTAGCTTCCTTTATATTCCTTTATATTCCTTTATATTCCTTTATATTCCTTTCGTCAACTTATTCATGTTTCTGACAGTTTGGCATTCATGCATATTAATTGCTCTCCGGGATTGTAATAATGAACAACTGGACATAAAAAAACTAAGAAAACTAAGATTATGGCCTTTGCTAAAAGGCCAAAACACTGCTCATGGTATCTCAATAACATAGAGTAAATGGCCACCTTTAAGTATCCAGGTGTCGCCATATATGCCACCCACTCAAGAAAAGCACATTGTGAATATGTGCTTCCTGTGTCCATCTGGTCTATGACCTCAGCCAACTCGCCATGACCAACACACCACAGCTAACTCACCATGGCTACCTCACCACAGCCAACTTGCCACAGCCAACTTGCTGTGGGCCATCTCACCACAGGACAAGTCTCTGCAGGACAAGAGTTACAAGAGCCAACAAGAGTTACAAGAGCCAACAAGAGTTACAAGAGCCAACAACTCGCCAGGGCCATCTCATCACAGGACAAGTCTCTGCGGGACAAGAATTACACTAACATCAAAGAAATGATAGAATAGAATCATTAAAGAAAGGATGCCAAAGGAGGAACAGAATAAAATGTGAATGGAAAAAATTAAAATATTTTTATTTATTTTAAATAATTTAATAGAATTGCTACATTGTCCCTCAGTGAGTTGTCCCCTGGTGAGTTGGCCATGATGAATTGGCCATGGCGAGTTGACAGGTGAGTTGGCCATGGCGAGTTGGCCATGGTGAATTGGCCAGGTGAGATGTCCCATTCCTCAAGATCAATTAATGTTAATTCTCAATTTTTTCCACTCAGGGGTAGGATATTATGTTCCTGTCACAATTAAGCTTTTTCAGTCAAATCTCCTTTACGGGACCCTGCTTGGACTCTCAGCTTCTTGTTTTACACCTTTAGAAAGAGCTCAGTCCAAATTTATTTATTATTTAAAGGAAAGAATATTAGATAAAACCGCAGGGAAACTTTGGGAAGGACTAAATATATTCTTTTAATCTGCATCCACAATTTTATTGTCACTTACACCAAGCAATTAAAAACACCAAAAAAAAATAATAATTCACATACATTGGAATGAGCAATATCATCATCATAAATATTTTGGGGGAATAACATCTTGTGCTAAAATTGAGTGAAATGTAGATTTCTGTGATATTAAATAACAATTAAATAATAGTTGCTATTATCATTCTGGCTGAAATGGAAAACAAACCAACAACAAACCAGGGAAGGAGTCTAACAGAATTTCAGACTGCTGAAGGAAGAATCCAGTTTCCCATCTCCTTCTGCTTCAACCTGATGGAAATCAAAGGCTTTTGAATGAAACCATGATGGCATGATGATGATACTTGCCATGGTGAAAGTGATCCATATGATGTCATCTTGCACAAACATATCCGAACCATTTTCTCCATGTGATCATAAGGTTGCTACTTAGTGTTATTAACACTTATTTCACTCATGAGTGGTATTGATTTGCTTCTGTCTTATTGATTACTGGATTCAGAGATATTCAATTTTTTTCTGAATGGAAATAATAATAATAATAACAACAACAACTACTACTACTACTATTACTACTACTACTAATTATTCTTATTCTTATTATTTGGCACAAAAAATGCACAGAGCAAACGAGATAACCATGCTGGGTTTCGTATCACAAATCACTAGTCGAACACTTCCCAAGTATTTAGGACTGCGTGATGTATTGGCGGATTATGCGAGCAGATCCCAGTAAGGTGGCCTTCTGCAGCTGACCAATGGTGATTTTGTCAGAACCAATTGTTTATAAGTGCTTGCCTAGGTCTTTAGGCACAGTACCCAGTCTGCCGATTACCACTGGAACCACCTGCACTGGTTTATGCTAGAGTCTCTGCAGTTCGATTTCAAGTCCTGATTTCTGGTGATTTTTTCAAGTTGTTTCTCGTCGATTCTGCTGTCACCAGGTATGGCAATGTCGACGATCCACACTTTTTTCTTCTCCACAATCATGATATCCGGGGTACTGTGTTCTAAAACTTTGTCAGTCTGTATTTGGAAGTCCCACAGTACTTTTGCATGCTCATTTTCGACCATTTTTTCAGGCTTATGAACCCAACAGTTCTTTGCTACAGGCAGGTGGTAGTTGTGACACAAGTTCCAGTGTACCATCTGAGCGACTGTGTTGTGATGTTGTTTGTAATCAGTCTGACTGATTGTTTTGCAACAGCTCAGTATGTAATCGATGGTTTCGTCCACTTCTTTGCAGAGTCTGCATTTGGGGTCATCAGTAGATTTTTCTACTCTGGCTTTGATTGCATTCGTTCTGATGTCTTGTTCTTGGGCTACAAGAATCAGGCCTTCTGTCTCTTTCTTCAATGTTCCGTTGGTCAGTCATAACTACTACTACTACTACTACTACTACTACTACTTCTTCTTCTTATTATTATTATTATTATTATTGTTGTTGTTGTTGTTGTCATATACACAGTATACACATATAACGAAATTCACATAACACCCAGAGACCAGACCCAACATGCATACACACATGACAATCCCCAAACACACACCCAGACACCAAAATTCCCCATCCCCCCGAAACACAGAAGCATCCACACAACAGACCAAATAATACTGTCCAATAGCTCACTGATGGTGATCTTTAAGTTCATTGTTAAGTGCATTTATAGCTCTGGGATAAAAACTATTCAGAAAACATGTGGTCTGAGTTTTAATTGTTCTATACCAGTGAAACCTTGACTTATGTAAATCATCCAAGTCATGGCTGTCTCCAAAGTGCAGAAAGCAACTGGACTTTCTTCGTTTTTTTTTCCTTTGAAAATGTTTTGCTTCTCATCCAAGAACCATTTTTCAGCCCTTCAGAACTGAAGAAGCTTCTTGGTTGAGAAGTTAAAAGTTTTCAAAGAAAATAAACAAGGAAGTCCAGTTGCCTTTTGGGAAAAAAGAAAAGCACCTTTGGGATGTTATGTGATGGAATTTGTCCAAAGAAACAGACAGGGCATGCAGAATTAATTGGACATTGCTTTCTTTTTTTACATATAACATTGAAGTTCATGGAACTTGTATACAGATAGTCCTTGACTTACAACCACAAGTGGAGATCAAAATTTCTATTGCTAAGCGAGACAGTTGTTTAGTGAACTTTGCCCCATTTTATGACCTTTCTTGCTACAGTGAAGTTGCTAAGTGTCATGCCCTTGTTGGAGTCTGATTCTGAGGGGGAGATTGAGGAGTTGACAGGGAGTGGGAATGTGGTTCCGGTGATTGTGGAAGAAACGGGGGAAGAGTACAGTCCGGCTGGGTATTCAGAGGAAGAACAGAGAAGGCAGCAACGTGTCTTATGGGAGAGGAAAAGGTCCTGATCCCTTTCATTAGTTGAAGCTGGGAGAACAGGATATAAGTGGAGCATTTTAAATAGCTCTTTGCTGGAAGCCAAGCATGCTTTATCTTGGTCAAGGCTTATCTGGGTTTTGGCATCTTCCCAACAGTGGTTGCTGTATTATCTTGTGGAAGTCTGCAATTTATCATCCTGGCCTGCCATGTTAATGACTCCAGTGTGGTTTGTGTTGGGTTTTTTTATTTCTAATTATTTTTACTTTTGGTTCAGACTGCATTTACTCTCTTTGTAGACTGTTTTTGGAAGAGTTTGATATCAAGTCGAGAATAATTGGACATTGGGGCCCAAGTTAGAAGCATTAAAGAGAATTTATTCTACTTTTGTGACTGTGTTAGAAGAACAACAAGTTAAAGAAACAATGATTGCTTGGGGAAAGAATTTTGGATATGGGATTGATTTAAAGAAATGGCAAAAATTGTGGTCTCAAAATTATAAAATGACTATGTCAACAGCATATAAAGAAAACTTGTATAAGATGTTTTATAGGTGGCACTTACCCCCAACAAGAATAGTAAGAATGTTCAAGAACAAATCTGAAAAATGTTGGAAATGTCATCAGATACCGGGCTCATATTACCATATGTGATGGATGTGTACAGAAGCTAAAAGATATTGGACTAAAATCCACACATGGTTGGAAAAAAATGACAAAGAAACACATAGACTTGAAACCAGAGATATTTTTATTGGAAATTTTACCTGAAATATATAGTAGGGAATTGAAATGTTTGATTGTAAATGTATTAACAGCAGCTAGGACTTTATTTGCTAAAAATTGGAAAAATGAAAAAATACCAATGCAGGAGGAAGTTATTAAGAAAATAATGGAATGTGCTGAAATGAGTAAATTGACATTTGAAATTAGAGAACAAGAAGATAAACAATTTTATAAGATTTGGGATCTATTTTATCAATGGTTAGAAAATAAAATAGGGTAATGAAATAGGTAGTATTATACAATATAAGGGGAATAGAGTTACATAGAACATAAATATAAAGATGCTATTATTATTGGATGGATTTAGGCTGATAATATGAATTGTTATAATTTAAACCATTTAAAAATATGGAACATCTCACATAATATGAAGGAATAATAATTTAGTCAAATGAATGATTAACAATGATAATTGTATTTAGAAATATTTGATTGATAATATGAGAATATATACGAATAATTGTAAGTGAGGACTATGGAGAAGATGCACAAAAAAATTGTAACCAACCGACACACTGTATGTATATAATTGGAAGATGGTTTTATGTTTTTATGTTTTATTTGCATATGTTTGTCTAAAAATAAAAAATTCTTCAAAAAAAAAACAATTAAGTCACAAATAAACTTATAATAGAAATGTCACAGAAAAGCAGAAAGTACCACCCGATTTGCACAAAGCATTGGAATCTTTCCTGCTTGAATTCCCAACACAGTGAACGATTTCCAAATTGGGAAACTTAGTTATATTTTATTTGAGTAATTGACGTGCTAGCAGGAAAGGGGAAGGTATAATTATAATTAAGGAACTTTCTTGTGTCAAAGCCTCACACATCAATCTGCAAAGAAAAGAAAAGTACCACATTAAATCCCGACCATAATTATACCTTATGGATTGGCATCTCTTTATGTGAAATTGCGAAGTAGGGTTACTGAGGAGAACTGGTGCTTGTTGGAGCTAATGTAGGATAATTTGATGGCGACTTTGTTTCAGGCATTTGATGCTGTAAGGCCTTGCCTGCCAAACTCTTCATGCACTAATCACTTTTGCACCAATCCTGGGGTTGCACTAGGGTTGAGTTAGAATGGGATGCGTAGCCTTCTCCTTTCCTCTAGAAAAAAATATTCCACCTGAAAACCAACTGTAGTTTTTACTCTCTTACTCCCACTTGGAATTTTGTTTACTGAAATTGAGACTAAGCTTCAGTTTCCAGCAATGCTAAGGGTTTTATTGCTTGTTCTTAAGGCAGGAGAGACTATTCTTAGGTTTCAAGTAGGCATTTTGAAGCAGAGGGGCTCTGCAGGTATCAATTAGCAGAAAACTCCTTAAGCAAAAATAATGATGTGCTCTAAATTACTCAGAAGAGAAAGATGAGATTTTCACACTGGATTTTCTTCAATGCAATTTATTCAGAGATTTTGAGGAAGAAATAAAAATTCATACCTCTGTTATATTGCCATTGATCTGGGGTTCTTGCTTCCCGGGGACCTCTTAAAAGAATGAAGGTGCATCTGAAATCTGCCTCACGGGCCTTTATCATTTATTTATTATTTTTGAAAAAGTAATAGAACAGAACAAGATGCAAAGATAAAAATATGTATATTATCAAAGAAAAAAAAACATAAAGTGTGCTTTAAAAAAAGGAAGTGAAATAAAATATGACAATAAACTATTGTCTATGGAAATTCTCAGTCATCCATGGTTGTCCCAAAGATGCTCTTTTTTCCCCCCAAGAGGCAACTGGACTTTCTGTTTTTTCTTTGAAGACGTTTCACTTCTCATCCAAGAAGCTTCTTCAGTTCTGAAGGACTTCAGCTTCAGAGCTGAAGGAGCTCCTTGAAGGAAAAGCGAAACGTCTTCAAAGAAAAACCAGAAAGTCCAGTTTCCTCTTGAAAAAAAGCACCTGTGGTATGATAAGAAACTACTTTTATATAAGGAGTAAACAACAGCACCAAGAAGCTTCTCCTGCTTAGACAGATTGCATAATTTAAAACTCTGGTCTGAAATTCCTGATACATTTTGGAACAGTGTGGAAATGTTAGGTTAGCTAACAGGTTCACTTTTCAACTGTAGAAAAATCAGAGAAGCCTATTTCCCTGATTACGATCCATATTTTTGCCTTTTGTAGACATTCAGCATTATGACTGTGATGACCCCAGGTGGGATACAAAACAAACTCAGTCACAGAAAACAGGTGAAGCCCCTTTTATTCCTTCACTTTGCTTCCAAGTTTCGAATATTCTTGATGAAAGCCAAAAATCTCCCACACAAGAAGGAAAAAAGCTACACAAACCAGGCAAGATAAGGGCTGGAGGACGTCCACAGATAACACACACTGGAAAGGACGCCAAACTCAAGAGAGGAACCATCAACCAGAAATATTTCCATGCTTTGTTTCCAGCTTTCACCTATACGCAGGTCCATACTCTTATTCAGTTGTCACAGCTGCAGCCCATGAAGAGGATCAAGGCCCTGTCCTCCCGAGTAGACCATGGCTCTCCCTTATTCTCTCCTTCCTGCATGCCCTAGGATGGATAGGGGATGGGCCGGGGTCCTCCTCTGACTGCTCAGCCGGCCTCTATCCTTCCCCAGCCTCCTCCACAATCTCCGGAGTCACATTTCCACACTCCTTGTCGGCTGTCCCTCCTCTCCCTCAGAGTCAGTCTCCACCAGGGGCATGACAATGACTGTGGAGATTCTCAGTTATCCAGGTCATGTTTGTCCCAAAGGTGGTTCCCCCCCCCAGAATCTGGACTTTGTTTTTCTTTGCAGACATTTTGCTTCCCATCCAAAAAGCTTCTTCAGTTCTGCAATACCACTGAAAACATTCAGCAATAATTTTCCTATTATGCTTTTTAAAAATTGATTAACATATGGAAGTGTAAACAAAAGATATTTACTTCATGTGTATATTTTGTTCATCTGCTAGCCTGAGGATTATGGGGGGTTTTTTTCTCCCTTTTTCTTGTCAATAAAACCCATTGAAAGTACCTGCATAATTGGATGCTGCCCTCGCCTCCATTTTCTCAGCTTCCTATTGTTTTCCCACAGATGACCTTTTTTTGCTGTCAAGTGAACGTATATAATCACTGCTATCAATCCTATTATGCACCGCAGTGCAATTCATATTGAATTTTGGAACATTAAATGCTATCTTCACATTCAATTCACAGGCTTCAGGCATTTCTAACATTTGTCTTCCTTTTTTTTAAAAACAAAAACTGCCCCAGGCATGGTGGCAGCTCTGACTTTCTGTAATTATATGCATCAATATAACTAAAGGTCTCTGTGGATAAGCAAAAGCAAATGTTGTTTGTATCACTATCGGCAAGAAATAAAAATCTTTTGAGGGCCGATTTTTTTTTTTGACATTTGATTTTGGACTTTGTTTTAAATAAACCTGTTTGTTGTGCCATTTGCTACTGGCTAGTATTCTCATTATGTTTATTTGTAGATATAAACATTGGGTACTTTTTACAGAGCAAGGAAAGTCTGTAAACTTTATAGTTTAGCTCAAAACATTGCCAGTAATTTGCAAATGGTCCAAAGAAAAGGTTTGGCTTGGTTCTATTATTTTGTTCCTTTTAGTTCGTTATGATGGTCCGTTCATTATTGGGAGGAGGAAGAGGATGAGGAGGAGACACTATGACAGAGAGTAGGGGGAAATAATTCACTGAAAACTTAAGGATATTGATTGGATGCAAAATGCTGACTGACAGAAAACTAGCAAAGCAAAAAAAAAAAAATCTGAACCCAAACACATTTGGAGCATTTTAGAATAGAATAGAGTAGAGTAGAGTAGAGTAGAGTAGGACAGGACAGGACAGGACAGGACAGGACAGAACAGAATAGAATAGAATTCTTTATTGGCCAAGTGTGATTGGACATACAGTACCAGGAATTTGTCGTGGTGCAAATGCTCTCAGTGTACATAAAAGAAAAGATATCTTTGTCGAGAGTCAAGAATCATAAGGTAAGACACTTAATGATAGTCATAGGGTACAATAAGCAATCAAATCATACTAGGAAACAGTCAATATAAATCATAAGGATACAAGTGACAAAGTTACAGTCCTACAATCACAAGTGGGAGGGGATGGGTGATAAGGAGTGAGAAGAAGATTAACAGTAATAGTAGTGTACACTTTGTAAATAGTTGGACAGTGTTGAGGGAATTATTTGTTTAGCAGAGTGATGGTGTTCAGGAAAAAACTGTCCTTGTGTCTAGTTGTTCTGATGTGCAGTGCTCTATAGTGTCATTTTGAGGGAAGGAGTTGAAACAGTTTATGTCCAGGATGTGAGGGGTCTGTAAATACTTTCACAGCCCTCTTTTTGATTTGTGCAATATCCTCGATTGAAGACAGGTTGGTATTGTTTTTTTCTGCAGTCCTAATTATCCTCTTTTTGTTGCCCAGCTTTGTGCCTTCTGTAAATTTCTTCAACTTTCCCATGATCTAGAAAAAGGATAGCCAGTATGTCTTGCCTAATTTAATAATCATACATCTGATTTATATATATATGTATATATATTTATATATATTTGTTTTCAGAGGTTTTCGCAGGTATTTGTATGTGGATCTTTGGTTCTTCGGGTTTTCTCCCACGTAGCATTGGAAGTATCTAGGTGACATTTCAATGAAGTCTCATTCATCATCTTCAGGCTTGTGTCTTCGGCCTTGTGCTTCTCGGAGTAATGTGAGCTTGCAGCTGCTTCTTCCTTTTAACTGCTACTGGGGGTGTGATTTGATTGGGTGGGGGCTTGGCTGTGTTCTGATTGGGTGGGGGTGTGTTCTCATAGGTTGGGGGTTTGTCTGTGTTCTGATTGGTTGGGGATTTGTCTGTGTTCTGATTGGCTGGGGGTGTGTTCTGTTCCGGGGGAGTTTGGTTGTCCTCAGGTTAGTCTTAGTTGCTGGGGGATTTGAGCTGGTGAGCTGTAATCCTGTTGTTTGGCTTCACGTTCGTGGTCATGCCACATCTTCATGGTGGGTGTCAGTTCCCTTCATGTATGGGTTGGGGGGGGGTTTGAAGCAGGTAGTGATGCAGCTGTGGTACGGCTTCTGGTCTGTGGTCGTGTTTCATCTTCTGTGTGGGTGTGAGTCTGCTTTCTACATGGAAGTATGGTGGTAGTTTCTTGTGTGGCCCTCGCGGGTGTGGGTCTGGTGTCCTTCTTTATGTTAGGTACTCGTTTATTAATGAGGGCGGGTTTCCAAATGGCTGGTAGGCGGGAGGTGTCATCTCGTTTATTCATGCTGTGTGGGCGTTTTTCTATCTCTATGGCTTCTCTGATTATTCTGTTGTTGAAGTGTTCGGTTTTGGCAATGGTTCTGGTATTTTTAAAGTCAATCTTATGTCCTGTGGCTTTGAGGTGTTGGACCAGGGAAGAAGTCGGTTCTTCTTTTTTGATTGAGTTCTTGTGTTCTTCAATGCGTGCACTTATCCTTCTGTTAGTTTGTCCAATGTATGTGGTGGGGCAGGAAGTGCACGGGATTTCGTATACTCCTTGGTTTTCTAACTCAATTTTGTCTTTAGGGTTTCTTAGGATGGTGGATATTATTCCGTTTGTGCAGAATGCTATTTTAATGTTAATAAGGTTAATTATTAATGTACTCAGGTTAAAAAGACTAACCTGAGTACAACCAAACCCCCACCCGAACAGAACACTATTGTATATGTTTGTTTAAGAGTCAATTTTGATTTGTGGTCGTTGCCTGGATTGGTCCCTGCAGTTTTCTTGACAAGGTTTTTCAGAAATTGATTGCTCTTGACTTCTTCCTAGGATTGAGGGAGAGGAATTAGCCCAAAGGTCACCCAGCTAGCTTTGTGCCTCAGGCAGGACTAGAAATCCCCATCTTCCATTTTCTAGCCTTAACCACTATAATGAACTGGCTGTCTGTGTCTTTGATAGAGCCTTCTAAAAACAAAACGAAATAAAACCAAGTATATGTGCCATTTATATTTTCCATTAGAGTTCCTATTTATTTGTTTCTGCAATGTATCAAAAGTGTATTCTCATATAAATGGGGTGATTTAAAATGTCACCCCAGAGGAAGTGCTGACAGGTTTTATCCCAAGCAAATGAACTAATGTACCTTAATCTCTCTCTCTCTCTCTGTGTATGAAAGAAAACACTTTTTATTATGTTAGCAGGATTGAAAGCATCCTGTTGTATTGCATTATGGTGTCAGAAGTATTTGGAAGTATTGTTTTGGACAGAAGGCTGGGCAGAGCGTGGTGAGGAAGGCAGAAAAGTTCAGTTCCTTCTACACAGGACATAGCGTGTGGGGGGGGAGAGAGAAAGAGAGTCGCATATATATGAGCATATATATGTATATATTCTTTTGAGAGTGGGCATCAGAATTTCATTTTTTTAATGTGTACCAGTTTGTTCACAGAAAAAAATTGAAGAAAAAGGTGATAATGAAGGTTTGGCTAGGTAAACAATATATATATATATATATATATATATATATATATATATATATATATATATATAAGGTTTTTAAGCTGATAATTTTAAATATTAAATAAGGGAGACTAGTATAGATCTATTTCGAGCTAGTTAGCCCTCTTCAGCTAGCCATACCCTTACTGGGATTCGAACCAGGGAAGTATTACATGTGAGGCAGTTGTAATTGCCAGTACGCCACCTGGGTCTATCCTTATCAGCAGAGGCAGGGGAATAAGTATATACTTAGTGTTACAACACCCTGTTAAGCCCCAATTAAGGGAGAAAGCATACTGCTTTCTTTTCTGTCTTTCGGCTCATCACTAGAGACCATACCGACAGAAAGCTATTTGTTGTTAATTGGGGCTTAACAGGGTGTTGTAACACTAAGTATATACTTATTCCCCTGCCTCTGCTGATAAGGATAGAGCCAGGTGGCGTACTGGCAATTACAACTGCCTCACATGTAATACTTCCCTGGTTCGAATCCCAGTAAGGGTATGGCTAGCTGAAGAGAGCTAACTAGCTCGAAATAGATCTATACTAGTCTCCCTTATTTATTATTTAAAATTATCAGCTTAAAAACCTTACACACATGTAAAGAAAAGACAACGAAACAAATAGCTTTCTGTCGGTATGGTCTCTGGTGATGAGCCGAAAGACAGAAAAGAAAGCAGTATGCTTTCTCCCTTAATTGGGGCTTAACAGGGTGTTGTAACACTAAGTATATATATATATATAAGGTTTTGAGCTGATAAATAATTAAATAAGGGAGACTAGTATAGATCTATTTCAAGCTAGTTAGCTCTCTTCAGCTAGCCATACTCTTACTGGGATTCGAACCAGGGAAGTATTACATGTGAGGCAGTTGTAATTGCCACTAGACCACTGGTTCTATCCTGTTCAGCTGAGGTGTGTATATATATATTTGGTTCCCTCAAAATTAATTACACACAGAATAACACACCCTCACTAACGTATTAATTTCCAATGGATTCCAAAGAAATACAATTACCAACCTAATCCTAAGGAAGACACCCCCAAAAAACGAGACACAGAACAGGACAACGGTATCGCTCTCCTGCCCCTACATCAAAGGCACCACAGATAAAATCAGCAAAATTCTCCACAAACACAATATCACAACAGCCTTCGGCACTGACCAAAAAATAGCTAACATCCTAAGAAACCCCAAGGACAAGATCCAGCTAGAAAACCAAGGAGTTTATGAAATACCATGCAACAATTGCCCAGCCACATACATTGGACAAACCAACAGGAGAATAAATGCACGCATCACAAGAATGCAGTCAGAAAAGAAGAAAATACTTCCTCCCTTTTCCAGCACCTTAAAGCCACAGCACATGAAATTAATTTTGAGGGAACCAAATTAATCTCCAATACTGAATACTTCAACAAGAGAATAATCAGGGAAGCCATCAAAATAGAGAAACACCCCCGTAACATGAATAAACGGGACGATACCTCCCACCTACCAGACATCTGGAAACTAGCCCTTATCAACAAATGAGTCCCAGCCATGAAAACCAACACCAGACCCAAAACAACATATGACGCCACCACCAATCTCCCTCACCAAACTCAAAACCAAATCCATCCCATAGAAGAAAGGCAACCACCGTCCAGAAAACAGACCATGGCTGCATCACCAACTGCCACGCATCCCAACCCCCAAACTAAGCAAACGGACACATGCCATGAACACACAGCCAGACCTCAAACTTGGAGCCAAACCAAAACCCGGAACGTTACATCACAGCCATCCACTCAGGACATGAGATCATGGAACTCAAAAGGTTACACCACAAAACCTGAGGATGTTACAACACAGCCAACGACCCAGGAGATTACAGACAAGACCCAGGATGTCACAACAATAGAACTCAGAAGGTCATCACAAAGCCCATTACCCAGGCTGTTACAACACAGGAGGCTGATAGACACACAGCCAGTACCTCAGCCACACAGGTTCTTATGAAAAAGCCAACCAATCTGCAAACATCAACTCCATCAACCAATCAAGAAATAACAACACAGCCAACCAGCCCGCTTACAACAGAGCCAGTACACCACACTTCCTCACCAGTATTTATAGAGAGACAGCAGCTCCAATCACGCTTTGCTCACATAAGCAGGAAGCCCCAAGCACCAGCCTGAAGATGGCGAGTGGGACCTCATTGAAATATCGCCAAGGTACTCTCAATCTTTCACGGGAAAAGATCCGAACACGCCAAGACCTGAATATACCGTGTTTCTCCAACAATACGGCCTCCACCAATAGGAAGACCCAGCATGTTTTCTAGGCATGAAATGAAATTAAGCCCCTCCCCCCAAATTTAGGCCTAGTTTAAAACATGCTGGGGGGAGGCCGGGGGTTAAAACATGCTGGGGGGCAGGGCGGGGGTTAAAACATGCTGGGGAGGAGGGCGGCGGGGAGGAACTTGCCTTTAACAGTGCCCTGCATGATGCTGCCGCTGTTCTCGCACCAGCAGGAAATGTAGAAGCGTTTCTGATGCTTATCGGGCGGGGGAGCTGCCTCCATGGCTTCCACAGTTCCTGCTGGCACGACAACAGCAGCAGTGCTGGCGGAAAAGTGGAAGCGTTTCTGCCGCTGCTTGGGTGTTTGCGGAAGCCTCCTGTGTGACAGGAGGCTTCCGCACACACCCGAGCAGCGGCAGAAACGCTTCCATGTTCCCGCCGGCACTGCTGCTGTTGTTGTGCCAGCGGGAACACCGCTGCCGCCCACCTGCTGATGGGGAGGGAGAGAAATTAATTCACCTCCAAAAAGACGGCCTAGCTGTTTTTTCAGGGCTCAAAAAAAAATAAGGCCCTGCCTTATTTTGTGAGAAACACGGTATATATATATATGTGTGTGTGTGTGTGTTTGTGTGTGTGTGTGTGTGTGTGTATGTATATGTATATGTATGCATATAAATACATACATACATACATACATACATACATACATACATACATACATACATATATACACACATACATACTGTATATATATACTGTATATATATACTGTGTATGTATGTATATATATATATATATATATATATCTGAATTATATGCCTGCATGACAAAGTTTATGCTAGGAAGCATTGACATCAACTATCCTGGCTACCTATTTTATGTATGGATGTAGAGCTGAAGTGTAAAAAAAACATTGTGAGAAATAACCTAATCTTCAACTTGATAATTGAAATAGGTGGATGGGAGCATATGTATTCTTCTAGCGACAATAGCTGACTTGATACAAAGGAATGGAAGCAATGGATGGAAACTAATCAAGGAGAGAAGCAAACTAGAACTAAGAAGAAATTTCCTGACAGTTAGAATCAATTAATCAGTGGAACAATTTGCCTCCAGAAGTTGTGGATGCTCCAGTACTGGAGGTTTTTAAGAAGAGACTGGACAACCATTTGTCTGAAATGATATAGGATTTCCTTCCTGAGGGGCTGGACTAGAAGACTTCCAAGCTCCTTCCAATACTGTTATTCTGAATAGCCTTGCCCATTATAGGACATTGATACACTTACAGATTAAGCATGGACCAAGTTAACGATTTATTTTAAATTAGCAAGAAGCCCTATGGATCAACCTAACAATTAGAAAACCTTGTAGCTTCTACAAGTAAATTTAGAACTATTGAGTATCAATTGAAATAGAACTTCAAATTAATGTTCTGTGTTACAAGGGCTAATGACACAAACATGCCACTTGCAATCAAGAACTGTCTGGACCATGTATGTCAGGACAATGGATATATGAAAGTGTACATATAACCTGTACCTGGAGCACAGATTTCATAGTGATGTTCCAATATCACTATGAAAATGATATCATAATTTATTTTATTTATTTATTTGATTTGTCAATCGCTTACAAGGTAATAGCTGTAAGTACAAACATGAATAAGAATACAGGAAATAGGTATGAATAAATGGGGACAATAGGATAGGGATGGTAGGCACGATTGTGCACTTATGCATGCCCCTTACAGACCTCTTAGGAATGGGGTGAGGTCAATAGTGGTTAGTTTGAGGTTAAAGGGGTGGGGGTTAGAGGATGTAACAACAGAGTCAGGTAGTGCATTCCAGGCATTGACCAATCTGTTGCTGAAGTTGTACTTTCTGCAATCAAGTTCGAACCAGTTTATACTGAGTTTTATATTGAGTTTGTATCTGTTGTGTGCTCTTGTGTTGTTGTGGTTAAAGCTGAAGTCATTGTTGACTGGTAGGACATAGACAGGAATTGACTGGTAGGACAATAGGACAGGGATGTAGCAGATAACTTTGTGTGCTACGCTTAAGTCTAACCATAGGCGGCATAGTTCAAGGTTTTCCAAGCCCAAAATCTCAAGCCTGGTGATATAGGATATTCTGTTGCGAGCAGAGGAGTGTAGTACTCTTCTCGTGAAATACTTCTGGACTCACTCAATTGTATTAATGTCTGATATGCAGTGCAGATTCCAGACTGATGAGCTGTATTCAAGTATTGGTCTGTCAAAAATTTTGTATGTTTTAGTTAGCAATTCAATATTTCTGGAGGAGAAGCTTCGTAAGATTAGATTTACAACTCTTAATGCCTTTTTGGCAATGCTGTTATAGTGAGCTCTGGCGCTTAGAACATTTGATATGAGAACTCAAAGGTCCTTGACAGAGTGGGGATCATCAATGAGGTCATAACTGCCTAGTTTGTATTTGGTGTACTGATTATTTTTACCAATGTGTAGGACAGAGTGTTTGTTGGTCAAGATTTGGAGTTGTCAGATGTTTGACCATTCAGACACATAATCAAGGTTGCTTTGAAGGATAGACCTTGATTACTGTTTTTTGTTGTGTCAGACAACTCTGTTCTGTCAGACAAATCTGGAGTAAACATTGCTTAAGATAGAACAGTGGATGTAGCGGATTAATAAACCAGGCAGGGAAGGGTTGCTATTTGACACATAGTCCTCTGGAACTCTAATATAGCAGCTACAGTAGAAACTTATTCCACACCTATATTGCATGGAGGAGATTTACATAGACCTTTGCAGCTTGGTCTGGTTGCTAGGCAACACGTTCACAGAATTGTAATCAGGTTTGCTACAAAGGTAATCCTTATGCTTGCATTTTTAATTCTCTAAGGATAGTTTATTCCTGGCTGTTCTATCCAAAGGACCAGTCTGCAAACTGATAAGAAGGGGTTTATTTGCTCTGTCTCCAGTCATTGGCATAAGTTATAGCATGGCTGAAATTTATTAAAATGGTTTTCCCTTCTCTCTCCCTTTTTCTCATTTTGAGGATTTCCTTTCTCTCAATCGATCACTCAGTTCTTCTTTTCTTTATAGACACTACAATAAATAGCTACAATGATTTTGGAAAGAAAAAAAAATGAGGTTGCATTTGAATCTCCATAAATTCAAGTGAATAGAAGTGTTTGAGTAAATTATGAATTGGAATTTCCCCCAAAAGTTCCTGATCGTGCTGATGGATATCTTTAAGGGGATCTATTTATCTGAAAATAAGCAGAGTGGTGCAGTGGCCTAGAGGTGCAACTCTCACCTCACAATCAAGAGGCTGTGAGTAGTTCAATCCTAGGTAGAGGCAGGTAGTTCTCTCTCCGGGCACACTGAGAATATATCTGCTGACCAAAACTCCACATTGGCAACAGGGATTAAGGGGTCATTAAAAGAAGATGGGGATGATTTATCTGAAAATACTAAGGATTGGTGGTACATCTGAGCATTCTTTCTTTTTTGAATTCACTGTAATGTAATAGCTGAATAATAGAATTACAAGACCTTTGTTTAGCTATTCCAGTGCTATAGTAGCATTTCCCCTTATGAATCAGTATCAAGTAAGTTGTGGTAGTTGTAAGGTGTATAAAAACCATCACTTTGCAGGCCAGCCTGTCATGAACCCAGTCAGAAGTGGTCTTTAGTAGATGGGATGAGTAAAGTGTCTATTGGCCAAATCAGTCTGCCTCAATCATGAGTGTCCCTCCAATCCCCAGGCACTGTTTTCAACTCTGGTTGGGATGACAGGTTCTTTCTCCATATTCCTCAGGTCTATGAGCCTATGCTCAACTGATTCCAGGCTTAGAGGTTTGGCTTTGAAAAGGGGATCCACTTCTTAGCTTTTGGGAACTGGATGCTCTTTTGAAAGATAGCTAATCCTGCCGATCAGCCCGCCTGTGCCCATCTGCTGCCGGTGTTATGGTCCCGCTGCACTCATCTTCTGACGATGGTGAGTAGGAGAAAATAGAGTCAGAGGCTTCTAGGGATAATAGAACTGGAAGAGGTGATTCCAGCCGCATGGAAGTCAATAACTCCACTCTACCTGAGGCAGATCCAGCAAGCGCTCAGGAGTGCCTATCTGCACTGACTGACAAGCTTTCAAAATCTGAGGCCCACCCACCCAGTCCCAAGCTTTAAAGATGCTTCAAAGGTACAACAACAGAAGGTTGAGCTCTGCAGGTCAGATAAGCTGGCAAGAAGCAGACTGGCAGGAGAGCAGATTCTGTTGATTAATTTTCCTCAGCTACGCATCTCCTCTCGGCATGGGTTTTTGTTTTTTTCTTAATAGCCTCCAGGCCCAGTTCCATGAATCAACATACCCACTTTTCTTGTTGTGCTTTTGTTATGCCATCTTTTGATCTTTGGGCTGCAACTCACTATGTGTCTTGTCCTTGCCTTTGAAATTGTTATTGGTTTATTGGAGTCTCGGTCTCAACCCAGGCCAAACCTTGGCTATGTTACAGTTGCTGTTTTTAGCCGTAGATAAAAAGGACTCTTTGCTTTTAAAAATTCTGCCTGAATTTGTGTTGCTCTGGACAATGGCAGGTAACCAGCTTGCTATCTTGTTGGCCAGCAACCAGCAGTGCCATAGCCATAGGAAAACATAGGGCGTTTGGAAGTGACTTGGGTGCTGCCCGAAAAAAAAAAAAGCACAATGGGGAGTGGGCCAATTTTGCTTCACCTTACAGCCATTCCACCATTTATTGGGCTGGTTTGAAATGCACCTTGTACAAAACACACAATGCTGGGAGTGAGTTTTGACAAATGGCTAACTTCCATCCTTCACTCCATCCTTCTGGGGCTTCAACCCATCCCACATTAAGGAGAGGGACTGGTTGATTGTTCTCTCACTAGTTCTCTCATTTAGTAAGAGGGAGGTAAAAGAAAGGCAGAGGAACCCACCACTCTTTTGCTTCTGTAAACATGTGACAAGACAAATTAGTACCGTAGTTGTACTGATAATTTGCAACCTGGCAGCAGAAGTTCTAATAGTTTACTTTTCAGACAGCTCAGGGTTGAGTAGAACGATTGATCTGATCCTTGGAGATGTTCCCCTAGAACATGTTCAAATGTCTTATCAAGTATTTTTTAAAAAAACTTATAAATAAATTTTGGTAGACCTATATCTATATTTTAAAGACACTTTAAAATAATGGGTTGTTCTAAACCAAAATTACTTCCTTACCAGAAATTAACTTAATTAAGGAAATGTTAGCTTTAATGTGCAATTAGGAAATTGAATCCCTTATGGCTGAACTGAGATATAACTTGATCCTAAATAACTGACCTTCTAAACCAATAAATATGTTGTGTAGCAAAGTTACACTACATCACACACAGAACAGAGGAAAAAATATCAGCCCATAGGATTTCTGGATGTACATAGTAGATTTGGAACCATCAAAGAGATCAGAGAGCCCCAAATACTTTGAACATTGAAGAAATAATTTTAAAATCTAAAACTTTAAAAATTTAATTATATTTGTAATTTTAAGAATACTCTTCTAATGGAATTATATGAATAAAGACGTCAATTAGAAAAAAGCATGCGCAGAAATGTATTTTCTTATCAGAAATTGGCTTGTATGCTTCAAATAATGCATATACAATGCATACATTAAAAAGCCATGAGAAAATTCATATTCAAGCATACTTTTCCTTAAAATGTGAACTGGTGAAGGTTGAGTATGACACAAGAGAAATCCAGCAAAAATAATACTGAGAGTCTTTTCTGCCTCAAATAGAAGAAAGCATTGAAGGCATCCAGAAAGCTTGAAGAATATTGATGACTCTCTTATCTAAGTAAGCATGTTATTGCTCAGGCCTTCTATTTGCCAGGGGACTAATAAACTAGCAATCACAAGGGAAAGTTTTATGCTGATTGGGTTTTATGTCCTGGATATTCCAGGGATGAAAAGGACATGCTTTCTATCTGCAATGAATAGAAAACGGAACCGTTGGGACAATTCTGTACAGATTCCATTTGTTCTAAAACAAATGAAGAAGGAAACAAATGAGCATGAATAGAAGTCCATTTGAAAATCTAATTTATGCTCAGTCTAGTTTTATATATGGGATCTTTTCTTTTAAAATGACAACCAGGAACTCATGCCAGTTTTATATTTCATTCGCTTATTTCGTTTTGCAAAAAGGAAAATGGCAAGGAACTTAGCCTGTAGATACCATTTGCTTTGTTTAAGATATTGAATTAGTTTGGGAAATTGGGTAGGGAAAACCATGTCCGCCTTTTTTTATTTTTCCATTGTCCCTTGAAACTGGAAACAGCTGAGAAAATTAAACAATGATTATTAGAAGTCAGTTCTTCCATCATCAACAGAATTTACCAGTGAATGTTAGAAGAAAAGAGGTGAATAAAGTGAAAGTTCAGGATATTTAAAATGGAATTAATGACCAAAAATCACAAAATATGGTTAGGGGGTATGAAGTTGTTTGTAGGGTAATTGACTAGAGAAGGGAAAACAAGATAGTGATAGATATACAACAGAGAAGTCCAGTGGAAAGCAACAGGATAACTGTTTCAGAGAAGAGAAACAGCAGTTTGATGTCACTTCTCTCGTCTGACGTAAATGCCCATACCTTGGATCTGATGAATGCCACACCTTGTATAATAAAACTATCCTCATCCACATGGATCTTCATTTTGGATGATGAGAAGTAGACTTGGCAGGCATGATTGAAATCTGGTTGCGTGATATTACCTGTCTGAAATTTCCTCTCCAGATGCTTTGGTAGCTATAATGTCAAAACCAGAGAGGAGTTTGGTGGTCATCCTGCAAGGGACCTTCATGGTGACCAGGAGCCATTATCCATGGACACCTGTAAGGTGAGCCTTAACTCACACTTTATGTTTACCTTCTCTCAGAAAGGAAATAAAGCCCTATCTGGCCATCACTGTCCTACTAATGAAGGAGGAAGACGCAACACAGGACAGATAAGGAAACACAAACGTTACATCTGATTTAAATGATTTCAAGTTTCCAAAGCTAGGGTGATTGCATCTTAGGATACGGAGTGAATTAGTAGAAGTGATCACAGAATTGATAACTGTAATCTTTGAGAACTCCAGCAGAAGTAACTTTTATCATCTTGGGGGGACATCTTCGTTATAAATTTGTTTGATGTATATTTTATCACTTTTAATTTGTTTGTGATTCCTTTATTTTTATCCCTTTTATGTTAGTTTGTATTTTAATGTTTGACTCTGAAATATGTATGTATGTATGTATGTATGTATGTATGTATGTATGTTACTCAACTTTGTTCAGGTATTTTCCCACATCATTATAGTTGTGCTTTTAAAGTTGTAGCAATGTTTCGGCAGAATCTCATCTGCCATCATCAGGCTTGTGTGTTGGGTTTGTCTGTGTGTCAGGCTTTGCAGCCGTTTCTGTTTTAAATTTGGTGCTAATCTCGTGCTTTGTTCAAATGGTTTTTTCTTCATCCTGATTGGTTGGGAGTCTTGGTTTGTGTTTATTGGTCTTGGAGTTTGCTGTGTTCTGCTTGATTGGTATTTCTAATATCTTCTCTCTGTTTTGTAGCATTTTTTTGTCTTGATTGGCTGGCAACATGTGTATTGGGGGCTTTTAGCATGGCTTGGCTTCGGGTGAATGGCCAGCTATCGTTTATTGGGAAGCTAAGTTTCATCTGGGTGGCTGGTTGGGGTGTGTTTGGGCTGGAGGTATCGGGAGGGTCTGTTTGTTTGTGTTTGCTTGGCTTGTGGTATGCAGATTTTTTTGTTTGTGAGTGCAGGCTTCCAGATAATTGACAGTCTGGTAGAGTCATCTCTTCTATTCATGCTTTCAGGTCTTTTTTCAATCTCTATGGTTTTCTGATAATTCTGTAGCTGGGGTTTTCTATCGTGGCTAGGTTTTTGGTGCCACATGGCAGTCCAATCTCTTCTTGAAGGTCTCAAGTGATGGCACTCCCACAACTTCCGAGGGCAAGCTGATCCATTGATTGATTGTTCTCACTGTCAGAAAGTTTCTCCTTATTTCCAGGTTAAATCTCTCCTTGTTCAGTTTTCATCCAACACACACTCTACCTACCTACCTACCTACCTACCTTACCTACTGCAAGGGTGGGATTCTACCAGTTTGCACCTATTCGCTAGAACCAGTTGTTAACTTTCTAAGCAGTTTAGAGAACCGGTTGTTAGAAGAAATTACTGGCCTAATCCTGTAAGGAAGGCAGGAAGGAAACATTCTGGTGTTCCTTACAGAAACTGCCTCTCCATTAACCCTTATTACATTCTTGGCAGGCCTAGACTTCCTGTCTCAGGAACGTCTCTGGAGTTTTTTTCCTCTCCTTTGCTGGTACTTTGTTTGTGTGGAGTGACATTCAAAATTACAATGGCATTGAAAAAAGTGCCTTATGACCATTTTTCACACTTACGACTGTTGCAGCATCCCCACAGTCATGAGAGGCCAGGCGAGGAGATGTGTGCCTCGATGTGAGTGATATAGAGTTGACCACACCCAGTCAATAACATGACCACCAAGCCATGTCCACCCAGTCACATGACCACCAAGCCACACCCACCACCTAAGCCATGCTCACAGTACCAGTTGTTAAAAATTTTGAATCCCACATACTATTATCTCTCTCTATATATATGTCTGTCTGTCTGTCTATCTATCTATCTATCTATCTATCTATCTATCTATCTATCTATCTATCTATCTATCTATCTATCTATCTATCTATTTATCTATCTACTTACCTTTTACTATCCATCCATCCATCCATCTATCCATCCTAATCTCCCCTGAAGTGACAAGATCCCAGAAGACTGGAGGAAAGCAAATATTGTCCTTACTTTTTAAAAAAAGGAAGGAGAGGGACCTGGGAAGTTGTTCAGTTGCCAGCTTGACATTTATATTGGCAAAATCCTTGAGCAGATTATTCAAACTAGCATCTGTGTAAGCACTTGGGTAAGAATGTAACAATTAACAACAGTAGCACATCATAAACAAGTCGTGGCAGACCAACCTTATCTCCCTTGTTGCAGAGTTGCTGGCTTAATACATTGGGAGAATGCCATGTATTGTACATAGTGTATGCCTCAATCTTAGCAAAGAAGTCAATAAATCTCATATGATATTGTTATTGATAAGGTAACAAAATGGATTATGTGATAAACGTTAGATGTATTCATCATGGTTAAGTGAGAAATTCATTTAGCAATTACAGGTAGCCCTTGACTTATAACAGTTCATTTAGTGACCATTTGAACTTACAACAGCACTGAAAAAATGATTTATGGCCATTTTTCACACTTATGGCTATTGTAGCATCCCCATGGTCACATGATCAAAATTCATGTTTATGGTGTTTGCAGTGTCTCAGGGTCATGTGATCACCTTTTGTGACCTTCTGACAAGCAAAGTCAGTGGGGAAACCAGATTCATTTAACAACTGTGTTACTAACAGTTGCAGTGATTCACTTAACAACTGTGGCAAGGAAGGTCATAAAATGGAGCAAAGCTCCCTTAACAAATGTCTCACTTAGCAAGAGAAAGTTTGGGCTCAGTTATGGCGGTAATTTGGGGGCTACCTGCATAAATCCATCTAACAGTATTTACTGAGCCTTTGAGAATGGCACGGAGTGGAGTGCCACTAGAGTCTACTCTAGGCAGAAAGGAATCCTGAAATTGTATCAAGTTTTTGAAGTTGTGTAAAAGACTGAGGTAACGAGTTACTAGTACAGTCCTTGTGAAGAAAGCAAGTGGAAGTGGAAGTGTATTTTTTATTATTGCGGGAATAAAAAGTTTGAATTGAATTTATCTCTCCTGCATGTATTTTGGAGCCCCTCAGGATGGATCTTTGAACCTTCCCTAGACCAAGGGTCACCAACCTTTTGGACCTCAGGGACCACCAAACTCATAATTTTAAATCCCGCAGACCACTAATATGAACTTTCAGTGATGGTGGCTTGCTGATGGTGGGAGAGAGAGAGAGAGAGATCCGATCTAACCTCAGAGGGCTGGTGGTGATGTTCTCTCTCTCTCTCTCTTTCTCTCTCTCTCACACACACACGCACGCACACATACGCGCACACACACACACACAGGTCTCTCACACACCCCCACCCCCTCCAAGGCAGCCACATTCCTAACCTGCTTTTCAGCTCCATTCTCGGGGGGGGGGGGGAGACAGTATCCTGCGATCCCAAATAAAGAATGATCACAATCGGTAGGAAAATGGGGTGGGGGTGGGGTTCCTGCAGACTTTTTTTGGGATTATCCCAGGGTCTCTGCAGAAAAAGCAGAAGCAGCCTGGATTAATTGCTTTGGAGAGTGTTTTGGGGGATGACATTTCTCTGCAGACCACCAAAATTTTCTTGCGGCCCACCAGTGGTCCCCAGTCTACCGGTTGGCGACCAGTGCCCTAGACTGTTTTTTTCCCCAGCTAACAAATCTATGGGAAGTAGATCCATGTTAAGATGAATTTTGTGATGGCAGGACTGTCAATGATTAGGTTACCACATGTTCTGTTTCACTGAAGGTTATTAAAAAGAAGCTGGATAGCCCTCAGTCCAAGATCTTTAGTGAATCCTGCAATGAACAGAGGGTTAAATTAGATTTTCTGTGAAATCTCTTCCAAAGAATATTCATAATACATACATACATACATACATACATACATACATACATACATACATAAATCACTGCACTCACTGAATGTATTAAGGCAGATACAGTATACACTATACTCTATAAGGCATAGATCATCAGAATCTTGTCTGAATTAATTGCATTATTACTATTGTATGGTGATACAACTTCAATCTCAAACCCCCCAAAACAAAAATATGAGGCCTTGTGTTTCCAACTGTCCCCTACATTAAAACATAATCAACAAACTCCTGGGGTTATTTTGTGATTTGTAAAACCTAAGAATGGCATGTTCCATGTTGCCTTAATGGACATAATATCTCAACCTTTGCAAAAAGCGAAGTATTAAAAATCATTCCCAATATGAATAATTATTCATTTGTCTTCTGTTTCTGGTGGCAGAAATACATGTTACCAAATATCATAACAAGCAGGCTACCAAATTATCTCCTGCCTAATTACATATATTTTGTTTCTTAGGCAATCATCTTCTGTTTCTTGGCTTTCCAATGAAAACATATCAATTATCAAGAAATTGAATTTGGGGCATTTTGTAACCTCAAATCATTTTTTTTTCTATAGCAATTGCAACAGCAGCTGCATGCATATGAGAAACTGATGTCAAAAGAAACATAAAACTTGCTCTATATTACTCAAATTCTGCTACTATATTTTTGGTTAATATGTGCAGGAGATATCATATGGTAGTAGTAAAGAAATCAGGTAGTAAAGGCAATAAGTAATCCATTAAAGATGCGTTTATATCCAGGATCTCACCACTATTTCAGAATGATGAAAGCAGCATTTTGATGCTGCACTTCCCCCTTTGAGGGCATATTTGCTATCTCATGATATATTTCCAAATTGTGGAAGGAAAATAGCAACTGCAGTTAGGGCATGGAACTTGAACCGCTGAAAAGCAGTTTATTACAAAGTGGTTGAGAATGGAATTTTTGTGAATTCTTCCTTCTGGTGTCTTTGATTTGAGCAATATTTCATATATTTATGCATAAAGTATTCAGTTTCTCCCATAAATACCTTTCTGGATAGTGTACAGTTGAAACAATGATCAAGAAACACTTTTGACCGAAGATATAAAAATAGGAGCTCGGTGCCCTGTGCAATCTCTGGATTTGAGAGACTTTATATTATAGTGTGAGTAAATCAGGAAGAAAAGTACAATTTATGACTTCTGTTTATTTAGCCAAGCCAGTTCAAAGGAAAAAACAAATGGGTTGAGATAATGTTTGATTTATAGGGTCCATTTTCAGCAGTTGATTGGTGTGTCGGCCTAGAGGTTAAGCTCTCGCCTCACAATCAGGAGGCTGTGAGTTCAATCCTAGATAGAGGCAGATATTTCTCTCTCTGGGCACACTGAGAATATATATGCTGAAAAAAACTCTGCATTGGTGACAGGAAGGGCATTCGGCCAGTAAACACTCAGCTCCGTTCAGATGCCCAGATTCCACCCCGCAAGGGATTATGGGATTGTTAAAAGAAGATTATGATTATTTTCAGCAGTTCTTTTCCTATTAAATAATATAACATCTCTTTTCTCTTTCTTATCATGGCTAGTTATTCCTCTACTAATAATTGGGATAACATTATTTATTTTGCACTTTTTTTCCACTCCATTTCTCCTATGGATTTATATTATTCTAGACAATGGATTGTTGCAAATAATCTCTTTTATTAGGATTAGGAGAATATACAACTGCTGCTACACCCTATCTATCCAATGGGGTATCTGGATAGATAATATTTTCAGATGATAGATACTTAGTGCAATCCAAAGCAAAGCTGTTTTCTATCAAATGAAAATAACTAAGTTTCAGTTTTAAGAAGCTTGAAACAAATTCTCAGAATTCAAGTTTATTATTAATTTTTTTGTGCACAGAAATAGAGGATTGTGTCCATCAAGCCCACATTGTTATACTCTTCTTGGAGCCAGCTGTGAAGTTTTCATAAAAAGAATAAAAATAGTTTATTCCAAAATGCTAACAACTAACAAATGCTAACAATTAATAAATATTATAATGGAGACTCATCAAAAGCCTTTTAAAATCAATAGCAGATTTCCCATTAATAAACTGTTGGGAAACCAGTTCCAAGATAGTTATAAAAAAAACCACTGTTCTTTTTTCTCATTTCCCAACAAAATCCATACTCTGTTCCCCCATGTCTTTATTATACAATATGTTTGATTTCCCACTCTCCCTTCTGCTTATGTTATGTTTTGGATAGTATAAAAACAAAGAGTTAAAGCAAAATTCAGCATGTAGATTTAATAATCTCAAACATATGGTTTTGTTTTGAATTTCATTTTTTAAAAGGAGACCAGGTTGGAGACCAGGGCAACTCCAACAAATCATATCACTTGGATTAAAAACACAATAAATTCCTCTCTGACTGCTCGCAATTTGTGTTGACGGGGGGGCAGAGGTCGACCCCGAGGCCCCTATTATGTGGGGTGCCTCAGGGGTCGGTACTCTCGCCCCTGCTGTTCAACATTTATGTGAAGCTGCTGGGTGAGATCATCCGTGGTTTCGGGGTAGAGTTCCATCAGTACGCTGATGACACTCAGCTGTACATCTCTACCCCGGGCCACCCCAACGAAGCTGTTGAAGTTATGACCCGGTGCCTGGAGGCCGTGCGGAGTTGGATGGGTCTTAACAGGCTTCGGCTCAGCCCGACCAAAACCGAGTGGCTGTGGTTTCCTGCGCCCAGATACAGCCAGCTTGTTCCGTCGCTGGCCGTGGGGGGAGAAATTTTGACCCCCATGGAAAAGGCTCGCAATCTAGGTGTCCTCCTGGACGTACGGCTGTCTTTAGAAGATCACATCACGGCCGTCGCCAGGGGGGCCTTTTGTCAGATTCGTCTGATTTACCAGTTGCGGCCCTTTCTGGATCTGGACGCACTTCGCACAGTCACCTCCACCCTCGTCATCTCCCGCTTGGACTATTGCAACGCTCTCTACATGGGGCTCCCCTTGAAGAGTGTCCGGAGGCTGCAGTTGGTTCAGAATACGGCTGCGCGGGTGATCTTGGGAGCCCCTCGGAGCTCCCATGTAACACCATTTCTCCGCAGGCTGCATTGGCTTCCTGTGGCCTTCCGGATCCGATTCAAGGTGGTATTGATTGTTTTCAAAGCGCTCCATGGCTTGGGACCTGGGTACTTACGGGACCGCCTGCTGCCATCAACAGCCTCCCGCAACCCAGTGCGCTCCCACAGGATGGCCCTCCTCGGGGTTCCGCCGCCTGATCATTGCCGGTTGGCGACCCCGAGGGTGCGGGCCTTCTCTGTGGGGGCCCCCTCCTTGTGGAATGATCTGCCCCCGGAGATACGGGCCATTACCGACATCCAGACCTTCCAGTGCGCAGTAAAGACCCTGTTCTTCCAACAGGCCGGCCTGGCCCAGTAAATGGTTTTTTGGGGGTTTTAAATTAACTAGGTTTTAAATTTTAAAAATTTTAAAATTTTAATATAATCCTTAAATTTTAAATTTATTAGTAATATTTTGTATTTAATGGGATTTCGGCAGGATTAATTTGTTTAATTTGTTTTTAATTGTACATATTGTTCGTTTTTAGTAGGCTGTACACCGCCCCGAGTCCCTTTTAGGGAAAGGGGGCGGTATAAAAATTTAATAAATAAAATAATAAATAAATAAATAACAGAGTTGAAAGGGACCTTGGAGGTCTTCTAGTCCATCCCCTACTCAGGCAGAGGTGGTATTCAGCAGGTTCTGACCAGTCCTGGAAAACCAGTAGCAGAAATTTTGAGTAGTTCGGAGAACCGGCAAATACCACCTCTGATTGGCCCCGCCCCCATCTATTCTCTGCCTCCCAAGTCCCAGCTGATTGGCTGGCTCTTCTTTTGTTGCCCTGCACAGGAGAACAGAGTTGGAAAGCAGGTTAGTGGGGTGAGGAGGGAATGGGGATTTTGCAGTAACCGTCTCCTTGAGTTGGGTGAGAATGGAGATTTTACAGTATCCTTCCTCTGGAGTTGGGTGGGAATGGAGGGTTTGTAGTATCCTTCCCCTGTAGTGGGAAGGGAATGGAGATTATACAGTATCCTTCCCCTGGCCCGCCCACCAAGTCACACCCACCAAGCCAAGCCCACAGAATTGGTAGTAAAAAATTTTGAATCCCACCACTGCCCTATGCCATTTCAGACAAATGGTTATCCAATCTCTTCTTAAAAACTTTCAGTGTTGGAGCATTTACAACTTCTGGAAGCAAGTTATTCCACTGATTAATTGTTCTAATGGTTAGGACATTTCTTCTTAGTTTTAGGTTGCTTCTCTCTTTGATTAGTTACCACCCATTGCTTCTTGTCCTACTTTCAGGTGCTTTGGAAAATAGCTTTATCCCCTCTTCTTTGTGGCAGCCCCTTAGACTACATGTGAATTGAATGTATAACAGATAATCCTTAGTTATTATTTGAAATAATGATTCAGGATTATCTATGGTATGTTGAGTGAGTGTGTAATGCATCTATAGGTATGTATGCATTCACTCTTGAAACAGCGGAGGAAAAGCATCCTAAGATTTAGGTCTGGGACCTCTCTTCCTTGGACTTCTCTCCCAATAGGGATTTGTGGAAACTTCTGAACACTTGTTTTGGAGGAAAAGAACTAACAGGTGAATTACTGAAGAGCAACTGGCCCAGGGTGTAAGAAATAGAGGCAAGGATGTGTGATCATCACAAGTCTTAAGGGGAAAAAAATGCACTCTGACTCACCTGGCAATGTATTGCTTTGTTCCAGTTATCTGTCTCCACAACGTGAAGTAATCACTTCTCTTGGATTAATTCAACCAAAAATCAAAACAACCTCATTAAATATTTATGAGATGAAAATGCACGAATATATAAAAACACAAGCAGGGAAGAAAAGAACAGGGCATTAATCCCAGGCTGCTTCTGCAAAGAGAAAAATCAAACTCAAAACTTTGTGTAAATGTATTCTGAACCAAGTCACGTTAATAAGGGGCAGGCGGTTGAGGAGAGATTTCCCCATCTACTCAGAGCGCAGATGCCACTAAACCTTGATAAATGTTTTTAGCAGCAATAAAGGATATTTCACAAAAAGATTATTTAAGCCCAGCTGAGATAGGGTTGGGTAGGGTAGGAGCTCATGCCTCCTGCGTGCAATTCGTGGCCCTGAGTCACATCCCTTTCTGATCTGCGGATACAATCATAGAACGGAGGTAGAATGAATTGGGTGTGTATGAATCTGTGGGTTTCAGGTTAGAGGGACCAATTACGATAATGTAAATCAGGTGCCCCCACCAAGGCCATCAAGGGAATAGCCCATGGGATCATGAACTTAGCAGAGCAAAAGGAAAAAGGCTGGAGTGAGAGCCTTTCTATGTGCTTTTGACTTCTGTGCAGATCTTTTGTGTGCCTATGGCTTCATTCTTGTCTGCAGTAAAGGGACAGATCTACCTGAGTAATTATTTCAAAGCAGTTCCGAGGGCAGAAAGAATGCTAGGGAACATTAGTAACAGTGTGTGCTATCCTTTAAAAAAGAAAAGAAATTACATCAATAACAGTTCAATATGAAAAATGTTTGATGGGATTGTTAGGGGCGTGAGCAGATTCAAAGATGGCAAGCATCTTTGAAGCTGAGTTCTAAATTTGATGGCAAGCGAGACTAGATTATGATTGATTGGAAGCTTGATCTGACTATCGTCAGAATGGGAAAGCGTTGAATTGCCTGCTGCAGCTTTAGGGTTTTTTGGGAATTGGGGGGGGAGAGAGAATGGGATGAAAAAAGCATAGGGGGCAGACCCCCTAGGAAACCCTCTGAATTTTGTCTGACTATCTTCAGGGTTTTCCATAAGAAAGTCCACAAATATTTCACGAGAAGAGTTCTCTACTCCTCTACTCATTGCAGAATGCCTTATGCCACCAGACTCGAAATTCTAGTCCTATAAAATCTAGAACTACGCCGCCTTCGGTCCGATCT
Organism: Bungarus multicinctus; assembly: GCA_023653725.1. Taxonomy (NCBI): domain Eukaryota; kingdom Metazoa; phylum Chordata; class Lepidosauria; order Squamata; family Elapidae; genus Bungarus; species Bungarus multicinctus. The sequence goes on along the minus strand of CM042844.1, from coordinate 75,363,517 downwards.
AAGTATAGTATATAAATCATACATTGCAATGTCCTACCTGTCAATGAATACTTCAGCTTCAACCATAACAATACAAGAGCAAACAATATATACAAACTCAAGGTTAATCGCACCACACTTGATTGCAGGAAATACGACTTCAGCAACAGAGTGGTCAATGTCTGGAATACTCTACCTGATTCTGTGGTTTCTTCCCCAAACCCCAAAAACTTTAACCTTAGACTGTCTACTATTGACCTCACCCCTTTCCTAAGAGGTCTGTAGGGGGCATGCATAAGTGCACCAAAATGCCTACTGTCCCTGTCCTATTGTTTCTTTTTATTTTTCTTATATGTATCCATTTCATGTATCCATAACTATGTTTATACTTATACCTGTTATCTAATACTTGCTTGACAAATAAATAAATAAAATAAGTAAATAATACTTTTTAAAAATATTTCTTCTGCACCTTTTAACAGAGATGGAAGGAAGCAGAACAGAAGACCATAGTAGCCTCCAAATTATAAAGAATCAAAATTGTGCTGAACCAGTGCATAAAATGTCCTTTATGCACTTTAAAAAGTAATATCCTTACTAACCATTAAAGTGCTCTGAGCACAGTGTTTGTAAGCCAGGAGACTTGTTGGCATGGCTCATTAGCAGGGTCAGCCATTTCTGGGAATAATGCTTTATGTGAGTTCTTGTCAAACAATTTTTTAAAAGTGAGAAATATGTATTCATTCACTACTGCAAATATAAAGAAGTAAAAAACACCACAGAGCTTCTAGCACATCAGTAGCATCTTCTGTTGACAACCTATAACATCAGAACCATTACGTTTTATTTACAACCTTCTATTGTAGAATGAGCTGATCATTTTTATTTATTTATTTTGTCAATTGCTTACAAGATAATAGGTATAAGTAAAAACATAGTTATGAATACATGGATACATATAAGAAAAATAAAAAAAATAAAAGAAACAATAGGACAGGGATAGTAGGCACGTTGATGCACTTATGCAAGCCCCCTACAGACTTCTTAGGAAAGGGGTGAGGTCAATAGTAGACAGTCTAAGGTTATTAAGGTTATTAAGGTTAAGGTTATTAAGCATCTGGAAATGCTGTTTATTTTCTTCTGTTGTCTGCCTTATATCTGGTTTTTTGTAAACTTCCTGAACGTATAAGTTACATGGCTAGGAATGAGGGGGAAAAAAGGAAAGAGTGTATTGATGAAAGCAGACAAATATTAACAAAGCCATCAAGGTGTATAAGAAGATCATGAAATAAACTGGTTAATCCCTTAGAGGTCTTCACTGGATCAGAAGGAAGGCATTAATAACTTAAGAAGTAATTTCCTTACTTCTAGTAAGGAAACTTTCCACCTACCAGTAACTAAATTCCAGCAGAGGGACACATTGTTTTCCTTCCTTGACTTGGCTGATAAGAAGCTGATAAGAAGAAAATATAAAGTTTTGTCCAGGCTATATGGCATGGCATGTAACTATTCCAGAATTCAGGAAATAATCAATCACATGCGGTATTCAAAATTCAGTATCAGTTATTGAATACTGATACTAACTATGTGCAGTTAGACTGAGTTAGAATTTCAAATATATTCTGGATGTGTTCAAAGCCTTACGTAATTTCTTTCACAAATAATTTTTCATGAAGGTCATTCTCCATTTTGGGAGGGTGTATGTATTGTTCCTATATTTAATACTAGCTCGATACCCATGTTTCGCTACGAAACTATGTGGTCCAGCTTAGTTTTTGGGCAGACAAATAAGGGGAAAAAATTCTGCCTCTGCCTACCAGCATCCATTCAGTATTCATCTGGCTAGCGTCCTGTCAGTGTGTGAGAGAGTTGAGGACTGTTTGGAAAGTGAAATAGTATTTGCTGTATGAGCAAGAAGGAGACAGCAAGGAGCCTGGGCCTGGCTTAGGTCAATTATTCTGTACTAAAGCTGGTTGCTGCTGTGAAACTAAAACTGAAACTCCTCTCCTCTGCTTGTGTTTTGCATTTGGAACAGATTTCTTTTCAGGTGGGGAGGGGGAATAGAACTCCTTAGCATCAGAGCATGGTAATAATAATATACAAAATACTCATGCTCTGATGGCCATTTCAAAAAAATCCTTTCTTAGTTGAGCACCTAGAAGCCAAGAGGAAAATACATGCCAAATTTCAGGTTTGTAGGCTTTATGGTTCTGGAGATTTTGTGATGATGTGTGAGTTGTATTTCACTTTTATATATATAGATTAGAATCATGAATTCTAATATTGAATCCTGCAGTGGATAGACAATGGCTAAAACGATTGTTGATGATGACAATGATGATGATGAACATAGCAGCATGGCCCAGACAGTCCAAACCACCACAAACTGACTGCCAGTTGCTGTGCTTAAATGGATCTCTCTCTCTCTCTGTGTCTCTCTGTCTCTGTCTCTCTCCAGCTAATAAAAAACAGAAATATTTCCCTTCTTTTAGCCTTGATCTTAATTCCCTGAAGTGACAGCAAAGTGAAAACAACCCATGCTTAATTTCCTCTAGGCCAGTGTTTCCCGATCTCAGCAAGTTTTAAGATATGTTCAGTTCATTTTTCAGAATTCCCCAGTCAATATGTTGAATCCACACATCTTAAAATTGCTGAGATTGGGAAATAATGCTTAGGCTGTATTCATTGGTCAGTGAGGACCAGTGAAAGTAGGATGAGTGGATGAAAGAGACCAGTCTGCTCATCCTCCTACATGTGCACCACAGTTTCAATTTCCACTGAGTTGCTTGTTTTTCTCATTAATTACATTAGATCCATATTTGTAGCCTCACTGTCTCCCTTGTAAGATGGATGAAAGAAGTAACTCACAAGTTAAAACAAATCAATTACCACAATAAAATACCATATATATATATTTAAATTGATATATTAATTTTACTGATGACAGCAGATTCTAATTCATGATTGTAATAAGGAATATTAATTTTGGACAGAAATACCCCACCAGGATCATTATATTATGGTCCAAAGCCTACATGTTGATACCAAGAAAAATGTTCAGTTTAACAAGAAAGCTTAAAAAGCAAAGATACTCCCCATAAATTCAGCCTTTCAGCAGTGAAGATCTTGAAGCATTTGGCAGATTCTTTGGGAAAAAGAGGTGGGAAAAATAACACTTTCCAAAAATGTTTCAAAATTATTTTGCAAGCTTCCTTAAACCTATGGGATTTGTTTGTAGCACACTGAAGAGGCACCATATGTTGATCCAATTTTTAAAAAGCATATTTGATAGCTACAATAGTGTAGAGATTAGCAATTCACTTGATGAATAGAAAATTGTTTCATTTAGGAAGTTTAGTTGAAAAAGAAAAGTTTTCGCAAGGCTTAAAACAGTCATGGGATTTAGAATGTTCTTATCTGCAATCATGGAGAATTTAAGAGAATACATTTTTTTTTCCTATTCATGTTTGGAGGTTAAAAAATGATTTCCCTTATAAAATACTTTCCACTCACCGATTCACTGATTTTTATACCACAGATTATCTATAAGCGGGAGGAATCACTAAATACCGAATGTATGATGTCACAACATACACTGTCTCTTATTTCAACTTCTATGTGGCATCATAACACAATTATGAAAAGGCAGTGCTTGTGTTATAACTTCCCAATACATGATTCACCACTCAGTGGTGGGATTCAAAAATGTTTACTATCAGATCTCTGAGACATGATGAAGGTTTATACAAGAGGTTTGATAATGGACTATACAAGGAAAAGAAATACAAAACAGAGAAAAACCTTTAAAATACTGGAAGACGACTATAAGAGGTTGGAAAAAGAACTACAGAAATTTCCACAAAAAAAAGGACATTAAAATTAAAATGGATATAACTAAACATAAAATGGGGCTAATGGAAAAGGAAGAAATAGCACAAAAAATTAAAAATGCTAAGCAGAACTATTTTGAAGATGCAAACAAACCAGGCAGATGGCTAGCATATAAATTGAGAAAGGAAAGAGATTCGAGAAGGATAAATCAATTGATAAATGAACAAGGACATGTATGCTATGGAAATGCGGAGAAGAAAAAAATTATTCAAGATTATTATGGAAAACTATACCATCAGGAAAACGTTCAGGAAGAAATAATTCAACAATACCTACAGGAAGTAAATTTGCCCCAGATACCTAAAGATATTGAAATAATGTTAGAAAGTAAAATAGCAATGATGGAATTAACAGAAGCCTTAAAAAAGCAAAACATTGGGAAAGCACCAGGCCTGGATGGTTTGCCAGTGGAATTTTATAAGACATTTCAGGAAACATTGAATCTTTACTTATTAGAAGTAATGAATGAAGTTAGGACAAAGAAAAGAACACCTAAAACATGGTCAGAAGCATATGTCACACTTGTACTGAAGGAGGACATAGACCCACAGCAAGTTAAAACTACAGACCAATATCACTACTAAATTCAGATTATAAAATTTTTGCTTCAATTTTGGCAGAAAGACTGAAAAGATATTTAAATAATTTTATTCATCCTGATCAAAATGGATTTCTGCCGAAGAGACAAATTAAAAACAATATGAGAATAATTTTAGATACACTGGGTTACTATGAGGCACATCCCAAAAAACAAATGGCTCTGATGTTTTTAGATGCACAAAAAGCCTTTGATAATGTGAATTGGCGTTTTATGCTGTTACAATTGGATCAAATGGGCTTTGGTAAAAAAATTATTCAAGCCATAGAAACGATATATCATAAACAAACTGCAAAGGTTATGGTAAATGGAGAGTTAACAGACTTTATAGATATAACAAAAGGGATTACACAAGGCTGTCCACTGTCACCTCTGTTGTTTGTGTTAACACTGGAAGTGCTGAATAGGAACATCAGAGAAGAAAAAGAAATAAAAGGAATGAAAATTAAAAAGAAAAAGTATAAATTACAAGCTTTGGCAGATGACCTGGTATTCATATTAGAGGATCCATTGGAGTCATCACCTAAATTGATAGAAAAGATAGAAGAATATGGGAAAGTAGGTTTGAAAATAAATAAAGATAAAACAAAGATTTTAACAAAGAACATGTTAGCAAGATGAAAGAAAGAATCGGAGGAAGTTTTGGGGATCCAGGTCACAAATAAAGTTAAGTATTTAGGGATACATAAGATGTAGCACACTTAAGGAGGATAATTATCTTAAACTTAAACAACAGATTGCAACAGACTTGATAAAATGGGAAAATTTACAATTATCACTGATTGGGAGAATATCTACAATAAGATGAATGTATTGCCTAGAATCTTATACTTATTCCAGACAATTCCAATCAGATTAGGGAAAGAATTTTTTGAAGATTTAAACAAATTAGTGCTAAAATACATCTGGCAGGAGAAGAAAGTGAGAATAAAACTTAAATTGCTACAAAATGCAAGAATAAAAGGAGGATTTGCTTTGCCCAATTGGGAATTATACTACCAAGCAACGAGTCTGATGTGAGTAAAGGAGTGGAAAACATTAAGGAATACTAGACTTTTGAATTTAGAAGGATATGACTTGCTGTTAGGGTGGCATACCTTCCTCTGGTATAAGGGAACTAAAACGCAGGGGTATTTTAGAAGACATTATATTAGAGAAGCATTGTTCCTAAACTGGGAGAAGATAAAAAAGCAATATTACTTAAAAATTCCACTATGGTTATCTACTATTGAAGCTTTTTCCTATCCAAAAATACATAAAAAGGAACAAACAGTTAGATATGGTGAGATATTGAATAAAAAGGGTGAACTTAAATCTATGCAAGCGTTGGAAGAACAAGGTGTAAAAATGATTTGATTTTTATATTTGCAAATACAATCTAGATTTGATAAAGATGTTAAAACAGAAGGTATTTATGGTAAGTTGACTAATTTAGATAAACTTTTGACAGGTACTGATGAAAAAGTAATCAAAAAATTTTGTGGACACTTGTTGGAGTTTAAATTAGAGGAAGAACAAGTTAAAGAAACAATGATTGTGTGGGGGAAAATTTTTGATATGGGATTGACTTAGATAAATGGCAAAAATTGTGGTCTCAAAAATATAAAATGACAATGTCAACTGCATATAAAGAAAATTTGTATAAGATGTCTTACAGGTGGCATTTACCCCCGATGAGAATTGCGAGGATGTTCAAGAATAAATCGGATAAATGTTGGAAATGTCATCAGATACCTGGTTCATATTACCATATGTGGTGGACATGCTCGGATGCAAAAAGATATTGGACTATAATCCACACATGGTTGGAAAAAATGACAAATCAATACATAGACATTAAACCTGAGATATTTTTATTGGGAATTATACCAGAAATATATTGTAAAGAACTCAAATATTTGATTGTAAATGTTTTAACAGTGGCTAGAATTGTATTTGCTAAGAATTGGAAAAATGAAAAAATACCGATGCAGGAGAAAATTATTAAGAAAATCATGGACTGTGACGAAATGAGCAAATTGACATTTGAAATTAGAGAACAAGAGGATAAACAATTCTATATGATATGGGATTTATTTTATCAATGATTATACAAAAAGACATGGTAAAGAAATAGATTAGTAAGTCTTACAATAAAAGTTAATAGATTGATATAGAATACAATATAAAATATATGACCATTGGATGAATGTATAAGATTAAATCATAATGAAATTTATAATATCTCGTATAAAATGATGGAAAAATAGTTTAGTCAAATGAATGTTTAATAATTGATATTACATAAGCACAAGCTAGATTGATAAGGTGAGAATTTATATAACTCGTGAGTAAGGAGAGAAAAAAAGATAGCACAAAAGATTGCAACCAACTGACATACTGTATGTATATAACTGAAAGAGGGTTTTATGTTTTATGTTTGTCGTAAAATAAAATAAAAAACTTTGAAAAAAAATGTTTACTATCGGTTCTGTGGACATGGCATGGCAGGGGAAGAATACTGCAAAATCCTCATTCCTTCCTCACCCCACTAACCAGCTTTCCAGCTCCACTCTCCTGGGCAGGGCAACAAAAGAAGACTCAGCCGATCAGCTGGGACTCGGGAGGCAGAGAATAGATGGGGGCTGGGCCAGTCAGAGGTGATATTTTCCGGTTCTCCAAACTATTCAAAATTTCCTCTACCGGTTCTCCAGAACTAGTCAGAACCTGCTGAATACCACCTGTCATCACTTCAATGTCATCTTGATTAGAAATGGGTACCTATATATCTATTACCTTTTATACTATTAATATTAATTAATTAATAATAAAAGGTAATATACTATTACCTTTTAAAAATTATACTATATCCTCAAAGATGAATTCTGTTTATCCTAAAACAGATATATTTCTCCCAATAAAAAAGGACTGAAGGACAATGTATGAAAATTCATTTAGAGAATAATTCCCATTCCCCATCTAAAACATTTTCCACCTTACTGGAAAACACCTTGAACCATTAGCAATAGCAATAGCACTTTAGGCTTATAAGTACTTAGACTTATAAGAGCTGTGGTGGTGCAGTGGTTAGAGTACAGTACTGCAGGCTACTTCTGCTGCCTGCCAGCTGCCTGCAATTTGGCAGTTCAAATCTCACTGGCTCAAGGTTGACTCAGCCTTCCATCCTTCCGATGAGGACCCCGATTGGTGGGAACAATACGCGAATTCTGTAAACCGCTTAGAGAGGGCTGTAAAAGCACTGTGAAGCGGTATATAAGTCTATATGCTATTGCTATTATATACCGCTTCATAGTGCCTTACAGCCCTCTCTAAGCGGTTTGCAGGATCAGCATTTTGCTCCCACCAATCTTGGTCCAATAGAAAATAAAGGAAACTCATATGAGGCAATAGGAATCAATTCCTTGCAAATTCCAATTCAAAGTGATAGACTCATTTTGTATTGGAGATACCAATACAGTACATTAATCAGCATTAGATACTTTTTCTGAATTCTGCAAAACTAAAAATGACATCATATATATATAAATATTTATTTTTAGGATTTATTTTTAGAAATCCATATTCTGAGAGAAAATATATCAGTAACTATATTTAGAATGCATATTTAAATGTGAATTTTCAGAGGGAGTTGCTTTTAATGCAGATTAATGCAAAAATAATAAAAAAATAAAATATGAACTAATTTATGAGAAGCTGATATGGAAACAGATGGAGCTCTCTATCCCTATCTCAAATGTTCAAAATACGTTTTATTTTGACTTTCCTTCAATTTCTGTTATGCCAAAAAGCGACTTTTATCTCTCACATAAAACGGGCATGCTAGCATGCAAGGGTTAGAGATCAGAAATATTCTGATCTTGAATTGTTTACTTGAAAATTTGGGATAGGCTTTGTTTTAAAAGAAAAGAGGATTACAGGTTAATTAATTTTTTTCTCCTTTGGCTAGCCTAGGAGATTTGGCAAATTTCAGATAAGAACATGAAGTTATGCTCTACTATGTTCTGATTGGTAACAGTGTTCTCTAAAAGTCATAAATCAGGTCAAAAGAACAATTAGCTTCCTTTCAAATATTACACAAAGATTTCCACAGGAACCTAAAAAAAATTTACACATATTGTATGATGAGATAGCTTGTAAGAGAAACTGAACTATCATTTCAAAATGGGCAAACATTTTGACAAGCTTTACCTCCAAGTTAAGATTTAAAAACCACATGAATCTGTGTCAAAAATATTAGTTTTTGAAATATCCAGCAAAATTCATTGTTTTCCTTAAGAGTTCTAAAAAATGGTTCCAAAGGCTAGCTCATTGTTAACAATACAGTGTAACTACTACCTACAGTATATTGAAATAGTTACTCTGCTTCAGATTTTTTTTAGCTATATAGCTGTAGAGAACATTAGTTTCAAATGGGCTTTTACTCCAGCCTCTGTTCTACAATCTTCAAATACATTCTTTCTTCTTCTTGGAAATTTCATTGTGATAGTACAGCAGTTTACTCCTTTTAAAAAGCAGAGATATATATCCTGCTGCTTCATTCACTTTTATAGAATGGCTCTGGTGTCTTTGATTGGGGATATGCCTTACAGCATTTTGAAGAAAACTATTTCCATTTTGACAAACTTGTTTCTCCTCAGAATTTGTGTGCCAAAGGGCTCATTTCAACATAGAGGTTCAGGAGATTAACTGCAGAAAATCAGCCATGTTTTTCTCTTCAGCCTTCTCATAAAGTTGATAAGGTACGTACTAGGATCCGGGTTTTTGTTTCCGCAGCTTTTTGCCAGTTGCAAACAACTGATATAGTGGAATGTAAAATGATGATTTGCGTAATTATAAAGCTGAGCAGAGCCTGATTTTTGTACTCTTGACATCAGGCAATTGTTACTGTTTCAATGAGGTAAGCCTTTTATATACAGGTTGAAGTAATGTTGTGTGAATAAGGGAAGATAAATTGCAGTCACTGTGGCCCCATTTCTATCCCAGAAAAAGAAATCAAAGCAGCAGTGTGTCATAATAAATAGGAGCAACTTGGTTTTGAATGGTTTGTCCAGCTGCAGGTCACAGACAGTGTGAATGGAAAGTAGATGCCTTACTGTCATCATCAGCAACAATATCTATAAGACACATCATGGTCCAAAACATCAAAAGGATAATTTTTAGGTTCCAACTCAAGCCGGGGCTGTGCAAGAATAAATAAAAATAAGATTCAAACATCTGTGAGGAAAGAAGAGATATTTTATTCCTAAAACCAAAACAGTTTGCCTTAATTTGACAATCTGCAGAGAAGCAGATTTGTATAAGAGGAGCTTGTGAAGTATCTACATGGTGATTCTAGAGTGAACTTGAAGTTCGTGTGTGTGTGTGTGTGTGTGTTTATTCTTGTCAACATACAGTTCCTCTGGGAAACCTAATGTAATTGACTGGGTTGTGTCTGCAGACCTTATCCTTTGATATGGGGATTAGTTCTGGGTAACCTATTTGGGGGAGGTTGAGGAAGTTGGCTAATTTTAGTTGATAAACTTAGTTTCAACTTGACTGTCAATTATCCAGTGGAAACACTGATCCTCAGACCATTGTGGTTTCTGTTAATATTTTAAAAGGAAGATGGAAACAGCATAAAGAATAAAAATATATTGGATATAAAACTTCTCACAGCATATATAAATCTCATCTTACCATACAGAGCCACATAGACTCAAATATATTAGTAGTTGACACATGCCTTTCATTAGTGGTTTTTATATACCTGTGCTTATATATAGTTGAGCTGGGTATATGCCTGGGTATAGAGTGCAGGTATATGCCATTTTTAAAAAGTGAAACCTTGAAATCTATTAATTTAACATGAGAATGGAAGCAATGTCCTGCTGGGTGGCCTATCTAATCCAGCAATCTGTTCTCATAATAACCAACCCTCTTAAGAAACTCACTCATTTCTCAGCAAATGACCTTCATAGACAGTCATATGTATTGCATCAAGCCATTGATCCTAATTGGAATCTGGAATGCAAATAGATAAACATTCCACTAAATATAGGTAATGGAAATTTCTGTGATTAATAATCTAAAGCAGATTATTAGCAGATGTTTCACATAAAACTTAACATTGTACTTTGCCATGTCCTCTGGACCATCCCTGTGTTGTTCCGAAACAGCAATTTATTTATTTATTATTTATTTATTTCATAAATTTTATATACCGCCCTTCTCCCGAAGGACTCAGGGCGGTGAACAGTCAACTCCAGCCAGCAATCTTCTTGGATATCCAGAAGCCAGCCTTTATAACCTGGGATCCACCTGAAATGATGGATGCTTCATTCTAGGTGATCTAATAAATTGGAAACAATAAAGGAGAATATTTATAGATCGGATTAAAATGAGGGATCTCTGAGCTTGGCTGTTTTCTTGCAAACTGGGTAACATCATCGGTGCTAGTGATGTGCTAGACTAGCACCGATGATGTTACCTAGTTTGGGTAATGAAATGTCTGCAAGAAAATAGCCAAGCTCAGAGAGCATCAAGGACCCCTCAAATTGGAAACCTCAGTTGAAAGAGCAGTTTGCAACAGTGGGTGTAATATGATGGCATTATGTGCTTCTCAATAGCTTAATCTTAACTTTGCCATTGTATGTACAGGTACTCCTCAACTTACGACCACAACTGAGCCAAAATTTCCATTGCTAAGTGAGACTGTTGTTAATAGCAATAGGACTTAGACTTATATACCGCTTCACAGTGCTTTAAAGCCCTCTCTAAGTGGTTTTATAGAGTCAGCATATTGGCCCCAGCAATCTGGGCCCTCATTTTACCCACCTTGGAAGGATGGAAGGCTGATTCAACCTTGAGCCGGTGAGACTGGAACTGCCGAACTACAGTTAACTGATGAAAGAGTTTTGCCCTATTTTATGATCTTTCCTGCGACACTTATTTAGTGAAGTTATTTAGTTAATAATACAATTGTTAAATGAATCAGGCTTCCCTTTTGACTTTGTTTGTCCAAAAGGTCACAAAAAGCGATCATGTAACCCCAGGACACTGAAACCATCATAAATATGAGCCAGTTGCCAAGTGTCCAAATTTTGATCACATGACCACAGGGATACTGCAATGGTTGTAAAAGTGAAAAACATTCGTAAGTCACTTTTTTCAGTGCTGTTGAAACTTCAAACAATCACTAAATGAATGGTTATAAGTCGAGAACTACCTACATTTGAAAAAATAGGTGCTATATTTCACTGGCTTTAGTGAGATTTTCTAGCATTGCACAATACAATTCAGAGATAATTATTCTCTAAAATATCACAGGGCAGCACAAGGTTTTTCTCACATTGTTGCTGAAATGAAAAATCTGTCCTGGAACACACAGAGAAAAAGACTAATTAATTTAAATAAGAAAGTTAATGAGGATGCACAGCACTAACTGAAAAAAAAGGAATTTGAAAGTGTTGAATATTGGTTGAATCTTATCCTGCCTTTATTTTTTTTCCAGATTAAAGCCAATATTTCAGAAAATAAACCGTCCTAACTTCAAGTTATCTTATAAACTACTCTTTTCGGTTTACATTTTCCGATGTCACTACTAGCTTCCATGATTCTGGTGAAGGGGAAACATTGATAAAGATATGTCACGACCTCCTGAATTCATTGATAGGATTCCTTTTCACCAGTGATTTAAAGTTAAATGTTCATTATACACAGGAATAAAAATGGCTGCATTTGCAAAACTTTGAAAATGCCATCTCTTTTTTTCAGTTTGCATTTCAGAGAAAACTGTGAGCCAACTTCAAAGTTCATCATGTGCCTCCAGGAATTTCCTAAAATAGGTCTCCTCTTTAAGTGAGCATGAATAATAGAGGGAAACATAGATCCAGATGCAGTGCATGTCAGAATAGAGTAGGGCTTTTGACATGTGTTGTAATCTGCCTAGAGTAACCCCTCGGTGAGATAAGCAGCAAATAAATTTAACCATAAATAAGTAAATAAATTTGTGGATGCCATCTTCTTTTTTTAACCTCTTGCAGATATTCTAAGGAAATGTGATATTACTTTCACTAAACCTATCCAGAATAATAACATAAAGAGTTGGAAGGAACCTTGGAGGTCTTCTAATCCAACTCCCTATTAGGCTGGAAGCTCTATACCAGTGATGGCAAACCTTTTGAGTACTGAGTGCCCAAAGTGTGTATGCCAGAGGTGGCATTCTGCAGGTTCTGACCAGTTCTGGAGAACCAGTAGTGGAAATTTTGAGTAGTTTGGAGAACCGACCACCTCTGACTGGAGATTTTACAGTATCCTTCCCCTGCCACTTCCACCAAGCCACGCCCACAGAACCAGTAGTAAAAAAAATTGAATCCCACCATACTCAAAATTCTTTCTTGCATGCACCCCAACCCTCGCACACATACGCCCCCTGTGCATGCATCCCCCATATGCACCCCTCTGCACATGTGCACCCTGCCCTGCTGCTGCACCTTGCGCATGCACCCTGCCCCCCACGCATGTGCAGCAGAAATCCAAAATCCAACTGGCTGGCAGGGGGCATGAGTGCATGTGCGGTGGAGATAAGCTGGGGCAATGGCGTGCATGCCCACAGAAGTTCACCACCACTTCCCTATACCATTTCAGACAAATGGCTGTCTAAACTCTTCTTAAAAACTTCCAGTGTTGGAGCATTTACAACTTCTGGAGACAAGCCGGTTCACTGATCAATTGTTCTAACTGTCAGGAAATGTCTCCTTAATTCTAAGTGGTTCATAAGCTGCATGGCACAAGATAGGAGAACAAACACGTCAGGATTAGATTCAGCAGTCCATCTGCATTTAAAAGACAAATGCTACACTTTTAAAGACAGCAAAGTCCACATTTTGCACAAGGAGGACCGCTGGTTTGAAAGAGGAGTCAAAGAGGCCATCTATGTCAAAACTGAACAGCCATCTCTCAACAGAGGTGAAGGGATAAGACATCATCTATCTCCAATCTACAACACAGTCCTTTCAACAGTTCCAACAAGGCTCCACGCCCATTTGCATCACTCAGGTGACCCTGAGGGCACAGATAATCCTCCAAGTGCTTCAACGCCCCTCTAAAAGGATGCAGATGTGCAGCTGTCTGCAAGGAGTATAAATCCTTCCATTCCCCACCATCCAGTCAGAGCTGAAGAAGCCTCTTGAATGAGAAGCGAAATGTGTTCAAAGAAAAACCAGAAAGTCCAGTTGCCTCTTGAAAAAACCTTTTGGGGATTCTCTCCTTGATTTGTTTCCATCCATTGCTTCTTGTCTGACCTTCAGGTGCTTTGGAGAATAGCTTGACCCCTCTCTTCTTAGTAGCAGCCCCTTAGATATTTGAACACTGCTATCATGTCATCCCTAGTTCTTCTTTTCACTAGATTAGACATACTCAATTCCTGCAACCGTTCTTCATATGTTTTAGCCTCCAGTCCCCTAATCATCTTTGTTGTTCTTCTCTATCCAGAGATTTGAAAATTTGCAGAAGGAGACAAGTAATAGTATGTTGTGCCTGTACATGTGTGGATAATGTCATTTTCTCTCCTTTCTGGTTCCAGAAGACTTTATTGGAACTGATGCGCATTACCATAAGCCTCTGTCAGGGGCAAGAGTGTACAATGATTGGATAAAACAAGTCTTGCCTCCTTGGTAAGTGTATTGTCATGCTGCTTGCGTATCTATAAGGGAAAAAGATAGTGTGGTAATGTTATTCTGTTCATTTCTTCATTCTGATAAAAGTGTTAAATTTTGTACTTTCATTCCATTCATGAATGGAAAGGCCTTTTCAGTTTAAAAAATTGCTTTGCCGTGATTCTAATTGAGAGCCCTATTAGCTGTTAACCATTATAACTAGTATTACCTGTATTAGCTGAAATTTAATTAAAACTTCAGGGATTATATTTTCTAAATAGTAGGACACTTGAAGAAATTATCCAAGTCCAAATATTTATATATATATATTTTCATGTTGAAATTATAAAGTGGCCATAATTGTTAATAATTAAAACAGGGCTTTGAATAAAACAGTAGCTTTTTGTGCCAACTATGAAAGCCATTTTGGGAAAACATCTTGATGTATATTACTGCTAATTTAATCACTGTCTTATTGTGCATTTTCTATTATTCTTATTGTTTCAAAAAAAAAATTCCTCCAGCAAAATAATATATAAATGTGATTTTTTTTTTAAAAAAAAATTGATTAATTAAGATGCACGTTATTTCTGCTTTGTTTTTTTAAAATGCATGAACAAATATTGGAAATGGGCAGACATTTCTGACTTCAGATGAACACATTTGATATTAACTGATTGGAGGCTGCATTGGAATAACAAATAACATTTTCATAATAAACAGGCATGTTGAACAGTTGAAGTTTCAGTGACATAAGGCATTCTCATACAAGGTGTTTGCCCCATCAGTAGGTTCTGCCAGGATTTAAATGTATCAAAAGAGGCAAGATGCAAAGTCCATCCCTTTTATATATGTATGTTGATATTGCATGCCTGTTTTCATCTCAACTTCCAGGGTTGGAAGAAATTTTGGAGGTCCAACCACCTGCTCAAACAAGAGACCCTGTATCATTTCAGATTGGTGGCTGTCCAGTCTTTTCTTAGAAACCTCCAACTTCTACAACTTCTGAAGGCAAGATGTTCCACTGGTTAATTGTCCTCATTGTTAGCAAGGTTCTCCTTAATTCTAGGTTGCTTCTCTCCTTGATTAGTTTCCATCCATTGTTTCTTGTCTTCCCTTCTGGTGCTTTGGAAAATAAGTTTACCCCCTCTTCTTTGTGGCAGCTCATCGAATACTGGAATATTGCTATTGTGTCCTTCTAAAACCTGCCCATAGAATGTAAATTAGCAGGACCTTCTTAGCAAAATCCAGAAATATTTCACAAGAAGAGTTCTCCACTCCTCTACTCATTGCAGAATACTTTATGCCACCAGACTCGAAATTCTAGACCTAGAAAACCTAGAACTATGCCGCCTTTGGTCTGATCTAAGTATAGTATATAAAATCATACATTGCAATGTCCTACCTGTCAATGAATACTTCAGCTTCAACCACAACAATACAAGAGCACACAATAGATACAAACTCAAGATAAACCGCACCAAACTTGATTGCAGGAAATACGACTTCAGCAACAGAGTGGTCAATGTCTGGAATACTCTACCTGACTCTGTGGTTTCTTCCCCAAACCCCAAAAACTTTAACCTTAGACTGTCTACTATTGACCTCACCTTTCCTAAAAGGTCTGTAGGGGGGCGTTCATAAGCGCACCAATGTGCCTACCGTCCCTGTCCTATTGTTTCTTTTTATTTTTTTTTATATGTGTCCATTTTATGTATTCATAACTATGTTTATACTTATACCTATTATCTTATAATCGCTTGACAAAATAAATAAATAAATTTCAAAGCAAACTAAATTGAATCTAGTCCTGGGAGAGAGAGCATTGTTTCGAGTAATTTAGGACTGACTCTTGACTAGTTTCAATTCCAATGGCTCATAGATAACTTTCTACTTTTGAAAAATCAAACCCAATTACTTCAAGCATTCCTTCTAAGCTCCAGGTGTATTTCAAATGTAATGCAACATCAGGCATAAATATAAAAAGCAAAGCAGGCTTATTTGGGCATACTGTATGAATACTGTACACGTGGTGAGAGACATACACACGCATCAACCTACACCTACATCCTTCTGTCCCAGAGGATTTTCTTCCAGTATAAATGTTACAATCATATCATTTTTCTAGGAGTATTCTGGAATGAGGAATCACTATCATCTGCCCTCTTCCAAAGTATGGGGAAAACTGAATGGTGGTGTTCTTTGAACTTTTAACTGAAAAGATCCTTATGTTTCTTAAACTGTGTGCGGAGATTCATGCAAAAATGTAACATGAACTACAATCCCCATTCCATTTTTACTTTCTCGGTAGCATTCATGGATCCTTCCTGCACCTGATCACTTCTGAAACTCCTTTCCTAGATCCTCCCCTTTTCAAAAGGAAAGTGGGTAGTTTATCACAGGGCTGGGATTCAATTTTTTTAACAACAGGTTCTGTGGGCGTGGCTTAGTTGGTGGGCATGGCTTGGCGGTCATGTTATTGGCTGGGTGTGGCCAACTGAATATCACTCACATCGAGGCACGCATCTCCTTGCCTGGCCTCTCATGACTGTGGGGATGCTGCAATAGTCGTAAGTGTGAAAAATGGTTATAAGTCACTTTTTTCAGTGCCATTGAATAGTTACTCCACACAAGCAAAGTAGTAGCAAAGGAGGGAAAAATAACTCCAGAGAAGTTCCAGAGACAGGAAGTCTAGTCCTGCCAAGAATGTAATAAGGGTTAATGGAGAGGCAGTTTCTGTAAGCAACACCAGAATGTTTCCTTCCTGCCTTCCTTACAGGATTAGACCAGTAATTTCTTCTAACAACTGGTTCTCCAAACTGCTTAGAATGTTAACAACTAGTTCTAGCGAATAGGTGTGAACCTGTAAAATCCACCCCTGGTTTATCACGGTCCCTGCCTTCCTTGAAATATTTAATATGCTGCATCTAAAATTAGTTTTCTGTGTCTCAGGCTTTTGAGCAATCTTTTGCTCTCTTTTGCTGACAAGTGGCTGGTATGCTTTACGGGCTTGCTT
Source organism: Bungarus multicinctus (assembly GCA_023653725.1). Lineage (NCBI taxonomy): Eukaryota > Metazoa > Chordata > Lepidosauria > Squamata > Elapidae > Bungarus > Bungarus multicinctus. Next base: position 75,346,398 of record CM042844.1, on the reverse strand, counting down.
ATTGTCATGGATTTAATTTGTTGGACACTGCCTTGGAAGTCAGTTATAATGAAAAAGTAGGGGCTAAATAATTTTTTATATCAGTCAATCATTCCTGTATAATTCAATTGAACACACTTCCAAGCAGGTGAGTTTAGAATTACTTTGATGATGTACATTTGCAAATTTTAGCTGCCAAATTAAAATAAGGAATCCTAATGTTATATATTTCCCATAAAGTGGGAATGGGGGAAAATATTTGTGACATAATTTGAAACAGTTCAATTACTCAGTATGTAGCATTAACCTTTAGCACCCTCTCACTGTTCAAGAGGTAATTTGGATTCAAGAGCTTGGAACAAGAGCTGATTCAAATTAAATATGAAACAGCAGTTTAATCTACTTTGTGCGAAGTAACATCAATAGAAGAATAATTATTAAATTAAAGGGAATTATTGATTCCATTTTATTATGTTTTGGTCAAATTCTTTTTTTTAGCATTGTGGCTAGTTCAAGGCACCACATTTTATTAAAAAAAACAGTGAAATTGAAACAAGGTATCGTATTTTCCGGCGTATAAGACGACTTTTGAAAGGAAAAAAAGTCAACCGAAAATCGGGGGTCGTCTTATACGCCCGGTCGTCTTATACGCCGGAAAATACGGGTACATCAGGAGTGAAGCTTGAGCGCTTCGAGAGGCTGGTTAACAAGCAGGAGCGAAACCAAAACGGAGCCACTTCCCCACCACACCGGTGGCGTCGCCGGGAGACGCTCCTCCCCTTCCCGAACAGAACAAGATGGCGGCCGCTCTGCCGGCCCATCATGCTCCGCGGGAGGCCGGGTCGTCTTCCGTGTGTGGGGGAGAGAGACCGAGAGAGCCGCCCTGGGGCCGGAGGAGGAAGGTTGTACGGTCGGCTGATGCGAGCGCGAAGGAAGGAGAAGCATCTTACGGTAGTTTACAAATCCTTGCAGCTTAATTTTGAATACCCGTATTTTCTGGTGTATAAGATGACTTTGAAAAAAGTCAACCAAAAATCGGGGGTCGTCTTATACGCCCGGTCGTCTTATACGCCGGAAAATACGGTAACAAGAGTGATCAGAGAATTTGAAACTGAATGCAATGAAGAGTGGTGGAAGGATAAGATGAAAAGGCTGAAGGGAGATATAATAGCATTTTTCAAATACCTGAAAGGAGGTCACACACCAAATGGTCAATGCTTAGTCCTGATTTTTCCTGGACACAGGGCATAAAATAATTGATTTAAGTTACCAAAGGGCCTACTCTGATTGACAGTTAGAAAAAGCTTTCTGACAGCAGAGCAGTTTGACAGTAGAATCAATTGTCCTGAGAAATAGTGGATTGTCCATTACTTGATGCATTTAAGGAGAATCTGAACAGTCATCTATTGAGAATGTTTGAGTCTGTATTCCTGTACTGAATAAGAGGTTGGATTTAATGGGTTGTTGCCTTTCTGGCTCTATGATTTTATAAATTTCTCATTTAATTCCTGATTTCCAGAAATAAATATGTCTGAATGATGTAGAATGCAAAAGACTCTGACATGGTAAAAATAAGTTCCATAAAATGAACAGCAATCTTAATGCTAGCCCAGTGTATACTACACTTCCGCCCCCTGCTTTTCAAATCCAGCATTTAAAGATTTTCTATACCATTTCCTAATCTTTCTAGCATTCAAACTTCAGCATGCTGCAAAATCTTTGGTCATATGTTGGAATTTTGGCCAGAAAGAGCCAGATGTGATGAGATCATGGGGAATCTAGAAAGTTATTAATATTCTAAGCGTAGTCATACTGAATTATACATGACAAGGAGCCACAGTTAATCCTGCAGTATCAAATATATTTACTGATTAATAAATCTAGTTGCACCCAATTAGACTTGCATAGAAGTCTTGCAACTTAGAGTCAACATTGTTTTAATTGGACTCATCAAAGTTTTGATTATTTGATAAATAAATTGAGTAGTCTTAGTACCCTTCCGTTTCCCAGATTTACAGTATTTGCTATTTCTATTAATGCATTTAATTAGTAAAATATTTATAAAAAAATACTATTTTATGGTTTTGTTAATTTGGTTTATTTAACCAAGAGATGCTATATTTGAGAAATTTGAAACTCCTAACAAAAAGGGGAAATTTCAAAAGATTAAAAGTTATACATATAATTACATCCAAGGATGAAATTAATATAATGGGAAAACTCTAGAAACATAACATTCTCCAAATGATTGTAAAGTGTGTGTGTATGTGTGTGTGTAGAAGAAACCCAGAACAGTTTTTTATGGGAGAATATGGATGTGAGATCTGTCCAAATAAATTATGTTGATTGGAGGGAACAGAACTGGCAAGATCCTCTAACCAGAGGTGGTATTCAGCAGGTTTGACTAGTTCTGGAGAACCGGTAGCGGAAATTTTGAGTAGTTCAGAGAACTGGTAAATGCCACCTCTGACTGGCCCTGCCAACCCCATCTATTTTCTGCCTCCTGAATCCCAGCTGATCAGCTGGATCTTCTTTTGTTGCCCTGCACAGGAGCTGGAAAGCAGGCTAGTGGGGTGGGGAGGGAATGGGATTTTGCAGTAACCTTCCCCCAGGAGTGGGCAGGGAATGGAGATTTTACAGTATCCTTCCCTTGCCACGCCCACCAAGCCATGTCTACCAAGCCACGCCCACAGAACCGGTAGTAAAAAAATTTGAAACCCACCACTACCTCTAACCTTTCTGTAAACAAAAATCTATGGAAAGTATTTAATTATGGAAAATGCATTCAAAAGCAACGCAAGATTCTGAAAGTTGCATATATTGTTGCTATTTATATTTATAAAAATATATATATGAAGGTTAATTACTGTATGGAAATGCTGCTCATGTCATGGAAATTTATGCTAAAAATGGAATACACGCACACACACACACGCACAGAAAAGACGTGATATTTCTTAGGATCATCTCAGCTGACTGGTAGTCACTGAACCTGGAGGACAGAGAAGGCTAGGGGATGGCACATGGACACAGCAAATTTCGTACAAAAAGAAAAAGAGACAGAAAATATATTTTGTTCCCAGACTTATTTATTTATACATACATACATACGTGTGTCTGTATGGATGATGAAGAGATGGATGGACAGACAAATAGATAGATAGACAGACAGATAGGTATAGTGGTACCTTGGTACTCAACTGCTTTGAGACTCATTGAATTTGGTACTCAATGCATTTTGACATGAAAATGTTGTCCTAATATTCATTGTTTGTTCAGTAGTCAACGCACAAGCTGGAACTTGTCAATAGTTGGTTTGTGTTGTATGCATGTGTGTGTGTGTGTTTCTTTATGCCACATATTTTAAAGGTATGCAAGAAATCTAAAAAAGATGGAATATATGAAATCAATTCAGGTTAAACCATAGAGGCAGAAGGAACTGTTGTGTTAGACTTCAACCTATGCAGCATGTGGGAAGAATCTCAGAATAAAAAAGAATAGAAAGTTTAGACACTTGTACATTGCCACTACTAAAGAGAAAGGAAGCAAGGAATTAATTTGCCCAATTCAAACCTAGATCCAAACCTTAGGGATTAAGCACTATATATAACATTACACACTACACTATTCTTAAAAGAAAGAAAAGGGAAACTTTGCAACATTTGATTAATGGAGAAGCTGCAGGGAGAGAGGAAGTGACTGTTATTAGTTTTGATAATAATAAAAAAGGGAGATACTGCAATTGGGTTGCAAATACAATCTTATTATTGCATGCTGCTAAAATAACTCAATAAAATGGTGTTAATTTAAGTTTAAATTGACTCAAATTTAAAACACAATAGAAGAACAAATGATTGATGCCTTGTTGTCATTGGCCATGCTGATCGGGGATGATGGAAATTGTAGTCAAAAACATCTTGAGGAGTTATGAAACGGGTTATGAAAAGTTGCCTTAATACAACTTTCCTTGCATGAACAAGTAAGAAAACATTATTTTTTAAAATAAAATGAGAATTTAAGCCCCTGGAGTATTACTCTGTTCAGACGGCAAGAAATCCATGCTGTGTGCATTATGGAAAGAATCTTTTATTCAGAAGTTATTTGAATAGCATATGGTACTTTGTTTAAAAATATAAAATGCTCCATGAACTGTGGAATGCAATTCTAACGTTCCTGAAGCCAATTTCTCTTTCAAAGTCTGATAACCTTGTCAATTTTCCTACTAGTGAAACGTTTATTCTGTGCACTTTAAATTCCACTGAGAGATATTATACAAAGAAATATAAATTAAACAGGACATATAGAAATGGATGCACAGGAAGATTCTTGCATGCAGCAAAGCTTCTGCATTCCCTTTTCCAACTGATGTCATGTTCCTGCTGTCATTTTTAGCTTTTCCCCTTGATTTTATTTTTTCATTTCCCCAAATATAGAACATTTCTCCCCATCTGGTTAGTACATGAGATTACAAATTCCAGAATTCAATTAGTATCAAGCTTTTAGTTTCACTTTACCTCATTTCGAAGTAAGATGGATAGCAAACAAATTTAATCAATAAAATGTTTTATTTTTACAGGGAATCCTCCACTCGTGACCACATTGGAGCCCAACATTTCTGTTGCTAAGAGAAACATTTGTTAAGTGAGCTTTGCTCTATTTCATGACATTTATGAATTATTGCTGTTGTTTTGTTCTTAAGTGAATCATTGCTGTTGTTTTGTTAGTAACACAGTTGGTAAGTGAATCTGGCTTCCCCATTGACTTTGTTTGTCAGCATTATTATTATTATTATTATTATTATTAGATTTTTATATCGTCCCCTCTCCCAAAAAAGGGACTCAGGGCAGTGTACAGCCAGATAAAATAGAAATAGGATATAAAGTTGTAAAGTTAAAAGCAATTTAAAATTATTAAATTAATGGCCAAATATAAAATTATCAAATGTAAAAACAGATAAAAATTTAAAATACCAAATTTAAAACCCCATGATTATTACTGGGCCAGGCTGGCCTATTGAAAAAAGAGGGTCTTTGCTGCGCACCGGAAGGTCTGAATGTCGGTGATGGCCCATATCTCCAGAGGCAAGTCATTCCAAAGGGAGGGAGCCCCCGCAGAGAAGGCCCGCACCCTCGGGGCCACCAACCGATAGTCAGCTGGTGGGACCCTGAGGAGGCCGATCCTGTGGGAGCGTACTGAGCGGCGGGAGGCCGTTGGTGGCAGCAGGCAGTCCCGTAAGTACCCAGGTCCCGAGCCATGGAGCGCTTTAAAGATGATCACTACCACCTTGAATCGGATCTGGAAGGCCACAGGGAGCCAATGCAGCTTGCGCAGGAGTGGTGTAACATGGGAGTTCCGAGGAGCTCCCAAGATTACCCGCGCGGCCGCATTCTGGACCAACTGTAGCCTCCTGATACTCTTCAAGGGGAGCCCCATGTAGAGAGCATTGCAGTAATCCAAGCGGGAGATGACGAGGGCAGAAGTGACCGTGTGAAATGCGCCCAGATCCAGAAAGGGCCGCAACTGGTAGATCAGATGAATCTGACAGAAGGCCCCCCTGGCGACGGCTGTAATGTGATCTTCTAAAGACAGCTGTATGTCCAGGAGGACACCCAGATTGCGAGCCCTTTCCATGGGGGTCAAAATTTCTCCCCCCACGGCCAGCGATGGAATAAGCTGGCTATATCTGGGTGCGGGAAACCACAGCCACTCGGTTTTGGTCGGGTTGAGACGAAGCCTGTTAAGACCCATCCAACTCCGCACGGCCTCCAGGGACCGGATCATCACTTCGATGGCTTCGTTGGGGTGGCCCGGGGTAGAGATGTACAGCTGAGTATCATCAGCGTACTGATGAAACTCTACACCGAACCCACAGATGATCTCACCCAGTGGCTTCACATAAATGTTGAACAGCAGGGGCGAGAGCACAGACCCCTGGGGCACCCCACAAAATAGGGGCCTCGGGGTCGACCTCTGCCCTCCTGTCAACACAAATTGCGAGCGGTCGGAGAGGAAGGAGGAGAACCACCGTAAAACAGTCCTCCCACTCCTAACCCCCCCAACTGCTGCAATAAAATACTGTGGTTGACAGTATCAAAAGCCACTGAGAGATCTAACAGGACCAAGACAGAGGAACAATCCCTGTCTTGGGCCTTCCAGAGATCATCCACCAACGCAACCAATGCCGTCTCCGTGCTGTGCCCGGGTCTGAAACCCGATTGGAGGGGGTCTAGATATACCGCTTCATCCAGGTACTGAAGGAGCTGACATGCCACCACACTCTCAACAACCGTTGCCATAAAGTGAAGGTTGGAGACCAGAGGATAATTCGACAATAATGTTGGATCCAGGGATGGTTTCTTAAGGAGGGGCCGCACCACCGCCTCTTTCAAGGCGGTGGGTAAAAGCCCCTTTCTCAAGGAAGCATTAATGATCCCTTGGAACCAGCCTCGTGTCACCTCCCGAGTGTCACCTCCCGAGGACCAGCCAGGAGGGGCACGTGTCCAATAAACAAATGGTGGCATTAAGCCCCCCCAGTATCCTGTCCACGTCCTCCAGGGTAACAGGATTGAACTCATCCCAAATGACCTCATCGAAATCCGCCCCCGTTCCCCGCCCAGAGATGCCTAGTCGGAGTCCAGCCCATCCCAGATCTGAGTGATTTTGTCCTGCAGAAACCTGGAAAAATCCTCGGCCCATCCCTGCAAGGGATCCTCCCGCGCCTCCACTTCCAAAAGGGAGCGGGTCACCCTAAACAGGGCGGCCAGGCTATTTTCCGTGGACGCAATAAGGGCGGAGAGGTAAGATTGCCTCACCATCCTTATCGCCACTAAATATGTCCTAATATGGGATCGTAATAGTGTTCGGTCGATCCGGAGCGGCTGGCCCTCCAACCACTCTCTAGGCGTCTTTTCTGGTGCTTCATTTCCCTCAGCTGCTCGGAAAACCAAGGAGCCGCTTGGGATCAGCACTGGGTCAGAGGCCGCAAGGGCACTACCTGGTCAAGGGCCTCAGTCACCACCCTATCCCAGGCAGCCACTAAGTCCTCAACCGAGTCATGTGTGTGAGTCTTGGGAAATGGCCCAAGCTCCATCAGGAACCTATCTGGGTCCATCAGGCACTTGGGGCAGTACCATTTTGTCGACCCCACCTCCCTGCGGCGGGGTGTGTGTGTGGAATGGATGTCAAGTCTAAGGAGCGAATGATCCGTCCATGACAGGGGTTTTACAACAATATCCCCTATACTTAGATCATCCTGCCACTGATCAGAGACAAAAACCAGATCCAGGATGTGACCCCCCCCAAGTGAGTGGGGTCCCGAATTAATTGGGTCAGGCCATGGCTGTCATGGAAGCCATGAACTCCTGAGCAATCCCCACAGTCCCGCCGGCAGAAGGCAGGTTGAAATCCCCCTTGACCATAAGCCTGGGGGTCCCAACCGCCAAGCCAGCTATAACCTCAAGGAACTCAGGCAGGGCCAATGTCACATAGCAGGGAGCCAGGTATGCGATCAACAGGCCCACCTGAACCCCGGAACCAAACTTCACAAAAAGGGATTCATATCCGGTCGTCTGAGAAACAGTGGATTCCCTAGGACACAGATCTTCCTTAATAACCACTGCAACCCCCCCACCCCTCCCCTGAGCCCTCGGCCGATGAAAGACCCGAAACCCGGGTGGGCACATCTCCACCAGGTGAACTCCCCTCTCTTGGCCCAACCAGGTTTTGGTAACACCTGCCAGGTCCACTCCCCCCTCACAAATCAAATCATAGATGAGGGGGGCCTTGTTAACGATGGACCTGGCATTGCACAACTTCAGCTGAAGGCTCAGGGCCCGATGACTCAGACCACCCGGGGAATGGGACATGACTAAGGGGTCGGAGTGTGCCTCTGCGCACAAGCAGCGGGGGCACGCTCCCAATATAGGATATGGCCCCCTATAACTGCCAAATCTGCCTCTCCCACTCACCGTGCCAATGGACTGTGTTCCGCCCTCCCAGGGACAACCCCCCATCCTTGATATGACCAAGCCCAACACCTCCTGGCAATGGTCGACCCGCGGCCTGGCCCCAGCCTCAGGTGGGTTGTCCCTCAACCCCTGCCCAGCCAATAAAAGCCTAGATAAAAATATATGTAAATGGGTACCCTCCCCCGAGCGTTTCTTGCGGCCATCTCTCTGGATCCCAGGATCCGTCCTCAAGAAATGTCTTTGGAAGTCTGGAGGGCCACTTAAGAGAAAGGGGGACATTTCTCAAGGCCCATAGATCTTTAGAGAAGTATCTCAATGGCCCCATCAGCTGTGCCTCTACTGTCTGATGCTGACGACGTGGGGGCCCCACTGGCTGGGACCGGAGCCGGGCTCGAAAACGTTCAGCCTACGTCCGTGTCTCATCCGGCCACCGTCCTCGCCTCCACTGCCGATACCGAGGCAGCCGCAACACCGGCGCCAACGGCACCTCCAACGCCGGGACCACCACCGCCGAGGCCGGTGTCCCCGCCAAACCATGCAACGGCACCAAACCCCAGCATTGCCATCACCGACATCGTCGTCCCCGTGGTCACCTGGTCACCACCACCACCGCCATCATCGGGGCCACCAAAGCCATGATAGCCGCCACCAGAACCGCCACTACCACCGTCAGATCAGGAGGCCTCAACTGTCGAGGCCACCGTCGCCACTGCCATAGGGGTCTCCAAGCCCTCTCCCTCGACTGAGGCCAGATGTCATCCATGGCCGCCACAGTGCCACCCGTGGCTGCCCTAGTAGTCGGGGGCAGTCTCTCCCCCGTGCGACCACCGCAGCACCACCCACGACAGTCACAATGGGCAAAGCCCATCCCGTGGCCAAAACTCGGTCAGAATAAGGTGTCACCCATGGTTGCCAGGTCCTCTCCTCCACGGCCATCTCCGTCGCCATGCCATCTTCGGCCATCACAACGCCCCCCACGACCGCCGCGGCACCACCCACGACAGCCGCAATGGCAAAGTCCAGCCACGGCAGGGCCGTCCACACCACCGACACCCAGAAACCACCTGGGTAACCATCCAACAGCCACCCCACCATCGACCCCGCAGCCCATAGTCTCTCCAGCCCTGCCTCTCTCAGCTCTGCAGCTTGCAGCCTCTCTCAGGACCGGCCGCGGCAGGACCACCACCACCCAACTCCAGCCGTGGCAGTCGAAGCCCGAACACGGCAGGGCCTCCGCTGCCTGAAGACCGCCCGGGCGACTCCGGCTCCACCAACGGCTCCGTCGTCTCTCTGCAGCCTCTCTGGGATCGCCAACCCCTCCCCCCGGTCCTTTAACCACCTCTGCCACCAGTGGGGACCCAGGAAGGAGGCTCACCCCAAAATTCGGCCGCCGTGACGGAGCTCTCTTGGATGCGTCCTCCCGCCGCGAAGGTTGCAAAAGAGGATTACATGACCCTGGAACACTGCAACTGTCATAAGTATGAGTCAGTTGCAAAGCATCTAAATTTTGATTATGTGACAGGGATGCTGCAACAGTTGTAAGCAGTGGTGGGGTTCAAATTTTTTTTACTATCAGTTCTGTGGGCAGGGCTTGGTGGGCATGGCAGGGGAAGGATACTGCAAAATCCCCATTCCCTCCCCACCCCACTAACCTACTTTCCAACTCCGTTCTCCTGTGCAGGGCAACAAAAGAAGACCCAGCCAATCAGCTGGGACTCAGGAGGCAGAGAATAGATAGGGGTGGGCCAGTCAGAGGTGATATTTGCCAGTTCTCCAAACTATTCAAAATGTCCGCTACCTGTTCTCCCGAACTGATCAGAACCTGCTGAATACCAACTCTGGTTGTAAGTGTGAATAAAGGTCATAAGTCACTTTTTTCAGTGCTGTTGCAACTTTGAACGGTCGCTATATGAATTGTTCAAACATTTTTTAATTACTGTAAGTGATTAAGTATTATAAAATACAAAATACAAAAAGTAAAATAAAATAAAAGAGCAAAGAGGAGGGAAGAGAAAGGAGAAAGAGAAGTGAGAAAAGATAGGGAAAAGAAAAGAAACATAGACTTCTGACTCCCTTTGTTGCAGTAAACTAAGGCATTAGCATCAAATCACAGCTTTTTGTTTTTCCATAATAGTATGAACAAGTCACTAAATGAATTGTTGTAAGTCGAGGACTATCTGTATTTAGCTCTTTATTTGCATTCTAAGACTAAGTAACAGAATTTAAAAATACAGCTCATCATTAATAGGGATATACATAACAATACATACATATATAAAAGGAAGAAATCATATAAATTGACAATTCACTGAGGCCACCAAGGATTGTACAAGCTAAGTCTATTAATAAAAAAAACATTGCTACTGCCTTTGAACCATTTGGTATTGATCATTCAGCAAGAATATCTTAATCTCTTCATCATGAGTGGAGTTTATCAGATTCAGGAGCAGCTCTGATTGCCTGTGAGAATACAGTGGGCACTTTAGAAGGATAAGTGAAACAGACTGAATCTCTGTGTTTGAACAAATAACGTTAAAAGGGAGAACAATTCAGATCAAATTGAGAGGGACATTATCTTGGTAACTTTGGGGCAGAGGTGGTATTCAGTAGGTTCTGACCAGTACTGGAGAACCAGTAGCGGAAATTTTGAGTAGTTCAGAGAACCGACAAATACCACCTCTGATTGGCTGACTGGCCCCGCCCCCATCTCTTCTCTGCCTCCCGAGTCCCAGCTGATCGGTTGAGTCTTCTTTTGTTGTCCTGCACAGGAGAACGGAGCTGGAAATCAGGTTAGTGGGGTGGGGAGGGAATGAGATTTTGCAGTAACCTTTCCCCCAGGAGTGAAATGGGAATAGAGATTTTATAGTAATTTTCCCCTGCCACACCAACCAAGCCACGCCTCGCACACCAAGCCCACAGAACCAGTAGTAAAAAAATTTGAATCCCACCACTGCTTGGGGGTCTGGTGGACATTTTGGAATTTGGAAGCTAGGTTGGGAGGTAGCTTATTTTCAAATGTCTGCCCTAGTACAATCATAGAAGGTCTTCCAGTTTAAACCCTGTTCAGGTAGGAATCCATCTACGCTCCCCAACAAATGGCTGACCAATTGTTGTTTAAAATATCCACACTCAAAACTTCGGATTCAGGCAGTTCCTGATTCAGGGCTAGGAAGTTACTAAGTCTCATGGTTAGGAAATCCCTCCTTGTTTGAAGTCTGATTTCACCCTAAACCTTCCATTCAGTGGTCTGTGTCCTATCCTTGAGAGTTACAGAGAAAAATCCACAGTCTTTCCTGTAACAGGAAATATTCAAATATTTGAAGATTGCTATCACATCTCTTCCTAAGTGTAGTCACTAAATGTTGACTTCCTATACAAACAGCCAGGGACCACAAGACTAACAGTTGAGGCTCATCTTCTCTATTTTCTATTACTAAGCTAAACTTAGTTTGATTTTTTTCCCCTGATTTAAATTGCTCTACTCTCAAATAAAACATTAGACTGTAGGTATCCATAAATTTTATTTTCTTAAGATCCTTGCTTGTAAACAAAATGATGTTAGCAATAGATGTTTTGCTTTGTAGCATTTTACTTTCTTTTTTTTAATTTGAGAGATTCTTTCAAATAATTTTTTAAGAGTCAGATGAAGCTAGGAATTGGTCTATTCTTACCATATCTACCAGAATCTTCTTTTATCTTGATTCTGGAAATCAATTCTTGTTCAAATGGAGACTTTTAGTTCAAAGAATTACAGTACATGGTAAGTTACTAGTAATAGTGACTGGCATGTTCGGATACATTATTCAATCAATTAAATGCTAACTTTGCTAAGAATATAAATAACATTTTTTGAGAGCCAAGTATACTGTATATAAAGATGGCATGGAACTATGACAACACTTTCTTTCAAATCTTATACTTCCTTAATACAGGACCACACATAAATTTTGTGGACTTAACTGAAGCCAAGTAAACAGAATCTATGAGACACAATGTAGATGATGAAGTAGCTCAAAAAACAGGTCAACCTATTCATTTCTTTTTCAGTACAAAAAAAAAACTTTTTTAAAGAAAAAAGCTTCTCTGAACATAATAAATTGTGTTTAGCTAAAAAGACCCCTGGGTAGTAATTTATCTTAAAAGAAAATAATTTGTCATAAATTCTGTAAATGGATAACAAACCCCTAATTGGGCAAAACAAAACTTTCACATCGCAAAGTGCTTACAAGCAAAGTAACACATCCTTGAGGTGTTATTGTCTAAATAATGGTCTGCATTCCCATTCTCTCCATTATACTGTAAAAATAGTACAGTTCTAGGTTTCTTGGAAAATATATATAACCTGAACACACACATCTAATACCTGCACACGTTTAGTGAGGAGAGATTAATCACAGAGACAGGTTTAGCTGAAAAGGGCAGCCCAGGTTTGATAAGATAAGAACTTGGTGATTGCATAGGATTGTGTGTATGTGTGTTTTCTATGCACTCTTCATTGATGTTGGGAGATGATCTATAATGGAAAACATGCAAATATGTGACTTAAAAATAAATAAAATGGGACACTATTAATGAAGGGAATAGGGTATTAACAACTGAATAATTAGCAAGAGATTTCTTAGTTGCAACATCTGACATTCAAAATATGAAGCTATAAAAATGGAAAATCAGCTGTGATTAAAAAAAAATTATGCAGCTTTTCATCCCCATAAAATTAATAGTATATTATATTCCCACCCCTTCACTGTTTTATCCTTTTAAATAATGATGTAAGCGTTTACACTCTCATCAATGCATGATTGGACTATTGCAATGCTACCTACCTGAGGTTGCTCTTAAAAACCACAGAGAAGCTACGTATATCCGATTCAGAATGCAATGGTGTGAGCAGTAATAGATACTTCTCATTATGCCCAGGTATGATAGCTGCTACTCAAGCTGCTTTGATTGCCAGGTGGTGAGGGGCATGTTGTTCTGACCAAGGTTTCCAAGACCGTAATTATGCACATGCTTATTTTAAAAACAAGTCTTTTTATTGCAATGCTGGGAATTATTTTCATTCCAAGCCAGTAATGAATCTCAAACACTCCCTCGAAATAAGCATCCACCTTTCTTTCCTGGGAAGTGCTGCCAATAACAGAAGTGTTAAATGAACTAGAAAAAACAAACCAACCGAAGTACAAAGAGCTTCAAGAATGAATCTGAACCGAACGAATGACTTTGCTTCCTGCAAAGGTTTCATCATCTTTGCCTGTCCTTTATACCTTATGGGAGCAGCAATCACCTCCCAGCTTTACTCCCAAGTCGTCCCTTTTGTTTTAGCTGCTCTCGCCTTCTAGCAGCTCTGCACATGCACACTGGAAACAGGCTCCCCTGGGTCTTCTGCCTCGCGGCTGCCAGACTCCAAAAGCTCCGGAGGCAGCACCCCACTCCAAGATGGTCCTGGCCCCATCTCTGCATTGGAAGCAGGACTCTCGTGCGAGTCCCCTCCAGACTCCTGGACTGATCCCTTTTCTTCCCCACTGTCCGATTCCGCTGCCATCTGCACAGGCTGCCGGCGAACCACACATGACATGGATTTTGTTATATTGTTAACTAACATAGTTACTTTGTATTTTAATTTGACTTATTTTTCTCTCTTTTAAAATGGTGATAAGGGTTTATCAAACCAGTATAGACTGGAATTAGGAAAACTTTTTACCCTGTTGCTGTATGAATGGATTGATAGCTTGTCAGAACAATGTCTCCTGATAAAGGGTTTTTAATTTGATTTTAATCTTTTACAGGTTTTATTGGTCTTAGCCATCTATTTAATTAATTTTTAAACTCTTTTTAACTTTTCTATTTGTATGCTTTAATTGTTCACCACCCCGAGTCCCTTTTCGGGAGAGGGGGTGGAATACAAATCGAAATAATAAATAAATAAATAAATAAATGAGAGCTTGCTAGACCTAATCAGCATCTGGTTTGTTTCATGAACTCCAAACAGCCTTTTTTGCTTATTAACATCCTAAAATTTACACCACTTCCGTTGTCACATTGCATTTTATGAACATGTGTGGAATCATGGGATGCAAATACGTAACATGTTTCACTACACATAACTGATTTCCTAGGCCAGTGGTGGCTAACCTTTTTGGGCTCCTGTGCCAAAAATTGCACCAGCACACATGCACTCGTGTGCCAGCATCCAGAATGCAATGCACACCTCCCCCATGCCGCCTGCACATGCGTGCGAAATCCCCACCACCACCCCGCCACCCCCTTACCTGCACTGTGCCTCACAGCTGATTTTTCAGCTGGTTTGAGGCCTTTTTTGGCCTCCCAGAGGCTTGGAAAAAGCCTCTGCAACGCTTTTCAGGACGAATAATAGGCCTGTTTCGTCACTTCCTATAATACCGCAGGTTGAAAAAGGAGGCTGAAAAAGGCCTCAAACCAGCTGCAAAATCAGCTGTGAGGCGTGTGTATGCGCAGTAAGGTAAGTTTGCTGCGGGTCACGTGCCGGCACAAATGGCTCTAAGTGCCACTTGTGACACGCGTGCCATAGTTTCGCCATCACGGGCCTAGGCAAAGGGGAAGTTACATTTGTCCTGTCCGATCACCTTTCTCTTTCATTTTCTTTGATGTCTTAACTATAAAAGGGAATGCATGTAAGATGGGTCTTCTTCCTTTTCATAGAGAGACTCCACTTTATCAAAGTACTCTAATAAATTGCTTTTAAAGGACTTTCCGACTCAGGTTGTTTATTGGAAAAAGTAAACCGAGGCAGAACCTAGGGCCAGATTTGGCCATCAGTAGCTTCTGAGTATAATCTAAGTTGAGTATAAACCCGATTGTGGCCTTAGGCCCTAGTTATCTGTCTCCAGTTGTTTCTGTCTTTCCACTGTGTTCAGGCAGGGTGGGTGTCCTCCATGTTGACTGGTTAGAAATAGAATTCTTTATTGGCCAAATGTGATTGGACACACAAGGAATTTGTCTTCGGTGCATAAGCTCTCCATGTATATAAAATATATAAGTGATGAATTATGATCATAATCATCATAAATATATTCATCATGAATCATAAGTTACAACACTTAGTGATAGCCGTAGGATACTAAATAAGCAATCAAAATCATACTAGGAAAGTAAATAACACAATACAAATCGTAAGATATAAGCAACAAGGTTATGGTCATAAGTAGAAAAGGAGATAGGTAATAGGAAGGACGAGAAAAATAATAGTAATACAGTGTTAAAAAACAGTTTGACAGTATTGTAGGAATTAGTTGTTTAGCAGAGTGATGGCATGTGAGCAAAAAACTGTTCTTGTGTCTAGTTATTCCAGTGTGCAATGCTCTATAATGCCATTTTGAGGATAGAAGTTAAAACAATTTATGTCTAGGATGTGAGGGGTCTGTGGGTATTTTCACAGCCTTGAGCCCTCTTTTTGACTTGTGCAGTATACTGGTCCTCAATGGAGGACAGGTTGGTAGCAATTGTTTTTTCTGCAGTTCTAATTATCTGTTGAAGCCTGTGTCTGTCTTGTTTGGTTGCAAAGCCAAACCAGACAGTTATAGAGGTGCATGGTGGGACTGAGGAAATGTGCTTTCTGCGTTGCAGCCTCTGACCTTGAGAGGTGCATCTCCTTGAAATTATGCATAGTTGCCATTCTCTTGGGGTTCTGGAAGTCTGTTAAGATCTGGCTGTTTCGAGACCTGGGTTTAGATTATCTGTAGAGCCCCTACTCAGTTTTTCTTGCATATTAAAGAGTGCTGTTTTAATCTGGGTGCTTTTTATCTTTCAGTGTTATGCTTATTCTTGAACGAGACTAATTTTTCCTTTATTCGCTAATTTCACAGGTTACAGTATATTCTCTTTTCTGACAGGGTGCAAGGAAGAACTTACCAAGCTGCTAATTTTTTTTTTCTTTATTGCAGCTAGAACCCAGCATACTATTTATATTCCTTATGGGAGTGAGTAGCTAATTGCACTGTCTAGGATACAAAGATTGGCATTTATTATATTTCTTCATGTTATTATGCCTTATTGTTTACAATGTTATTTTTGTTCTGATTTAAAACAATAATAAAGTTGTCATTGTTGTCAAAGTGTATACTTTGTGTCCAAACATATTTTAAAAAGCTATGATATTATCTTAAGCGTTTTAGAGAGAAGTAAATTGTTCTAGTCTCAAAGGTATTTTGCAAAAGGCAACTGGACTGATTTTATTTTATTTTTCTTGAAAACATTTCATTTCTCATCCAAGAAGCTTCTTCAGTTGATTGCTAAATAGGACTACCTGTACTGAACAGTTAAGAAGAACTGCAGAAGCTTCTTGGATGAGAAATGAAATGTTTTCAAGAGGGAAAAAAAGCTCTAAGAAAGTCTAGTTGCTTTTGAAAAGTACCTTTGGAATAACATTGATCTGGATGATGGAGAATTTCCAGAGCCATAAATTCTTCTAGGTTCAATAACATTGCTTTTTATTAAGATTTTTTGGTTTCTTTGTTTAGGACAGAGGTCCCCAGCTGGTTGGAGAATTCTGGGAGTTGAAGTCCACAAGTCTTAAAGTTGTCAAGTTTGGGGACCTCTGATTTAAGATTTCACCCCATATGACAATTTACAAGCTCTGCAGATCTTTATTGGTCAATGATTGAAATAAAATTTATGATTGTCTGTTTGATCTTTGCAGATAAGTAAAACAACTTGAAGCAAAATCATAAGCACAGTTCTGGTTTCATTTAGTGACCAGGTTGCTGGTCCAAATGTTAGTTGTTATACAAGGATTACCTGTAGAGAAGGCAGTTTTTACAGTTTTCACTATAAGGAAATCTTGTGATATTATTGTTTCAAAATTTAATTTACATATGTTGTTTAGAAATTCTAGTCAATTTTTTTCATCTAAAAAGCATAGCTGGGGTATCAAACAGGCGGCCCGCAGGCCGGATGCATCATGTGCAGACCACGGCCACCCCAAAATCTGAAAGCCAAAAGACGTGATACGTCATGTCACATCCTGTGATGCAATCAAATTTGACACCTCTGCTTTGGAGGCATTGTTATATCAAGCATTAATCAGCTTTTCCAGAAGTCCTAAGCATTCAAAAATCCCAACAATTGGTTCTCTGCCTGGTTGCTGGCTGGGCGTGACCTACCAGAACTTCTGAGAGGGCCATTTTTCACCTCCCCCAAAGTCCACAAGCTTCCCTTGGACCTCTTGGAGGGCGAAAATGTCTTCCGGAGCTCCAGAGGCCGTCCAGAAGCCAGAAACAGGCTCGTTTCCGGACTTCCGGAACTTCTGGGAGGGCCGTTTTTCACCCTCCCAGAATCTCCTGAGGACCTTGCACTTGCATCCAAAACAGGCCATGTGAGACTCCCGGGAGGGGAGGGGCAGGGTGGGTGGGGCCAGCAGGTTGGTTCAACTACCGGTTTGGCAAACCAGATGTAAATTTAACATCCGGTTTGCCTGAATGGGCCCGAACCGGCTGAATCCCACCTCTGGTCCTAAGCTGATTGTCAAGTACGCAAATCATACACCTCCTTACTTAAAAACAGATCATTTGGTGTGCAGAATTTACCGAGGCAAGAGATTCCACATCTTCCACAAATGTGATCGATTAATTTAGTTAAACAGTTTGTCACTTTGATTTACAGTGTTTCTTATACATGCAGGATCACTGTATCTTCCATGAAGCAAAGAGGCTTCCAAAGTTTCTTGGCAGACAAAACATAACTCGGTGGATCGCAAGCATTGGGCTCACGGAGCAGATCTTTAGGAATCTTGTCCATTATCCTTCACAGCTGGATCAAAACACATACCCCAAAATCTAAAGATAGGGATAGAAAATTTTCCCTTAAGAGCCAGCCCCTTGAGCATTTTAGATACATAACAAATACAAAAAAAGTCTTCAAAAGATAAAACAAGAAAGTTCAGGTGACGCTGAAGAAGCACCTTTGGGACAACACCAAGGTGATATTCAGACAGTTCTGACAGGTTCTGGAGAACCGGTAGCAGAAATTTTGAGTAGTTCGGAGAACTGGTAAATACCAACTCTGGTTGGCCCTGCCTCCATCTATTCTCTGCCTCCTGAGTCCCAACTGATCAGCTGAGTCTTCTTTTGTTGTCCTGCACAGGAGAATGGAGCTGGAAAGCAGGTTTGTGGGGTGGGGGAGGAATGGGGATTTTGCAGGATTTCCTTCCCCTGGAGTGGGGTGGAAATGGAGATTTTGCAGTATCCTTCCACTGCCACCCCCACCAAGCCACGTCCAAAGAACTGATAGTAAAAAAAACATGAATACCACCACTGGGCAACAATGGCCTGGATGACTGAGAATCATTACAGACTTTTAGCTATGCAATTTGGGATGAACACCCTTTGAATGGTGTGGGAGTATGAACGGATTTCTGGAAAAATAGCACACTACAAGAACCATTAGGTGTACTCAGGTGATCCTGAGGACACAGATAAACTTCCTAGTGCTTCTACGACCCTCTAAAAGGATCCAAATGACCAGCTGTCTGCAAGGAATATAAATCCTTCCGTTTCCAACCATCCAGTCAAAGCTGAAGAAACTTCTTGAATGAGAAGAGAAACATTTTCAAAAGAAAAAACAAGGAAGTCCAGTTATCTCCTGAAAAAGCACCTTTGGGACAAGTTCTTGAAGACCTTGTTTTCCCAACCATGAAATGGAGCCCATCCAGGGGTGGGATCCGACAGGGTTAATTACCAGTTCAATCATTTATGAGGTTCGGTGATTTACAATGTGCTTCCCTGCACGCTGCCGGCGGCGCGTCTGTAAATCGTCATCAGCATGCTGCGTGCAGAGAAGCAGCCTTTCAAAAAGCCCCTCTTTTCCTGCTTTTCTAACTGCAGCTGTGCCTCGCACGGCAGCTGAAGTTGAAAAAAATCAGGAAATAAAGGTCAGGTAACAGCCCAGGTGGGGGGGTGGGCAAAAACATCAGCAGACATAGAACTGGTTCTATGTCTGCTGCTCTTCAGAGTTACTGGTTCTACAGAGGTGGATAGAACCGGTAGAAACCTACCCCTGAGCCCATCAAGTGGTTTATTTGACTAACTGCTGTTGCCAGGGGTGTTGGTGGTTATATAACAGTATATGTAGGGTGTTTATCTTTGTAAGCAGCCCAGAGTTACTTGGATGGCCATATAAATTTTCTTAAAGAAATAAACAAGCAAATAAGAAAATAGTGAGATTTGGAATATAAGAACTTGTGGTTACGTTTTCTTTAATTGTGTGTATATAGGGTTTATTGCTGTTGATGCCTTACTTGTCAGAATGCCAAATTTTCAGGAGGTTTTTTTTTTTTAGATTGGCTTGTTCTTTTTATCCAAAAGTCAAGGAAAGAAAGAAATAGCCTTCATTCTTCTTAAACTAAAAAAACTGGTATTTTAGATCTCATCTGTGGGCTAGGCCATTCAAGCCAGTCTGTTGAATTATTGCTAATTTCTATTAAAAAAAAACAAAAACAAAACACAGCTAAGGAAAAAGGAGGAGGAAGGAAGTGTTAACAAGGGCAATGTTGTGGAAGTCTGTCTTTTTAAAAAAAACATGACATGGGAAATGATAAGCAGAGGCTATTAACATCTGTATTATATTTTCTCTATTGCTTTTCCCAATGCTGTCAACTCTCTCTAAGTATTCTTAGCAACTGTCATTTAGATGATAGGTCATATAAAAAGAAAAAGAGGCATAAATATTAACTGAACAGAAATAGTTTCTAACTTCAAGGACAAGAAAGGAACTAGAATTTTATTTCAAAATTAAAGAAGATTGATGGAAACATATTGGAACATCACATGAACTTCCTCCCTTCCTTTCAATCCCTCTCTGCTCCCTGTATTCGGTTGCTATGACAACCCTTCCTACGGACCTAAAATTTAACAGAATTGCACCATGAAATGGTATTGTTTAAGCAAGGATACTGCAAATATTTTAGTCCATAATTTTGGGAAACAAAACCACTTGGGGAGCTCAAGTTCAGTCTTTTAATGCAGATGTGATTGGTTGATTGAAGATGCAAAAAAAACTTTGGGCATAATTTATGATAGGTCCTGGATTATATTAGAAACAAAACTTAACTTCCACATCCTGCAAGAGATTACATGCTATTGGAGCACTTTAAGGACCCTTCCATGTAGACATGGTTTCACCACATAAATTACCAGAATGTTAGGCAGAAACAACAAAAGCCTCACTTGAAAAGTTCAGTTAGCTATTTTATTGCTTCAAGCTATTACATAGGAATCTTCTCAGATTTATGGTTTGCACCTGAGTGAGACTAGTATTCAAGGGATCAGACTTCACTGTCACAGGAATTCTAGACTAAGTCCTCATTTGACTCCTCCTCCACAGTTTGCCTAGTCTCTCTCCTACACAGAAAAACATTTATATTGTCCCGCAGGTGTCTTCAGTATTGCTCCTTGGGGCTGGGAAGGATGGAGAAAAGAAGGAACAAAAGAGTACGTGGTTGGTAAATGCAGGAAAGCAAAGTATCAAACTTCTAGAATCATTTCCTTTCTACATTAGTCTAGTGGCTACATAGAGAGAGGAGCAAGAATTTTTCATCTCATCATTTCCAAAGATGGCTACATGGTATTTACAGTACCTCCTAGGTGTTGGGTTGGAGCCAAGGGAAGTGATTTCCCACAAAGGAAAAATACCCATTCCACAGCATGGGAGGAACCACCACAAAACCGCATTTGACTTTTTCCATCCTCCCAGTTTAGTTTTTAAGGAGATAATCCCTGGGAAACCAGAACTCTACTGCTTCTACTCCTTAAGAATGCTAGAGGTAAAGGTTTCTCTTGTCCAATCATGTCCAACTCTAGGGGGTAGTGGTCGGTTCTTTCCATTTCTTAGCCAAGGGAGTCAATGCTGTCTGAAGACATTTCCATGGTGTAATGGCCAGCATGACTGTATGCCAAGATATATGGAACATCGTTATCTTCCCACTGAAGTGGTACTTATTTATCTACTCACATTTGCATGCTTTCAAACTGCTAGGTGGGCAGGAGCTCAGGCAAATAACGGGAGCTCATCCCGTCAGGTCTCCAATCTGATCTGTCAGCTTTCCACGTGACAAGCGCAGCATTTTTAACTCCTGAGCCATCTTGCCCCCATAAGAATGCTAAATGAAGGCATTAAAGCCAGCTCAGTAGAATATTCATGACATTTCAAATGAATTCGTGAAAACCGTTAACCTGAGTTGGAGATTCTCCAAAAAGAAAATTGGGTAGATGATTATTTCCTAAAATGACATTTAAGGGAGTCCAAGGGTGGTGCCAAAAATGTCACGATAGTGGTTGTGTTTGTCAAGTAAAGCCCCATCCAATTTTACTGCATGTGAGATGCTGTGACTCTGCCAAATGCAATCAGTCCACAAACCACTGCCCCAAGCAATACTGTGTTTTGGCACAAAGCCCAAATGATTTTCATCAAATGCTAAATACATTGGATGATGCAACTAAGTGGAAGGTGATGAAATATAATGGATCAAAAACTTTCCTTTTTCATCAGAGAAAATAGAGTGATCAGTCCCAAGTTATATATAAACAGGGGAAGGGTGGAACTCAGCCCTAAAGCAAACAGATTAATGTTTGTACCTGGATAGAAAATTTACTAAAGGTGGGAAAATAGGTGGTGAAAGGTTAGAAAGTGCAAATACTCATAGAAAGGTAGTAGAAATGTGGCCCGTTGCAAGAAATGAATAATCTTGAACAAAGTGAAAATGGTTGTATAAAAGAGCATGTTTGTGTTCACTTTATTATACAGAAACAGTGACTGCATATGTCAGCAGAAGATAAAAATAAGTTGAATACAGTGAGGCTGAGTTGCCTGAGAATTGTATGATAAAACAAAGATGTAGAAAAGAACAAATGGGTGCTGAATAAATATATGGATTGAATACAAAAATGAATAACCAGTACAAAAAAAAATTACTGGAGGTGGTTCTGTTGTACATACACACACACACACACACACACACACACATAAAATGAATGGTTGGTGCAAACTAGATTGAGCTGTAAAATATTTTTTTTCCCATCTTTAATAGGTTTTGCCTAGCAGAGCTGTGTGATTTGTATAAGGTTGCTACACTGAAATGGAATAATATGAAGAATAGCTATGTTTCTATATCTGTATTTTTACTTCTCAGATTTTTCTGCCACTCATTGAATCAGGACAACTGTATAATGTTTGAGGATAAAGTTTGTTAGTCCACCTTTTTATTCTAAACCAAAGGTGTCAAACTCAAGGCCCAGGGGCTGGATCTGGCCTTGGGGTGTGTGTGCTTAGATCTGGCCCATGGGGCCACCCTAGAAACAGAGAAGGACTGGCTCACGGTGTCTCTGCCAATGAAAACGGAGCTGAGGAGTGCCTCATGCAGCCCTTTCAAGTTCCATTATCACTGGTAGAAGGTTGCAGGAGGCTGTTGCAGCCAAAAAATGCCTGTTTTTGTTGGCAGAGTGCTTGAGCTACCATAGGCTCAAAACACAAGTGACGTTGAGCTGGCCACGCTCACCCTGGTGACGCCCACTCCGCCCCCTTCGAGGTCAAACGCAACCCTGAGGCAGCCCTCAATGAAATTGAGTTTGTCAACCCTGTTCTAAAGTAAACACAAATAGTGGCCTAGCACAGGGGTCCCCAATCCCCAGGCTGCAGCCTGCTACCAGGCCAGGGCCTATTCGGAAGTGGGCCACATGCCCACACATGCACACATGCACACAGCTCAACTTGCATAAGTAGAGCTGCATGTGCATGCACTTGTGTGCCAGCCCGCCACTCATGCAAATCAAACTGTACATGCATGCACATGTGTGCCAGCCTACCGCTCACGCAGCTCAGTTTCCCTCTCTCCCCCTGCTGGGCCACCAAGCCACAAAGGATGGGAAGTGTTAAGATATGTCCTTGTATAAAAAGGACATGCACATGGAAATGGTTTATGAGAAGTTATGAATAAATATACAGCCACACAGAGTTGAACAATTTATATTAATGTTTACTTGAAAAAAAATAGCACAGTCCAATAAACAGTCCACGTCATACACGTTTTTTATCAGTCCAGAAATATCCAGTTATAAAGTCTTCTTACCAGTTTCAAGTCTTTTACAGCAGACAAATATCAAACCATAATACAACAGATAATCTTCAATATCAACAGAATATCAAAATAAACATAGTTAGTCAGTATCGGTCCGTAGTCAGTCAGTATCAGTATCAAGAGAGATCATCAGTGAAAAAGAGGAAAGAGATAATAAAATTAAACCATGATCTATAGCTCCCTCTTATGGCAACTTGAAGTATAATTAACCAACTAGAACACAACATAATACATTACAGTATTTTTCCTTAAAGCTACAAGCATATATATTTGTAGTTTATATATTGTCAACCCAACTACGTTATTTACATATACATAACAGGAAGCACTGGCCTATGTTGACCATGAAGATGACAAATGTGTAGCCGTATTTTATTGTAGCCATTGTCTATTCTTTTCTTAGCTTTCTTTAGGTTTTCTGCAGAAGAATTTAATGGTACTCCAGGCTCACCACACTCTAGCTGTTGAAAGGTGGGTTATAGAGATAAAGGGGGAATGTGGCATTCTTTCCCATGGGAACAGAGAAGATGCCTGCAGCTGGAGGAAAGTGGAGTTTGGACTCACTGGACTGATGGACTGAGAATTGGTTGGATATTGTGACTCTGGGGGAAAGTTTCAAACTTTTGCTTTTTACTGGGTGTAATTCCGGAATCTGGCCAGAATTGGAATTACACCAAGTCCTTGCCAATTTGATATGTTCCTAATAAACAGACTTTAAAGAAAGATGCCTTGGAATTTATTTCAGAGGACTTATTACTTGGAACCTTGACATTATTCCGATTCTCGTAAAGAAAAGGGTTCCCCACTCCCTTTGATTCCTCAATGAGGATCGCTATCCAGGGTCCTGAGCTCTGGCTGCTTACCTGATCTACTTAGTCAGGCAGCAGAAGAGACTCAGGGAAGATGGAGAAGAAACAGAAGCCTGAGGAAGTGGCCCAAGAATGTAAACTTTGTGAAGAATTCCATGCTGAAAAATGGTGTTGCTTGCTGTTTTTAAAAATCGAGCTTTTTTGGTGTCTGGGGAAGAAAATGTATCAGGAAAACATGTATACAG
This sequence comes from Bungarus multicinctus, assembly GCA_023653725.1. Classification (NCBI taxonomy): domain Eukaryota; kingdom Metazoa; phylum Chordata; class Lepidosauria; order Squamata; family Elapidae; genus Bungarus; species Bungarus multicinctus. Next base: position 75,322,295 of record CM042844.1, on the reverse strand, counting down.
AAGCCAAATGATTGTTTCCTACTACGATTTGATTGCTTATTGTACCCTATGACTATCATTAAGTGTTGTACCTTATGATTCTCGACTCTTGATGAATGTATCTTTTCTTTTATTTATACTGAGAGTATTTGCACCATGACAAATTCCTTCTGTGTCCAATCATACTTGGCCAATAAAAGAATTCTATTCTATTCTAAATATTTTTTTTAGCCCAACTGCAGAAACGTTTGTTAGGACAAGATTGGGTGTTGAATGCCATGCTTAAAAATTGTGCTGCCTGCTATTTTTCTGCCTTCAGGAAAACCGGTGCCCGGTTACCTGTTTTATTCGGGCTTCTGTTGTCTCCAGTTCAGCTCCATACTCCTACTACTAATTCCAGACTTGTACCAGGAATAACCCCGATTGCTAAGTCCTCCTCCATACTTAACATCCAAGCCTGGGACCTTTGGGATCTGGTGCCTTTGAGGAGCAGTCCCTACAGATGGAGTGGCTTGCACAGCTTGGTCTGGGGTGACTCAGGGGCCTTGGGTAGTCATCTGTGGCAGAGGTCTCTCTGGGGTGGAGGGTGTCTTTCCTTTGTCCCACGCCTCTTGCCCATCTGTGCCTGATGGGCTTCTCATTGAAGTCCAGCTCCTTTTGCCATTTGCCTCATCTTGAGCACAATTTGGTCTAGTGGAAGAGTCAGCTGTAGCTCCAGTTTCTTCCTGCTCACTCCCGTGGTTGGACATTGGATTCTTGGTTCCCATGGTAGACTATCATCTCTGGGTTTAAAGCAGAGCTTGCTTAATATCAGGGCTGTCTCTGTCCATTTCCTAGGAAACTAAAATCCTTGGCTCCATAGATTTAGATAAAAGTACTTTTACTAGGTATAAACCGAAAGCAATAAGTTCCAAGCAAGCTCTGAGGCAAAGAGCAGGAAGACAGCAACTTGAAACAAAGTGTAGAGCCCAACCCCCTTTGTAGCTAGGCAACCAGAGGCTATCACATCCTAGCAAGAATGGCCTTGAAGATATAAACAAAATCCAGGCTGTAGTTGCAAAGCCCCTAAGGCGGGACTTGAATTCACAGTCTCTTGCTTTCTACCCTGGTGCCTTAATCATCCAATAAAAGAAATTGGCAAGTTTTTCAGTTGTTCTTTTTTTTTTTTTTTTTGCAAATATGTTAATTTTGGTTTTGCATCTTTTCAGTTATAAATTGGGTTTCCCATTCCTGGCTAACCATTTTTTAAATGCGCTAAATATGCATGAATTTCTTGTGAATGTTTCTGAAAGCTTACGTATTGTTTGCAAACCATACTTCATTATGTAAAGCATTTTGCTTCCTTTATTTCCATAGATCATGTAATTTCTAAAGTGAGAGTACTGCATTGCAACTTTCAGATAATGTGAATTTTAAAAGAAGATAAAAATCATGTAGGACTTAAAAATAAGAAATTGAATTTCATTATAAACCACTTGAATTTCTCCCCCTGCCTCTATCCAACTGTAGCACTCGCTAAGAAACTCATATGCATTTCTTTTTATCTGACTTTTAGCAGAAACAAAACCAGGATTATCTCAAGGGATACTTCAGGAAGGGGAGAGTAAAAGAAGAAATAAGATGAAGTGTGATACCAAGAAGTTTGTAAGAGAAGAATTCCACACTGCCCTTATAAAGGCAATAGTGTTCTACAACTTCAATTAATTTTAAATAACCTTTTAAAAGCTTAGATGGTTTTTGGCATAGTCAAGAAACCTTTCTCTTTTTTTGTTCTCTCTTGAAATGCTACCTTTCTTGAGAGTTGGGAAGAAGTAACTTCTAATCTGGGACAGTGACTTTAAAGTCTAGGGTCAGAAGAGTGGGCTAGCAATGCCCCCAACTTCATTGCTGGAGCTGGACAACATGGGTTCTGCTTTTTGGTAGCCTCCTTTTGGTTGCTTCCTCATTTGAGGAGGGTCTTAAGCATGGATCTCCTAACTTGGCAACTTTAAGACTTATGGACTTCAACTCCCGGAATGGCTGGAGAATTCTGGGAGTTGAAGTCCACAAGTCTTAAAGTTGCCAAGTTTGGAGACCTCTGGTCTTAAGGTTAGATGATGACCCAGTAGAAGTAGTTCCTTCCAGACAACAGGGATGGACGGACGGACGGACAGACAGACAGACAGACAGACAGACAGACAGACAGACAGACAGACAGACAGACAGACAGACAGACAGACAGGGAGAAAGAGTAACCATAAGGAAATTCAAGAAAAGAAGGGAAGGGGAGAGAACCACATTGAGGACTAGCTGATATGCTAAAATAATTTCTTTGGCTACAATCCCTTATCCACTTACCTGGGAACTGGTCTCGTTGAACTTATAAAAGACCTTTTTTCCTGAATAAACAAGCTGACTTATGCCTACATTATTGCTCTGCCTATACCATAACTTCACATTTACTGGTTTTATAGTGTCCTCCCCCTCCCACTTTTTAAAAACTTATTATAAAACAATAAAAATTAAGGAACTGATTCTGGAGTATATAGTAAGATCTTGGTGACTAAGCCAGTTGGTAGTTTATGTGGTAGTGTAATTATGTAACATCTGGTTTATGAGATTTGAGAAGATCATTTGAAATACTATCAGAGTAATAACCATAGCAATGAAACAGAGCTGTATCTGTGCAGCATACAATTAAGTGTCTCTCTTTCATTTTTAGCAGTAAGGGGAGAAAAAAATGTGTTCCTGAAGATAATTTAGTTTTCTGAAACACTTGACAAATATGTGTCAGATATATACATACTATACCTTTTTTATTTACCTATTGTTTTGTGTGTATATAATGAGCCTTGGTGTAATTTTTAAAATATGACTATTGTTTGATTCATTATCAAGCTGAGTAATGAGAAGGGTGGCAAATGGTGTTTTATTTCTTTAAAACCAGATATTGCTATACGATACACATGCAATATAATGGAAGAATGGAAACTGAGCTCCTAGAGATCTAAGCAGTTCACTTAGGCTCCATGTAGAAGCTTTAATTGGTATAAGCAATCCCATTTTTTATATCTGACAAGTCTGTGATTTTATGTGGGCTATTGTTGCTTTTACTATATTAAAACAAACTATTTATTTTTGACTGTGTTGATGTGTGTGCTTTTAACTACACATACACATTGGGATTCCAGATTTCTAAAATAATAATGGCAAAGATGGTACTAATAGTAAGCAGCACCTTGGGTGCAATTCCCAAAAATCCTTGAGCATACTTGAATGCTATTAGCATTGACGAAATTGCCATCAGTCAATTGCAAAAGTCAGCTTTACTTGATGCAGCTTACGTCCTGCAACGATACTTTTAACACCATCAAACAACAGTATCTGCCTAACTCATGTCCTTGGAAAGGACTTAGTAAGTGAACAAAAATGTCAAGTCAAGTAAACATCAGCCTATCTATGCAACCAAATGTAATAATAATAATATCTAAAGGACACCCTCGCTATTTTGAATTTATCGGACTTGAACACCCTAATTTTACAAAAAGACTGCCTTTCTTGAAACTGCTTGTGTCCTTAATGGTTACCTTAATAATTCTTAGTTCCTTGGTTAGGATTTGAATTATTAGAGTTTCATCAGTCTTAGTCTGTGAATCGACCCATGTTTTCCAGAAAAATAAGACTGCATCTTATATTACTTTTTGCTCCAAAGGACACATTATGGCTTATTTTCTGTTTAGATCTTATTTTGGGGGAAATACGGTACTAAATGCACCCATCTGACTGACAATCTTAACTGGGGCTTATTTTGAGAGGGGTTTATATTAAAAACATCCTGAAAAATCATGCTAGGGCTTATTTTCTGATTGGGTCTTATTTTCGGGGAAACATGGTAACTGCAGATTACTCAAACATAATAATATAATAATAAATAAAAGCAGCTTTGCTGCTAACAGCTTACATCCTGTGACAATAACCTTTAAGACCATCAAACAACAACATCTGTGTTTTCTCACACCAACATCTGTCTGTCCCAAGATCTTGGGAAGGTCTTGACAGGTGGCCCCCTTCAAGCGAAAAGAGCTCCCTGCAAAGAGATAACTATAATAGATTAGTTAAATTCTAATCTCCCCAGCAAGATGTAATTCTGTGAGGCACCCCATGTAATCTATAGATACGTTTAACAAACAGTCTGGCTAATTTCTTTGCTGAGGGGAAACCATTGCATGCAATAAAATGGGCTTGTTTAGCAAATAAATCAACCATGGTCCAAATGACCATGTTCCCTCCACCCTCCAGAAGTTCTACTAAGAAATCTGTCCCTATCTCCTCCCAACTTTTCTCTAAATCTATGGACCCAAGGATTTTTCTTTCCTAGGAAATTGCCAGAGGCAGCCCTGACAGATATCTATGCTAATGTCTCCTAATGATAACATTGGGCATCATCAGCATGTTTTGGAGGTGACCTTACACACACTGATTTTACAAAGTATAGTCTATATTTTAAAAAGATCTGCAATCTCCATCAGGAGGAAGTAGTTTATTCCAGAGGGAAGATCCTAGACCATTCTAGATGAAGGTTTCTTCCTGAATTCTGTCTGAAGCACGTTGTGGAACTGTTGTTGTTTTTCATCAGTTAATGACCCTGCGGGGTGAATTTGGGGCAACTGAATGGAGCTTAATGTTTACTGGCCGGATGCCCTTCCTGTCACCAATGCAGAGTTTTTGCAGCCGATATATTCTCAGAGAGAAAAATATCATCCTCTACCTAGGATCAAACTCACAGCCTCCAGGGTCAGGGTTCCAAGTAACAAGCCCAACACAATCAAAATTCTGAAGCCTGGAGTTTCCTCAAAGTATGAATTTATTAGAATGCTCCAGTATGGCTTCAGGGCTGACATCCTGATTGTGAGGCAAGGGTGCCACCTTTAGGCCACCACCATCACTCACATTGAGGAATTATTCCTATACATTATACTGTATAAGAAACCTATTTGAGAAGCATAATGAAAAACTATTCACAAGTATATACAATTTGAAGATCTGTTTCTAGTGTGTTCATGTGAGCACACATAAATAATAAGGATGGAATCACATTACATTCTTCTCTGTGATATCACAAATTCTTGGAATCAATCATGCAAATTTTGGTTAATGTTGAGGATGAAACGCTTTCAAATGAAAAAATAAATTATTCTGTTTGTGGCAGAATGTTTCAAAACTTAAAATCTTGTAAGTGTTCTTTTTCTTTAGCACAACGTTAAGAGAAAGAAGTTGGTACAATACCTACTTACCATATATATTATATAATGAATGAAATCTTGAATATAGAGCTCTAACAAGTCTGATCTTAATCTGTACCTTCATTCAGTCATGAAAGTTTCAACTTTATTAAAGCACTTACTATATAGATAGCTATGTTTTCCACTTTCCCTATATGATAAGTTTTCTTTGCTAGGAAAAAAGTGGGGAACATCTATGAAATGAGTAAATGAGTAGTAGCATTGCAAGACCAAAATCCTTATCCAGGGATGTCAAAAACAGACATAAAAAAAATAAATTTATGGGTTCATGGATGAAGAATACAAATTTAATTTTGACTCTGTTAGGTACATCCTACCCACCCCCATTGGTAGGTTTGCCTACTTATTTTCTTTTGATAAAGTCCATGTGACACCATAAAGTAGGACAATCTGACTGCATTTCTAAGCTGAATAGAGAGATAAATTTTCTATTCCTGTGTCCTATTTCTTTATAAAATATTATTATGACTGTTGCCTTCTTATGTCAAATACAATATTATCCCTTCCCTTTTATCCACACAAAGATGAGAGATGTTGACCATTTTCATGCCTAGATATATCCAGCAGGAGCTGAAGTGTCCTAAAATGAACAATCACTTGACACTGTTTTCACATGGATAGACAACGGGAACTATGAAGAAATTCATAATTGGATGACTTATCCTCGATTTTGAATGAACCAGAAAGATTTATCTTGTGAAGAATAACACAAACACCAAGGATCAATAAAAGAAAAAAAAATCCTATTCTTGGAAGAATATGCAAGCGAGATCTCTAAGTTATAGAATCATAGATATCCTCCTTTTAGTGCAACAAGCATAGCTATCTGGTTAGCAAGGAAGAAAAAACTATTAAAGAATAATTTTTCTAAGAAAAGTGGGTGAAAGCCTATTTTATGCCTTTAATGATAAGAATATACCATGAATTTTCCTTTAACTAGAAAATTTTAAAAGTATAAAAAGTCCTTTAAAGCTTCTCCCATCTTGTTTAAACAGAAAATGCTTTTTTGTAAAGATGGAAATAAAAACCTTTTGCCTCTTTTGTTATGTTTCTGGGATACTTCTGTGCCTGTTTGGTTTGATTAAACCAGTTTTAGTCAATGAGTTTAATAGTTCTTTTCAAATATTTGTTAAACTGAGTAAGAAAAAATTAAAATAGCCTGCTGGCTCTGGGCTATTTTCCATAGTGTGAAGATTCAAGGAAATTAAACAAGTTGCTTACTTGAAACTATATTTATTCAAAAGGCATCCATGGAAATTTTGGTGAAAAAATGTTCAGAGATAGGATGGGCATGGACCAGATTAAAAAAATGCTATTGTGGTTTAAGCCCTTTGGCTACATCTATTTTTAACCTACCTAGCTTCATCCCTAGAAATTCCCACAGATGACGAGATATCTAAACCAGGGGTGGCCAACCTTTTGGACCTCAGGGACCACCAAACTCATAATTTTAAATCCTGCAGACCACTAATATGAATTTTGACTGACTGTGGCTTGCTGACATTTCCTTGCAATATATGTAAAAACTGGGTGGATCTGGGAAAGTTGGTCCCATATTCCAGAACTTCAGTAGTCACAGGATTGGCTCTTTGTTCATGCCAGAGCAGCTACTCCTTCACCCAGGTGCACCCCTGCTGTGAACTGGAGGAGCTGCTCCGAGATGACCAAAGGGCCAGTCTTGTGACTACTGCAGCTCTGGAATATGGGACCAACTTTCCCACCAATGTCAGCAAACCACCCTGGGGCAGATTTCCCTCCCCCGCCATTGGTCTTACCTTCTAGTTCCAGCTTGCATGGCTCTACTCAAGGTAAGGTTTGCACCTGACTGAAGGGTGGGGGCCAGTGGGTGGGTGGACCATGTGGCCGGCACAGCCTGGATTAATTGCTTTGGGGGAGACATTTCTCTGAGGACCACCAAAATTTTCTCGTGGACCACCAGTGGTTCCTGTCCCACTGGCTGGTGACCCTTGATCTAAACATTTATTTTAAACTCACACGATATATCTCCTTTTCAACAGAGAATTATTCTATTTTGGCAGTTGGAGAATCTGAAAGTTAGAAAAACTAGCATGGTGATAAGGAGGATACAAAAAGTATTGTTAAAAAAATAATAGGGAGTTTTACTTTAAAAAAATAATATTAAAATTATAATAGTTTAATTGCTGGTTGAGAAATAGAAATAGCAATAGCACTTAGACTTATATACTGCTTCACAGTGCTCTTAAAGCCCTCTCTAAAGGGTTTACAGAGTCAGCATATTGCCCCCAACAATTTCCCTGCAATATACGTAAAAACTGGGTGGAGCTGGTTATCATCATGACTTTTTTGACAGATATCTCTGCATGCAGGGCAACAATGAGACCAGAAACCCAAGGATACTCAGTAAAACAACAGTTATGTTTTGCTGAGGCAGAGGTGGTATTCAGCAAGTTCTGACCAGTTCTGGAGAACCAGTAGCGGAAACTTTGAGTAGTTCAGAGAACTTGCAAATACCACCTCTGACTGGCCCTGCCCCCATCTATTCTCTGCCTCCCAAGTCCCAGCTGATCAGCTGGGTCTTCTTTTGTTGCCTTGCACAGGAGAATAGAGTTGGAAAGCAGGTTAGTGAGGTGGGGAGGGAATGCAGATTTTACAGTGTCCTTTCCCTGCCATACCCACCAAGCCATGCCCACCAAGCCACACCCACCAAGCCATGCCTGCAGAACTGGTAGTAAAAAAAATTGAATCCCACCACTGGGCTGAGTGTTTGAAATGTGTCCTTCTCTTACAGAAAGTACAAATAGATTTCCATGGGAAGCCTTTGGGATCTTCATCCCTATGACAGTTCTTCATACTCTAGTACAGGTAGTCCTCAATTTACAATAGTTCATTTGCTGACTGTTCAAAGTTACAGTGGCACTGAAAAATGTGACTTATGGCCGTTTTTCACAGTTACAACATTTGCATGATCATGTGATCCAAATTCAGATGCTTGGCAACTGGTTCATATTTATAACCCTTGCTGTCTCCCAAGGTCATGTGATTGCCTTCCGATGAGCAAAATCAATGGGGAAGCCAGATTCACTTAACAACTGGGTTACTAATGTGTCAACTGCAGTGATTCACTTAACAACCGTGGCAAGAAAGGTTGTAAATGGGTCAAAGCTTAACAAATGTCACACTTAGCAACAGGAATTTTGGGCTCAATTGTGGTTTGCAAGTCAAGGACTACCTGTAATTATACATGAAATCATAGAGTGCTTTCCAATGAGCCTTTTTTATTTTATTTGGGTTGTCACCTCAAAACTATTTACTTTTGCAAAAGACATGCAAAATGTCTTTGGAAGGACCAGAACTTCATCCAGTTTATGCATCAGAGACAAATTCCTTGTGTGTCCAATCACACTTGGCCAATAAACTTCAGGTTTCATAGTCTTTAACTTTCTCATGTGCCTGAATGCACAATGGAAATATGCCATTGTCTCTTACAAGAAGGAGAAACTAAGTTATGAAATCGGCTCATTAAGAATACACATCTATGTTTCAGGTTAAAGCTGTAATTCAATTCCACACACATTTTCAGAGAAGAAAAATCTCTCATTTCTTGCTGAAGTACAACTTCCTACAGCCATGCCACATGGGGCAGCTGGGAGAAATGACCTGACAAGAGCTGGAGGGTTACATATTCTCCATCTCAATTATGTAGATAAACATCATTATTAAGAATATTAAGAATAAATTAGGATCATGTATTATTTTAGTTATCAATATTAAATGTTTGGATCTCATTAAACTGAATAAAGCAAAGTCTTCTGTTAAAAGACAGGCAATATTATTAGTGAAACTATACCACTTTTCAACTACCTTCAAAACTATATTTCACTGGTCTCATTCGAGACAGTGATGAATCTGCATACAGATGGGAAGTTGAACAACTAGCCCCGCGGTTCACCAAGAACAATCTGTAAATTATAAAATACTTTCACCCATAGATTCATTGATGTTTATACCACAAGTTATAAGCAGAAGAAAAGGAATCACTAAATGTGAGTGATTTCACAACATACACTCTTTCCCTTCTATCTATACTTCTATGTGACATCATCCTGCAATTATGAAAAAGCAGAGCTTGTGTCATAACTTCCCAATACATGAATCATCACTTTGATGCAATTGTGATTGGAGCTGGAACAATTTGGAGCTGAACACACTTAAAACTGTAGACATTATTTTAGGAGGCCCCTCCTATTCTACCACCTCTTACAATATTAGACAACACAGTATCAACAGTAGAGTTTTGGGGCTCTATAATCTCCCAGGACTTGAAAACGATACCTAATATTAGAACCGTCGTTAAAAAGACACAACAAAGAATGTTCTTCCTACACCAACTCAGAAAGCTCAGACTGCCCAAAGAGCTGCAGATATAGTTCTACTGAGGAATTATTGAATCTGGCATTTGTACTTCTATAACTGTCTGGTTTGGTACAGAAATGAAACAGGACAGATATAGACTTCAATGTATAGTCAGGACTGCAGAAAAAATAATAGCCACCAGCCTCCCATCCATTGAGGACTTGTATATTGCATGAGCTAGAAAAAGGGCTGAGAAAACATCTACAGACCTCTCACATAGTGGACATAAGCTGTTTCAACTTCTCCCTTCAGGATGCTGCTTTAGAGCTTTGCATACCAAAACAACTAAACAAAAAGGCAGTTTTCTCCCATTCCATCACTATGCTAAACATATAATTCCCACAGCACTGTCTTATGCCTAAAAATATCTAACCCTGTAATAGGATTGTATTACTATTATCCTTCTGAAATGTTATGCACCAGAGACAAATTCCTTGTGTGTCTGATCACACTTGGCCAATAAAAAATATTCTATTCTATTCTATTCTATTCTATTCTATTCTATTCATTATGTTCTGTTCCGTTCCGTTCCGTTCCATTCTACTCCACTCCACTCCACTCCACTAAACTACACCTACATAAGAACACTATATTATGTTCTTTTATAAAATGTATTTGGGCTGGACTTCTTGCAGAGAAATAAAAAAATCTTAATTATTCTCTCCCTTACCAATCTTTTCTGCAAATGTCATCTCATCTATTGGGAACTGATTTCCCGCCTTGATGTGTCCTAAAATCAACTGTTCAAGAAAATACCATGAAGGGCATTCGAAAGGGTAAATCTGTGGTTATGGGCAAGGAAATAACCAAATCATCCTTTGCCCAAATGGAGCATTGTATACTATTCTCCCCATGAACTCAAGATGAAAAAAAAACTAAGGTTAGATAAAACACTTTTGCACTGTAGTAAAACTACAATGGATTGGAGCCAGATGCAATTAAGAGGGCAATTATCAAAATCAGCAGGACTTCAGTTACTCATGATTGGATGGAAGTGATGAATAATGAATCAAATAACCAACCAGTATGTCCTTTCATGATATCCCAAATCTTCTGTCACAAAACAGCTGTCTCATTCTGTCTAGTAGTAGGGTTGGCTCTTGTACCGCTCATTCTCTCACGTCCACATCTGCATTTCTGCTTCAAAAATAATTTGAGTTTAAGAATGTGCATCTGTCAAGGGGACATGCAGCTTAATCTTTTGTACCAACATCAATTATGTTGAAAAGTGTTATTAGAGGACTCAACAGAACCTTCCATGAGAAATTGTGGTGTTTGGAGGGCATACATTCTCATTGCTTTGATACTGGGACCATCTGTCACAACAATAAAGTAGGAAATCAGGGAGATTTGACCAGAACTACTTCCTACAAACAAAATCCCTGATAATATCAGGAATAAAATTGGTAAGGATTATAATTCTAAAACTCATTTTTTGTCTGGTATGCCTTTAACATGTGTAAAATGGAAAGGCAATTAATATTCAAAACAGTAATTTTAATATTGATAAAATATATAAGGATATTTTTGCTGTTCTTATGCATAATTTTATTATACCTACTTTAAATGTATTATGGAATAAATTTGAACAATATTCCTACATAAATATACCAACCATTTTTCTTTCTTTCCAAGAAAGATAGTCATTGGAAACTCAACAAGGTTTTAAATATTTCCATGTAGAAAATGTGCAATATTTATTTCTGTCTCTGGCATAGTTGGTAGCTTGAGGGTTCCCACCCCCCCCTTGTTTTGTTTGTCCCTCAAGCATTTGTAGCCTAGTTTTTTTTAATCTATTGGTAAAATTGTTAATGTCATAATATTACCTAAAGCATAGTTTCAGTGACCAAAAATGAGTGTGAAGTTTACACACACACGAACATGACTCTAATCCCTTTCACTTAAATCTATAGACAAAAATATAGTTGAATGTTATATCAAACTCTACTGAATCAAGACAAATGATCTTTTAAACAGAATAAATATCAGTACTAGTCTTGTTGTAATATTGGTGAACATAACTTAAACCAATGTTTTTTGAACTTGGCAACTTCAAGATGTGCGGACTTCAACTCTCAGAATCCTTCATCCCACCTCAGGACGTCTGTGTGGGTGGGTGAGTTTCAAAAAAGTCAAGATGGCAACTGTGACTGTCAAATTATTAGAAGGATAATGGGCTGCATGGGGGGAAAAAGATGGAATTTGGATCGCATGGTTTTAGCCACCGAATTGAGTTTCTGATACTCTCTTCTATGCCTCAGCCATAGATTGTTCTAAGGCAAAACCAGAAGTATTTTCAGTCTCTACACCATGCATGTTGGATGTCAAGCACAATAATTGTTCTGTCCTACAGTTGCTCAAAATACTAACTCACAATACATGAGAAACAGGGTTTTTTAAGCTAATTCATAGAAGTAATAGTGAAATACTCATTTAAATTATTGAATTTAGTTTTTATTTATTAAATTTATATGCCACCCTCTCACCGATAAAATGACTCTGGGCTGCTCAACCCTCTGCTCAGTGTGAGAATCCCTGGGACAGCATTGCTGATAGATGAGTTTGGTTTTTACTCAAAATCATTGAAACAAAGTGCAGCTCTCTACACTTTTAGGAATTCATGCCATTGCAACTGTCCAGAGTTGCTAGGAGTTGGATAGCATATAAATTTAATAAACTAGAGTAAAATAATTCTTTTGGTTTAGGTTCCTAGGGCTATTATTGCTTGCCCAGAAATTATTCTCTCCATGGCCTTATTCTTGCATGATGAAGCAATTAAAATATTCTGGGATTTTAGTTACTAAGTAACGAACCTTCCTTTTATAGTGTCTTTGAAGCTCTCCTGTAGAGTTGCCACCAAACGCTTTAAAAACAGTCCACAGTTCAAAGGTGATGAGTAGAAATAAGTTGTGCTAGTAACAATCATCTATTTTTCAGTTTAGTGCCCACTATGCTTTGACTCATGATCTTATTGTTGGACATACTGGATGGGAAGTCTTGTCATTCCAAGATATCTTGGAACTTACAAGATTTTTAGTTAGGAAGGAACAGGCTGATCTTCATCATACATAATCTGTGCATCATAGAATGGAATTTAATGGTCAACTTCTACAGACAAAACTGTTTTCCTCTGGGAGAATAACATGCTTTCAATATTTCCATTGGAGACTCTTCAGAATCTTCTAAAGCAGATGTTCAAAATGGAGAAGGACATATATGGAGGAATGGAAGGTAAATTTGGCAAAAAAAAAACAACCCTAAAAAACCTCACCACACGGTGGCCACTACTATCTTTCCTGCTATTTATTTCTGTTTAGGAGAATTCATCGTAATACACCAGGAATCATCCAATTTTAGCAATAGCTGGTTAAGTGTGTTAAATGTTGGTTTCTCAATTATCTTGATATATATTACTCCAGCTAAATTATGCTCTAAGTACTTCAAATGCAAGTGGATATAACAGGACATGATACTCTTAAAATTGGATATTTCCAGAGATTAAATCTGAAGTATTTAATGGATGAAAAATCATGTTCTATTGGGGAAACACAATTGTCCCTTATTTACAATAGGCTACAATGACAAAATTCAGAACCCGACTAGCACTTGTTAGTCCAAATAACTTTTTTTCATTTACATATTTTAAAATCTAATATTTTTATTTCTTCATTTTTTTTCTAACTTGGCATGCATTTTTTTGGTATTATACTTTTAAACAAGGTTCAAATAATGAGTGCAAAATACTTTGCTACTCAAAGATTTCAGTTTGGGTTCATATGCTACTTTATGCCACAACCAAACAAACCATGTTAGATGATGAGTTACATCAGGGTTCAAACTATGGGTTATGGTTAACCTACTATATGAGTCCTTCCCTTCCCTTCCCAGGAGTCAGGTAAGTGGCCACTGCTAGGTTGGGAAGGGAAGTATGCAAGATTGACTAGGAAACTGTAATGACGTTGAAAATGATCATGTGACTGCAGCAGCAGCCAGTATCACTAAATTTCATACCCTCAGAAGTCTAGGGTTTTTTACTCATTCTGCCTTTCTTTCTTATTAAAGCTTTAAACACCAGTGACAAATAATGGATTACATTAAATCAGAAGGAAACAGGGTGAGCTACATGAAAGAGCAATCACATCTGAAGAAGGAAGGGGAAAGATAATAAAAATAGATGAGCATCTTAGATATCTTCTATTAGAAAATACTGTATCTGTAAATTGTAGAGATTTCCATTCTATTTCATACAATGTTTTTGTCATTATGATGCATCACACCTCAATGTTTTGCATTTGGTAGTAATTCAGCTTTCATGCATGTATCCTTCTTTAACATCTTTAGCGGTGCTTCCCATGGATTTAATTATATTTTTCTGTCGTGTTTGTTAGAAACTATCTATTGATCTTTATGAAATGACAGAAATTACAGTGATGCCTATGTGCTATGTGTCAAAATAATGTAGTTACTTTGACTGCTGGAGATGCAGTCAACGCTTAACCTTTTGCTAGTGCCGAAAACAGAAGCTTGTATCCTTAAGGTAGCATTATTTAATCCTTAGCAAAATGCCATATTTCAACTGGCCCTCAAAAAGATCTTGCTTGCAGTGCTCCAAGAACTGTATAACGCATACAAATAAATTACATAGTAAGGGATAATGTATTTCTAAGGGATGCCAATTTTTCAAGCTTGAGTAGAAGATCTTGCCATATAAAAGTTCCTTGAATTTAAAATGTGGCCATCAGTGGAAAAAGCCTGATTAATGTCTCTGAGTAAACGCACTTTTTTTTTTTTTTTACTTTTGTATCCATCTTAATGCATGAGGCAAACTGTTTAAGTGGCTTGATGTCCTTATCTATATCAGCCTCACCTCCAATTTTAACCTTCTTATATCCAGTGAAAAGGTCTGAAGGGAAATTCTAAATGTCCTAGCAAGGTAATCATTCAAGGGGAAGACTGAATGCACTTAGAATTCCTCTTTAGACCTTCTTAGTGTGTATGCAAAGACTGCAGATTAACATTTAACTTTCAGAGAATGTTCCTCCTCTTCATTTGTAAGGCCACACATTATTCAGGCTTATGCCTAAATAGCATTCATGCTAGAGAGACTATACAGAAATTATTGAGACTTCAGTGGGTGAACAATCAAACAGACAATCTTTGCTGCCTCCCTCTACAAAAATAAGAACTTTACAGTTCCAGAAATTCTATAAATATGTTTCTTTTTAGTGTGTAGGAAAGGGATGAAAATGACTTATATTATTATTCAGTTCAGGATTATTCAACTTTCGTGTTGAGCTAGTATTGACAATGTGTTCACTTGTAGTTTTCCTTATACATATCACAGAACTTTGACAATGGAGTTTTTTTCCTCCATTTGGGCCACAATTCCAAATTTTTATCCCAGCTTAACTATTTCTCCATTAAAGAATGGGTAAGGAGTCTCTTGTTCTGCTAGTTGTCACTGGACCATAGGGGACAGCGCTCATTTCCATTTCAAGCCCACTCAGCCATCACTATCTGAAGACATTTCTGTGGTCACAAGGCCAGCATGATATCATGGAGCGCTGTTACCTTCCTACTGAAGTGGTACCTATTTATCTACTCGCATTTGCATGCTTTCAAACTGCTAGATTAGCAGGAGCTGGGGAAAGGATGGGAACTCACCCCATTGCATGGATCTCAAGTCTCATACTTGGACTGCCGGCTTTCCAGCTGACAAGCCCAGTGTCTTAACCTCTGAGACACACCTTACCTATTAAAGGATGAATAGGGGGAAAATAATTCAAGGGGTGCCTTAGAATTTCTGCTCAAAAGAAGATGTGGAATTAAGAGGTCAGGGTTTTATAGCTAGTTTCATATGGCTGTTGCATGGATATTTTCATGCAGAATTATGGATGAAGAGATTAGCTTATTTCCAGCCCATGCCAATCCTGTGGATTAATATTTTCATTCCAACCTATTTCAATTACAAATTTTAAAGTATGAAAAAAATGAAATTTTATATAAGATTTATCTAAGGCACAATTTATACATCTAAAGTATTATCATGGATGGAGATATGTATATAATTAAATTTTGACATGTCCCATAGCTAAAGGCTAATTTGGCTCCAAGAAGTGTGAATTAGGTTAATTGGATTACAAATATACACCAAATGAGGTTCTTAACTACATCAAGGTAGGAGACAATAGATTAAAAAAAACTATTCTATTTTAATGACGGAAGCTCTTCATTTGAAATCACATTTTAACCACTTGTGGAGGGGGAGTCAGAATCAATTTGAGGAAAGGTGGACAATGAATGTCTCCAAGGCATATGTGAATCATTTGGATTTTAATTACAAGAATTGGAAGGGACCTTGGAGGTCTTTAGTCCAACCAGTGGTGGAATTCAATTTTTTTTTTAACTACTGGTTCTGTGGGTGTGGCTTGGTGGGTGTGTCAGGGGAAGGATACTGTAAAACCTCTAGTCAGAGGTGGTATTTGATTTGATGGTACAATTGTAGAGCATCAAGAGTTACTTTGGGCTATTCATGGAGAAAAAAAGATCAGAGGGGGAGAACAGTGGTAGGATTCAAATTTTTTTTACTATCGGTTCTGTGGGCGTGGCTTTGTGGGTGTGGCAGAGGAAGGATACTGTAAAATCTCCAGTCAGAGGTGGTACTTGCCAGTTCTCCAAACTACTCAAAATTTCCACTACCGGTTCTCCAGAACTGATCAGAACCTGTTGAATACCACCTCTGACCAACCCTCTGCTCAAGCAAGTTTGACACCCCTATATCAGGGGTGTCAAACTTGCGGCATCACATGACGTAGCAGGACTTTTTTCCCTTTCACTAAACCAAGCATGGGCGTGGCCAGTGCATGAAGCATCTGATCCACGGTCTGCAAGTTTGACAGCCCTGCCCTACACCATTCCAGACAAGTGGCTGACCAGTCTCTTCTTCAAAGTCTCCACTGATGAAGCACCACGACTTCTGAAGGCCAGCTGTTCCACTGGCTGCCAAATCACAAGTGGTAACTAATGAAAGATCAAGAAGTCCCAACAAATTAAATATCACAGTATGAAAAAGAAAAGCATGGAAATTGTTGGTAGTGAATCATTGGCATCTAACAGCTCTGAGGCAAGTTGGCTGGCAGATTAAGCCTCAGCTAAAAATTGAAAATTAACATCTGTAAGTTTTCTGCCAAGTAACTTAGAGGAACAATATTTATCCCAAGATGATAACTGAAAGTATGTAGTTTGATTGGTCACTGAGAAGTAGCATCAGGGCTTCCATTGGACACTAGAGAATAAAACTGGAAGTGAAGTACAGTGACGTGCCCTAAAAATCCAAATGGATAAATGTTTCAGTAGGAATTTAAAATAGGAAGACAGCAGTGACACCAGAGAAGAAAAATTGTCTCATAATAAGCAAGACTAAGGTAACTGCAAAGACAAAGAAAAATAATTTCTCTTCTGATAGTTTCCTGCTATCGGGAGTTTTTTGTAAGATTATATGAATTTGTAACTTGCAAAATATTTCATTTGTAATGATAAATTCATAAATGAAGAAATGACATTTAGTAAAGAGAAGAGACATTTCTTGTTGAAACATAAATATTGACCTAACAAGCCTTGGTCCTTCATTGAACAACTAAAAGTAGAAAACAACAGTGTTTGACATTTGCTAAATAAGTCACTGTCACATAAAGTTCAAGAACCTAGCTGTGCAGCAGCGGAATGGTAGCACAACTGTAAGTCTTATATAACAGCAGAGGCATTGATTCTTGCTGTGTGCAGTTCTACAGTAAAGATAAACTTTGGGAGTAAAGCAGAAGTATAAAATAGTTCCTCTTGCAGACGGCATCATTAGCAGATGATTTCCTGATAACTCAGCTGATAACCAATACAATATTTGTGCATCACTGACAATACACTATTTGTGCATCAATAAAAAAGGTAAAATGCATGCAGTCCAAGAAAATGAGGCAACAGACATGGGGAAAAGGTTTACCGGTCATTGATTGATTTTGTGCTATTAAATCAGTGTTGATTCTTAGCAACCACCTACAGCAGGGGTCCCCAACTCCCAGTCTGTGGAACGGCACTGGGCTGTAGCATGCCAGAAACTGGGCCACGCAAACAAGCAAAGCCCCATCTGCAGGCTGCAGGCAGCACGTGAAATCACGATGCCTTTGGTCCACAGAAAAAACTGTCCCCATGGAACTGGTCCCTAATGCCCAAAAGGTTGGGGGCCACTGACCTACAGATTTTTCCAAAAGAATCTATCCTCAATCTGATCCTTCCAATAATACACCCACTGCCATTTTAACCACTGTAGCCTATCCATCATGCTACTTGACTGTTTTCCCTTCTCTTTTCCCCCTTCTCTTTCCTTTCCCCTATCCAGGGGTGGGATTCAAATTTTTTAACTGTTGTGTATTGACTGAGTCTTCACTCAGGTCCGTGCTTGGAGCAGGAAGCACGGACCTCTCCCATTGGCTGGAGCCGTTTGACAGCCGGCTATAAAAGGCGGCTGTCAAACGGCATCAGCCGTTGCCGCTCCAGCTGGCTGCCGTGTTAGTGCGGCAGTAGCGGTAACCCTTTATTCTTCTAAATAAAGTGTTAAGCTGAAGCCTTGCCTGAGTATTTCCGTCGCTCCACAACACTGGCGACGAGGACGGGATACTAAATAAAGGCAAGCCAGGCAAGGAAGAGAAAAAAGAGCGAAATCACTAGCCGAGAGCTGAAATCGCTACAGAGTTGCTGTCTCTATCCGCGAAGCACCGTCTCTAACTTGCCTGAGGAAAAGCAACACAGCTGACAGAAAGATGACTTCGAATCCTGCGTTCCCGCCTTTCAGACCGACCGCAGAGACATGGGAGTCATACAGGTTTGACTGTTTTTTAGACGCTATAGACCTGTCAGAAATTTCTGAGCATAGGAAAAAATCTTACTTCCTAAGCTTTTGCGGAGCCATGGTTTTTGACACCGCAACAGCATTACTGGCCCCACGATCTATTAAGACTATTCCCTGGGAGGAACTGCAAGAAATTCTCTCAAATCATTACTCCCCTAAGCCTTCCAGAATTGCTAGGCGCCATGCTTTCAGAAGGCGCATCCAGTCAGAGGGGGAAACAATTAGTGATTATATGGCAGCACTGAGAACAGCTGCCTTACATTGCGGGTTCAGAGATTACCTCGACGATATGCTGTTAGATCAGCTGGTTTGTGGCGTTAGAGATCCCAAATTACAAAGACGTTTATTAGCCAAAGGGGATCTAACCTTAAAGCAAGCCATAGAGGAATCCCAGGCTGCTGAACTATCAGCACTCTCAGCAGCTGAAATACAGGGAAACCCCAGCAGACTAGAAAATCCAACAGTATATTTTGAGGAAGCCTCCACAGAAAATGGCTCAGAAGAGGCTACTGAGGTAAATCGCCTCAGACAGCCCAACGCAAATCAAAAAGAGTTCAGGCAAGGTATAAGCCAAACCCCAAATTTACAAACTACATGCTTAAGCTGTGGGGGCAACCATCTCAGGGCATCCTGCAGATTCAGGAATGCCATATGTTTAAGGTGTCAAAAGAAAGGCCATTTGGCCAAAATATGTCAGGCAGGGAAAACCTTCGATCAGCCACAAAGGCCCCAGAAGCTCATTCAATATCCTAGACAAATTGAGGACTGTTTCACATGCTACCAGTCTAAGATACAAAAAAACGAATCTAACAAAATTAGTGTCACTGTTTCTATAGAAGGTAAACCCTGCAGAATGGAGGTTGACACCGACTCTGCATTATCCATCATCTCGTGGGACACCTTAAAGAAGCTACTCCCCAGGATATCAAGACAGAAAATTCCAGCCTGCAATCTAACACTTCGGGACTACCAAGGCAGAACCATCCCTGTCATCGGAAAAGGCAAGTTCCTAGTCCAATTTCAAGGGTTTAAGGGTCACTTGCCTCTAGTGATAGTGGATGGCGTCCTCCCAAGCCTATTGGGACTAGATTGGTTCCCAGCCCTGGGCCTCCACATAGGGGGAATCCACGCCATTACGAGTTCAGAAGTTGAATCCCTGTTCAGAGACTATGCAGATGTATTCAGCGAGGGCCTAGGCTGCTACGTGGGAACCCCAATATCCTTCAGGGTAGATTCCCAGGCAGTACCAATTAGTTTGAAGCCCCGCAGAGTTCCTTTTGCAATTCGTCCTACACTTGACAAGGAACTTGACAAATTAATTAAGCAGGGCATACTGAAACCTACAGACTTCTCAAAGTGGGAAACCCCCATAGTAACACCGTTAAAGAAGGACGGAAATTTAAGGATCTGCTCTGATTACAAATCTTCGATAAACAAATATTTACAAGTCAGCGCGTACCCAGTCCCTGTGGTACAACATCTACTCCATTCCCTTGAGCCTGGCTCCATTTTTGCAAAGTTGGACATGTCCCAGGCGTATCAACAGTTTCTTGTTGATGATGAAACTGCTGAACTGCAAACAATAGTAACCCACAGAGGGGCTTTCAAATGCACACGCCTACAATTCGGAGTTAGTGTGGCCCCTGGAATTTTCTAGTCCTTATGGAACGAATCCTGCAAGGGTTGCCAGGCGTTGTGCCTTACTTTGATGATATTCAGGTATCTGCTACTAATCAACAGCAATTACAGAGGTGTACTTGACCGTTTTAGACAATCTGGTCTCAAACTAAAAAGGGAGAAATGCACCATAGCCACTCCACAAGTGGAATTCTTAGGTTACAAGATTGATGCCAAGGGTATTCACCCAACAGAGTCAAAGGTCAAGGCCATTCACGATGCGCCTACTCCTACTAACAAAACTGAGCTTCAAGCTTTCCTGGGCCTCTTGAATTTCTATGCTTCATTCCTGCCCCATAAAGCTTCTGTTGCCGAGTCCCTTCATAGACTTTTAGACAAGAACTCGCCATGGCGCTGGGGACCAAGGGAGACTATTGCTTTCCAAGAAATCAAGTCATTGTTAACGTCAAAGGCCGTCTTAATCCAATTCAATAAAGACTTACCACTCATTCTAGCAGCTGATGCTTCTCCTTTCGGAATTGGGGCTGTCCTGAGCCACAGACTGCCTAATGGTGCAGAAGCACCTATAGCTTTCTTTTCCAGGACACTATCTTCCACTGAACGCAACTATAGCCAGATTGACAAGGAAGCCTTGGCTGCAGTGGCTTCAGTGAAGAAGTTCCATGAATTCCTCTACGGGCATCATTTCGAACTCATAACTGACCACAAGCCACTGTTAGGTATTTTATCCGGCACTAAACAAACTCCCCAGATTTTGTCCCCAAGGATGACCAGATGGACGGTTTTTCTAGCTGCGTATTCCTAGACTCTAATCCATCGATCCGGAAAAAGCCTTTGCCATGCTGATGCACTCAGCCGATGCCCCCTGCCAGTGCCAGTCGTAGACCCAGCACCAGCAACCACAATCTTTCTCATCAACGAACTCAAGCTACCAGTCACTGCTGCTGACATCGCTGCCCATTCGGCCAAGGACCAGGTAATATCCCAAGTCCTGGTCTGGGTAGGGAGGGGGTGGCCTACAGCCCCTTATCCTTCAGACTTCCTACCCTACAAACTACGCCAACAGGAACTTTCCTCTTTGCAAGGCTGTTTACTATGGGGAACCAGAGTAGTCATTCCCCACAAATTGCAAACCTCAATACTGAAGGTGCTGCATGAGGGTCACCCAGGAATTGTGCGAATGAAGGCCCTCGCCCGCAGCTACGTATGGTGGCCCGGCATGGATGCCCAAATCTCTAACTGGGTAAATTCTTGCCAGGCATGCCAGGCCACCAGGGCACTACCACTAGCAGCCACCCCTAGGACCTGGGAGGAAGCAGGCAGCCCCTGGTCCAGAATACACATAGACTTGGCAGGCCCCTTCCATGGGCGCACTTTCCTGGTGGTAGTAGACTCATATTCAAAATGGGTGGAATTGACCTTAATGCACTCCACCACTACGGAAGCAGTCAGCAAGGCACTGACTAGGATGTTCGCCACACATGGCCTTCCTGATTCCATCGTACCCGACAATGGCCCCCAATTCACCTCCTGCGAGTTTGAGATGTTTCTAGCAAGTTTGGGCATCAGGCACATATTAGTAGCCCCTTTTCATCCTGCCAGCAATGGGCTGGCTGAGAGGGCAGTTAGATCTGCCAAGGAGGTGCTACAAAGATTGGGTCCTATAAACTGGCATGCCAAGCTGGCCCAATACCTGTTGAGCCAACATACTACACCCTGTGCCTCCACAAATAGGTCACCAGCCGAAGTATTAATGGGACGCCGGCTGAGGACCACTCTGGACAGGCTGCACCCAAATTATGCCCCATTGCTTCCCCTTGGGTCAAACAGCCAAGACAGAGGGTTCCTAGTGAATGACAAAGTATTTGTCAGGAATTTTGCTGGGCAACCACTATGGTTACCAGGGCGTGTGATAGCAGTAACTGGTCCTAAGTCTTATAGAGTCCAGTTACCTGATGGACGGACCTGGCGGCGTCACGTAGACCACCTGAGGAAGCGTTGGAGCACGGCACACAGAGGTCATCTAGACGGGCCCCATGCAGAAGCAACCACACCATTCGACGAAACCAGCTTCCAACCCACCAGGAACGACAGCCTACCAGATGGAGAAGCTGACCAAGGTGCAGACCCGGCTCCAGACAGTCCAGCAGCCTCACCGTTGTCAGAAGACACGCAGATGGCACAAGACAGCAACCCGGAGCCATTTTTGACTGAGCCGAGAAGATCCGGACGACTACGCAGGCGTCCAACGTACCTGAAGGACTACGCATGCTCCTCACTGGGAGGGAGTAGTGTTGTGTATTGACTGAGTCTTCACTCAGGTCCGTGCTTGGAGCGGGAAGCACGGACCTCTCCCATTGGCTGGAGCCGTTTGACTGCCGGCTATAAAAGGCGGCTGTCAAACAGCATCAGCTGTTGCCGCTCCAGCTGGCTGCCATGTTAGCGCGGCAGTAGCGGTAACCCTTTATTCTTCTAAATAAAGTGTTAAGCTGAAGCCTTGCCCTGGTCTCTGCCTGAGTATTTCCGTCGTTCCACAACATTAACAACCAGTTCTGTGGGCGTGGCTTAGTTGGTGGGCATGGCTTGGTGGTCATGTGACTGGGTGGACATGGCTTGGTGGTCATGTGACTGGCTAGGCGTGGCCAACTCAACATCACTCACATCGAGGCACGCATCTCCTCGCATGGCCTCTCGTGACTGTGGGGATGCTGCAACAGTCGTAAGTGTGAAAAAGAGTCATAAGTCACCTTTTTCAGTGCCATTGTAACTTTGAATGGTCACTCCACACAAGCAAAGTACCAGCAAAGGAGGAAAAAAAACTCCAGATGTTCCTGAGACAGGAAGTCTAATCCTGCCAAGAATGTAATAAGGGATAACGGAGAGGCAGTTTCTGTAAGCAGCACCAGAATGTTTCCTTCCTGCCTTCTTTACAGGATTAGGCCAGTAATTTCTTCTAACAACCGGTTCTCCGAACTGCTTAGAATGTTAACAACTGGTTCTAGCAAATAGGTGCGAACTGATAGAATCCCAACATTATAGACTTCTTTGGAGAGCTAGGCCTTCACGTAATGCATCCAAATAGTATCAGTACTACTGTAATCGAGAAATTTTGAAGGCTGTGGATTGATTTGCAGCATCTTTCCTTGAAGTTGTAATAGTGTCAAAGGGTCTCCCTCTTGAGTTCTATAGGATCTGCCTGTGGCACCAGCTCACTATAGCTCTCACCTATGACCTACTTGCCTGGGATTATGAGTTTTCCCATGTTGTGATCAAGTGAGGTTCTTGCTTAATAACCTAAGCAGTTCCGGGGTTATGGTGGGAACCAGGATAGCTGGGATTGCTTTTGCTAAGCAATGGAGTCATGTGACATTGTGTTTGATGACCTCATCACTAAGTGACAGAAAGTCCATCCTAAATGCCATTGTAACCTGCCGATTATGTATAATTATTATACACCACAATAAGAATCAGTATCACTCAACACTGGGAAAATGCCCTGTTTTAAAAACAGAGGATTATGTCTTTGAATGAAAATATCTAATATACACGCCTTCATTAATCATTTATAATTGTAGCCAAATCAGCAGAAATGATGAGCTGACCAAACATGTTAAAATCATCCTAAAAAACAAATGAAGTTCTCACCTAGAGATCACATCTCTCCCTATTTTGTCCCACTGGACAAAATCAGCTGGATGTTGAAGTTTTCCTTCACCACTTCAGTAAAAGTCTGGTCATGTTATTTTGCTTTTATTAGATGCTTTGCACAAAAAAGACCCAAGCCTCAACCATGAATACAGAGAGAGAAAATGAGCATCAATTTAATAAATTGCAGTGGTAAAAATACACTGCCATGGCAACCTTTATTGATTTGCTTTTGGTGGCAAAAGTTGCAAGCATTGTTTTCTAGCCAAAAGAAGAAGAGGTCAGTGTTAAAAAAAAATTGGCTGCTATACTTTATAATCAACATGCTGTTTCTACATCCCAATCCTTTAAAAGCAGTTTGAAGGAGTCCTGCCAATCACCTCCCTTCCTGTCACCCTCGGAATGATGAAAACATGCTTAAAACACAGTGAGCCAAACCCATGCTTTTCTTCCTGCTGACCTGCAAAAAGACATCCTTCAGTCAGCGCCCTCTCTGGGGTGCTAGTCCATAAGGAGATCAAATCAAATCAAAATATCTTCATCTTGACTCCACACAAAAAGGATATGAAAGAATCTGCTTGCATTTGTCTAGTGGCAAAAATAAATAATCCTGAGCATCTATAATGGGGGAAAACCTACTAAATCCCATGCAGACTTCTTTTGGCATTAAAAATTCCACTGTAAACTCTTAAGGGGAAATGATATTGCCTTAATGCATCTGCGGTGACATCTAAGCAGGAAGAAACCAGGGTAATTCATTGGAAAGATAATGTATGCTTAGGCTGCAGGAGATAGAATTCATTGAAAGGACCCTTTCATGCCACCACAATTTCCATTATATTGGAGGAACAAGACTCTTCCATATACATACAGAAAGAAACAAAATAAAATTAAGAACCAAAATGCCTAGTGCTTACATTACACTTGCCCCCTGCAGAATGGGAGAGGAAACAAACAAAATAGATGTCAATTGAATCTTGGTTTTCTCCATAGTGTACCAGCTAGGGCAGGGGTCTGCAATCTGCTGCTCTGGAGCCACATGCGGCTCTTTTGGCCCTCTGCTGCAGCTCCCTGTCGGCTGATCCCACCACTGGCTGGCCCCTCCCCTCCCCGTCACTCCTTGCCTGGCTTGAGAAGGTAAGGGTGATGGTGGGGGATGGAAATTCACTCCATATTCCAGAGCAGGAGGTGGCTGGGTGGGAGGGAGTGAAGTTGAGTTGGCCACGCCCACCCAGTCACACCGCTTGTTAAATTATTGGCTCCCGATGTCTTCTTTTCTGTGGGAAACAGGTCCAAATGGCTCTTTGAGTGTTTAAGGTTGCAGACCCCTGGCCTAGGGAGATGTAGTCTGGAAGACAGTGGGAAGCAACAGTTCCTCGCAGGAGAGAAATAAAATGCCCACAAATTCTACGAATCTGCTACAATTCATATTGTGAAGTATGCAGATGACACAGCAATGGTGGACCTTATCCGGGATGACAATGAAGATGCTTATAGGGAAGAGGTGAAGGCTCTGGTGGACTGGTACAATAAAAGTAACCTGGTTCTAAATGTTAATAAAACAAAGGAGATAATTGTATATTTTAGAAAGAGCCAGCATAGTCATACTCTACTCAGTATCAAGGGTGTAGCTGTAAAGGTATCTAGGACTGCAGTTAACTAACTATCTGAACTGGTCTCTCCACGCATCATCCTTAAGGAAGCGTGCAAACCAGCACCTGCATTTCCTGGGTCGGATTTCCTGGGGGAGATCATCCGTGGCTTTGGGGTGAGATGTCATCTGTACATCTCCACCCCAAGCCACCTCAATGATGCCATGGAGGTCATGTCCCATTGTCTGGAGGCCGTGCGGAACTGGATGAGCGGGAACAGGCTCCGACTCAACCCTTCCAAGACTGAGTGGCTGTGGTTTCTGGCGTCCCGATATAGCCAGATAGTTCCATCACTGGCTATTGGGGGTGAGATTTTGCCCCCTGCAGAGAGGGCTCGCAATCTGGGTGTCTTCCTGGATATACGGCTGTCTTTGGAAGACCATATTATGGCCGTCTCCAGGGGGGCATTTCATCAGGTTCGCCTGATTCGCCAGATGCGGCCTTTCTGGATCGGGATGCCTTATGCACAGTCACTCATGCCCTGGTCACCTCCCGACTGGACTACTGTAACGCCCTCTACATGGGGCTCCCAAATGGGAACATCCGGAGGGTTGGGTGTTTTATTTTTTATTAAATTTTAGGGTTTTAGGGAAGGGTTTTAATTGTTTACAGCCAGGGTCTTGGTTTAATTTAGTTTTATTTTTTCACATATTTATTGTTTTAACTGAACGGCTGTGCACCGCTCCGAGTCCTTTGGGAGAGGAGCGGTATATAAATAAATATTTATTATTATTATTATAATATTTATTATTATTATTATTATAGAAGAGCACATTTTTCTCCTTCTGTCCTAACCACTTCTTACAAAGGCACGATTGAGAGCGGTTTAACAAACTGCAGCACTTATTGGTTTGGTGGCAACAGTGCCTCAGATAGAAAGTCCATACAGAGAGTGGTAAGGATAGCTGAGAAGATTATAGGAAGCTCTCTTCCTGTTATTCAGGATACTGCTTATAAGCGCTATGTGCTTAGAGCTCAAAGCATTGTTAGAGGCCTCATACGCCCACTTCACGTTCTTTTCTCTTACTCCTCTCTGGGAGGAGGTTTCAAAGTATTTCTAGTAGGACTACCTGATTCCATAACAGCTTTGTTCCCTTTGTCATCTGAGTCATAAACTCACAAGATTTGTTTTTCTCACCATGTACATGTATACATTCGAACTAGACTGTGTTGCTTCTCTGTGTCATATAATATATGTAGATATATGCATATGTATTTATTTATTTAGTCATGTTTATGTAGTATATATTGGAGGTGGTGACCCTGTGAGAGCTGCGTGCAACGAAATTACATTTTAATGTAAGTCGCAATAAAGTTATTCTAAGTCTATGTCTAAGAACTACTTTTTTACTATGGGTAGCGTCAAGCTGTTCCAGAAATAAATTCTGTTTGTGCCAAATTTGGCTACTATTGTGCGACTTAAAAGGACTGGAGCTGTTTTTGAATTGGTGCAAAGTCCTCAAATGGAAATTGCCCAAAAATTGGTTTAATTGGTAGTGTGAAGGCCAGGTTCCTGAAAATTGTAGAAGAAATGTTAAGCTGCTTGTCTTTTCTCAATATTGAATTCATTTTTTCATTAAATTATGCAGAGAGAGAGTGGGGAGAAAGAGAGAGAGAGAAAGTTGAGGGCTTTATCTTTGAAGCTGGGTCTTCCTATGTATGAAAGCAAAGAAATTATATTTTGTAAATAATTGAATATTTTCTAACCTCAGCTCTTAAATCTTCACACAGAAGTACTTGCAGGTTGAGTGTCTCCTTCTGGAAATTCATTTTCTGCTCTGAAAACAAAACCACGCATGGTTTCATTCATCTTATTATGAATCTACACATAGGTAAAGAGGAAGGAACTAAAAGTCATGTCACATCTCATGCTTTGCATCAAAAGACCCAGGTTTGATCTTTGGCATCTGTAGCAAGTCTTGGTGAAAACTCTTGAATTAATAGCTGCTGCTTGTCAGTTTAGCAGTAGGGTCATTGCTTTGACATAGAATTCCTTCTTAAGGCTGCAATTTAGAGATGTGTTGTATTATTTAAAAGGTATGTCACATTCTGCAGATTTCTCTAATTCACTGCAATTTCCACTCCTCATCTGATTATGTTCCAAAAGTTCCCTTAGGAGGACTACAAGAGCAGCAAGTGCAGAAGAGAAGAAAACAGAAAACCCCTGGGCTTCATTGTGCATCTCTATATTTAGATCCAAACAAGAGTTTCCAATAATAAAATATATTCTTCTCAGTCAGAGTAAGATTTCATGCAATGCACCATTGTGTAGCCAAGGATATCGAGTTAGGTGCCTCTACAAAACACATGCCTACAAAGTGTGAGGGTAATTTGACTTTTATAGTAGGGGGGATAAATTATCATCATCAAAGAACTTTATGCAATTTCAGACATCAGATGTCTTTCCATCAACTGAAAGTTGGCTGCAAAACCAGAGGTTCTAACTGATTAAAGATTAAGAAGTCATGACAAATTAAATAATCACATTATAAAAATGAAAAGCATAGAAATAGTAGATAATGAACCTCTGGCATCACTGAGGACAAATAGAGTTAAAATAAATTAAAATAAGGAACGGACTTGTCTTATTACTTATTCTAATTAACTCTGGCTCAGTTTGATTCAGTTGATGACATTAAGATGAAATAACCATATTCTAGACAGCACTTGTGGCCTTCCACAATTATGACTCAAAAGCTAATGTTTTATGAAAACATTCATAAAAATGGTCTTTCAGTTCAACCCAACTCATAATCTTTGGAGAGCTGTAGACTGACATATAATATTTGCATTTAAATAGTTCTGCTATCCATTTACAACTTTGGTTGCTGATGAAAGTCTTTTCCCAACTTGAAATATTTTCTGGTGGAATTGCAATTAGCAAGTGGATCAAATAAGGCTCGAGGCTTATATATCTATACATATATGTTGAAATCACAGATATAACCTGAGGTAACTTGTGTGAGAATATGTGGAAATCTCACGAGATATGAAATTGTTTGGGGTAGTTTGAAATTTGTAGGAAATTTTCCAGGAATGCCAAATATCACCACTATTGGAAGAGGAATGTGTAAAGAATATGGTTTAAGAAACTGTACCTTCTTTTCCATAGCCCTATAGCAGGAATATAGTGAACCAATCATGAACTAACAACTATGGGAAGGCAAGACATTCAATGACATTTACTGTTCTACTGTGTACAACATAGAACACCATTAAGTACATAATTGTATGCATTTGAAAAGAGGAAGTGTTTACTCATTTCAGAATTATAATCCATGTGGAACTGCTAAATTCTATCCAATTAATGAAATAGCATAAAAATGTTAAGATGGCAAATCAGGCAATTGCAATGCAACACCTTCTTGAAAATTTGCTTCAAAGGTTAAAGTTTAGCTAGAATCAGTCTCCCAAAAGAATTCAAGAAGTAAAATTTTAAAATAAGAAATTATGTCTGCATTTTTTCTAAAGACAACAAGGAATGTTGGACTTCTTTTTGAGAAGAAAAGAAAAATTTAAAATTAGGGAACATAATGAAGACCGCTGCCCTGTAGGCACCTCTAGTAATTAAAGGTTAAGCTACTAAGCTCTCAAAAAGTATAAAATGTTTCTACCTCATGCTATGTTAAAGCAGTGTCTGGCTAATGAATTCCAAATGTCACTTGAAATTAACTGCTAAAACTGGCCCTCAAAACCTACACCTGGTGTATAAACTCATTTTATTTATTTATTTTATTTGTTTGTCAAACATGTACAAGATAACTAGTATAGGTAGGAACATAAACATGAACAAAGGAAGTAAATACAGATAAATGGGGACAGTAAGACAGGGACGATAGCTGTGGTGGGATTCAAATTTTTTACTACCGGTTCTGTGGGCGTGGCTTGCTGGGCATGGCAGGGGAAGGATACTGTAAAATCTCCAGTCAGAGGTGGTATTTGCCGGTTCTCTAAACTATTCAAAATTTCTGCTACCGGTTCTCCACAACTAGTCAGAACCTGCTGAAAACCATTTCTGGACGGTAGCACACTGGTGCGCTTATGCATGCCCCCTTTAAGGACCTCTTAGGAATGGCGTGAGGTCCATGGTAGACAGTTTGAGGTTGAAACTATGAAGGGTTAAGGCTGTAACAATAGAATCGGGTAGGGATGTTCCAGGCGTTCACCACTCTGTTACTGAAGTCGTATTTTCTGCAATCAAGTTTGGAGCGGTTTACCTTGAGTAAACCACTTCATTTGCACCAAGAAGATTAAGCAATAATGTGACAGCAACATCAGCACACACATACACCCCCCCACACACACACAAAAAAAACCCCTCACTTTCTTTGGCAGAACGGTAGACAAAGGCAGAATGCAGTTAGTTCTATTTAAATCTGCCAGAAATTCTCTCAATGAAAGACCAGGCAGATGACCGAGATACAGAAAATAAGCATGGGATTAAATTATAACCAGGGATTTGTGGCCTGAAGAAGAGGAGATTGAAAAGCTATAACCAGTTCTGGTTTTACTACTGAAGATGAAATGGAAAGGACAAGTGCTAACTCTAAATTTTACAAAGCTGAATACACTGAGATCAAGAGTGTTCTTTCCCTTTTGTTATACTGGATACTGTCATATCTGCAGAGCCTCTTTCATATTTATGTAAGGAAGAGAGAAATCTTCCACCAGAGAAAATACATTTTAATGGAATTCATTTCTTCTTCTCTGTCTCTCTTCCTCTCTCCCTCAGTTGGCCATCAATCCAAAGTATTTTATGTATGACTGCAGTTGTCAAAAAACTTTGGGAATTGTTGAGCTCGGAGGCTCTTCAGGGCAGGAACTCTATTTTTGCTATCATTTCCAGCAATAACAAAATATAAATTGCAATTTAGGGAATGGAAAAAAAGATGAAATGGCTGATGTGTAGAACACAACAGAAATATTAACTAGCTCTGAAATATGCTTTGTTCCGGGCCTACCATCCCTGTCCTATTGTTTCTTTTATTTTTCTTATATGTACCCATTTCATGTATTCATAACTATGTATATACTTATACCTATTATCTTGTAAGCGATTGACAAATAAAATAATAAATAAATAAATAAATAAATAAATAAATAAATAAATAAATAAATACATAAATAAAATAAAGATGGGGATAGCTAATTATATTTATCCTGATAGATGTTGAATAAAATGTTCCTGCAAAGTGCAAGGCTGCAGCATTTGAGGTAAAATACTGGCCAGCTGTAACGCTACAGAGCTCAGCAATTTGTATTGGGATGGAGATTTATCATCAAAATAAATGGGCTGGCCTGGAAATATCAAAGGACTGGCCTGCGGTGCCTCTGGTGGCTAAAACAGGGTGCAATGCATGCGCGTGCACACACACAACACACACGCACACGCACATGTGCACACCTTGTTTTCACAGTCCATGGCCTCCTGCAGCACTCTGCCAGCTGAAAACAGGCTGAAAAATGGCCCAGAAAATGCCTCAAAATGGCCTTAAAAATGGGCAGAAAATGGGCCAAAAACAGTCTGAAAACAGGATGAAAATGGGCCGAAATGTGCTGAAAATGTGCCTGAAAACAGTTGGCAGAGTGCTGCAGGAGGCCATGGAGGGTGAAAATAAGGCGCAGGGGGCTGCCCGCAGACCCCCTGCACCCCATTTTGGCTGGCAGGATGCTGCAGGAGGCATCTGTCCCGCCCCTCCCACTGCTGCCCGCCGTCGGCCTGCAGAGGAGAACCACAATGCTGATCCGCCCCTCAAAGAAATCTAGTTTGACACCCCTGCCTTAGATAGAATGTCAAGGAGAGATTCTGCACTAATATTTGGTGTGGAAATTTCAGTGGTTTATGAAATTGTCCATGTTGGAATCCTGAATCTCCACCATCATAGAACCCATAAAGTGATTCTGAATCAACAGGACAACCCAGAATTTTTCACACGTTGCCCCCAAACCCCAAGCATAGCATGTTCCTTTGTATTTTGCAAAACTGCACCCCAAATTACACAACAAAGTACAGAACTTCAGTAACCATTGTAAGTTACAATAATTTCTGCTTGAATAAATTCAAACCCACTTTGAATTTGAGTTATACAGTGATTTTGAATTGGTCTCTGTGTCCATCTCTTGTAACACTGGTGAACCCAGTTAACTTCTTATGTCTATCTATCTTGATACTATATCATCTCTATTTTCTGATATGTGTTTGTCCAGAAAATACTCATGTTTTCTCTAGTACACTAGGAATCTGTCTCAGATAAATTTGCCAATTTGTCATGAACATATTATTAGTTTAGTATCATTAGTGAGGTCTTCCCAACCTCCCCATTCTCTCATCTGAGGCCACTTTTCTCATTTTCAAGCTGCACCCCAGTTCCTTAACATGAAGCACATCGTAGCAGGGTGCTGTAGAGGTGGTATTCATCAGGTTCTGACCAGTTCTGGAGAACCGGTAGCGGAAATTTTGAGTAGTTTGGAGAACTGGCAAATATCACCTCTGACTGGAGATTTTACAGTATCCTTCCCCTGCCACGCCTACCAGGCCATGCCCACAGAACCAGTAGTAAAAAAAATTTGAATCTCACTACCAGTGTGCCATTTCCTAAGGCCTGTGATAATAGTTTCTTTATGAGAAGAACTGCTTAAGGAATTATCAACCAGATCAATTATATACTGTAACTTGAAAAAGGTTCCTTCATAAAAGTGATAATGTTTTGTTCAGGCCTTGTATTATTCACAGTTTTTCAACTGATTTATCACTCCCAGCTTTTTAGCAAAACTAATACTCACACTTAATATTAAAGTAGCACAGATCTCAATATTTCTCCTTTTATGGAAGCTATTGTATTATCTGTTTCATTCCCATGTTTCCTTTTTTAAAACTTTAAAGAAAAACTCTGGTCCTTAACCAACCTTTAATTCTTTGATGTTATTTTTTTGCTAATGTATAACTGGGAGTCATTTCAACTTTCTTTCCTTTTTTCTTTCCTTTTTTCTTTTCTTCTTTCTTTTCTTCTTTCTTTCTTTCTTTCTTTCTTTCTTTCTTTCTTTCTTTCTTTCTTTCTTTCTTTCTTTCTTTCTTTCTTTCTTTCTTCCTTCCTTCCTACCTTCCTTCCTTCCTTCCTTTCTTTCTTTTTATAATCAATAAGAACATAATCTTTTTACTTTTTTTAAAAAAATATTATTTTGTCAAATGCTTTGAAGACATATAAACAAAGTAAGAGAGAATTTGAAAAAAGAATAATACTAATAAACCAGGAATTTTTAAATGTCATGAAAGTTATAATTATATCCTCCATGACAAGAATATATCACACTATCGTTTAACCGTCTCATATATTTTTCATGAGAGACTACATTTCTTATTGTTTGGCTTGAGCAAAAATAAGAAGGCTTTGTCAAAATGGTATGGAACTGTTCACACTAAAATTAGCAGGCGAATATTGTATCAAGCTGTGAATTTAATTGAAATCCAGATAGTAAAACACAAAGTAACAGATGAGTTACAATCTAAGGAAATGTATAATTTGTTTGGGATAAATGTGTGTATTTCTTTAGAAGAAAGAAATGATTCAATTCATTTTTTAATCTTTTTTACTGTAATTCTGGAAAATGATGTTCTGAACTAAGATTAGTCATGGGAATTCCATATGTTTAGCAGCCCAGAGAGGGACAAAAATAGTGAATTTCTAAACCATAATATTTTTCCCAAATTGTTTACAATATCCAGAAAAACAAAAATTAAATTAAATATAACAATTTTTGTGTGTGTATGTATGTGTGCCTTCAAGTCAGACATGTCTATTGGTGTCAGCATTGTGAGATAGTCCAGACAGAAGCGCACCCAGAAATACTTCTAACTTTATTGTAATGTTACATTAACAAAACCTTGCAAGTCTGAAAATACATATCTCTTGCCCCCTTACCTTTACAGTCCAAAAAACTAGGGAGAGTCCTTTCTGAGACGTTTGCTACAGCCCATTTTTCTGCACACTCAGCTGCTGTTTATTCGGAAGTTGTGGGAGCTTCCTCCCTGGAAGCTTTCAAAAAGAGACTAGACTGCCATCTGTCAGAAATGGTGTAAGGTCTCCTGTTTGGGCGGAGGGTTGGACTAGATGACCTACAAGGTCCCTTCCAATTCTGTTAATTTGTTAAACCTGACCGTTGTCTAACCTGCAGCTCTTCCTCTTTGTCACACAAGATTATTCCCACATACGATTAAAACTAGGAACTACCTTGGAAAAGTGCCTGCAGTTTTGTTGGTAGGATTTTCAGAAGGGATTTGCTACTGTCTTCTTCTTAGGGTTGAAAGAGTAGGACTATTACAAAGTCCAGATTTGCCTTAAAGCCCCCCCAGAGTTGCCTCTAACTGTGAGATGGCTAGCATATAAGAAGGAAGGAAGGCAGGCAGGCAGGAAGGAGGGAGGGAGGGAAAGGAAGGAGTATTAAAGTAAAAGTTAAAATAAATATATATGTTTGTCTATGTATACACAAAAAAAGTTAAACCCACTCAGCAGACTTCAGACAGAGCGGTAAAGCTCTCGCCTCACAATCAGAAGGCTGTGAGTTCGATCCCAGGTAGAGGCTAGATTCCCCTGCTTGAGCAAGGGGTTGGACTAGATGACCTCCAAGGTCTCTTCCAACTCTGTTATTCTATTCTAAGTGATCAAATAATCACCTCCCATACATAAAACCAGGATTAAAACTTTAAAAACGATTGTCTAATAGTTATCAGTTAAGCATGGAAAGCCTATTTAAGCAGAATAGGCCTTTCAATGCTTTCTTGAACATCAGGAATGGAACAGATTTAACTAATAAATAATGAAAATCAAAATAGCGAAAGCAAATAAAATTGGCTTCAAAGGCCAACTGGAATAAGGAGGCAGAGGCCATTTAAAAGCCAAAAAGGAAACAAGCAGATTTATCTGGAAAGAGATGAGAGGGTTTTAGTGCTGCTGCCAAGAAACCTTATCCATGATAGATCAATTGCTCTCTTGTAACTCATGTCTGAGGTGACGTGGTTTTTTATGAGCATCAATACAAAATTCTCATTCATGCCTTTGGCCAGAATATCCAAACACTTTCACAGATTTATCTCCTTTATTGGAACTGGTTATAGAAAACTATCTCCTTGTTTGCTGTTTTCCTTAAGTTGTCATATTTGCTGGGTTTAACCTGAAGAACTCAGAACAAGAAAACAGGTTTAAATAGGAAAACCGGAACTATAAGAAAATAGATATTCATTTGACTTAATGTTCCATTTTAGTTTTAGTTTTGTTTTCTCAAAATCCCTGACTCAAAACAAAGGTCAGTATTGTCCTTCTCCATTGTAGGAATCCTATCCCATCTTGTCCTGTCCTGTCCTAAAGGAATGTCCTACCATTCACTTTTCAAAATACACCGAGATTCACAAGGTATGTTGAGGGAACCATACTTAACTTCTCACTTCATAATTTATGAATATCTGGAACATTGATTACAATCCTGTCCTGGTTTCTTTTATCTGACCATTGCCATGGTAGCAGTTCATCATTTGTGGGATATCATATAAATGGCAAGGTGTAATTGTAAGACTATCACCAGGCCACTTTCTGTGTCCACCTATTGTCACGTAAGTATACCACGTGCCCTACCTGCTTATTAATTCTATTTAATGACACTTTTGAAATTAATCCACCATGAAATTTTCGAGGAGGAGGAGGAGAAATTGGTTTTGGCCATAGAAGGCCTCTATTTAAATGTTAAAGTATCCTATACTGATGGAGGAAAAGCTCTTTTGCAGGGTGAAATGAATGGAAATAGCCATTTGTTCTGGCTGTTTTTTCTGTCAGGAAGAAAAAACACGAAGCTTTCAGTATCTTAGCTCCCTCTACTGAAGACCAGAAATGTGCAGATATTTCCATTTCAGAAAAGAAAGAAGACCAACAACAGCCTTTAAGTAAACGAGTAAGGCAGTGAATAAAGAAAAAAAAGTGAGTAAAGAATATACGAAACATTTGCTAGACCAATACTCAAATACAGCTCATCAGTCTGGAACCCATATTACGTATCTGATATTAACACAGTTGAAAAAGTCCAGAAATATTTCACAAGAAGAGTTCTCCACTCCTCTACTCATTGCAGAATACCTTATGCCACCAGACTCGAAATTCTAGACCTAGAAAATCTAGAACTACGCCACCTTCGGTCCGATCTAAGTATAGTATATAAAATCATACATTGCAATGTCCTATCTGTCAATGAATATTTCAGCTTCAACCATAACAACACAAGAGCAAACAATAGATACAAACTCAAGGTTAACGCGCCAAACTTGATTGCAGGAAATATGACTTCAACATTAGAGTGGTCAATGTCTGGAATGCTCTACCTGACTCTGTGGTTCTTTTCCCCAAACCCCAAAAACTTTAACCTTAGGCTGTCTACTATTGACCTCACCCCTTTCCTAAGAGGTGTGTAGAGGGCATGCATAAGTGCACCAATGTGCCTACCATCCCTGTCCTATTGTTTCTTTTAATTTCTTTTAATTTTTCTTATATGTATCCATGTATTCATAACTATGTTTTTACTTATACCAATTATCTTGTAAACAATTGACAAATTGACAAAAAAAAAAGATTGGAGATTACAGTGGAAAGATGAAATCTGGACTGGGAAGGATCAGCTGAAGATTGGAGAAGGCCCCAATAGGAAAAAGGGGGAAAGCAGATAGACTGGGTAGAATCATGCAGATGTTAGTACAGTGGTGGACTGAGGCATCAATAATACAATTAGATTTAGTATTTCCAACCCAACTAATGTTCAGTAACAACCCTTATTATGACTCTTAGGCCATAATACGATAAGAGGGTCCAATAAGCACAATGTGACAAAAGGATCCAATTCAGAAATTGGGTTGATGCACCCCTTAAAAGTATTTCTATCTCAGGGGTGTCAAACACAAAGGCCCACGGGGTGCTTAGATCAGGCCCACAGGGCCGGCCTGGAAATAGCAAAGGACCAGCCCACGGTGCCTCTACTAGCAAAAATGGGACACAGGGAGTAGGGGGCTCCCACATACACATTGCGCCCCATTTTGGCCAGCAGGGTGCTGCAGGAGGTATACATCCCGTCTCCTCCCCCTGGCCAGCCTGCAGGGGACAACTGCAATGCTGATCCAGTATTCCAAGAAATCCAGTCTGACACTCCTGTTCTATCTAATGCATCTCTATGCGAGAGTTACTTGGGTAACTGTTTAGGATGTTGCTGATTTTTCCACTCTAAGCCACCTTCCTGTTTCTACCTTGGTCACTTGATCCAGAGTGAAGCATATATGCTGCTGTTGGGGCGGGGGTGGGAGTTGGGGGGTGATTTTTTCCCCCAGATTTTGTTCTATTGTACTTTATTAATTTATTTGATTCTTTTTGTTAGTTTTTTATTTATATATATATAAATAAGTCACCATGGGTGAATAGGCAGCAATATAAATTCAATAAATAAGTAAATATGCAACTTGTTGCAAGCAAACCCAAGAGAAAGCAAAGCAAAGAAATATAACATATTGTTTTCTTATGCAGAGGTTTTATGGCCACTAGCAGTAAAGGGTTTTACTGTATGCTTTTTTGTTGTTGTTAGAAAAAGTGATCTGAACATTGGAAATCACTCCTGAACAATAACAGGCAAAACAGGTACTTCAAAAGAAAGAAGATTTATATTATTTATATTAATATAAATTTATATTATATTTTATATTAAGGATATGCATAAGGTGTAGACGGTAAAGCTTAGTAGCCCCCAAATCAAATTCTATCATGCCAAGGGTCAGAGAAGAATAGAGCTGGGCAGACATATCTCACAGATAAAAAATAGGCATGGTAAGGTATAAAATCCTTGAGTAAAGATCAAGGGTGGGTTTCTACCAGTTCTGTCCACCTCTGTAGAACCGGTAGCTCTGAAGAGCAGCAGACATAAAACACAGGTGTTTTTGCCCACCCACCCACCTGGGCTCTTACCTGACCTTTATTTCCTGATTTTTCAACTTCAGCTGCTGAACAAGGCACAGCTGCAGTTAAAAAAACAGGAAAAGAGAGCTGTTTCAAAGGCTGCTTCTCTGCACGCAGCGTGGGAATGATGATTTACAGGCGCGCATGCTGCCAGCATGCAGGGAAGCACATCATCAATCACCGACCCTCGTAAATCCCGAACCGGTAGTTAACCCTATCATATCCCACCCCTGGTAAAGATCCTCTACTGCAGGGCTATCAAACTCGCGGCCTGTGGGCCAGAAGTGTCACAAGCTGGCTACACCTATGCCCAGTTTAGTGAAAGGGGGAAAAGTGCCAATATGTCATGTGATGACGCATTGACGATGCGAATTTGACGCCCCTGACCGCTTTCACCCACAGTATCTCAAAATATAAGAGTGACACAAATTAGGAGAGTCATGCTGGCTTGGATGTAATGCATGGGACTGTTAAGCTGTTAAGCCATACAGGGGCACATTATTCTGCTGCAGAGTAGACCAACCCTAGTGTTAATGACCTGAGAGTGGCAAGGGAAGGCTCCCCATTTAAGCTCCCCATATTTTCTGCAGTGTATTATTTCTAGCATTGATTTTGCCACCATATTCTCTACGTGTATCTTGTAGGAGAAGTTCAGTCCAATGTTACCCCAAGGTACTTTGGATGAGGATCATAAGGGAGCAAGTTGTTGTTCAAGCCTCATTGGATGGGGATCATATGGGATCATAAGGGAGCAAGTTGTTGTTCAAGCCTTTGGGGTTTCATATATTAGTTTGTGGTTAAGGTGGAAGCATATAGTAACTGTTTTACTGGTGCTAGGAGTGAGCTTCCACACTAAACAAGCCTCAAGATGCAGATTATGCAGAGATGTCTCAGAGACAGTCCAACACATAATAGCAAGGCATCAGATGCAGGAAGGAGCAGCATATCCCCAAATGGCACAATCAAGTAGCTGGCATTGTATACAGGGACATCTGCACAATGTATGGGCTAGACTGTCCCAAGTCCACATGGGAGATTCCACAGAAGGTTCTGAAGAATAACAGCTCTGTGGGACCTCCAGACCCAGAAGGATTGACAGATACTGGCCAATCAACCAGACATTGTGGTAGTAGACAAGATCCAGAAGACAGTGGTGGTGATAAATATAATGGTGCCAAGTGACAGCAACATCAGGAGATATTGAGAAGCTGGAGGAGTACCAGGGCCAGAAAAAGGAACTAGAGAAAAAGGTAGTGAATGATAAAAGGCCAAAATGATCCCAGTGGTGGTAGGAACACTCAAGGCTTTGACTCCACAGATCCCAGGTACAACCTCAAAGCTCCCTGTCCAGAAGAATGCAATGTTAGAAAAGTTAAGATACTCTGCAGAGCCGTCAAACTCCCAGGCATTTGATAGAAATCATGTGATTAAGGAAAGGTTGAGAAGGTAATCTGAGAGCGACAAAGAGAGAGAAAGAGACAGTGAAAGAGAGAAAGAGAGGGACAGAGAGACGGAGATGATAGAGATAAAGATATCAGTTAAATGTTAAGAAAATATAAATAAATAGAAAGCATTAATAAAAGCTACAACAAAAACAAAACAAGATAAAAAGTCCTGGGCTGATCAGCATTTATTTATTCATGATTTTCATAGCCTATCAAACGTCATAAATTCCATAGGAAATTGTTGTGGCCTGCCAGCTGCCAGCAGAGCTGGTGGTAGACTCAGATGATGATGAGGTTGGGGAAGAACTTGGGCCAGCCTGGAGACTGGGGAAGGCTTTGATGGATGCTGTCGTCGGAAGCAGAGATAGGGCCAGGGATGTCCGACATTTTCCAGCTGCCTTCAGAGTCAGAGATAAGTGGGGAAGAAGAACAGCTGGAGCCTGTTCCAGATGCGAGTATGCGCAGAGCTGTCAGGAGTGGAGAACAACTGAGGAACAGGGGCTGACTCAGGAAGAGGGGCACATGTGGACGCTGAACGGCCCCTTCCTGGAGAATAAATAGAGGCAAATGGGGGGGGGGTTTGCAGGAGACGATAGTTCGTATTTCTTTCAGAAGATTTGCTTATCGTAGTTTGTGCTTCAGAGACTTCTTTCCGGGAATTAATTTATAGCTTTGCGACTGGAAGCTCTCGGACTGGCAATTATCCAAGAACTGATAAGGTCTGTTGTTGTAATTAACTCTTGGAAGTATTATTGCTGGGACTTTTCTGTGTGTGAATGCCATGAATTCTCAGTAACTAAATAAAGAGGGGTTTTTCAGGACAAGAAGTCTGATTCTTGGTTCTGCTAAGCCTGGGTCAAAACAGGAAACATACAATGACCAACATAACAACAATTATTAAAAATCTACCAAAAATATTCAATTCAAAAGCACAATAGAATAGTGGCTGCTTATATAACCGGAGACAAGAACTTCCAAGGTACAAGGCCACAACTGAGGATGGGTACTTGGTTTATGACCTCCTCATCTCACACACGTTAGGCCTTTCAAGTAGGCCTTTCAATGATTTTCCTAGTAGATGGGCAGAGCCATAGACTTTTATTACGTCTAGCCATTATGATTATGGCTTTTCTTTCCTGGCACTCTCAAAGCATCAACACTGAAGCATTTGCAAAGGAAAGAATAACATTCACTTCTGGGAAAGTGTAGAATCTTCAGGGATTCTCTTTTTTATTATTAAAGTACTGTTTGCATTTTCTTGGAAACCCTTTGAAACCATCTCAGTGTTTACCCTAAAGACATGCAAGAATGAAGTCAGAATTCTGCAAGATCTGCTCCTCTGGCATTTTCATTATTCCCTCAGCAGGCATATTTATTTATTTTGTAATTTGGTAGCTGTCTTCAGGCATTTCAGGTTCCAAAGCCTGCCTCATCTCACGCTCACATATACGCTTAGGATTCGATGACACTTGAAGAGGGCTTATGCTTGCTTCTTTCTTGCAGATAGTTTTAGAGGAGAAGGCAAGGTTTTCATTATCTCTATCTAGCAGAGCAGAACAAGGGCAGGAAAAGGTTCACATAGTACCTGATTCCAGCCTCCTGAGTGCAAGTCCAGAAATTTCTTCCACAGCACAGCTGGACCCCAACATTCAACCAACTCTCTTCCTGGCAGATTATAAGCAGCTTGAC
Organism: Bungarus multicinctus; assembly: GCA_023653725.1. NCBI lineage: Eukaryota > Metazoa > Chordata > Lepidosauria > Squamata > Elapidae > Bungarus > Bungarus multicinctus. Next base: position 75,281,693 of record CM042844.1, on the reverse strand, counting down.
GGTGCTGAACAACGTCAAAGGCCTGAACTGATCAGAACCTTTAATAAACTTTCCAAAGCGAACTTGTGAGGCCATCAATCTGAATCAGGATGCATAACTGTTTTTTTGTTTTTGTTTTTATTACTTGACATATTGAAAAACCAACTCCAAAAAAGAAGATGAGGCCTGGGCAAAAATTAAATGTAATAACTTCAAGTATAGTTCTAAGGCAAATGTAGTAGAGGCCCTGAGGCCACTTCTAGTTTTTTGAGTCCCTGTGCATTCAAATTGCATACCCCCTGTTGTAAACCATCACAACTTTTCTAATGCTGTAAAGACATCTTTAGGCATTATTTAGAAGTGCTAATCAGGGATGGGCTTTAAATTTTTTAGCAAGGGGCTCTCTGCCCTAATGACTGGCTGGGTGGGTGTGGCTAAGTGGTCATGTGACTGGGTGAGTGTGGCCAATTCGCTGTCACTTCTTTATCCTAATTACCTAAAAAAAGATATATAGCAAAAAGTTGTTTATTATTTCATGCATTTGATACTTAAATAAAAGACTGGTGAAACCAGGCTCTCTGGAGGGCCCGGGACAGGGGTTGTTCCTCTGTCTTGGTCCTGTTAGATCTCTCAGCGGCTTTTGATAGTGTCAACCACAGTATCTTATTGCGGTGGTTGGGGGGGGGTTGGGAGTGGGAGGCACCGTTTTACGGTGATTCTCCTCCTTCCTCTCTGACCGTTCGCAATTTGTGTTGACAGGGGGGCAGAGGTCGACCCCGAGGCCCCTACTGTGTAGGGTGCCTCAGGGGTTGGTGCTCTCGCCCCTGCTGTTCAACATTTATGTGAAGCCGCTGGGTGAGATCATCCGTGGCTTTGGGGTAGACTTCCATCAGTACGCTGATGATACTCAGCTGTACATCTCTACCCCGGGCCACCCCAACGAAGCCGATGAAGTGATGACCTGGTGCCTGGAGGCCGTGCGGAGTTGGATGGGTCGTAACAGGCTTCGTCTCAACCCGACCAAAACCGAGTGGCTGTGGTTTCCTGCGCCCAGATACAGCCAGCTTGTTCCTTCGCTGGCCGTGGGGGGAGAAGTTTTGACCCCCGTGGAAAGGGCGCGCAATCTGGGTGTCCTCCTGGATGTACGGCTGTCTTTAGAAGATCATATCACAGCCGTCGCCAGGGGGGCCTTTTGTCAGATTCGTCCGATTTACCAGTTGCGGCCCTTTCTGGATCTGGGCGCACTTCGCACAGTCACCTCCGCCCTCGTCATCTCCCGCTTGGACTATTGCAATGCTCTCTACATGGGGCTCCCCTTGAAGAGTGTCCGGAGGCTGCAGTTGGTTCAGAATGCGGCCGCATGGGTGATCTTGGGAGCCCCTCGGAGCTCCCATGTAACACCGCTTCTCCGCAGGCTGCACTGGCTTCCTGTGGCCTTCCGGATCCGATTCAAGGTGGTACTGACTGTATTTAAAGTGCTCCATGGCTCGGGGCCTGGGTACTTACGGGACCGCCTGATGCCATCAACAGCCTCCCGCCGCCCAGTACGCTCACACAGGGTTGCCCTCCTTGGGGTGCCGCCGCCTGATCATTGCCGGCTGGCGACCCCAAGGGTGCGGGCTTTCTCTGTGGGGGCCCCCTCCCTGTGGAATGATCTGCCCCCGGAGATACGGGCCATTACCGACATCCAGACCTTCCGGCACGCAGTCAAGACCTTATTTTTCCAACAGGCCGGCCTGGCCCAGTAAATGGTTTATGGGGTTTTAATTTAATTCAGTTTTTAAATTTTTAAATTTTAACTTTTTAATTTAATCCTGGAATTTTAAATTTTGTAATTTTATATCTGAAGGGATTCGGCCAGATTCATGTCATTTAATTTGTTTTTAATTGTATATACTCCATTTTTAGTAGGCTGTACACCGCCCCGAGTTCCTTTTTGGGAGAGGGGGCGGTATAGAAATTTAAATAAATAAATAAATAAATAAATAAATAGCAGTGACTGTGAGAAGAATCTTGGAGTCTTAGTGGAGTTTCTGGTGAGTTATGTGATTCTTATTATTTGGAAATTAATCCCCTCAGAGGCTAGTGGCTATGTTATTTGATTTTCTCAATGGCTGTCCCTCCCAAGTGCTGAGTGGATTGTTTATCTAGCTTGCAACACTTTTACGGGATGTGAAATGCTCTTGGCTGAACACCCAGAAGTTCAATTAAGCCTATTAAGAGCTTTCCCTTGCTGCTTATCTTTCTGAGGTTACTGGGGGCTCTCCGAGCCCCGCAGTCTTAGCCTGGGGCTCTCCCAAGCCCCTATGAACCCCCAGCAGCCCATCCCTGGACTCCTAATGAATGTGAAGAATCTAAATTTAATAAATATCCTTATTAAAACATTACGGACTGTAATCTTTCATTGGAAGAAGGAATAATTCTGTCTATGTTTCATGCTATCTCAGGCATAAATATCTTGTTTTAAATTAATTTAGGATATGTAATGTAAATTACAGGTAGTCCTTGACTTACAGCAGGTCACTTAATGACCATTCAAAGTTTCAACAATTCTGAAAAAAGTGACTTATGACCATTTTTCACAGTTACAAGTTTTGCAGCATCCCCAAATTCAGGAGCTTGGCAATTGGTTCATATTTATGACAATTGTTCTGTCCCAAGGTCATGTGATCACCTTTTTTGACTTTCTGACTAGCAAAGGTCAATGGAGAAACCAGATTCACTTAACAACCAGGTTACTAACTTAATAACTACAGTGATTCAATTAACAACTGTGGCAAGAAATGTCATAAAATGGGGCAAAATTTACTTAACAAATGTCTCACTTAACCACAGAAATTTTGGGCTCAATTGTGGTCGTAAATCGAGGACTAATTAAAATTACATATTCTAAATTTAATAAACACCTGTGTAAATGAAAAAAGAATTTCAGGATTTATCAGTGTAGGAACTCAAGTCCTGAAAAATACCACATACGATTCTTGCTGAACAATTGGACACAGGCCCAGGAAAAATCCACTTCTTCAGATGTGTTGATGTTCATTTTGGAGTCTGCAGAATATCCTTTGGAGAATCCATTTCAATAAAGAGGAAAGTTCAATGGAGTTCTTAACAGGCAAGATAGGAAGGCAGTTATTAGGGAAGGAGGCCTTGATTTAAACAAATACTGTACAACAGAATAAAATCAGGCATCTCATCCAACATTTTTAAAATTCATTTTAAAACAATTCTTCCTAATCAGACTTGAAAGGAATCCATATCAACCTGACTGTATAAATTAATTTATGGTTGAACTTTCATTCTATAGGTCTCACTTCTTCTCCTCATCTTCTGTTCAGTTAAATGGCTTTGTTATATATAACTATATTGAAGTAAAAAGAGGAGCGCAACTGGGCTTGAAAATTATGTTTTCTATTCATGATAGGTTTTATAATTAATGAAAGCAAACTGTGCAAAAAATGTTTTCTCAAATGATGGTTATGTTGTTTTTGATAATTTGCTAGGTATCTCTAACCATTCTATTCCATCTGATTAAGACCGTAATATAATTCTGATTTGTTTTAAAAATTCAATGTGTGATCTAGGAACACAAGCGTTGCTTCTTAAAATGTCCAAACATTTGGAAATGGTCTTTCCAAATGTCTCCCAGTCTGCAACCATTTCACCCCATTATTCAGATTTTAGTTTGTGAATGTTAAAATTTCATCCTACGGACCAGCTGGTAAATTCTGCTCTCACAGGACTCTTAATAGTACATTATACTAGCAGCTGCTCTATATGGAAAGAATGTTCTTGATCTGCACACAAAGCATCACTAGTCAATGGCCTTGCAAAAGGGATTTTTGCATCACAAAATTGAAGCCCATTTCATTTCTGAAGCACAGATTTCACCAGATGGGAAATTATCATGTAGCAAAGGGATTGCGATCAATTATGGAAGTCTATTTCATTCCACTATTCAAGAAGCTCCAAATTATTTCCATAAATAATTAATCTTGGGTAAGGGGAGGGTATTTATTCCCATCTTTAAAGGGGAGTGGATAAAGCTGATAGCTTATATTTTATATATTATGTATTCAAAGTTTAGAGAGAAGAAACGATCAATACTGATTTCAAAAAAACACATCCTAATGGCCACAAAATCTCCTTTGGGTCTGTTCACCCCCAATGTTATTCCCTCCAACTCTGTTATTCTACTTTATTCTATTATCATCAGTATATGAAGGATCCTTAGCTTTACATCTTCATCCCTGGTGATCTAATTGATGCCATGTCTCAGCCAGTCCTTGAGTATTGAAGATTTGTCCTGAAATGAATACAAACTCCAGCTCCTTTGTCATGCAATGGTGGTTTATGTTAGCTCAGCAAACAACAAATACTCTTTTCTGACAAGAAAGGCTAAAAGCCAGGCAAGGTTAGAGTTGGGTTTGAGTTTGCTCCCTTTCCTTTTATTACCATTATCATGAGACACACCCCACTACACCCACGTCTATACGCAGTTCTAATTCTGGCCACACCTAACCCATTATCCCTAAATGCTATTAACCCTATAACATGTCTATATCCCTACCCTATTCCGACCCTCACTAACTGACCCACACCTGGTGCCACCTTCACCATGTTTTAACCTAAGGCTTAATTACCATCTATATGTGCCCCAACCCCCTTTAACAATATGCACCACATCAATACATGAAAAGAGCCATTTCCAGCAACCCTGCAGTTGCTTCAGAATCTGTCCTCCAACCCTGCAGTTGTTGCAGAATCCATCCTCAGCTCTGCTGAGTCATCCCAAACCCATTGGCCAGCACACAAGGAGAAATACAGATTCAGCAGCAGCAGAGATAAGGTGACATGGACAGCTTACTTGCTGCGAGGCATATTCAGAGCTGAAAGGCTCTGAGTAGACTCGGAGCCCGACACCATGGCTGCCATTTTATGGTGCCTGGAGGCCATAAAGGTTTGGAAGGGAGACTACGGGTTTCAACTGGTAAGGTGGAGTGGTTGTTGGATGCAGGTAACCTCAGGATCTAGATGTTTATCATGTTATGTTCTGGATAGGACTGCACTATTCCAGACATCTTCTGTGCAATCTGAGGGCTCTACTAGAAGTCATGGCAAGTCGTGGCAAGGAGAACCTTTGTGCAATTTGGTGTTGTGCCCTAATTGGATCCTTATCTAGCCTAATTCTAGTCTAGTGAAGAGAAGGACCAGGGGAGACATGAGAGCAGTGTTTCAATATTTGAGGGGCTGCCACAGAGAGGAAGAGGTCAAGCTAATTTCCAAAGCACTGAAGGCCAGACAAGGAATAATGGATGGAAACTGAACAAGGAGAGATTCAACCTGGAAATAAGGAGAAATTTTCTGATAGTCAGAATAATCAACCAATGGAAAAGCTTGCCCTCAGAAGTTGTGGGAGCTTCAATTAAGTTTAATTTATGTTTGATTATTATCATCTGATTTTGCAGTTTGGAGTCTTTTGGGGAGTTTTGTAATTGAATTTCTAATTCTTTAATTTTTTGTTTTAGTTCATTTTGTTGGGTGTATTTTTCTTTATTTCTCCTAGCAGTGTAAGATATCACTATGCCCCTTATTATTGCTTTCATTGTATCCCAAATATTCTGCTTCGTAGTTACTTCATTATTATTTTCTTTTAAGAAAAAATCTAATTCCTCCTTAAGTCTATTCATAAACTCTTTCTCTTTAGTTAACTGTATATTTAGAGTCCACCTTTTCCTTGGCCTTTCCACACTATTTGAATCGGATTATGATCTGCCCATTCATTAGGTAAAATTTCGATCTCTTTTAGTTCATCTGCTAGTTCACCATTCATCCATGCCGTATATAAATAAGGAATCACAGACTGTTGATAATGGAATAGTTACATATGTGTGTGTGTGTGTGTGTGTGTGTGTAAGGTTTTGAGCTGATAATTTTAAATAATAAATAAGGGAGACTAGGATAGATCTATTTCGAGCTAGTTAGCTCTCTTCAGCTAGCCATACCCTTACTGGGATTCGAACCAGGGAAGTATTACATGTGAGGCAGTTGTAATTGCCACTACACCACTGGCTCTATCCTGTTCAGGATATATTCCCTTTTTGTGTGTGTTGTGTATGTATTTATTTGTTGTTTTAGTTGTATAATTAATAAAGTTTGTTAATAAAAAAGAAGTTGTGGGAGCTTCATCACTGGATGCTTTCAAGAAGAGACTGGGTTGCCACCTGTCAAAAATGGTGTAGGGTCTCCTGCTTGGGCGGGTGGTTGGGTAGATGACCTACAAGGTCCCTTCCAACTGTGATAATCTGTTGTTTGGCTTGTGGGTCCCTGAGTGCAGTCATTCGTGCCTTAGTCACCTCTTTCTTTGATTACTACAATGCGGTCTATTTTTGAAGTGAGCTTAAAAGGGTAGTCTATTTCAAGAAATCATACCGCAACTGTCACATAGAAAAACCTCTAAGAATGTCTGTTTAATACTGAGTTTCCTAAGACAGGAAATAATGAGAATATATTGAATAATAACTCCCTTCCCACCCTTCCCAGTGTATTGGTTTTGGTTACAAGTGTGAAACATTTTTATAAATGTAACAAGGAACTATTCCTTCACACACACAAAATAGAATGTTATGAAAGAAGAACGTCTTCCTGCCAACTTTTAATGCTAAGACATTATTTCAGAATTACAACACAATTATTACTCATAATGTTGAATAGCCAAGAAAAGCTTAATCAGGGCCATGAACCCTGAAATCACACACTTGGAAATTATCCAACTGGTGTATTTCTGTTGTTACTCCTGTGTTGTTGTTGTTGTTTTTAAACAACACTGTCACCAAAATACTTTTAGCTGGAGTAATGAATGTGCAAGAGCTGCATTTAATAGATGCAAGATGGAATAGATTGGGACAACTGAAGACTGTCAATCTGTCAATCATTTCATAGGCTGTAATAATAACTCGAGATGGCTTGTGCTTAGGCAGATCACAATTTGTGCTGTCAATTGGTTTCTCTGCTGTCATTGCTATCAATTCTAGTCAGCAATTAAGTATAACTTTTGCAACAGGTATCAAAAATATTCAAAAAGAATATGCTTACCTTTAAAAACCTTTAGAAAGAGGGTGATGTACTTACTTCTACCTGGGGCAAAATAAATATTTACACTAATGGTATTGGAAAATTCCTGTGGAATTATCTTGAATTTCATTTATTAACCATCGGCAAACATCAAAACAGTTAACTGGAAAAAAGAGACATAAAGCATGCAAAACAGAAGGAAAGAGACATAAACACCATACAAGAAATAAAAGGTGCAGAGAATTTGATATCAATCTACATTATTTTTTTCTATATATCAAAGGGCACAGATCTTTACAGAGTCACCGAAAACAACAATGTGGGTATTTGGCATCAGGGAATCCTGCTTGGTTTTGACCCATGAAGGAAACTATATAATGGATAGGGATGTTATATCTGAAAGGTACAGGTAGTTCTGGATTTACAACAGTTCATTGAGTGAGCGTTTCAAGTTATAACATCACTGAAAAAGGTGGGACTTATGGGTGTTTTTCACTCTTATGGCCAATAAAGCATGCCCCATGGTCACCTGATCAATATCCAAACACCTGGTAACTGACTCATATTTATAATGCCCATCTGATCATTTTTATGATCTTCAGACAAGCAAAGTCAACGTAACAACTTAACACACTTAACAACTGTGTTACTAACTTAACAACCGCAGTGATTCACTTAACAACGGTCTGGCTTATTGACAGAAATTTTGGGTTCAATTGTGGTAGGAAGTCAAGGATTACCTGTATGTAATTTCCCCTGAAAATAATTCTAGAATCATATAACTTGCTTAATCACTATCATGTTTTGCTCCTAGCTATGATAGTTTTTACAAGTCACAGTACTCTAGATTTTGAAAGAGTTCAAGAAAAAAAATGGAGTTGCATTTCCTTTCATTGGAAAACTAACACTTTTTACACAACCCTATTTGTAGTGGTACTGCAGCTCTCTCCTTCATTTCTTCTAAGTTACACACACACACACACACACACACACACACACACATACATACACATATATAGACACATATGCACACCAATGTGCCTACCATTCCTGTCCTATTGTTTTTTTTTATTTTCTTATATGTATCCATTTCATGTATTAATAATTATATTTATACCTATACTTATTATCTTGTAAGTGATTGACAAATCAAATAAATAAAATAAATAAATTTATATATATACACACACATATATATACACTATATATATGTACATATACATACATACATACATACATACATACATACATACATACATACATACACATACACATATTCATATACATACACATAATATATATACATCAGAGGTGGTATTCAGCAGGTTCTGATCAGTTCTGGAGAACCAGTAGCAGAAATTTTGAATAGTTCGGAGAACCAGCAAATACCACCTCTGACTGGCCCCGCCTCCATCTATTCTCTGCCTCTCAAGTCCCAGATGATTGGCTGGGTCTTCTATTGTTGCCCTGCCCAGGAGAAACGGAGCTGGAAAGCAGGTTAGTGGGGTGGGGAGGGAATGGAGATTTTGCAGTATTCTTCCCCTGCTACGCCCACCAAACCACGTCCACCAAGCTACACCCACAGAACCAGTAATAAAAAAATTTGAATCCCACCACTGATATACACGTACATATATAATACAATACAAAATGTGTATATAATCAGATGAACACAATACACAAGCCTGATGATGGCAGATGAGATTCTGCCGAAACGTCACTACAACTTTAAAAAACAACTATAATGACATGGAAAAATACCCGAACAAAGCTGAATACCATACATATAAATACTTGCAAAAACTTAAGAAAGCATACTGCTTTCTTTTCTGTCTTTCGGCTCATCACCAGAGACCATACCGACAGAAAGCTATTTGTTTCGTTGTCTTTTCTTTTACATGTGTGTAAATTATCAGCTCAAAAACCTTACATAAAAACCCCCAATGACTCCATCTCTGCTAGAGTGTTAAATGTCAGTACAAATATTTTGAATGTAAATAGCATTTAATCATTTGTAATATGTAGGTTTTAATTTGATTCTTCTTTCCCCTCCAAAAAAAACATTTTAAGTTTTCCTGTGTGGCCTTTCATCAGAAGATGTGGAAAGCATGAAAGAGAAGTCAGGCTTTGCATGCCACCCAGGCTTCTACTTCCCTGATGTTTATGTTTTAGCTGAAGGTCAAGGTTTTTGGAAAGTATGATTTTTTTAAAAAGAGGCAAGACACTGGTTACAGTACACGAGTATCATCCAAGCTCTGTCTGTTTTTTGAATGTGTTGCAGTTTATTAGAGCCCAGGAATATGCAATCGTACGTCAATATATGAAACAAAAAAGAAATGCAGATCGCTTTCAAAATACATTGAAATTGAGGGAAGAGAAGAGATAAACCCTACACATTTTCATGCTCTTTATACGCTGATCTGAGTCATTGTGATTATGGAGTCTGCTATACGTTTTTCTAAAATGTAAATTTGTTTGAGAGCATTTATTTATTTGTTTTTCTTTATTTTTTTCTTTCCTGTCTTTATTATTTCTACAAATAACCCAAGCAGGTGAACATATCCAATACATCTTCCTCATCTGTTTTCCCCACAGCAACAATCCTTGTAAAATAGATTGGCCTGAGAAATAGATTGGCCCAACATAACCATTGGCTTTCATGCCTAAGGCAGGACTTGAACTCATGGTCTCCTGGTTTCTAAGGCTCACGCCTTAACCATTAGACCAAACTGACTCTTTGTAAGAGCTGAACAGTTTCAAGTAAAAGTCTATAGCTTATCTGAATTTGAATATTGCTTCCAAAGTACACATTTTCAGATGAACTTTCTGCATATTACAATTAAAATAACAGGAGTTTGATTTGAAGTTTTTAATGTCAGAACATTTAATTTCTTCTTCCTTGTTCCTCCTCCTCCTTCCTCCTTCCTTTTTCTTCCTCCTGTTCCTCCCCTTCTCCTCTTTCTTCCTCCCTCATGCAAACTAAATGTGGGATGAATCATGCCATTGTTCAGTTGTCTATCAATTATTGTTTACTCCCTCCACCCTAATAATAGTATTGATTGGAGTAAGAAAATAGAATAAGAATTGTACAGAAAAGCAGGAACCAACAATGATTAATAATACATGAAAACAAATGCATTGCTCTCATTATCCCTCCATATTATCAACAAAAGGGAAGATTGAGCAATATTTATGGGTGGTAGTAAAATTAGCATGGCAATACGGAATCTGTGGGTTGCACAGATAAAATTGGTAATGACTACATACCGTGAAAAAAATTCCTTTTAGGAATACTTTCAGAGATGATGATGTGTCCACTTATCCTATCCAACTTCTCATCTTTTCTCCTCGCCAGCCAAACATTGATTTTGCAATTTTATAAGCCTGGCTCATTGTCAGTTGCATGATAAGTAGTATTTAATGTGTCTTTTTGCTTCTTTGTGTCAAAAAGCAGCAATTTAATATAGTGCTCTAATGAGTGCAATGATGAATGTTTGGTGGTAGAAAAGGATAGTAATACAGACTTTGTTCTATTGACCTTGTGGGGAGATTATTTGATGTGGTAAATCAACCTTCTCCAATCTGGAATTTTCTAGAAATGTTGGGCATAGAGTCCCTAGAATTCTAAGCAACTGTATGCCCAATTATCTCTCTAGCTGGAGAATTCTAATGCGCAGTTCAGCAGAAAATGGCCAGTAGTTTAGAGAATGTTGTGTTAGACAATTATTCATTTGGGGAATTTTTGTTAAAGACATGTTCCCATTTGTTTATTTTATTTATTTAGTTATTTAGTTATTTTTGTCAATTGCTTAAATATAATAAGTATAAGTAAAAACATAGTTATGAATACATGGATACATATAAGAAAAAAAAAACAATAGGACAGGGACGGTAGGCACGTTGATGCACTTATGCACGGACCCTATAGACCTCTTAGGAAAGGGGTGAGGTCAATAGTAGACAATCTAAGGTTAAAGTTTTTGAGGTTTGGGGAAGAAACCACAGAGTCAGGTAGACTATTCTAGACATTGACCACTCTGTTGCTGAAGTCGTATTTCCTGCAATCAGGTTTGGTGCAGTTTACCCTGAGTTTGTATCTATTGTGTGCTCTTGTATTGTTGTGGTTGAAGCTGAAGTATTTATTGACAGGTAGGACATTGCAATGTATGATTTTATATACAATACTTAGATCGGACCGAAGGCGGCGTAGTTCTAGGTTTTCTAGATCTAGAATTTCGAGTCTGGTGGCATAAGGTATTCTGCAACGAGTAGAGGAGTGGAGAACTCTTCTTGTGAAATATTTCTGGACTTTCTCAACTGTGTTAATATCAGATATGTAATGTGGGTTCCAGACTGATGAGCTGTATTCAAGTATTGGTCTAGCAAATGTTTTGTATGCTCCAGTTATTACTGTAATATTACCAGAGAAAAAACTACGTAAAATTAGGTTAACAACTCTTAATGCCTTTTTGGCTATGTAGTTACAGTGGGCTCTAGCACTTTGATCATTAGAGATGAGTATTCCAAGGTCCTTGACAGAGTTTGGATCATCATTTGACCATCATTTGAAAAGACTGGGATTGTTTGATCACCATTAGAGATGCATTCTCAGTTCGCATGTGTTCGAATTGGAAAATACACAGTGCTACAATTATACCAGAAGTCTCCAAGGTAAGTTTAATCACATAGTTAAGTTCAACAGTGCAGTAGACCAGACTGTCCAGAAAAGCCTTCCCAACTTAGGGTGTTGATCACATCTCCCACAATTTCTGGCCTGAGCCAGCTGGAAATTATAGGAATTGTTCCCCAGCATGTCCACTTTAAGATACTAATATTCTTCATCTTCACATTGATTGTTATCATGAAATCAGATGTGACATGGTAGAACATCAGTTCCAATTTCTATTCTCCGGAAGAAATCCAGAGAGAGAATATTCCCATTAGATGTTCATCTTCTGCCTGAAGAATCCATCAGAGGAGAGCCCACAAGGCGGAAGTAAATATATTTTTGACTGTTCCACATGACAGCTCATCAAGGATTGGTGTGATAAAAGTACCTGACAGTCTTTTGCAAACTAAATATACTGTACTATTCCTTCCTTTTTTTAAAAAAACTTTTTGACTATCTCTTTCCCACCCTGATCATTTCTACTGCCCCCCTTCAACTTATTTTAGCTTATCTGTGTCACTCAATGAGCATAGTGCCAGATATGGAGCACCATATCTGCTCTGGATGACTCCAGTGTGACTCTTGAAAAGTACAGCTGAATGTTTACTTCCCCTGACTTATGAATTGCCATTGGTTTCAGTTACATTGAACCCTTTTGTGATGGCTTGTGATCAATAGCATTTTCATAGAACATAAAATAATAGAGTTGGAAGGAAACTCAGAGGTCTTCTAGTCCAACCCCTTGCTCCACCAGGAGACCCTGGCCTATACCATTTCTGACGTGGTTGTCCAATCACTTTTTGAAAGCATCTAATGATGGAGCACCCACAACTTCTGAAAGCAAGGCATTCTAGATTGTTCTCACTGTTAGGAAATTTCTCCTTAGTCCTAAGCTGCTATTCTCCCGTGTTAGTTTCCATCCATTGTTTCTTGTTTTGCCTTTTAGTGCTTTGGAAAATAGTTTGACCCTCTCATCTTTGTAAGAGCCCCTCAAATATTGGAACACTTGCCACCATGTGTCCCCTAGTCCTTCTTTTCATTAGACTAAGACATACCCAATTCTTGTAACCGTTCTTCCTATGTTTTAGCCTCCAGCCTCCTCCTCATTCTTGTTGCTCTTCTCTGTACTCTTTCCAGAGTCTCAACATCTTTTCTATATTGTGGTGACTAGAACTGGATGCACTATTCCAAATGTGGCCGGACTAAGACTGTGTAAAGTGGTGCTAATACTTCATGTGATCTTGATTCTATCTTTCTATTAATGCAGCCTAGGATTACATTGCCCTTTTTGGCTTTGGTGGAACTCTTTTTTGTTCAAATGTTTTCACTTGCATTACCTAACTTTTATAGTGGAACACACAATGTTTATTTATTTATTTGATTTGTCAATCGCTTACAAGATAATAGGTATAAGTATAAACATAATTATGAATACATGAAATGGATACACATGAGAAAAATAAAAGAAACAATAGGACAGGGACGGTAGGCACGTTGGTGCGCTTATGCACGCCCCCTACAGACCTCTTAGGAAAGGGGTGAGGTCAATAGTAGACAGTCTAAGGTTAAAGTTTTTGGGGTTTGGGGAAGAAACCACAGAGTCAGGTAGACTATTCCAGATATTGACCACTCTGTTGCTGAAGTCGTATTTCCTGCAATCAAATTTGGTGCAGTTTACCCTGAGTTTGTATCTATTGTGTGCTCTTGTATTGTTGTGGTTGAAGCTGAAGTATTCATTGACAGTTAGGACATTGTAATGTATGATTTTATATACTATACTTAGATCGGACCAAAAGTGGCATAGTTCTAGGTTTTCTAGGTCTAGAATTTCAAGTCTGGTGGCATAAGGTATTCTGCAATGAGTAGAGGAGTGGAGAACTCTTCTTGTGAAATATTTCTGGACTTTCTCAACTGTGTTAATATCAGATACGTAATGCGAGTTCCAGACTGATGAGCTGTATTCGAGTATTGGTCTAGCAAATGTTTTGTATGCTCTAGTTAGTAGTGTGATATTACCAGAGAAAAAGCTACGTAGGTTAACTCTTAATGCCTTTTTGGCTATGTAGTTACAGTGGGCTCTAGCATTTAGATCATTAGTGATGAGTACTCCAAGATCCTTGACAGAGTTTGGATCATCAACAAGGTCTCGACTATTCAGCTTGTATTTTATTTTCTGATTTTTTTTGCTTTTTTTGTTGTTGTTCAGTGTATTTTGCTTCAATGCAAAAATATATTTCATTGTGCCGGATTCATCCCTATTCCGCAGTCTACTGAACCAGAAGTGAAGTCTTCAGTGCCCTTGGAAAAGGGCCTGGGACTGAAACATACTGAGATATTCAATAAATGCTTCTCAGGCTGTTTGAGAATTGCCTTGTATACGTCTGTCTGGGACATGTTGTACTAGTTAGTTAGTTAGTTAGTTAGTTAGTTAGTTAGTTAGTTAGTTTACTTTATTGCCATTGCAGCTCGTACAACAAAATTAAATGCCATCTTCAACGTACATTATAACTATAAAAATAAAACACAAAGACACATCCTTCACATTCTATACAGTTGTATTGAAAATTCACCCTCTTAGTTAAAATAGAACAAGCCACTTTTCTAGAACAGAGCTCCATTCATTTTGTATTATGTGGCACTGACATTCTAGTGACTAGGACAATGATGTAACGTGTTATAAGGCTTTGGGGTTTTTTCAGTTTTTGACAGAGTTCCAGTCTAAGAGCCTGCAAATGCTGAAAACCCATATAAACAGAAGGAAAAGACTCCATTGATTGATATAGTTGTCCATGCTATCCTTCAGGACATAGATTCTCTGAAATAGTTTGTAAGTACTTTAAAGGAAAAGAATTAAATAAAAATAATACAGATGTACTACATATAGGCAACTCCTGGAGAAACAAAGGAAATTATATTAGATGTTTAAAAAAATAAATTGCAGCCTAATTTTATTAAAAATAATAACTTATTTTACAGAGTGATGATCTAATTAATAATAATTTCAGTAGTGACCAGAAAAAATTCAATAGTATAAGTTCACAGGATTTTCCAAGTGCCATCAAAAAGGCAATTTGGGGATCAATGGATTAAAATTGTCCATCCCTTGCATTTTAGAAGATCTTGGTTCAAAAGTCACTATACAAGTCATTTGTAGATCAAGTATTAAATCCAGATTTTTTTTTTTTACATTCCCAGTTGATACCAATTACTAACTAACAAAACTGCTATTTTGATTAAATATTTGGCTATGTGCTTCATGGAAAAAGTCCCTTCCATTCTACTAATGGAAAAAATTTCAAGTGCTGTCAAGTTTCTTCTCTTCCCTCTGTGTTTTTAAAATATGATAATGAAGATGATTGATTGATTTAAATTTGTTATGGCAGCCCACTCTAGTAGAAACTCAGTGGCTTTATAGAAACAGTAAAAACAATCACACATTCAATAAGTACGAATATTCTCAGTAGGCCCAAGGGTGTGTTGAGCAACACACCATGTAAGTGTTAACGGTGAGGAGTGTGTGTGTGTGTGTGTGTGTGTGTGTGTGCGCGTGTGTGTGAAGAGAGAGCAACTTTATTTCATTACCACATTCAAATATAGTTATTGGCATATATAAATGACACTTAAGTCGAATCAGAATTTTGAATGGCAGGTAGAGAATTAGCATACACATTCTTAGTCTTTGTGATCTTCAAGTGTCTCCTAAAATATGATGAATTGGTTTTTAAAATGACATCTATTGTTCAGAATTATTTTTGGAGCTTTTGGGTATACTTAAGAGAGCCTGGAGCTCTTACTGAGTGTATAGCTAGGAAGCTGTGATATGGAAAGAACGACAACTCACTAGCTACATGACACATTCGTTCAACATACTTCCTAGGCCATATTATTTGTACTTATTGTGTGTATCATGGTTTTTTTAAAAATAATACTTATAAAATGTTTAACACATACATTCATTGTTAACAACTCTGGGGGATAACTACCACATAAAAAAAATGGGCCTTTTTTTTTTTGCATTTGATGATGAAATTGGAGGGAACAATTAATCAATTGGTAATTATCTTTGAACAATTCCAGAAAATCCATTACTTTTCTATCAAATGGGTTCCACTCTCAGCCAGTCTTAATCAGTCACAAATCCAACCGACCACCCAGGACCTATATAAATGAACAAGGCACTTCACCCCAAAAACACCCACTGAAGATGTTACCTAGTTTGGTAACGAATCATAGATAGCCAAGCAACAAGCTCAGAGGAAAAAACCTAAATCTACAACCCGAGCTACAGATATACATTTTACTTTTATACATTTTTATTAAAAAAAGAGCAACTTTTACCCAAAATCAGGCAAAGCAGGCAGCCAGATTGAGTTGCTCACAGAATCACAGATTCATTCAGAGATCTACCTTTCTGCAATCGATTACCTGAGTCTGCACTGAAAAATAGAAACTTCAGTCCTATGGAAGGTTCTATTAGATTAGCTAGGAAGCAAGATTTCCTGCTTTCTAGCTAATCTAAATCTCCCAGCACAGCAGAACAGCTGATGGTGGTGGTGGTGGTGTGGGGGGGGGGGGAGGGGGGGGGCGGGAAGGAAAAATAGCAACTTATCAAAGGCAGGCAACTTGGATGGTGCACATGCTAGGTAAGGAGTGAGTGGGCAGGGTGGGGCGAGGCAAGGCCTGCTAGTGGAGTGATTTGCCAGTTCTCCAACACAGAATTGTAACAACCAGTTCTACAGAACCGGACCGACCAGATAGAATCCCATCCCTGCTCTTGGCTACAAACCTTGCAGCTGAAAGCATTGCCTGACTTCAGCTTTCCACAGTTTGATGCCTATAAACATATATTGTTGACTACAATGATGTTAAGATAATGAAGCATCCACTGTGCTGTCATGACAATGCCCAGCCTTTCATGCACGCTTGGCAATGTCCACGCAAGTATATAAATGCCAGAGTGTGCATCGCAGTGTTATGGTGCATATTTGTTATTTCCTGTCTCCCCAGTGTGCACTTTGGGGCAGATCCCAATGTTCATGCCTCCACATATGCTTAAAATAGTGCCAAAATTTCCCAGATGGCACAGCCATCCAATAGTTAGAGGCCAGCTTTTTCCAAATTTCCTGAGCAATTATGATGGCTCCATTCAAATCAAGAGGTCTTGGTAGAACAAAAATATTGTTTCAGGGGCACAGATGCTAGTGTCAGGGTTCCATATCAAGCATGGGTTCTATATCATACCAAGGTAGATGGAATCCTCAAAGAATAGCTGTATTGGAAATATTATATTGGCACAAATCTGGTGAAAACTGACTGAAGGGTCACTTAATTAGAAGTGAAAGTTTTTCCCTCAATCCCAAACAATCAGTCACATGACCAAATCAAGGCACTGTCCGTTGGTCTGGTAACATCACTCCATCTTCCTCCGGCCAGGTGTGAGAATGTCCTTGGTTCCTAAGATAAAGTATTTTATTTTGAATACACAACCCCAGATATCTCTAACCCTTCCTCCCTATCCCTCAGCTCCAGTGGGGCAGCAGTGAATCTCCAAGATGGCTTAGGCCAGGCCAGCTTAAGATAGCTTCGGCCAGGCCAGCTAGAAGTCAAGCTTTGGAAGACATTCTTATCCTGTTTTTTTTTTTAGAGAAGCAATGGTAACGTTTAGCAATAAAGGCAACACCGTTGGAGAAAAAACATGAAAGCCAACCGTTAGTACTGCTTCTCAAATTCTTCCTGCACAATAATTACAGGTAATCCTCGACAATCCATTTAGTGACTGTTTCAAATTACAACAGCATTGAAAAAACTGACTTACAGCCATTTTCACACTTAATGACCTTTGCAGTGACCCCGTGGTCATGTGATCAAAATTCAGACACTTGGCAAGTGACTCATACTTATGACGGTTGCAGTGTCCGGGGGTCATGAGCCAATTTTGGGCTCAATTGTGGTTGTAAGTCAAGGACTATCTGTATGTAATTTTGAAAGGCTTTCGTTTCCATCACATTACAGTTATAACAATAGTCATTGTTTCTTAATTGCTTGTAGCTAAAATGATCAGATGTAACTAAGCTGAGATATACGTTCCTTCAATCTATAGTATGGACCCATCAGCTACGACTGCAAACAAGTAAAATTATATTTCAGATCAAAAGATGAGACAATAATAACCCAGGAATATCAGATAATTTTTATTATCTTCATGTCCTAATTTGAAAAAGGCATAAAAGCATATTCTTGCCTTTTATGTTTTAAAGAAATTATATTTCAGCATGCACACTAAGCATTCATTAGCAATATAGACACGTCTCTCTATGTTTATGTGAAAGTATGAGAAGATATACTTTGCATCCAGTGCAGGAGTCAAATTACACATTATGTTTCTTCTTGTAATACCTGTTAATGAGGAGAATAATCCACACCAGTAGGTCAGGAATGAGACATTTACTTTGGCTTGTGTCTTTCTATAATAATTCTCTCATCCTCGGTAGTTGACGGAACTGATGTACACTCACAATTATGTAAGAATTTTAATGATAACTATTGAAGGAGAATCTTTCCTAGCCTATGAGAGTTACACAATTGGATCTTCACATTTATTTGAGCAAGATGCTCAAGTGGATAATGGATCTTCACACTTATTTGAGCAAGATGGTTTTCTGACTGGGGGCTGATTGACACAACCAATTTGTTCCATATGAGTGTTTTGGAAGGGCCAGAAGGCATGATGCCATACTTTATCAGCCCACCTGAAAGGCCAACTGTGCTCCATCTTTTCACCTATTGAGTTCTGCCTGCTTTGCTTGCTGCTCTTTATTTCGTTGTGAGTAATTTTTTCCATTCCAGTTGACAGCTCTGGTCACTGGCCCCTGGCCCTCTATAGCTGTTTGGTCTGGGTTGATGAGTCGCCTGTCCCCTTTTGAAGGGACATCAGCTAGTGAATTTCTGGGGTGTTCTTTCCTTTTGTCTCATTAGTGAATCAGTGAAATGCTGGATCTTCGTTTTTCATGGTATGGCAAAGATCTAGGCCAAGGGTCTTCAAACTTGGCAAGTTTAAGACATATGGACTTCAATTCCCAGAACGCATGAGCTAACATGACTGGAGGAGGAATTCTGGGGGTTGAAATCCACAAGTCTTAAAGTTGTCAAGTTTGAGGACCCCTGATCTAGGCTTTATTCTTCCTGTTTATAAATTTACTGATGATGCTTTATTTAAACTAATTGGTATATCAGTGATTGCATGACCTCTGTAGCTGCCATATACTAAATAAATCAATAAATTCAGTAATGGAATTATGAAACATATTTGTTTATTTAAATCAGATAAATTTAATCCATTCTGTCAAATTCTGTTAACTATTCTGTTTCAAGTTACAGAAAGAAAGGTAACAGAGAAGGGTTTTCTTTTACTAACCCGCTGAGGGGAAAGTATATGGAGTGCTAGTAGAAGGAGACTCATCTCACAGAAAAAAATAATTATAGTTATTGCTTGCTTTCCCTGATATGGTTGGGAAAGGTGAAAACAAAAATAAACTGAACCATCAAGGATCATAGTAAGTGCAGAACCCCAGGCCAACACTGTGGACAAAGCAAAGCAAGGGGGCTGAAATTTCTTCAGCCATGTTCTTTTCCAGCTGGTTTACATAGAGGTGAAAGCAACAGTGTGGAAAAGCCCTAAGACTGATTGTGTGGCTCCAGTTTAATCTGGGTTCCAACTTGGCTTCTCTCATTTCAATTTCGATGGATGACCCATCGAACAGTAATCCAAGGTTGGCCTAATCCAAGGTTAGAGCACAGGTGTCAAACTTGATCACGTCACATGACTTTTTTGCCTTTGCGAAGCTTGGGTGGGTGTGACCTGGGCGTGATGCATCTGGCCCACAGGCCATCAGTTTGATACTCCTGGATCAAGTCACTCTCTCCCAACCTTACTCATCTGGTTTGATGGTTGTTGTGGGGAAAATAGGAGGAGCAAGGAGTATGGTGTCTGTTCACCACCTTGAGTTATTTATAAAAAATAATAAAAAGGCAGGAAATGAATAAATGAATGAACAAACGAATGAATGAATTAAACATCACTATTTATAAAACCTTAGTAAGACCATATCTGGAATACTTCAGAGGTGGTATTCAGCAGGTTCTGGCCAGTTCTGGAGAACAGGTAGCCAAAATTTTGAGTAATTCAGAGAACCAATAGTAGAAATTTTGAGTAGTTCGGAGAACTGGCAAATCACACCTCTGACTGGCCCTGCCCCCATCTATTCTCTGCCTCCCGAGTCCCAGATGATCGGCTGGGTCTTTTTTGGTTGCTCAGGAGAACGGAGATGGAAAGCAGATTAGTGGGGTGGGGTGGGAATGGAGATTTTACAGTATCCTTTCCCTGCCACGCCCACCAAGCCATACCAACAGAACCGGTAGTAAAAAAATTTGAATACCAACACTGGAATACTGAATCCAGTTTTGGTCACCTCATTATAAAAAAAAGATGTTACTTTAGAAAGAGTGCAGAGAAGAGCAACTAAGATGATTAGTTCCCTGGAAACTAAAACAGATGAAGAATGGTTGAAGGAATTGAGTATGGTTAGTCTATAAAAAAAGAAGGACTAGGGCAGACATGATAGCAGTGTTCCAATTTTTGAAGAGCCGCCACAAAAAGGGTCAACCCATTTTTCTAAACACCTAAAGGCAGTTCAAGAAGAAATTGATGGAAATTAATCAAAGAGAGAAACAACCTTGAACTAAGAAGAAACTTTCTAACAGTGAGAACAATTAAACAGTGGAACAGTTTGCCTTCAGAAGATGTGGGCAGGGGTGGGATTTTACCAGTTCACACCTATTAGCTAGAACCAGTTGTTAACATTCTAAGCAGTTTGGAGAACTGGTTGTTAGAAGAAATTACTGGCCTAATCCTGTAAGGAAGGCAGAAAGGAAACATTCTGATGTTGCTTACAGAAACTGCCTCTCCAATAACCCTTATTACGTTCCTGGCAGGACTAGACTTCCTGTCTCAGGAACGTCTCTGGAGTTTTTTTCCCTTCCTTTGTTAGTACTTTGCTTGTGTGGAGTGACCATTCAAAGGTACAGTGCCACTGAAAAAAGTGACTTATGACCATTTTTCACATTTATGACTGTTGCATCATCTCCACAGTCACAATAGGCCAGGCAAGGAGATGCGTGCCTCAATGTGAGTGACGTTGAGTTGGCCACACCCAGCCAATAACATGACCACCAAGCCACATCCACCCAGTCTCATGACTACCAAGCCACACCCACGAACTAAGCTACGCCCACAGAAGCGGTTGTTAAAAAATTTGAATCCCACCCCTGGATGTGGGTGCTCCAACATTGGAGACTTTTAACAAGAGCCTGGACAGCCCCTTGTCTGGAATGGCATAGGGTCTCCTGCTTGAGCAGGGGGTTGGACTAGAAGATCTCCAAGGTTCCTTCCAGCTCTGTTATTCTGTATTTTGTATTTCTTCTGGGTCTCTTTGTCCCCTCAGTATATTTTTGGATAGGATTTCTCAGCTAAGGTCCTTACCTTCCTTTTTTACTTCAAGAAAATGGAGTTGGAAGATTGCTGGATATTTTTATTGTAAGCATCCATAATGTTTCCCAAACTCCAATGAAGTTATCATTTTCCATTCTGTTTCAGTTCCTATTTCTCAGTTGCTTGTTTTGAAATTCTAGAGGACGTAAGAGAAATATATTGAATAAAGTAACAACTCACTTGTATTCTATATTGTGTCCCTTTCCATAACCCCAGAAATGTTGGACCTTGTGGAAAAATCTCAGTACGATAAAAAGAATGAGGGATCATATAGTGATCAGTTGCAAATGATATCTGTAACACAGGTATTAATCATTACAAAATGGAAGGTGTCCCTATGGTGACCATAATGTGTGCTTTGAATCATTGTTGGAGCAATACCCTTTGTCAGAATGACAAGTGAGGAAAGATTGCAGAGATATCTCTACTTCCCACGGTCTTTTCTACAAAATAACGAACCTTTAAAAGTCATGTTTAACAATAATGGATCTCTGGGGCAGATGAAATAATTTGACTTATTCTTGGTAATTATATATTATTGTTATGACAATGGGCCATCAGGTCTATTATCCTGAGAAAAAGTAATATAATCACCCACCTAACTTAAACTTTTATCTATAGAGCACAAATATTGCACATTGTCATGCAAAGAACCCAGGTCTTCCATTCAGTCCCCAAACTTCTTCCAATAATCCTCTGGATTATTATTAATGTAACACAGAGAGAATTTTTTGAAACAGTGAGTAGTAGTATACTATTCAGTATATTAATTGATTAAAGTTTTAATTCAGTTTAATTTACCTAAAAGTTCGGTGTTCTGGTTTGGTTCTCCCTTTTTATTCAGTCCTGTCCATTTTTTAGAGAATGGTCAATATGCTACTGAAGCGCTCATCTGAAAAAAAAAGATGCTGTATATACCCTTATCACTGAGTTTTAGAAAGGAAAAAAGAAGAAGAAAAAAAATCCTTCAGTCTCCAACCTCTCAGATTTTCATTAGTATTAGATTTGGTCAAGGTAGACCTTAAATTCATGCCCAGAAAATATCAATTTACTCTTTCATTCAGTTCTTATAAATAGAACTGCTTTATATCAACAGCATCTAATAAGCCACAATTCTATTTTGTTTTGTGTTCTAAGAATTTATCTCTACTCTGAAATATGACTATCTAGATAGGGCCAGCATTGATAGGAAAGTTATTATCAATCTCAGGCCCATAAAATATGATTTCCAAGTTGGAATGAAAACTGATTCCAGCCCTTTTCAATTCTCATCTCAAGGGTACAAAAGAAGCATAACAATAAATCCAATGTTGTGCTGTCGCATTTTCTAACAATGCTAGGGGACAGTCAGTCAAATGCCTAATCTAATTCTGATCCTTGCTGGTTATCTTTTCCGTACATATTTCAAACAGAAAACCTTTCACATAAATTGGCAAATAGTAACATCTTAGATTGCAGGAAATCAGAGAAAATTCTAAAACACAGAGAGCGTATATTACTTTTTTAAAACCCGATCTTCCTGCTTGAGAAAATCAGTACAGGTTGGACTGGAATTAAAGCCACATCGGTTCTCTAGGATCAGCAATCATGTGGATCAGATTGAGGACTGCAGAAATGACAGGAATATTAGGAGACAAAATGACAATGCTTCCTTGGTCAAGGGTTTTAGTCTTCTGGAGAAACAGATCTAAAACATGTGGGGAAGTGAAATAGGGTAGGATGCCAACCCAGCTGGAGAAAATATAGCTTACATGAGACCAATGGAGGAGAAAGAACAAAGAGAGAAAGAAAGAAAGAAAGAAAGAAAGAAAGAAAGAAAGAAAGAAAGAAAGAAAGAAAGAAAGAAAGAAAGAAAGAAAGAAAGAAAGAAAGAAAGAAAGAAAGAAAGAAAGAAAGAAAGAAAGAAAGAAAGAAAGAAAAGCAAGCCAATCTCTTACTAAAGAATGGGCAACTTTTAAGGATGTAGATGGATTGGGGAGAAGAACCTCAGAGGGACAATATATCAATGTCAAGTCCATGAACTTCCCTCCTATTCCAAAGCACATTAAAATGGTAATATTGAATTTAAATAAGACAATCAAATATTGGCTCTGGAGTCGCACAAAAGCAATTTGGAGTGGAATCCTGGCCTATTATATTTCTGCTGCAGCAAAACTTGTGGCTGTGTAGAGCATCTGGACCAGGAGTGTCAAACTCAAGGCGCTGTTGCAACCGAAAATGGAGTCTCAATGAGTGATGCTGAACTGGCCACACCCACCCTGGCCACAGCTGCCACCACTGCCCCACCCCCCGAGATCAAACACAACCCTGATGTGGCCCTCAATGGTTGACACCCGTGATCTAGACAATGGTAGATCTTTCGTAAATGATAAATTTATTTTTATTTTTATTTAATTAAACTTTTATACCGCTCCCTCTCCCAAAAAGGGACTCGGGGCGGTGTACAGCCTACTAAAAACATACAATAAATACCCAATAAATACAATTAAAATAAATTAAACCAAATTGATCCGGCTGTCTATCCCAAAAATTCAGTTAAAAGTTAAAAGCTAATAAAACCCCAATTAAAATTAAGTTAAAACCAAAATACAGTTACTGGGCCAGGCCAGCCTGTTTAAAAAATAGGGTTTTCACTGCGCGCCGGAAGGTCAGAATATCCGTCATAGCCCGTATCTCCGGGGGGAGATCATTCCATAGGGAGGGGGCTCCCACAGAGAAAGCCCGAACCCTCGGGGCCATCAACCGACAACGGCCGGGCGGCGGTACCCCAAGGAGGGCAACCCTGTGGGAGCGTACTGGGCGGCGGGAGGTTGATGATGGCAGCAGGCGGTCCCGTAAGTACCCAGGTCCCGAGCCATGGAGCACTTTAAATACTGTCAGTACCACCTTGAATCGAATCCGGAAGGCCACAGGAAGCCAGTGCAGCCTGCGGAGAAGCGGTGTAACGTGGGAGCTCCGAGGAGCACCCACAATCACCCACGCGGCTGCATTCTGGACTAACTGCAGCCTCCAGAGACTCTTCAAGGGGAGCCCCATGTAGAGAGCATTGCAATAATCCAGGCGGGAGATGACAAGGGCGGAAGTGACTGTGCGAAGTGCGCCCAGATCCAGAAAGGGCCGCAACTGGTAAATCAGACGAATCTGATAAAAAGCCCCCCTGGCGACGGCTGCAATGTGTTCTTCTAAAGACAGCCGTACGTCCAGGAGGACACCCAAGTTGCGCGCCCTTTCCACGGGGGTCAAGACCTCTCCCCCCACGGCCAGCGAAGGAACCAGCTGGCTGTATCTGGGCGCAGGAAACCACAGCCACTCGGTTTTGGCCGGGCTGAGACGAAGCCTGTTACGACCCATCCAACTCCGCACGGCCTCCAGGCATCGGGACATCACTTCGACGGCTTCGTTGGGGTGGCCTGGGGTGGAGATGTACAGCTGAGTGTCGTCAGTGTACTGATGGAACTCCACCCTGAAGCCACAGATGACCTCACCCAGCGGTTTTACATAAATGTTGAACAGCAGGGGCGAGAGCACCGACCCCTGAGGAACCCCACATCGTAGGGGCCTCGGGGCTGATCTCTGCCCCCCCGTCAACACAAATTGCGAGCGGTCGGAGAGGAAGGAGGTGAACCACCGCAACACAGTGCCCCCCACCCCCAACCCCTCCAACTGCTGCAATAGGATACTGTGGTCGACAGTATCAAAAGCCGCTGAGAGATCTAACAGGACCAGGACAGAGGAACAACCCCTGTCCCGGGCCCTCCAGAGGTCATCCACCAACGCGACCAACGCCGTCTCCGTGCTGTGCCCGCGCCTGAAGCCCGATTGGAGGGGGTCGAGATAACTCACTTCATCCAGGTACTGCGGGAACTGACGTGCCACCACACTCTCGACAACCTTCGCAACAAAGCGAAGGTTGGAGACAGGACGATAGTTAGATAACAATGCTGGGTCCAGGGACGGTTTCTTGAGGAGGGGCTGCACCACTGCCTCTTTCAAGGCGGCAGGTAACAGCCCCTCTCTCAAGGAAGCATTTATAATACCCTGGAACCAGCCTCGTGTCACCTCCCGAGTGGCCAAGACCAGCCAGGAGGGGCACGGGTCCAGCAAACAGGTGGTGGCATTCAGTCCACCCAGTATCCTGTCACGTCCTCCACAGTAACAGGATCGAACTCAACCCAATTGACCGCACCGATATCCACCCCCGCCCCCCCCGCCCGGAGATGCCCAGTAGGAGTCCAGCTCGTCCCGGATCTGAGCGATTTTGTCCTGCAGAAACCTAGAAAACTCCTCAGCCCGTCCCTGCAAGGGGTCCTCCCGCGCTGCCACCTCCAGTAGGGAGCGGGTCACCCTAAATAGGGCAGCTGGGCGGTTTTCCGCGGACGCAATAAGGGTGGAGAGGTAAGATCTCCTCGCCATCCTTATCGCCACTAAATACGTCTTAATATAAGATCGTAATAGTGTTCGGTCGGACCCAGAACGGCTGGCCCTCCAACTGCTCTCTAGGCGTCTTTTCCAGTGCTTCATCTCCCTTAGCTCCTCAGAGAACCAGGGAGCCACTTGGGATCGGCACCGGGTCAGAGGCCGCAAGGGCACGACTTGGTCAAGGGCCCCAGCGGCCACCCTATCCCAGGTGGCGACCAAGCCCTCAACCGAGTCAGTGTGTGTGAGCTTCGGGAAATGTCTCCGTCAGGAACCTATCAGGATCTATCAGGCGCCTGGGGCGGTACCATTTTAATGGTCCCGCCTCCCTGCGGTCAGGGGGTGCGGAACGGAAGTCGAGCTTCAGGAGCGAGTTATCCGACCATGACAGGGGTTCTACAACTATATCCCCCATACCCAGATCACTCTGCCACTGATCAGAGACAAAAACCAGATCCAAGGTATGACCTCCCACGTGAGTAGAGTCCCGAATTAACTGGGTCAGGCCCATGGCAGTCATGGAAGCCATGAACTCTTGAGCAATCCCCGAGATACCGCCAGCAGATGGCAGGTTGAAATCCCCCATGACCATAAATAAGTCAAATTCACCAGATTCTGAGATTAGTGTTAATCTGTATCTTCCGGTCTTATTAAATTATGACAGAAGACCTCAGGAAAAGGGCAGAAGGGAATGAAATTTGAACCAAGAGGAACTTAATGAGAGAGAAGAGACTCAGGGGAAACATTGAGATTCTTTTTTAAAAAAAACAAACACCTTTTTTTAATCTTACCGTAAGTTCTAGACCAAAGACCTGCTTGATCTTGTCTCTATTTCCTAACGTAGGGTGGGAAGTTATAAGCAGGACAGGTGAGCAAAGGGAATATATCCCTTACCAGCCATTGTTTCATGTGACTGGCATGACTCTAATCCATTCTAACCCTTTCTCACTGCTACCCATTTTCAGCATAGCACTAGGAGTTTGCAGCCTCAACCAGTGAGGTGCAAGATGGAAGGGGGGAGTCAACAACTTTCATATTGTGTATTGAAGTAAGCAGCACTTCACAGCCATGATGTTTGGTGTTCATACTGGTTTAGAAATTGGAAATTCATATTATGATCTGTGAGTATGTTTTTTATAGAAGACAATAAGAAAAAAAAATGGTTATTTTATCTTTAAGTTTCTAGTCTGTTTTTCTTCCATCTCCGTTCTCCAATATTTCTCTGAGATATTATTAGATATTATTATTAACCAGGGGTGTCAAACTCAAGGCCCGGGGGCTGGATCCGGCCTACAGGGATGTCCTGGAAACAGCAAAGGACTGGCCCGCAGTGCCTCTGCCACAGAAAATGGAGTTTGCGGCCCTCACAAGCTCCATTTTTTTCTGGCAGAGGGTTGCAAGAGGCCATCGCAGCTGAAAACAGAGATCGGGAGCCCATTTTCATGGCAGAGTGCTCAGGCCACCACTGGCAGCTCCGACACAAGTGGTATCAAGCTGGACACACTCACCCTGGCCACACCCACCCCACCCCTCCGAGGTCAAACACAACTTTGATGTGGCCCTCAATGAAATCAAGTTTGACACCCCTGGCCTAAACTTTCGCAGTAAGTTTCCATGACCAAATTCCAGATCTCAGTCTGATATCCCTGTTCCATACCTTAACTAGTATCCAACACTGGCTCTAAAGCTTGCAATACTTCATATTCCCAAGTAATCTCCCATCCAAATTCAAGCCAACCCTGATATTGCTTAGCTTCTAGATCACAAAGATTAAACCATGCAGCCACCAAGCTTTACCTGCAGTTTATGGTTTCCCTCCAAGTTGTCATAGTATTTAAAGGTTAATATCAGCCAAACAATAACAGGTGAAACTCAAAAAATTAGAATATCATGCAAAAGTTCATTTATTTCAGTAATGCAATTTACAAGGTGAAACGAATATATGAGATAGACTCATTACATGCAAAGCAAGATAGTTCAAGCCATGATTTCTCATAATTGAGATGATTATGGCTTACAGCTCATGAAAAATCCAAATCCACAATCTCAGAAAATTAGAATATTATATGCAATCAATAAAACAAGGATTGTACATAGAACAATATCAGACCTCTGAAAAGTATAAGCATGCATATGTACTCAATACTTGGTTTGGGCCCCTTTTGCAGCAATTACTGACTCAATGCAGCGTGGCGTGGAAGCTATCAGCCTGTGGCACTGCTGAGGTGTTATGGAAGACCAGGATGCTTCAATAGCGGCCTTCAGCTCTTCTGCATTGTTCGGTCTCATGTCCCTCATCTTTCTCTTGGCAATGCCCCATAGATTCTCTATGGGGTTCATGTCAGGCAAGTTTGCTGGCCAATCAAGCACAGTAATCCCACGGTCATTGAACCAGATTTTGGTGTTTTTGGCAGTGTGGGCAGGTGCCAGGTCCTGCTGGAAAATGAAGTCAGCATCCCCATAAAGCTCGTCTGTGGAAGGAAGCATGAAGTGCTCCAAAATCTCCTGGTAGATGGCTGCATTGACCCTGGACTTAATGAAGCACAGTGGACCAACACCAGCAGATGACATGGCTCCCCAAATCAACACACACTGGACTTCAAGCATCTTGCAGTGTGTGCCTCTCCATTCTTCCTCCAGACTCTGGGTCTTTGGTATCCAAATGAGATGCAAAAGTTGCTCTCATCAGAAAAGAGGAGTTTGGACCACTGAGCAACAGACCAGTTCTATTTTTCTTTAGTCCAGGTAAGACGTTCTGACATTGTTTGTTGTTCAGGAGACAAGAGGAATACAACACGTTGACAAGAGGAATACAACATTTGAAGCCCATGTCCAGGATCCGTCTGTGTGTGGTGGCTCTTGATGCACTGATTCCAGTCTCAGTCCACTCCTTGTGAAAGTCCCCAACACTTTTGAATGGCCTTTTCCTGACAATCCTCTCCAGGCTGTGATCATCCCTGCTGCTTGTGCACCTTTTTCTTCCACATTTTCCCTTCCACATAACTTTCTATTAATATGCTTTGACACAGCACTTTGGGAACATCCAACTTCTTTTGCAATTACCTTTTGATGCTTTCCCTCCTTATGGATGGTGTCAGTGATGGTTTTCTGCACAACTGTCAGGTCAGCAGTCTTTCTCATGATTGTGATTCCTACTGAGCCAGACTGAGAGATCATTTAAAGGTTCAAGAACCTTTTGGAGGTGTTATGGCTTAATTAGCTGATTAGAGTAGGACACTTTGAGCCTAGAATATTGAACCTTTTCACAATATTCTAATTTTCTGAGATTGTGGATTTGGGGTTTTCATGAGTTGTAAGCCATAATCATCTCAATTATGACAAATCACAGCTTGAACTATCTTGCTTTGCATGTAATGAGTCTATCTCATATATTAGGTTTACCTTTTAAGTTGCATTATTGAAATAAATGAACTTTTGCACGATATTCTAATTTTTCAAGTTTCATCTGTATATAACAACTTTAATTGTATTTAATGGATTAATCAAATTGTAATTAACTTAAAAACTTAACATTTACATTTTGCTCTACTGCCCCTCATTTTTAACAGGGCAGATCTCACTCAACCCAGACCTGAAAATGTTGGATAGCCCTCTTCCAAATACAGCATGTTTGCAAACAAACACAAAACATGAGATAGACTTGTGACAGTGGATGTCTAGAGTCTGCAGGACCCAGAGTGATTTTAACTAGATTAAAAAAGA
Source organism: Bungarus multicinctus (assembly GCA_023653725.1). Lineage (NCBI taxonomy): Eukaryota > Metazoa > Chordata > Lepidosauria > Squamata > Elapidae > Bungarus > Bungarus multicinctus. The sequence goes on along the minus strand of CM042844.1, from coordinate 75,252,285 downwards.
AAACCAGCATAATTGTCAATGAATATAATGTAGATGGTGAGAGAAAGATAAAAAATATTGCATTTCCTCAAAGGAGGTCTGAGGATAAAATCAGCAAAGTTTTGAAAGACAGGAATTGATTGTGACTCCAACTATATTTGTAATGGAAGTGCAGAAAATAATTCTTCAGGCCTCTTTAAATTTTCCAAGGTTAGGATTATAAAACCCTCAAACACTTTCACAGATTTTGATTGTCACTTAAGCACATAAAAGCAAGGTGGTTTTTAAAGGAACTGATGCAATGTCTATCACATTAATTCCTACTGAAAGAAGATCTGATTGAGACCAATATGGTTTGCATCTTGTATAAAAATTGCTATCTTCAGGGTTTAATTGCTAGTCGTTCTTGATTAGCTCACTTATTTAGGTAGGAGTAGAATATTATGGATATTTAATCAGGAAGCATTGTGATGAATCAGTATTTAAACACACACATTAATCTACCAGGTCCTTTCGGTAATACTAATCTAAAGGCACATTCTTGTTATTACAGGTAATCTTTCAGATTAGAAACCAGACAAAATAGCCTTTAAAATGTCTACAATTGACTGATCTCAGCAACAATTCCAAATAGATTGCTGTTAGCAACAACCTAAACAGCACAGCAGCAATCAATACCAATTTAATTTGGACAGGATTTTCATTCAGTGTTTAATACATATGCACACACAAACACACACGTTCAATGCATTTCTGTATTGTTTTGCTGCAAGTCATTAAAAGTCCCATTTTCAAGCATCTAAGGACAGGCCTTTAATTGGTGGATTCTATCTTAGAATAGATCTTAACCCCATAAAACTGCCATGAATTGGGTCCTTCTAATCACAAAGGCACAGATAAATCATTTCTATTGTCCAGTTACCAATGTCCTTGTAATAAGTATATATTGTTGGAAGAAGATCCATCTGGGTTCAATTCCAAGTGGGGAGAAAGACACTGGAAACATGAAGGCTGTTTGGAAAGATGGTTTAATGGTGGACATCTCATGGGTTGAGGTCCTGGACAATTGAGCACATGGGGGGGTGAGTGAGAGAGAGAAATATATACCCTCTCTTGGGCTTTGAACTTGCTTCCTGTTCCTGTGAAAGAAATGTTCTGATTGGTTGTCAGGCTCCCATGGGGCCATGCAGGGGTAACTTTGTAGGCTGTCTTGAGTCCCAGGCTTGGCTGAACCTTGCTGGGTGATGCAATCTTCCCAGGTGCCATGTGGTGCCATGGGTAGAGGGCTAATCCTATTATGTCCTGAGGGTGAAAGTCTTTTGTTTTGTAGATAAGCTGGCCCAGCCTTTTGTCTTATAGATAGGTTGGCACCAAAATATCTGCTGAGGAGGTAGAGAGCTGAGGCTCTGAGTTCATGACTTTAGAAACATGTTTCTCCTTTAGGGAAAATGTAATATTCTGCCTTTTTAATATTTCCTACAATATTTCATTCTTCTAGGAGAAGGGTGGGTGCTAACTTTCTACAATAGTTAAAAAGAATATGAGCATCTGAAAATATTAAAATTGTTTCAAAGTCAAATTAATAAATGTATTAATTAGAATAGTCCAAAAGACATGCTTCAAATGAAGCATTTTTCTTGTTGCATCTCCTGTGATTTACTTATTCCCTTTTTATACAAATGCAGTGGGCCCAATAAATGGCTGGTTTAATTTTGAACTTAAAATGTATATACAATGTTTTTCCAGTGGTGAGCCCCATGCTTATAAATGGCTTCAGTTTAGTAATAATAACTGAGTTCTGCTTAGCTTAACTAAAGATTGTTTCCCTATTGACTCAGAGTTGTCTCTGCCTCCTGACAGTAGGCTCTAAACTTGAAATTGTTAGTGCTTGTAGAAAGGGGTGGGATTCAAAAATGGTTCTGTGGGCATGGCTTAAGTGGTGAGCATGGCTTGGAGGTCATGTTATTGGCTGGATGTGTCCAACTCAATATCACTCACATCGAGGCACACATCTCCTTGCCTGGCCTCTCATGACTCTGGGGATGCTGCAACAGACTACCGGCAGAACACGGTCTTGCAGATAGCCTGGTCCGATGCCAGGGAGCGCTTTAAAGGTCAAAACCAGAACCTTAAAGCGCACCTGGAAGGCCACCGGCAACCAATGCAGCTCGCACAGGAGAGGCGTCACATGAGAGCTTTTAGATGCCCCCATAACCACCCGCGCAGCCGCATTTTGTACCAGTTGCAATCTCCGGGTGCTCCCCAAGGGGAGCCCCATGTAGAGGGCATTACAGTAATCCAGGCGGGAGGTGACCAGAGCATGAGTGACCGTGCGTAAGGCGTCCCAATCAAGAAAGGGCCGCAATTGACGCATCAGGCAAACCTGATGAAAAGCCCCCCTGGAGACGGCCGTGATATGATCTTCTAATGACAGCCGTACATCCAGGAGGATGCCTAGATTGCAAGCCCTCTCTGTGGGGGCTAAGATCTCACCCCCAATAGCCAGCGATGGAGTCAGCTGACTATATCGGGATGCTGGAAACCACAGCCACTCAGTCTTGGAAGGGTTGAGTCGAAGTCTGTTCTCACCCATCCAATTCCACACGGCCTTCAGGCACCGGGACATAACCTCCACAGCATCGTTGGGGTGGTTTGGAGTAGAAATGTAAAGCTGCGTGTCATCCGCATAAAAATGACACTTCACCCCAAAACCACGGATGATCTCCCCCAGCGGCTTCACATAAATGTTGAACAAGAGAGGGGAGAGGACCGACCCCTGAGGCACCCCACAAATGAGGGGCCTAGGGGTGGACCTCTCCTCCCCCCCATCAACACAAATTGCAAGCGGTCAGAGAGGAAGAAGGAGAACCACCACAAGACGGTACCTCCAATTCCCAACCTCTCCAGCCGCTGCAACAAGATACCATGGTCGATAGTATCAAAAGCCGTGTTCTGCCGGTAGTCTCCCACTGACCTGTGTGCTCCCACAGGGAGGGCCTCCTTCGGGTCCCGACGGCCTCTATGTGCCGCCTGGCGACCCCGAGGAACAGGGCCTTCTCTGTGGGGGCGCCAGCTCTCTGGAATGGGCTCCCCACTGAGTTGAGAACGACCACCGATCTGAGGGTGTTCAGGCGTGATTTGAAGACTTGGATCTTTGAGCAGGCTGGCCTGGGCTGATCCTAAATTGATTTTAATGGGGTTTAAGTAATGAATTTTAAGGTTGGGATTTTAGATTCGGTTACAGCCCTTATTTAATTCTATTTTAACTTTTATATATATGTTGTTTTAGTAGGCTGTGCACTGCCCTGAGTTCTTCGGGAGAAGGGGGGTATATAAATTGAATAAATAAATAAGTAAAATAAATAAACAGTCATAAGTGTGAAAAGTGGTCATAAGTCACTTTTTTCAGTGCCATTGTAACTTTGAATGGTCATTCCACATAAGCAAAGTACCAGCAAAGGAGGGGAAAAAAACTCCAGAGAAGTTCCTGAGACAGGAAGTCTAGTCCTGCCAAGAATGTAATAAGAGTTAACAGAGAGGCAGTTTCTGTAAGCAACATCAGAATGTTTCCTTCCTGCCTTCCTTACAGGATTAGGCCAGTAATTTCTTCTAACAACCGATTCTCCGAATAGGTGCAAGAATGTTAACAACCGGTTCTAGCGAATAGGTGCGAACCGGTAGAATCCCACCCCTGCTTGTAGACTGATACCTGAATTCCCATGTAACTTTCAGGCAACCATAATATGGTTCTGTATCTCATGCATATATTTTATAACCAAGGCTAGCGAAAAGCTAGAAATTCACACAAATAAACACATCCCTCAGCAAATAAATAAACAAAAATCCTAGTTTAGAACCATATCAGGTTTTTAAAAGCTGTACTAATATTGTCTTCTCCTTAAAGCAGAATTATGGTTAACCATGGAGAGAATATGGTATGCTGTGACAGCACACAATTTGTAACATGGAAACTATGGGTTCAAGGGAAATATTCAGCAATCAACAAACCAACCTGAATTGCCCACCTTTACTACAGTGACATCCAATACACATATCCAATACATTTTCTTCCTACTATTTTCTACTAGTAATAGCATAAACAGTTCTCCAGTGAGATTGTATTGTATTGTATTGTATTGTATTGTTACATTACATTGCGTTGCATTGCGTTGCATTGCATTACATTACATTATATAGTTTTCCCAGCTGCAATGTATGGCTGTGAAAGTTGGACCATAGACATAGAATAACAGAGTTGGAAGGGATCTTGGAGATTATCTAGTCCAGTGGTCATCAACCAGTGGGTTGGTGAGAAAATTTTGGTGGTCCGCAGAGAAATGTCACCCCCAAAGCACCTCCCAAAGCAATTAATCCAGGCTGCGTGGGAACACAAGGCTGCGCTTCCCACATGGCCCGCAGGAACACAAGGCTTGAGTCACTTGCATTGTGAACAACATGAGGTAGTGAGGGGAGGGGGGAATTTGCCCCACGCACCCCACATGCCTCGCCTGGCCACCAGGCTGCTTCTTTCCACTTCTTTCTCCTTCTACTTTTGGCTGCACGCAAGGAAAGTAGCAAAAGTCTTTCTTTCTCTCCCCCAAATTCCACCAGAAATGAGTCTTTGGGATCCTGAAGGAATCCTGCTCCAAGAGGCTGCATTGGCAAAAACTCATTTCTGGCGCAGTTTGGGGAAGAGAAAGAAAGACTTCTGCTGCTTCTGCTGCTTTCCTTGAATGAAGCCAAAAGTCTCTCTCTCTCTCTCCCTGAGAACAGAGCTGGAGATGGTATCCTGCAATCCCAAATAAAGAATGATCAATTGGTAGGAAAAAAGGGTGGGGGATATTCCTGCAGACTTTTTTGGGGATTTTCCCAGGGTCTCTGCTGCTTTCTGCAGAGACCCTGGGAAAATGTCAGCAAGCCACGTCAGTCAAAATTCATATTAGTGGTCCGTGGGATTTAAAATTATGAGTTTGGTGGTCCCTGAGGTCCAAAAGGTTGACGACCCCCTGCTAGAGCAGGAGAGTCTATTCCAAATATTCTCTACCTAGGATCGAACTCACAGCCTCCTGATTGTGAGATGACAGCTCCATCTCTAGGCCACTGCATTGGATAAAGAAGGCTGAGTGTCAAAGAATTGAGGCCTTTGAACTATGGTGCTGGAGAAGACTCCTGTGAGTCCCTTGGGACTGCAAGGCGATCAAACCAGTCAGTCCTAGAAGAGATCAACCCTGATTACTCTTTAGAAGACCAGATCCTGAAGATGAAATTCAAACTTTGCACCGTCAAGATCGCAACATAGCCTCCGGTAAGAGAAGGGGAGGGGGCTTAATTATTTATGTACATAAAGACTGGTGCACAAACAGCAAAATAACGAACAGCCATTGCTCACCAGATTTGGAGGCCATGACTGTTCAGTGTAGACCGTTCTATCTGCCACGGGAGCTAACATTAGTTACCATCACTGCTGTATATTTACCTTCAGATGCCAATGTTAGCATGGAGCTCAGTCACCTTCAAGACATAATTACCATGCAACAGAGAGTTCATCCTGAGGGCTTTAACATCATTGCTGGGGATTTCAACAGAGCATGCTTAAAAACTGTGCTCCCCAAACTTTACCAACATGTTAAGTGCCCAACCAGGGGAAAAAATACACTTGATCATGTGTATTCAAATATCAAGCGTGCTTATAGAGCAAAACCTCTTCCCCACTTAGGATAATCAGGTCATTTCACCTTGCTTTTACTACCAGCCTACATTCCCCTTAAGAAGAGAACAAAACTAGCAGTCAAAATATTAGATGTTTGCCTGAAAATGCCCTTTCCCAGCTTCAGGATTGTTTTGCCCGCACAGAGTATTTTTAAACAACAGGACTTCGAGTTATATACAGAGACTGTGCTTTTCTACATGAAGATCTGTGTAGAAAATGTCACTGTGGACAAACGCATATGGTCCTTCCCAAACAGGAAACCCTGGATGACCAGCGAAGTCCAGGTTCTGATCAAGGCCCATGACCTGGCTTTTAGAGCAGGTGACACCACACAGTACAGCACTGCCAGAGCTGAATTAAGAAGGGGCATTAAACATTCTAAGGAGATGTATAGGAGGAAGGTCGAGGGCCACTTTACTGACAGTGACCCATGGCAGATGTGGAGAGGGATACAGGCCGTGATCAATACAGAGGCCAGGGTCCAACAAACAGCGAGAGCAGCAGCACTCTGGCAGAGGAGCTAAACAGCTTTTTCGCATGATTTGAGATCACCAAGAACCTGGACATACTGCCTCACGAGGTCCATGACGCTGCACCTCTCTCTCTTCAGGTGCATGAGGTGAGAAAAACACTGAGAGCAGTAAATTCCAGGAAAGCTGCAGGGCCTGATGGCATTTCTGGTGCAGTAGTTAAAGCATGTGCTGACCAGTTAGCAAAAATACTTACAGAGCTGTTCAATCTATCTTTAACCATGCCATCATCCCACAATGCTTGAAGGCTGCAACCATCATCCCCGTTCCAAAAAAACAAATATAAACACTCTCAATGACTATAGGCCCATAGCGTTAACAAGCTCCATCATGAAGGTTTTTGAGCGACTAGTCTCACAGCACATCAGAGACTGCCTCCTGCCCTCCTTTGATCAACATCACTTTGCTTACAGAGCAAACTGATCTACAGAGGATGCTGTGGCCATCACACTTCATAGAGCTCTGAGTCATCTGGAGAACAAACAGAGCTATGTGAGGATTCTCTTTGTGGACTACAGCTCTGCATTTAACACTATCATCCCAGATATACTAGTAACCAACTGTATAATCTGCAGGTCCCGACCCCCATATGCTCCTGGATTAAGAACTTTTTGACAGACCACAGTCTGTTGGCCCCCACCTTTCTTCCACTATTACACTCAGTACTGGTTCCCCCCAGGGTTGTATCTTGAGCCCCCTGCTATATGCCTGGACACAAAAGAAGCTGTACACCTTTGACTGCTCACCAAGCCATGCAACAAACACCATCATAAAGTTTGCGGATGACACGACCGTGATTGGTCTCATCTTCGGAGAGGATGAGACGGCATATAGGGCAGAAGTAGAGAACCTGTCTGTATGGTGTTCACAGAACAATTTGTCACTGAATGTCCATAAAACCAAATAACTGATTAGGGACTTCAGGAAACATGGACAGGACCATGCCTCACTCATCATTAACGGAGAATGAGTGGAAACTGTCTCTACAATCAGATTCCTTGGCATCCATATCTCAGCCAATATCTCCTGGTGCCCAAATACCAAGGCCATAGTGAAGAAGGCTCAGCAGCGGCTGCACTTCCTGCGGGTTCTCAGGAAAAACAATCTGGAAAAGAAGCTGTTGCTGGCTTTCTATAAAGCCTCTGTGGAGAGCACTCTGACATACTGTCTGGGTGTGTGGTATGCGGGCTCCTCAGCTGAGGACAGGAAAACTGTACAGGGGGTGATAAATATAGCTCAAAAGATCATTGGTTGCCCTCTGCCCTCCCTGGAAGACTTAGCCAGGTCCCGCTGCCAAAGCAGAATCAAGGCCATCATAGAAGATCCCTCACACCCTGGCAATTATCTTTTTGACCTGCTGCCATCTGGACGGCGCTTTAGGTCAATAAAATCCCACACCACTTGATTAACAAATAGTTTCTTTCCCTGGGCCATCCGTACTGCAAATAAATATAAGTTACTATCATATTAAGATGTGAAAAGATGTGAAACTGCAATATCTCATACAGATATACTGTATAATAACTTATTGCAATAAAATCTATCTCTTATGTATTACACTTGGCAAAGCGTCACAGTCAGTGTTGGATGTATATTTTTGTATATTCGTAGATATTGCACTCTCAAACTGTAAATAAAGACCGTGGGCACTCTATTTTTCTTACCTTTATTTTTAAGTGCTTTGGTTTTATTGTATTGCAAACAGTTGCTGGGGTGCATCCACAGTTTTGTTGTACTTGTACAATGACAATAAAGTTCTTCTTCTTCTTCAAATACTTTGGCCACCTGATGAGAAGGAGTCACTGGAGAAGAGCCTAATGCTGGGAACGATGGAGTCACTGAATTAAGCTCATGGTGTGAGCTTAAATGGACTTAAATGGTAGAGGACAGGAAGGCCTGGAAGAACGCTGTTCATGAGGTCGCAATGGGTCGGACACGACTTTGCAACTAACAATAACAACTGCACTTCTGCTTTTTCTTGTTTGACCAGGTAAACCTTTACAATTGGCCAAGTAAAATTGGCCATTCAAATATTCAAAATATAGGAGATATACTGATTTGGTTTTCAGTTTTACAAGGTGATCATTCTAGATCTTTTCTCTCTCTGTGTGTGTGTGCGTGTATGTGTGTGTATTTGTAATATGCACATGTAAACACTTATACATACACAAATACACACACACACAGAGTGTACTTTTTTCCCTTGTTTTATTCTTTGCAGAACTCAGATGAACTCATCTAATGCACAAAAGCTGAAATAAATCAATAAGTATCAGTCTGTGTAGACCTTTAGCTTCTAGTTACCTACTTGACAAGAAAGACTGATGTTGACATTTCCTGAGTGATGAGGCAGGACAAAATTCTGGGCAGCAGAATTCATGAAGTACTTTGAAATGTGCAGCATGTAATGCACAATAAATTGTGGTAAGCTATCAACACACAGAGCCTACCTCAAATATATTTGTCATTTACCAAAATATTCTGGCATTACATCACAAATGAAGAAGTTCATTTCTTTCATCTATAAGAATGTTCATGTTCACATTTTTTAAAAAATGAACAACAACCTTATATAATCTTTGCACCAATGTATTGTATACATTATTTCCGGTAAAATGAAAATATATCCCTGTTAACTTCTACCAGTTTAATAATAATTTAACCACCAATAGGATATCCAAAGATTTATGTGATATAGTGAGTTAGATGTGGATTCTCATCCTTCACTAATGGCCCCTAGTCTGTGACAAGTCCTGCAAAATATAAGTTAAATGATTGCATCAAAGGAGCTGTTAAACCAATTTAACACTGCAGTTCTACACTGTATATGTCTTATAAGGTGAAAGTCTTGCAGATTCAGTTATGCTTCCACCAGTGGTGGTATTCAATTTTTTTTACTACCAGTTCTGTGGGCGTGGCGTGACTTGGTGGATGTGGCGTGGCTTAGTGGACATGGCAGGGGAAAGATACTGCAAAATCCCATTCCTTCCCCATCCCACTAACCTGATTTCCAGCTCCGTTCTCCTGTGCAGTGCAACAAAAGAAAACCCAGCCGATTCAGCTGGGATTTGGGAGGAAGCAAATACATGGGTGATATTTACAGGTATTTTACAGGTACTCCAAACTACTCAAAATTTCCGCTACCAGTTCTTCAGAATCTGTCAGAATTGGCTGAATATCACCTTTGGCTTCCACCCAACTAAATGGATCTTAGATTGCACTTCAACTGTAATAACAAAAATATTCTGTCTGAGGTAATCATTTTTAAAACTTCCAGAAAGATGGATTTCAAGGTAAAATTATCCTGCATATCTGAACTTCTAATTATTGAAAATACTGCATGATAGAATCTTCTTTCATACTGAGAACAGAATGTTCATTTAGAAAAAAAAAACAGATGAAACAAGGTGATTGGTTTATATCAACGGCAATATATGAAATTGCAGCTTTAAAGCAAAGAGGAACTTGGCGTGAAATAAGGAAAACGAACAATTTCAAAAAAGTAATATTTTATATAATGTCATTCTGTCCGAATGTGTTTCTTTTTGAAATATTCTTTCAAATATTTATGTTTAATACAAAGCAAATTGTTATTATATCCAACTATCAGGACTAGCAACAAGAGCCAAATATAAATCTCTGCATTTGATGGATGTCCTTGCTTGACCCATATATGTGATATCATCTAATAAATACAAAACCAACCATGACAACTGAGCTCGAGTGAAACAGAAGCCATTTTCATTATGAATCACATGCTGAATACTTAGTTTTCCCCTTAATGGAGTTGTTTTGAGATGCATGGAGACTTCTTCTAATATTGTTCTTTTGTACAAATGTTGTTAGTTCTGCAGATGCACCATACCATTGGGGGCGTTATTTCTCTTCCTACTTGTTTTTTTAATCCCTGGATCATCTTATTTTTAGAGAAATTGAAATCTTAGCATCCCTCACAGCTATTTAGAAACAAACAAGAAGATAGGAAGATACAGCTTTTGGTAGCAATTGGAAATGAATACACAATATAATCCTAAAATAGGCCACTGTGAGTTGCTACTAAAAATGGAAAACATATAGGCAGAAACCCATTAATTTTAGAAACAATGAAGCACAACCAACAATACCCTACATTTTGGCTATTGGTAGAAATTCACATGAGCTAGAACCTGGCTATGCCCCAGTTTTATTTAAAAACTAGCTCTATACCCCTGCTTCTCTACGAAACTATGAAGGCTTAGTTTTTGGGGAGGAAAATACCAGCATCCATTGGTATTCATCTGGCTAGCATCCTGTCAGTGTGTGAGAGAGTTGAGGGCTGTTTGGAAACTAAAACATGGAAACTGAAACAGTATTTGCTGCGTGAGCAAGGAGACAGCGAGGAGCTTGGGCCTGGCTTAGGTCAACTATTCTGTACTAAAACTGGTTGCTGCTGTGAAACAAAAACTGAAATTCCTCTCTTCTGCTTGTGTTTTGCATTTGGAAGATTTCTTTTCAGGTGGGGCGGGGGAGTTGAATTCCTTAGCATTAGAGCGTGTTAATAATAATATAGAAAATACTAATGCTCTGATAGTCATTTCGAAAAATCCTTTCTTGGCGAGCACCTAGAAGCCAAGAGTAACATACGTGCCAAATTTCAAGTTTGTAGGCTTTACGGTTCTGGAGATTTTGTGATGATGCATGACTGGTATTTCGTTTTATATATATAGATGTAGAAAGCTGCACAATCTCTAGAGAGAAAATTTACCTGTAGCAGAATCCATGCAAATGTATTAAGAAATTAATATCAATAAAACTTTTAATTCAGTGCAGGATTGTACCTCAGGTCATTTAAAACCTATTCCTCATTTTAATGTTTATTATTTATGTAATATGTTTGTAAAAGCCTTTCAACAATAAATATTCTTTAAAAAAAATAGAATACATTATTATCTATTTTGGAAGCATTTGCTCTCTAAGATGCCTTATGTTTGTTTTTGTTTTCCTTTTAAATAGAAAAGACGCTAAAAAACACTTCCATACTTTCATACATTACAAAGGACTGAAAATTAGACATATTAGGGCTAATGTAAGTAGAATATCAATCCAAAGGCAAAGCATTACACTCTGAGAATATTTTGAATAAAAATTTGCAGGGCTAAATTTGTTTTAGAAGTTTTACAATGAAAGACAATTGAGCCATCATATTTTATTACATGAAAGGCACATCCTGTTCTAGCGTTAAGACCATCTCCAATTTCCACTTATCTACAAAAGTAGCTGATGTACAAAATACCCAGTATCCTTTTTCAGGATGTTCTTTCAATTCTCTCTACATCTGATCTTTTTTAAAAAGGCAGATACGCTGTTGCTTTCTGCTGTCCTTATTGCTTACCAGAGATCTAGTTGTCTTTTGTAAGCAACTAAAGAAAATTGTGGCTCCTCTGAAGCCTGTACTGGGATAATCACCAGTGTGATAGAAAATAGGGTGAAAAGTCTAAAAGAGACATTTGTATTCTATTTCCAGGTCACGGGTTCAAACAAGTATATAATAATCAGAAAAAAAACATTTGGTAACTGTGGGGCAAGTCTCCCAGTAATTTTTTTCAGAAATGACTAAAACCATCATTTTTGAATGAGTTGGTTGCTCCAGCATTATTTCGAGATTGATATTTTTAGTGGCCTTTTAACACTTCACAGTATCAACAGTAGAGACCTTCAAATTTCTAGGTTCTATTATATCACATGACTTAAAATGGACACCTAACATCAAAAACATCATCAAAAAAGCACAACAAAGAATGTTCTTTCTGCGCCAACTCCGAAAGCTCAAACTGCCCAAGGAGCTGCTGATATAGTTCTATAGAGGAATTATTGAGTCTGTCATCTGCACCTCTATAACTGTCTGGTTTGGTTCTGCAACCCAACAAGACAGACGCAGACTTCAGAGAGTAATTAGGACTGCAGAAAAAACAATTACTACCCACCTGCCTTCAATTGAGGACCTGTATACTGCACGAATCAAAAAGAGGGCTGTGAAAATATTTACAGATCCCTCACATCCTGGACATAAACTGTTTCAACTCCTTCCCTCAAGACGACGCTATAGAGCACTGCACACCAGAACAACTGAAAATAAGAACAGTTTTTTCCAAAAAGCCATCATTCTGCTAAACAAATAATTCCCTTAACACTGTTCAACTATTTACAAAGTGTACACTACTATTACTGTTAATCTTCTCATCACTCCTTATCACCCTCCCACTTGTGATTGTAGGACTGTAACTTTGTCGCTTGTATCCTTACGATTTATATTGACTGTTTCCTAGTATGATTTGATTGTTGATTGTACCCTATGACTATCATTTTGATTCTTGATTCTTAATGAATGTATCTTTTCTGTATGTATACTGAGAGTATTTACACCAAGACAAATTCCTTGTGTATCCAATCACACTCGGCCAATAAAGTATTCTATTCTATTCTTCCATTTCTTTAACGGTACACAGCAACTAAGTCCATACGTAGAAATCAAGCAAGTAAAGTTTCTCTACCTATTAAGGTGTTGTTTGAAGACAGAACATAGAACATAGAACAACAGAGTTGGAAGGGATCTTGGAGGTCATCTAATCCAACCCCTAGCTCAAGCAGGAGAGTCTATTCCAAACATTAGCCTCTACCTAGGATCGAACTCACAGCCTCCTGATTACAGGAAGAATAAACAGTGATCCACTCCCCAGGTAATAATACCACCACTGTTGTGGTAACAACCTAAAGGTGAGACTGAAAATTTTGGAAGCCTCTCTTTTAAACAGTCCCTTTTAAAACTGAATTTGGCAATATGAAATGGATCCATTCCATTGGCAATAATTATCCAAATGAATATGCTTAGAGGCAGTCCTTACTTACAACAGGTCACTTTAGTGACCATTCAAAATTACAACAGACCTCGGAAAAGGTACTTATAACCTGGTTTCAGAGTTGCAGCCACAGCACTTTCCCAGCTGGTGTTCACCATTATGACCCATGGGGATGCTATTCCTCCCCCTCCCATCTTCCCCTCATCCAACTGGATCTGGGCAGGCCGAGCCAGCTATTCAGCCATGCAAGGGAGATTAAAGAAGCTACCAGCACACAGAGGTTAGTTACAGTTTGTGGGCATCGCCCACCTGCCCATCCAGCCACCCAAGGGACTTGCAGGATTCAGTTTCCTCCTCTCCCATTTCTGGAGACCAGCAACACCCAATTTATCTTTGTTTTTTGCAGCAGAGCCTGGCTGATGCCAAGAGGTGTTTAGCTTAGCTTTCTTGCAGAAGTTGCATACTTCATGGCAACCTTGTACTGTTTTTCCAGCAAATATTATTTCTTGGGAGACTCTAGAAAGCTCTGTTTTTTTTTTAAAGAGGCTCCTTTTTTGTGGAGGTTCTATTTTTTTTTTTAAAGAATGCTTCACAAACTCCACAAACAGGGCCTGTAAAATGTACAACTTTTTTTTCAGCTATGGGCTTTTTTTTCAGAAGAAAACACATACAAACCGCTATCTAAACGCACTCTCACACCACCACCCAGCACAGATCAATTCCGTAGCTGAGACACTCATCTCCAGAACAAAATGCTTAGCCGATGAACAACATCTAAAAACCGAACTACACACTCTCACTAACGTACTAACAGCTAATGGATTCCAAAGAAAGAAGATTACTCATCTAATCCAAAAAGAAACCCCAACCAAAATCCATGACAGAGAACAAGAAAATGGCAAAGCCCTCCTCCCATATATAAAAGGCACTACAGACAAAATCAGCAAGATCCTCCAAAAACACAACATTAAAACAGCATTCTGCACAAACGGAAAAATATCCACCATCCTAAGAAACCCTAAAGACAAAATTGAGTTAGAAAACCAAGGAGTATACGAAATCCTGTGCACCTCCTGCCCCACCACATACATCGGACAAACTAACAGAAGAATAAGTGCACACATTGAAGAACACAAGAACTGAATCAAAAAAGAAAAACTGACCTCTTCCCTGGTTCCCCAGCTTAAAAACCTTACACACACACACATACACACACATATATATATAAATACACACACACATATATATATAAATATATAACACAAAGTATAAATATATAAATATATATATATATATATATATATATATATATATATATATAAAAATATATATATATATATATATATATAAATTATTATCATCATCATCATTATTATCATCACAGATTTCAGAGGGCATTCTGCTGACACAAACATTTTATTGGGAGTGTGACCAATATCTTTGAGGCCTTTTTTTTTAATGAGCTGGGGATTTGGGAGGTGGAAAGCGGGCATGAAATTTTGCAGAAGTTTAATGAATTTGGCTCCACTGACAGCTTTTACAGCAACCTGGGTAATCAAAATGTGTGGTTTTGCTACTTTGAATTTTGATATCACAGTCCAGAGAGTAGTCTGAAAATAGGGCTTGGAAGTTGCCTAACTCAAGTTTGAAATTTACATGGGAGATAGAATTGAAATCGATTAGAATTATGCAGATTATTCTTTTCATCTTTGCTACTACCTGCTCCTATTGGTATCTTATGATTATATTACTTTGTTGTTTGCATGTATGTACATGTTGTATGTACACTGACTATATTAATGTGTTGTTTATATGTACAGCTTATGCACCAAAGACAAATTCTTTGTGTGTCCAAATACATTTGACCTATTCTATTCTATTCTATTCTATTCTATTCTATTCTATTCTATTCTATCCCATCCCATCCCATCCCATCCCATCCTTTTGCTTCATCCGTCAACATGCCAAATGATTTAATGGTTAAGATCCTCAGTGTGCATTTTTGCAATCTCCAAAATTATTCCAGTTGAGATAATTCCATACCATGCCCTGGTCACAGAAACAGAATTCATTCAAGAAATATACTTAATATTTCCTGATTGGTTTTCAATCAATCTCAAAGTACAAATCCTTTTCCTCAAATCCCTACAATTCAGGAATCCTGTATATTAAGTTCGACGGGTGAGTAATGGAGATGACCAGAGTCAAACATTTGCTACCATGTTTATTTGTAACAAAGGTTAACCAACAGCTGGCGGCAGCTAACAGAGCTGACAGGCAACAGCTGACTGTCTGGCAGCTCTCCTTTTATAGTCAGCTGTCAGACGGGCCAGCCAATGGGAGCAAATCTTTGCTCCCACTCAAAACTCGGACCAGAGGGAAAACTAGTCAATTAGCAGCGCTGTATCTCACAAATGAGCAAAGGAAGCACAATAAGATTAGATTGAATTTTTCAGCATTATTAGCATTAGCATATATTAGCATTTTGCCAATTTTACCAAGAAGCTGCTATTCTGTTTCTTTTCTCTTTTCTTTTGTTTTAAGAATATCTGAAAAGAGAGCTAGTTTGATAGTAATGGTTAAGGGATCAAATCAGAAACCAGAAAACTATGAGATCTAGTCCTGCCTTAGGTGCAAAGCCAGCTAGGTGATCTTGGATCAGTCACTCTGTCTCAGACCTAGGAAGCGGGCAATAGCAAACCACTTTGAAAATCTTGTTAAGAAAACTGCAGCAACTAATCCAGGAACCTACCAGGAGTCAACACTGATTTATAGAAGCCATAGTAGCACAGTGGATAGAATGAGTACTGCAAGCTAACTCTGCATTCCACTGCCGGCTGATAGGTGACTCACTCTTGCATCCTTCTGAAGTGGGTAAAATGAAAACCCAGATTGTTGGGGGTAATTTGCTGACACTGTAAATTGCTCAGAGTGCATCGTGGAACAGAATACAAGTCTAAGTGCAATTAGAGGAACACATAAACTCCTAAAGAATAAACCTTAAAGGCCTATCTTGTTGACCTTGCCAACTTCTGCCAGCGTCACATTCATAATGAACTTTAGACTTTCTGATTTTTAGCCTTGCTAGAATTCCTAATATTTTCCTCTTTTAGATTTTTCTCTTTTAGATACACACATACTCACACCCGTACATGCACATACATATACATATTATACATACATACACAGATATATTAATCAGAGGGCATTTTGAATACATCATGGAAAAAAGAGTTAACAAGAGTTAACTCATGAGAGTTAACAATGTTGATACTATATGATATAAAGCTATTACAGAAGCTAGTTGTTCTGCTTCGGATACTACAAAGCCGCCTTCCAGAAAGTAACAAAGGAAACCAGTCATGGAAAGGATGTGTAGCATCCCAGATAATACTACGTCCCTGGTCAAGCATCACTTATATGCTATGTCTTAGATACAAGGAAGTAAACTTCCAATAATCTTTTCTGCTGTTCTTACCACTCTCTGCACAGTCTTCCTGTCCAGAACAGTAATACTCCCAAACCACACAGTAATACAATATGACAGGATGCTTTCAATAATCCATCTATAGAAAGTGGTAAGGATAGGGAAAGGAATATGTGCTCTTCTCATATGATGCAGAAAATAAAGCTGCTATGCCTTCTTCACCAGTGTCTCAATGTTGAGCAATGAAGCTAACCTGCTTGTCAGCTGCACACCCAGAAACTTGACACTACTAACCACTTGCACAGTTGAATTATTAATATACAGAGGTGTGTGACTGTGCCTATCTTTTTTGAAGCTGACGATGATCTCTTTTGTTTTTCCTACATTTAAAACTGGGCTGTTTTTATTACACCAGT
Organism: Bungarus multicinctus; assembly: GCA_023653725.1. Lineage (NCBI taxonomy): Eukaryota > Metazoa > Chordata > Lepidosauria > Squamata > Elapidae > Bungarus > Bungarus multicinctus. Next base: position 75,235,387 of record CM042844.1, on the reverse strand, counting down.
TCATCAAGCTTTCTACCTCCTCCAGTAATCAACTTCATTATCATCATAAATATGTGCCACCACTGTTGTATCATCCACATACTTCATATTATGGTTGTGCAAACCTTGCACAATGGTCATGGGACAGCAGAGTGAACAACAGTGGATTTAGGACACAGCCCCGAGGAGAACCTGTGCTCAAGAACATGGCATTAGAAATATTAGTCCCAACTCACACATATTGGGGCCTATCAGTGAGAAAATCAAGGACCTAGTTGCACAAAGGAATATTAAAGAATAAAAGACCCACTATATCTACTAAATGCTGAGAAACAATTGTATTATAAGCTGAACTAAAGTCAACAAACAGCGTTCTCCCATGAGTATTTCTTTTCTCTAAGTACGCCAAGCTCGGATAGAGAACAGAGGAAATAGCATCTTCTGTGGAACAAATATATAGTGCTATTTTGTGGATATACAATTTTTTTTTCATTAGTCCATTAAGCCGAGGACTTAATTGTAATTGCAAATAACATATTTGTTCTGAATAAATTTGAGATAGTAAAATGTTTTTTTATTTGAGTGAAATGCTTTTTTATTTTTTTTTATTTAGCTTTGAGTCAGTTTTGGATTCCTGGTGACTGCCTTGATAAGTCTCTACAGTTTTATTGGCAAGTTTTCAGAAATGGTTTCCACTGACTTCTCCCTAGGGCTGAGAGAGAGTGACTGGCCCAAGGTCACTCAGCTGGCTTTATGCCTAAGGCAAAACTAGTATTCACAGTCTTCCAATTTACACCAAACTGAAAGTGAACTGCTGTAGACCAGGAATAATTTCCATTATACCAAATATATTGTATGCATGGAAGTAACTGATTATGGAGAAACCACCAGTGACATGTTGTAGGTCACTAAGATATTTAAATCTTGAATGCAGCTATGACTTGCAGAAGACAATTAATGACAGCTATTTTGCAAGAATTATTCAGACAAATGTCCTAAAGGTGCTTTTTCAAGAGGCAACTGGACTTTCTGGTTTTCTTTGAAGATGTTTCACTTCTCCTCCATGAAGCTTCTTCTGCTCTTGGATGAGAAGCTGGATGACTGAGAATCTCAATAGACATTCAGACAAATGATTGTCCAATCTCTTAAAAACCTCCAATTTCTGGAGGCAAGTTGTTTCACTGATTAATTGATAATTAATAAATCTCTTCTTAGTTCTAGGTTGGTTCTCTCCTGGATTAGTTTCCATCCACTGCTTCTTGTCCTGCCTTCAGGTATTTTGCAGAATAGGTTGACCCACTCTTCTTTATGGCAGCCCCTTAGATACTGGAACACTGCTATGATGTCACCCCTAGTCCTTCTTTTCATTAAACTAGACATACCCAATTCCTGATTGGTGCTCTTCTCTGCACTTTTTCTAGAGTCTCAATGTCTTTTTTATATCTTGGCAACAAAACCTGGATGCAATACTCCAGGGCATTATAAAGCTTATACTTCACGTGATCTTAATTCTATCCCACTATTAATGCAACCTAGGACTGCATTGGCTTTTTTTTTTTTTTGCAGATGCAGCATTCTGCTAGCTCATATTTAAGTGATTATCCACTAGGACTCCAAGAACCCCTTCACAGTTGTTACTATTGAGTCAGGTACCACCTATTTCATACCTGTGCAGTTGGTTTTTATTGCCTAAATGTAGAACCTTGCTTTTCTCACTATTGAATTTCATTCTGTTAGATTTAGATTAGATAAGATAGCAAAATCTGCTGTCATGTTTTACTGTGAGCACCCTGGCACACATTAAAAATAAAATTCTACTGCCTACTCTCAAAAGAAAGTATATATCTACACATCTAAACATGTTTTATATATATACATATTTACACACACACACACATGTATATATTAATCACTGTCAATTTTGAATACGAAGCAGAAGGAGTTCACAAGGTTGATGCTATAGGGAACAAAACTGTGGCTGAATATGGATGTTCTGCTTCAGGTACCACAAAGCCTCCTCCCAAAAGGTAACAAGGAAAACAGGTCATGAAGAGGATGTGTAGCATCCCAGACAGTACTACAGACCTTACTCAAGCATTGCTTACACACTATGTCCTGGAGAGAAGGAAGTGAACTACCAATAATCTTTTCTGCCTTCCTCACCATTTAGCCAGAGGTGGTATTCAGCAGGTTCTGAGTCTGACCAGTTCTGGAGAACCGGTAGCGGAAATTTTGAGTAGTTCGGAGAATCTGCAAATATCATCTCTGATTGGCCCCACCCCCATCTATTCTCTGCCTCCTGAGTCCTAGCTGATCAGCTAGGTCTTCTTCTGTTGCCCTGCACAGGAGAATGGAGCTGAAAAGCAGGTTAGTGGGATGGGGTGGGAATGGGGATTTTACAGTATCCTTGTGCCACACCCACCAACCCATACCCACAAAACCGGTAGTAAAAATGTTTGAATCCCACCACTGATTTAGCCCCAAATGGAGTGCCGTCTTTCTTCTCACTCTTGTCATTATAAGTGAAAGGAGAGAGAGTGAATTCTGTGGCACAAGTCATCTTGCATAGCGTCACACAATATTTGCAGCACTCTTTTAAAAGCAATTTCTTATTATCCTTCATCTGTAATAACATTCCCTAATGCCACAGGATATCACAAATGTATATTCATCTTTCTGCCCTGATCACTTTCTTTCTCTTTATTAAAAGTTCAAAGAATATATTCTGTGGCGTTCCATCATTCTTGTCCCATGGTAGTCACTTCTGTCCCTTGTTGTATACAAATATTGCCAACCTCCCAGATTGGCAATATTTGTATGCAACATACACAAAGCAGAACAACAACAACAAATCAGCTGCCTGATTCTTTCTTTTTTACATAATTATTTAATTCCAAATTGCTTTTCACAAGTTCTGTTCTCCCTTTCAGTTTTGGGGCCAGATGAGGAGCAGTTATAAGATTTTTATACTTTTTTACCTACTTGAAGTAGAGAGAGGTGTTTTGGAAAAGAACAGAAGAAGAACGATTGAAGCAGCTTCTCTGCGTTTTCCTTTCTTCTGTCTCCTGATTGTGAGGGTCTTGAATGGGAAAAATCATGGAGATAAAAATAAATATAATTCATATAATGGATATTTTGAATCCAAGTGTGCATGAATAGAATATTGGCCAAGTGTGATTGAACACATAAGGAATTTGTCTTGGTGCAAATGCTCTCAGTATACATAAAAGAAAAGATACATTTGTCAAGAGTCAAGAATAATAAGGTACAACACTTAATGATAGTCATAGGGTGAAATGCATATTCATGAGAGCATCAAACATCACTTGTAAATGGCAGTATGCATTCTGATTAAACCACAATAATGAAAGGAAAAATAGGCTTCCCATAATAATTGAACTTCCAAAAAACGGGGGGAAGGGGAACAGGATTACTTGGTCTTTCACATTTACATGTTATTCTGCTACAATCTTATTATGAGAGAATTGACTTTTAGAGAATTCTTGATAACCAAATTAACAGGAGAGAAAAAAACTCCAATAAACTTTCATTTTTGAGTGTAATTGAAATTGCAGAGTCTTAAGTGATAAAGCAGTTATCTGAAATTCCCAGAAGAAGAAGAATGGAATGAAATTCTGTTCTGATCCTTAACTTAATTATCCTTGTTTTTATGGGCTTTTCTCATCTTATAAAGGTAGCTCAGTTGTTCCATGATAGCAGGCTTCATAAACAACAAGAAAATTGCTTGTTCTGTTCTGTTCCGTTCCGTTCCATTCCATTCTATCACTTTATTTTCTATGTAACATTAAGAAAACTAACTTGCTTTTGTTCTTTGGCATGTTCATGTGAATCTGATATGCATCATAGCCAATATGGGTTAGAATATGATACATAAAATATTGGAAATTGAATACATTGAGTAGAAGTCAAAGTTAGTTATGAGTTCTGAATGAACTGACTGGTTTCGTGTGACGCTATCGTTACATACATCTTTTTTTAAAAAAATATGTGGTATTGGTTTAAGGAAAAAAAAAAGGGAAAATCAGGAAAACAAAAACATTAACAACAGAAAAGAATTTTCATTGGACTTGCAATAGGTAAGAAAGTGTGCAGCTGTGTGTGTGTGTGTGTGTGTGTGTGTGTGTGATCAATTTATCCAACAGCACTTGAAATTATGACAGCGTTGTAAAATCTCCATTCCCACCCCACTCCAGGGGAAGGACATTGTAAAATCCCCATTCTCTCCCAACTCCACTAGCTGCTTTCCAGCTCCATTCTCCTGTGCAGGGCAACAAAAGAAGACCCAGCCAATCATCTGAGACTTGAGAAGCAGAGAATAGATGGTGGCGAGCCCAGTCAAAGGTGGAATTCTGAACTACTCGAAATTTCCGCTACCGGATCTCCAGAACTGGTCAGAACCTGCTGAATACCACCTCTATCCCACATCCTCTTTCCCCAGCTCCCTGAATTGGCACACATGCATATACTGTGTGTCTTCTTTCTCCAGCATTTCTGAGCACCTGCTATACTGCAGCACTCCCTTCTGGGGGGAGTGGCCTGGGCTGGGCCTCCCAGGACTCCCTCTAACCTATTCAGCAGCCCCACACTCTTTAACTGGGATTCCCTCCACTTCTTGCTTAATGACATACACATACTTCACAAGTCAGAAAGAGGGCTGAGAAAATATTTACAGACCCCTCACATCCTGGACATAAAGGCATGCAAAAGCAACTAGACATAAGGACAGTTTTTTTCCCTTGTGCCATCACTCTGCTGAACATCTAATTCCCACAGTATTGTCTTATATCTAAGAATATTTATACATATACAGTAGTAGGGCTGTATTTCTATATCCTTCTCATCTTTCCTACCACCTTTTCCTATTAGTACCTTACGTTTCTATTACTTTGTTGTTTTGTACATATGTACACTGAGCCCGCAAGTACTTGTTGATGTCATCAATCCATCTTGTTTTAGGGTTCTTTCGTGGACACTTTTTATCAAGTGAGATCGATTCTATGACTGCCTGGGTTCACCTTTCTATCAGTTTTTCTACCTATGTGACCAGCCCATTTCCATTTCAATTTGTTTACTTTCTTGATGATATCGTATACTTTCATTTGTTCTCTAATCCGTGTGCAGGTCTTTCTATCTTGCCTTGTGATGCTGAGCATGTATCAGCAAATATTGCCAGTCCAATTAGCAAAAGGAAGCTTAAGACTATTGGAAACATGTGGAAGACCCTTCATCCTGCAGTGGATAAACAATGGCTAGAATGATAATGATGATGGTGATGACGATAGATGACGATGATAAATGGTGTACACCAAGAGCTTAGAATAGAACAGAACAGAACAGAATAGAATGCTTTATTGGCCAAGTGTGATTGGACACACAAGGAATTTGTCTTGGTGCAAATGCTCTTCAGTGTACATAAAAGAAAAGATACATTCGTCAAGAGTCAAGAATCATAACACTTAATAAAAGTCATAAGGTTCAATAAGCAATCAAATCATACTAGGAAACAGTCAATATAAATCGTAAGGATACAAGCGACAAAGTTACAGTCCTACAATCACAAGTGGGAGGGTGATAAGGAGTGATGAGAAGATTAACAGTAATAGTAATGCAGACTTTGTAAATAGTTGGACAGTGTTGAGGGAATTATTTGTTTAGCAGAGTGATGGCATTTGGGAAAAAACTGTCCTTGTTTCTAGTTGTTCTGGTATGCAGTGCTCTATAGCATCGTCTGGAGGGAAGGAGTTGAAATAGTTTATGTTCGGGATGTGAGGGGTCTGTAAATATTTTCACAGCCCTCTTTTTGACTTGTGCAAGTCCTTGATGGAAGGCAGGTTGGTAGTAATTGTTTTTTCTGCAGTCCTAATTATCCTCTGAAATCTGCGTCTGTCTTGTTGGGTTGCAGAACGAAACCAGACAGTTATAGAGGTGCAGATGACAGACTCAATAATTCCTCTGTAGAACTGTATCAGCAGCTCCTTGGGCAGTTTGAGCTTTCTGAGTTGGCACAGAAAGAACATTTTTTCTTGTGCTTTTTTGATGACATTTTTGATGTTAGGTGTCCATTTTAAGTCATGTGATATGATAGAACCTAGAAATTTGAAGATCTCTACTGTTGATATTGTGTTGTCTAGTATTGCAAGAGGTGGTAGTATGGGAGGATTTCTTCTAAAGTCTACCACCATTTCTATGGTTTTGAGTGTGTTCAGGTCCAGATTGTTCTGGTTACACCATGAGGCAAGTTGTACAACCTCCTGTCTGGATGCAGATTAGTCATTGTTTCGAATGAGATCAATCACTTATGCACTGAAAACAAATTCCTGTGTATCCAATCAAACTTGGCCAATAAAGAATATTCATCTGGGGTTAGAACAACCAGGACTCCCTGGATTGCAGTCACATAATGTTGTGCTTTACAACTGCATCATTTAGCAATGGCAATTCCAGTCCCAATTGCAGTCATAAGTCAAGGACTTCCTATACTGACTCTGCTTCTTTTGTAAGTTCTAAGTAAGACCAGATGTATGCTTTCCTGGTTTTGTTGTCGAAGGATAGAAATTTTTTTAGCAAGAGAGGGATCATAATACCAACATATGAAATTTTATTTCTACTGATTGGATGTATTCAAATTTTATATTTATCTATAAAGCATTCAAGGGATGAGATCAAGTAAAAGCCTTTTTTTAAAAAAATATTTCTGACAACCGCCTAATGTGGTTTGCTGGACATTTGCCAGTAGAGCTCCAGAATTCTGCATAAAAATAACAAATTCATCATGTAATGATTAATAGAGCAAGGAGCCAATTGCAAAATAATTAGTGGTTTTGAAGTCCTTCTTAGTTAAAAACTAAATATTGATTACATTTTTTAAAGCATCTCTTTTTCTTTCTCAGAGAGAGAGAGAGAAAGAGAGAGAGGGAGAGAAAGAATAACAGAATTATAGAGTTATAAAGGACTTTGCTCGGGCAGGAAGTCCTATACCATTTCAGAAAAATGGTTGTCCAATCTCTTCTAAAAAAACTTCCAGTGTTGGAGCAAGAGAATATTTCTACTAATTTCATTCCCAAGTAAAGTCTTGCACAATTTTAAACATCTAGTCTAAAAAGATCACAAGTACTGGTAATCTTAGCATGGTGCTCTAAAGACTGTAAGCCGCCCTGAGTCTCTGGAGAAGGGTGGCATATAAATAAATAAAAATAAATAAATAATAAAAATAATCCATTGTTGAAATAATACTTTGAAATGTGCAACACTGACTTGCAGGATTTATACTGATCTGCATCAACTGAGTTGATTTTTATATTAACAATGGAATCAAGTCATCTAAAATCTAGACCAAGGGTCTTCAAACTTGGCAAATTTAAGACTTGTGGACTTCAACTCCCAGAATTCCTGAGCTAACATGACTAAAGGAGAAATTCTGGGAGTTGGAATCCACAAGTCTTAAAGCTGTCAAGTTTGATCTAGGTCCCTGATCTAGACTGTAAATAATTGGACTATAGATTTGTTTATCTTTTATCTTTACTGGAGCAAAAGTAAGGAAGTTTTGTCTCATGAAATACAAAAGGCACATTATCACAGCTGTACTGTTGAGTTGCTATGAAGATCCATTAGTTCATTAAATATTTTCCTCCCTTTCCCCTAGGATACAGAGGAATTAAACTGATTCCATTTCATTAACTCTTAAGCAATACTTGAATGAAATAGGAAAGGAAGGGATTAACAGTTCTGCTACCCACAAGCATTCAAAAATTGTGAGCCAAGCACTCCAAAATTATAGGATTTTAAAAATTAATACCATTTTATTAGGTTTTAAGCCTTTAGGTTGATTCTTTTCCTCTCCCAGGCTTATGTAGATCTGGAGGATGCTAAGCTCGATTTTTGAAAAGAGACTATTCTGAAATTGCCTTCTCAGTTTAGGGGCTTGCATCCTGAGCAAATTATTATGCTGGCTTTGTGAGTGAAATGGATAAAATGTTATTTTTTAATATTGTTTTTAATTTGAAACATGTCTTTCTATAACTTGGCCTTCAGAACAATTTGCCACATAAATTAAAACAGTGAGATGGATCCAGATTTAGTCACAAAAGACCAGAGATGGGGCTGTTCCTCACAGTTGTAATTTATTACAATTTATTTCAATAGAAGAGAATATCTGTAGTTCAGGATTGAACTGTGGAATCCTTGGTGCTCTCTGATAAAAATATTATATATGTAACTCAGGATTCAGTTGCAGAGTCCTTGTTGTTTGACATTAACTAATTGGGAAATAAAATATCTGTAAGGGAATGCCAAGCTCAAAATGTCTATGGAGATTTTCAGTCATGCAATTATAACTGTCCCAAAGATGCTTTTCAAAAGACAACTGGACTTTCTTAGTTTTTTAACTTGAAGATGTTTCACTTCTCATCCAAAAAGCTTCTTCAGAACTATCACCTTCTACCTATCCCTCTATCACTTTCTACCTATTCCCTCTATCCCTCCCACACCATCCAGTCCCAACTGATGAAGCTTGTTTGATGAGAAACGAAAGCTTCTTCCTCAAAAAACAGTCCTATTATCTTTTAAAAAAGCACTTTTGAGACAGCCATGACCTGGATGATTGACAGTCTCCATAGACATTCTTCAGAATTGCTTTTTGAAAAGCACCTTTGGGAGGTGTTCTACATTTTATTTATTACAATATTTATACACCTCCCTCAGTCAAAATTGCAAGATTCTGCTACTGTAATTTTAACAGTAAGGATGATGTTAGGACTCAAAGTTTGTGCATCTGGACTATATCAAAGTGTTGACATCAACATCATGAAACATTATCATCTATAGAAAGAGCGATCAGGCCATCTTCTCTAGTATGGAATTTTTAAAAAAATAAATACATTTTATCAAGAAAACACAGCATTAAGAGAGTCACACAGTTGCCTGTCATATATATGCTCTCTACATAAATTTCAGTGGTTATATTATACAGTTAGCTGAATCTAAATTAAATTAAGACCATAATAATAATAATAGGATTTTACCTTTCAACTCTTTATTTTATATTTCATGTATATACAATTTTTTCTCCAGATCAACATACTGATCTGATTTCCTTTTTCTTCTTATGGTATCCCTGTAAGGTAGGCTGAGTTGAGAAACAGTAATAGTAATCCAGAGTTCTCCATGGCTGGGTGGCTGTTTCCTATGTCTCACATATTAAATTGGATAAAGGGAATATGGTCTTGCTAAATCTTCTGGACCTCTCATGGTGTTCAGTACCAACATATGTAATACTTCCTAGTTCCTCTAGTTGGGGAAATGTTTTACAGTATTATGGTCTTTCTTTTGATGAAGTTCAGAAGTTGGTTCTGAGGAATAGGTCAACATCTTACACATTGAACAATCACCCATGTTCAAGAAGAGGCATGGTAGCTCAGTAGCTTAATGACACTGGAGAAGGTTTGTACTCTGGCAGTTTGAGTCCTAGCACCACATGGCAGGGTACAGTCCTGTCACTTGTCTCAGCTTCTGCCAACCTAGCAGTTTCAAATGGGAGGAAACGGCACTTTGAGCAGCAATATTAATTCAACCAGTGCCAGACCAGCCTGAATGCGACGCCTGAATCTGAGGTGACATTGATGGTGGGAAAAGTCCCAGATACTGCTGCAGAACATTGTTAAATCTTACAAGCATGGAGCTAGTCCATCCCTCTGTGGTGCACTCTGGATAGCGTGCAAGTGTGAACAGAATAGATTGACAATCATTGGCAACCAAACAACTACTTTGTAATAGCACTGTAGTCATCTGGATAATGCAACATTGTCCTATATTAAATAAATAAATAACCCATCTTCAACAATTACATCCTAAAGGGCCTAGAGTTCATTTTAAAATAACTTTAATCAGAACTAAACTATTACTCTATATTACTTTCTCTACATCATCAGCTATATAATGGCCTAGACAAGATAGTTTTAGAAAATGTATGTTCATTTTCCTCCAACTTATGTCCATTAACTAGTTTGTATATGTAAGAGAAAAGGCTCCTTTTTTATATCATGGACCAAAAATCCTTTCTCATCCTATAAGATTGGCTTTCAATTAGCTATCAAGTACATATTAATTAGACCATTAGGATGAATTGCTGAATCGAAGCACAATTAATCTATCATTTTATGTTAACAGCCCTTACACTAACAGTGTGAGTGGCCTGCTCGCATCTTGATATTTTAATTTTTTTATATAGAAAAATATCTGTGAGGATTGGTAGAGGTGCCTCAGCTATTTAAAGGGTCAACATGTTCAATCACAACGATATAATGGTTGAGGGGGAAAAAATCTGAAATACCTGCTTCAGTGATTTAATTGAAATGAATTGTCTGTGAAAACTCACCTGGTAGGTAGTGGAAAACATTTTTGACAGCAAGCAATTTACCCTGAGTTTGTTTTGTGCAATCAATAGAAAGATGCAGTTGTAAGTATAAAGTGACGCTAGGTGCAAAATCAAATAATCTCTGAGCTCAATTCTGCTTCTGGTTAGTTTTTAAATACAATCAAACTGTCCAAGCTTTTAAACCAGCAATGTTCTTTTCGGGAATTATCAAAGGGAAATATAAGAAAAAGATTAAATATATTTTACTACATATATTGACAGCAACAAGGATATCATTCGCCCTCAGAGGAATTAGCAATTCAAAATTTTTTAGTTTGTGCTGAAATAGATAAACTGACATTAAAATTAAAAGATAAAAGTCAGAATATTACAAAATTTGGGACAATTGGTATAAATGGTTGAACGATAGAAACAAGGATAACGGAGATAAGAAAATTATAGATAAACATATATGAATGTTTATGAATATATATAAATGTAAATATTTATATGAGATCGGTTTATATAATAATGATGGCACAATACTGTTAATAGTTAGATTAAAATGTGTAAAAGGTGAAAAAGAGCAATCAAAATTATTGTATAAACTTTCCAAGCTTGTTTTAATATCCTCCCGTTTTAAGAACAGGAATGAAGAATTATGATTCTTCAGATATTGCTGAAATTATAAGCCATCCAGATTTTTTTAATGGTTCAATATATGAGTGAAACCCAAAATGTTTATTTCAATGATTAAATTAAGCATGTCACATAGCCTTTGTGGACATTTTCAACAACACAGTATTGAAACCTTCTTTCCAGAGAAGTTCACTTACCACCTCGACTTTGTCATATTTTCAGATGCAAGTGGGATGTTTTCTATTATCTTATATTTAATTTCTATTCTCCCAGAAATAATTTCTGAGAGGGCTATTAAATTACAGCTTTTGCACAGGTATTTGCTGTGTTGGCCAATAGTCATTTGGCCTGACGTTCATATAATATATATTTATGTTCTCGTTAATTAAAATTGGGAATTATTTTCACTGAAGGACAGTCCTTTTTTAATCACATACAACAGGCAAGGCCATCTCCAGGCTGGCTGACTGGCTGGCTGGCTGGATGGATGGATGGATGGATGGACAAACTGAATGTGGATTAACAGCTGAAACAGAGCAATGTGAGTTTGGATTGGCTGAATAATCTCATTTCGGAAAAATAGGCAGCCAGACAGCTCTGAAGCCTTTGGCCACTTGTTAGAAATCCTCCATGGGTGATTTCTGATGTCTTTCTGCCTTTCCCTAATTTCTGCATGCTGCAAAAATCTACGTCATCATTACATGGTAGCAAAGGGTTAGAATTTTCTGGTTTTCTTTGCTGCCATCTAGTGGTCTGAGTATATTTTGCAGCTCTACCTTTCTGCCAACATCCTGCTGCTTACAAGGGATAAAGGGGGTGCTGCAAAGAATAAGAGAGGGGAGGAACAATGGCTCCACAAAAGGAGATAGAGGGGAAATTTAGAAGAGAGACTAAGTAGCTCACTTCATTACTTTCTTGAGAAATGTACTGTTATTATAATGCAGAAGAGGAAGGAGCAGGAGTAATTAGAGAAAGGAGCTGTGGCAGGTCATTTGTATTTTAAGCATATATAATATTTTCTTTTTCATAGAGCTATGCTGTCTGGATTGGAAAACGTTTTGCACTATGTAGAAGGCAACAGAGAGGCAGAGATAATTAACTGGCACCATCTAGTGGCTTTCTGGATAGTTCCAGCTAATATCTTTGGGACTCCTGAGAACTTACTGTGTTTAAAGTACCAGTAAATTCTGAAGTTTGCAGAATCATAAAGGATAACTAGAAAACCAGAGGCTAATTGATAGCAGCCCTGAACTGAAGTATTTCTGCAAAATTCTGAATATGTACAATATTTTGTTGTCAGTTTTGCCGTCTTTGTTTTTTACAGATTTGAATCTCAGAGTAGGTTTGGAGATTTGAGATATGCCTATGACTCCTTTAACATTGTTTCCTCTTTTCAGCATCTCAGAGTGGTTCAGTATGGAACAATATTTAGGCAAGTCACCCTATCAACCAAATATTTCCAGCTCTAACGACTTCTTTGAATTTTGGTAAGTGTTTTAAGACAAACCTAATCCCAAAATTTATTAGAAAATAGTAACAATGATAATTTCTTTCTTTAAAAATATACCAGTGTCTATTTGTTACACGATAACAATGCTTGTATATTTAATTTACTAGTGTCATAAGAACATTCTAACAAGAAATAAAGGTAAGACAAACAATAATTATTACTTTAAGATCAGAGATGTATTGCATTTAGTAATTTGAAACATAAAAAAATGAATAAAAGATATAAAAAATATAATGGCAGTAATACACTTACATTAACAAGCCATTGCTATGTGGTCCAATAACATATAGCAGGTCCTACAGGATTGCTATATATCAAAGGGCTCTGATCTCATCTCAAGCTACACTTTGTATACTTTTTCTTCTTACTGACATACATGCTTCACAACTTCACTAACCATCACTTTCAGTAAACACCTGTGTACATTTGAAGCTCTCAGCCATTAGTTACTTTCAGTCAATGGTGGGCTGCAAATTTTTTAACAACCGGTTCTCTGGCTGGATAGGTGTGGCCGGTTAGTCATGTGACTGGGTGGGTGGTGTCACTCATCACACAGAGCCCCGCCTCCCAGCCACTCACCTCAAAGGAACAGGTAAGATTCAGCCAGTTGGGGCTAATCCCATCACTGGCTGGCCCCGCCCCCGCCCATTTTTTGGCCTTTTTTTGCTTGTTTTGGGGCCACTTTCAAGCCAATTTTGTCTGCAAAAACAGTCTGAAAACAGCCTGAAAAACGGCCTGAAAACAGCCCAAAATAGGCTGTTTTTCAGGCTGTTTTCAGGCCATTTTTTCAGCCAAAATCGACCTGAAACCAGCCTGAAAACCAGCCTGAAAATGCCCCAGAACAGCCAAAATCAGCCTGAAAACAGCCCCAAAATAACCTGAAAACAGCCTGAAAAATGGCCTATTTTTGGGATTGTTTTCAGGCCAGTTTTTGGGCCTTTTTTTAGGCTGTTTTTTGCACAAAAAGAGCTGAGAACAGCCAAAACAACACAGGTGGGGGCAGGGCCAGCTGGTTATCCAATTTACCGGTTCTCTGAGCCACACAGAATCGGAACAAGGGGTTCGGGCGAACCTGTCCAAATCCGCAGCAGCCCACCTCTGCTTTCAGTTCCTCATTTCCCAGTTTCATTTGTCCTGTCAGCACATTAAAAATATTTCTAATACATTTTGCAGTTATGTTGGTTTAAAATTTTGGTTCATTGAGGCATACAAACAAACACCTAGGCCTTATTACCTATAACTTTTAAATGGGATATTTTCCTTTTCTCTCACTAGAATGCAAACATTAGAGTCATTTTACTTTCAAAATTGTTGTGGCATACTTGACTTTTATATATTTATTTTCTTTATGTTTATTTGTTGGATGGGGGTTGCTTGCATTTCCATATAGCCCATGGCCAATATGAAAATAGTAAACCATATATTTAGCTGTGTAGCCATCTATATTGCCATTAAAAAAACCAGTTTTCAATGACATTGGTTGCTTTGAAATGGAGACAATTAAATTAATGTCCTTTATTTTGGACTCTGATTATGTAGCAATTTAAACAAATAAGCAAACATTGTCCAGTTTAGAATGACTTGTAGATTTTTCTCATCTGTCTAAATTAAAAAATCACCTAAGCCAAAGTCCTTACCTTTCCAAATCCAATGTCAGCTGAAAAAAGTATTAAATGATTAACTCTCAAAAGTAATTTTAACTTTAGCCAATTTTCCAAGTTCATGTTTCGGTCTCCCCATAAATTCAAGTTTGGCAAATAAACGCACAATTTAGGAGCCAAACAATTTAGGATTTTTACACCCACTATTGTGGGTTGTCAACCTGCTTTCCCAACCTTGTAACATCTTTAGCACATTTCCTTGTCAGACTGGCTTAGATTTTCACAAACTTTGATTCCATATGTTAACAGGAAGATATTTTTTTTAGCCAGGAAAAATGAGAGATTCTATCATTACAGCCATTTTGAACAAAAGTAGTTTTTGTTTATTTATATATCAAATTTATATGTCTACTCATCTCACACCAAGTGACTCTAGGGGATGTATAATGAAACCAACCATAAAACAATTTAGAAAACTAGATGAAACTCAAAAACAAAATCACAAGAGAAGAACACATCAAGATGTTACAAATTACACTATCATCTCACAGGCTACCTATTACCAGGGGATTCCTGTCAACATAGTTTCTAGGCTGGTCTTCCTAGCAGGATTGACAGTTAAGTTAGATTAATGTTTTTTACAATTTGGCAACTTTAAGACTTCATGCTGGCTGTGGAAATCTGGAACTTCACATATCTTAAAGCTGCCAAGTTTGAAAAAAACATTGCTTTTAAAGAAGCACGCTTGTTTATCTCTTCATGACTTTTTAAAGAAGTTGTATCTTTTCCTGGTCTCATATAGTAATCACACAGGTCCAGAAAAATAAACATTAGAAATATTAAGGCGTGAGTGGCTGTCACCAGCTCAAGTTAAAATAAAGCTAATTTTAACTTAGGGATGTTCGCACTATGCTATTATTGAGTCTGTCATCTGCACCTCTATAACTGTCTGGTTTGGCAACGCAACAAGACAGACACAGACTTCAATGGATAATTAAAACTGCAGAAAAAACAATCGCTACCAACCTGCCTTCCATTGAGGACCTGTATACAGCGCAAGTCAAAAAGAGGGCTGTGAAAATGTTTATAGACCCCTCACATCCTGGACATAATTTTTTTCAACCCTAATCCTCAAAACGATGCCATAGAGCACTGCATACCAGAACAACTAGACACAAGGACTGTTTTTTCCCAAATGCCATCACTCTGCTAAACAATTCCCACAACACTGTCAAACTGCTTAGTAAGACTGTGTTACTATTCTTCTTCTCATCCTTCCTATTACCTATCTCTTCCCACTTATGACCATAACTGTATTGCTTGTAGCTTTACAATTTATATTGTATGATTTGATTGCTTATTAGTATCCTATGACTATCACTAAGTGTTGTATCTTATGATTCTTGATGAATGTATTTTTATTTATTTATTTTTTCTTATGTACACTGAGAGCATATACACCAAAGACAAATTTCTTGTATGTCCAATCACACTTGGCCAATAAAGAATTCTCTTCTCTTCTATGCAAAATAGTATTTCCAGAGATTCCCTTGCTAGCATTCTGAATCCTATCAAATGGGGAATACATTCTGTATGCTGACAAACAATTAAGACCCTTTTTAATAATTAAAAACAAATCACAAAGCTGATAATGAAATTGGTAGTCTTTTGGATGATACAAAGCTGTACTGGGTTTATGTCGCAACAATTGAACAAATCTACTTTTCTAGAAACTATTTCAAATGAAAAAGCATTATAGCATACATATTCATAATTCCATTGTGTTATATGCTCTCACGAGTGCTATACTTTTCTCACATAGACAATATTTTGCTTTATTTCATCATAGCAGGATGAATGCCACTTTTGAAGGTATATGAAATCCTAAATCAGTTTCTTTCTTTTCTTCTCTCTTTCCTTTTGTTTTATTTATTTATTGCTTTTAGTCTGTTGCTTTAGCTCCGAGATGATGGATTATAAACACCATTCTTTCCATGATTGCCGGAATCTTCTTGTATTTGATTGGCATCGCTTTGTGCTTTATTTGTAAAGACAACTTTGAAATTATCTCTCTCTTGTATTTTTCTTCTGTTCTATACAAAAGAAAATGCCGATGACAACATCAACAACACAAACATCATTATGGTGTTTGGGACTAAGAGCACAATATGCAATAAAGCTTAGACAAATTCCCAATTTTCATTCATGATCCCTAAATATTAGATAGACGCACATTAATACATCATTGTATTAGAACTTGAGGCTTGTAAGACTTGATAAAGTTCTTGCCATGAGAAATAAACTGATCTCTTTGGAAACTAAAGATGGCATTATAAAAAAGAAGAAAAGGAACAATAAAATAATCCACTTGAACATAATGTATGAATTGACCAATTATGAAAATAGGCTGGCAACAATTCTGCAATCAGCAACATTTTCTCACTGCCATCATCAAGCTAGAATCCTTGCCAGCTTTATCCAGAATTAGGTTGTTTGCACTATATAGAAGTATAACCAAGAATGTGAGACTGGTGACTAGCAAATATAACTTTGGCCTCTTTTAATTTTTTTTAAAAAGCCATTTTTTAAAAAAGCTTTAATGCTTATTTTAATGGCTTTTCCTCTAAAAGTACATATTTCTTTGCATACTTTGATATTTAAGCATGATAATACTAAGAAAATTCAAGGCAAGTGACAGCCTTTTATGTAGAAAATCACAAATGATGGATGCTTGAGCATCGCAACATAGAACCATTCACATGGAAAAGAAATTATTTTTGGCATCAGGCAGGGTCACAATTAGTATAGGTCCTTTTAAAACACCAGCCACTGCTAAGTACAGAGTGTCCTTCAGTTACGACCACAATTGAGCCCAAAATTTATGTTGTTAAGTGAGACATTTGTTAAGTGGATTTTGCCCCATTTTACGACCTTTCTTGCCACAGTTGCTAAGTGAATAATTGCCATTGTTAAGTTAGTCACATGGTTGTTAAGGGAATCTGGTTTCTCCATTGACCTTTACTAATCAGAAGGTCGCAAAAGCTGATCACATGATCACAGGACACTGCAACCACCATAAATATGAACCAGTTGCCAAGCATATGAAATTTAATCATTAATTAAATTTATGGGGGTAGTATGGGGGTACTGCAATGGTCGTAAGTGTGAAAAAGGTCATAAGTCTCTTTTTTTCAGTGGCGTTGTAACTTTGAACAGTCACTAAATGAACTCTTATAAACTGAGGATTTACCTGTAATAATCTGAACCTGCTCAAAGTGAAATGACCTTAGAAGACAGTGAATCAATCTTCTTAAGTATCTCCTCTAATATGTGTCATCAGCTCCTAAGGTCACAATACTGCATCATGTCTTTTCATTGGGGAACAAAGAAAGTCAGATAAAAATATTTTTTTAAAAAAATCCATTTTTAAAAAAATGGAAGGTGGGTTTCCAAAATTTAAAACAGATTTTAAGATTTTAATTTGGATTTTTAGCAATTAGGTCAGATTTTACACTTTATTTTTGAAATTGTTTTGTTACAAATAAACACATGGCATCTGAAGGATATTATATTTATATTATATTTAATCTCTTCTAATAGTTCTAATTTCACTGTATTCTACTTCCTAAAGTGGAGTGATTATTAACAGACTGGCGTATGATTTATCTGCAAAGGCGGCCAAGAAATAGAGAATTTGGGCCAGGAAGAAGAACAGGAAAGAAAAATAAAAGTAAGTAGGACACATCGGTTGATGTTCCAAAATCCCGCTGAATAAGCGTAATCTTGACATTTTGGGGACAATTTAACACTTGTCTATTCAAAGTTGAAGATCTCAGTTTATTAATATTCCATGTTGTAAAGAAGAGAGCCATTATATATTATTCATCTTTAAAGAACGGAGTGACAAAAACATTGACCCTATGCATTCATGCGTATTGAAACTCAAGCCGAAATAAAAATAAAATAAAATCAACAAGAGTTACTTTTTTGAAGGACAGCATTTTGGAACAGCAAAATTTTGACTTAGTGGGCTTTCTTTAAATGGACAACATATCTATCAGGTCTGGACAAAGCCCTTTAAGAGAATGAACAAAGGCCCACTTAACTTCTTTTATTCTCAGTTATTTATTTCATTTGTGCAATTGGTACCTTGAGATGCTTTGATCAACAATCAGGAGGAACAGATACAGATAACAGAATAGCTGAGTTGGAAGGGCCCTTAGAGGTCTTCTAATCCAATCTCCCGGCCCAAACAGGAAATTCTATACGATTTCAGACAAATGGTTGTCCAATCTCTTCTTTAAAACTTCCAGTGTTGTAGCATTTACAACTTCTGAAGGCAAGTCATTTCGCTGATTAATTGTTCTCATTGTCAGGAAATTTCTCCTTAGTTCTAGGTTGCTTTTCTCCTTGATTAGTTTCCACCCATTGTTTCTTGTCCTGCCTTAGGTGCTTTGAAGAATAGCTTGACTCCTTTGTGGCAGCCCATCAAATATTGGAACACTGCTGTCATGTAACACCTAGTCCTTCTTTTCATTGAATAAGATACATTACATCTAAGTTTCATTCCATGGTTTTGACGGTTCACTATGCAAAATGCCACAGGTGGCACTCAGAGCTGTAGGTAAACTTACCTCGCTGTGCATGTGCGTGCCTCACAGCTGATTTTTGGGCAGTTTGAGGCCTTTTTCAACTTCCCAAAGGCTTGAGGAAGGCTTTTGCAGGCTTCTACGAGCTTTGTAGGCCGAAAACTAGCCCCATTTTCACTAGCCCCAAAACTCACTTCCATTTTTTTGGGAAAAATAGGAAGAGACGAAACAGGGCTAGATTTCGGCCTACAAAACTTGTAGAAGCCTGCAGAAACCTTCCTCAAGCCTTTGGGAGGCCAAAAAAGGCCTCAAACTGGCTGAAAATCACCTGTGAGGTGCAGTGCAGGTAAGGGGAAGGTGTGGGTGGGTGGGTGGGGGGATTGGGTGTGCATGCATAGAGGATGTGGTGGCAGCTGAATTTCAAAGCTACTTTCACTTTGGGAAATAAATGTAAGGCATCTAGAAAGTATCCATGATATCAATCACTCCAAGACATATTCTTTCCAATTGATTTATTCAGGAACAGATCTGGTACATCTAAGGCAATTTCCCAAAGTGAAAATATTTTTGTGCATTACACAGAATCCATCTTCTCTCCTCCCACTTCTACACTTCATAAATCATGAGAACCGATTAACTGCAACTGGAATTTCTTAGTATGACGTACAGAATAACCTTGAACTTTTCAACTCCTCCACCCTCCTTCCATTAAATGTGGCAGCTGAATTTCAAAGCTGACACATGGAAGTGGGGCGTGCATTGCCTTCTGGGAGCTGGCACATGAGTGCGAGCATGCAAGCGCGCACACAATTTTTGGCAAAGGAGCCCAAAAAGGTTAGCCCCACTGGCCTATGGCATAAAAGAAAAATCAAACACCTGTTTGGTCAAACACACACTATTAGGTGAAAATGTTATTTCTTTAAAGATACATGTAATAAACCAAAAAAAAAAATGGAGTATAATTCATATTGTAATATAATTTTTTTTGAAAATAGAAGTAAAAGAGAAACCAGAACTTTTCCTTTTGGGTTTAATGGAAGAAAGAACTAAAGAAAACATTTGGAATTTTGTTACTATGTATGTTGACAGCAGTAAGACTATTGTATGCACAAAAATGGAAGGACACTTCGATTCCTACCATGGACGAATGGTTGAAGAAGTTGATGGAGTTAATTGAAATGACCAAATTGACTATTTTGATTAAAGAAAATAATATAAGTACTTTTGTTTCCACATGGGTACTGCTTCTGAACTTCGTGCTTGTGTGGAGAAGAATGAAACTCTGATTTTGAATTTTACCGATTAGACCGATACATCTTTATAGAAATGATTTGTTCATATTGTTATGGAAAAGCAAAAAGTTGTGATTTGATGTTAATGTCTTATTTTATTGTAACAGAGAGAGTCAGAAGTCAATGCTTCTTTTTCTTTGTTTTCTTATCTTTCATCACTTCTTCTTCCTCTCCCCCCCCCCTGCTTTCCTTTTTACTTTGTATTTTACATTACTTTATAACTCAATAAAATGTTAATGAAGATGATGTACATATACATTCTTCTGGTTAGTAAATATTCTTATATAATCTTACTCTTTTTCTTTCTTAAGACACATTTATCTTCTGAACAGACTTCGCAAGTCTGGAATTAATGGAATTCTCATGGTTGAATAAGAAGTCAATAGTTGCTGCGTTACTGTACTTTAACACACCTTTATTGTTCCATTTTTTTTCTGAAACATTAAACAAGAAGCGGATACTCTTAACTACACTGATTTTTGTTGTTGATTTTCAGGTGAATCCATCAAAATTCCAAATTCTAATGATTTTTCCCTACAACTGGATTTATTGAACAGCAGTGCTCCCCATCATGTATGTTAGTAAACCATATTATATTATCCATAAGCCACAGTGCGCAGTGGTTAGAGTGCAGTACTGCAGGCTACTTCTGCTGACTGCTAGCTGCCTGCAATTTGGCAGTTCAAATCTCACCAGGCTTAAAGTTGACTCAGCCTTCCATCCTTCTGAGGTGAGTAAAATTGTTGGGGGCAAGATGCTGACTCTGTAAACCACTTAGAGAGGGCTGTAAAGCACTTGTAAAACAGAATATAAATCTAACTGCTATTGCCATAACTGCAAATTAAAAAAATTAAGTTCCATCAAGAAAAAACAGACATAAGTAACTTTATAATAAAACCAATGCATCACAACAAAGAACAGAAAAAAACCCTCTCTTTTCAGAATGGTTAGGAATGGTCATTCCTTCAATTGGGTTCAATTATTTCAACCAGGAGTCTGTCAGCAAATCATATATTGCAGGGAAATTACAAGAAAAAACCCCAATCTATAAGGGAAATTATGTTTCTTGAGTTTTAATGAGTGGACCAATATTCACAATGCTTTTATTCTAAGTCCTTCAATGTCAACAGAAAAATGGAATGAAAAAATAGTTTCATCAAAAATATTGAAGTAATCTATAAAATTTTGTTATTTAAGCAATTGGAAATCCTGATGAAGTGGTGAAACTATAATATCCTGGTAAGACTAAATGATTTGGGGTGAGTGGGCTCTGGTGACATTAACATATTTAGTTCTAGGTGGGGTTGCATTCCCCAGACAGACCCAGTGCACAACGTGGGATGGAGGTTCTCCTCATCCTGCGACTTCTGTTGAAAGAAGAGATAGCTATTGAGACTAGGAGAGCCATTGTGCAACCATGGGTTGTGTTCCAGTTGCTCCCTATCCTGGATCAGGAGTCCCTGCATTCAGTCACAAAAGCCCTGATAATCTCATATCTGGACAATTACAACATGCTCTACATGGGCTACCCTTGAAGAGTATTCAAAAGCTACAGCTGATGTAGAACGCAACTATGTGGACAGTTCTTGGGGTTCTTAAGATGGCCCCATGTTATACCACTTTTTCTTCAACTGCAGTGGTTGCCATTTTGCTTCCAGGTCCAATTCAAGATATTAGGTATTACCACCTTTAAAAACCTTCATGGCATTGGTTCAGGCTATCTGAGGAACCATCTCACCCCAATGGAGTTGGTCTGCGGATCCTATCAGCCAAGGGTTTCTAGATGGCAGGCTAGGGTTAAAGGGCTTTGTCTGCTGTGGCTCCAGTCCTTTGCAACATCATGCCTTCCAAAGTGAGATCTGTAGCCACACTTTTGGTCTTCCAAAAGGGCCTAAGATCTGGCTTTGCCAATTGGCCTGGGGCCCCAATAGGTCGTTCTGGAGATTGTCAATGTATTAAAATAAGATTCCCACCTCCCCCTCATGTGCATCTTACTCCTTTCCTTCCCATCTTATTAATTTAAACTGATTTTAGTGTTATTTATTATATTAAAATTCTAACATTCTAGTTTGTTTACATTTTTGTAAGCCACCTAGAGTCACTCTAGGCAAAATGATCAGCGTGTAAGTGTAATATATACATTCATACTACACATATACAGTATTTTTCAGACTTGGCAACTTTGAGTCATGTGGACTTCAATTATCAGAATTCTCCAAAATGCTGGTTGAAGAATTCTGAGCATTGAAGCCCACATGTCCTAAAGTTGTGAAATTTGCAAAACACTGCTATAATAAATTGCTAAAGTAATTCCAAATGTATAACACGCAAGTTTGCAACCGAGATGAGAAGGTATATAAAAATCATTATTTCAGTCGTATACCAACATAAGATGGTGTATAATAGTACAAATAGCACTACAACTACCTCTGCAGCAATCAAAACTTGCTATTACTAACGTAATACTGTAACATTTTACATCGGTAAGTTGTAGTGCTAATGCCAAGCAAAAAAATAAAATAGCAGTAAGATACAATATAAACATAATAAATGGTATGTTTATTTCAGTATTAATTTGGCTCAAAGTTATAAAATGTAAATGTTCGTATAATGTTATCTTGGAATTTACCAAATTTGGCAACTTTTGTTCTCAGCTAACTCCTGGTGAGCTTTATGAGCTGCAACAGAAACAGAAACAGCTTTCTGTATAGTTTATGATTATAATCCAGCAATGGCATTTGCAAGTATACTGGATCAGTGTGTTCCAGTAGTTTTGTAAAGATCAAAGAAATCACTCCATAATCTTATTTTTGTCCAGTCTCAGAAGGACACAGGCTACAACATATGGGGGATCTTCTTACAGTTGTTCTCTGGGAATGCAGAAGAGAAAGCATTCAAATGAATTAATGTAAAAGCCATTCTGAATTTAGGGTCTTCTGATTGCATGAGGTGTGTCACATGACTGCCTAGTACCTCCAGTTGTAAGGAGACATTACAGATATTCCTTGACTTACAACCAGTCGCTTAGGGACAGTTTGAAGTTGCAACAGATCTTTAAAAAAGGTACTTAGGACTCAGATTCAAAGTTATGATGGCTGCTCACATACCCCTATGGTCACATGATTGTATTTTGGGCAATTAGCAACTGGTCTGGATTGGAGGCCATTTGTAGAATGCTGCAGTCATGTGACTGCAATTTACGCTACTTTATTGTTTACTTCAGGTTTTCAGCAAAAAAGTGCTCATTGCAGATAATGGGTTCTCTTAATGACCATGGATTTGTTTAATGACCTTTGTGATTCACTTGATGGCCAACACAAAAATATGTCATAAAATTGGGTTAATCTCACGACTTAACAGCCAGTATGTGTTATGGCAGTAATTATGGGCTCAATGACAGTCATAAGTTAAGGACGATGCTGGATGCAAGTCTTTTTTTTTAAACTCCAAGAATAATAATTAAGCAAGGACAACTCTAAATGTGCCAATTTCAGCAGAAATGTAGATTGGATTTGGTAGATTGGAAAGCATCAAGGATTTGGGTAGTCCCATAAGAGAAAAGGACATCTTTTAGCTCTCATTACTCTATCCTCCAAGAGCAGTTGGGGGTATTGGTTAAGACACCAGGCTAGAAACCAGGAGACTGTGAGTTCTAGTCCTGTGTTAAGGTCAAATCCAGCTGGGTGACTTTGGGCCAGTTACTCTCTCTCAACCTTAAGAAGAAAGACCACTTCTGAAAATCTTGCCAAGAAAATGGCAAAGTCTTGGCCATTGCTAGAAATCAGATCTGACACAAACCCCTCTATTTTCTGATCTCACTAAACTTGACCTAAGGAGTAGGACCACATTATTTTGGGACCTGGAGTATTGACTTTAAAAACGTAACCTAAAGTTGCTCTAGAGGTATGGAGCCAAAGCTTCTATGCCAGCATTTGCACTAACTCCAGCATCTGTGCTAATTGCTTGACATAGCTACACAGCAGTTGACATATGGCGTATCACCTTTAGATCTTGGAAATATAACTGTTGCAGTTTCAATTTTCAAGATATTTGGGGCAAAATATAAGGTATAAATAAGCCTTTTTACATCCAGAAGAACGGAATGCCTTTCTGGGTATTTAATGTGTGTTTCCTGCTCATTTAGTGTCCACCTATATGTCTTAGTTCTCCTGGTGAAATTCATAATTTTTGCAGTTTTCTGCAATCATTAACATTCAACTTCTTTCAGATCTACATAACAGATTCTAGGTTCTTTTAGAAACAACAGGGATTCCCGGGGTAGGGTGGGGTGTCCTCAGCATCTGTATATACTAAATATTAATGAATCTTTTCTTTATCTTAGTGGGATGGAAGTCCAAAGGATTTTAATAGTTAATCAAATCAAGATAGCAGTTTGAATAAGAAGACAACCTGAGTGCAGCCCAGCTTAACTTCCTTATGGGTGCCAGCAGTAGTTGATATTCATAGACTGCATGATTACCATATGGACTCTGGACTGCATTTAACTTTCGACTACATTATTTTCATATAATTTAGTTTGCATCAAAAATAGCAGGCTTTAATCAGTCATCGAAGTCTTTAGCTTTTCCCCAGGAAGTAATGGGCAAATTAGTTCAAATGAGTCCTTGGCATCAATACAGTAAGCTGCTAGATGGAGTAGGACATTTTTCTTAGTTACAAGACTAATAGAGTTAGAGGACAAATTCATATTAACAGTATTCAATTAACAAGCTGCATGTAATTTTTGAAAAATGTTAGGATTAATGTTTGAATTGCAGTGCTCCAGAATTGAAGTGCTCCAGATAGAAACAGTATCACTTTCTTTGGAATAATTCATTCAAAACTGAGGAACAATTTGGTAACTGAAATTGCAGGAAGATACAGATGAAGACTTAAGTTTATTACATTTCCAGTGATGGATAAATGGAGCTTACTCAGGTTGAAAATGTTGTTATTATGGTTTGTCACATAGTCAACCATATGTTTAGACTGGATTTGACGTTTTTATCCATTTATTAAGTCTTCCAAAGGACCTGGAATAAGCAGATGTTGTATTATTATTATTATCATTATTATCATTGGTTAATCTTTAGTGAGATTCACAGCCTTGGGGCTGGTTGGTAGCTCAACAGCTTGAGTCCTAACCAAGGAACTGTTCAGGTAGCAGTCGGAGGATATAAGCTATTCCAAGTAGGGTAAAATCAGGGTATTTAAATCTGATAAATTCAGGATTTCTAAATAGCGAGGCAGCCCTTTAGGTATCGCTCCAAGGACTTCAATTACAATTGGGATAACACATGATTTATTTTTCGAAAGTCACTCAACTTCAATTTGGAAGTCCCGATACTTTGTGATTTTTTCTTGCTTACTATCATTATTATTATTAACCACCGTTTATAAATAATTTAAAAATACATCTACTTTTTTAAAAATATGTTTTTAAAGAAAGCAACTGGAATGAAGAGTATGAAAAGAAGATGATGGTTGAACTCCATAGCAAAAATTACTTGGAGCTAGTGCAATTTCTAATCATTCATTGCTGTATAACTCCTTACATGATCTTGACAACACTTCCATTTGTTAAATAAACATAAATCTGAGGGAGAAAAACACTGACTAAATTATTACTTTCTAGGCACCATTCATTCCTAATCACAATAACTTGTTTATTTCTCTCTTTGTTTTTAGAAATAGTTATCTGCTGACTCCAGATAACTCTTGGTGATTTGCATTAAAAAAATGCAAACAATGAAAATAACATAGTTTATAAGCACCTAGAAGACAAACTTTGTATAAGAACAAAATATCCTACAGGAATTCAACTACCACACTTTTCCAACTCTCTGGTGACTTTCTGAAAATTATTGGGGAGGAGCCATGTAGGGCAGAGGGGGTTGTTATTCCAGAAGGCAGGGTCTGTGACAAAGAAGAGGGCCTTCCTAATTCTTGATTGATGTTTTATGGAAGGCACCCGAAGCCTTCTCGCTAACTTGATCTCACTGGACAAACGGAAACAGAAATAAACAATGACCTATCATGCAGTCAGGCATCATAGCATCACAACACCTTTCTACTTGCATTGCAACATTGTATGAGTAAACAATACATATTTTATTAGTTGTCCTTTGCTTCTCATAAGGGTACTTTCTAAAAATGAACTCTCTCCTCTGAGAGTTTATACCAAACACTCCTTTACAGGCAAATAGGTGCAAAAAATGTGTATGGCATCTTGTCTATTTTTGCCACTGACCATTGCTAGAAATGATTTTAAAAATACATTGCAAAATAAAGAAATAAACGGAACTGTTTGTTAAATTAACTTTTTCCTTCTACTGTAAATTATAACTGCTACGACTAAACTCAGCCTGGAAATCTTATTACGGAGGTTTTTGTGTATCTCTTTGAGGATCCTTTTGTTGTTGTTAAGTTTTCAGGATTATTCCCCAAATGGTTATGAGACCATTAATGGGGCAAATGACAAGAAGGCAAATCATTTGCTTTCATTCATCATCTTTATTTAATGACCCCCATAACTCCTTGCAACTGAATGGAGCTAGCGAAGTGTTCTAATGGCTGGATGCCCTTCCTGTCACCAGTGTGGAGTTTTGTTCGGCAGATATGTTCTCAATGTGCCCAGAGAGAGAAATATCTGCCTCTACCTAGGATCAAACTCACACCCTCCTGATTGTGAGGTGAGAACTCCACGTCTAGGCCACCACACCACTCCTAATTCATTTGCTTTCAGTCATGTAATCAAAATGTTCTGAGCAGGGACTCTAATGGACTGACAATTTTAATTAATGCTTCTCAAGAATTTACCTGGCTGGGTTTCAACTTCTGATCTCTCTGCCTGATGTCTTCTTCTCGACTAGCTCCACTCGTCTTATTATAAATGCCAAATAAAAATTTCTTCTATTTCTTGGCAGCTTCTCTATCTGTGTGGGTGCTCCATCTAATCCAGAAACCAATATCTGACATAGATGCATTACACAGAGCTCCGCTGAATATATAAGCTGCTCTATAGCCCAACCTGTGATTTTTGAACTCAGCTTGGCTATCAGATGGAGCTAGGATAGTTATGGGACATCAGGGATAAAACCAGAAATGCAGAGCTAATATCACTGCCATACACGAATTCTATCAATTATATAATTTCTGCAAAGTTTAATTAACATGGCATTCTTATTTTCCCTAAAGAAATCTTTGTGCTAGTCAGAATTAGATGTAAAGACTAATCTACGTGAGAAGAGAAAGAATATACAATTTAATGAACGATGGGGCATTCAGGATCTAATATTATCAATTCAAAGCAAAACTTTATCGGACAATATCCACAGTATCAATTATTTTGACCAAGGTGGTAACTTACATTTTTTTAAATGGAAAAAGATCTCTTTGTCAAGGAGCATTAACCACTGCGTAATGTATTCGATTTTATATGAAATTTTGATGTTTGTGAAAATGCCAACTTTCCAGTTTTGGCTGACATTTTTAATTCTCGTGGCTTGCCTTTCTTCATCACCCCTTGACTTTGCGGATGCAATTACTCACACTGCTATAGTGTATGGTGATTTATGTCCAAGCACAGTTTGCTTTAAATAACTTGGCAATGGCATTACTTTAACACTATGTCTCATGAAATGAAAAAAGAAATCATTTCCCCATCTGCCATCTCAAATCAAAAGCTCCACTCCAGATAATTGAAGGAGAGAAATCTGGACAAACTATCTTGGATACTGAGAATGGGACAATAGCTTTTCTCCCAAGTCCCGATGGATTAGGTAGAACTATAGTTAACACCTGACATCCAGTAAAAACAAATAATGTGCTTGGAATAAATGATAAAACTTGAGTTGGTTTCTAAACAGATGGGCAGTAAATTCACAAGCTTGGAAAGTAGTTTATCACAAGTCCATGAAAACATTAAGGTTATTCAAGTTCAAGCTCTCAGGATTGAAATATGGAAGCACTGAGAAAAATTATTATTATTGTTGTTGTTGTTATTTCTCACAAAACCAGAATTATGATCTTGGAAGAAAAAGAACCAGCTCATGCTAAACTCATTGCAAATTTACAAACTGAGCTATTTAAAGTACATCAAGTCCTCAGAAGTAATTTTAAAATTAATTGTGAAGGAATGTACTCCAGAAGCAACTTGTTCCCAAGGAATAGAGATCACATGGCTTGGAATCTTTGATATGCAGAAAAAGGGCAAAGATGACCTCTCTAGCACATCTCTTATACAGTAGTTATGCAGATAAGAGCTTTCATATGGCAAGATTTCTGTCTTATAGGTAAGCAGCACTAAAGAAACTATTCTGAAGTAACTCTTCATGTCATTCTTGGATCTTTGGGCCTGACATGAACTTACCTTTGGCTGCTGAACAGCAGAATAAATTTATTATAATAAATGATCATAATAAATCCATTAATTTACATGGAATCAGGAAATCTCATTGCCATTTGTTTTTAAAATTGAGATAATGGATGCCTACAGATTATGACCAAGAGAATTATTATTGAAGCCCATTTCAATAGAGATTCTCAGTCATTCAGGTCACGATTGTCCCAAAGGTGCTTTTTCAGTGGGATTCAAGTTTTTTTACTACCGGTTCTGTGGTGTGGCTTGGTGGGCCTGGCGTGCCTTGGTGAGTATGGCTTTGGCATGGCAGGGGAAGGATACTGTAAAATCCCCATTCCCACTCCATTCCAGGGGAAGAATATTGTAAAATCTCCATTCCCTCCCTACCCCACAAACCTGCTTTCCAACTCCGTTCTCCTGTGCAGGGCAACAAAAGAAGACCCAGCTGATCAGCTGAGACTCAATGGGAGGCAGAGAATAGATGGGGGCAGGGCCAGTCAGAGGTGGTATTTCAAACTACTGAAAATTTCTGCTATTGGTTCTCCGAACTACTCAAAATTTCCGCTACCGGTTCTCCGAACTACTCATAATTTCTGCTGCTGGTTCTCCAGAACTGGTCAGAACCTGCTGAATACCACCTCTGTAGCTTTTTCAAAAGGCAACTGGACTTTGTTTTTCCTCTTCTGTCAGAACTGAAGGTTTTTGGATGAGAAGTGAAATGTCTTCAAGGAAAAACGAAGAAAGTCCAGGTGCCTTTTAAAAAGCACCTTTGGGACTTGAAGCCCCATGTTTCTCAATCTATTAAGTCCTTTTCTTCAGGTCATTTAATCTTCTGTCTGGTTCTTGAACTTTGGCTACTTTTATTCTCAGAGGTCTCAAGTGATTAAGGATATGATGGTATTGATACTGAGTATAAATTGCCCTTACACAATGACAATGTTATGGTAATTCAGTACAAATATGCCATGTCGTTACCAGAGCTAACTGAAGTTGTACAGCAATTTGGTTTATACTCTGATTATACAATTACGGTAGTTAGAATAAATCTAATTTGCTGTCTTTAGATATTTGCAGACTGCTGCATGAAATTAGGATTTACAATTTGTAGACTCTAAATTATTTTGGCTTATGGATTTCTTGAAATATACCTGTAATACAATATGTTGGATTTAAAATGTCTAAATCTATATATGCAATTTATGTAGATATAACCCTATAGTTAAAACATCCTGTAAGTTTCTGGGGTAAGATTAATATTATTACATGAATATTAATTCAAAACTAATTCCTATTACAGGATGAATTCCAATGTTCATTCTCATTGAATATTTTACCAAGAATGTGTATAAGAAAATTTAACTGGCTAAACTCTTTGATCATTTTTGATCAGTCTGAGTTTATCTTACAATGAAGCAGCTTTATCCTTCCAGAATTTTAATAATATTGGGACACATTGGGACTTTCCCCCCCTTTGCTAAACCAGAGGGAGGCGGGGCCAACACGTGGCACATCCAGCCTACAGGCCATGGGTTTGACACCCGTGCTCTACCAGCATAAATTTAATTTTTTAAATCATATTTTTATTATTTTTTATTAAAATATAAGACACAAAGGGGAATAAAAAGTAATGGAAAACTAGGGGAAGGGGAAAAAAGAAAATGTGAAGTAGGAAAGGAAAAAGAAAAAAAAGGTGTTGACTTCAACTCTCTTTGGCACAGATCATAATATTACAGTGTCAATTTTTTTAAACAATAGCATATACCAGCCATTTCTATAACAAACCTAATCAATCTAATCAACAAAATTAATCAACATAAATTTAATGTAACTGGAAATACATTTATCTTTTTGATGTTAAGAAAGGTTCTAAATAGTCACTTGTCACCAGTTTTTGAATAATCTTTGTGTTCCAAAAATTAAAAGGGGGTCGGATCTGTTTCTAAATGACTTGGATGTTGACAGGCTTAAAATTAAACCTATAATGTTAATTTTATATCAACATCAATAGATATTATATGGGCCATTTTCATTAGCCTGTCCCCCCTCTTTGTTTGCATGTCAGAATTTCTTTTGTTTAATCATTATAATGTAGCTAGCTTTTTTTCCTCACTGTAGAATACTGTGTTTGTTATTATTTATTATTCTTTGGGGTTGAACTTTTGTTTTATTTCATAAAAAAAATCCCAGTTATAGTTAATGTGTAGAGGGACATAATGAGGCTGTTGAGAAACTATAGTATAAAGGACCAACTGATGATGACCCCATGGCACTATTACAATTCTTAGAATTGTCTCCAAACCAAATAGCAGCCATAAAGGATATAAACGTGATATGCAATAAGTTTCTCCAAAAATATATGAAGCGTTGGAAATCCAAATAATTAATTACTCAACTGAAACAGGAGTGCTTTAAAAATTTACATATTACCCCTCTTCCTGATGTTTAAATGTCTTTTTTGCTTCGTGTCTACTTTTCTAAAAGTCTGTAGAGATTCTCAAGTCATCCAACTCCTGAAAAAGCACCTGTTGTGGTTTGCCAGCAGCAGGTGTGGACAGCTGAGGTCTCGGAGAGCAAGGACTCAAGATGAAGGGCCTGCGTGTGATGCAGGGATCGGACCAGGACCATCAGGGAATGGAATGCTGCCTTTGAAGATTGTGGAGGCTGGCAGCAGTGATGAAGAAGTGCCCAAGAAGCCTGTGCCCAGTGCATGTGCATGCAGGACTGCTTGAAGGAAAGAGCAGCTGCAATAGCACAGGCAACTTGGGGGTAAGGCTGCAAGGTAATGACCCCTCCCCCAAGAGATAAAAGCCAGCTGAGAAACCAGAGGAAGCAAAGAAGTTCTTGCACTTCAAGCCTTGTGGACGTTCAGAATATCTTGGTTGGTGTTTGGAGACTCTTTGTGTTTGAAATATTTCTTAGTAACTTTATCTAGGGTTCTTGGCAGCCTTGCACAACCTTGGCAAGGCTCCTTCTTATCAGAGACTATTAATTCGAAACAGCCTTTTAACCGGGAAGGAACATAATTCATAAAGAATCATTAAAAGGTTTTGCTGTTACCTCTGTTTCGTGTTTGTTTCCTTGGAACAAGGTTTGGGTCAGAACAGCACCTGAGTCTACATTTCTAGCTCCCAAACATGGACTATAATGATCTGGAGTAACTTGGACTGATTTAAGATAATTTCTGAAATGATAAACAAAAGATAGTACTATTGTAAATATACAGAAGACCCTTTAAACTCCCCCCCCCCAAAAAAAAATCTCACTGAAGAACTATAAAGCACACATAGACTGCACCTCAACTAATATTTTCTCCTCCATTTTCCCACACCCATAAACCAGAGCAGATCAAAGCCATGTTTTGCATCTTTTTTTCCCCAATTTGAAAAACATTCCAGTTATGTCAGCAGAATCCATGAAAGCCTCTCCTTCAGAAAATGAATTTTCATTTCTTCAAGACGTTTATAAATACAGTAAGCTTTTATGTTGGAACACTGAACTTTATTTAAAATGGTCAACATCGACACATTCTGTAACAACAGTTACAGGAGAGACAACTTGGTGCAAAGGAACCCGTGATTGGATAATAATTGCATCGACTGGCCTTTAAGGCAGATTTGTCTTAAAGGGCCATGTTTGATTTCATATAAATGGTTTTATTTCATATAAACTAGATTAACTTTCTTAGCTTCCCACAAAACATCCTGAGCGTATGATCAGGTGGGTAATCTGAAGATTTAGAGGTCTCAAAACTCTCATGTACATCTTTTCCTAGGATTTAAATCAACAATGATAGTTAAACCTTGTACAAGAAGTTCTCAACTTTCAACAGTTCATTTAGTGACCAAAAGTTATAACGGCACTGAAAACAGTGTCTTATGACCCAGGAGCCTCTGTGGCACAGTGGTTAGAGTGCAATATTGCAAGCTACTTCTGCAGCCAGCTGCCTACAATTTGGCAGTTCAAATCCCACCAGGCTCAAGGTTGACTCAGCCTTCCATCCTTCCGAGGTCGGTAAAACTAGGACCCAGATTGTTGGGGGCAATAAGCTCTGTAAACCGCTTAGAGAGGGCTGTAAAGCACTATAAAGTGGTATATAAGTCTAAGTGCTATTGCTATTGCTATTTTTCACCCCTTATGAGCAGTGCAGCATTCCCATGGTCCTGTGATTTACATTCAGATGCTTGGCTACTGGGTCATACTTATGACGGTTGCAGTGCCCCGGGGCCCTGTAACCATCTTTTGCGACTCCTGACAAGAAAAGTCAAGGGGGAAGCCAAGTTCACCCAATAACCGTGTTACTAATTTAACAACTGCAGTGATTCACTTAACCAATGTGACGAGAAAAGTCGTAAAACGGGACAAAATGCACTTAACCAATTTCTCATTTAGCAACTTAAATCCTGGGCTCGAGTGTGGTTGGTTGTAAGTCGAGGACCGCTTGTAAAACCAGGAGCACAAATATACATACCTTTGAGTAGATGACCCTGAGGAATGGAATGGATGCATAGCACTTACGTCATGGAATCCAAATACGCAGATTGGGCCTTAAGACAAAATCTTTAGGATCAGATACACTTCAGCATCCTCTTCCAGGTTTATTTTCCAACTCTGTACTTGCAACCCATAAATAGGGCATTTATTGAGCCTGTGCTAATTAGTAATCTTCATTTGCTGATTGGTCAGATCTTTTTTTTAATCAAACAACACTCATGCTTAAAATACTCCTAATTACTGCCCGAAGGTGTTTTTTAACTATCTGTTGACATTTAATCTTGAGGAAATTTCCCATGAGAAAACATTTGAAATATCTGCATATGTGTGTGGGGGGTGGGGTGGGGAGAAAGATCAAAGAAGCCAAAATGGTGCTTGCAACTTCTTGAAGCCCTGCCTTTTTTAAAAAAAACATACAAGACATCTTAAAAGGGAGGGGCTTAGGAATATGGCTTTCATCTTGATTTTTTGACTCCCTTCCCATGAATATCGCTGGAACCCTTAAGAAAACTTGAATAACTGCATTAAAATGCACGTATTAACGTGCTGAATATATCTTCTTTTCTGAATTAACCATAGCCTTACAATTTTCTAAAACATTTGTGACACTTGGCCCCTTTTGGTACTCATCAGAATGGCTAAATATTTATTTCCATTTCACACTTAGAAATGTGTTCCTTGAAAATTTATGCAATATAAATCTAACATGTGACTACAATTCTCATTCAGCCCCTTGACCAAAGGAAGAAATTTAGAAAGAAAGTCAACAATAGAAGAGGAAGAAAAAAAGAAGTGGACCAAAACTATGAAACCAAACTAAAACTGTATTATTTTTTTGCCCATCTGGCTTCCTTGAAAGAAACAAATGTGGATAGGTTTATATTGATGACAATTTATTCCACTTGCTTGGCATATAATTCAATCATCTCTTCCTATAAAGGAAATCTTGACAATTGAGAAGTTACTAAGCTATCGTCACTGAAATATTATAAAATTATCCTAGTGGTGATTTCCACAAGCTTCTTTGGGGTTTTCCTTTGATGCTGTTTTGACACACATAGACAAGCATCACACTTGGGATGCCTTTGTCAAAACTGATCCCTTGCCCCACTTTCCCAGTAGACACTGCTGGATCTGAGGACAATTTACACAAGGACCTTTGTTAAAGTCAAAAGACAGATGGAACAAAGTTGAATGTTCCTCAGAGGAAGTTGAAGAGCTGATTGTCTGCCATTCCCCCTATGGGCCAAACTACTTATTGCTGATGTTATTTGCTTTACGAAACAAATATAAAGGGGCTTATTTATGCACAGGTAGCATTTGTTCTGCTAAGAGAAACAGAATAGGGAAAATGAGAAAAAGAAAAATGTCACTGGATTGGCAGGATTACATTTAATACTGTTATACCAAGTTCGTAAACTTCCTTTACAACATTTCCTCGCAAAGTCGATTAGCAGCATTTTATTCACCCTACAAGGTTTTCTTCAATGCCTCGATTTGTAGCTATTTCCATCGATTCACAGCCCCTTGTTCCATCAGCATTCAATCATAAGTCGTGGCTTTTCCTTCTTGAGTAATCAGAGTTCCTCCTGTTTCGTTAAAAAAAAAAATCACAAACATTCAGACTCTATATAAGTTCAACTGCTCGACTATCACCTAAAATGGTGGATTCCCCCTTACATATTTTCAATTCAGGGTGGCTGAACCTTGCATGATGCCCAGCAAAGCTTCCCATGCCAGATGAGATCAGGTGACATGGATGTCTACAGAGGCCACCAGAGGAAAGAAATAACACAATGATTCAAATGATGTGAAGTACATACTTAGATCACAAATAATTGCATAACTACATCATTTGCACAATGACATTGCGTTGCAAGTGTCAAGATGTTGGTGTTCTCTTGGCTTCTTCTGGATGAAGCTAGAAGTGAATCAGGACATAATTTCTCCATTCATAGGGCAACTGTGTTTTACTGTCAAGGCCTCTGAGACTGGCAAACTTAGGAAAGAATAATTGGATTACTGTAAAGATCTTTATTGGTGGTGGGGCAATGTAATAGCATTTTGAAAGTCTGCCAAAGCAGTTCCCCAGATAAATGTATGCCTAGTTTAATTGAGACAGTGTTACTCCTTCTCAGACTTATTTCCTGCGCTTAGGCTGAGATGTCTCTTTTATAATAGCCGTTTCTTTTTCCATGTGCCTAGATGGCCTGCTAGATGTGCCATCATATAATCAGCCACTAGGTTGGTTTTCATGCTGTACTTTGGGGAAAGATACACTTCAGCTACCTCCATTACTCCAAATGAAAAAAAAAAAAAAAGCTGATGGAACCAAAGAGCTACACAGGATGTTAATCCATGATCAGGATAAAAGGCAAGGATATCCTTAGATACTTCCTAATTAAGGAAATTGCAAGGATCCTGCATTCACCCAGAAGTTCACCAACACATTCAATTTAAAAAATATTATATAAATGACATATTTCAAACTGGAGAAGAATAGTTTGGGGGGGGGAGAAGCCAGCTTAGTCAAAAAGAAGTTTTTCCATGAAAAGTTTTGCACCTGTTCTTAGGAAATGTTGACCTCACTGGATTTTGCAGGAGGGCTCATTAAAATCAAGATTACAGACATGCAAGCAAAACCCCATCCCTTTGCCCATGTCTGCATTGATACACATATTAAAAAAGTGGGATTTCACTTGGTTGTGACTGTTATCTTGACTTTTATTTTTATACATCTCTCTCCTCCTGGGACACATATGAATGCCATATCTTAAGGCAAACTCAATATCCTTTACTTACAGAAAGGGAGGGTTTTAAAAAAAAAAGCAATATGAGCTGTTCAGCTTTCATGAGTGTTATGTTTGAAATATTACATTAATCAAAATACCCAATATTTTGATCGTAAAACGTCAAATTCCAGAAGTGATTTCAAAATCAAAGCATTTCTGTAATGAACAGAACCATCTGTTTTTAGCTTGAAATGTTTAGAATGCAAGACAAGTTGCCTCCTTCTGTCCAGTATTATAATCATCTTTCTATTATGAAAGGTATTACAAATCATATTCAAAAGGTAATAGAAACTAGAATAATAAAAATATACTTTTCCTTTGGTTTAACAAGAGCATTGAGAACCAGTTTGGTGCAGTGGTTAAGGCATCAAGTTAGATGCCTTAACCATTCTTGCCCTATCTTAGGCACAAACCCAGCTGGATGACCTTAGGCTGGTCATTTCTTGGCCTTGGAAGGACGCAATGGCAAAACACTTTTGAATAACATTGCCAAGAAACTGCAGGGACTTGTCCAGGCTGTCTCTGAGAATTGGACACAATTGAGCTGAAGGGAAGAAATTTTTTTCTATAAAGATTAATATGAAACACTAATGGTATAGGATTTTTTTATACAAACCATGGTTGCATGAGTAGAGGAGAGGTGAGGTTTGCTCTTACATGTTTTTTGCACTAACGTAACTTAGTACAGCCATTCCAACCAAGATGCTATTTAGAAAAGTAAACTTCAGTTACCTAAATTTTGAAACCAACATAGTCATTGATGAGAGTTATGAAAGCTGGAAGTCTACAAAACTAGAAAGCACCCACAATAGGAAGCACGGTTGAGCATCTTTGCGCTCAATGGAAAGGACAACATTGATAAATCTTCAAGAG
The DNA here is from genome assembly GCA_023653725.1 of Bungarus multicinctus. NCBI lineage: Eukaryota > Metazoa > Chordata > Lepidosauria > Squamata > Elapidae > Bungarus > Bungarus multicinctus. The sequence goes on along the minus strand of CM042844.1, from coordinate 75,198,887 downwards.
GGAAAAATATTCCATTATCTCTTAACCAAAAAAAAATGTTTCATTCATTAGAACACTAATAAAACTGAGTGACCTTTTGGATATTTTAATGATACTTTAAATAAATACAAAGATCGGCAAAATACCTGCTTTTTAAAAGTTTCGATGTTTTTCAACCAGTTCAGATAACGTTATTAGAAGGTCCTCCACATGTTAAATGCAGGTTTGTAAAGTCTTCCCGCACATTTTCCCTACAATGCATTTCCAACCTACATTTTCCCACATCATCTTCACCATCTGCCGATTCTCAAATGCATTTAGCATTGAACTGGAACTCACTGGGAAGCACCTTTAGCCAATCATGACTTTGTCTAAGCTAACTAATATTGCCGTGGGTGAAGCAACACAATCTTTCAACTCTTGTGGTGGTTCGCCGGCAGCAGGTGCAGACGGTTGAGGTCTTGGAAAGTAAGGACTCAGATGAGGCACCTGCAGGTGATGTAGGGATGGGGCCAGGACCACCAGGGAGTGGAGTGCTGCCCTCGGAGATCATGGAGGCTGGCAGTAGTGATGCAGAGGACCTTGAGGAGCCTGTGCCCAGTGCGCGCAGGGCTGCTCGTAGGAAAGAGCAGCTGCAGCAGCACGGGTGACTCAGGAGTAAGGCTGCAAGGTAATGGCCCCTCCCATGAGGGATAAAAGCCAGCCTGAGAAACTCGTATTCTTTGCAGGAAGCAAAGGAGTTTTTACACCTCAAGCCTTGTGGAAGTTCGGACTATCTTGGTTTGTGTTTGAAGACTTTTTGTTTGGAATATTTCTTGGTAACTTAATACAGTGCTTTGGGCAGCCTTGCACAACCTTGGCAAGGCTCGTTATTATCAGAGACTATTAGTTTTAATAGCTTTTTAACTGAATTAACAGGATTCGCGGAGAAGCATTAAAAGGTTTTGCTTGTATCTCTGTTTGGTGTTTGTTTACTTGGAATAAGGTTTGGGTCAGAACAACTCTGCCGGTTGTACAGCTGGATTGCCTCTCCTTGCCAAATTCCCACTGCTTCCACAAAACCAAAAGAAGAAACTGTTTTCAGTTTGTGGTGGTGCTACCTACAAGCCTGGTGAAGCATTTTATTGCAGGAGATCCTGAAAATATAGTAAATGCCATTAATTCTCTCTTGCAAATGTTTCTCCACACTGAGGTTTTAGGATGAGACAGGTTGCCAAAGGAGAAAGCAAATACAGCACTCACAAACACTAGATTTCTTTCTGGGAATGCATAGCCGAAGCAGGAGATTTAAAAAAAATGTTTTCAAATGGTAGCCAAGAAATTGAGTTCTTAGGATTTTACACCTTTTACTGCTGGTTTGGTGTTAGAGTAGACTGGGGTGAGATGATTATTCTCATTATTATTCTGAGGTCAAATGTCTTCAGTCAATGTCCTTTTCAGCTCCTCCATTTATTCCTGATATTGTCTACTTTTTTGCCTTTTATATTAATTTTGCTTGATTTTTCCTTCCATACCTCAATCAGGAAGGAAGAAGAGCCTTCTTTATTTAAGAAAAAAATAATTGTGTAAAAGAGGCTCAATGATCAACTTTCCCACAAAATTATCCTACAAAATTATCCAAGAAAGATCAGCCAAAAAGTTATCAAATATCAGAATAGGTCTCAAAAACTCTCTTTCTGCACCAATAGCAGAAAAGAATTTATTCCTTAAACATTGGCCAGGCTCAGTCAAACCCTATTCATGATAAAGCTCTCAGGGCGAGAGGATATATCACAAAATGAGGACCAGAAACCCTGAAAAAAGTAGGGAAAGCGGGATAGTTTTTGTATTTGTCAAAAGACTTCTTTGGAAACACAAACCACAAATCTAATCTTATCACTTCGCCATTCCTTCAGTGATTCCAAATTAAAGAATACCATGACTCATTACTCTTATGTGTTTTTAGTCTTCTTTTTGTTTATGTATTGGTGCTAAGGCATAATGTGCTTTGGGCTCCAGTGTTATACTTGAATCTAACCTCTATGGATTGTAAACTATAATTTAATAGTGAAGTTATATTCAAGAATTATGGCTTCATGTGATGTGTGAATGCCACCTTAATTTGCTACCTGAGAAGCAAGCATGGTTCCTACTAAATCAGAAGTTATGTTCGCAGCCCGGGGAATTCCTAAAGCTGTTAATTCTAGCCCAAATCTTTGAGAACAGTCCCAAGTAAATAATGGAGGGCCTTTATTTGGAAGTTGGAATTTGCAAAACGTTGTTTTTGTCTGGAAGTGTTTCTCTTTTCTGAATATATGTCAAATTTGACTTCTGCAGATTAAAATAGTCCTAGAAAATGAATTAAAGGAGAGAAAAAAACCCACTTATTTTAACAGATCATTCACTATCGTCTGGCTGTTTGAAATCTGGGAAATGTAGGAAATCAGTAAAAAAAAGAAAATTAACCGTGACATACAGTGAAACAATGTTTTACATTGTGTAACTTGATTATTGTTTATTTATTTTTACTCAAGCTTTCTCACAAATGTTTTTTGAAAGGGTTTTCAAAACAGGAAGCTGATTAAAACATATTATTAAACAGATAGCATCAATCCAACTCAGCAGCCAGCCAGCCTATATATTGAATAAATGAATTTTTTTTTGGCATGTCAGCAGAAAGAGAATATAAGAGAACAAGGACTGAAAGTTGCCAGCATGAAGGCCAATTCTCCATTCATACAAGAGCTTCTCTAGCCGTGGCAGAATTAAGAGAGGGACCTTCCCTTAAACTCTCACATCTTCCAAGTCTAAAGGGTTTTATATAGCACAATCAGCACTTTGAATTGTGTCTGGAAAAAGCACAAGCCATTTTAAAGCCATTTAAATCAAAAAGTCTTATGCTTTACATTAAGACCCTGCAATGCTCTGGATCTGAAAGGGAAAAGTTCTCCAGAACATTTGCAAGGGCAACCATACCAACCAATGGCAACTCTTTGGTTGTTTTCCTGGATGGTGAAACCACTATGGATGGCAAATCCACAATCCTCTGACAAACTACACTTGATTTTAGGAGTAGCTATGTGAGTGCCCAATACTCTCTAAAGCAGGGTATCAAACTCAATTTCATTGAGGGCCGCATCAGGGTTGTGTTTGACCTGGGCAGGGGGCAGGGGAGACATGGCCAGATGGGCATGGTCAGCTCGACATCACTCGTGTCGGGGGCACCTGTGGTGGCCCAGGCGGGGCTGAGAGGATCCACTTTTGCTAGTACTCTGCAAACCTTCTGGCACGCACTGAAGACCCACCTTTTTCAGCAAGCCGGTCTGGCCTAGTATCATTGGAATGGTTTTAATTTTTGTAACATTTTACCCCTTTTTATCATTTTGTCATAGTTTTTAATTCTCAGCCTTTATTTAATTCATTTTAATCTATTTTTAATTTTATATTTGTAATTGCATTGTTTTTAGCTGGGCTGTACACCGCCCCGAGTCCCAACTTGGGAGAAGGGGGCGGTATATAAACTTAAATAAATAAATACTCTGCCAGTGAAAACGGAACTCGGGGGGCTGCGCACAGCCCTCCCAAGCTCTGTTTTCACTGGCACAGGACTTTTTTATTTTTTATTTTTGCTGACAGAGGCCAGTCCTTTGCTATTTCCAGGGTGACTCCGCAGGCTAGATCTAAGCACCTCATGGACTGGATCTGGCTCACAGGCCTTAAGTTTGACACCCCTGCTCTAATGCATCTTTTCTCCTTCAAATCCCAAAAGTGATGCAGCCCTATTCATTATGATTGCTCCCAATCAGCAATTTTCCTGTAACATTCATAAGACATGTGATATTTATGATAAACAGAATGAGGGAGAAATTGAAACCCTAAGAACACAATAGGTCAACAATTTCCCAGCATCACAGGAACCATTATCGCTCTAAAGGAATATAAAAGAATCTCATGCAAGCTATCAAAATAGTCATCATACATGAGAACACAAGAGAACAAGGATTTCCAGGGCTTGAAACATGCCAGAGCTGGCCAAAGTGGAATATTGGAAACTGGACAAAAATTATGAAAAATCAGTGGGGATTTCTTTGAAAGGAGAGTTCTTTCTTTGTAATGAAATCTTGGCACTATCTCTTTAAATATGAAGGAAATCACACAATGTTACCCAGAAGAATGTACTGATATCTGTTCCTACTCAGCCAATCTTATAGCCACTTTTACAAGCCAGGAAGAGCAAGAATGAAGCTTTTACCACCTCAGTATAAATTTTAGAGTTCGGTTTAGCCTGAATTCAAGCAATTTGATCTATTAAGCGTTTTACGAATTGATTACACTAGACTGCTGGAGTAGTTTATGTCTTCCTCTGGGAGTCCATAATTCAATCGGCTTTTGAATATTGTTGGACAATTCAGTGCAGACAACATAGTGCCTAGAAAAAATAGATGCATTCACTATCATCTGTGCAACAGCTAGGACCTTAAAACAGGTTCTACACTACATTCAGTCTGATTCTGTTTTCCACTAATGTTGCTGTCATTATCCCACTGCTTTTCATTATTGGTTCTACTGACAGAAGAGGGCACCTAGAAGAGCTCCTGTCCAACAATATCATTATCTGATTTCAGAATTCAGCCATTACATCTCTGTTTGTCTGCCCTCCAGGTTTTGTTTGGTGCTACAAGTGTTCAAAGGTGAACAGGTCTACCTCTACCCATGCAATCTCTTTCAGTCGGCTTTATAAAGTAAAAGCCATATCAATAATTTTGGAAACTAAATATCTATTTGCTAATGCATTAGTGTTCCACAACAGTATCCCCTCAGGGCCAGCCACGGTACCATAGGCAGGAAATTAACTCCGTATTAAGGCTAGAATGAAGCTTATCGCAAGCTTTAATCTTGCAAGTCTGATTTTTTTCTCCCCTCATTCTGATATCCTAGTGAGTTAAGGAAGGGGCCAGGCTCACTCTTTTTCTAACATTTCCTTTCCCAGGATTCAAGCAATGCTTCTACTCTTTTCGTTTTTGTAATGACTTCTATTTCTTCAAGGCCATCTCCATGGCTCTCTGCATTGAGGCCACCTGAGCCATCTGAATACTGTCTGGGAGCATTCAACAGTCTGTTGTGCTCATGTTTTGTACTCTTAATTTGCCTCTGCTGATAGTATTCCCTAGTAGACAAAGTAATCTGGATATTACAGATATGCAGTAGCCTAGTAACCTAGATTTTTGCTTTCTTACTCGTTTTGACAAATAGGATGTCCTTCACTTTTGGTCAATTTTCCCCGTAACGTCTCCAAACATAAGACCCTTTTTGATGTCTCCACGACTCAGTGGTCCCATAAATCAAGAAATGTCTAGCAATCTATTTTCAGATTGTTTGATCTATGCTTGGTTTTATTTGGAACAGAAAGTCTATATGGGGACCTGAAAGTAAGTGTAAATAAAAGGGAAATGACCTTACAGAACAAACTCTGGTTTTTCAGCAAGCTTCAGGGCCTCATGCATCCCTGCAGCCGAGAGTTTACGGTTGATGTTCCTATATCTACATTGCAGCAGATTGCGGTAGGTGGTCCTCAGGTCCCGATTGAAGAAGGCATATATAAATGGGTTAATCAAAGAATTGGCATAACCCAACCAGAGAAATGTCCTCTCAACCCATAAAGGGATGCAACTGCAAGAGGTCCCACAGATGAAGGGTCTAGCAGTAGAAAGGAGGAAAAATGGCAGCCAGCATACAGTAAAGGCCCCTACAATTATTCCGAGGGTAGTGGCTGCTTTTTGCTCCCTTTTGAAGATAGAAATGTTCTTCCGTTCATGTTTCAGCAGACGTGAAAAATTGGCGCACTCTTCAGATTCCTTGTGCAGTTTCACAACGCCATTGGCTGAAACCATCCCTTCACGTTCGTTGGGCCTTGGGAAACCAGCAAATTTGTGTTTGGCTGCACTTTTCTTGGCAGCTTTGTAGATCTGATAGTACATGAACAGCATCACTGACATGGGGATGTAAAATGCAACAGCAGTTGAATAAATTGTGTAGCCAAAATCTTGGCTGATTAAACAGACTTTGTTGTCATTAATATTCTGAGCCCATCCAAACAGCGGAGGCAAAGTGATGGAAGCAGACAGCAGCCACACACAAAGAATCATTTTAGCCATACACTTTCCATTTTGTCTTACAGGATAGGTGAGGGGTCTAGTTATGCCAAGATACCTAGAAAGATAAAAACAAACACCAAGAGTTAGTCTGTTCTGACCCAGGCTTCGTCAAATGAAACACAAACTTGTTTGAAAAGCAAAACCTATTTTAATGCAATGCTGGGAATTACTTTCATTTCTACCCAGAACTCATTATAAACAGTTCCCCAAGATAAGCCCATTCTTGTCAATACTGGGGAATGCTGCCAAAAACAGAAGTCTCCAAAGTAATTATATCAGAACATCACCACCACCACCCCCGGAAGTATCAGAAAAACCGACCAGAGTACAAGAGCTTCAAGAAGGACTCGGAATCTAACTGAATTGCTTTGCTTCCTGCAAAGCTTTCGTCATTGAGGTCTGACTTTTATCCCTTATAGGAAGGGCAATCACCTCCCAGCCTTACTCTCGAATCACCCCCTCTGCTTCAGCTGCTCTCGCCTTCTAGAAGCTCTGTGCACACATGCACTGGGGCCTCTGCCGAAAATCAGCTGTGAGGCCTGGTTTGAGGCCTTTTTCATCGTCCCAGGGGCTTGAAAAAAGCCTCTGCAGGCCAAATAGGCCCGTTTCATCACTTCCAGTATTACAGGAAGTGATGAAACAGGCCTATTCGGCCTGCAGAGGCTTTTTTCAAGCCTCTGGAAGGCCAAAAAAGGCCTCAAACCAACCGAAAATCAGCTGTGAGGTGCAGTGCAGGTAAGGGGGGGGGGGCAAGGGAATTGTGTACATATGCGCATGGGGTGGGCGCATTGCCTTCTGGGTGCTGGCACGCGAGGGCACGAACAGCAGCGCGCACACAATTTTTGGCACAGGAGCCCAAAAAGGTTAGCCACCACTGGTCTATATTCATTGTCAGTTTGTGAACTAGAACCATTTATGCGCCATATAGGGAGCTGGACAAATAATAATTTGATCAACTGATAAATCTGTCTCATGTGTGCAGGCACACACATCTGACTTTGAAATTAGCACACTTCTTTAAACGCCCAATTTCTAAAGACTACAAAGAACAAACTGCCTAACAGGAATCCTATCCTTTAGCCTGATGTTCCCCAAATACAAATGTAGAAGGAACTGAGTGCTCCACAGAGAGTGCTAAATTATGCTACGGTCAGCATGGATTCAAAGCTCTATCAATATTTGTGGACTAAGAAGTTTGGACCGCACCAGAGACCCTTTGCAGGACTGTTTCTTAAAAGATCAAAGCTGATAAAAATTTTATTTACAGAAATGCTCACACTGGCCGCATACAATCGCTAGAAGTTAAAAAGGCGAAGTGGCTGCAGCTCTGTGCCTTGTTTGAAAATAGCAATAGCACTTAGAAATATATACTGCTTCACAGTGTTTTATAGACCTCTCCAAGCGATATAGACAGCTAGCATATTGCCCCGCGAAAAATCAGGCTCCTCATTTAACCGACCATGGAAGGATGGAAGACTAGGTCAACACTGAGCTGATGAGAATCAAACTGCTAGCAGTGGGCAGAATTAGCCTGCAATACTGCCTTCTAACCAGTGCGCCACCACAACTCATAATATAACACATCTCTGGGAATTAAAAATGGAGAATGGCTGCAGTTCTGTGCCTTTTTTGAAAGTATCGCTTCACAGTGCTGGGCCTACCTCTTCCTCTTCCTCTCCTACCACAAAGGAAAAGGAAAAAGAAAAGAAAAAAAAAAGGAAAGAAAAAAGAAAAGACTTTAGTGAGCATTCCAAGGAGCTGTAAAGAGAACAGAAATCTCTCCCATCCCAAATTGCCTTCTGGTAAATGGAGGTTGGTGCTTTTTTGTGTCCATCATGGAAAGCATTTTATGAGGGTGACCAAAACATGCTCTTAAAAACCCCAATTTTCTCCCCAATCTGCATCTGATTGTGTTATCTTCTTTCAACTTATTTTGGCTTCCTTCCATAGTCAATACAGCAATGGCAGTATTCCAATTTTCTTTTTCTTCTTCCCTAATAAATTGGAAAATTCCTATTGAGATCCTGGATAGTCTCAATCATTATCAAAGCTGTGGTGGATGGAACAGAGATTGATAGTCACAAGAAGGCATTATGTCCTATTGCTGGGGAATTCTGGCATTGTCTCTATTTCCTTAAAATAGCCATGAACTGCTTACACCAAATTGCTTGTAGGGAGAGAAAATGTAATGGCTATTTCCCAATCACAATACAATATATTTATGTGCCATCCTCTGACAAACATGGTATACGTTTTTAGTCCTTTGCAATTATCATAACACTAATAATAATATTCCACAATGAAGACTTTCTACAGTATGAAAATACTGTAGAAAGTATTGTAGAAATACTGTACATAGATTGCTTAACAGTTCATAACTCTGGAACATATGCAAGACTGATCAAAGGATACATTTAAGACTTAAATGTTAAGTCCTCAACCCATTGTGAAATGATTCCGTCCTGGACTGAAATTAGCATCTATTCACAATGTTTTCCTGAAGAAGAAGACATCTGAAGAAGAGTAGAAAGTAGAAACAGGGGCTACTATCACTCTATTCAGAGCCAAGAATGAGTGAGTGCATGGATGTCAACTCCAGACTAGGAAATCAAAGTCAAGAATAGAATAGTAATAGAATACCACCAATATTGGTCACCACCTCCAATACACACTACATAACCATGACAGAATAAATAAATAAATAAATAAATAAATAAATAAATAAATACAAAATTATGCATATACCCACATATATTATGTGACATGGAGAAACAACACAGTCTAGTTATTTATTTATTTATTTATTTGATTCAGATGTATACATGTACATGGCAAGAAAAATTAATCTACTGAGTTTACCAGACAGATGACATAGGGAACAAAGCTGTTGCAGAATCTGGTAGTCCTGCTAGAAATACTTCAAAACCTCCTCCCAAAGGGAAGCAACAGAAACAGACAGTGAAGTGGGTTTGGTAGGGTCTCTAACAATGCTTTGTGTGCTAAGCATATAGCGATTATAAGACGTATCCTGAATGACAAGAAGCGAGCTTCCTATAATCTTCTCGGCTATCCTTATCACTTGCTGTATGGACTTTCTGTCTGAGGCACTGCAGCCACCAAAGCAAATTGATGCAATTTGTCAATTGTGCCTCTGTAAAAAGTGGCCAGGACAGAAGGAAAAAGATGTGCTCTTCTCACCCAATGCAGGAAATGCAGGAGCTGGTTTGCACGCTTCACTAAGAATGATGTGTGGAGAGACCAATTCAGATTATTAGTTATCTGCACCCCCAGATACTTAATACTGTTGACCATGTCTACAACTGCATAATGCTATGAAACAATACTATAGTGTGTTTATTATAAGGTAACAGTAACAGAATCTTGCAAGTCTGAATGGACTTTCCTCATCTGTCCCTTTATCTTTCTGAGAACTAGAGGTTTAGTCTGAGATATTTTCTTATATTACATTACAGACTCAGATTTCTTTTATGTGATTGTTATCTTGATCTTTCTCCTGACCCTCAAGGTCATTCCTTCTTCTCATTACAAGTTATCATGAGATAGCACTCAGTGTTCTGTGACTTCCTTGCCAATCATGAATTTTGGTCATCTTTTCTTGCTACCTACAGATTTCTTATAACTGTTTTCCATTTTGCTATGTATCTCAATATGATAGCACTTAGACTTATATGGCACTTTAGATTTATATACTGCTTCATAGTGCTTTACAACCCCCTCTGGGCAGTTTACAGAGTCAGCATATTGCCTCCAACAATCTAGGTCCTCATTTTACCAACCATGGAAGGAGGGAAGGCTGAGTCAACGTTGAGCCAGTCAGGATCAAACTGCTGGCAGTCAACAGAGTTAGTCTGCAATATTGCATTGTAACCACTGCACCACCATAGTTCATCCAGTTCTGGTGCAAAGAGGATCCCAATTCAGCAGAGATTTGAACCAAAGATTTCAGTAAATAAGCTTAATGCCTCATTCTAAAACTAATACTAATCTAGATTCAGCCCACACCCAACTTTCTGTCCTGGGCCTTAGAAATTAAACTTGGTTTTATTGGTCCTGGTCAGGCATAGATTAACCTATTTTTGAATTCTTTCATCCCTCTCCAAAATAAACATAAATTCAGATTACAGCATTTTCCCAAGATCAAAGCAGGGAATAAGAGCTTATTTGTTTTATTTTAATAATCCAAATACTTATCTGATCAGTATACTATTAATGCTCTTTAGATTACGAAAGCTCAGCATATTGAATGCCATGCACTATGGTACTCAACTACATTGAAACACAAACTTAAAACAGGAAATATGACCTAACACTTGAAAAAAGTAATGTGCACGAACCATGAGAAACTTGCTGTTATGTGCACATTATTTATTTCTGATTGGAGTTCTTGAGAATGCAGAGTCAACAGCCACTTAATACTGACTCAGTAGTTAGAATTATCACTGTTAGTTTTGTTAATCTCAATACACCTCAGGAAATAACTCCTGTGTTGGTATTGATTTGTAAATCTCTCAGCTTTTTCTTCAAAATGTTTCATCCACTGCTTTCAAATGAGAATAAGAAAGCTGAGGTCCTCCAGATGCTAGATGTCCAGTATCCAGATTTCATAGGAAATTCAGATGTCACCCAAAACATTTTTGATGACGTTCCTTTCAGCTCTGTGCATTTAATGATTGATTAATGATTTTATGTCTCACATTTCTGTTCATTGCAACTGTCAAATTGGCTTAACTAAATAGATTAATCTTTGAAGATATTCACCTTTGATATTTAAAATATCAATCTGAAATGCTGTTAAACATTTTCATTTTGTTTAAATGAACATAATGGGTTTCTTTCATGGATTGGTTAATGCATTTTTTTTAAAAAAGGGACATGACATGTGGTTTTTATGTGTTAGATAAAATGCTCTACGAATACTTTAAATCATTGTTCTCCTACCAAAAGAGAAACATAGGTATTAGTTCTGATATTAAATGCTCCTTAGGAGCAAGTAACTTTTATAATGGTCTAAGAATAAAATTAATATCAAGAAAATTACATGGAAACAGTTATCAGAAGTCAAAGTCAACTCAAGGGCATCCTTATGTATTTTAATTGTATCAGAAGCAAAGCCAGTCTTTTGTGGAAATACTACTATTCTAAAGACCATTCCAATAATTAAACGGTTACACATATTAATAAGGTTTCCACAGAAGTAGCTGAATTTCTTCTTGCTGCCAAAAACCATCCAACCACAAACTCCCAACAATTTTTTTGTTCTGCCTCTAGCGCTGTTGCTTCAATCTTGCACAATGACAATGATATCCTCTAATTGCTACAATTTTCACAATTCCCTCGGGCCCTTTTTTGATTGCTTTAGAATTTAGAAAAACTCCCAGCCAACAAGATTTTCCCTTTGTAATCATGTTTTCTCACTTTCACTGTTGGTTAAGAGATGAAAAATGATAAATGCCAACAGGTACAAAGTATGAGCCAGCCCTCTCTTGTCTTCTTTTGATGTCTCTGTAGATATTATTGTAATATCGCTACTTGTCTCTTGTAACAGCTGTCTGGTTTTTGTTTTTTGTTTTGTTTTTTGGTTCCTTCTTTGAGGGATATTTGTTTTTCTTGATGTTTTTCTTATCCTTTTGTCTTCCATTATTTGTTCTGACATCCAGTTTGCTTTCTTCTGGTTTTTTTTGTCTCTTTTCACATTCATCCTTAACTTATATGATTTTATTCTACAGTTCCTCTGGTTTCTATCAATGAAGTTCAGAACTTCAAAGTGATGCCCTATGTTTGCCTTGAAGACGGTACGCATTGTTGTGGACCGTCATCGGCTGCCAGCAGAGCTAGCAGTAGAATCAGATGAGGAGGGGGACCCTGGACCGGCTTCGGAGCCTTTGGAAGGCTCTGATGAGGAAGCAGAATCAGAGGCAGATGCAGAGCCCGGGCCTTCTATACACCCCCAGATGGAGAGGCGGCTGTCTTCGGAGTCTGAGCTGAGTAAGGGGGAGGAACGGATGGGGCCCATCCCAGATCTGCATATGCGTAGAGGAGAGCAACGGAAGGCAATAAGCCGGCTCTCAGGGAAAAGAAGTTGTAGATGCTCCCCTCCCTGGCTGGGAAATAAATAGTAGGGGTTTGGGAGTGGCCTGTTGTCACAGGCAACCGTTCACTTTCCAGTGAACATCAATCAAGTTGGATTCCTTTGCCAGAACAAGGTTTGTTGGGACTAATTGCTCTGTATTTGAGGTGCTGAGTCTCCCTGTTGGGAAACAATAGGTAGTGCATTTGCCTCTGCTTGGCTTAATCACTGAAGGGCTTTTTTATCTTGAGTTCTCATGTGAACAGAGACTGTTCGTGCCCCATTTCATAAGGGGAAAAGACTTTCATTTGTGACTAATTATTTTTGGTTTTGTCTATCCAACGTGTATAAAGACTGAGTAAAGACTATTCGTGCCCTGTTGTGAGAAAAAAGGGGTTTGTTTTACTCGTAAGTGGTTTGTCCATTGCTTGAGAAGGTTGGGTTAGAACACACAGATATGCTCTAGGTGTCAAACTTGCTATGTCACATTGCCATCACATGACCAGGGTTGCGCAACCAATGTAACAACTGGTTCAGTTAGTTCGTTCTTTGCGCACACGCATTTACAACTCACCTTCTGCTGCAAGCCGTGTGTGTAAAACAGCTGATGTTCGGCAATCTGCTGTACCGCGCGAAGCAGCTGAACTGGAAAACCCGGAAATAAAGCACAGACTAGAGCTGGGGCAGGTGGGTGGGCCCAACAACTGATCGTTAGAGGAACCAATTCTCTCCCAGCTCTTCTTCGGAGCTACCGGTTCGGGAGAACCGGGGCAAACCGGTAGAATCCCACCTCTGCACGTGATGTATTGTGACATTTTTTCCCTTCACAAACTGGGGTGGGTGTGGCCTACACATGAGGCAGCCCACTCCCATGTCCATCCTCCCCTCTCCTATCCAGTCTCCGCACGTCTCATTATTCATCTTCTTGTGTCCGGGGCCAAGGCATGCCGATTGGAATCCTCACTGGTCAATTTGAATCCGTGCCCATCAGCTGTGAGCCGCACCCATCAGCTGTTGCTTGCAGGATGCTCTGATTCTGTTGGCAAGTGTGTTGCTGGGTTCCCCCCTCTCCACGTCTCTCCATTCACCTGCGGTAAGCTGCCTCCTCATCTCCCCCCTCGTAATGACAAGCCCTAAACTGGACTCGATAGACAGTCAAAAATGGCGGAGGGGAAAGACTCTGATAAGTTGTTCTCTGCTTAATTTTGGTTTCTTACACAATAAAGTCTTAACTACATTTTCCTGTCTTACTAATTCCAATTTAGGCATTACAGTCTCCAACCACAAGCAGCACTTCTTCCCTGCCCTTCTTTCACCTCTGATTGAACTTCATTATAAAAATAATCAACCTCCTCTTCTTTGGCCTTAGTGGCTGGAGCATAAATTTGGGAAATGGTCATATTAAATGGCAACTCCTTCCTGCTCCTAATTTCCCAACAACAACTCTTGTGTGGTTGGTTGGACCGAGAGAGAGTATATGGCCCAAGGTCACCCAGCTGGCTTTCATGGCTAAGGAGGGACAAGAATTCACAGTCTTCCACTTTCAAGCCTGGTGTCTTAATCACTATGGTCTACTGACTTATTGTTTGAGCATTGACTGCAAAGTGCCAAGCACTGTCTTTGCTACATCTTTTCTGATGATGAAAGCAATAGACTGGAATTGGACACTTTCACTCAGAAGATCATTTCTTCCTTTTTGTCTTGAGTAAAAGTATCCTTCCAGTCTATTTGAAATTTTTGGTGCCTAAGATGTAAATGCATAATTGATTCATTTTCATCTTATTCCTTCATTTCATCTTTTACTGTGCTGGGCTTTCTCATGTTCATGTTTCTTACTTACCACCTCCTGTTGTGATTCTGTCTTTGCATGTCATAATCATCACAAGGTTCCATTTTAGGCCCAGTACCCTTCAATATCTTCATTAATGACTTAGATGAGGGGATAGAAGGGGAACTCACCAAATTTGCAGGTGATACTAAGCTGGCAGGAATAACTAACACCCAAGAAGATAGGCTCAAGATCCAGCTGGATCTTGACAGACTAGAACACTGGGCTGTTTCTAACAAAATGAAATTCAATGTAGAGAAAAGTAAAGTCCTACACTTAGGGAAGAAAAACCAAAAGTACACATATAAATTGGATGAAACCAGGCTCAATAGCAGTAACTGTGAGAGGGATCTTGGAGTCTTAGTGGACAACCAGCTAAATATGAGCCAGCAGTGTGCAGCAGCAGCCAAATAAGCTAAGTTGTATTAACAAGAGGGATACAATCGAGATCAAGTGAGGTATTAATACCACTCTATAAAGCCTTAGTAAGACCACACCTAGAGTACTGCATCCAGTTTTGGTCACCACATTATAAAAAAGATGTTGAGACTCTAGAAAAAGTGCAGAGAAGAGCAACCAGGATAATTAGGGGACTGGAGACTAAGGCATATGAAGAACGGTTACAGGAACTGGGCCTGGCTAGTCTAGTGAAGAGAAGGACCAGGAGAGACATGATAGCAGTCTTCCAATATTTGAGGGGCTGCCAGAGAGAGGAAGGGGTCAATCTATTTTCTAAAGCGCCTGTAGGCCAGATAAGGAATAATAGATGGAAACTGAACAAGGAGAGATTTAACCGGGAAATAAGGAGAAATTTTCTGACAGTGAGAACAATCAACCAATGGAACACCTTGTCCTCAGAAGTTGTGGGAGCGCCATCACTTGAGGCTTTCAAGAAAGAGACTGGACTGCCATTTGTCAGAAATGGTGTAGGGTCTCCCGCTTGGGTGGGGGGGTTGGACTAGATGACCTACAAGGTCCCTTCTAACTCTGATTATCTGTTATCTGATATCATGAACATTTTGAAAGATCCTCAGGTTTCCACAGCATGTTAAGGGGTTCCTCCTTCAGCGCTATATTGTTAACTATATTTTCTATCCTTGTTGTATTCTTGATAATATACATGAATGGTTTGCTGCTGACTTCTCCTGGGCAGTGCAAAATGATGCCTTTGCCATTGTCATTAAAGTGATTGTTCACCCATAATATTTTCTGCAGCCTGATGTTAACTTCCAGCTTGCTATAGGCAGGCAGCTGAGATCACCTTTACAACTTGGGTGAAGATGCTGAGAGTGTATTTTCTTGGCACATCTTCTTGGCACTCGTTCATCTTTTCCAAATACACACACACACACACACACACACACACACACACACAGCCACAATGAAACAGCACAACTTGACCTGGGGAAGGGAGGGATCCCTTGCTTTGCAGAGCTGCAATTATCACTTGCTTTCACAAATCCAATGTTGGTTGTTGGTTGAATTTTAGATCTCTTAGATCCCAACCAGCATCAAGGTCCCTGGAAAGCACCCAGTTGTGGAAGGCTGATTTAGTGTGATATAGAGTTCTATCCCAAGAACTGATGTTAATGAATAATTATAACAAACCGTTTCTTCCCAACAGGTTTTTTTTAAAATATATATTTTAAGTAAGCCTAATAATAAAGTTTGGGAGCTAAATACATTCTAACATTAAGGTCAGGGTTGCATATAAGTAATTTCTACACTTCTTAGCACTGCAAGTTAATGCATTCAAATATAAAAAATTTTAAAAATGCAACATGGCTGACATAATTAAAATTATATCACTGTAAACTTACAGTAGTTTTATGAAATGTAATACCTACAATACAAGTACAGTAATCTGTATAAAAATGTGTTTTTCATGCCAATAAGTCCATTTCAGCAGCAGACAATCTCTAAAAATTAAACAGACATCTATGAAGCAGTTTTCAAACTACTGCCTTCACTATATGTACATAAACCCATTTCTTTTAACTTAAAATGTAAGATTTTTCTTTTAATTGTTGAGTTTCTTCTGCTGGAAGCATACAAAAGAAGAAACACATTAAATCAGCCATTTTGTCATGTATGGAATAAAATAAATCGAGTCTTTCAACAGAATTATTTTCCCTGCAAATAATGGCAAGGATAGCAATGCTTTATTTTAATCTGTAGTCTGTAATGTTCTATATTTCATTGCCACCAAGACTAGCAAGTACATCTGGAGGTATGGGAAAACATCTGCAAGAAAGGATGGATAGGCACACTACTGCCACTTTCTGAAAGCTACCAAAGACTAAAGCTAACTGGTGCACTATCTGGCTACCACTGTCCATCAAATGACTAATAGCAAACTGCGGAAAATAGTATTTAATCCGTGACCTATCTCCATCTATATTTATGTTATCCTTGTGCTCGTTTGTGATTCCACACACCCCTCCCCAAAATCTGAGTAATGGACTACAAGAGGGAGTTGCAAATCCACAAAAGCATCTTTCTTTAGTTGCCAGTGATGGCTGTTAACCTTCTCCAAGCAAGAAGAGAGGTTGGCATGAGCTTTATAGCTGAAGACCAGCTGAAGAAAGAGTTTTGTCCTGCCCTCAAGTTCCTCCACATTTCAGTATTTCTAAGGAAAAAACAGAAACTGTTTTGAATGTGATTTGTCATATACAACAGGATGCTACAGAGAATTGTAAATAAATCTATCTGTCAGCGTTACAGAAAATCTCAACTCCAACAAATAACTCTGAGACAGACATCTTCTGAAAGGTTCCTTTTATTAGAGTAGTAAACAGGCAGATCTGGGAAATCCTGAATCTGAAAGTTCCGGGTTTTCCTTCAATAAGTAAAAAATTACAAACCCACCCCCTGCACCCCTCATTGCATCCCATGCCCCAATCACCATACGTCCCACCTTGAGATGTCCCCTCAACCACTCCTCAGCCAGGTGCAGAAACAACATGACCTTGACTTAGAAGAAGAATGCTATTATGTCTAACCATATACCCTCCAAGAAATTCCCTCCTCCCATTTTTTCAGGCTCAAGAATGTGGCAGTGTGGAAGTGTCTGGTATTAATATGACTTCCAAAGCTGACACTATCCATTTATGTCTGTCCGTCCGTCCATCCATCTATTTAATTTAGAAAGTGCCCGTCTCACTTATACTCAGTTAGCTGAGCTGCTGGATCCAGAGCAGAGGCTAAGATGGAAAGACTACTGTACAGCATGTGTAGAGGTGGTCCTGAGACAACCACCTTGCTATTATATAATAATAACAAATTGTTAGTTCATTTAATCATTACATCTTTTGACTTCAAGGGGAGATAGCATAAGGTTTGTGGGATCTCCCGTCTCCCATGACAAATTCCTTAGTAGGCTCTAAGTACATGACGCAACATGACTTTAGGGTGGAACTGTTATTCACTGTAGTGCAAAATGTTTTGGGTTGTTTACATTGTTCGTCTGCTCCTGGAGGCTTTATCTTGTCAACTGGGAGATTCTGCATTGTAGAACAAAACATGCAAAAACCTGAACAAAATCATTAGGGATTTATCTTCAAAGTAAATACTCATTTCAGAAGAGGGATTTGCCTCAATACTTGTCAGCCTTGCAAGATAGACATGGAAACATGGCTATAGTGCATTCATAAAGTATTCAGAGCCTCTTCACTTTTGTCCATTTTGTTACTCTGCAGCCCATTCTACAGTTGCTGAAATTTATGTATTTTTTATTAATCCTCACTCAGTATCCCATAATGACAAAGTGAGAACAGAATTTTAGAAATGCCTGTAATTTATTAAACAGAAAAAAAACTGAAATATTCCAGTGGCATAAGTATTCAGGCCCTTCACTCAGTACTTTGTTGAAGCACTTTTGGCAGCAATTACAGCCTCAAGTTTTTGGAGGTATGACACAACAAGCTGCGCACACCTAGTTTGGGGGATTGATGCCATTCTTCCTTGCAAATCCTCTCAAGCTCAGTCAGGATGGATGGCAATTGTCAGTGGGTAGCCATTTTCAGGTCCCTCCAGAGATGTACAATAGGGTTCAAGTCAGGGCTCTGATTGGGCCACTCTAGGACAATCACAGTGTTGCCCCTAAGCCACTCCTATGTTGCTTTGGCTGTGTGCTTAGGATTGTTGTCACGTTGGAAAGTGAACCTTCGGTGCAGTCTGAGGTCCTGAGAGGTGTGGAATAGGTTTTCATTAGGGATATCCCTGTACTTTGCTCCTTTCACAGCTTTCCTTCAAACCTGAACCTGTCTCCCAGTCCCTGCTGTTGAAAAACACCCCCACAGCATGATGCTGCCACTTGCATTCTTCATGTTTGGGATGATATTGGACAGGTGATGAACAGTGCTGGTTTTCCCCAGACATAATGTTCAGAATTGAGGCCAAACAGTTCAATCTTGGTTTCAGTAAGATCAGAAAATCTTGTTCCTCATAGTCTGACTCCTTCAGTTGCTTTTTTGCAAACTCCAAATGGGCTTTCAATCAGGGGTGGGATTCTACCTGTTCACACCTATTCGCTAGAACCGGTTGTTAACATTCTAAGCAGTTCGGAGAACCAGTTGTTAGAAGAAATTACTGGCCTAATCCTGTAAGGAAGGCAGGAAGGAAACATTCTGGTGTTGCTTACGGAAACTGCCTCTCCGTTAACCTTATTACATTCTTGGCAGGACTAGACTTCCTGTCTCAGCAATGTCTCTGGAGTATTTTTTTCCTCCTTTGCTGGTACTTTGCATGTGTGGAGTGACCATTCAAAGTTACAATGGCACTGAAAAAAGTGACTTATGACCATTTTTCACACTTACGACTGTTGCAGCATCCCCACAGTCATGAGAGGCCAGGCGAGGAGATGCGTGATATTGCGTTGACCATGTCCACCCAGTCACATGGGCACCAAGCCATGCCCACCAACTAAGCCACACCCACAGAACCGGTTGTTAAAAAATTTGAATCCCATTCCTGGCTTTCATGTGTTTTGCACTGAGGAGAGGCTTCCGTCTCACCACTCTGCCATAAAGCCCAGATCGGTGGGGGGCTGCAGTGACGGCTGAATACTTTCTGAATGCACTGTAAATAAGCTAGTTCTACTTTATTGTAAGGTTACATTAAAACAAACTTGCAAATCTGGAGGTATATCTCTCCCCCTGCCTCCTTTGCACCTCAAGAAACTTCTTCTGAGACTCTTGCCCCATCCACATTCAAGTTTCAGATTAAGTTGACTTTTCTCTGACCTTTCCCTTGGTTGGCTGCCTCTTTTTGCCTTGCATCAAGTAATCCCACCTTCTATTACAATACACCAGGAGAGGAGGTAGTTCAGTTACTCCTCCAGCATCTGTTCCATGCCATTCATTGCCAACCTCTCTCCTAGCTGATACAATTTGCATATTTTTTTAAAAAATCCAGTTACATGAAAAGAGGCATTTAGCATCATAAGTATCCTGGCCAAAATGCCTCTGAAAGGCCTTTTTAAAAACTTATTGGATTGATTGATTTTCTGCATAATACTTCATTATGTCAGTGGGATAGGGGACATATATAGCAAAAACCACAAACATATCAAATTAAAGACCATGGCAGATCCATCTTGGTCAATGCCTCAGCCTTCAAGCTGCCAAGGTTTGGGGGGTACTACAGCCAGAAATGGGGTTCCAGAGAATCTTTGGCTGGTGAGGAAGATCCCAATCTCACAGCTGAAGGAAAGACTTAAACACAGATGTTGTGTTGTTTTTCTTTTGCTGCAATGCTACAGTACTTAATTTCCTGAAAGCACAAATTAGTCTAATGAAGCTCTGTGAATTTTTGCAACATTGGTTGACTAAGGACATGTTAAATTGTACATATCTGCCTACATCCCTGCTTGTCCCATCCCAGGCTAACTGTTCTATGCCACCCAGATGTGGCCACAAAGAATAGATTTAAGGCTCAACAGGTTTTCCACCTCCATCCTCATCGCAACAGAGTGATGCACATTTATATTGAACAGCACATTTACTTAATGGACCCATAAAAGATGCAAGTTGGATCAAATGCTCTGAAATACACACTAGAAATGTAAATCTTATGGAATTTTTCTTTGCTTCTTATTCAGAAAATTGCTGGTGAAAGATGGGATGGAACTCTTCCAGATTCTTGAATTTTAAAGCCTTATAATGCTCTTATAAATATTATATAGGGGCGCACAGTTTTCTCAAAATTTCACTTTTAGTATCACTTCAATATTTAAAATCTCCTCCCCTTAATTACTGCCATTTACATTTATGCCTTTGTATGGAATTTCCTGGAATTCTTCTCCTTAATTATTTCTATAATTGTTTAGAATTCATTTTAATGCTTTGGATAATGGATTTTTAAAAGCATTCTTGGCATTTATGTATTTCCTCCATTAAAGACCTGGGGTGGGATTTTTTTATTCCTTTCCCTCTCATTCATATTTTTCTCCTTTTTTGTCATGCTCACAGATTCCTTCCTTCCTTCCTTCCTTCTTTTTCCTGCCCTCCCTCGTATGGCATATCATACATGGACCTGCAATGTATATTAACATTTCCCAAGAACAATATAATATTTAAAAGATCTATATTCAGATACCAACGTCTAGGCCATTTAACCATTAAAGTGCAACATCATTTACATGAAAAAAAATAATCAGACACTGAATCAGTATATGCCCTCAACTTACAGCTGGTCATGGTGTGATCTACAATTTGACATGGGACCCAACAGTCACGCTGAAGGGAGGATACTATGCTCCATTTAAACAGCGAGTCCTGGCAGATGCATGTGTGATGCAAATCCTATTCAGGATTGTCCATTGCTGGCGTGGTAATTCAAAGCCTGGCACCCTTTCCATAGAGTCATTGGTATGTCTTCTTATAAAGACATATCCCACCTTTCATCTCTGCATGACTCTTCTTTTCTGTCATTTCATCCCTTTAAAGAGCCTTCTTCTTTTAGCTCTCATTTCAAAGTTTGTTATAATTTCCATCGGATGATAAAATTGCTTGTTCAGTAGCCTTGCCTTTTTGCCCTTTTTCTCTCTGGGGAGTGAGGATGAAATGATGTGTAGTTTTAACTCCCAAGAGCGGTGTGCTGTCCTCCCACATTTTCATCTCTGTCCCCCCACCCGGTTGCGATGCTCCCTATGGCTTCTTTCTCTGTGATTGCTAAAATTATAAATGCGTGTATATCTGCACACACATCTGCCTCTGTTTTTACTCTTCACTGCCGATTATACAGAACACTTCCCTTTAGATAACACAAGAGGGAACACAAAATTGCTGATTTTGCCATGTGACAATCAGCGGGCGAACAGGATGGATGGTAGCCCAAGTGAGATAACATGCTGTTGCCAAGAAAAACATCCAACATTACAAAACGCATTCTTTGAACATTCGGCTATTTGAACAGCTGCTTTTATTAAGAGACTGTCTCAGTGCAGTACTATTGTGAAACAGACATGTACTGTCTCCCACAGCAGCTAACCAGGATTACGATTGTGTTGCATATTTTGCCAAAAAGTTAATGAAGAGGCTGTCAGCCAGCTTAGACCGCTGTCATCTACCAGCAAGCGATGCAGTTTGAAAGCAATGTAAGGAATGAATTTTCCTGAAATTAATGGCAGGAAGAAATGTTATTTGCCCATGTAACAATGTCTTTGGGAACTTGCCCTGGCATTTGGGTTGCAATGCCCCAAAAGAGCATTCAGTCTTCAAATATATTCACATTATTTCATTTGTCCAAGCTAATAGAAAGAAGAAGCTTCTTGCATGGTGATCCTCACTTAGGACGTTTCAAGTTGGAGATGCAAATGGATTGAAGTACACCGTACTGCTAAATTAGAACAAGAAATTCGGTGAAATCTTCTCAGCTCCCCTTCTTTATGGCTTGGATGATAAAACAAAAATGTTTTTGTTTTCAGAAAATTGTATAAGTAGTCCTCGACCTACAACAGTTCATTTAGTGACCGTTCAAAGTTACAACAGCACTGTCATGCCCCTGTCGGAATCTGACTCAGACGGGGAAGCCGAACAGCTGACAGGGAATGGGAGTGTGGCTCTGTTGGCTGTGGAAGAAATTGGGGAAGGACAAAGTCCAGCTGGGCAGAGCAGGAGAGAGATAGAACAAGGGAAGGAGTTCAGAGGAAGACCCAGGCCCATCCCCTTTTCATCTAGGGCACGCAGGGAGGAACGGAGAAGGAAGCAATGTGAGTTGCGTGGCTTATGGGGGAAGAAAGGGCCCTGATTCCCTTCGTTAGCTGCAGCTGGGAACATAGTGTATAAAAGAAGAAGCTGTGCACAGCAAGTTGTTGGGAGCAAACATGAATTTATCTGGTATCAACGTGGCTTATCTATGTTCCTGGCGTCTTCCCAACTGTGTGAGTTTTGCCATGTCTGAAATTCTCAATTGCCTGTCACATTAATTACTTCAGCTTGATTTGTTTGGATTTTTAGTCACAGTTTATATGTACCTTGTTTTGGATTGAATTCTCTACAGTTAAAGGCTGTTCCTGGAGGAGTTTTTCTCCAGCTGAAAGTAACTTGGACATTGGGGGAAAAGTTGGAGATAATAAAGGGACTCTTATTGCTTATTTGACGGTGTTGCCTTTGTGCCATGCCCCGGGTCATCACAAGTACTGAAAAAAGCGATTTACGGCTTATGTTTTTTATACTTATGACTACTGCAGCATCCCCATAGTCACGTGATCAAAATTCAGATACTTGACAACTGGCTCATATTTATGACGGTTGCCGTGTCCCAGGGTCGCATGATCATCTTTTGAGACCTTCTGACAAGCAAAGTCAATGGGGAAGCCAGATTCACTTAACAACCAGGTTATAACTGAACCACTGCAGTGATTCAGTTCAGGTCACAAAATGGGGCAAAGCTCACTTAACAAATGTCTCCCTTAGCGACATAAACTTTGGGCTCAATTGTGGTCATAAGTGGAGGACTACCTGTTAATTTAACAGTGATACATTCATTGCCTTTCTCTTCTCTGGAAGACAAAAAGTCTCTTTTGAATCAAATTTGATATATCCATGTAATTATCCCAGCAACGGAAGTCAGTTGACATTTCCTTCTCCTGGATTTTTTTTTTAAATTCCTAATCTAGCTTGCAGCCCTAGAATTCCTTTGTGATTTTGTATCCAGTGGCTAATCAGATCCAATCTTATTTAGTTTATGTGTTGGCTAAGTGAGCAAGCACATTAAATTATAAAATCCTGGCTCATGCTTGCAATTTAATAATAAAGAAGCACAGTAAAATAAAAATGGTTTTAGATGATTCTACTGCAGCCTGGTCCTAATAAATAACCATTAAGCCCTAGAAGGTTAGTATAAAGGCTGTGGAAATTAGGCCATATCAAAGTTTTATAATATTATGTCTCTTCTCTAAAAGGTTCAACTCTCGCAAACCATTTTA
The DNA here is from genome assembly GCA_023653725.1 of Bungarus multicinctus. Taxonomy (NCBI): domain Eukaryota; kingdom Metazoa; phylum Chordata; class Lepidosauria; order Squamata; family Elapidae; genus Bungarus; species Bungarus multicinctus. Next base: position 75,175,428 of record CM042844.1, on the reverse strand, counting down.
GAGTACTTTTCAGCAAAGTTGGCTGGTTAAACCACCATATCAGCCAGGACGGCCACATATCCTCTTTCCTTCAAATATGAAAAAGCAACCTGAAGCAAGGTTATCAAAGCAGTCTCTATGCTATATAGGTTAAAAATGAAGCTTGAGTGTGCTTTTCTACTTACATCCATTCCACTAAAAATAGTTCATAAAATTTGAGAGAGAATCCATCTTCAGCCACTAAGTGCTGGTTTTAAGGTATGGAAAAATCTACATTCCAAAATCCACTGTCACTTTGCAATGAAAGATTCCCAACTTAATTACAGCTATATACAAAACATGATGGCACCAATTATTTTCAAAGCAGAAAAGTCCAGCTGTTAAAACCTGAGTGGAGAGGAACACTCATCCTCATCTGTTTTTTTTCTTTCCGACAACCTTAGCACAAGAAGCATTCCGAGACATTAACTTTATAAGTCACTACCACCCCAACAACATTGACATCGACCGAAAAAGGTACCAACTGCCAGATATATATTAAAATAAGTAATTCAATGCTACATGATATCCAGACAATATAAGCTTAACTAATTTCAAATTGTTGTAGCTCAGCTACAATCTAATTGGACAAATGATTGATTGTGAAAAGACAGACATTTATATTGTATGCCAATATCAAAACTATTGTGTTGACAGAATGTGTGTGTGTGTGTGTGTGTGTGTGTGTGTGTGTGTGAGAGAGAGAGAGAGAGAGAGAGAGAGAGAGAGAGAGAGAGAGAGAGAGAGAGAGAGAAATATCACTCATGCATCATCACAAAATCTCCAGAATCATAAAACCTACAAACTTGAAATTTGGCACGTATGTTTCTCTTGGCTTCTAGGTGCTCACTAAGAAAGGATTTTTTGAAATGACCATCAGAGCATTAGTATTTCCTATATTATTATTATTATTAACGCGCTCTGATGCTAAGGAGTTCTACTTCCCCTCTCCACCTGAAAAGAAATCTGTTCCAAATGCAAAGCACAAGCAGAGGAGAGGAGTTTCAGTTTTACTTTCACAGCACCAAGCAGCTTTAGTACAGAACAGTTCAGCTAAGTCACTCCCAGGCTCCTTGCTGTCTCCTTCTTGCTCACACAGCAAATACTTCCAAACAGCCCTCAACTCTCTCATACACTGACAGGATGCTAGCCAGATGAATACCGATGGATGCTGGTAGGCAGAGGCAGAATTTTTTTCCCGTTATTTCTCCCCCCCAAAAATAAGCAGATCAGTTTTTTAGGGGCAAATAGAAAGCAGGAACATTATCTGCATCGTCTTGAGTTATAGAAAAACATTTTTGAGGTAATAGATCGCTGATCCCTGATCAATTGCCACATTGGTTGAACTTGCAAGAGCCTTTTTTCCCCCAATACATTTTTTATTTTTATATTTAAAAAACATCTCTTTTGGTATATAATGTGGTTCCAGGTTTTTACATTTCAATACAAACATGACCATAATTACATATTCATCTTTCATATTCAATTTAATATCATATTATTATTTACTCCATTTTCCTTTATATATTCTCGAATAGTCTTATATTCATTACACTTATTTTATCCAATTCCAATTCATACCATAATTTGGTTTTATCTTTAAATATTCTCGTATCTAGTTTTATAATATTATCTAAGACTCTTATTTCATTTTTATATTCATTACACATATTTACTTTTATCTGTCATATTTGCAATTTTATCACATACTATTAGTCCATTCATTGTTCAATAGATTCCATCCTAATTCTAATAATCCAAAGTTGTCCCGTTTAATTGTCAATTCAAGTTTGCCATCCCTTTGCCTTATACATTCCCTCAATTTATTTTCTTTAATTCCTTATAAAGATTTATCTTAATAGTCATTTTTTAATTATCACATTCTACATTAATAACAATAATCTCCTAACTATTAAATATCACATATGCATATATATATTTGAGTCAGATTCTGCATGGTATTCTTCTTCTTAATTACATTCTAAATCATTTATTTATTTCAAAAGTATTACTCTATTCAATTAATTTTAGAAACTGATAATAGTATTTCCATCACAATTCTCATAGTTCATTTTAGCTTTATTCATCGCTTTATTAAATGTCAATTAATGTATGTATACTAAATTCCCATTTCCATATCTATTTCAATTAAATCTATATCTAATTTAACAATAATCCTTAGTTCCATTCTTTTCTGTTCTTAAATCTATATTCTTATATATCACCACACGTTACCTTGCAGTTCCCCTTTCCTGTTCTTCTTCTAGCCATTGTCTCTCATCCTCCTGACTATATAATTTCTTTTCATTTTTGTTTGCTTTCTGCTTCCCTTTATTTTCTGGACCTTTCTCTTAATTCCCCCTTTTTCTTTTACTATTTCCCTCCATTTCTTATTCCAATTATTCATTTTATCCCTCTCCCTCCCTTGATTTTTCCTCTGTAATTCCCTCTTCTGCTGTTTCCTTTTCCTTTGTTTAATTTGCCAAACAATTATCTCTTAATTATCATATCAAACCTCAAGTTTTTAGCTTTAATTCTCCCCCCCCCCCCTGTTTCAATGCTCGTTCCACTTGTTCTTTAAGGCTGGTTTCCTCTTTATTTAACTCCTCCCCTTCTGGTTCTTTTTGTTCTTCTTCAATCTGTGTCGCCATTTCTAGTTTTTGTAGTATAATACTGCACATTTGCAAGCTTTCTTTCATTATTTCCCTCATATTTTGTAGTTCCAATTTTATTTCCACACATAATTCTCCCATATTGTACACTTATTCTCCCCCCCTCCCCCGCTTTCTTTAGTATTTATGTCCAATCCAATGGTCCAGTAGTTTATTGCAACCAGTGTTTTTTATATTTAATTTCAACAATCAGTGTCCATACATCTTTATTTCCAGGTTCCTTCTGTTAATTTCTTTTCCAACTTTTTCCCAAAGTCACCAAATAATCCCAGGGCAATTTCTTCACATATATTTTTTTTCCTTGTAATATTCTAATATTTAACTTTTCAGGCTTTTCATTTTGTTGTAATGGAATTCCAATTTTAAAAAGACCAACCACTTTTCAAAGAGTCACTGATTTTTTTTCCTTTACCATTAGGTGGCAGTCTCAGTTCTGTTTCCACATTCCACCCTTTCTTTTCACTTTTTCCTTTTTTAAAGTATTGTTAATTTCACTAATTACAATTATTAGCTATTATGTATTTTTAACACATTCAATTCCAGCATTTAATTATTCCTATTTAGTACCAAAATCCAAATAATTATCCAGTTTAAATTCCAAGTATTTTATAATCAATGTTTCCTCTGAATTTTCCACCTCCAAATTAATTATTTTCAAAGTCCAAAGCCAATTCCACAAGTTTCCAATTTTCTTTACTCTCTCTCTGGTTGCCACTTCTACAATCTTTCATAAAAAAATTCTTTGTTTCTTCATTCCGGGGTACCTTAATTTCCATGTATTTTGCCTGGTTCACACACCGCTCATAGCTTCACCACTCCAGCACAGTCTTAGTTTCCCAGACTGCCTCCCATCTTCATGATGGCCATTTTTGACTACTCTTACAACTTGTCTTTGGATGGGAGTTACTTTGTCAGAGAGGGGAAATATGGCTCCCCTCAACCCTACAGGTGGTCCCCCCTTTCTTCACCATCCCTCCAGGGTGGTTCTGATCTCAATAGGCACCCTCCAACAAGTGAGCACAGAGTGAAACCGTGCATAATCGCGGATTCCGCTCTGATGCGATGGAAGCACAACCAGACATCCGAACTTGCAAGAGCCTTTTACATTCACCTTTCCTGAATAACACAATTTTACTGAGCACAGTATCTTCTCCACAAACTTTTGAAGTACACCATTTCTGAAGTAATAATACACTTGTCTTGAAATAATACTACCATACATATACCTTTCTTGAAATAATGATGCTATCAGCATATCATTGAATATACCATCTTCTCCAAACGTACGCATTAGAAAATCATATTATTTAAAAGTTTAAAAAAACAAGCCAGAAATAAAACTTTACCTAGAGCAACTTAGCTTTAGACTGGGATGGGATCTGACAGGGTTAACTACCGGTTTGGTGATTTATGAGGTTCGGTGATTTACGATATGCTTCACTGCATGCCGTGCACGCACCTGTAAATCGTCATCAGCTTGGTGCCTGGACAGCTGAGTAGCACTGTGTGCAGAGAAGCAGCCTTTGGAAAAGCACTTTTTTCCTGCTTTTTTAACTGCAGCTGTGCCTCACACAGCAGCTGAGGTTGAAAAAGCAGGAAATAAAGGTCACGTAAGGGAACTGGTTCTATGTCTGCTGCTCTTCAGAGCTACCGGTTCTACAGAGGTGGACAGAACCGGTAGAAACCCACCCCTGGCTTTAGATTACCTTCATGAGAATAGTAAGCAAGAATCATGCTTACTAAAATGTCCTGTTATGTTCAGTGGAATTTATTTCTCGATAAATGTCTTTCGGATTGCAGTTGCAACTATTTTACGTCCCAAACTGAAGAGTGTAAAAGATTGTGGAATCCACAGTTTGCCTTGCAGCCAGGGTGGGACTCTCGGTTCAGGCGAACTCCTTGCTCCGAAGATCAACTGGCAGTCCTGTACTTTATTTCCTTTTTTTTAGAGCATAGCTGATTCGCGCAGCACAGCAGTTTGCTGCACCTCAGTTGTTTTATTCACAGGGATTGCAGTAGAAGGTAAGTATTAGAGCTTTTTTAAACGCAAAGCGCGCAATCACTGAACTGGTTGTTATACCAGTGGAATCCTACCCCTACTTGCAGCCTCTACTGACCTAGATAAATGATCGCTATGGCATTTAATTTCAGCCCATTTGGCAATTGATCAGGAATTATGAAACATCTAATCAAGCAAAATTCAAGTTACATTTTCTCCTTGCTCTTGCTCTGTATCACACACAGGAGGACTTAGGAGGCCAACTACATGTCACTGCGTTTATTTTGGGTTTGTCTGGTGAGCTCCCACAGAAGTTTCCAGAATATACCGGACTGGTTATCATGTTACTATAGCAACAAGATATGAGTGATGTTTGATTTACTGCGCATGTGTGCAGGGGAGGAGTTTTACTTTTACTTCACTTTCATTTTTTCTTCTCTTTTGCTTGCTTCTTAGAATGTACAGCTTTTTCTTTTGTTCCTAATTATTTGTAAATAAAGTATGCTGACAACAGAAAAACACGATTCATTTCCTCTAATTTATAAAGCTGATTTTTTTCGCTTTGACACTACAGAACAACAGAATAACAACAGAATTGGAAGAGACTTTGGAGGTCTTTTAGTCCAACCCCCTGCTCAGGTAGGAAACCCTATACCATTTCAGACAAATGGTTGTCCAGTCTCTTCTTAAAAACACCCCGTGTTGGAGAATTCACAACTTCTGGAGGCAAGTTGTTCCACTGGTTAATTGTTCTAACTCTCAGGAAATTTCTCCTTAGTTCTGGGTTGGATCTTTCCTTAATTAGTTCCCACCCATTGCTTCTTGTTCTGCCTTCAGGTGCTTTGGAGAATAGGTTGACTATTCTCCAATGAATTAAAATCAGGATTGCATCAGTCCTTCTAAAAATATGTAAAAGAAGGGTAGTTAGGTTATTTCTTGATCACAATGCAATTCAGAGCTGAGTAAGACCCAGATTTATTAGCTCGTTTCCTGTGTATCGTATTACATTTTGCAGGATTATTTTTTATTGGAGGTGAAACACATTCTTAACATAAAGTGGTTGCAGCAGCAGCAACAAGAAGCATTAATAAATTAAAAGCTAAAATTAACTCAAAAGTACTTGTTCACTAATTAGGAATATACAGCAGCCAGAATTATCATTTGAGATGAAATTTATGTAAAAGGAATCATTTATTTAAAAAAAGAGAGAGAGAGAGAAGAGGAGGAAAGGAATGGTATTTTTGGAAGTGGTTGCTATATCTGCAGTTTTAAAGCATAATATTTTCCGAGTGCCAATTATTGCCATACGTTCTCATTAAAAAGCAATGACACACTATCACCATCATAAGTAAACAATATAGGAACGTTTATTAGAGAGGATGGTGTGTATGTGAGAGAGGTGCGGGGAGGAGGAAAGGAGAGAGGGAGATAGATTTCTGGAATACATTCAGTAGAGAGGAAGAAGGGGAGAAGTATGTGGGACTCCTATAATTCCAAATAATTGAGTGAAATCCAAAGAACACGAAGTCTACTTTGTATCTCATGCTGGGGCTAACCTCAGAAACTGTGTGGAAACCATGTGAAATCGTGCACAGAAGCCAGGACTAGAAAATGCAAGGAAACTGAACATTTTCTCAACCTGCAGGAAAGCATCAATCTTCCAATATTTCCTTAGATGGATGCTATCATTTTTAAGAAGTGGAGAAAGGCTAACTATCAGAAGGCACATGAACTAAATGGGCTCCTGAGCCTTCTTTCATTCTTGTCCCCCTGGGTGTTTTTGTGAATATAGTTGAATTACAAGGAAATTTAAATGTATTTATATACCCTGGAGATGTATACACTATACAGTCCATTAAACTGGCTTGTTCACTAAACTATCATTTACAAGCTATCCTGGGTATACAGAACATATCAAGGCAACATCAATCAAACCATATGGGAGCACAACACAATGTGTGAATATTTTTACACCCTCCATTTCCCTTAGGTTTAACTTTTTTCATAATTGCATCTGTAAGTGAAATTGAATTTGGATAAGCATATCTACAGAGAAACATATGGCACCTAAATCCACTTGAATTAAATGGATTAATTGTTGATCATAATTGCTAATTCCTTAACCATCAGCTCAAGGAGAAACTTGGTTCTCAGTCATTACTTGCATTCATATCTACTTGCATGAAACTCTCCATCAGGTTTCTCCAATCAGGGCTCAGCAGTCAATCTCCTAACCCTTCATGGCTTAAATATCTCGGCTACACTTGGCAGTATATTCACAGAGTGTAGAAAGTAAGGAAAATAACCTTGACAGATAGTCGAGATCTGTTCTCCAAGTGTCAAGGGCAAAAAAGAAGTCCGAAATAAGACAAAGGTATATACGCTGGTGGACTGCTACCGATTTGGACTGGTTCTAGCGAATCGGTAGTTCTGACCATCAGCTTCCCCCGCCCATCTGCCCCCACCCTATCCTGTCCTATATTTCCTTCTTTCTGGAGCACATGCTAACAGAACCGGTTGTTAAACTGGTTGCAGCCCACCACTGGGTATATAGAAGTGATTCAGGCAGATATCACTCTAATTTGCAATTATTGGGGTGGGGAATAAAGCAGTAAGGTTTGCCAGATTCTGTTACTACCATCAATATGGGGTTTAAAGTGGTTTTAGCGTTCTTGTGAAAGGATTTCTTGATTTGATTTGCATAGTGGGTTTGACACAGGCACAACTTCACTAGATTAGAATTTTTACGGTACCCAAGAATGAAGCCACAGCCATTAAAAACAGCGGAGTGGCCAATGCAGGGGGAGAAAATGAAAACAACTTTAAAAAAAATAATCTCAGTGATTAAAGTCAGGACTTTTTCCTCTCATCCTTCTGAATTAAAAAAATGGCAAAGCTGCTAATTGTGAGGGGTTTTTTATACACACACACACACACACACACACACCTCTTCATGTCACAGCCTTGAATGGGGAATGAATCAAAATGGACCACTTCTGATAAGGGAATAAGCATTATGCATTGTGTGCATCAATTCTCTTTCATTGCAAATATGAGTGGGAGGTTCATTGGAATGCATAACAGTCTACTATTTTTTCCCCTTTCCCCTTAGAAAAACAAATAAGGATATGTAAACGGAGAGATTATGACTTCTCCAATAAATGACTTAGAAAACTGTTATATATTTATGGCTGAGTAACTGTTAAATATTTATGTGATGGCCTCACACTGGAAAAAAAAACAGAATCGAAAGCATCCTAAAGAAAATAAGAAAATTACCATCCTACTCAGGTTGTATGCTTCTCTATCTTCTCTCCCGTTATTTGGCTGACAATGGCAAAAGGCAGAGATAAGCATACATATATACATATACATACACACACACACGCTTAATGTTTATCATTATTTTACTGACTAAAGAAAAAGAAACAGCTAATTACCAGTTTGCAGGAGAGATACGTGAACGAGACGGAGTATAAAAAAATAGTACGCTTGAGAAATTATGGTCTTTAAAGAATAATAAAAGCCTGAAATGTGGGTGTTGTGAAAAGAAAAACTGAAAAAGAAAATAATAATTTAGAAACAACGTACCGAGGAAATTTTTCAGTTGGTTGGACACTGTGAGAAGAGGCTGCTGGACTGGATGGGCTAGGGGTCCAATTTAGCAAGACAGTCCATATTTTCTTAACATTGTGAAAATATGAGTAACAGAGGAATAAAAAGGAGGAAGATGGGGGAAAATTAATTGCTTACAAGTCCAGTCACACAGAATCGCTCAAGGTAAATATCGAAATGTATATATGTTCCTTTCCACCTCCCCTCATCTGAAGAAAAGTTAAGATTATTGTATCCAGAAATCCTCTCTTCCATCCCCAGTATCTTACCAAAAAACCCAATGTTTAATTCCCTCTCCTTTGCAAGATGTGTGTATGTGCCTGCACACAAATGTACGTGTGCTTGTTATATAGCACAGTGGTTATTAACCTTTTCAGCACCAAGTGCCAAAACGGGAGCATACGGGTGCTGAAAAGGCACAGAGTGCCAAAACGCACATGCTCACGTGTACCCCGGAAACTGGAAGAGCAGCTCCCAGCGTTCGCATGTGCACTGGCCACCTGGTTTCTAATGCACATGCATGCCTTCTGGTTTCTAATGTGCATGCGTGCATGAAGACCAGTGGCTGGCCAGTTTCTAATGAGCATGCACACTGGCCAGCTGGTCTTTGCGCGCGCATGCACGCTAGAAACCGGAAGATCAGGTACCTGGCTAGCGTGCACCAAAACCTAGAAGAGCAACAGGCGAAGGCTGGCGTGCCCAGAGAGATGGCTCTGAATGCCACTTCCGGCACACATGCCATAGATTCACCATCCTAACTATAGCACAACCATTTGCAGCAAAGCAGAGCTCCCAACTTATCAGATGTGGATTTTCATGGAATATTGGGAATATTCGACTTTCAACAAGAGAAGATTATATATCAGGGGCTGGAAATTTATGGCTTTTCAGATTGACCTGCTCCATCTTCTAAACATCAAGCAAAGGAGTCTCTCCTGTCTACTGAAGAGAAATTGATGTCTTAAGAGATTTTTTAAAAATCTTTTTTGATCAGAAGATGCCTAGATATAGACCATGGACTGCACAGCATTCCCCAGCTTTATCTGGAATGGCTAGAAATGGTACTGCCTTTAAAAAAGCAAAAGAAACATGAAAATTTAGCACTTGGCTACAAAGTTAATGACTCCATGCTGAGCATAACTCCTAGTAATTTCAGGGAAACCTCCGTGTAGTTTTTTTTGGCAGCAATACATGATCTGGTTAACCATTACCTTCTTTCAGGATGCTTCCTCACAAATCAGAAATAACATATAAAGGGTTACTTAGTAACGTAAATATTATTGAAAAGAATTATGATCTGGGAAAAAGAGAAATGATTTTTGTGAATATATGTGTATATTTTCAGAAGACAAACATACTGTACACATAGAGAAGCAAAATTGGGAAGATTTATTATCAGACTGTCCAACAGAGATTAGACACATTATAGAAGGAATCTAGCTGACACTAACTCTCAAGAAAAGTTGCCAAAGTCCTATTTGTAATTATTTATCACATTTTTGAATCACTCATCTCTCTCCCAGAGGATCTCCAGTTAGAATGATTAAAACATATCCAAATATAACCATGTATGTTAAAGATGTAGAGAAGATGTATTCATACACATTTGACAAAATACACTTTTTTTAAAAGCAATTGTTCAGATATTGTACACTAAAGACATAACATAACGTATAGAATTCCACTAAACCTAAACAGTGTTTTTGGGAGCAATGAATGATTAATTAGAAATAAGATTTTGTGAAACACATGTTGGTAACATGTATTTATTTCCTGTAAAATAATTTAATTCAACCTAATTTAATTCAATGGATTTTGAGGCTGCCAAACTCTAAAAAAGACTATGGGTAACGTAAATATTTAAAATATACAAAATTGAGGAAAAAAGCATGATTGCTCAAAAAAAATTGTGTCAATAACTTTCTCAAATATTTGACAGGGGCTCCACAAGCACCAGGGGCTCCAACAAGACAACCAGGTCTTGAGGAACTTCAAGAAGACTTAAGACAGTGGGAGCCCCATCTACCTCTAATTCCAGAGGGCAGAAACCACAACAAAGAATCCATCTTCCATTCCAAATGTTAGTCTACAGGGAATTAGGTGAATGATAATGATAAATCTATGTCGTGTAAGAAATTAGCCAGCGAAGCCATTTCAAGAAAATGATTTGTGGGCTTGGAATCACCAAAACAACTGGCTGCTGTTTGTTTTACCAGGGCAAGAGATCCATTCCACTGTGTGGATTCTATATTCTACAGCAGTGGTTCTCAACCTGTGGTCTGTGGGCCCCAGGGAAGGGGGAGTCCACAAAGGCTTGGGAAAAAAATGCTATGATTTAAAACTTGAATTAAGCCTTGGGGGTCTGTGGCCAAGCTCCGTGGCCACAAAAGGTATTTAAAGGAGGTTCCTGGTGAAAAAAAGGTTGAGAAACACTGTTCTACAGTATTTTGGATCCTTTTCTAATTGTAGCTTCCCGTTTTAGGAAGGAGAAGGAAGGAGTGTGAGATTTAATGGGGTTGCTTTTTTAGCAGCACTGATCCTTTGGAATGGTTGCCCAATGACTATGTAGCAACTCAAAACAGAATTCTCCTTAGAGGTTTGGGGCCTTGATCCCCTATTGGCTAGATTCCAATGACTATCTATCTATCTATCTATCTATCTGTCTGTCTGTCTGTCTATCTATCTATCTATCTATCTATCTATCTATCTATCTATCTATCTATCTATCTATCTATCTATCTATCTATCTATCTACCTACCTACCTACCTACCTACCTATCTATCATTACAGAACCGTAAAGCTTACAAACTTGAAATTTGGCATGTATGTTCCTCCTGGCTTCTAGGTGCTAAGAAAGGATTTTTTTGAAATGATCATCAGAGCATTAGTATTTCGTATATTATTATTAACAGGCTCTGATGCTAAGGAGTTCTACTCTCCCTTCCCACCTGAAAAAAAATCTGTTCCAAACGCAAAACACAAGCAGAGGAGAGGAGTTTCAATTTCAGTTTCACAGCAGCAACCAGCTTTAGTATAGAATAGTTTGAGCTAAGCCAGGCCCAGGCTCCTTGCTGTCTCCTTCTTGCTCACAAAGCAAATACTGTTTCAGTTTCCATGTTTCAGTTTCCAAACAGCCCTCAACTCTCTCACACACTGACAGGACGCTAGCCAGATGAATACTGATGGGCAGAGGCACAATTTTTTCCCCTTATTTTCCTCCCCCAAAACTAAGGCCGATCACATAGTTTTGTAGTGAAACACGGGTATAGAGCTAGTACATTATAAAGGAGACCCCTTTAGATTTATTTCATTTAATTATTTGTTTCCTTGGCTTTATTGTTAAATTTCAAAAGTTGATACAGATTTGATAACATGGGAGTCAATGAATCCATGAATCAATTTTTGGGATGCTGGGGGTTACAACCTGAGTGCAGGGAAGCCACTTGTGCAAGATCCAATCTGGGCCAGTCACCGGGACCAGAGGTTTAGTCTTCTGAGCTTTTGGACTCATGCTGAGCCCATCTTCAGGGAACTTCTCTCTAGTAGAGTGTGTATCTGCTAGAGAGAAGTTCCCTGAATATGGGCTCCAATTTGAGTCCAAAAGTTCAGAAGACAAAACTGCTGGTCCTGGTACTAACCTACACTGGATCCTGTTCCATTATCCTGGGACACATATATTTACCTTTATTTGTAAGCTACTTATGCCCCACAGGCTGCCCATACAACAACAACAACAACAATAATAGTACAATACAGACTGCTGGCAATTGCTACTGGTGGCAGTCCCATTTAAACCTAGGTGGAAACCTAGACTGGAAATAGTAGGGTTGGAAATAGTGAAGACCAAGCCCTCAAATGGGCCACTTTTCCTTTCTTTTCTTCAAATGTCTTATAGAGATCAATGGGTCTGCCCAAGATGTATAACTTCCTAGACCTAGAGAATCCAAAAAACTTGATAAAAGACTTTACACTCCACCCTACTCCAAGTGTTTTAACTGATAGGGAAGAGTAATCAAGATAAGGGTAGGGAAAGAGAGAGAAAAAAATGGCCAATTAGCCAAGGAATCATGGAACACTTCTCCCAAATTATCTTGCCCAAGGCTACCCTGATAGCTATGCTTTTCCTGGGACCAGCCAGTGCAATCTTCTGAGGCCAGAACTTTGTCTCAGACTTGTTTCCAGGCCTAGGACTGGCTTACCTATAGGAATAGTCAACTAAGTGTGGAGCCTAAGGTGAAGCCCAAGCCTTTTGAGTTGCTTCCATCAATTCAGAAAAGGTCAGGGTTAGCTGAGAAAGCTTTTGGTGATAGTATCCAATTTATCAACTATCAACCCAAGAGTAGCTTGGGGTCATTTTATCAAGGCAAATTGAAATTCTTTTCATTCTCTTAACTGGTTTATAAAGAAAATCATTTTAAATCTTGGCCTCCTTTATTTTTCCTTCTGAGTTTACTTTTGGTTTAGTGTATGCTGCCTGCATTCTAGTGCCCATTGTTATTTTATAAGTTGTGTTGTTTTATTATCCCTCTTTTCTTATGGTTTTATACTTTATAAACTTTATAGAAAGTTATAAGGCTGCCAAATAACAATTATTCTGGACAAGTTAAATAATTATTCTGAACAAGTTAAAAACAGAACCATCCACAAAACATATGGTCTCAATTCTTTTTGAAAGACTTTCATTTATACCAGGGAGGGACAAAGTGGGGTTTCTTGGATTCACAACTCCAAATACATCTCAATCACTGGTAAGGCTTCTGAGGTAGAAGGAAGCTGGAGATAATGATTTTACTCCTCTGATCTACATAATCCACAATATACTGAACATAATATTAATTTTATTTATTTTTCTAAAATAGATCATGTTTTCCATCCTTCACAGAGTTAAGCGTGTTATTACTGTTTTCAGGAAACTTAAGCATGCTTAGCTGTGCTGAATTATGGTTCATATTTGTCCAGATATAAGGAATGCAATAAAAGGTAATCCTTATAAAGATAAATGAGGCTAGAACATGTCATTATATAAATGTCTAAGCCACTCAAGACCACCAAGCGGAACCAGTAAATTATCTGTTAACTTGTAAAGTAGAAGAAAAAAACTTAAGAGTATAAACTTCAAATAATAAATAGACGAAGATATTGAATTTATTTTTGCCTGCCACAAAGATTCTACTCTAGCCAAGTCTTGTTTTGAGAGTCTTCTACAGGGTTCATCTATTCCCAAATAAGCATTTGTGTGAGCATCAAGACAACTGAGATTTACTGCTGAGTCCTGGAACAAAACAATATTAACTAATCGTTTCCAGAATATTCTAATGCAGCCATGTAATCAGAATAACTAAAATTTGAACATGATAAATATTTTCCTTTGAGGACCTCTTCCAGCCATTGGGAATTGAAAGACATTTTAAATTTATTTATTCACTTCTCAGAAGTATTTTGGAAGAAGATAAACAATTTAATAAACAAGGGAATTTTGCTCACTTGCATTGATTCTATAGTCCATTCCACCCTATTCTACAATTTCAATCACACTGGGCTAGCTTCAAAGCAAAAGTTACCACAAAGGACAAAGACTGAAAAATATCACAACCTTTCAGAGAGATAAGTGAAACCATGAAGGAACATTTTTATCATGTTTGGTAGATATGTTAAAAAAAAGGCTAAGGAAAAAAATGACTCAAATACATACTTTGATACAGAGGATTTTAAAGGTCAATATTCACTTGAAGTTGGGAATTCTTCTTTTAGGATTAATGAATTAACAGTTAGAAAAAAGCCATGGAAGATTATTTTGTGGCAAGATTATTATATGCACTGAGATGGAATGATTCAACACTACCCAATATGTAGGAGTGGTTGGTGAAGCTGACAGATTTTGCTCAAATAGATAAATTGACATATTTGATCAGCAAAAAGAAATTATCTACATTTGTTGGTGACTAGAAGCCTCTTATGGACTTTTTGTGTAAAAATGAAAAAAAAAAGAACTTGTGATCTATGGCTTTGACAAATAGACAGGACAGATTATAGAAAGGAAAGTAATACGATGCAAGTTTGGAGAGAGATGTAAAAATATATTTGTATTTATAATTTTAATTTGTACTTATACTTGTACATATTATAAAATATATTTGTACTTTAATATACTAATACAATATAATATAAATATAATAATATCATTATAAGAATATTTTATTTTTTATACTTATAAAACAAGAGGGACACCTTAGTACCCGCTGATTGGATACTATAAAGCAGGAGTGTCAAACTGGCGATCCACGGGCCAGATGCATCATTCATTCATTCATTCATTCATTCATTCATTCATTCATTTATTTAAGTTTATATACCGCCCCCTCTCCCAAGTTGGGACTCAGAGCGGTGTACAGCCCAGCTAAAAACAATGCAATTACAAATATAAAATTTAAAAATAGATTAAAATGAATTAAATAAAGGCTGAAAAATTAAAAACTATAACAAAATGATAAAACAGGGTAAAAAATTATAAAAATTAAAACCATTCCAATGATACTAGGCCAGACCGGCTTGCTGAAAAATATGGGTCTTCAGTGCGCGCCGGAAGGTTCGCAGGTCGGGAATAGTCCGCATCTTCGGGGGCAACTCGTTCCAAAGGGAGGGTGCTCCGGCAGAGAAGGCCCGCACCCTCGGGGCCGCCAGCCGGCATCGCCCAGCTGGCTGCACCCCGAGGAGGCCCACCCTGTGAGAGCGCACTGGCCAGTGGGAGGCCGATGGTGGCAGGAGGCGGTCCCGTAAGTACCCGGAGCCATGGAGCGCTTTGAAGATGACCACCGACACCTTGAATCGCACCCGGAAGGCCACCGGAAGCCAATGCAGCTCGCGCAAGAGCAGTGTAACATGGGAGCTCCGAGAAGCCCCCAGAATCACCTGCGCGGCTGCATTCTGCACCAGCTGAAGCCTCCGGATGCTCTTCAAGGGGAGCCCCATGTAGAGAGCATTGCAGTAGTCTAGACGGGAAATGACGAAGGCAGAAGTGACTGTGCGAAGTGCGTCCAGATCCAGAAAGGGCCGCAACTGGCAGATCCGATGGACCTGACAAAAAGCCCCCCTGGCGATGGCTGTTATATTATCTTCTAATGACAGCTGTACATCCAGGAGGACGCCAAGATTTCCCACCTGCTCCGCGGGGGTCAAAATTTCTCACCCCACAGCCAGCAATGGAATTAGCTGGCTGTATCTGGGCGCAGGAAACCACAGCCACTCGGTTTTGGTCGGGTTGAGTCAAAGCCTGTTTAGACCCATCCAGCTCCGCACGGCTTCCAGGCACCGGGTCATCACTTCAACGGCTTCGTTAGAGGAGAACCACTGTAACACGGTGCCCCCCACTCCCAACCCCCCCAGCCGTCGCAATAAGATGCTGTGGTTGACAGTATCAAAAGCCGCTGAGAGATCTAATAGGACCAAGACAGAGGAACAACTCCTGTCACGGGCTTCCAGAGATCATCCACCAATACGACCAGCGCCGTCTCCGTGCTGTACCCAGGCCTGAAACCCAATTGGAGCGGATCTAAATAAACAGCTTCATCCAGGTGCTGAGGGAGCTGTCATGCCACCACACTCTTAACAACCTTTGCCACAAAGCGAAAGTTGGAGACCAGCCGATAGTTTGATAATAATGTTGGGTCCAGGGACGGTTTCTTGAGGACGGCCTCACCACCGCCTCTTTCAAGGCGGCAGGCAAAAACCCCTCACTCAAGGAAGCATTAATAATACCCTGGAACCAACCTCGTGTCATCTCCCAGGTGGCCAAGACCATCCAGGAGGGACACGGATCCAGTAAACATGTGACTGCATTAAGCCCACCCACTATCCTGTCCATGTCCTCTAGGGTCACAGGATCGAACTCACCCCAGATGACCTCCCTGAAATCCGCCCCCCGCCCATAGCTGCCCAGTCAGAGTCCAACTCATCCCGAATCTGAGCGATTTTGTCCTGCAGATATCTTGAAAAATCCTCGGCCCGTCCTTGCAGGGGATCCTCTCGCACTCCCACATCCAAAAGGGAGCAGGTCACCCTAAAAAGGGCAGCCGGATGATTTTCTGTGGATGCAATAAGGGCGGAAAAGTAAAACCACTTTGCCGTCCTTATCGCCACTAAATAGGCCCTAACATGGGACCGCAATAGTGTTCGGTCAGATTCGGAGCGGCTGGCCCTCCAACCACTCTCTAGGCGTCTTTTCCAGCACTTCATCTCCCTCAGCTTCTCGGAAAACCAAGGAGCTAGTTGGGATCGGCACCGGGTCAGAGGCTGCAAGCGTACAACCCAGTCAAGGGCTTCGGCCACCACCCTATCCCAGGTGGCTACCAAGTCCCCAACCGAGTCGTGTGTGCGAGCCTCAGGAAAAGGCCCAAGCTCCATCAGGAACCTATCCGGGTCCATCAGGCGCCTGGGGCGGAACCATTTTATCAGAAACGGAACGGAAGTCTAGCCTAAGGAACGAATGATCAGACCATGACAGAGGCTCTATAACAACATCCCCCATACCTAGATCATCCTGCCACTGGCCAGAAAAAGATGTGACCCCCCGTGTGTGTGGGGTCCCGAATTAATTGGGTCAGGCCCAAGGCTGTCATGGAAGCCAAGAACTCCTGAGCAATCCCCGAGATCCCGCCGGCGGAGGGTAGGTTGAAATTCCCTATGACCATAAGCCTGGGGGTCCCAACTGCCAAGCCGGCTATAACCTCAAGGAGCTCAGGCAGGGCCAATGACATGTAGCAGGGAGCCAGGTACGTGATCAGTAGGCCCATCTGAACCCCGGAACCACACTTCACAAAGAGGGATTCACATCCGGTAGTCTGAGGAACAGTGGATTCCCTAGGACATAGATCTTCCTTAATAACCACCTCAACACGCCCGCCCCTCCCCTGAGCCCTCGGCCGATGGAAAACACAAAACCCAGGTAGGCACATCTCCACCAGGGGAACACCCCCCTCCTGGCCCACCCAGGTTTCGGTAATACCCGCCAGCTCCGTTCCCCCCTCCGAAATTAGATCATAAATGAGGGGGGCTTTATTTACTATGGACCTGGCGTTACACAGCATCAAGTGAAGGCCCAGGGCCTGATGACAAGGATAGCCCGGGGAACGGGAAATGCCTCAGGGATCAGAGCGCGCCACCGCACGTAAACAGCGGGGGCGCGCTCACAGAACATGATATGGCCCCCTATAACCGCCATACCTGCCTCTCCCGTCCACCGTGCCAATAGACTTCATTTCTCCCTCCGGAAATAGCCCCCCATCCTCGATCTAACCCTCCCTGATCCCAAAGCCTCCCGGCCGCGCTTGACCCCCAGTCTGGCCCCCGTCTCAGGTGAGTTGTCCCCTGAACCCAACCTGGTCACCCTCCCTAACCCAGATAAAAATTTGAATAAAAATGAAAACAATTGGGTTTTAACCCTACAAAGTTTCATCTGGCCATGCCATCATGCACAGGTCATGCACAGGCCACGCCCATCCCAGCTCCACGAAGGGGAAAAACATTGTGAAATGTCACATGACAGCAACGTGATACAGCGAGTATATGCTATAAAGGATGACACCGGGACGATCATGGAGGATCTGTGGGAGACAGTGGGACATGAAGAGTGTTGATCCAAGGGTCAGTCACGACTGAATGTCTGACAATGATGAATATTAAAAGCCACTTCTCTATATCTTTTCTGTCTTATTCTACTTTTCTTCAATGTTTCTTCTTTTCTGGAACTTTTTGCTTTTTCTCTGATCTTTCTTTTTCCCCCTCCTCCTATAAGCTTGTGTTAGCTCTTTTCGTCTTTAAAAAAATTAATAAAAACAATATACAGAAAGATGTGCAACTATAGGTTGCAGCCTGTCCTAGTGAACTTATCATCAGTTTATTAAGTTATATAGCCTGTGAGGGTAAAAGAATGAATATGTAAAGGAAAGGGAAGGTGATATTCTTGTGAATCACTTGCTCAATGTAAATTTGAAAGCTTTTCAAAAGTGTCATCATCACCACAACGATGGAAAACCTAAACCATTTTGCAAAGATATCTCTGCAGTATATGCTATTTTAATAAAAAGTTACAATATTACATGTGATCCTACCCCAGCTATTCTTACTTCCACCCTGTGGATGCTTATTTTTGGAATATCCAGTAAAACTATGCAGATAATCTGCAATTTGCTTCCAAAGCAATGTCTTGTAGATCAGGGAATGCACTTAATAAAATATCCTTTGTATCTATTGATGGGGGAGGAAGGAAAGTAGGCTATAAACTACCATAATCCACATTTATATATAAAAAAATGAGTATTCCAAATCCCATGTCACCAGGAGAGAATAACATCTCTTTAAATTTAAAATTATTTAAAACTGAATAGTTACAAATGCAACTTGCTGTCGCATTCCCCTTGGGATTTATTTATTTATTTATTTATTTATTTATTAATTACATTTATATACCGCCCTTCTCCCAAGGGACTCAGGGCGGTGAACAGCTCGTCTAAAAACCCCACAAATACAAAAGTTAAAAAGTAATTAAATATTAGAATCAGCTGCAGACTAAAATTAGAAAACCCCCCCCCCCACCCTTAAAACCCAATTTAAAGTTAAAAATGGAGATCAAATTTAAAATCATTATCTCAGCCCAGGCCGGCCTGCTCAAAGAGCCAGGTCTTTAACGCGCGCCTGAAGGCCCTCAGGTCCGTGCCGGTACGAAGTTCCGGTGGCAGAGTATTCCAGAGGGCGGGGGCACCCACAGAGAAGGCCCTACCCCTTGGCGCCGCCAGACGACACATAGCGGCCGACGGCACCCGGAGCAGACCCTCCCTGTGGGAACGCACCGGCCTGTTGGAGAACGTTGGTAGAATGCGGTCCTGAAGGTAACCTGGTCCCATGCCATGGGTCGCCCTAAAGGTCAAAACTAGAACCTTAAAGCGAACCCGGAGAGCCATCGGCAACCAATGCAGCTCGCGCAGGAGAGGCGTCACATGGGCGCTACGCGATGCCCCCATAATCACCCTCGCGGCTGCATTTTGCACCAACTGGAGTCTCCGGATGCTCCCCGCAGGGAGCCCCATGTAGAGGGCATTACAATAGTCCAGGCGAGAGGTGACAAGGGCCTGAGTGACCGTGCGCAAGGCGTCCCGATCCAGGAAGGGCCGCAACCGGTAGATCCGACGGATCTGATGAAACGCCCCCCTGGAGACGGCCGCGATGTGATGTTCAAGCGACAGCCGTACATCCAGGAGGACTCCCAGGTTGCGAGCCCTCTCTGTGGGGGGCAGAACCTCCCCCCCAATAGCCAGCGAAGGTGTCAGCTGGCTATATCGGGGCGCCGGAAACCACAGCCACTCGGTCTTAGGGTAAAGCCGTGTTTTTTCCAAGTCTACCTGTCTGTGATAAAAGGTAAAACGTTAAGCATTTCCCAAGGTTACTTTGTCCAAGAAGTTGCAGCTTATTCAACTAGATCTTTGGTGGCAGACCAGCTTGAAAATGTAGCTTTAAGATGATTTGAATAGAGAAGAGTAATCCCGCCCCAAAAAGTGTATGTAAAGAAGAATCAGACAGTTACATAATGCCTGAATCCCATTTTGAATACCTTTGGAGAAAAAACCTACTATATAAACAGATATTCTCTTCATTAAAAATTTCCATCAGGCCTTCAGGCCTGGATTTTGTTCCTCTATGCCCAACACTACCTTAAAATCTGCATCTTATATGGAACAACATGAATAATTGTATGAATTGAGCAAACAGGTGTGTTCTTTATTAAATAAATAGCAGCAGTGGAAAAGCCTGAACACTTACAAAATCAGGATGTTTCATTCTTTCCCACCATAAGATCCCCAAAGCAAATTGTTTCTCTAAATCTATTTGCATTTTAACCAAAGACTGATAGCAAAATAATTAAATTTCTCCTCCTCGCCTCCACTTATTCCCTCTCCACCTGCTCTTCAACAAAAGAATTGAAAAATTAGCTACACATATTAATTGTAATCATGTAATGAACACTAAATTTAATTTGTGGTGGCTTCTTGCATTCTCAAGATTATAAAGTAACTCAATAGTCAAGAATGAAAGCAGAGAAACAATAGATCTTAGTCTTCTGAGTACTGATGAATAAGATATCCAGAGGATTCAAAAACTTTGATAGTTATAGAACTATGAAAAAGTTGCAAGATCCAAGAGGTTGAGTCTTCTGAGTTTTTGGACTCATACTGGAGCTCATCTTCAAGGAACTTTTCCATACCGCACACTATCCTTAGTGAAGTGTGCAAACCAACACCTGCATTTTCTGAGTCAGATGACATCTTTCTTCTTCTGTACTCGTCACTTTCTATAGCGGCACAATCGAGAGTTTTAACAAACTGCATCACTGTCTGGTTTGGTGGCAGCAGTGCTTCAGATAGAAAGTCCATACAGAGAGTGTTAAGGATAGCCGAGAAGATTATAGGAAGCTCGCTAATAAGAGCTATGTGCTTAGATCTCAAAGCATTGTTAGAGATCCCACACACCCACTTCACCATCTGTTTCTGTTCCTCCCCTCTAAGAGGAGGTTTTGAAGTATTTTTAGCAGGACTACCAGATTCTGTAACAGCTTTGTTCCCTATGCCATCCATCTGGTAAACTCAGAAGATTTCATTTCTCTCACCATGTCACCATGTACCTGTATACTTCTGAACTAAACTGTGTTGTTTCTCTGTGTCATATAATACATGCATATTTATTTATTTTGTTGTTCTTATGTAGTGTATATTGGAGGTGATGACCCTTTGAGAGCTGTATGAAACAGAATTTCATTTTAATGTATGCCGATTACTGTACATTCAAAGTGACAATAAAGTTATTCTATTTCTACCAGAATGTGTGCTTTGGGCTATTCTATGCATCAAAATTATGTGGTACGCTTTCCTATTGGTTGATTGGTGCGTTGACAGCTGGTGGACTGCCTGTTGTTTCCTTGTGCTGCCAAGTCCTCAGCTCCCAAGTACCTAAGAACCTGGTGGTAAATCAGCATTCCTGTTGACTGACAAGGGGCCACTCAGCAACAGAGAGGTCAATGCCTGGAATGCACTACCTGACTCTGTTATTACATCCTCTAACCCCCACTCCTTTAACCTCAAACTATCCACTATTGACCTCACCCCATTCCTAAGAGGTCTTTAAGGGGCGTGCATAAGTGCACAATTGTGCCTACCGTCCCTGTCCTTTTGTCCCCATTTATTCGTACCTATTTCCTGTATTCTTATCCATGTTTATACTTATACCTATTATCTTGTAAGCGATTGACTTGACAAATCAAATAAGTAAGTAAGTAAGTAAGTAAGTAAGTAAGTAAGTAAGTAAGTAAATAAATATCCCAAGACACCATCATTTCCCCCTGGCTACCATTGTACTTGCATGGCCAACAATCTTAGTATCTGTGAAACTGAATGTATGCTGTTGTTCATTGCAACATGAGGCTACTAATGAGTTGAAAAAGTATGAAAAGGTGTTTAGAAGAAAGGAACTCTTAAGACTGCGAGAATCCAGAGAGAGTTCAATGAAAACTGAGCACACCCAACAGACATATAATACAGATTGATAACTGCGGAGAGAAATACCAACTTCTGAAAGAATGATATGGAAAGTTGAAATTGAAAGACTGCAAGCAGCCACACTTGGCTATTTGTCAATTCTAACCTTTTTCAGGAAGAACATTCAATACAGCATTTTTCTTTCTATCCAACATGATAGAAACCATTCATATAATGATTTATAACAGATATCACCACAAGGCATGAAAATTATTCCCTCGATTCTACTACTGAGTTTGGTAAAGAAAAATGATGGTAAAATAAGCAAGCTAGGGTAAAGTTAAGATCACAGGTAGTCCTTGAGTTACAAAAAGTTTTTTTAGTGACAGTTCAAACAGTTACAACAGCACTGAAAAAAGTGACCTATGACTGGTTTTGACACCCATTGTAGCATCCCCATGATCACGTGACCAAAGTTCAGATTATTGGCAACTGGCTTGTATTTATGACAGTTACAGTGTCCCAGGGTTGTGGGATCACTTTTTGCCACCTTCTGACAAGCAAAATCATTGGGGAAGCCAGATTCACTTAATGTCATGCCCTTGGAAGAATCGGAATCTGAGGGAGAGGAGGAACAGCCGACAGAGAGTGGAGGTGCGGCTCTGGAGGTTGTGGAGGCTGGGGAAGGGCAGAGGCCGGCTGGGCAGTCAGAGGAAGAACTAGGCCCATCCCCTCTGCATCCTAGGAAATGCAGGGAGGAACGGAGAAGGAAACAACTTGGCTTATGAGAGAGGAAGCGGCCATGATCCTCCTCATTGGTTGCAGCTGGGGAGACTAGTATATAAGAGAGACGATTACAACACAGAGTTGCCAGAAGTAAAGTGTGTGTTATTTTGGGCTGAAGTTATCTTGGTTGGCGTCCTTCCAACAGACTGTGCCTTGTTACCTCCTTGAATTTGGTAACTTACTTATCGTGGTCCGTTGTGGAAATTTTGACATTGTAGTTTGTTTTTTTTATTTCACCTCTATCTGCTCATTAAATTCAGACTGTATTGCTTTCTTTTGAAGACTATTTTTGAATACATTTTATCTCCAACTGAGAATTATTGAACAGTGGGGCCAAGTTGGAGGCATTAAAGGACATTTATTTACGTTTTGGATTTTGTTATGTTTGTGTTACACTCTGGGTCATCACAGTTAAGTATTACTAACGTAACAACTGCAGCAATTCACTTAACAACTGAAGCAAGCAAGGTCATAAAATAGGACACAACTCATTTAACAACTGTCCCACTCAGCAACAGAAATGTTGGGCTAATCATCGTAATTTGAGGACTACCTGTACATCACATACTACAGTCTTGGTACAGCAATGTTCAGCTTTGAAACCTCTGTATCCTCATGTTTTTGAACTCTGGTATTTATTTTGCAGATGCCTGCCTGGAGCAGGAATTTTCATTTTGTCTCTCATTCACATATTCACATCTGATATTAGAAGAAAATACAATTAACCTTTTAATAATCTTCTTCTGCTTAGTCAGCGGCTAACAAAGAGGACTGTACAAGCTCACAGATATTTTCTGTGACAACTTCCCATTAGCATAATCAACCTGATTATAAAACCAACCCTGCACCAAGGCCATTTTTGGAATAAGACACTTTTCCTTATTCTCCAAAGGCCAACTTTTTAACTTACTTAACTTCTTTGCATCACCTCTAGGATCATTCTAGGCTGGCTCACTTCTTAATATTATGTCTCCTCTGCAGTCCATTTACAGCTCAATTGAAATGAAAAGACAAAACTTACAGCTAAAACTCCAAACTACTATATGAACTGGCATACTTCAAAAAAGAGTCTTTCTTTCAAACTGAGGAAGGATGTAACAATAACAAAGACATCCGAAAAGGGGTAAATTCATAACTAAAGATGTAGTAAGGATCCTTCCACTATCTCTAATATCTTTTTAATTGGCTGATAATCAGGCAAAAGAACTTCACTATGCACATCTGTTCCAGGCAAGTTTTAAAAAAGGAATGTACCCCCATCTAAATGGAGGGGGTAGTCAAAACAAATCAGAAATATCACAAAATTTCTTAAACAGAAAGAAAACCTTATAATCTGCAGCGCTGAACCACCGTGCTGTCCTGCACACTTTGTCACAAAGTCAGCAAGATTAATTTCCAGGAACTGAAATTTCTAGTATCCCTTCTTTGCTATGAACTTAGATGGCACAGTGAGTGAAATAAAATGCATTCTTCTAAGCTTAAATTGTGATTTATAAGGCACAATGGTGGGTTCACACAAGCCACTAATCTAAAACCAAGGAAATCCAGGATACTGTGTTAGTTAAGATGTTGGGACTACAAGCAGGCAGTTCCTACGTTCAAGCCGAAGAAGCCCACTAGTTGACTTTGAGCCAACTACTTTGTTTTAGTTCAACTCATGTCACAAGGTTGGTGTTGTGGGAAAAAGCACCCTTCTTACATTCCTGAATATAACTGGATATTTATGATAGATATAACTTTAAGAAGTCTGCAGGACCGCGTTCTGCCGGTAGTCTCCCACCGACCTGTGCGCTCCCACAGGGAGGGCCTCCTTCGGGTACCGACAACATCTATGTGCCGCCTGGTGACCCCGAGGAATAGGGCCTTCTCTGTGGGGGCTCCCACCCTCTGGAATGGTCTGCCTCCGGAGTTACGTAACAACACCGACCTGAGAGCATTCAGACGTGCACTGAAAACCTGGCTCTTCGAGCAGGCCGGCCTGGACTGAAGTGGGAGTTTTAGAGCAATTTTAGAATTTTGAGTTTTAAATTTCAGGATTTTAATATTTGGGGTTTTATTAATTTATTGGGGTTGGGTACAATTTTAAAGGCAGCCTTAGGATGTTTAATCTTCTTTTAACTTTTATAATTGTGGAATGTTTTATAGTTGGCTGTACACCGCCCTGAGTCCTTCGGGAGAAGGGTGGTATATAAATATGTTAATAAATAAATAAATGAAGAAATAAATGAGTAAGCATAAACCCAACTACTTTGTAAGCTTTGGAACGCAAATCTGTCCAGGTCATCTTGTCATAATTATTAATTAAAAAAAACAAGACTAAAAAAAGATATCAAATTTTGGTAATAAAAAGGCTCCAAATCAAGAAAAAGCTGTATTTTCACCTCAGTGCAAGTCAGACAAGACTAAAAGGAGATGACGACTTCTCAGAGCCCCGAAAACAGGCTTGGTAAAGTTCCCAGAGACTTCAAATAATATAATTGGCAATTTAAATGTTCTGACTAGCTGACAGTCACCGAGTGACAAAATTTTGATTCAGAAGTCACATTTCCTTCCAATTTAAATCTTGTACTCCCCCACCCAGCATTTCCCTCACTGTGAACAAATTTCCTGCCTTCCATTTCTCATGCTTCGTTGTTAGTGGTACAATAGCTGCATATTTACACAACGCACATTTTGCCCTGAAGATCTCTCACCAGAAAAGGAAATCTGACATGAATTTTTCAATTCATACCAAAAAAAAAAAAGTTAACCTTGGATTTCATTCCCAAACTGATAAACCATGTAACTTTATCAGTGCTGGGGGGGGAGGGGTAGGGAATTTACCTGCTCAGGCAAGGGACATTCTTGTTTATTTTATAGATACCAGCAAAGTTGTCTTGTGAGATAGAAACTAGATTCAGTATTCAAGGCATTGCTGGCTTCCAAAGGGCAAATGGTTCTGAAAACACAGGATTCTGCCTCATGTGACATACAAAGTGCACAGGGATACAACAAGCAAAAACTGCTCTCTTGCAGAGACTCAGTGCTGAATATCCACAGGAGCCTACCTCATCTGAGCAATCATCTCAGGGCTAGGCTGAGATCTGACATTGGGAAGGCTCCAGTTTTGAAAGCCTGAAATGAGTTGGGAGAAAAGCGAAGACTATGGGGGCCTAATCACGAATTACAAGTGCCAAGTAAGGACTATGCAAACCCCCAGTTACCCACAGAAAGGCTTGAAAAACAACAGACACGCTAACATCCATTTTAATGCATTAGGCATTAAGGCCATGTAGCAATGCCTTTTATAGAAATTCATCCATTGTCTTGACTAAGGAAACACAATGTTCTGGACAGAAGCAAACATCTGTATGCCAAACAAGCAGTCTGCATCCAGCTGAATGGGTAGAAACCAAACCACCCAACTAGCATAATTTAAGGGTTTACGTAATTTTTATTCAGTTGTCATCCTTTCAGCTTCAAAACAAATTCATTTGATTACACAGTGGACTGGGTTCTAACAGGGACCACCTCTCATTTCCAGGATTCAAGAGAAGATCAGCCAGCCTGGATAATTATAGAATGAGGACAAGTATTTGTCCCTTTTCTTTTGAAATTCTGAAGTTTTTTTTGTCTGGGAATAAGAGCAGCAGAAATGTTGAATGTCAATATTATTGGGACTCAGAACGGCCACTATTACCATAACTATCAGATATCAGCAAGAAGGAGCAAGAGGATAGACTTATGGAGGCCTAAAAAATGACAGTGAATATATTTGGACTGAGAGATAATTCCAGCATCTGAACCAACTTGCGTCTGGATGGCTGAGCACCTTATTAGAAGCAGCTGCAATAGATAACAGATCTAAAGAAGAGTAGCTTCAATTTGTTAAAGGGTGACTGCTACTCCTCTTGCTTATGGTAGCTTATGAAACAAGAATCTCTGCTCCACACAGCTGAGACACTGTGGCAATTAAGAGCTCCTTTCTTGATGCAGGAGGATCTACTGGGATTTTCAGTTCTTCCAGGCTTTCACTATAGTGGTGATATTCAGGGGCAGGGGCAACTTAAAAGGGTTTGCAAACTGCAATATAGTCCCTCGAACTATTTATTACCTAAGGACTGGAAAGGGTGCTGATGTCCTTGGGCTTGCGGTTGTTCAGTCCTTTATTCCATGTTTTTGGGGGAATTGGATGCATTAAAGAACGAAGTTTGGGGTTTCTGGAGCTCATTGGGACCAATTATGGGGATTTGTGGAGATTTGGAAAGGTGAGTTTAAAAGATGGGGACGGAAGCAGATTGGTTTCTAGGGGCCTCTCATTTGTTTGCACTCTGCTGCCAAAGTTCATCTATTTTAGTGACTGGAATTAGGCTTTGGGTGGACAGGAAAGAATGTGGTATCTCTTTGCTCTAATTATTTGCTGAAAATATGAGACTTCAGCGTGTATCAAAGCATTTGATGTATGAATTCCTTTTTAACAGAACTTCTGTGATATGCATAATTATAGCTTATGGATGAAAAACTCTCTCAAATTTTAATGTGGTCCCGTATCTATTTGGTTCACTCAGGCATAGAAATTTATTATACTGTATGAACCAAGGTTTAAAGGGGCAAGAGAGTTTCGGGTTGCAGTTGATGCCTCTGAACGTTGTAAAGCTTTAGAATTGTTCTAATTATCTAACCATGTATTTTCATATCATCAATGTTTAAAAGATGGGTGGGGGGAGAAGTTAAGTAAAGAAACAAAAACATATCTGCAAGGACAAATACTCCCAACACCCACACACAAGGAACACCAACCGAAATGTATCTTTTCCTTATGTATACTGAGAGTATTTACACCAAGACAAAATCTTTGTGTGTCCAATCACACTTGGCCAATAAAGTATTCTATTCTATTCTAAAATGGACACCTAACATCAAAAACGTCATCAAAAAAGCACAACAAAGAATGTTCTTTCTGCGCCAACTCAGAAAGCTACAGAGGAATTATTGAGTCTGTCATCTGCACCTCTATAACTGTCTGGTTTGGTTCTGCAACCCAACAGGACAGACACAGATTGCAGAGGATAATTAGGACTGCAGAAAAAACAATTACTACCCGACCTGCCTTCAATTGAGGACCTGGATACAGCACGAGTCAAAAAGAGGGCTGTGAAAATATTTACAGACCCCTCACATCCCGGACATAAACTGTTTCAACTCCTTCCCTCAAAACGATGCTATACCACTGCACACCAGAACAACGAGACACAAGAACAGTTTCCCCCCCGAAATGCTACCCATTTCAGCAAAAATTTCTTTACCTGCAATACACTGTCTTAAATTCCAAAACCAGTATATTTCTCCCCATTCCAATTAAACCTGAGTTAAATTGTATTATTTAAAGCAGCTTCCGGAATTTTTGGTAGATAAGCAAGGTAGAATTATAGTGTTGCTGCAGCATTGCTGAAAAGCTAAACCTTTAAAAAATATTTTAATTCCTTGAAAGAATGCATAGTTTATTTTTAAATAGCATGTTGATATGTCTTGATTATTTTTTCATTTTGAAGAGCTGATACAATTATTGTCAAAACTAGTTGCTGGTGGTGGGTATAGCTCTGGCCCATAGTCCATGGGTTATTCATCCCTCTTCTGTTCAAACACACATATCTTTTATGATATGTTCATCAGCAGTTGGTTTTGTTCAGTATTCATCATGTGCTTCCATTCACTATGGTTTCCCTTGAAGGTTTTTCTTACTTCTTTAATGATTTGTACCCTGACTACATTTGGTCTTCCTGGATGAAACCTTCTGAGTTCCTCTTCTAACTTCTTACAAATATTATTGCAATTATCTGATGCAACTCTTGCTTTGCTGAGATGAGAGTTAGATTTCTCTACAGTATACCCTGTCCTAACTAGAATCTTGATCTTGATCTATCTGGTATTAGTTTAATTTTTAAATAAAATCAAACAAGAAATAACACAACAAAGACCTGATCTAGATGTATTTCCACTTTTGGGGGGCAGAAACACAACTCTCTTATTAAACAGTGTTATTATTTAAGCATTTAGCAAATATCCAGGAAGAAGAACCATGGAGAATGGGCTCCATTTCATTTCCTTTGTGCTGGGTTAATGGAGAAAGTCTGCATAAAAACTGTAAGCATTTCAGGGTTGATTGATTGCATGCAGATGTTCCGCATTAATATAGGTGGTTTCATGTTTTTAAAAAAATCACATTTGCCAAACGTTTAAATAGGGCTTCAATCTCAATTTCAAATGGGCCAGGCACTTAAAACAAGCGGACAAATCACATATAAAAATGCATAAAAATGCAGGGTCCATTTTCAATTTCACACATGAGTGCTGGGGTAATACCATTAATCATATTTAACATAACTGTATTAAACTAAATGTGCCCTGAATTCAGCCACAGATTTCATCTATGTACTGCATATATTAATACAAAGCTAGGCATAACAGTAGCTTCTGCTGTTGCACAGAAGAGAGGCACATTTTCAACTTACAGCTCTGTATAAATTCGTTACGAGGCCCAAATTGGCATCTTTTTCACACTGCTTTTTTTTTTTAAAAAAACAACAACCATTTCCTAAGGCGACTTATAGTAAACAATGAACAGATGTACGTATATACAAAAAAAAAACCCCAATATAAATAATGCCTATGTTTTATTAATGCACCTACATTAAAACCATTTCCAAAGCTTTAGGCAGCAGGTCTGTGCATATTTGCTCAGAATTAAGTCAAATGGAGATTAGCTAGAATTATTCCCAGGTAACTGAGCATAGGCTATGATGAGTAATTTGCATAATCCAGGGTCTAATAGCTTCTTTCTTTTAAAGGTACTGGTTTATGAAGGCACCAAAGCACACAGATTACCTTCCGCCATTTCTCTCATTTCTCTGAGAAAGCAGGAGCAAAAATACAAGTTCAGAATTCACCAAACGCCCTGCAGCTAAACATTTTTCAGCCTAACCAAAGCTGCCCAAACACAGCTATACACCATTAGCAATCCATTGGGCGGGATAGCCACCTGTGGCTGAAAAAGAAATCTATCATCCAAAACAAGTCCCCCCCACCAAAAAAAGGATACCAATTTTGCATAAGCCTTCTGTCATGCCTCTGTCGGAGTCTGAATCCAAGGAAGAAGACGAACAGCTGACAGGGAGTGGGAGTGTGGCTCCATTGGCTGTGGAGGAAACTGGGGAAGTGCAAAGTCCGGCTGGGCAGAGCAGGGAAGAGATAGAACAAGGGAGAGGGAGTTCAGAGGAAGACCCAGGCCTACCCGCTCTTCATCCTAGGGTACACAGGGAGGAATGGAGAAGAGAGTAACATGGGTTGCATGGCTTACGGGGAAGGAAAGGGCCCTGATTCCCTTCATTTGCCATAACTGGGAAGAGAGTTTAAAAGAAATGCATGCTGAGTGCGGTAGCTGCTGGGAGCAAACGTGAGTTTATCTTGTGTTGACTTTGCTTATCTGTGTTCCTGGTGTCTTCCCAACCGTGCTGAGTTATTGCCGTGCCTTCATGTCTGGAATTCTTGCTCCTGCCCTGCTGAACTAATTACCTCATGTTGCCTTGATTGGACTTATAGTTACAGTTTTTGTTGACCATGTTTTGGACTTGATTCTTTGCAGTCAAAGCCTGTTCCTGGGAGTTTTTCTCCAGCCAGAAGATAACCAGGACATTGGGGGCAAAGTTGGAGCTAATAAAGGGACTCTTGTTGATTATCTGACTGTGTTGCCTTTGTGCCATGTACCAGGTCATCACATCTTCCATGCACTGATGGCCTAGAAATAATTACAGTCATTTAGAATAGGGGTCACCAACCTTGGCAACTTTAAAAATTGTGGACTTCAACTCTGGGAGTTGAGTCTTAAAAGCTGCCAAGGTTGGAGACCCCTGATTTAGAAGGCAATACATGTCATGTAACATATCTCAAACTCAAGAAGAATATGATTAAGTAACCTGGCAGATCTGCTCAGTTGGTAGTCCAAGTGCTAACTGCCCAAATGAAGGACAACTTCAAATATTGTTTTTTTTTAGAGAAAAACCAAACTTGGACTAGAAACAATCCTTTAAAGATTAGACACCTTCACGTATAGGGATGACTGAAAATTCAAACACTGGAGTGTAGCAATAATGTGTTTATTTATTTATTTTCTACATTTTCGTTCTGCCTTTCTCCACCATATGCAGGATAAAACAATGCACGGTTCAAA
Source organism: Bungarus multicinctus (assembly GCA_023653725.1). Lineage (NCBI taxonomy): Eukaryota > Metazoa > Chordata > Lepidosauria > Squamata > Elapidae > Bungarus > Bungarus multicinctus. The sequence goes on along the minus strand of CM042844.1, from coordinate 75,144,611 downwards.
AACAGCATATTAAAAACAGTTTTTTAAAGCAACAGATGGAATATGGTAGGGAATCATCTTACCTTCCGTGGGTAGAGAATTGATCATCATTGCAGAAAAGGGAAAGAAGAAGCAGCCCCTAATATCTACAGGTAGCCTTCGATGTATGACCACTACTGAGCCCAAAAAAATTTTCTTGCTAAGTGAGAGAGTTCTTAAGTGAATTTTGCCCCATTTTACGACCTTTCTTGGCACAGTTGTTAAGTGAATCACTGTGGTTATTAAAGTTAGTAGCACAATTGTTAAGTGAATCTGGCTTCTCCGTTGACTTTGCTTGTCAGAAGGTCGCAAAAGGGGATTACATGACCCTGGGACACAGCAACTGTCATAAATATGTGTCAGTTGCCAAGTGTCTCAATTTGTGATGACCCGGGAAGTAGCACACACGTAATAAATTCCCAAACGTAAATAAATTTCCTGTAATGCCTCCAACTTGGCCTCACTGTTCAATTGTTCACAGTTGGAGATTAAACTCTTTCCAAAATAGTCTCCAAAAGAAACAATTACAGTCCAAACTCAAAGAACAGATAACAGAGAAATAAAAAACCAAAGAAGGAATTTCCACAACAGACCAGGATAATTAATTACAAACTTCAAGAAGATAACAAGGCACAGTCCGTTGGAAGAACGCCAACCAAAATAAAGCTCAGCCAGAAATAAAACACTCTTTGCTTCTAGCAACGCTGTATTTTAAACACCCCTCCAGATGCAGCCAATGAGGGGGATCATGGCCGCTTCCTCTCCCGTAAGCCAAATTGTTGCCTTCTCCGTTCCTCCTTGCGTGCCTAGGATGAAGAGGGGATGGGCCTGGGTCTTCCTCTGACTGCCCAGCCGGCCTCTGCCCTTCCCCAGCCTCCTCCACAACCTCTGGAGCCACACTTCCACTCCCTGTCGGCTGTTCCTCCTCTCCCTCAGAGTCAGTCTCCAATAGGGGAATGACACAATTTTGATCATGTGAGCACAAGGATGCTGCAAGGGTTTTTAAGTGTGAAAAACTAAGTCACTTTTTTCAGCAGTGTTGTAACTTTGAATGGTCACTAAATGAACTGTTGCAAGTCGAGGACTACCTGTATTTCACTGCATGCGTAAGGGCTGTAGAAAAAGGCTCCCAGCCCATAAACCCAAGTGAGAACTTCCACCAAAACAGAAGCTGAAGCTGCTCTGTTTCTTGAACAGTAGCCTCATTTGCACGAGTAGAAGGAGATTCCTAGGTTATTATCCAGCAGGACGAAGTAGATATCTACCGGTATTCTACATATCTTATTTCAGATGTAAAATAGGGCAAGGAGAAGGATAAAAACTAATTGAATCAGCCTACCAAAGATATGAACCTAGTTGAAGAAGAAATGTCCATTCCTTGCTTAAAAAGTCCAAAACGTATTAGCAGGGCTATTTTTATGCAAACAGTAATATAATCACTCTCCACCCTAGTGAGGTTAAATTGGATTATTAATCCTTAATTTTGTAGAACCTGCCACTCCTCCATTATAAATGTTTTGTTACGGTTTTCCATAACAAAATCCTTATTTTCTATCACTTGGAAAGAAATTAGGCTGAGAAAAATCGGGTGGCTTAATCACTCGAGGAATTCCCATGACTAAGAATGGATGAGTCAAAATCTCCCTGGTTTCAGTCCGACACTTTAACTATTACCACTGGCCTTTAACTGGTTATAAATTGTATTTAAGGCGTAATATGTATTGTCAAGAGCTACATACAACTAGATTATATGAAGCCAGTCAATATGCTTTTAAGGGGATGCATCATCGCTTAGGATTCTCACCTACCTCCTGGACCATGAAACTTCTGGTAAACCTCTTAGCATTCACCACCCTTAATCCCCAACAATGTCTTCTCTCTTTTTTAATTTGTAAAAGTTTCCTTTATTTCTGAAGAAACTTTAAAGAAAAGCTGCCAAACTACAAAACAAAATAACCGTATCTGCTGACGTGCTCTGAAAAACATTAAATGGGTCCTTTGGAAAGCACTGGAAATCTCCACTCAACGGCAAGCGTGCCAGATACATTTCAGCTGTGTACAAATTAGCCCTGAGGCTGGAAAGGAAGGACTTTTAAGAATATCACTGCTAGCCTATAAACAAATAATCTGAATAGCTGTATTATGATTAATGCTTCCATTCCCCCTTTCTGGAAGGTAAACTGTACCAGGGTTAAAATCTATTACTTTGGAATGGGCTTTGGAATTGAGCTTTTTTAATGTAAGAATGGCCTTCTTTTCAAAATTTTGGTAGCCACCAGGTGATAAAATTCAAAATATCGCAGTGGTGAGATTCAAAAATTTTTATTACCGGTTCTGTAGGTGTGGCTTGGTGGGCGTGGTGTGGCATGGTGGGCGTGGTTTGGTGGACATGGCAGGGGAAGGATACTGCAAAATCTCCATTCCCTCCCCACCCCACTAACCCGATTTCCAGCTCCATTCTCCTGTGCAGGGCAACAAAAAAAGACCCAGCCGATCAGCTGGGACTGGCGGTCAGAGGTGGTATTTGCTGGTTCTCTGAACTACTCAAAATTTCTGCTACCGGTTCTCCAGAACTTTCAGAACCTGCTGAATACCACCTCTGAAATACTGAAATGTTATATTCCTCATCTAAATGATAAACCAAATACACAAAGGTTCCACGGTGATCTAAGCAAGCAGCCTATAGATCTATTCAGAGGTCTGAATTGGGACAATCTGACCCCACGGATGGAGAAAACAAATTGTAGGCTTCCTGCAATTGATACATGACTTGTATGCCTCCAGCAAGACAGCCAAAAACAGCCCTATCATTGCTTTAATAAAATATATGGCCATGTTAGAATAGAATACTTTATTGGGCAAGTGTGATTGGACACACAAGGAATTTGTCTTGGTGTTACATGTTACATGACTGTCTCTTATTTCAACCATATTATTTGCTATACGGCCTGAAACTTTCCTTCAATAAACTACAAATGTGTATTATGCAAATATATTCCAAGCCAGTTTTATCTCTCTCATAAATGCCCCCTAATATTTTATGGGTTGCAAATTGTATCATTGCATGAGCATTCTAGGCCTTCAAAAGTGGAAGAGTGTGACATGGCTTTGCAGACAATGAAGTCTTGGCTCTAAAAGCCCTAGAGGCTTGATTTTGTTCATTGTTATATAGAAAACGGTCTCATCAACCTCAACAACTTCATCATCAATGGCCCAAGGATATCACCTATAAAAATCTGCATTAATACTAAGTTGTAAGTTTTATGGCAGCAGCTGAATTTCTCTTTCTTTTTTGGGGCCAAACACATGCTATGCACAAATATTACTATATATTTCTGAAAAGTACAACCAACCTGCTCCCCCTCTCATTAAAGAAAGTAATTTAATTTCTCCTTTCCAGTTGGGAATCTCCATTTCATCACTGATTTTTTTCAATTGTTGTTCCAACTTTCATCTAAAATTGGACAGTGAAGTATTTGCATTCTGCTACCTTGGGAAGGGAGAGAAGGTAAAAGAAAGCAAAGAGAAATGGACTATAGATAGCCACAATTTCAAACGGATAACTACACTCAAGAGTAGTGGCATTTTGCAAGAGTTTCTAAGTTCCGTACCACCTGTCTGTAGATGTCTGCAGGGTCAAAAGGAACAATGAATGATATGTGACCTTTCAGTGGCAGTTATGGGTGACAGTTCATCTCTCCAGATCTTTTAAAATGCTCTGTTCTGGACTTCCTCTCAAGATGCCTGCTGAACGGTAAGGACTTCTTTTTCCCTTACTGACGATCTGCTGATTTCACTGCCAAAGCTGTTTTTCTGGCAGTGCTGCTCCCTAATTTTGAACAGGATCCCTCAAGAATGAACCAAAATGACTTTTGGAGGATCGTGGACTCACTTAGGAAGGGGGCTCTTGAAAATTCCCATTCCCTCTAGAAGTTACTGGGCATATAAATTGAGAGGTTTTTTTATCTCAAGCACACCTGAGTTTTATCTTTCACTTTTGAATTTATTGTTTACATTTTACTTCTGGCTTTAAAACTTGACTAATGGCTGAATGCCGATTTATTTCAACCGCTTGCTGGACTCTTAATTACCTTTTCCCCCTTTTTTTCTTCTTTTTGATATATGTTGTTCTAGAGAACTCCTGCCTTTTCCGCTGTTTTAGACTCTCATCACTGGATTTCTGTACTTTTTGAATTTGCAAAATTTTGGACTTTATTTCTGTTGGGTTTTTTTTTCTATAACTTTGGATTGAAAAATAGAGGAAAATGTCTCTTCTTTTTACGATTAAGTTTTATGGATTAAAATGAACAGTGTCTGAAACCTAAGAAAGGAGGATAGGGAAATATGCAGCTCTTAGTTGATTTTCTCTTTAAAAAGCTTGTTGAGATGATATTGATTTTGAAAAAGAAACTCTGGATTAGGAGTCTCCAACCTTGGCAACTTTAAGACTTGTGGATTTTAACTCCCAGAGTTCCTCAGCCAGCTGACTGAGGAACTCTGGGAGTTGAAGTCCACAAGTCTTAAAGTTGTCATGGTTGGAGACTCTTGCTCTGATGAAGATATACAAAAGGACTCTGACTAGTTTCAGATCAGAGATACTGCCACTGCTGGAGGAGTAACAGAGGGTACTTCACCTGCTGTTCTGAAGTTCTTAAGTCTGTGTATTCCTACATTATCAGGACTTTGACTAAAAAGAGAACTGCCAAATTCCTCTTTTCTATAAAGAATGAGGGAGACTAGATGGATTTATTACAGTTAACTGGTAACTACTTCTATTTGGACTTTGATCAGAAGATAGGCTTATTCTGGAGACTGAATCTATTGTATTTAATTAAATGACAATTGATGAGATGAACTATTTATAACTTTTGGGGTGACTTGGGCTAGATAATATGCCATGGTAAACTTTCTACAAGCGGATTACAGAGTTTCTGAACAGGGAGTTTTGAAATTTTAATTCTGTTTTAGTATCATTATACTTCCTGTAAACTACTTTGTCACAAAAAAACTTTGTAGAAGACAGGTCAACAATTTGTAAATATCATAGATTTAGTAGTTAAAATTTTGGGGAGGACATTTTGTAAGGTGTGGAAACTAACAGAGTAATCTATTAATCAGTATTTAGTCAGAAGGGATTTTATGTGTTGGTTTTTTCTTCTTTTTTAATGTTTTGATTGTTTTGTGTTTTTTGTCCTTTTTTTCTTTTTGGATTTTTTTTTTAGTTCCTTATTTTGTATTTTAAGCTTGTTCCAAACAAAAATGTATTTAAGTAAAATTCTCTGTTCCCTGCAACCCTCTATGGAAGCAAAAAAATTGGAGTTTGGAGAAGCAGGGTATGAATAATATTGACACTTTTGAAATTTTAAAGAAGAATACCATGGACCCTCAAGGCAATGAACAAATCAACTAAACAAATCAACCAAAGTTCTCTCTTAAGGCACAAATGATCAGTTCAAATTATCCTACTTCAGTCACTTTATGTGAAGATCTAGCTTTCTAGAAAATGCTCTAATGTTGGAAAGGGTGGAAGAAAAGAAAAAAGGATGACCTTTTTTCAGCAGCAAGGTAGATGGTGATCCACCACTGGAAAAATCAAAAGATCAAAATAGGGATAGATTGTCATGGAGAAAATCTATCTAGAATTGAAAACAGCCTGATGGCATATGATCAGTCAGTTTTTATTACTATCATTGTAAGTTCTTCGTCACCCTACATCTGCCTTAACTTAAGTTATATCTTGCAGATGAAGTAATTACACAAAGTTTAAATGATCTAAGCATATGATGGCTTTTTTTTGTTCCAATAGTGCTAAAATCTGGTTATTCAATTAAATGATCCACTTCAAAACTATTGTAATGATGTTTGGATTTGAACTGCAAAGCAGAAGATGACCATTAGATGGCAGCAAGGAAAAACTGTACGACAAACTCTTTGCTGCCACCTAGCAGTTGAATCAATCCTACTAATCCATGAGATAATAGATGTGGCAATCAAATTCAGCCTTACATCTAAACATAATAAATAGATAGATAAATAATCATTTCTGTTGTCCAGATATGGTAGCCCACCTTCCTATAATTCAGCATAAAATAAGAAATAATATATTTAATTAACTTAAAACTGAACCACTAAAATTTCAAAACTAAAAGTTCATAACTATGTAATTTTATCTCTCTGTATCTCTTTGTATATATTATATACTAATTTTATCCATTATCCATGTTTACCTAAAAGCAGATTCAAACAAACTAAATGCCCAGAAGTACATTGCAGTCAATATTTAGCTTATTAAATGTATTAAATGTATTTCCTCTTTCATATAATACTCCTCAATAATGTAAATATCGTGTTCTGTGGAGCACAAGTAACTTGAATTATATAGGAAGAGAAAACTAGATTTGTACAAGAAATGATCAGGTACCACGGAAAGGACAAAAAACATATTTATGTCTTCTCAGACAAGAATCTTCAATGAATAACTGCTATAATTTCTACCCATTATAATTTATTTTATTTAAACACCAAACAAAATGTACCTGGGTGGCTCACAATATAATAGACAATTAAAAATACAAAACAAGATGGGATACAGGCGCTCTGCGTAAAAAGGTAGACCAAGTAGGGACTCTATCAGTAGTACGTTCCTACCTTGGTTGCTACTGGTTTGGTGGGTGATTGCGCGTGTGTGCATGTGCACGCCTCTAACGCGCCAATCAGCTGAGAGGATGAAGAAACAAAAAACTAGGAGTGACCCTCCCACCCGCCCATGTGTTTGTTGCTTCTTTTATCTTCTCAGCTGATCGTCGGAAGAACCGGTTCGGCCGTGAGAGTAGTTTTTTTTTTTTTACTACCGGTTCAGGGGAACTGGTCCAAACCAGTAGCATACCACCACTGGACTCCATCCATCCTAACTCAGAGTGTGGGAGGTAAACCAGGTCTTCAAGGATTCATGGAACACCGGTAGGATGGGAGCCACATGGATTCCAGAGACCAAGTCACTGAGATATAGGTCTGCTTCCTGAAAGATGGTACTTTTTGATCAGAGGGACCCAGATCAGAGTGTATTGTCAGCCCCTCTAGGTAGAACCAAGTATAAAATCAAATCCACCAAAAGGTTAAAACAGCTTTTATTGTAATTGATTCTAAAAGCAGAATCATTGCAAGTTTGATTGTGCTGAACGTCCTTGCCCTCCTTATCATTCAGTGAATGAGGGAGATTTCCGTCTGAGCTTCTTCTGAATAGTATCTGCCCATTCTGGACTTTAAAAATGCTTCAATCCTTTTTGCCTAGACAGTGGCTTCTGCCCAGACCCCTCAAGATCATCTTCCTTTCTCTCTACACACACCTATTCGGCACAGAAAGCATAGGAGATGGGCAGTCTATTAAGCTTGGCCCTATGCCATGTGAGGCTGTGTAGGTGATGACCAGCAGCACCTTGGATTGCTTATGCAAAAGGGTTTTTGCTTTGACGGCACACAGTCAGAAATCTATAAAAGGCAATCTAGTTGGTATTTTAAATTCATCTACTGTATTTAAATTAAATTGCTTATGGCCAAATCCTTGGAGTAAATTCCACTGACCTCAGAAAGTTGGCTTCTGTTGTAGGCAGGCAGAGAACTGCATATTCAATCAGATGTACTGTTTTGAAATGTTTGATGAAGAACTGAGCATCGGATTTAAAAACAAACACTTTTTAATAATTGTAGCTGTAAGAGTGCAAATAGCAAGCATTCCATGTTCATCTAAAAACGAAGCATGTTGAATACTCATTTATTTAACTGCAATTATATTGAACTCGGTAAGGCTTATTTCTCATTCTTCATTTACAACTTAAAGATCAGAGATTAAAAACAGTCAAATAAAATCAAGCAGTTAAAAAAATGTTTTGTTTGATGTTTTGTTTATTGCCTCCACTGCTGCCACAATAAATTTGGCTACTGTGTAGATGGCTTCTTAATTTGAGCTGAGAGTAAAAAGAGAGTATGAAAATCGTCAGGGGCACTTAATAAAGACGGAAGATTTGATGTCTTTTCAAAGATCCTTATAAAAGTTGCAACAGAAAAGAACTGGTTGAAATTTAGATTGATCGATTATCCTGGAATCACTAAGATAAAAGTGCTGAAAACAGGAAAGTTGCCATAGGTGACAAATAATAATGTGGATGGAAGGAGGTTGTTCCTAGCCTCAAAAAGGTCCTTCCTCAAGCTAGAGGAAAATACTTGCAGATTCCCAGGACTCCATGTCTGGGGTGCTTCTAGGGCTCCAAAGAGGGAATTGAGTTTGGAATAATACTCAGTATTGTTCAACCAACTTTTTGGTTTGAGCATCATCCAAGGTTTGTAAGGAATTTAGAAACACTCCAGCTGTTCTTAATTTTTGCTCTACTGTCTTTATTCAGAGTGAAAGGTAATTATCAGCTCAGTGTAGCAGGAACAACTCCATAAGCAAAAAATCTGATCTCAGTGTGCCACCAATAGTCTCCATGTCCTGTGTTTCGATCTGTGCATGCTAGACTCAAACCAGCTCCTGTGATGCAGCAAATAATGACAATAGAAACTCAGTTTGTATTATCTTTAGAGAGTTTTTCTTCATATATCTGTATTTTGACTAGTTTTTCAGGAAGGCTTCAGCACTGGAGTTATCGGTTCACCTCCAGATGTATTTCTCAGAAGACAAATAGGATTATATTATTAATTCACCACACTGGTAATCCTTGGCATATCTGCTAAAAAAAGTAAGCCTCGCTCCAATCAAATATTTAAAAGGGAGATTATTTTCAAAGAATCCTCAGAAATAACATGGTCTCATGTGTGGATCACACAGCCAATATTCTATCTAGCCTATCTTCTTTGTGCTACTTTCTCCCAGAAATCTATTTTTGCCCTGAATTGGCCAGTTCTGTGTCAATGAAGCGCAAAATACAACATTTAGCACTTGTGAATCCCCACTATAGAAAAAGGCAAACTATTTACATAAGACAAAAAGGCCAGATCAGAATACTCTCTCTCCCTCCCTTCCTCTCTCCTTCCCTCCCTCCCTCCCTCCGTCCCCCTCTCCCTCTCTCTCAGCATAGGCATCTATGTGGTGTCCCATGCTATACCTGCCCTTTTGTATCCTCATCACAACATTGCATGGAGGAACATAAGGAATTGGAGTTTGTATTGCAACGTATGCTTTTGTCAATTGCCTCCCTTTAAATGCCTATGTCTATTTGTACTATAAAATGGATAAAGGATTACAAATCTAACTAGCCGGAGTTCATGAAATCTGGTTGTGATTAGCAAATCCATCAAATGCTAAGACAAGGAAAAAGAGTGGATAATCCCCAATCAATAAAAGGCATACCTGAACCCCTGAGGCCTACAGAAATTGCTTAATTTGAATATATAAAAAAGTAAAATAAAAATGAACATGTCCTAAAATTAAACATATTTAAATTATTATTTTACTTTTATTATTACTTTAATAATAAAATTTACTTATTCTCTGCAATGCATTAAAGAATATAGATTCAAGGAAATAGCTTTACAATCCTAAATATTGGGATTATAATCACAAGTCTCCAAAGATGCACACAACTAATGCTCTCAAGAGTCACAATGTGAATGGATTATCTTTTTTTTTAAAGAATCATAAATGAAACATATAGAGAACTGAAGCATAGTATTTGATATAGGGTTTTCTTTTAAACAAAAGAAAAGCTATTTTTACTGACTGTATATTTAAAGGCAGAACTAGCAATGGCTGGAATTAACAATTGCAGTGGTGCTAGTCTTCAAGCAAAATGAGATGTATGCCCTGTGTTAGCCTTTTAGATTCTATGTTATCTTCAATTATCTTCAATTGTCCCTTATTCCAGTACTTGGAAATGAAATGAAAACCCAGCACCCTTTTTTCACACATCAAAAACTTCAAAAGAAGGTTTCATTTTATTTCAAACAACTCCATACTGATGTCTTAAAGCGATTTATTTCAAACATTTATATGGCAGCCCATCTTTCAATCAATTCTGGATGTGTCCCACACAAAGATTTTTTAAAAGCATATAAAATCATTTTAAAAAACTATAAAACCAACTACACACAGTCCTCAACTTACAATAGTTTGCTTTGTCACAATTCGAAGTTACAACGGCAGTGAAAAAAAGTGACTTATAACCATTTTTCACACCTATGACAGTTACAGCATACCTGTTGCAGGTCCTGTGATCAAAATTCAGATGCTTGGCAACTGACTCATACTTATGACAGTTGCTGTGTCCCAGGGTCATCTTTTGTGATTTTCTGACAATGGGGAAGCCAGGTTCCCTTAACAACCCTGTTACTAACTTAACAACTGCAACGATTCATTTAACAACTGTGGCCAGAAAGGTCATAAAATGAGCAAATCTCACTTAATAACTGTCTCACTTAACAAGAGAAATTTTGGGCTCAACTGTGATCGTAAATCAAGGACTACCTTAGTTAAAATATAAAACATTAAAAAAACCTGGCCCTAATACATCATCTAATCTCCTAACACTCAGGGGATTAAACACCAATCTAAAGAAAGCAATCTTGCCAACATATCAGAGCTCTTTTGTTTTTTACATTTATTTGTTTGTTTATATCCCACCTTTTATTATTTTTATAAACAATTCAAAGTGGCGAAAATATCTAATGCTCTTTCTTCCTCTTATTTTCCTCACAAGTACCCTGTGAGATGGATTTGGCTGAGAGTGACTGGCCAGTTGGCTTTCATGGCTAAGATGAGAATTGAGCTCACCTTGCTTTCCAGCCTGGTGTTTTAACCACTGGACCGAACTGGCTTCTTAAAGATTTTGAAAGATCCGAAATTTCAGCTTCTATTTTAGCTATGAGGAGGGCAGTATTGCAGTTCAAAAAATCATCACTCAAATCAAATAAACGTCTAGTCATATATTAGGACTCCTTAACTACTTCTAAGCAGCATAATTATGTGGCAATTTATTAAGAATTTCATCCCACATGTCACATCTTGGTATTTATTCATTCCAGGCAATCTATTTCTCACATATGATTTCATTATTTATCTCTTAGTTGAAATACAAAAATTAAACTAAATTGGAACTACTGAAACTAGCTATTTAAAACTCTTGAGTTGCACACAGCTGAGTATTTCATTTTTCCTAATTTTCAAGAAAGCACCTTTTTGAGTATCCACCTGCCCTTGGAGGTTTTTCTGTACATTAGAATGAATTCATGATGGTTTTTCATTTTTAACAAATTCAGTCCCGCCTCACCCATCCAAGCAGACAGTTTTTAAAAACCTAATTAGTAGGATTAATATCTTTATTTGATGTAGCTTAATCTTAAATTAGAAAGAATAATTGCAAGAAACTAAATATGTGATTGGCTGATTAGGGGCACCCAGGAGGTACACCTCTCCCAAAAGTTCATCTAATTTGATGATAACCATGCTTTACCGATGTTTTCAAGTAAGAGGCAAAAAAAAAAATATTCTATGAATTCCCATTTATCACACACAAAAAATTCATGGCTAAGACAAATGCCTGAAAAGTACTGGGACCCTCCTATATGAATTATAAACTGAATAACAAATCAGCTACATAATGTGGCTGAAAAAAGGCAAACATAGTTTTTAAAATGCATCAATGGAACCAGAATTTTCAAATCATCAGAAGCAGTGGTTCCGTTCCATTCTGCAGTGGTCGGTCCCCACTTCGAGTATGTTAAAATATTAAAGTTAGTAGCTGGAACAATAAAATGTACAATGGGCCGGAACACGCAGTTGTAGTTGATTGGTTGGAGAGTGCCAGCTCCTGCATGAGGCAATCTACACTGTGATTGGTTGCTGTGGGTCTAAAAGGGGAGTGTCCCTTTTCCCCCCGACGTTTTTCTGTATGGTCAGTATGCTGTTTAGATTTAGCTCATGATGTTCCTGACCATCTTGTCCACTGTAAATATAAATGTAAAATATATTTATTCATATAAATCTACAGTGTCTCTGATTTCATTTGGACATTTGCTGCACAACTCCCTGGCAGAGTACTAGGTCCCATTCTAGATAAGGGCACTTAAAAAGAATTCAGACAAAAAGAACAAAAGAGATCAGCAAAGTGATGGACAAGGAAAAGGAGCAGTATCTGGCTTCCTGAATTTTTCCCTAACTTCCTTAAAACTTGTCTGTCGCTAGATTTATTGACCAGGAGGGGAATTGAGAATGGAGAAGTCGGCAACATTCCAAGCCACAAAAATGTATGGGAAAATATTTATGGATTTTTTTTTTCGTCCACAGCTTCAAGCAGGATATGGCCTACTTTAAAGCCTGATCTTTCATTTGACAGTTTCTCCCCTTGGAGTAAATTCGACCCTGTTTGCTCAGTCTTTGGAAAGTTACCCAATCCTCTTTATATAATTTATTTTCAAGGTTCTGTTGGATTGGAAAGAATAACAACATGGAGAGATCAAGAGAGGCATGACTTAATTTTTTTCTAACTCTTTTATCAGCAGTAGGCATTAGAGTATTCAGCATTTTCATCTGATTGTTTATGTATCTCTGAATATTATCCCATCATATTACATCTGCATGTGTTTCTGTGTACATATTCTACAAAAGCACAAGAGTGGCTCAGTATCTACTATCCTAGGTCAGGAAGTACATATACTATGAAAAAAAACAACACCCTAACATTTGTTCAACAGTGGAACCAGTTTCTGAGGGAAACAGGGGATCTACATTGCTTGATACATTTGAACAAAGTAGAACATCCTTTTCTTAAGAAGACCTTAATTTGTATTTCTGCATTGAGCAAAGCTGGATCAATTATCAGTTCTGTGATTTGCTGTCTGAACAGTCTACATGTTGGACAAAGTTGGGGGGGAAACAACAACCAGATCTTGAAGTTAACCACTTCTGAATAATAAGCAATTTTATATAACATTTAAGATGCTGAACAAGACTAGAACAAGAATTCTAATCAGCTGGTGACTTTGAGGTCAGTCATTCTCTCTCAATCCAGATCATCTAATAGGGTGATTGTGGTAGGGAAAATTAGTATACTACTTTGACTTTACAAACAGAGGTGGGATGGCATAAATCTAATAAACATTGCATGACAGAATTGTCCAGGAGTATAAATTCCATATTCCTAAAAGGGGAGTTAGTTCATATGAGATAGTTACAGAGGTAGTATTCAGCAGGTTCTGACCAGTTCTGAAGAACCGGTAGCGGAAATTTTGAGTAGTTCGGAGAACCAGCAAATACCACCTCTGACTGGAGATTTTACAGTATCCTTCCCCTGCCACGCCTACAGAACCGGTAGTAAAAAAAATTGAATCCCACCAGTTAGTTTGAGCAACCCCAGAAAGCCTCCAGAAAATTAGTTTTGCTCTACCAGTCTATCCTCTTCCAATCTGGAGGTAAACTAGCAGGGTCTAAGAATCTAATCCTACGTTTCTACAAAAATCAAGACAGTGGTTTTCAGATATTCTATCAGGAATTTCTACTTTTGCTGAAAGCCAAACCATGTTTGCCATCAATTGTACTTCACAGGCATTCTAATTTGAGCAACATGCTATTCTACAGGGCTCCCACAGATATCCACCTTTTTTTCTGCTGAATTATCTGAGAGTCCAGCCTAAAACACATGCCACCCTCTCCTTTGTGGTAAAAGAAATACTCAGGTTGTCCAGTCCCTCCTCCCAAATTTTCACTTTGTAAACTAAGTATGGCTTCTTCCTTCCACTGCATTTTATTTTAGATCCACTCCATACAGACTAGAAAAATCTCTGGCAACTAAAGAAGCATGCCCTTATATTTATGGGTGTCCTGGAATGAGATTTGCTCATTCTGAAATGATGAAGAAGGACAAGCCGATGTCTTACACGGGTGAGAGCAGGGTAATATTTAAATTGACAAAAATTCTGTCCAGGCCAATTTTGGATTGTGGTTAAGACACTGAACAAGAATTCTAGTCACCAACTGGTGTCTTTGGGCCAGTGACTTTCTTTCAGTCCGAGTCATCTAATAGAGTGATTGTAGTTGTATTTACAGTGCTGTAAATTACATGATTTATGTTTCAGCATTTGTAATCATGATAGTAGCAGCGAATGTGAAGCTCATTATTCTGACATTACATTAAGGCACATAAAATTAAGAGAATGAGAAGCCAGGAAGGTTATGGTAAGTGGTCTTTGTGAGGTACTGAGATGGGAGTGGTTTGATTTGAGTGCTCATAATTCCGAGGAAAAAGATTTAAAAGGGCATTCAGCAAATCAGCAGGATTATGTACACTGAGAGTATTTGCATCAAGACAAATTCCTTGTGTGTCCAACCACACTTGGCCAATAAAGAATTCTATATTCTATATTAAAAACAACAATATGAAATTTGCCATTTTCTTGTATTTCATATATGGCAGTATTGATGAAGCTGCTATTAAAATGATCTACTATATTTGAATGTATAGAACTGTTTGAAGATTAAAAATTTTGGGCTGGAGAGAATTCCTATAAAGATACAATTATGTATAATTCTAATCAGTACACTGCAAAAGATATTGTAAAGCCCAAAAAAGGCATAGGAGCAGCAACTTAAAATTATTTGGAGGCTAGAGCAATAGATAGAATTCTTTACTGACCAAGTGTGATTGGACACACAAGGAATTTGTTTTGGTGCAAATGCTCTCCGTGTACATAAAAGAACAGATACATTCGTCAAGAATCGTAAGGTACAACACTTAATAAAGTCATAGGGTACAATAAGCAATCAAATCATACTAGGAAACAGTCAATATAAATAGTAAGGATACAAGCGACAAAGTTACAGTCGTACAATCACAAGTGGGATGGGTGATGAGTGATGAGAAGATTAATAGTAATAGTAGTGCAGACTTTGTAAATAGGTGGACAGTGTTGAGGGAATTGTTTAGCAGAATGATAGTGTTTGGGAAAAAACTGTTCTTGTGTCTAGTTGTTCTGGTGTGCAGTGCTCTATAGTGTCATTTAGAGAGAAGGAGTTGAAACAGTTTATGTCTGGGGTGTGAGGGGTCTGTAAATATTTTCACAGCCCTCTTTTTGACTCATGCAATATACAGGTCCTCGATGGAAGGGAGGTTGGTAGTTATTGTCCTAATTATCCTCTGAAATCTGTGTCTGTCCAGTTGGGTTGCAGAACGAAACAAGACAGTTATAGAGGTGCAGATGACAGACTCAATAATTCCTCTGTAGAACTGTATCAGCAGCTCCTTGGGCAGTTTGAGCTTTCTGAGTTGGCACAGAAAGAATATTCTTTGTTGTGCTTTTTTGATGTTAGGTATCCATTTTAGATCATGTGATATAATAGAACCTAGAAATTTGAAGGTCTCTACTGTTGATACTGTGTTGTCTAGTATTGTAAGAGGTGGTGGTATGGGAGGGTTTCTTGTAAAGTCTACCACCATTTCTACGGTTTTAAGTGTATTCAGTTCCAGATTGTTCCGGTTACATCACAAGGCAAGTTGTACAACTTCCTGTCTGTATGCAGACTCGTCATTGTCTCGAATGAGACCAATCACTGTTGTGTCATCAGCAAACTTCAGTATTTTAACAGATGGATCGTTTGAGATGCAGTCATTGGTATTTAGGGAAAAGAGAAGTGGAGAAAGCACACAGCCTTGAGGGGGGCTGTGCTTGTACAGGTATCAGATGTGATTCTGCCTAGCTTCACCTGCTGCTTCCTGTCTTGTATATATATAACTTGCATATAGATTAATATTAAACAGCATTTGAGACTATGTGGTTTGGAAAGAAAACACAATAGGATGCATGATATCTCAGTGTGGAAAATATGGAGAAAAAGAGACACTCCTTCAACACTTTCTTACCCAGCACTAAAAACTTGAGATTCCCACTGAATCTCAATGCTCAGAAAATTTAGGACCAATAAAAATAAATATTTATTTGCCTAACTATGGAACTGATTGCCAGTAGGTGCCAACAAAGGTCACCTATTCAGATGGTTTGGAAAGTGAACCTCATCTTGAAAGAGAATTTATCTTAAATCCCAGCAGCTATAGGATAAGAGAAGAAAAGGGCTCTTTGCCGTATCTCCTACTTGAAAAGTTTGAGGATACATTGGCTTGGCAACTCTACCCCTAAAAGAGTGAACCAGATGGGCCTTTAATATAATGCAATGTTCTTTTAATATTCTCAGAAGAGAGAAAGAGAAGCAATATGAATGGTTTGTGTAGGAATCAGGAATTATAGAAATAACTGTTATGGGAAAATAGACAGGTTTGAAGGAGAATTTATCCTAACCAGATTCCTTGGCTTGGGGATTGGACTTTTCTAGGCCTCTGTTTTAATGCCTTTGCTGGAGTTGTTCCTTGTTAAGTAATCACAATCTGATGTATTATGCAACATCTGCATGCAATATGAGAAATTAACTTACCTCTGCAGTAGAGTGCTTCAAATCTCCTAGCTCACCTCTGCCTGACTCATTCCCTATTTACTCTCATTGTTCTTCTTGCCCTCCAAAATTCTGCTGACCTGGATTCTAGAGTGCTAATAGAAATCTTGTATCATCATTTTTCAAGGCCAGCAAACATGCTCAAGACTGGCTTCATGTCTCAGAACAGAATTTGCCCATGGCTGTGGAACTGAGATCTACAGAACTTCTTCTCTGTCCATAGAGAAACAGAGGAAAAACTGACTATCCATAAACCAAAAGTGATCTTTTAAAGCAGAGGTCTTCACACTTGACAGCTTTAAGACTTGTGGACTCCCAGAATTCCTCCTCTAATCATGTTAGCTCAGGAATTCTAGGGGTTGAAGTTCACAAGTCTTAAACTTGCCAACTTTGAAGACCCTTGTTTTAAAGCAACCCCTCTTATCCTTTAAGAATGAAAACTTGCTTACCATTTATTATTTACAGAAATGAGAGTAACTTCACAGTTAGTAAAAATGCCCATTTCAATATAAGCCTTTAATTCTTTTCCATTTAATTATAAGATTTTCTGAAAAGTCACCATTACAATCCAAAATATACAATGGTCAAAGGCCTAAAATTCTATTTCAGAATACTTAATCATTTTGTTCATTAGATCCACTAATAAAGCTGAGCTTAACCCCAAATGATTTCATGAACTCATCAATAGTTTTCTCAGTAACAATACCAAAGTATACTACTTTCTCTCAAAATGATTTTTCAGTTTCCTATGCTATATATTTGGGATTCTTTAGCAGCCTCCTATCCAATTTCTAATCAAGTCTGACTCTGTTTAGCTTCCACCTATGAAGCCTCTTGCTTTGAGCAATCCTTCTAGATAATAAGGTTCTACCCTGTGGGAGATAATATTCTATACTTATAGTTCATGATCACTGTGAGGGATTCTGACCTGCCGCATTCTGGCTGTAAAGGTCAGGCTATAAATTGTACTGACTTTGTGAGCCTTATGCAACTTTTCTGAGGATTTATTACAGAGGTACCCAACCGTGGCAACTTTTAAGACTTGTGGACTTCCAACTCCCTGAATTCCCCAGCCAGCGTGGATAATAAAGTCCACAAGCCTTAAAGTTGTCAAAACTGGACATTGCTGGTTTATAACTTGCAACCTTCACTAATTATTGAAAGTCAAAAGTGGCCATAGGTCTCCCTTTCCAGGATGCCCAGTAGATACGGCCCTACCAGCTGCACGTTCAATTTCAATGTAAAAGAGAACTTTGCAAAAAGAGATTAATGTAGGGACTACCTCCAGAAGAGTAGAAAAACTGCAAGAAGCTCAAGAAGGCTTATCTCTTAAGGAATACAAAAGGGATTTAAAATCTTCTGTCCTTAACAATGATGAATTAGCTACTTCAGTTGGGAAGTTTAATATTGGAAAAAAGGAATGTGCAGACTCATGACAATGGCTGGCTATTTTTGCTTAACCATACCCTAAGAACATCTCTGGTGCAGACAAATAAAAGCATTTATTCCTTTATTTTTTAAAGCAGTAGGGATCTTTTCACAACCCAGAGTTCTCCTTTTATCTCTACTTGTTTTCCTCATTCTCAAAACTTAGACTGAAATTTAAAGAACCTCCTAAAGAATTTGACTGAATTTGATTCTGATTTGGTCAGGAAACTATAAAGCATCCTTTGTTGAAAATAATAAAGTGTGGCTCTCCATTACTATCCCAATCCTGCTGGGAATTTTCCCTAGCCTGATACAATGGATACAGCTACGCTAATTCTCGGCCACAATGACTTTCTTCAGTCCAGGAAAATACCAAGTTAAGGAAGACTGGTTTATCAAATCACACATTACAAATTGTAAATTACAGTTAATAGTATGTAATATGTTGTAATAGTGTGTAGTATACATAATATCCTGTTTTATTATGCTATCAAACTCTCACTATTTCAAGAATTACAAGCCTTTTTTACAATATTGTAAAATATTGTGGGATGGTGAAACAATTCCTGTTAATGATAATAAAAAACAAAGACATATTTCATTTCACTTAATAATTCTCAGAACAACCAGATAAAACCCTTCTCTCAATTGACATAAATCTCCAAGATTTTTAAAAAAAATTCTTAACAAGTGTTGATGCCAAAAACACTCAAAAGATTTTAATGTTATTTTAATGGGGTTTTATATTTTGGTGCAGCATATGCATAAGGAAACATCAAAAGGAGAAAGTTGTACTCTATTGATTAATAAGGCAGAATAAAACCTGTTGATCATCAAGAATTTGAGAGGTGTCCATTTCTGTGTAGAACCAAGCTGATGGACCAATCTACTCGACAAGGATTCTGTTTGTAATATAGCAGGGATGTCAAACTCACGTTGTCATAGCATCGTCACGTGACATATCACGACTTTTCCCCCCTTTGCTAACCTGGGAGTGGGCATGGCCAGCACGTGACACATCCGGCCGCAGGCCACGTTTGACACACCTGCAATATAGCAGATATCCTGTTTCTAACAATACAGCTTGATACTCATGAATAGCTTACACCAGACCATGGCTATGCCTGTAGGGACAGACAGAACCAAAATTAGCCAAATACATTTCATCCGAATGACTTGTTATCTGGTAAGCTCTGAGTGACACATACAGCCATAACTGGATTAAAGGAATAAAGATGATTCAGATGATCATTGATAATTAGGACGTTGAACGAGCATAGCTATTCTGGAGGGTTTCCCTGCATCCTCTTTTCTTCATATAAAATATCCATTCTTTTGCCCGATTTTTACAGTTTACTGTAGTTGTCTATCCTTTTCAAGGTTATAGCAACTCAAAAGAGACCCCTGCTGGATTGCTTACAAAATCGATTCTCAACTCCAGTCAAACAATTTACACTTCCATTCAAACTTTTCACACATTTCCACACTGTTCAACTTCATCAATAGTTCATGTTCTCCAAGATAGGCAGATAAAGAAATAAAATTGACTTCAGTGGCAAAAAAAAAAAAAAACCCACTCAAAATCCAGAAGTTTTGAGGGACAGACAAGACTTCTATTTGATGGCAGGAAAAACTTTTATTAAGTATACCTTTAGTTTTCTGGGAATGGTTATAGGGTTGAACCTCTAGAAAGCTTTGGTGCTCTTCAGATAGATTAGCCTTCCACTGTGTTTCTATCAACTTAGACATTTTGTGAACAAACTTGTTTTGCATCTACAGGTGTTCAAAGCCAGGATATCATTTCATGATGCTGAGATCTGAACAATTATTCTTTTCACTCGCTCCTTAGGATAAACCCTGATCGCTTCACATAGCCTGAAAGAGGTTCCAGACTTATTTTACAGGTGGCAGTATCAGTCTTCTATTTAAAGGGAGGGATTGGCTATTGTTTATCCTCAATACAATTCTAGATAATTTCTCTCAGATAACTTACAATCAGCCCTGATTGTATATATGTATATATATACATATATACAAGATATATATGTATATATCTTGTGTATGGGTTTTAAAAAATAAATCTTAGCATTGCATGGTTAATAAAGACACCCATAATTATTGAGTGATAAAACAGGGGTGTCCAGCCTTGGCAACTTTAAGCCTGACAGACTTCAACTCCCAGCTGGCTGGGGAATTCTGGGAGTTGAAGTCCGCCAGGCTTAAAATTGCCAAGGTTGGAGACCCCTGATCTAGGATGATTATAGGTAATCCAGTTAAGGAATCCTAAATGAGTAATCCTCTGCACTGAATCTCAGCCTGATCCAAGGAGTCAGGAGTCGATCATTTATCCCTTTTTACCCAACTTCTCCCGAGTTTCGCCTGATGTTTCCTTTCCCACAGAGAAACCCCAACCTTCACGCGGATTGTACTGACAAGGAAAGAGCAACATCCGGAGTTAGCGCGGCAAAACCCAAAACCCATTCAAGCCGCTTCAACCAAACCGCACAGGCTTGCGCGCCGACTAAGACGGCGGCTCCCTTCCCTCACGCCAGGCTTCCACGTGGCCCCCGGGTCTCACCCCGCCGCCGGGGAGCGGGGTGGGTGAGTGGGTTCCTTTGCGCGGCCTCCTCACCTGTCGATGCTGATCACGCAGAGGGTCATGATCGAGGCGGTGCAGCACATCACGTCCATGGCGATGAAGACGTTGCAGAAGACGCTGCCGAAGATCCACTCGCCGCCGATGAGGTCGGTCACGCTGACAAAGGGCATGACGGCCACGGCCACCGACAGGTCGGCCAAGGCCAGAGAGACGATGAGATAGTTGGAGGGTTGGCGGAGCTTCTTGACGAAGCAGACCGAGATGACCACCAGGCAATTGCCCGCGATGGTCAGCAGCGTGATGAGAGTCAGGGCGGCTCCGATCACCACTTTCTCCACGTTGCCGTAGCTCAGGATCTGCTCGCCGCACTGCGTGTCGTTGCCGGCGTCGGCGAAGGCCGGGCTGAGCGCGCTGGGACCGCCGGTGCTGCTCCCGCCGACGCCGCCTCCTCCGACGCCGCTGCCGACGCCTTGGCCTCCCTCACCGGGGCCGGCGGTAACCCCTTGCAGAAGTTTCCCGCCTATCCCTAAACGGGGCGGATTCAGCGAGCCAGAAATCATCCTCGCCCCGCCGGTGCCGCCCAACGGTCGGGGAGGCTCCGGCGCCAAGGAGTCCAGGGTGCTGCTCGCCAAGACGGGGCAGCTGCTGGCGCCGTGGCAGACGAAGACCATATTGAGGAGGGCTACCCACGAAACCCACTGCCGCCAGCCCGCATGCCCGCCTCTCCACGCGGCGGCGGCGGTTCCCAGCGCTCCGGCGTCCCCGGGCTGCTGCTGCCCGCCCAGGCAGCCAGCCGCTCGCTCCGGCCGCCGAAGCTGCGCCTCTCTCCGCCCGCTTCACCTGGAGCCGGAGATGGAGCCGCGCGCAGAAGCCAAGCACCGCTTCCCCGCCGCCGAGGGCTCTGGCATAAAGTCTGCGGGGCTCCCTCCGGCGGGCGGCGGCGGCGCGGGCGCAGACCGGGGCGCCGGGCGAGGAGATCCGCCTCCACAGGGGGCAGTGCGAGCTCGGCGGCAACCCCGCGTCTTGGGCCCGAGGGGCCAAGGCTCGGCCTTTAGCTCCGGACCTCGCGGCGCTCGCTCGCCTTCGATTCCACGCCAATGGCCGGAATCCCCAAGTCGTGCCGGC